>JAQQTO010000017.1:0-1450000 GCA_029884595.1 Ormosia semicastrata | reverse complement strand
TCACAATATTACATATACCCTCGCCTTTTCTTGGCAGTATCATTATTCCATATAACTGGGCCCACCACAATAGCCCGACAGCAAAATATTGTTTACGCTCAATCGCATAGCGATATTATCACATTTTCACAATCGCAGAGCATTTTTCTTACGTTTTTAAATTACGTAAGGATTTTCCAACGTTTTCTAAATCGTGTAAATATTTTATTGCATTTTCTCAATCGCGTAGCCTAAAATTATGGTTTTTGAGTCGCGTAAAGATTTTTTGGCATATTTTTAGTTGCGTAAAATATTTCTAACATATTTTAAACCAGAAATAATATTTTTCTAAAAAATTTGACTTTATTTTTATTATTTGCATAATAGTCTCTCATTAAATAATATTTCCAATATAGTCCATCTTTTAAAGAATATTTTCAATATAGTCCTTCTTTAAATAATATTTTCAATATAGTCTCTCTAAAAATTAGTATTTCTACTGTTTCTCAGAAAATTGTGTTTCTTTAATTTACTTGGGATATTACAGCACAAAATTTTCCTAATATGCTTCAAAACCCATAGGGTGAGCTATACGTCGGTAAATTTCAAGTATCAGTATTTATTTTACTATATAACTTAATTATGCTAATTGAATTCTAAAAAGTATATTACTTTGATTTTAAGTTCAAAGTCTAGTAAATTAATTTCTTACCATTTAAACACCTAAATCTATACTTAGCAAAATAAATTTGGATCTAATTTATTAATTTTGGCATCTTGGTTGAAATTCATATATATATATATATATATGTTTCATAATTCATTCTTTATTTCTTTCTATCATTTACTCTTTATAAAACTTTTGATTTAATTATTTGTCACAAAACCAATTAATCCTTGATTAGGAAAACAATTTAGGATCCTTGATCCCTTTTTGTGGTGTGGAGGCCGAATGCCTCATAGGTTCTTTGGAAACTTCATACACATTTTCTTGATGTGATTCACATCCTAATTTACACATAAATTATTATACTTGGCAAAACATATAAACAAGCAAACTATCAAAGTAATAAGCATGCTAAACACATATGCAAACATATTTTTTTAAAACCAAAGGCATATCAAACACAAACAAAAAAAGCATAGAAAATCAAGTGAATAAATCCTTATGGATTTTTCACCATAAACAATCCATTTCCTCACCACCAACACATAGTTGATGAGGTTAATCTCCCTCTTATCTCAAGGAAGACAATAACTTCAAGCTTTCTTCTCTTCTTAAATTCGTGTGGCACCAAACAAAACCCTAATCAAACTTAAACAATTCTAAAAGTCATAATCAAGGCTTGAAAACAACAAACCATGGATCAATCATGGTCTAGAAAATCAAAAATCCAACCTAGGATCAAAGACTCAAGAAATTACCTTTGATGTAGGAAATCAAAGCTTGCTTTTTGAAGCACTTAGAGAAGGATTTTGATAAAACTCTCTAAAGAAAAAGTGTTTAGGATGAGGTTTAGGTTTAGAAAGTATGATTAGATGAAATTATGGAAGTGAGGGGGTATGGTTTTGGTGTTGAGTCCAAAACTTCAAAGGAGAAAGGAGAGAAAGTGTTGTTATGTTCTTGAACTTTGAGAGAAAAAGATGAAGAATGGGTGTTTCAAAGTGTGATAGAAATGAAGATGGATAGCTATTATTTCCTTGCATGACCATATAGTTAGTGTATAGGAGAAATTATAGTTTAATCAATGTAATAAAAGATCTAATGCATTTTGTTGGTATATGCCCTAGAGGCCAATACATTTTCTGTATTTACATACATTCTATTATGCTATTTTTATATATGAGGCATTTCATTTATTGTGTTCTTTTTGATAAACATAATAAAGTCCTTAGAATAGTAAGTTTGATGCCATAGGACATCAAGTGGATGACTTGATCGTGAGATCCTTTTGGTTACAACACTATTCTTAAATGTCCCTAGTCAAGTATTATTGTTAATTAGGACAACAATAATACATTGAGACTAGTATGTGCATAGACTGATGACCACATCTCACGGGTCATGGATATGAGATATCACGTCTTCACATGAGTACATATTAGAGTAATGATGTACTGGACTGACCCACCATGAGAACACTACATGGATCGTTACATGAGTGTCATAAGTGATTCTCATAGTGACAATGATGTCTGTGGTCCTTTGACCTGAACTCACTACGATTCCTACATGAGGAGTTGTGTGTTTTAATGCCATCAAACATCATCTGTAACAAGGTGATTATAAAGTTGGTTATTGGACATACCGCGAATCATGCAGAGGGATGTGAGTGACCTAGATGGGATTTATCACTCCTACATAACAGGAGTGATATCTTCGGGCCCCCTGATCGAGTGAGACTGCGAAATGCATGACCATGCTCAAATGAGTCAATATGAGATATTGATCTCATTTGTTGTTACAAAGTTTACTCGAATATCAGGAAACGAATGATTGGACTATGCAAGGGTGACGCATTCTATGCCTTGTGTTCAATCTAGATATCTTGACAAAGGGACTAAACGACACGGAAACATTGGTCACGGAAAGGTTATGTCAAATCACTGACATTCTTATTACTTGGGTAGCAGCGATGTGTTGCTAGATACCGCTCACTGCTTATAATATTAAAATAGGATTTTAATATTACTACTAACGTAATAAGAACCTGCAGGGTCACACACATAGAGCAGACTAAAATTGGAGCAATGGATCCAAGTTGGACTTGGATTCAAATATGGGTCAGACTCATAATAGATGGGTCTAGGGTTGCATAGCTTACCTTGCTGCTGCTCACACTCACTTAAGGTAGTCACTATTATAAATAGTACTGCTAAGGGGCTACTAAGATAGAAAAATTTTAGAACCCTAGCCGCACCTACAGAAAAGTGAGTGAGAGAGCGACAGGTTTCTTTTCTTCTCTTCGCAGCTAGCACTGTGTGAGAGACGTGAGGCTCTTCTTTGTGGACGTTGGATGTTCATGAGTCTGTTCGTGTGGATACCGCAAAGACATCATTTTAATTACGGTGTTGGTGATTCACGCTTCAAGAGGTAAATCATTTAAAAACTCAGATTATGGCTTTTTCGCATGGATCCTAGGTGGGAATCCCTATTTTCCGCTGCGTGATGTATCCGCAAAATTCCCAACACATTTCACATGGCCTATGTCATTTAGGAGTCATCAAATGGTCATTTAGATCATTCAAGATCATTTTAGAAGGCCTTGTGGCCGTGTGACTCAAGGGGGAATGAAACCAATTTGGTTTCATTCTAACTCCTTAGTTACCCTTGAACTAATTAGTTACTTCATCTAGTTGCATTTAAACTAATTTAGTTAGGGCATTTAGTTACATTCTAACTAGTTAGTTACATTATTATGTCATTGTATATGTCATGCTTAAGTCATGTTTCTAGATAACTTAGATATTTATCTAGTAACTAGTTTCTAAGTATTTAATGACTAAGTTAGTTCCATCTAGTTACTAGTTAAGCTATTTAGGTAACTTAGTTAGTTTTTCTAATTACTTAATAACTAGTCCAACCATTTATATTGACCAATTTCTATTGGTCTAGAAAAAGTCCGACCACTAATGTTGACTCATTTCTATTGGTTCATTTTAAAAATAAGTTACATAAATTATTCTCAGTCTATTTTCTGACAAAAAAAATATATCGGGTCCATTACTCGGTAACAGAAGCTGTTGTTAATAAAATAATGGATATTTTCTCATGAAATATTTTTATTTCACAGATAAATCTTAAAAATTAAAAGATTATTTAAAGTGTCTCTCAGATTCGGGTTTAGTAAGATCTCCCGTCTCCGAATAAATCAATAAAGATTTTCCTCAGCCTAAAAATTATTATTTTCCTAACTCAGAGCAAATCACACACAAGGATCAAAAATAGTCTCAGAATAGTCCAAATAATTTTATATCACACAGAAAATACAAAATAGTACAATTTAGGCATTAATGTCAAATAGCAGAATTTGGGGTGTTACAATAATAATAAAAAATTATTATTTGATTTAATTTTCAAAACTTGGATCGACAAGTCGTCACGACTTGTTCAACTTATTTTAAGTTTGAAAAGGACGAGTCCCGATATCACGCTAGAGATGTTACGCATAGGTGAATAGGAATGATTCACTATTTCAGTCTATCTATAATTTTTTTATGTAATGCAAAAAAAAAAACTTAAAAGGAAAAATAACCTGCAAACAAAAGTGGTGAGATTCCATGACATGCATAATAATAATTTATTAAATAGCTAGTAGGTAGGCATGCTTCCATTGTTTTTGTTAGGCTTTTGGTTTAACATATGTTAAATAGTGCAACCAATAAATTAGAACCTAAAAGAATACAGATCATATAACTTATACTAACTCAAGACATGTTTCCCATTTTCACCTTCAATAACTCTTGTGCACTACAAACATTTCCAAAATTATGGCCTTTAAAATGCATTTTAAAAGGCATCAACATTTACTTTCATTTGGTCTTTTTAAAGGTGAACAATAACATAAGTTAAATGAAGAATGCTCATACAAAGAAATAAATTTTTCCTTATTGTATAGAACATGCAGTAACCAAATAGAATCTATTATTCGCCTCTAAATCACGATGCTAATCGAATCCCAAAGTCCACAGTTCAAAGAAACATTTCTTTCACCATGAAAATCATTCTTAAGAAGTACTAAACCATTGAATTATGAAATCATGTACAACTTGGTATTTAACTTACATAATAGGCTAAAATAACTTTCTTTTGTATCAGACTAAACAAGAATAAAGCTCACTTCACTTGATCAAACTCAAAGATAAGTATCAAACAAATAGAATGACACCTCATGGAGTAGTCACCATACTTATTTGATTGAACATATAAAACTTTATCCAGAACTTAAAGCATACACGACATATGATGTACACACTAGGCATGCACGATAGACATCTTGTTATAAGCATAAAGAAACCCAAAAATTAGTCCACAGATTATAGTACAAGCCATTCAATAAAGAGGTACATTCATATACTATACATTCAACTACCTATTCCCACAAATTAGTCCCAAATCTAATTCAAAGATCCCAAAGATGAACTCAGTCATCAAGAGTAAACAAATTATAAAGTCCAAAGTTAACCTTTGTCCAATATTGAATGGTAGGGCAGCATGTTACTAGAGAACTATCAATCAAGCGAAGGTAATCAAATAAACAGAATTATCCTCCTAACATCTAAATCCGAAATAAAGATTCATCATCAAAAGCAAACTTTGAAAAGAAAAGTGGCTTCAACATTTTATCAAATAGGGGGTGTGCAATCAATTATTCAAATCCAACTTTGAATCTCAGTAACATTACAGAACCAGTAATGAATCAAGAAGGGAGGAGGTTTACAAAAAAAATCAGTGAATTTGACCAGAGATGCAAAATTGGTGAGGGTCACTAGTTTTGCTTCTCGATCCCACCTTTGTTCTTGCATATACTCCTTCCTAAGCTCTCTGTCTTAGCTCTCTCTTTGCTCTACACGGTGAGTGTAGATAGCAAAAGTTGAAGGTGATTCGTGATAGTTGCATGGGTTGGGTTGTATATCAGGATTCAGTTCAGGGAGTATGAGTGGCTCACAATGGTGAAGTTTGAAACTGGAGAGTTATAAGGCAGTGGTGGTGTGGTGTTTGTGGCTTTGGGTTATGGTTGATGGGTTGTGTTAGCCTTTGGTGGTGCACAGAGTGTAGGGGCGGATGCAGTGGAGCACAGTGGTTACGCAGAGGTGAAGGAACTCTGCTGGGTGGTGCATTCTTTGGGCGTATGGCTAGGGTCATATGACTCTGTGCCTTTGTTGAATAGAGTAAAGGGGCCTTGATTTATAGAGTTGGAGACATGTTTTCCTTTTGCGATTCTCTCCCAATCACCTGATTGCTGAGTATGAAAATGGAAAGAATTAATCTCCTAAAAGAAAAAATGGAAAGGAATCACATATACCTGATGAATTGTGATTTAGATTTTGATTCGAGGTGGGATTGATGCGAAATTGGAGCATGATGGAGGGGGTGGTGCGGTTTGGGTTTGGATGAGGGTTGAATCCACGTCCCTTGTAATATCCTTAATGACATGTTAGACTTGTATATGTGCACATAGGTAGCATATGATTTGCTTAACTTGCCTATTTAATTTTGTGACAAACTGACTTAGTTTAGGCACTTTGTTGCAACACTGAAAGTGAAAAGTAGCTTAAAATGACTTAGATAATAGCATAAATTGCTTAGATGAGGGAAATGAATATGAATAATTTATTTCTAGGTCACAAATGTACAAAACAAGATGTAGTTAAAGTTTCATGATAAACTGAGTTAGTTTGGTATTTTTAGGCATACTGGTTATGCATTTAATACCGAATTGACTAGCAGCAGATATGAAAAAATAAGATATTGGTGAAACAACAATTTATATGAATCCTGGAATTTATTTTAAAGTTGTTGGAAGTTAGAAAAACTTGATTTAGCTAAATCTAAGTATTCTTAGCAGATCATGAAGTATCAGTGTTATACTTAAGTGAAATAAGTCATGAACGGAACCCCCTATATTTGGCTTAAGTTCTTGATATTTCACTCAATTCCTATCTCACTTCACTATTTTCTCACTCACAAAATAGCAAGCATGACAGTTGAAAGCAAGGAAACTAAAGAGGAGAAAGCTAAGGAGGAAGAGGAAAAGAGAAGGAAAGGAAAAAGGAAAGCCAAGCTTGATCATCCACCATCACAAAGGACCTAAGGTAGGGGATTTGAGTTCCTTTTAGCTTTACTCCATTTTCACCATTGATGCATGTATGATGCATAATAAGTCAAATTGGATTTTAGAGGTGTTTGGAGTGTTTTTCTTGCTTGAATGTGTTTCAAGGGTTGTTAATGACTTGTTCATGGTATGAGTTTGAGTTAGAAACTTGGAACTCGTCATTTGGACTTTTGATGCACAAAGTGAGAAAATAGGTTTAGTATGAGTGATTTTGCTCATGAATCCAAAGTTAGTAGTTTGAGTTGGTGATTAATGATTCCTATGTATTAATGAACTGGTTAGAGACCTAAAATCACCTAGAAACTATTTTGGAGTGGCTAATTTCCATGAGTTGTTCGAATGGAACAGTGCAGTTTCTGTAGAATTATGCAGAACTTGTTGTTTCCTTCTCGCATCACAGCGTGACTAAGAACCACACCAGGGCATGGAGGAACCTGAGAGCTTGATGCTGCGATGTGACAAGGGCTGCGCTGAGGCATGAGTTCCAGAATTTCTCAAAAATGTTATTCTTGATGTTTTGATGTTTCCTACTAGTTAGGATCATTTTTATATGTTTTCTAGGGTGTATTAAGACACAAATAGGGATGTTTTAAGAGGGAAATTATCGCCTAGCAAGTATGAGAAAGCTTAGGCATTTGAGCATACAAGAGTAATGGTTTGCCTTAGGTAAGTATCTAGCACCTTAGGCCACTTATTATGGTATTTGTATCACTTAAGATATAATGAGTGATGATGTGGTGTTTAGATGTATGTATGTAGGATGGTCTAGTAGTATTAGTCTTTGTGAGTATCCTTTGATGATGTGCACAATCATTTAGGCCAAGGGAGATAAGTGGGAAGCCCGTAAAGGTTCCTTTGAGCCTGGATTTATGCCCTAGCTTCTCGATAGTGCCAGGGTACGTGTACTGTGAGGATGAGCTTTCTCTCTCTTTGCCACAAGATAATACACTAAACCAGAAAATCCTAGTTAAACATCTTGGTTCTAAGTTGGACTAAATATATATGTATGAATGTATGATTAACTTGATATCTTCAGTTACTGAAGTATAATCTTATAAGGCTTAAACATATCTTATTTAACATGTGTTAAGATTATGTTTATTATGTTATGTATGATTGGTTTTAGTTTACTCATACTGAGAATTGTTGATTCTCACCCCGCTGTGTTGCCATATAATTCTAGGTGAAGGTTCTTTTAAGAAAAAGAAGAAACAACAGCTAAAAGACTGGTGTAACTTTTATTTCTTCTATTTTTAGTTCAAGACTTGTATTAGTTATACCTGTGTTGTATTGTAATCTAGTTATGTAATACTTCAAGCCTCTAGAAGGCTAATGTTGTATATATGCATTTCTTTATGAGTTTTATGTTTTCCGCATTTCATAAGGCTCTCTATAATGACTCTAATGTAGATTATGGATATATTATCAGACTATTACGTATGTAGTAACATTGTGATGTTGTTTATCGATATAAATGTTATATTTATTGAGATTTCAGTATTAGGATGTTACATCCCTCTCCTTCAAAGCCTGCATTTCCCTTTATCCTAATTGAAACCACAACAAACAAAAAAGGAAAGAGGTGAGGTGAGGTTGTTTCTGAGATTGTTTATGATCCTGGTATAGGCTTGAACACGAAATCATAGCAAGGGGGAAGATGATGAGGTGTGGCTAAGGCCTAGAGGGGAAGGAGGAGATTGGTTTGGGTCATGGGTGTATGGATCTAGGTTATAGGTGGAGGATCCAAGTCTGCTTAAGCCCAAAGCACAAGTCATAAAGAGATTTGGGCTTGACCTATGTCTATAAGGATTGAGATGGTGAGGTGCAGCTAAGGCCTAAAAGGGAAGGAGGAGATTGGTTTGGGTTATGGGTGGGTGAATCTAGGTTATGAGTGGAGGATCTGGGTCTGCTTAAGCCCAAAGTGCAAGTCATAAAGAGATTTGGGTCATGCTAATCTGAGATTCTTTTTATTTCATTTTCCCAACTCCACATTTATTTTTTAATTTATTCTTTTTTTATTCTTTTTTTAATTTCCAAATTATTACTTTTTTTTCATTCATGGGTATGGGTCAATATTTATATATTATTATTAGTTATTATTATTATTATTAGTTTTTAGTGAACTTAGGCTTTATAATTGTAATTTTTGAATTTTTACATATTTTTTTATTCTCTAAATTTCTTTAATGACCTAGACAAAACCGAGTGTTCATAGTTACTCCTCATTACTCGTTCCTTACAAGGGGATATGTATAACCATAGTTTTCGTATTACTGTTGTAAAAAATGAGTAAAGACACGAACTCGGATTTTGTTTGAGAATGTATAGGACAATGTAGATTGACAAAACAAATATGCTAATTGAAAACCAGTGAACTCAATAGTAGATTTACGATCTATAGCAACATCGTTAATCCTACTAGGGTGAAGCTTAGCGTAAAGCCAGAGATGTCACACTTTGTCAACAAGCTCTCATAACTCAATTGATGTTTATTGATTAAAAGTTGGGAGCTTATTATAAAAACGTGAACTTAAATGACATTGGGTGACCTTGTGACCTAAAATTTAAAAGATAGAAATTTAAAGGTAATGAGTGTTTCTGCCCAAAATTAAAAAGATCAAAATTTATAAGGCAATGGGCATCATAGACCCAAAATTTAAGACAAGGAATTCAATGGCTTGTTAGGCAAGAATTTAAAAGCAATAGGTGCTTTTGGAGGCCTGAACTTAAATAACAGTAGGCTTCTTGAGCATAAAACTTAAATGACAATGGGCTTCTGTCTTCCCAAAATTTAAAAGACATCGGACTTCTGTGTCCCGAAATTTAAAAGACATTGGGCTTATGTGGCCCGAAACTTAAAAGACATTGGGCTTCCGTGTCCTAAAATTTAAATGATAATGAGCTTTTATGTCCCAAAATTTAAATGAGGCAACTTAAATAACAAAGAGGACAATTTTCCCATCCTTAAAATGAAGCAAAAAAAGACATAGACCTCCGAGCCTAAAATTTTTAATGAGCTTTTATGTCCCAAAATTTAAATGACAGTAGGCTTTCGTATCCTAAAATGAAGCAAAATAGGCCTCTGAGCCTAAAAATTTTATGCAGTAGGCCTTAAGAAGTGGCTTAGTTAATCTTTTAAAATTTTGGAAGGTGAAACTCAACATCACGCTAGAGACATCACCCATAAAATTTAAGATAATTGCAAACCTACGAGATATGAAATTATAAACCTTGAAAAGGAAAATTGACTTACAAGTCAACTGGACATGACTCATAATTCACGAAGGGAGAAGATTCGAACTAGATAGTGACTTTGAAAAGCTTCGACTAACCAAACCCTTGTTCACGTATAATCGCCCGTTGGACCTTTTTGATAGCTTTGATCCTACTTGCCTATCCTTTCTCTCCTTCTTCTTCTTTCACTCTCTTTCTTTTTTTTGCTTATATCTTTCCTTTTAGTCTGCCTTTTGAGAAGTGAGATGATCATCCCTTGTTGCGAACCCTTGCTTGAAGCTACTAAGTCCTTGCGACTTGAACCAATCATCATTGAGGGATTGTTAATAACAAGAATTGTTCAGTCATACTAATGAACTTTAAATTTATTTTACTTGAAACATGAATTAGTAAATAGCATGGATTCATAAATGGAAGTAAAGTTTGTTAAATGAACAAACTTCTTTATTGATTTGAAATTATGACTATGCATGAAGCAAGCTTTGGTAAGATGAAGGAAACATCCAGACTACAAGATTAGAAGGAGAAATGTACAGTAAAGGGGAAAGAAGAGGAAAAAAAAAGATGGGATACACATGAAAATTTTGCCCTAGTATTCATTCCTTGATTTCCCGTCAATGGATTTCTTGCAATAATTTACTAAGTAAACATCATCGTTGATGCTTTTGTCATTTCTGGCTCTGTTCTTGGGAATTTTGACCCAATATGGTCATTTGAAAATAAAATTGCCCCAGTGTAAGCCATTTGAATTCCAATTTTCCCTAGTGTAAGCCATTCTAATTTTCCCCAATGTAAGCCTTTCGGTGAGTTCTAAACAAACTCTTGAGATTTTACCTATTTTATGTGCCCTAACTTCTGCTTAGACTACAGGTTTTCTATCTAATGGGCTCTTTTTTTTAGGCATAATATCTCTTCATAGCGTCAAAGTTTATAGGTCTTGGCAATTCTTACCCATTGACATTGGTTAAAACCAAAGCTCCTTTTGAATAAGCTTGCTTCATAATGTGAGGCCCTTCATAATTTGGCATCCATTTTCCTCGAGTGTCTTCTTATAAGACCCTGATTTTTTATTTTTCTTGAAAATAAATACGTTTTATAATATTTATGAGTTTTTGTGAATTTTTAGGAATTTTTAATTATTTTAATATTTTAATATTATTTTAATTATTTTAATATTATTTTTTATATATATGTCCGAACTTCATTTTTTTAAAAATATATGAGTTTTATAATTTTTATGATTTTTGAGAATTTTTGTGAAATTTTCTGAGTCTGTGATTATTTTAATATTATTCTAAGCTGTATGTGTGCTTGAGGCTGGCTCGAAAAAATAAAATTTTTTCCTACACTAGAAAGTTTTGGACTGTCAAAGCGGGATCGGGGGATCTTACTAAACCTAAAACCGAGAACAGTTGACAAAAATTTTCTGTGACTGAGTTTTCTATTACCTATTGTGTAATAATAGCAGTAATTATTGTCCATTGGTTTTGGGTAATGTATTCTAGAAAATATCTTGATGACGATGACTCAAAGTGATGGACCAATGGTAAGCATGAAGAAGGTAAATTGGATACTCAAGTTGAAGAAGAGAAATTCAAATTGACTACTCAAGTTAGAAGACAAATCCAATTTGGCTACTTACTCTTTCACTTGTAGAAATTATGACACATCTCATAAAATATATACGGATAAATATCTAAGGATAAAATATCTAATGGAAAATATCTTAATAAAATATCTCAGAAAAATATCTACATAAAATATCTAGATAAAAATATCTTTTAAAAAATATCTGAATGAAAATATCTAAGTAAAAATATCTAAGCTAAATATCTTAAGTGTAATCATAAACCATCATTACCTAACTTTATGACTAACCAATAGGAATTAGTCAAACTTAGTGGCTTGGACTTTGTTGTGAACGGTTGGATGGCAAACTTGATGAAGAAGCCTTGGATGATCACCATTGATCTAATCAATGGTGTGAGAGCAAACTTGATAAGGAAGCTTAGGATATCTACCTTAGATTAAAACAATGGTTAGGAGATGAAGTCTGTAACAGCCCAATATTTGCTACCCAAATATATCGTCATATAAGTGAATAACCCAATATTGACCCTGCTACTACTAACATAAAATAACATCTTATCCATATCGTTCATACATAATTAATAAATATGGAAAGCCACGATAGCAAAAGTTATATATATATATATATATATATATATATATATATATATATATATATATATATATATATATATATATATATATCACAAACCTCAAGGCGTCATCGTTATACATAACTTGCAACAACTAAGCAAATATAAAACATTTATAAGCTCAGCTCAAAATAGCATCTATATTATACTAGTCTTCATACATCTTCTTCTTCCCTTTCGAAGAGCTCGCACCTGGATTTATATGACAATACAATCGGGGTAAGAAAATATATCTCAATGGAAGTATTCCAATACCAGTATATAAATATATACAAACAGATAATATTTATAATTATCTCGTTGATACTTCAATAATAGAAGTAACAACTCCTCATTTCAACAACAAGTAACCGCCCATACAATTACAATGCATGAAAATGTCATGATAGCAATCGCCCATACAATCACCATGTTATGCTTAATTATGACTAATGATTATGTCTATGCAGATTCCTAAGTATGAAAATGCATAATGCATGATACCACATCCAGGACTCCAATCCCATGGCAATGTCATGAATGCGTGAAACTTGAACAAAGTAATGGAAGTCCATAGTTTCATCCATAACCTTGGACAAGCACTGGGAGTCTCATCCAGCATGTATCATTATCATAGAGGAAGTCTCATTGCCCCCCCTCCCCGGGTAGTGAAGTCTCATCAACTACACGGTTAACAATAATGAATAAGGAATTTTATCCTTTCATACTTTACTATATTAGGAAGGGTACTAAGCGCCTTACCTGATATAGAACACCCACTTTTATGGGGCCAAACAAAGCAAAGAGGATATTACTCACCTCCTTACTTCACAATGTAATAAGGATATTACTCACCTTACTACTCACAACATAGAGAGGATATTACTCACCAATCTATGATTCTCAACAATACTAAGAGGATATTATAAACCTCAAGGTATTTCACATACAATAGAGTTGGATATTACTCACCAATCTATTATACAAAGACATAGAAAGGATATTACTCACCAATCTATGCTTCTCAAACATCTCATGCAAAACAATTACCAATTACTTTCCATAACTAGTTTCACAATTGATTTATATGCATTTCAGGTTTAATTCACAACTCTTCATCAAATACTTGTAGAAGTACTTTAACACTCTTAAAAGAGCATACATGAGTGATCCTAATACTTAGAAGAAACTCATTTCCTCAATTCATCATAATACACCATATATGTATATATTCATGTCTAATTATCTCACATAATTAGCATCACAAATCAATATGATTTAACATGTTCTCACTTCATTAAATCCTCCTACTTGTGTCTCAACACTCATTAAGAAGTATAAAAGAAGAAAACTATGCTACTAGAATGATCCAGAGCATCAAAAACAACTCATAGTTGTTTTCTGGCACCAACATTGCGGCGTCCCCTATTCCACGTTGCGGCGCCCAAGTCTCGGGTTCAAGCACTAGCAGGAAAAATTGCCAATGTTGCGGTGTAAACATTCAACGTTGCAGCCCAAACATTCAACGTTGTGGCGTAAACATTCAACGTTGCGGCGCAAACATTCAACGTTGCGGCGTACGTTCCTTTTTCTACCCAACGTTGCGGCATTCAAAGTCCAACGTTGCGGCATTAATCATGTTCTTCCCAACATTGCGGCGTGAAAGTCCAACGTTGCGGCGTTAACAGCAAAACTCAAAATCTACATAATTCTGCAGCTACGGGTTACTGTTCTATTGGAACTAAAACCACTTCCAATCACTAAAAATCCATTTTCAAGTGATTTCCAACCTCTAATAAGGTCCAACTACACATTTTAACTCTCAAACAACATCAATTTCATTTGAATCAACACTTATGAATCAAAATCTCCAACTTGACCAAAATCCCCAAAAATGACCTTGAATTGGAATTAAGGCTCCAAATGAGGAAAAATTCATCTAAACACATTCATAATTCAGTTTCAAACTCAACCATACTAACCACATCAAGATTCAACTTATAAATCATCAAATCACCCATCAACCTCATTTCCTCTTCAAGCTTTTCTTAAACCAAAAGAAAAGAATGAACACAAACAAGTAAAAACAGATTTCCCCATACCTCAAGATCAAGATGATGAAGATGAAGCAAGGCCTTCACGCAGATCCTCTCCTTGGATGGTTGATTCTTCTCTTCCTTCTCCTTTCCTTCTCTTTCTCTCCTCTCTTTTCTTTCTTTTCTCTTCTCTTCTTTCTCACGTTTTTGCTCTTCTGTTTCTGCCCATAAAATATCCTCACCGTGGGATATTTTCACAAGAAGGAAAGTCTATTTAGACTTTTCTTATTTGGGTACCAAAACCCAAACTGCTAAGAACACCCAGATTCCACCGAATCTAGTTTCTTAGCTTCCAACATATTCAAAATAAATCCTAAGATTCATTAAAAATTCTTTGTCACCAAAAATTGATATTTCCATATCAGCTGTGGGTCAAACCAGCACTAAAACATACAACCAGTATGCTTAAAAATTTTGAACTAACTCCGAAAATTCTCAAACTTTAACTGTAGCACAGTTCCCACATTTATGACTTGAAAATAAACTTTCGACATTTATCTCCATTAACTAAGCAGTTTAAGCCACTTTCAGAGTAAATAACAGCTATATTTCTCACATAGTGTTACAACAAAGTGTCTAAACATACTCAGAAAGTCACAAAACTTCACAGACATGTTAAGTAAGTATTAGGCTACCTCTGTAACCATATACAAGCCTAACATGACTTTCTAGGGTATTACATTCTTCCCACCTTTTTAGAATTTTGTCCTCAAAATTAGTGTAACTTATGTATCAAGTTCTAACAACCAACATACCACAACAGATATAATTCAATTATAAGAAAACCAAGATACTAAGCAAAGTTACCGAATGTTCGAAAACCAAGAGATGGTGATGTCTCCTCGCCTCGTACAACGTAGACTCTACCCCCAGTAATAGGTCCATCTTCAGTCTTGTTCTCTTGCCCCTGAGAACAACTCTTCGCGTAATGTCCCTTCTCACCACACTTAAAACAAGTTACCTGGTCCACCCAACACACTTTGTTTCTGTGATACTTACCACACTTGTTGCAATTTTCTTGCCGACCTACTGTTTGATTATTCTAGTCTGTTTCTTGTGGGTGACTAGATTTTGGATTACCTTTCCCATTTCCACCATCCACTTTCCTCTTCTTTTGAAGACTTTGCAAACTCCGCTCTTCCTGAATTTGGAGATTTTTAGACTCCACAATTCTACACTTGTTTACCAAGGATGGAAAATCCCTGATTTCAAAAGGTCTCACAACCCTTCTTATATTTCCCCTCAGCCCGGACTCAAACCTAACACACCTCCAGCTCTCATTTGGATTCTGCCTAAACTGTGAAGAAAACTTGGACAACTCATAAAATTTTGCCTCATATTGTCCAACCGTCATGTCCTCTTGTCGAAGATTCAAAAACTCCTTCTCTTTATCATCTTGTAAACTCTTTGGAAAATGTTTTTCCAAAAAGATCCCTTTGAACACACCCCACGTGATCAAAGTCCCTGCTGTCTCAAGCAGCCTTCTAGTGTTTTGCCATCATTGTTCTACTTCCTCTCTCAGCATGAAAGAAGCAAAAGAAACTTTTTGCTCTTCAGAGCAAACCATTACCTCATAGATCTTCTCTAATTCGGTCAACCACTCTTCCACTTTAACCGGATCACAATCACCCCTGTATATCAGAGGATTCATATTTCTGAATTCTGCAATGTCGAGCAAATTCTGATTTCTCCCGACTGGAACCTATTGTACTGGTGGTGGTACCGGTGGTACTTGCTGCTGAGGTACCAACCTCTCTAAAACTCTAGCAGTTGCCGCTAGTTGTTCAGTCTGCTGCCTCATGGCATTGGCCATTGCCATCATAGCTGCAGCCATCTCTGTACCTTCATTATCAGAGTCTCGATTCCGGCTCCCATGTGGTCGCCCTCGTGCTGCCATAGTCTTCTGTAAAAATAGAACAATCCATATTGAGTTAGCTAGGCTCAATATCATGTAACCGTGTCACAGCAGCTAAAGCAAACATCTCAAAGGCAAAACATGTCATTCCACTCAAACAATCACATGTAAGAGATAAGAAATGCATAACCATTACTACACATGCATAAGCATAGTCAGTCCATACCCCGACTTAGCAGAATGAACTGCTCTGATACCAAAATGTAACAGCCCAATATTTGCTACCAAAATATATCGTCATATAAGTGAATAACCAATATTGACTCTGCTACTACTAACATAAAATAACATCTTATCCATATCGTTCATACGTAATTAATAAATATGGAAAGCCACGATAGCAAAAGTTATATATATATATATATATATATATATATGTATATATATCACAAACCTCAAGGCGTACTGTTATACATAACTTGCAACAACTAAGCAAATATAAAACATTTATAAGCTCAGCTCAAAACAGCATCTATATTATGCTAGTCTTCATACATCTTCTTCTTCCCTTTCGAAGAGCTCGCACCTGGATTTACATGGCAATACAATCGGGGTAAGAAAATATATCTCAGTAGAAGTATTCCAATACCAGTATATAAATATATATAAACAGATAATATTTATAATTATCTCGTTGATACTTTAATAATAGAAGTAACAACTCCTCATTTCAACAACAAGTAACCACCCATACAATTGTAATGCATGAAAATGTCATGATAGCAACCACCCATACAATCGCCATGTCATGCTTAATTATGACTAATGATTATGTCTATGCAGATTCCTAAGTATGAAAATGCATAATGCATGATACCACATCCAGGACTCCAATCCTATGGCAATTTCATGAATGCATGAAACTTGAACAAAGTAATGAAAGTCCATAGTTTCATCCATAACCTTGAACAAGCACTGGGAGTCTCATCCAGCATGTATCATTATCACAGAGGAAGTCTCATTCCCCCCCGGGTAGTGAAGTCTCATCAACTACACAGTTAACAATAATGAACAAGGAATTTTATCCTTTCATACTTTACTATATTAGGAAGGGTACTAAGCGCCTTACCTGATATAGAACACCCACTTTCACGGGACCAAACAAAGCAAAGAGGATATTACTCACCTCCTTACTTCACAATGTAATAAGGATATTACTCACCTTACTACTCACAACATAGAGAGGATATTACTCACCAATCTATGATTCTCAACAATACTAAGAGGATATTATAAACCTCAAGGTATTTCACATACAATAGAGTTGGATATTACTCACCAATCTATTATACAAAGACATAGAAAGGATATTACTCACCAATCTATGCTTCTTAAACATCTCATGCAAAACAATTACCAATTACTTTCCATAACTAGTTTCACAATTGATTTATATGCATTTCAGGTTTAATTCACAACTCTTCATCAAATACTTGTAGAAGTACTTTAACACTCTTAAAAGAGCATACATGAGTGATCCTAATACTTAGGAGAAACTCATTTCCTCAATTCATCATAATACACCATATATGTATATATTCATGTCTAATTATCTCACATAATTAGCGTCACAAATCAATATGATTTAACATGTTCTCACTTCATTAAATACTCCTACTTGTGTCTCAACACTCATTAAGAAGTATAAAAGAAGAAAACTATGCTACTAGAATGATCCAGAGCATCAAAAACAACTCATAGTTGTTTTCTGGCACCAACGTTGCGGCGTCCCCTATTCCACGTTGCGCGCCCAACTCTTGGGTTCAAGTACTGGCAGGAAAAACTGCCAACGTTGCAGCGTAAACATTCAACATTGTGGCATAAACATTCAACGTTGTGGCACCAACATTCAACGTTGCGGCATAAACATTCAATGTTGCGGCGCAAACATTCAACGTTGCGGCGCAAACATTCAATGTTGCGGCGTAAACATTCAACGTTGCGGCGTATGTCCCTTTTTCTACCCAACGTTGCGACATTCAAAGTCCAACATTGCGGCATTTATCGTGTTCTTCCCAACGTTGCGGCGTGAAAGTCCAACGTTGCGGTGTGAACAGCAAAACTCAAAATCTGCATAATTCTGCAGCTACGGGTTACTGTTCTATTGGAACTAAAACTACTTCCAATCACTAAAAATCCATTTTCAAGTGATTTTCAACCTCTAATAAGGTCCAACTACACATTTTAACTTTCAAACAACATCAATTTCATTTGAATCAACACTTATGAATCAAAATCTCCAACTTGACCAAAATCCCCAAAAATGACCTAGAATTGGAATTAAGGCTCCAAATGAGGAAAAATTCATCTAAACACATTCATAATTCAGTTTCTAACTCAACCATACTAACCACATCAAGATTCAACATATAAATCATCAAATCACCCATCAACCTCATTTCCTCTTCAAGCTTTTCTTAAACCAAAAGAAAAGAATGAACACAAACAAGTAAAAACAGATTTCCCCTACCTTAAGATCAAGATGATGAAGATGAAGCAAGGCCTCCACGCGGATCCTCTCCTTGGATGGTTGATCCTTTTCTTCCTTCTCCTTTCCTTCTCTTTCTCTCCTCTCTTTTCTTTCTTTTCTCTTTTCTTCTTTCTCACGTTTTTGCTCTTCTATTTCTGCCCATAAAATATCCCCACCGTGGGATATTTTCACAAGAAGGGAAGTCTATTTAGACTTCTCTTATTTGGGTACCAAAACCCAAACTGCTAAGAACACCCAGATTTCAACCGAATCTAGTTTCTTAGCTTCCAACATATTCAAAATAAATCCTAAGATTCATTAAAAATTCTTTGTCACTAAAAACTGATATTTCTATATCAGCTGTGGGTCAAACTAGCACTAAAACACACAACCAGTATGCTTAAAAATTCTGAACTAACTCCAAAAATTCTCAAACTTTAACTGTAGCACAGTTCCCACATTTATGACTTGAAAATAAACTTTTGACATTTATCTCCATTAACTAAGCAGTTTAAGCCACTTTCAGAGCAAATAACAGCTATATTTCTCACATAGTGTTACAACAAAGTGTCTAAACATACTCAGAAAGCCACAAAACTTCACAGACATGTTAAGTAAGTATTAGGCTACCTCTGTAATCATATACAAGCCTAACATGACTTTCTAGGGTATTACAAAGTCAACCAAGACCAACCAATAGGATTAAGTCAACGTTTATGACTATGACTTTTAAGAGCAACCAATAAGAAAATAGTTAATAAAAGTGACAACCAATGGGAAACAAGCTTGTAACCACCCAACCAATAGAAATCAAGTCTTCTTTGATGAACCTATAGAGATTAAGTCTTCTTTAGATGAACCAATAAGAAACAAGTTTAAGAGTAGTCAAAGAAAGTGGCCACCAATAGGAAGTAAGGTAAGCTTGCAAGTAAAAGATGACCACCCAACATTCTTTGGGAGTTCCACGGCTAGGAGAGCAAGAAAGTGCTCTAGGACATTTCATTTATGTGATATATGTTATGTCACCTTTAGATTACACCAATGGAAGCTAGTCTCACAAAGTGGCTTGACTCAAGATTTTTGTGCCTTTTCTTGGAGTGTCTCACGGCCATGCACCATTTGAAGGCCAAATATCTACACACAAAAAAATCTTCTTTCCTTCTAAAGCTAGTCCATGGCCATGCATTGAGCATGGGTTAATTCATTTCATTTCCATCATCTTTTCTATCTTAGCATTTTTCCATAAAAGCTAACATCCAAAAAAAAAAAATTCTTTCACTTTCTCTCCAAAGCACCTTACGGCCAAGCTCTCCAAAATCACCATCCAATCTCTTAAATTCCATACAACCTTGTTTCCTCAATCTTTATGTCATTCTAAACAACTTTCATGTTGAACACTTAGCCGAAATCATCCATCTTTAACCTTGATCTTCAAATTCAAAGATCAAGAGCCTTTAGGTGAAGATTTGTGTTCTTCATCTTTCTTTCCTTTGGTAAGTTTCTAAGACCATATTTTGGCTTATGGCCATCTTTGATGTCCTTGAATATTAATATTGTATGTGTTCTTTGTTTTTAAGTGCTACTTGGTGGAGTAGATCTATTTCAAGAAGAACGACAAAGAGCTTGGATCATCAACTAGGTAAGATGGAGATTAACCTCATCGGCCATATGTGGTGGTGAAGGAATGAAATTGTTTGTGTTTGTGAGTGAAAAATTCATGTGAGGATTTATTCACTTGATTGTGTAATTATTGGTTTGTGCTAGTTGGATTATATTGTGTGATTGTTTTATTGCTTTGATAAGTATGCATGATTTATATATGTGTTTGGTATGCTTATAGCTTTGTTAGTATGCTAATATGTGAATTAAAATGTATGTTGATTATTGTGTAACTTAGGATGTGATTCTAATGATGAAAATTGTATAATGGTTCCAAAAAACCTAGAGGCACACAGCCTCAATACTACCAAGGCAACCAAGAGTTCTAAAATGTTTTCCTAATTAAGGATTAAATGATTTTATGACAAGAAATTTAATTAAGTGTTTTTATAAGGATTAAAGTGTTAGAAAATAATTATACATGATTTATAAATCAAAATGTGGAATTTGGCCAACTACAATTTTTTGATATCTTAAATCCAAAATTATTTGACTAAGTGTAGGATTAAGTATTTGATTGATAGAAAATAAATTTTATAAGTTTTTAGACCTAAAAAGAAAGTAAACTAATTTTTAATTAAATCAGTATAATTAGGTTATTAAGTGAAATAAAAGTTAAAACTTGAAATTTGTTGATGTATAGCTCACCCTTTGGGTTTTGAAGCGCGTTGCAGAATTTCGAGCTGTAATATCCCAAGTTAATCAAAGAAATGCAGTTTTATGGAAAATAGTAGAAATATTATTTTTAGTGAGAAAATGTTAGAATTATTATTTATAGTTAATTTGTTAAAGATTGGAATTAAAGCCAAATTTTGATAATAAGTGAGAAAAATATTAATTTAAGCTTAGAATATGTTAGAAATATTTTATGCGATTTGAAAATGTAACAGAAGTGTTACGCGATTGTGAAAATGCGATAATATTGCTACGCCATTAAGAGGAATAGCAAGTTGTACTGTAAAGTCGACGTACTGAACTAAGTAATTTGTGGTGTTAACATTGTGGATTGTGGAAACTGGAGTACTGGACCCAAGTGGATCTTTGGTATTATCGATTGTATGGGCGGTCATATAATATCATAGATACTAGTGGTATTAGACAACTATATGTGCGGTTATGTTAATATCATTGGGAACAGTACAACTATACTTTAAAGGTGCTTTTGAGCATTATATGATGATACCGCTATGTGACGACGTGTGAATAAGAAATACTATGTGATTAATGACAGTATATGTTTGAATCATTTATCATGCATAGAAAAGCGTGTTCACTTAATTTGTTGGGGCGTTTTATGCCTGAAGAATGAACATGAACTTATAGGATAGTGGACCGGATAGATCTTGGGGGTGTCAGGGTGCGGTGATTCACACGGTGGAGATGTTACCACCCGTGATTATGATATCATGTATTATATACCCCTGACCGTGAACACTGATAGCAACACATTGGCAGGCCTGACAACCACTATTGCTTCTCATGATCCAGCATAGACTGTCTTTTAGGGGGGATCGATCTTCTGGAACATTCATCTTTGATCTTGAGTTAGCTCCATGGAGTAGGATCAGGTTGCATTGTGCATAATGATGGTCCTTATACTCATTGAGTATGTGCACAGTTAGTGTATACAATGTTCATAAGCATACTCAGCATTTACACTGTGGTGATATAGTATTATGGTGATATAATAGTATGAGGGTATAATATTGATGTGGTGTTATTATTATGCTTGATATTATGCTGCAAGTTTATTATATTATTTATTTGTTAACTATCTGCTAATTTTATACTATTTAATGGATTGTATGCTATACTGTGCGTGAATGCTTGTCATTTCTTTGCTGCCATATTAGTATGCGATGTAGGGGATCTCACCTCTTTGCTGTACAATTTTGTCTGTCTCTATTTTATGTCTACGTCTGTGAAGACGATGATGGTTGCAAAGAGGGATCAATCAGGTTGCTTTAGACTACAGTTTCTTGATGTAACACCCCAACTTTTGGGTTAATTACAATATCATCCTGAAATGCACTGTTTCGTAATTTCTGTGAATAGTAAAATGAATTTGACTGTTTCATGAGTGTATTTGACTGTTGTGTGTGATTTGCTCCGAGTCAAGAAAATAATAATTTTTTGGCCGAAAAAATCTTATTTTAATTAATTGGAGCTGGGGGATCTTACTAAACCCAATTCTGATTGATATATATATTAATCTCATAATTTTTAGGACTTAACTATGCAATAAAATAATTTTATATTATTATAATATTATTTTATATTACAGTAGCTACTATCTCAAAAACAGTAGAAATCTGCTTCGATTTGACCACAGATCTTTAAAAGTACTGTGGGACCCGCGTTTAGGAAAAGCAGTCAACGATTCTGACTGGACAAAATTCTAGCCAATGAGAGCAAGTCAATGAAAGTGGCTTGACTTTTTGAACCAATAAGAATGGGTCAAAGAAGGAAGCATGGACTTTGATGTGGACCATTGGATGAAGACTTAGTTAGGAAGCCTTTGATTTCAACCCTTGATCAAATCAATGGTGAGATTAGAATTTAAGATTTATGACTAATCAATATCTACCTTAGATGTAATCTAGGGCTAGGAATTAAAGATGAAATCAATGGTTAGAATTAAGTCAAAAATAGTAGGCTTGAATTTGGTTAGTAGCTAATTAAGCTTAATTTGGTTAATCTAATTACCTAATTAGCAAACTAAGTGAACTAGCTTAGTTATTAATTAATTATAATCTAAATACTAATTAGATATCCTAATATTGATTAAAGGTTATAATATATGCTAATATATATTAAACTAATTAGTTATGTGATTAGAATGATGATTAAGTGTTAGTAGGATAATTAACCTAACTAATTACCTAATTAATTAGCATGTAATTAGGAGTAAATTGAAAGCAATTAAATCCCTAAAACACTAAGGAGCCACACGGTTTGGGCAGCAGCCTTGGGAGGCTTGTTGGCTAAGTTCTACATGGTTCTTGAACCCTCCAAAGTGACCTAAGCCATGTGCACCTTAATGTGAACACACTTGGATATTTACCTAGCAAAATTAAACACTCAACCTTACCCAAAAATCACCTCACGGTAGCAGCCCCTTATTTTCACTCTTCAAATTCATTTTTCACACTTATCATAATTAAGCTATCCATTTTCTCTCAAAACCCCAAAAAACCCAAGCAAACTTTCTCTCCCATTTTCTTGCTAGAATTCGGCCAAGCACCAAACCCACACCACCAATCTTCTATAATTTTTCCTCTTAGCTTTTCTTAAACCCAAATCATATTCTAAACACTTTTCATTGACAAAGTTTTTCCAAAAACCTACTCTATCTAGTCCAAAATCAAACTTTTTGCTTAATTTCTTAAGGGTAAGTCTTGATTCTATGGTTCAAAGTTTGATTTTTAATTTTCCTAACCATGATTGTTCCATGGTTTTTCAATATTGAACCTTGTATGTGTTTTTACTAATTGTTTAAGAATTTTAGGAATTTGTTTGGGAGTCACACGAAATTTCAAAGAAAGGAGGAAACTAACCGATTAATTGTCTTCAAGAGGTAAGAGGGAGATTTAATCTCATCAACCCTAAGTGGTGATGGGAAAATGGATTTGTTTGTGTGTACCGAATCCATAAGGATTCATTTGTGTGGTTGTTTATTATTTTTATTATTTTTGTGATTGTTTAAAAGCTTTCTTAATTGTGATTGATTTAATTGCCATGCATGTTTATAGTATTTATTATTGATTTTAATTGCTATGCATGTTTATAGCTTTAAAATATATTGTATGTATATTGTATGTATATTGTATGTGAGTATATAATTGCATGTGTTTATAATTGTGTAATTATTAAAGTAGGATATGAATAACATGTAACGATTTGCATGGGTGTTCCAAAGAACACAGAATGAGGCTCATGGCCTTACATCAAACAGAGAACCAAAATGTTCTCAACAATTTTCTAAATCAATGAGTTAATGAATTTAGGTAAAATAATAAGTTTAAGAATAATTTTGATTTAATTATGGCCAACATGCCATTTAGTGTATAATTGAATGCCATTTTATTTTTGATTTTGGCCAACATGCCATTTTATTTTCTAAGATAGGTTAGGTAATGGATTTACAAAATAAACTGATTCCAATGAATCTTTGTGAAAACAAAAGGAATAAATTTGGTTCTAGAAATCTAACTTAGCAGAATTTAGTTTAAGTAAGAACTAAATCAGACGCTTGAAAAATACTAACGTAAAGCTCATTTTATGAATTTTGAAGCGCATTAGCAAGTTTCAAAGCGTAATTATTGGGTAAAAATAAAATAAATTATATTTAGTGGAAAACGTCAAAAATACCTTATACTGATTTTATAGGCAAAATGCTGCCGAAATTTACTAAAATCAGGTGAATAAAATGAAAAGATTCCATACTATATTTATAACACAAGGAAAATACTCTACGTATTTTAAAAGTACTAGATATAGTTTTGCACATTCTTAAAATGATGATTTTAAGCTATTCGATTAAGAAAATGAATTAAAAATCCTACGCAATTGAGAAAATGATTTAAAAACATTACGCGATGTTCAAAAATGTCAAAATGTACTTCCGCGATTTAAAAACGTTTGTGAAAATGATGAGATTGTGAAAATATGATAAAATTCCTACGCGATTGAACGATACAGTAAGTTTTGCTGTCGGGCCAAAGTGGTGGACCCGGACATATTGTGGTGTAGTACTGTCAAGTGGGACATACTATACTTTGATATTTTGTGACTAAGGGTATTTTCGTAATTTTGGTAAAATTTGGATAATAGGGGTATTTTTGTAATTTTAGATCATGCTTAGAGTGTTGTGTCAATTTGGTTGATAATTGGCGATTGATTGACGAGACGAATTACACTGTGTTTTGGTGTGATAAGCGTAGTGTGGTTCATTTATTGAACTTAGAGGCATTAGTGTGCGGAGAATCCCATATGTGGACAGTGTAGCACCTCTGGGCCGTGATAACGGGCAACGCACTAATGATCTTGACAAGCACTATTCTTAATCGGGATCTTGAGGAGACTATTACGTACTATGCCTGTAGTGCACGGTGTATTGACTGTGTACTACTACACGATGTTTGGACTGTGGATTATAGACACGATGTCTGATAGTGCAATAGTTTGGTTGGGCAGCCATAAAGTATTATTAGTTTTTATTCGGATCATTCTCTCAGATATTCATGTTTAGCTCCATGGAGTAGGAACGAGTCGGTGTGTGTTCATGCATTACCTGCATTTTACTGTTCATGCATTACCTACATTTAACTGTTCGTGCATTATCTGCATTTTCCTGTTCATGCATTGTCTGCATTTTACTGTTTACCATAATCTGTGATAAAATGTATGATCTATTGCTTTAATATATTATGCATGATATATTGTTTTCCTATACTATGTGTGATATAATGATATGCATTGCTCTGTTATATTATGCATGATATGTTGGTATATATTATTGTGATAATTATTTGTATTGTCGTTTTCTCTATTGCCATGCAGGTAATGGTGTAGATTGTCTCACCTCTCTATATGTTTTCTCGATATTATTATATTATTTTTCGTAAAGAGTTTGAGGAAGAAGAGGACCAGCCTCTTGAAAATAGAGTATCCGGACGAGCAATAGTCGGGCGAGCTATACGAGGAGGACGAGCCGGTAAATCATCCTTATCATCAAGACTGATCTTGAGATCATGGCGTTGCCAGGATTTTTCGAGTTTGTGAGACTTGAGTTTTACGGAGGTTCTGAGGCATGGCATATGTGAGTGGATAGAGGGACAGTTGTGTACGTGAGACGTTTGACTGTGTCCCTATGTAGAGAGTATGATGGAGATGTCATATTCACTACTATGTTGTATTTACATCTAGAGTTGCCGCTGACTCTTAGGCATTACTGGCAAGGAATATTCCATGCGCCTAGCGAGCTCAGTAGCGAGTCAACAGCTCGGACTCGTGTCCGTAGAACTATGGGACCTCCAGGAGCTCTGACTTTCGATGATCTTTCTGAGGATGATCCATCGGAGGGTTAGAGAGCTCTGAGGTGCACTTGGGCAATACTATGTCTTAGTTTTGTGTCAACTCTTTACTACTTTGTTAAATACGTGTAGTTGTAAATTATGTGTGTACTAAAGAAAAATTATATGTATATTATGGTGTGATTATACTTTGTCTAATTTTGTGTTTAGTGTTATTTTATTTAATGTTATAAGTATAAAAGAAAAAAAAATTTACCACAAGTATTATTTAAGTATCATACGTTTTACAACTTGGGTAAGAGTTTTACTTTATTGTATTTTATTGCATTCATAAATGTGACATCCCCACAAGGGTGTTACACTTGAAGGTGCTACTGCTTGACGTGTGCATTAGGACTCAGAGTATAAAGAGTACTGTGGTGGCATTACTCTATCTGTAAGTAGGACCTGTAATGGGGTCATTACTTCTTCTTTTACGGCTGCATATGTGGAGTTTGTTTTACCTATTAGGGAGTTGCGGAGTGATCTTCACTATACTCCTAAGGAGGACTCCGAGATATCTTTCAATCGGATTTCTATCCGTCGAGACATTCCTGGCTAGGGAATTTGTCTTTTGACGAGGGCTCATGTCTTAAGTGTTATGTTTTTATGTATGTAAAGATAATGAATGTATAGTTGTAGTAAACTCTGTTTATATGAAAATTATATTATTCAGTTATTATATTTTGAGTTACTTTAATTTGATCAATTGATGTTTTCAACGAAAAATAAATTTTGAAACCCGTATTTAAATAATATTAAATATTTTATAACTTGGAAAATTAATTAATTATAAGGAGTTGGTATGAATGTGATACCCTTCAGAGGGGGTGTTACATTAGTTGGTATCAGAGCCCAAGTTAAGAGTCTTTTGAGTTTGTAGGTAGGTTTGTCTTGTTTGTGCTGTGTGTTTCTCTGACACTGAACACAGAGATATATTGTTTGGTTTTCGAAAGGAGACAATGTTATTTGAATGGTTACGTTTGGTCAGCTTGAGTTTTGATTTTGTTTGTCTTTGAAGAAAAACAATGGATCGTAGTAGACGTAAGCATGTGGACGCAAGACGTGACAATGATCGTATAGTCGTAGCAAGAAATGTAATACAGAGGATGACTGACGTAGCAGTACAACAGAGCCAAAAAATCGTTCAGCAACAGGAACTGATAATCTAGCTTCAGAACTTGTTAGAGTTAGAGCAGTCTCAGGATACAAGAAGTTGTAACTTTGGACCAACTAGGATCCAAAAGGAAAGGAAGTGGAAGATCAATCGATTTCAGCAAAAGCCATATATACGACCGTTGGGGAAGCAATAACGAACAAATGGAGGAAGTACTAGTGGCAACAGATTTGGTCAGACTATGGCATCGTCGCCAAAATGCTTCAAGTGTGGAAAGGCTCATTTGACAAAGGAATGTACGAGCAAGGACATGATTTGTTTCAGATGCGAGAAATCAGACACGTTTCTAGAGATTGTACGCAATTGAAGATGAAACCTTTCGTTAGTAATGTACGTGATTCATGATCTCACATAGCAGAAGAAGTCAATACAAAGAGTGGAATGGGATTGTTCAAATATAAATACTTAAGAAACGAGGAAGCTATCTATAGAAAGTAATCCTAAAACTGTACTGTATAACTCGCAAGGTAACCTATTCTTTTATAATCTGTGACTTAGTGAACTATTTGGGTTATCTGTGTTTCTATTTCCTTTTGACTTGAATAGTGCTACTTCAACTGCTAAACTTGCTATTACTGCTCAAAGTATGTTTAAAACTATTCTATTACTATTGTTGATTAGAATTTTTCTATTGATTTGGATTGTCTCCTTCTTTCACAAATAAGACTGAGTAAATCGATTTGAGTTATCCGTGTCTTTGTTATCCTTTGATTTGAGTATTTCTACTCTTCTTGTTAAACTTGTTGTTTATACTTAATTTTTCTAAATCTACCCTGTATCTGTTAAAGATCAAATCTTTTTTGTTGATTTGATTTACTTATCTAAAATCACATCTATTTGAGTTCATGATTTTATGAAAGGATTGGTTATCTTTCAACTATATACTGTTATATTGTTATATTGTTTTAAGTAAAATCTTAGTGTTCCCTAAGATTGAGATTTTTGAATTTGAATCTAGAAAGTTTGTTTTTAAATTCATTGGACCATATCAAATTCTTTGTTGGATAAATCTAGTAATTTACCGAATAGTCTTCTCACTTTTCTTTATAACCTTCATAAGTGTTTCCCTATACCTCAATTGAGAAGAATTATTCTTGATTCAACCCATGTTACAGTACCAGGTACAATACAATTAAAAAGAGAACTTGATCTATGAGACATTTTCTATTAAGATTTAGGATAGGCAAGTGAAACAACTTAGAGAAAATTACCTTGGTGAAAAAAATCTGGAATGATGTGACGAGAGATACAACATGAGAACTAGAAAACCAAATGAAGGAAGTCGCTGTTTTCTTCAAGATTGATTTGCATTCTGACTATCATCAGATTTGTATAAAGATAGAAAGATATTTCAAGACAGTTTTTCAGACACGTTATAGTTACTACGAGTGTTTAGTAATACTGTTTGAGGTAACAAATGCTTATGCGATGTTCATGAATTATATGACTAGGATCTTTCTTTCTTATTTAGACAGATTTTTCATTATCCTTATTGACGACATTCTGATCTATTCTCAAAATCCAAAGGACCATACTGAACACCTCGATACGGTTCTTCAATTTCTGAAGAAGAAGTTATACGCGAAGCTGTTTGAAAGTGCATGAGAAGAATTATTCAACTCACGTTTTGGAAGTTGCGATAGTTGTTTTGTGATGAAAATTTGAAGACATTTTCAACCTATAATGTCTATAGTAATTTCAAGAGTTTGGAGTACCTGTTCGATCAAGGAGGGGTTGATATGAGAAAGAGACAATAGTTAGAATTTTCAAAGGACTACGATTTTCAACTTCAATGTCATTTCGAAAAGGCAAATGTCGTGGCCAATGCCTTAAGTAGAAAATGTACCTAATGAATCTGCTATGATGGTTAAGGAGAATCTGTTTGACTACGATTACTATACAAATAATCTGATGGAAGAAATTTAAGAAAAAGCAGGAGGATCATCTGAAACGACATAACTAGAAATACTACGTGGAAGTTTGAAGACAAGATAAAAGAGGAATATCATTTTTGTGTGTTATGTAAGGAAAATTTTGAGGACGAAATTCTTTTTAGAGGGGGATAGTGCACGTGTGTCCCGGGGTTGATGAGGGCGGGGAGTGATCGCCGGTGTAATGAAGCACGGACAAGGAGCAGCTTCTGGCAGGCTTCTAGGCGAACGGTTGCATGAATGAACTGAATACGCATCGGAATGAGGGGGATTCAGAGACTGTGCAGGTATGGGACTGCATAGTTGAGGATGACTTAAAGGAATTGATTTGGCATAGCCATATCAATAAGTTACAATTTCTTTTTAGGAGCCTAGAACATAAGACCTCTATGGTTAAGCGTGCTTGACCTGGAGCAATTGTGGGATGGGTGACCTTTTGGGAAGTTTCCTAGGATGCATGTGAGTGAGGACAAAGCACGCTGAAAAGACCTATGTTGGTTTATGGAGACACTCGTCAATCCTGCAGGCAGTCCCAGGACGTTACAAATGGTATCAGAGCTGGGACCTCTCCCAATATGGTGTAGGTCGGGGATGAACCAAGCAGAAGTTAGTGGGTATGTGTGTCCCGGGCCTGACGAGGGCAGGGAGTGATCGCTGGTGCAATGAAGCACGGACAAGGAGCGGCTTTTGGCAGGCTTTTAGGCGAGGGGTCGCATGAATGAACTGAATACGCATTAGAATGAGAGGGATTCAGAGACTGTGCAAGTATGAGACTGCATAGTTGAGGATGGCTTAAAGGAATTGATTTGGCATAACCATATCAACAAGTTACAACTTCTTTTCAGGAGCCTAGAACATAAGAACTCCATGGTTAAGTGTGCTTGACCTAGAGCAATTGTGGGATGGGTGACCTTCTGGGAAGTTTCCTAGGATGCGTGTGAGTGAGGATAAAGCATGCTAAAAAGACCCGTGTTGGTTTGTGGAGACACTCGTCAATCCTGCAGGCAGTCCCAGGATGTTACACTTCTTGATTAGGAAGGATTTTCCTAAGAACTAGGTCACTCGGATGAAACTCCCAAGGGTGAACTTTCTTGTTAAAAGCCCTGGCCATTCTCCTCTGATATAGCTACCCATGACAAATAGCTGCAGTCTTTTCTCTTCAATCATATTCAATTATTCATATTGGGTTTTCACCCATTCTGATTCTTCTAACTCTACTTCCATCAAGACCCTCAATGAAGGAACCTCCACTTCTATAGGTGTTACTGCCCCCATCCCGTACACTAAGGAAAAAAGTGTGGCCCTTGGTACTTGATCATATATTAGTACAATATGCGTGCAGATAGTAGGATAACATCTCATGCCAGTCTTTATAATTGACAACCATCTTGGCAATAATTTCCTCAATGTTCTTATTCGTTGCCTCAACTACTCCATTCATTTGAGGTCTGTATGGGACCAAATTATGATGCCTGATCTTGAAAGTTTTATATAATCTTTGAACCTTTGTGCTGTTAAGATTCAGAGCATTATTTATGATTATTCTTTCCAGGATACTGTACCGAAAAATGATATCCCTCCTGAGAAACTTTAGGAATATCATCTGAGTGATATTGGCATACGAGGATGCTTCCACCTACTTGGTGAAGTAGTCTATTGTCACTAAGATGAAATGGTGTCCATTTGAAGCTTTAGGATTGATTGGTCCAATGACATCTATTCCCCATATTGAGAAATGCCAAGGTGCCGTCAAGTTGTGCAAGGGAAATAGAGGCGCATTGACCCGATCTGCATACACTTGACACTTGTGGCATTTTCAAACATACTCTATGCAGTCAGTTTTTGTGGTGGTCTAATAATAGCCACTCCTGAGAATTTTGCGTGCCATCATATGACCAATGGCATGTGCTTTGCAAATTTCTTCATGTATTTCGGTCATAATTATTCAAAACTCACCAACATCCACACATCTAAGGAGAGTGTCGTCATGATTCCTTTTGTACAAAACTTCTCCATTCAGGAAAAAGGCCATGGATAATTGATGGACAGTCTTTTTATCCACTTCATTTGGCCTAGTTGTGTATTCCCTATACTGAATATACCGCTTGACATCATTGTAACATCCCGAAAATCCTTTATTTCATTATAAATAATCATTTTATAATATTTATGATTTTTAGGAATTTTTGTGGATTTTTTTGGGAAATGATGAATATTTTAATATATTCTTCATTTTACGTGCGCACTGAGCGGAGCGGGGATAACGAAATGTTTCCCTGAGGTTGGTAAACCTTGAACTATCAACGTGTCGACGGGGGATCTTACTAAACCAGAGGCCGGGCACAGTTTGCGAGGTTTGTGTTTTTCGAGGTTTTATCTGTTAGATAAAATCACTGTGTCATAAAATTATCTGATGAATAATAAAATATTATTTTCATCAATTGTGACTTTAGTCACTGAGAAAATAATTCTAACAGTGTAATTAATCATTTATCGGATGTATCTAATTAAGGAGATAAGCTTACCATATACTTTATCGAGAAGCGCGCGAAACTTCTCAAGGAAGCTTTGAGGGAAGCTTTTAGGAAGCTTCCTCCAACCACTTCTCTCTCTCTCCTCCCTTTTTGGTGTTGCACGGTTGGCAACAAAGGATATTACATTTTCATTCTCTCATTTCCTTTCCTCCCATACGCATCTCACTCTCTTTCTCTCTTCTTCACACGGCTGCACACACCCACAACCACCATTGTTGATTTCAAGCTTCCTTTACTCAATTCAATAGAGACTATTTTTCCCCTCACCGTTTTCAAACTTTCTTCTTGGTGGAGCTCTTCTTTATTCCTCCATTTTCGTGGTTGGCAGCCCAATATCAAAGTTTGGAGCTTTAAGGTAAAGCTCTCAACTTTCTTCTCCTCTCCACCTCATTTTTGTGTTCCATGGTCACATTAGTGACTATGGATGCCATTTCCACTCTTTGACCTTGGTTTTGTGGATTTGAACATCCAAGGTTTTGGTGGTGGTGAAGAACAAAGTTTCTAAGCAAAAAGGAGTATCCTTTCTTTGTACTTCTCTCAGGTAAGAGGAAGACACTCCTCCTCAACCTCTATTAGCAATTAGAAACGTTGTCTGTGATTGATAGTGAGGGAACCCCATTGAGGGTCATCCTTTGTTTGCATGTTGTTTGTAATGTGTTGGTACTATTAGATTTGTTTTGTGTAAATTGATGTATCTGAATGGATTGGAATGTATAACATGAAAGGAAATGATGTTGGATTGGTTCTCAGATGGCCACGATTTATAGACCAAAATTTGGGGATTCTTTGTGAACAAATGCACTAATTTAAATTTCTGACCATTTAGTAGAATGTCAATGTTCGTCGAGTTTAGACTTCTGACCATTTAGAACAATGTCAATATCCATCGTAGTTGGACTTCTAACCATTTAGTGCAATGTCAATATCCGTCGAATTTGATCTTCTGACCATATTCGTCGAATTTGATCATCTGACCATCAAGCACAATGTCAATATTCGTCGAGTTAGGATGTAAACATTCATCGAGTTAGAATGTCAACATCCGTCGAATTTGATCTTCTGACCATTCCGTCGAATTTGATCTTCTGACCATATTCGTCGATTTTGATCTTCTGACCATTTAGTGCAATGTCAATATCCATCGAGTTAGGATGTAAACATTCGTCGAGTTAGAATGTTGATGTCCGTCGAGTTAGAACTTCTGACCATTCAGTAGAGAAGATTTCTCCAACGTCAACACCCGTCCATCGAATTAGGATTTATGTTGGCCTTTTGGTGTATTCGACAGTTTTTGATCTCCATTCGACAGAATCTTCATTCGACAGAAATTGATTCTTTGTCATTCTTATGAAATAATGTTGTCCCATCTTTCATCATTGTCAGGTTATTTTTCATCGAAAGGTAGCCTCATTTTTGTACACTAGAGCCATTGTCTTCGTCGAATCCAAAATCATAATTTATCATTTAATACCTAGTGATTAAATTAATGGAAATAGGATGCAAGAATTAGCAAATTGGAAAATTAAATTATACCGAGATTCATAAATTTTAAAGAACCAAGAATGGAATTTTCATAAGACTTGGGATAATTTTAATTAGGGTAAGAACAAGAGAGTGTGAGACATTGAGATCTTAAAATGACCTTCTAAGTGTATATGAGTAAATTACCTAAGAGAATCTAATCCACTAAGAGGGTTCCGTTAGGGACAAACTTTGTAAGGAAAGCTAAACCTAAGCAACAATTCATAATACACTTTGAAAATGCATTAATTCATTTAATTCTACTATTATGATATTGTGGGTCCATATGAGTGACCAATGATTTTGTTGATTTTTGCTCTGGCAAATTGTGGCATATGGTGGAACTGTATGTAATAATGATCATACATGATTATGCATAGAGTTGGTATGCATTGTGAATGTCCATTGGACTATGTTAAGGCTGAGTTGCCTAGGAGTTGAACACACCTTTGTGCGGGTGCGAATAGACAAGTGTAGGTCATTTGTTGACCTTGGGGGCGTCAGGGTGCGAGTACCTAGCAATGGACAATTGGTAGCTCTTCTGTCCATGGGCAGACCGATGCAAACGCACTGACGATCCGGACCGAGACACTGTCCTATATCATGATCTAGCGTAGACTGTCTGTACAATGCCATGATGTGCACGTGGATAAATTGATGAATTATAGCACTTTGGCCTCGGCAGCCGAGTTGTAGATGTGTCTCTTGATCTTTCTCTCCGACCATTGTGTCTAGCTCTATGGAGTAGGATTTTGACTTCATATGCATGTGCATAGTGGGTCCATAAATTACCTGGCATTTACTATTATCATAATTGGAACGGTTGTATTACTGATATACATAGTTGCCTGGAACTGCTTGGTTGATTATTACTGCTACTCAATTGTTTATTATCATTATTGCTGTCAAAAATACTATGTGGGCGCTTTGCTCCATTTGGTTTCTTGTTGCTATAATTGGTAATGATGGTAGGATGTCTTACCTCTTTCCTATTTTTCTATTATTTCCCATCTGGATATTGTGTTCTATCGAAGACAACGGCAAAGAAGGCGAAGCTCCCGACTTCCCCGGCTTTTGGCCCGATCGCGATTAGCGTCTAGTGTCAGATCATGGCGGTGCACCCGAGTAGATTTCTAGGTTATGTACGTCTGACCTTCTTAGGAAGGCTAGAGTGCTGGCACATCAACTTTGATTCTGGGCGTTGCGTCTACTTGGGGGACGTGTCGTTAGCCTTGGCCTGGAGGCGTCGCGAGCCACCGATTTTCACCTGCTGTATCAGCCTATGACTAGAATTTCATTTTCCTATATGGGAGATGTGGGGTGGCCACTACTTCACCCCGTGGGAAGACTTTTTTGACTCCACAGCTCCGGTCCCATCCCGTAGCTCTGCGGTTCCTATGGTGGTTTCCTCTGATGAGGAAGACCCCGAGGAGGTCCCTGAGGATGACCTCGCGGGGGATCCTGAAGAGGATCCTGACACGATTCCTCCTCATTTGAGGGACTGATATTACTTGTAGCTACTAAGGGCTACCAGTATTTTATTTTGTGGGCCTGATGTTTTGACTGTAGTGGGCTGTATATTTTCTGATACCGTGGGGATGTGTATGTATAATCCTTTGGGGGTAGGTATAGTTTTGCTTTTTGGTATACCAGGCTTTGTAACTAAATAGTTTGATAAATATATATATGTATAAAGATGCAATGTTAATTCCCATCTATGCTTTACTTCTACTTTTATTCTTTATTTCCATTGATGTTCCGTCACCGTAGTTATTAACTATTGCTATTATAACAAAAATAGAAAAATATATTCGCCAATTTAACTACATAACTAAAATCAAGTAAGTTCACATTATCTTCAAAGGAACTAGGTCTTAACAAAGATAACTTTATTTCTGTATTGTAATTGACAATGTGATGTTCCCTCCGAAAAAGGAGCGTTGCATTAAGTTGGTATTAGAGCCCCGGTTTATGTTTCTTTGGGTCTTGTGATTGAGTCTGTCTTGTTTGTGCTGTGTGTTCTCTGAATAGTATACGTAAGGATGTATTGTTTGGTATCCCTAGTGAATGCAACTGACTTTTCTGTGTTTTCAGTTAATCCGATCTAAGAAAGTAAGATGGCGCGAAGGGAAGACATGGCAGCGGCAATAGCGACAATGCAAAGGATGGCTGAGGTCGTCGCACAACAAATCGAGCAAGCTGCTCAGCAACAAGAGAGAGTTGCACAATAATAAGAACGAGCTGCTCAACAGCTCGAGGCTACTGCAGATGCTTAGAACTTGGCAAAGTTTCGACGCCACAACCCTCCTCAATTCAAAGGAGAATTTGATCCGGACAAGGCTAGTCTGTGGATCAAGGATTTAGAAAAAGTCTTTCGAGGAATAAACTGCGCTGAGGACAAGAAGGTGAACTATGCTACTTTTATGCTGGTAGGCAACGCTGAAAACTGGTGGAATGGAGTGCAGAGAATGCTGGAAGCTGTAAACCGAGAGATTACTTAGAAGTTATTCAAGGAAAAGTTCTTGGATAAGTATTTTCCTGCAAGCGCAAGGCATGCGAAGGAGTCAGAGTTTCTGAACCTACGACAAGGGAATACGACCGTTAGTGAGTATGCGGCCAGATTCAAAAACTTGTCATAGTTTTCGATGTACTTTCAGAATCAACCAAATGAAGCATGGAAATGTCAAAGATTCACGAAAAGACTAAGATATGAGATGAAGAAGGCTGTGATCACCCTGAAGATCAATGAGTTCTCAGAACTGCTGGATACCTGCTGTGATGTAGAGGCTCTGGAGCAATCCAGAGATACGAGGAACAGAAACTTTGGGCCTACGAGGTTCCAGAGAGGCGGCAGTAACAGTGCTAACCGCTTCCAGAAGAAGCCATACTCCCGACCAATGGGAAATCAGCAGCAAACCATGGGTGGAAGTTATGGTGGAGGTTCTATTGGGAACCGGACTGGCCAGAACACGGCGTATCCTTCCAAATGCATGAAGTGTGGGAAAAACCATCTCACGAAGGACTGTACCATAAAGGGAGTCATTTGCTTCAGATGTGGCAAACTTGGCCACGTGTCCCGAGATTGCAATCAAACGAAGGCTGAACCTTCGATTAATGCTGCAAGAGCCAAGAAACCACAAGCTGGAGGGTGAGTTTACACCATGAGTGGAGCTGAAGCCTCCGAATTCGAAGATTTGATACAAGGGGAAGGCACCATAGAAGGTAATCTTTTAACTGTACTGTATGACTCTGAGGCAACCCATTCTTTCATATCATATGACTATGTGCAAAGACTGGGTCTACCTGTGTCGTCTTTACCTTTTGACTTAACTGTTTCTACCCCCACTGATAAACCGGTAGTTACTACCAAAGTCTGTCTAAACTGTCCATTGGTTGTTAAAGGTCGAACCTTTTCGGTCGATCTGATCTGTTTACCCCTTTTCCAACTAGATATTATCTTAGAGATGGACTGGTTGTCTTCCAACCATGTTCTGTTAGACTGTTCCAGAAAGACCATAGTTTTTCCCATAGATGAGAATTCTAGATTTCTGACGGCTAACTGAGTTCAAGCTCTCTTGAAAGAAGGAGCTCATGGATACATGCTACTGTCTTCTTTGAAAGTCGAGAGCGAGGTTGATGTGAACACAATTCCAGTGGTGAATGAGTTTCCTGAAGTCTTTCCTGAGGATGTACCTGGTTTACCACCGGCTCGAGAAATAGAGTTTGCTATCGACCTAGTATCGGGAGCTAGTCCCGTGTCTATAGCACCTTATAGGATGGCACCGACAGAGTTAGCTGAGCTCAAGAAACAGCTAGAAGAGCTTTTGGAAAAGTAATTTTTCAGACCAAGTGTATTACCGTGGAGAGCACTAGTACTATTAGTTCACAAGAAGGATGGCACATCAAGATTATGTGTGGACTATCGGTAGCTGAACAAAGTAACGATCAAGAATAAGTATCCACTCCCAAGAATTGACGATTTAATGGACCAACTGAAGGGAGCAGCGGTGTTTTCAAAGATCGATCTGCGATCTGGGTATCATCAGATACGAGTAAAGACGGAGGATGTACCCAAGACTGCTTTTCGTGCCCGATACGGTCACTACGAATATCTCATAATGCCGTTTGGCGTGACGAATGCACCAGCTATCTTCATGGACTACATGAACCGAATCTTTCATCCCTACTTAGATAGATTCGTGGTGGTCTTCATTAATGACATTCTGGTATACTCTCAAAATCAAGAGGACCATGCTGAACACCTCAGTATAGTTCTTCAGATTCTGAAGGAGAAGGAATTGTATGCCAAACTGTCAAAATGTGAGTTTTGGCTGGAAGAAGTTAAATTTCTGGGTCACGTAATCTCGAAGGATGGGATTGTAGTGGATCCATCAAAGGTAGAGGCAGTGCTGTAGTGGGAAAGGCCAACGTCAGTGACGGAGATCCGAAGCTTCGTGGGCTTAGCAGGATATTACCGGAGGTTCATTGAGGGATTCTCCAAGATTGCAGGACCACTGACACAACTCACAAGGAAGAACCAAGCTTTTGAGTGGATCGACAGCTATGAGCAGAGTTTCCAAGAGTTGAAGAATCGGCTAACTACCTCACCAGTGTTAGTGCTACCCGATCTGGATGAGCAGTTTGAAGTGTACTGTGAGGCTTCATACCAAGGACTAGGATCTGTACTTATGCAACATGGAAGAGTAGTGGCTTATGCTTCAAGGCAGTTGCGAGTGCACGAGAAGAACTACCCGACGCACGACTTGGAGTTAGCGGCTATAGTTTTTGCTCTGAAGATATGGAGGCATTTTCTCTACGGAGCGACGTTCAACATTTTCAGTGATCACAAAAGTCTAAAGTATTTGTATGATCAGAAAGAGTTGAACATGAGGCAGCGAAGGTGGTTAGAGTTCCTGAAGGATTATGATTTCCAACTTCTGTATCACCCTGGCAAGGCAAATGTTGTGGCTGACGCTCTAAGTAGAAAGATTATCAGTGTCTCTGCCCTGATGATCAAGGAAAAGGATATGATAGAGCAATTCAGAGATGTATGGTCTTTTGTGGAGTTAGAACTAGGGAAGATTTGCATGAATATGGTTACCATCACAAGTGAGCTGATGGATGACATAAGGGAAAAGCAGAAGGTTGACAAGTTTTTGCAAGAAGTGAGGGAACAGATGAAGCAAGGTAATGAAACAGCATTTGCGGAAGGAACGGATGAAATTTTGAGATTTCATGGAAGAGTTTGTATTCCCCGTGACCAAGAACTTAGAAAATATATCATTAACCATGCTCATACAAGCCAGTTGAGTATGCATCCGGGCATAACAAAAATGTACCAAGATTTGAATAAGTTATTCTAGTGGCATGGAATGAAGAGTGACGTCACTAGACGTGTATCGACTTGTCTGATTTGTCAAAAAGCTAAAGTGGAACATCAGAGACCAGCAGGATTGCTGCAACTGTTGTCTATTCCTGAATGGAAGTGGGATAGCATTGCAATGGATTTTGTAGTCAGATTGCCAAGAACAAGAAAAGGTCATGATTCGATTTGGGTAATTGTGGACCGACTCACGAAATCAGCATGTTTTCTCCCGATCGACATAAGATACAAACTGGAGAGACTGACTCAGATCTATATTGGAGAAATTGTTAGACTGCACGGTGTGCCTACAAGTATTGTTTTGGATAGAGATCTAAGATTTACTTCAAATTTCTAGAAGAGTTTGCAAGAAGCGTTGGGGACGAAGTTACGTCTGAGTTCTGCTTATCACCCACAGACCGATGGTCAATCTAAGAGGACGATCCAATCTTTGGAAGATTTGCTTAGAGCTTGTACCATAGACCAGACTGGAAGTTGGGATGACGTTTTACTATTGATAGAATTCACCTACAACAACAGTTATCATTCGAGCATAGGGATGGCACCCTATAAAGCTCTGTATGGACGACGGTGTCGAATATCTCTGTGTTGGTACCAAGACGGCGAGCACCTTACTATTGGACCAGAGATTATACAACAGACAATTGAGCAAGTTAAGATGATTCAGGAAAAGATGAGGACGTCTTAGAGTCGGCAAAAGAGTTATGCAGACCAAAGGAGAAAGCCTCTTGAGTTTGAGGAAGGCGAGCATGTATTCCTAAAAGTCACACCTACGACTAGGGTAGGCCGGGCCCTAAAATCTAGAAAACTCACTCCAAAATTCTTTAGACTGCACCAAATCATTCGCTGAGTAGGTCCTGTAGCCTACCAAATAGCCTTACCTCCTTTCCTTTCAAACATTCATAATGTTTTCCATGTGTCACAACTTCGAAAATACCTTCTTGACCCAAGTCATGTCATAGCACCGAATATAGTATAATTAAAAGAAAACTTAACTTATGTGGCACCTCCTGTAAGAATCGAGGATAGAAGGATAAAGTAATTAAGAGGCAAGGAGATCGCATTGGTGAAGGTAATCTGGAACGAGGTGACCAGAGATGTAACCTGGGAGCTAGAAGATAAGATGAAGGAGCAACACCCACAGTTATTCTAAGGTATACAAATTTTGAGGACAAAATTCTTTTTTAGAAGGGGAGTGTTGTAACATCCCAAAAATCCTTTATTTCATTATAAATAATTATTTTATAATATTTATGATTTTTAGGAATTTTTGTGAATTTTTCTGGGAAATGATGAATATTTTAATATATTATTCATTTTGCATGCGCACTGAGCGGAGTCGGGATAACGAAATGTTTCCCTGAGGCCAGTAAACCTTGAACTGTCAATGTGTTGACGGGAGATTTTACTAAACCCGAGGTCGGGCACAGTTTGCGAGGTTTGTGTTTTTTGAGGTTTTATCTGTTAGATAAAATGACTGTGTCATAAAATTATCTGATGAATAATAAAATATTATTTTCATCAATTGTGACTTTTATTCACTGAGAAAATAATTCTAACAGTATAATTAATCATCTATCGAATGTATCTAATTAAGGAGACAAGTTTACTATGCACTTTATCGAGAAGGGCACGAAGCTTCTCAAGGAAGCTTTGAGGGAAGCTTCCTCCAACCACTTCTTTTTCTCTCCTCCTTTTTTTGGTGATGCACGGTTGGCAACAAAGGATATTACATTTTCATTCTCTCATTTCCTCTCCTCCCATACGCAGCTCACTTTCTTTCTTTCTTCTTCACATGGCTACGCACACCCACAACCACCATTGTTGATTTCAAGCTTCCTTTACTCAACTCAATAGAGACTAATTTTCCCCTCACCGTCTTCAAGCTTTCTTCTTGGTGGAGCTATTCTTTATTCCTCCATTTTCGTGGTTGGCAGCCCAACATCAAAGGTTGGAGCTTTAAGGTAAAGCTCTCAACTTTCTTCTCCTCTCCTCCTCATTATCGTGTTCCATGGTCACATTGGTGACTATGGATGCCATTTCCACTCTTTGACCTTGGTTTTGTGGATTTGAACATCCAAGGTTTTGGTGGTGGTGAAGAACGAAGTTTCTAAGCAAAAAGGAGCAACCTTTCTTTGTGCTTCTCTCAGGTAAGAGGAAGACACTCCTCCTCAACCTCTATTAGCAATTAGAAACGTTGTCTGTGATTGATAGTGATGGAACCCCATTGAGGGTCATCCTTTGTTTGCATGTTATTTGTAATGTGTTGGTGCTATTAGATTTGTTTTGTGTGTATTGATGTATTTGAATGGATTAGGATGTATAACATGGAAGAAAATGACGTCGGATTAGTTCTCGGATGGCCACGGTTTAGAGACCAAAATTTGGGGATTCTTTGTGAACAAATGCACTAATATAAATTTCTGACCATTTAGTAGAATGTCAATGTTCGTCGAATTTAGACTTCTGACCATTTAGAACAATGTCAATATCCATCGTGTTTGGACTTCTGACCATTTAGTGCAATGTCAATATCCATCGAATTTGATCTTCTGACCATCAAGCACAATGTCAATATTCGTCGAGTTAGGATGTAAACATTCGTCGAGTTAGAATGTCAACATTCGTCGAATTTGATCTTCTGACTATTCTGTCGAATTTGATCTTCTGACCATATTCGTCGATTTTGATCTTTTGATCATTTAGTGCAATGTCAATATCCATCGAGTTAGGATATTGATGTCCGTCGAGTTAGAACTTCTGACCATTCAGTAGAGAAGATTTCTCCAACGTCAACACCCGTCCGTCGAATTAGGATTTATGCTGGCCTTTTGGTGTATTTGACAGTTTTTGATCCCCATTCGACAGAATCTTCATTCGACAGAAATTGATTCTTTGCCATTCTTATGAAATAATGTTCTCCCATCTTTCATCATTGTCAGGTTATTTTTCGTCGAAAGGTAGCCTCATTTTTGTACACTAGAGCCATTGTCTCCGTCGAATCCAAAATCATAATTTATCATCTAATACCTAGTGATTAAATCAATGGAAATAGGATGCAAGAATTAGCAAATTAGAAAATTAAATTATACCGAGATTCATAAATTTTAAAGAACCAAGAATGGAATTTTCATAAGACTTAGGATAATTTTAATTAGGGTAAGAACAAGAGAGTGTGAGATATTGAGATCTTAGAATGACCTTCTAAGTGTATATGAGTAAATTACCTAAGAGAATCTAATCCACTAAGAGGGTTCCGTTAGGGACAAACTTTGTAAGGAAAGCTAAACCTAAGCAAGAATTCATAATACACTTTGAAAATGCATTAATTCATTTAATTCTACTATTATGATATTATGGGTCCATGTGAGTGACCAATGATTTTGTTGATTTTTGCTCTGGCAAATTATGGCATATAGTGGAACTGTATGTAATAATGATCATACATGATTATGTATAGAGTTGGTATGCATTGTGAATGTCCGTTAGACTATGTTAAGGCCGAGTTGCCTAGGAGTTGAACACACCTTTGTGCGGGTGCGAATAGACAAGTGTAGGTCATTTGTTGACCTTGGGGGCGTCAGGGTGCAGGTACATCGCAATGGACAGTTGGTAGCTCTTCTGTCCATAGGGCAGATCGATGCAAACGCACTGACGATCCAGATCGAGACACTATCCTATATCATGATCTAGCGTAGACTGTCTGTACAATGCCATGATGTGCACGTGGATAAATTGATGAATTATATCACTTTGGCCTCGGCAGCTGAGTTGCAGATGTGTCTCCTGATCTTTCTCTCCGACCGTTGTGTCTAGCTCCATGGAGTAGGATTTTGACTTCGTATGCATGTGCATAGTGGGTCCATGAATTACCTGGCATTTACTATTATCATAATTGGAATGGTTGTATTACTGATATACATAGTTTCCTGGAACTGCTTGGTTGATTATTACTGCTACTCAATTGTTTATTATCATTATTGCTGTCAAAAATGCTATGTAGGCATTTTGCGCCATTTGGTTTCTTGTTGCTATAATTGGTAATGATGGTAGGATGTCTTACCTCTTTCCTGTCTTTCTATTATTTCCCATCTGGATATTGTGTTCTATCGAAGACGACGGCAAAGAAGGCGAAGCTCCTGACTTCCCCGGCTTTTGGCCCGATCACGATTAGCGTCTAGTGTCGGATCATGGCGGCGCATTCGAGTGGATTTCTGGGTTATGTACGTCTGACCTTCTTAGGAGGGCCAGAGTGCTGGCACATCAACTTTGATTCTGAGCGCTGCGTCTACTTGGGGGACGTGTCGTTAGCCTTGGCCTGGAGGCATCGCGAGCCACCGATTTTCACCTGCTGTATCAGCCTACGACTAGAATTTCATTTTCCTATACGGGAGATGTGGGGTGACCGCTACTACACCCCGCGGGAAGACTCTTTTGACTCCACAGCTCGGGCCGCATCCCGTAGCTCTGCGGTTCCTATGGTGGTTTCATCTGATGAGGAAGACCCCGAGGAGGTCCTTGAGGACGACCTCGTGGGGGATCCTGAAGAGGATCCTGACACGATTCCTCCTCATTTGAGGGACTAATATTACTTGTAGCTACTGAGGGCTACCAATATTTTATTTTGGGGGCCTGATGTTTTGACTGTAAATGGGTGTATATTTTCTGATACCGTGGGGATGTGTATGTATAATCCTTTGGGGGCAGGTATAGTTTTGCTTTTTGGTATACCAGGCTTTGTAACTAAATAGTTTGATAAATATATATATGTATAAAGATGCAATATTAATTCCCATGTATGCTTTACTTCTGCTTTTATTCTTTATTTCCATTGATGTTCTGTCACCGTAGTTATTAACTATTGCTATTATAACAGAAATATAAAAATATATTCGCCAATTTAACTACATAACTAAAATCAAGTAAGTTCACATTATCTTCAAAGGAACTGGGTCTTAACTTAGATAACTTTATTTCCGTATTGTAATTGACAATGTGACGTTTCCTCCCAAAAAGGGGCGTTGCAATCATCATACTAGGATTTACCATTAAGATATTCTTCCTCCTAGGCACAATCTCCTTGCATCTTGACTTGGATAGGTTGGATATTTGAGAAGGCTAGCGTAGCCGGGGCATCTGCGAATTGATTATTGTCCCTAATCAAGTGCAAAATAGAAATTTCATCGAACTTTGTAATCAATTAAGTCAAGTACTTCTGATATGGTACTAGCTTTGGGTCTTTAGTCTATCATTCACCATTAACTTGGTAGATGATGAGAGTTGAGTCCCCAAATATCTCTAATTGCTTTACTCCTAAATCAATTGCAGGTTGCAATATGCATAGACATGCTTCTTACTCTGCAATATTATTAGTGCATTCAAATTCAAGCTTCATGGCCAATGGATATTACTTGCCGTTTGGTGAAACCATTACTGCTCTTGCACCATTGACATACATGTTAATTGCCTTATCAAAGTACATATTCCATATGTCCCCCTCATTTACTTCTTCTTCCTCTAATGTTAATATCTCTCCATTTGAGAACTTGAATGTTACTGGCTATCCACCCTTAACAGGGTTTTCAGCTAAATGATCAGCAATCACACTTCCATTGAAGGACTTCCAGTCATATACTTAATGTAAAATTCTAATAGTATCACTTGCCACTTTGAAACCCTTAAGGAAACATGAGGGCTTTCAAATATGTACTTCAATGGATCCATTCGCGAAATCAACCAGGTCGTGTAATACAACATATAATGACTCAATCTTCTAGATATCCATACCAACGCACAATAGCTCTTCTCAATTGCCATGTATCGAGCTGCACAGTCATTAAAATTTTTACTCGGATAATAAATTGTCTACTCTTTCTTTCTAGAGTCATCATGTTGCCCCAGCATTGCTCTCATTGAAGCTGGTAACACAATGAGATACAATATTAGAGGACAACCTGATCTGGGTGGCACCAACTTTGGCGAACTCAAAAGATAAGTCTTCATTTTAATGAAGGCCTCCTGGTATTCTTCATCCTAACTACCTAGATTATGCTTCTTTAGTAGCTTAAATATTGGCTTGTAGGTGCTAGTCAAATTAGCAATAAATTATGCGATATAATTTAGCCTTTCGAGAAAACTTCTCACTTCACGCTCTATTTTAGGAGTCGGCATGTCTTGTATCACCTTCACCCCTTATGACTCTACCCTTATTCCTTCTTTACTGATAACAAAGTCAAGCAACTGCTTAGTCGATGCACTAAGCACACATTTATTGGGGTTAAGCCTCAACTTATACTTTATGAGTCTTTCAAACAACTTCTGCAAAACTGCTACATGACTTTCCCCTTCTTTAGACTTGGCCACCTTATCATCTATATACAGTTCAATTTCTTTATGAGTCATATCATGGAATAATACAACCATAGCACACTGATATGTAGCCCTAACATTCTTTAATCCAAAGGACATTACTGTGTAATAAAAAGTCCCCCAAGGGATAATAAAAGTCATCTTTTCTTTGTCATTGACATCCATGGGGATCTGATTGTGCCCAGAATACCCGTCTATAAACGAGAACCTATGATTTCCTGTTGTATTATCAACAAGAGCAATGATATGAGGAAGCTGGAAATCGTCTTTTGGACTAGCCATATTTAGATCCCTGTAATCCACACACATCATGACTTTCTCATCCTTCTTAGGTACTGACACAATATTAGCTACCCACTCCGGGTGTCTTGACACCTTTAAAAATTCAGCTTCTAATTGCTTAGTCATTTCTTCCTTAATCTTTAGTGACATATCAGTATGCATTCTTCTCAACTTTTGCCTTTTCGCTTCTGCATCTAGGTATAATGGGATTTTATAGGATGCTATCTCAGGGTCTAATCCAGGCATATCTCAGTAGGACCATGCAAACACATCAAGATATTCTTTAAGTAGCGCCACCATTTTTGTACGCTTGGGATTATCTACTATTTTCAACTCTTTCTTGTCTTCATCAGTCCCTACCCTATGTAAATTACTTCTACAAACTCATTACTTATGCCAAATTCTCTCTCTAAGTATTCTACTAACTCTGTGAACTCTTCAATGGCTTCTTCTTATTCATCAGATCCTAGGTTATCTTTAATGGGCGCAGAGGAATCAATTGATGAATTTTCAATGTCCTTTTTATGAGGCAACATCTCTATAAGGCCCAAATTCCTGGAAAGAAATTATGTATAGTTGGAAAAATAGGAGATAAGGTAAACAAAAAGGATAAGACAACAAAGAAATAATATAAGAAGGTAAAAAAAGAAATAACAAGAAGGAAAATAAAATGCTAAATGTAAATTTATTTATTCATTGTCTCAAGTAAAATGACATAAGTTCAAATCATAGATTATTTAATCATGCTAAGTACAACTAGACAATTACTTTGAAACGACCACATCAATAGCTGGCTCAAACTGCTAGTTTTTTAGCAACCAATTGTTGAGAGAGGGATAAATTACATTGCACTTCTTTAAGCCTTTTTCTATTGCATTTATGGCGAGTTGACCCTTGGTGACTTCTTATGATATGATCACCTCATGTGGTGCTGGAAACGTCTCTTTCAAGTGGGAAATATACCTCTCTTTCTAGCTTTTTCTTTTCTTCTTTCCTAAAGTCATGTGCTCCATCTTCTCTTCCAATGAGGGCTCGTACCCTAATCTATACCTTCCTTCGCTTCAAACACCTTAATTAACTGTGGGACCCCTTGAAGTTTCGTCCTTAAGCCTTTTCTTTTCTAATATCCGCTTCTTGCCATAATATGTGCCACCACTTCATTTACATTATGCACTGGTGTCTCATTCTTTCTCGATTCTTCCTTCAAAACGTCAAAACTATGTAAGGAATCATCCTCGACTTGCTCTATATTTTCCACATAAGCTACCGAAATTAGTTTTGACAACATAATCTTTTTTTTCTTCATGAATGATGATTACAGATCCATTTTGAATATACTTCAGACACTAATGCAAGCTTGACACAACCACTCCAACCTCATGGATCCATGGCCTTCCTAAAAGCATTGAATATCCATGACCTGAAAGAGAACATGAAAACAACTTGGCCCAATTTCAAGTGGCAAAGTTATTTTCCCCAAAATTCTTCTCTTTGTCCCATTAAAGGCTTGCACAATCATCTCCTGGGATTTCAAATTAGCTTGCCCCCAATTCAATTCCTCTAGTGTAGACATTAGAATTACATTTGATGTTGAACCCCCATCTATAAGTACTTTTGCAATCACAAACCCTTTGCACTTTAAGGTAATATATAGCGCTTTAGAACCATACGCTATCTTCGAAACAACTTCGTCTTCTGAAAAAGAGATCATGTTGATATGCTTTACTGAATCCACCTTGCTTATCACTCTTCGGGAGTGACATCAGGCTTGGCATAAGCTTCATTTAGTATCCTTTGTAGTACTCTTCGATGTGGATCCGAGGTGAGAGTTAGTGATAAAATTGAGATCTTTGTTGGCGTTTTCTTCAATTGTTCCATGACATCAAACTCACTCTGCTTCATTATCTTCAGAAATTCTTCTTCTTCTACTTTTCTCTTCTTTCCCGTTTTTCATGACATAAGTATCTTCCTTAGTATTTCCTTCTTTATCCATTTGAATTAATTCTTTTCCCCTATAACATCTGCCACTTTTGGTTATCCCGCAAATTTCTCCGATATTTGATACTACTCCTACCTGAAGAGGGATAACAGTATGGCTTGTAGAGGATTCACTAGTAACCCATTTCATCTTTATCTCTATTTTATACTTTTATGGCACAATATACATGCCAACAAAAGCCAAAGGAGCAAGCTTCTTTGTAGTCATTACCACATTTTCTTTTATTATGGTCTTCTTGAGGGGTGGTACCTGAAGTACAAATTTCTCAACCACATTGACTTCTTCTACAAAATCATTTATTCGTTGGGCTTGTATTGCCCCCATGGTGATTAATCCTTGAACACGGACTTTGAAATCCTTGTAATTTTCAATATCATATCCTCTTTCCCCATGGAGGTATGCACAACTTGACTCCTCATCATACTTCTCCTCCTTCTTTATTGAGGCTGATGGTGTAGTGACATTAAGCCCACCATCTTTAACCCCTTAAACACTTCATCCATTAGAGTGCATATATCCATAACCTTCCTTATCAATGATTCTCTTATTTCTAGAGCATTGACTTGGTTTCCTCCTCCATGATTTGGAATTGGATTATTGACTATATTGGGACAAATTTCTTCTTCTATATCCAATTTACCACATATAATTAACTTTCTCACCGCTGTCTTAAAAGCATCACAGTCTTCAATGGAATGCCTAGAAATATCTGTGAACTTTGTAGGTCAAATTCAGGTTATACCAACTTAGGAATGGTGGCTCCATGGGGTGCGCAGGACTCCTCAAAATTAAGTGGGCATCATAGGACCTTTGGAATAGTTCTGCATTCGACATAGCTAATTTTGAGAAAAGTGGTAGATTTTGATAGTGGAAGCGACTTTGGTTTTGATAATTTGGTCGTGGTTATGAGTAATTTGGGTGATTTAGTGGATGTGTTGGTGAATGACAGATGGGTCCATAAGTTTGAGGCACTAGGATGTTGTAGACTTGGGGTGGTGGGATTTGTGTATTTGTAGGTGGAGTGATTAGGCTAGGTGAATGAGAAAGAGCAGGTGTCTGATAAGAAGGGTAAAGGTTTGAGTTATATGGAGGGGTTCAGTAGGCAGGGTAAGACGATGGATAGCAGGGTTGTGAAAGTTGTTTTTTTTGCATACAGCTCACTTTCGAGTCCTTTTTCTTAGGGAAAAACCCCTTCTTGAAACCACTTTCATTATTGCCATTTGGCAATTCACCAGCCTTTACCAGAATTTCAATCCTCTCTTTGACAACTATTAATTCAGTTTAGTCTCGATAAGCAGCACTCGTCATTGTCCTAATATAAGGAGCTCCCAAAATCCCTAGAAAATAAGAGCACATTTCTGTTAACGTCAGCGGTGGTTGAACTTGTGCTGTGAGAGCTCTCCACCTCTTGGCATACTGCTTAAAGGTTTCCTCATTTTTCTTTTGTAGTATTCCTAAATGTTCCCGAGTTGGGGCTGTATCCAGGTTGAACTGATACTGTCCCATAAACAGGTTTGCCCAATTATCCTAAGAAGAGATTTTGGAAAATTCCTATTGGATACATCATTCCAAAGCAGGCCTAGTCAAGCTTTCGTGAAAGAAGCTGACAAGGAACTTCCAGTCTTTTGACCAAATTGAAATTTTGGTAATGTATGTTTTAAGGTGGAAAAAGGAATTGGTACTCCCATCATATTTGTCGAATTCTAAAACCTTAAATTCCTTTGGGATGACAATGTTAACAGTAGGGCACAACTCTTCTATCCCAAGGGGACCATAGGTGTTAGGACCCTTGATTACTTTGATTTGTTCTTCCATCCTTTCCATTCATTCTTCCTTCATCTTATCATTTTGATTAGCTGCATGACCACTCCCAGTAGGAAATCTTGTTGACATTAGGATAGATACATGCGATTATTCCCATGTGAATTTAGTATTATCGTAAAGCTTATTTCGAGTATCCTCTGATAACCAATACCCTTCTCTGATAGGAATCACTAACGGTGCAGTATTCGAGGTTCCTCCCTAAAAGACATCTCAATAGTGACCTCGGGGTTTGTCCTCATGGAAGTGATAGTTGGTGGGCACGAATGTGCCCCAATCATTCCTATACCCCCGACTGCCCCAGTTAAGGTGAGAGTCTCCCTTATGGCCGACAATATTTCTTCCATTCTTCTCTAAGACTCTGTCATTTCATCCATCCCCCTGTTTATCTCATCAACTTTTATACTTTGATTTCTTCCTTCATTCTCAGCTACCATTGCTGCAAGCCTTACACGAGCCCTTGTGTTATGAACTCGAGTTTGGTAGGTGTCTTCTTTCCTTGGTCGCGCAATGGTTCCAAATCTCCATGTGAACAGTCAAAGTACAATTTATTAAAAACAACCATGATTATTATCGATTTGTTAGAGGATCACTTTTGTTTGTGCTAAGTGGAGTTGAGTGAATATCTTTGATCTTTGCTCATGCCAAGTGGACTTGAATGAATATCTTTGATATTTGTTCATCGTGAATGTTCCTTAGAATGTCTTGTTCAAAATTATTAGGTCTCAGGTAAAACTTGGGATCAGAAAAACAAAACAAGCATACTTTATTCAATTGAAAAATATCACCAATTTCATTTGAGAGGAGTACATCGTTTTTTAACCAAAATATTTCACTTCCTAGCTGAAATACATCATTGCTTAGCCAAATTCATCATTCTCTAGATGAGTACACCTTGGCCATCTGTTTCATTTGCCCAATAAGACTCTTGCAATACTCAATGAAATCACTAATCTCTGCTGGTGTCTTAACGGGACTGGCCATCCTATTAGCCATTTTTAAATGATGTGGAATGTCTGCAATTATCATGTTGGCTATACATGCTAGTCTTACGAAGCGGCCTATCCAAAACTGGACTTCTTCTTTCCAATCCATGATGTCCTTGTCTTATTGTTTCACTTGATCTATCAGCTTCTATAAGTCTTCTTATCCCTATTGTAACACTGCTTCATATCCTGCAATCACCTTGTTCATGTGCAACCTATTAATTTTGATTGTGTCTTCATATCTTGCTGACACCATTTTTATTTGTTGCCTTGTGCTATCGACTAGCAGTAGAGCATTATTCTATAAAGCTTTGACATTTATAAGAAGCTCTTTAAGTTGTTGATTTTCAGCTAGAGCCCTATCTCTTTATTGCCCTTGGAGTCCCAATTCCTTGTTTGAAGCTTCTAAACACCTTCCAGTTCTTGACATATGATCTTGCTTTGTCTTCATCCTCTTGTTAGCTTTCTCAAGAACGTGGCCATTCTCAGAATTTTTATGCTTTAAAGCTGCATATGCTTGGCGAGTCTTCTCTAACTCTGCTTCTAACTTTTATTTTTCATCATTGGCTTTTGCTAGCTTTTCCTTTATTTTTTCATCTTCTATCGGGATTAGAGGCAGAGATTCACTAACTGTAGAGGCTGGTGAGATTTTGAAGGGTAATTTGACTTCTTGAGCCCAATTCTTGACCCATTACCGTTAGCTTTCTTTGACTTCACAACTTCTAACTCCTAGCTCTCTACCCTTTCTGACGACTTTCTTCCAAGCATCTCGGACCTTCCTAAGTGTCTCAGTACACTTTGTGTTCATGTCATATATAAAGGGATTAGTTTCCAATTTCGAGGGTGGTCCTACTATGGGATAGCCAAGTTGTCGTAATGCTAAAGCAAGGTTGTAGTTAATGCACCCCCGAGTACCTATGAGAGGAACATTAGGAAAGCTTTCGCACTGATAAACCATAGTTTGCCCTTTTTTCCATTGGAGGTACCATACGATCTTCTCCTCAAACTTGGCTAATTCCTCGGCCTATTCATGGTCGTTCATAGTCTTTAACTAGAATATCTTGAGATCTGTTATGGGATATGGTTTTGTGTAGCCCCTATTGAACATGTGAGTCGTGAGCCATACCAATACCATTTATAGACAACATAAGATCAGCTGACTTTTCTTTTCATGGCAGAAATTCATAGTGTAATAAACATCGGCAAGAAAGGCTGGGATAGGATTTGTGATATCATTTCTTCGAGCAAGGAACACATCAATTGTTGTAAAATCTACCAAGTCTTCATTACTCGGGAGAAGAATGCTACCAAAATTGGTGAGGGCTAGCACATCTATAAAGGTACTCTAGTCTTCAACCTCGGCTAGGTAGCGCATGTGCTCTTCTAAATATTTTCTTGGAAACCCCTCTATTCCTTTCCTTTTTTTTTTTTCCTTTTGTAGATCTTTTACACGAATCTTCAAGGCATCTGCTTTGGTTGACATGGATGCATAGTGGCCTATATATTAGTATGGCTTTTCCTTTTCCAAATGTAAGCCTAAGATCTACTCGAATTCTTCTAAGGTGGGGGCTAGTTGAAAATCTTGAAATGTGAAACAACGTAATGGTGGGTCATAGTATTGGGCTAGTGCAATGATGGCTTCTACTTGCACATCTACTTCTAATAGATTTAGGATCTTCTTATATCTTATAGTGACGGTCAGACGTTGTGTCTTCTTCAACATTCGGCCTAAACTCACTAAGCTCTCTATGTCAACTTTCTTGGCCTTAAGTTGTAGGGTCCTCTTCAAAATTGCATCCTTGTGATATGATCCCATTACACTTTCAACTATTAATCAAAGTTACACACTGCTAGTCCTTAGGCACTTAATTTCAAAGGTTCTTCAACAAACCTACCATGGAACAGTAAATATAAGAAGTATTAGTACATGACTTTTAAAGAAATTTGGTACGAAGTATGATGATTTACAATGCAATAATGAGTGAGTGAGTTGTTGGTCCTTAATAGTGATTCACCTCCTCTTCTAGGAAAAACCTTTTTTTTATTAAGGGACACAAGTATGGTTCATCACATTAATGGACCGAACAACTCACAAGGTGTGTGTATATATATATATATATATATATACGTGTGAAATGATGATGTGGATAAATCTAAAGATAACAAAACATATGCTCCATTTATGCCCTAATGGGATTATCTTAAACATGGGGATTTCTATCCTAAGGATCTATAGGCCGTTTTAATACATGCAAACTTTCATTGGGTGACTTTATTAATCTAAAGGCCCTTAAAGCTATGTCCTATTTCAGAATATTTACCACAAACAGTGGGTAAACCACTAGGTGTAAGACATTCGTGAAAAGAACACACTCAAGGTCAGGTTTTCACGGTAACCAAACAGGATGTATGAAGTGAATTTTAAGTTGCAAACCCTAGTGCAGGTTGTTTTAAGTAATAAATTCTCATGAATCCGAGGTCAATCCACAGGGAATTGATGAAGAAAAATTCTTTGAGGTAAGAAAAAGATTTTGTCACAACAATAAAGGTGATAAAACTTGGTCATAATAAAAAATATTTACTTGGGTTAGGAGTGTAACACCCCAGAAATTTCTTATTTTCTATTCTATATGCTTTTTATAATATTAGTGATTTTTATTAATTTTTGTGAATTATTTGGGTGACTTTGATTATTTTATTATATTCCTCGATTTACATACGCGTTAAGCAGGGTAGGAAAAATAAAATATTTTTTTGAGGTCAGAAAGCTTTGGACTGTGGAAGCATACCGGGGGATCTTACTAAACCCGAGGCTGGACACTTTCATTTTTCAAGATTTTATCTGACAAATAAAATCAGGGTACGTTCTATTATCCACCGGATAATAAATGTAGGTTTTGCTAACTGTAACTTTTGTCCATTGGATAAAAGCTTTTAGTAAGGTGCTAGTCATCTTTTCTAGAGTGTTCTCTTTAGGTGACATCATCCATGTGACATCACTTAGATGACATCACTTGTTGACTTTTTCCAAAAGGTAAAACCAAGCTTCTTAAAGAAGCTTCATTAAAGCTTGTTGGAGAAGCTTCTTTTCTCTCTCCTTGGGATAGCCACACGAATTTGGAGGGGGAAAGAGATGACTACTTTGTCATCTTTTCACTTAAGCTTCATTTCACTTTTCATCTCAAAAAGTTTCCACCTTTCTCTCTCACTTTTCTCTTCTCTTATTTTCTCTCTAGTGGCTCATGACCACCACTCCCCAATCCTCTCTTCTATTATGTTTGCTCCAATCAGTCATACTTTTGGAATCTACACACCCTTTGGATGATTTTCTATGTTGTGATCATCATCAAATTTTCTTATCTTCATCATTTTCTTTCAAGCCCTAACTTGAAGCTCTTAAAGTAAGATTCTTGATTTCTATTTTTCTCTCCTCTTATTTTCTCTTCACCCACCTCACGGATAACCTCCCAAACCTCACCCTCTCATCTTCTTTAATTTTAACAAATCATATTTCTTGAATCTACACCTCCTTCTAAGACACTTTTGTGTAAAGATCAATCTTTAGTTCATCTATCTCCAAGTGTTTCTTCAAGTTTTTCTACAAACCTCAAGTTCAAAGAGTTTTAAGGTAAAGTTCTTATTTTTCCTAAACTTTTCTTGTCTTGTTTGTGAGCAACCATCTATCAAAATCTCTCTTCCATTTTTTTCTCCCAACGCTCACAGCTATAGGTCCTTGGAGGACCAAAGGTTTGATTTTTGCTATCACTTTGTTCATTTCTATCTTTCTATCATGAACCAAGTAGCCAAAATACAAAACTCTCTTTTTTTTCTCTTGAAAAGCCTCACAGCCACACCGCTCAACCCACTCTTTAATCTGCTTTAATTTCATCTATCCACATTTCTTGAATCAAAACCCTATCCTAAGACACTTGTTGTTGTGGATTTCTTCTAAATCATCTTGTTTCCAAGCCCTAGATGTTGATGCTTGTGTGTGTTGTTTTGTTTTAAGGATCTTCTTAGAAGGAGAAGCTTTTTCAAGAGGACAACAAGGAGCTTTGACCATCATCTAAGGTAAGAGGGAGATTAACCTCATCAACCATACATGGTGGTGAGAAATGGATTTTTGTATTTGTGAGTAAGGAATCCATGTGAGGATTTTTTTACTCGATTATGTGGTTTTGATTTCTTGTGCTTATTTAGTTATATTTGATTATTTGATGTTGATAGTATTCATAAAATTGTTATACTTGCTTATTGGATATATGTGATGATGAGAGTTTGATATTATGCGTGAGCTTACCATAGTAGAAATTGTGATGATTGAAATATGGTATATGCTATGATCTATGTTGGATAGGAGAGCAATTTTGGCTCCAATGGTTATTAGAGACAGCCTCCATGCCTAAATTGAGTGATCCAAATCAAAAGTGTTTTTTTAAATATGGATTTAAATAATTAGGTAACAAGAATATGAATTAAAGATTTTTGAGTTTGGAAAGGAAATGAATATGATTTTATTATTAAGAAAGAATGAATTTGGAAGATGATGTTAAGTTTAAAGTATTTTGTTTAAAATGATTTTTAAGAGGAATATAGAAACGTATAACTTTTATTGGATAAATAATGATTTTGCAATAGAAATGGAAAAGGAGTTTTAAAGGTGATTTGAGATTCAAAGTATTTTATTTAAGGAGAATAGAGCAAAGTTTTTATTAATTGACAAAAGTGATTTTTGATTTTAGTGCTGGAGAACAAGTTTTGAAAGTGTTCAAGAACTCAAAGTATTCCATCTAAAAAGGATTTTTTTTGTGTGAAGGTAATGAAAGAAGTTTTCATTAAATTAAAATGATACAAATTTTTGGGAAAAATGTCAAAAAATATTACTTAGGGGTGATTCTAATGAGAAACATGGAATTTGAAATCTAAATCATATTTTAAACTTGGAAAGTTTCAAAAATGGAATTTAAAACGTCAAAGAATATTTTGTGCAGTTGAAAAATAGCAGAAAAACCTTACACGATTCAAAAATGTTGATTTTTGGGCTACGTGATTGAGAATACAGCAAGGTTGCTGCGAGACCAAGGTACTGGACCCTAGTGAATGATTAGTATTATGTAATTGTATGGGCGATTAGATAATATCATTGATACTAATGGTATTAGACAATTGTACAGACGGTTACTTTAATATCATTGGGAACGGTCCAACGGTGGTTTGGTTTTATTGATCATGCATTTGAGCATTGTACAGCCATTGGCTGTTATGGCTTTTGTTGCCTAGGAGTGAACGAGAATTTGGATAGTGTGATCCCTGATGAATCTCAGGGGGCGTCAGGGCAAGGTGATTCACTTAGTAATCTGTTATCACATTATATATCCCTGGCCGTGAAGAACCGTTACAACATACTGATGAGGACCAGACAAATACTATTCTTTTTGTGGCCCGGCGTAGACTGTCATTGAGGGTGGCATGTCTTCTAGAATGTCCATCTCTAAGTTTGAGTTTAGCTCCATGGAGTAATAATTGGTTCATTTAGTAAACACATAGTCAGTGCACATATTGTTTTGGCATAGTCAAGATGCATATTGTTGTGGCATGGTCAAGGTACATATTGTTTTGGTATGGTCAAAGTACATATTGTGGTAGCATAGTCATTGTACATACAATGTTGATATATATTGTTATAGTACTGCTAATGTTTACATCATTGTAAGATATGTTTACTGTAGATACTTATGAATTAATAACATGAATATGCTTGCGATATCTGTATGTATGGAATGACTTCATTGTTCGTACCATTTCTTTGCTGCCATAATGGTATTTGATGTAGGAATCTCACCTCTTTGTGTTTTATTCTGTTGTCCTATTTTACATTTACGTTCGGTGAAGTCTGTGGTGGTAGCGAGACAGAATCTTCTTGAAGGACGCAGCTTGTGAGGGTACCGACGCCTGAAATTCGCACCTAGATTTCAGGCGCGTTAAGTTTTTCTCGTTAGTGTTATTACCATGCTTTTAGGTTGGACCCGTCATGGGGATTTGCTACTATTCCTTTTTGAGTCTGTAAGTTTTATGTTCTGAATATTGGTGAATTTATTTTGTGGTGTATGTGAAATGAGTATCAATCAGTTCAATATATTTTTATAATACCTACATCTTTGGTAAGTTATATTATCTGTGGAAAGAAATTTTAAAGCGTGTATTTTATAATATTAAATCATTTATGACTTGAGTTCAGTTTTAAAAGAGTTGGTCTTAAATGTAATTTCCTTCGAAGGAGGGTGTTACATTAGTTAGTATCAGAGCACAATTAGAGTCTTTTGGGGTTTGTGGCTAGGTCTGTCTTGTTGGTGTTATGTGTTTCTCTGTGTTTGGTTTTCAAAAGGAGACAATATTGTTTGGAATGGTTACTTCTTGTTCCCATTGTGTTTTGATTTGTTTGTTTTCGAAGAAAGGGCAATGGCTCGTGGTAGACATACGCGTGTGAATGTGGAATGTGACAACGATGAGATGGCTGCAACTGCAGAAGTAATGCAAAGAATGCCTGGCCTAATAGTACAACAAAATTAGAGGGCACTCAGCAGCAGGAATTGATAGTCGAGGCTTAGATTTTGTTATAGTTGAATCAGTCTCAAGATATCGGACCCCATAATATTGGACCACATTGGTTCCGAAGAAGGACAAATCGTAAGGTCAAGCGATTCTAGCAGAAATCATATTTGCAACCACTAGAAAATCAACAACAACAGCAACCATATGGAGGTAGTACTAGTGGTAGTAGACCCAGTCAGCCTGTGCCACCTTTGCAGATATATAAGAAGTGTGCAAAAAGTCATGCAATAAGGAATTGTACGATCATGGGAAAAGTTTGTTTTAAGTGCGGAAATCCAGGATACGTGTTTAGGAATTGTACTTCACAAAGGACGAAGCCTTCTGTTAGTGATGTACGTGCTTCAAAATCTCACGTAGAAGGGAGAGTCAATTCCCCAAGTGGAGTAAAAGCATCCCAGACTGAAAACCTAAACGAGGGAGACTGTGCCATAGGAAGTGATCCTTTGACTATATTGTATAATTTTGGCGGTAACCCATTTCTTTATAGCATATGACTGTATGGATTAATTAGAGTTATCTGTGTGTTCGTTATCTTTTAACCAAGTTATTTCTACTTCTACTACAAAGACTTGTTATCGATGACCAAGTTGCTTAAATTACCTTATGCTTGTTAAAGACTAAATTTTTTTCTGTTGATTTGATTTGTTTACCTTTTTCACAAATTAGACGTGATCTTGAAAATGGTTTAGTTATCTTCCAACCATATCCTGTTAAATTATTCCAATAAAATTTTAGAAGTTTATTTCTAAAATCGGGCCATATCAAATTCTTTGTTAGATATGTCCGGTAGCACATCAGATACTTTTGCTACCTTTTCTTCCTGACCTTCATAATGTTTTTCCATGCACCGTAATTGTAAGAAAGAATATTCTTGGTCCAAATCATGTCATAGTATTAGATACAGTATGGTTGAAAGAGAACTTAACTGGAAAGACACTTTATGTTAAGAGCAAGGACAGGAGAGTAAAGCGATAATAAGGAAAGGAAATTACAAGCGATTTGGAATGGATTAGTTATTTTCTAATCATATCCTATTAGATAGTTCCAAATAAATCTTAGTGTTTCCTAAGACTAAGATTTCTGGATTTTTACGGCTAACCAAGATTGAAGCTTTATTGAGGGAAGAAGGTCAAGGATACATGTTATTATCTTCTTTGGAGGTCAAGAGTAAGAAGGATGTGAATATTGTTATTGTAGTCAATGAATTTCCCACGGTGAGCTCCAGTGTTGTTAGTTAAGGAGAGGGATAGAATTTCTCGATTATGTGTGGACTATCGTCAGTTGAACAATGGTACGCTCAAAAGTGAGTATCCTCAGAAGAAGACAGATGATGTGATGGATCAACTGAAGGAGCTATTGTTTTCTCCTAGATTGATCTATGCTTTTGCTATCATTAGAATCGTGTGGAAGTAGAGGATATTTTCAAGTCAACATTTCAAACGCGTTATGGACATTACGGGTATATGGTGATACTGTTCAGAGTAATAAATACTCCTACGATACTCATAGATTACATGAACAGAATCTTTCATCCTTATCGATGACATTATGATCTATTCTCAAAATCAAGAGGGACATGTTGAACACCTCGATATAGTTCTCCAGAATCTAAAAGAGAAGAAGTTGTATGCCAAGTTATCAAAGTGCGAATTTTGGTTGGAGGAGGTTAAATTTTTGGGTCATATGATTTCAAAGGAAGGGATTACTGTGGATCCGTTGAAAGTTGAAGTAGTTCTTCAATGAGAAAGATTGAAGACCGTGACGAAGATTCATAACTTTGTGGGATTAGCTGGTTATTATCAGAGATTCATCGGAGGATTTTCCAAGATAGCAGGACCTCTTATCCAGCTCACACGAAAGAGTCAAGCTTTTGTATGGACTAATGCATATGAGAAGAACTACCTTACACAAATCTGGGTTAGCTGTTATGGTTGCATTGAAGATCTAGAGACTTTTTCTACATGGAGCAATATTCAACTTCTACAGTGATCATTAAAATTTGAAATATCTGTTTACTCAGAGAGAGCTAAATATGAGGCATTATATGGACGACGTATTATAACACTTTTATGTTGGCACCAAGATGGGGTAATTTTTGCGTTAGGACCCGAGTTTGTACAACAAACAATAAATAAAAATTAAGATGAATTAGGACAAGATGTGAATAACTCGAAAAAAGAGAAATTGCATCAGTAAAAGGGATTCAGAATGATCTAATTGCAGAAGCAACGTGGGAGCTAGAAGACATAATGAAGGAGCAATATCCGCATGTGTTCTAAGGTATAACAAATTTTGAGGACAAAATTTCTTTTTGAAGGGGAGAGTTGTAACACCCCAAAAATTCCTTATTTTCTGTTCTATATGCTTTTTATAATATTAGTGATTTTTATGAATTTTTGTGAATTATTTGCGTGACTTTGATCATTTTATTATATTCCTTGATTTGTGTAGACGTTAAGCGGGTCAGAAGAATAAAATATTTTTCCTAGGCCAGAATGCTTTGGACTATGGAAGCATACTAGGGAATCTTACTAAACCCGAGGTTGGAAACAGTTTACGAAGTTTTGTTTTTCAAGATTTTATTTGACGAATAAGATTAGGGTACATTCTATTATCCACTGGATAATAAACGCGGGTTTTGCTAACTGTAACTTTTGTCCATTGGATAAAAACTTTTAGTAAGGTGCTATCATCTTTTCTAGAGTGTTCTCTTTAGGTGACATCATCCATGTGACATCACTTAGATGACATCACTTGTTGACTTTTTCCAAAAGGTGAAACTAAGCTTCTTAAAGAAGCTTGATCAAAGCTTGTTGGAGAAGCTTCATCAAAGCTTGTTAGAGATGCTTCTTTTCTCTCTCCTTGGGATAGCCACACGATTTTGGAGGGGGAAAAAGATGACAACTTTGTCATCTTTTTACTTAAGCTTCATTTCACTTTTCATCTTAAAAAGTTTCCACCTTTCTCTGTCTCTTTTCTCTTCTCTCATTTTCTCTCTAGTGGCTCATGACCATAACTCCTTAATCCTCTCTTCTATTTTGTTTGCTCCAATCAATCATACTTTTGGAATCTATGTACCCTTTGGATGATTTTCTATGTTGTGATCATCATCAAATTTTCTCATCTTCATCATTTTCTTTCAAGCCCTAACGTGAAGCTCTTAAGGTAAGATTCTTGATTTCTGTTTTTCTCTCCTCTCATTTTCTCTTCACCCACCTCACGACCAACCTCCCAAACCTTACCCTCTCATCTTCTTTAATATTAACAATCATATTTCTTGAATTTACACCTCCCTCTAAGACACTTTTGTGTGGAGATCAATCTTTAGTTCATTTATCTCCAAGTGTTTCTTCAAGTTTTTCTTCAAACCTAAAGTTCAAAGAGTTTTAAGGTAAAGTTCTTATTTTTCCTAAACTTTTCTTGTCTTGTTTGTGAGCAACCATCTATCAAAATCTCTCTTCCATTTCTTTCTCCCAAAGCTCACGATCGTAGGTCCTTGGAGGACCAAAGGTTTGATTTTTGCTATCACTTAGTTCATTTCTATCTTTATATCATGAACCAAGAAGCCAAAATACAAAACTCTCTTCTTTTTCTCATGGAAAGCCTCACGGACACACCGCTCAACCCACTCTTTAATCTTTTTTTAATTTCATCTATCCACATTTCTTGAACCAAAACCCCATCCTAAGACACTTATTGTTGCGGATTTCTTCTAAATCATCTTGTTTCCAAGACCTAGATGTTGATGCTTGTGTGTGTTATTTTGTTTTAAGGATCTTCTTGGAAGGAGAAGCTTTTTCAAGAGGACAACATGGAGCTTTGACCATAACCTAAGGTAAGAGGGAGATTAACCTGATCGACCATACATGGTGGTGAGAAATGGATTTTGTATTTTTGAGTGAGGAATCGATGTGATGATTTGTTCACTCGATTGTGTGGTTTTGATTTCTTGTGCTTATTTAGTTATATTTGATTATATGATGTTGATAGTATGCATGAAATTGTTATGATTGCTTATTGGATATATGCGATGATGTGACTCCGATATTATGCATGAATTTACCATAGTAGAAATTGTGATGATTGAAATATGGTATATGCTATTATCTATGTTGGAAAAGAGAGCAATTTTGGCTCTAATGGTTATTAGAGGCTCATGGCCTCTATGCCCAAATTGAGTGATCCAAATCAAAAGTGTTTTGTTAAATATGGATTTAAATGATTAGGTAACAAGAATGTGAATTAACGGTTTTTGAGTTTGGAAAAGAAATGAATATGATTTTATTATTTAGAAAGAATGAATTTGGAAGATGATGTTAAGTTTAAAGTATTTTGTTTAAAAGGATTTTTAAGAGGAATATAGAAACGTATAACTTTTATTAGATAAATAATGATTTTGCAATAGAAATGGAAAAGAAGTTTTAAAGGTGATTTGAGATTCAAAGTATTTTATTTAAGGAGAATGGAGCAAAGTTTTTATTATTTGATAAAAGTGATTTTTGATTTTGGTGCTGGAGAACAAGTTTGGAAAGTGTTTTAGAACTCAAAGTATTCAATTTAAAAATGATTTTTTTGTGTGAAGGTGATGAAAGAAGTTTTCATTAAATTAAAATGATACAAATTTTTGGGAAAAACATCAGAAAATATTACTTAGGGGTGATTCTAATGAGAAACATGGAATTTGAAATCTAAATCATATTTTAAACTTGAAAAGTTTCAAAAATGGAATTTAAAACGTCAAAGAATATTTTGTGTGGTTGAAAAATAGTAGAAAAACCTTACACGATTCAAAAATGTTAATTTTTGGGCTACGCGATCGAGAATACAGCAAGGTTGCTGTGAGACCGAGGTACTGGACCGGAGTTGATGATTGGTATTATGTAATTGTATGGGTAGTTATATAATATCATTAATTCTAATGGTATTAGACAATTGTATAGACGGTTGCTTTAATATCATTAGGAACGATCCAATGGTGGTTTGGTTTTGTTGATCATGCATTTGAGCATTATACAGTCGGTGGCTGTTATGGCTTTTGTTGCCTAGGAATGAACGAGAATTTGGATAGTGTGATCCCTGATGGATCTCAGGGGGCGTCAGAGCGAGGTGTTTTACTTAGTGATCTGTTATCACATTATATACCCTTGGCCGTGAAGAACTGTTGCAACGCATTGACGAGGACCCGACAAACACAATTCTTTTCGTGGTCTAGCATAGACTGTCATTGAGGGGGGCAAGTCTTCTGAAACGTTCATCTCTGAGTTTGAGTTTAGCTCCATGGAGTAGGAACTGGTTCATTTGGTAAACACATGGTTAGTGCACATATTTTTTTGGCATGGTCAAGATGCATATTGTTGCGGCATGGTCAAGGTACATATTGTCGTAGCATGATCAAAGTACATATTGTGGTGGCATAGTCATTGTACATACATTATTGATATATGTTGTTACAATACTGCTAATATTTATATCGTTGTGAGATATGTTTACTGCAGATACTTATGAATTAATAACATGAATATACTTTTGTTATCTATATGTATGGAATGACTTCGTTGTTCGTATCATTTCTTTGCTGCCATAATGGTATTTGATGTATGGGATCTCACCTCTTTGTGTTTTGTTCTATTGTCATATTTTACATTTACATTCGGTGAAGTCTGTGGTGGTAGCAAGATAGAATATTCTTAAAGGACGCAGCTTGTGAGGGTACCAACGCATGAAATTTGCACCTAGTTTTCGGGCATGTTAAGTTTTTCTTGTTAGTGTTATTACCGTGCTTTTGAGTAGGACCCGTCATGGGGATTTGCTACTGTTACTTTTTGAGTCTGTAAGTTTTATGTTCTGAATGTTAGTGAATTTATTTCGTGGTGTATGTGAAATGAGTATCAATCAGTTCAATATCTTTTTATAATACCTGCATCTTTGGTAAGTTATGTTATCCTTGGAAAGAAATTTTAAAACCTGTATTTTATAATATTAAATCATTTATGACGTGGGTTCAGTTTTAAAAGAGTTGATCTTAAATGTAATTCCTTTCGAAGGAGGGTGTTACAAGGAGATCCACTCTTGGTAAGTAAATTAAGGACAAGATTAATTCTTTTTATAACTCAATTAGAATCCACGCGTAATAGAGGTTCCAATCAAAAAATACAACATTCAAAGTTCATTTAAGATTATATATGTAATTATGTATGGTTTCTTTAATTATCTATTAATACCACCACTTATAAATGGGCTCAAGCATTCATTGTGCCAATATCTTATCTACAACAAATCAAGATCTCCACTTTACAATGAGGGTTTCTAAAATTATTGGAAACAAAATACAATACATATAGTGACCATTTGATAATATATCATTTAAGTACAAGAAAATGATTAATGTAAGCTTATTTCATTACCAAAAGCTTCACCCTTTGACCCAAGTAAAATAAAAATTAGTTACTCATAGATAAAAGGAAAGAAAGAGAGAAGAAGAAGAAGATGAACATAACTTCAATTTAGAACAAAAAAAAACTACAATAAGAGAAACAAATAACATAATAGCATGATCGTGATTTCTAAACTAAGATGATCAAATGAGCAGCCAATGCTCCCTTTTATAGAGCTTAAGGGAAACAAAATGACAATGGAGTGGTTTAATGAGTGAGTGGATGAGTGGGTGAATGAGCGGAAAATGCCGAAGGAGTTGTTTGATAGTTGTGAATGAGTGGAAAATTATTGAGATTCTTGTCTCTGAAATGATTCAGTGCTAAACTCATGGCTATCGTCAGAGGATGGAAAAGTGGTCTTCATAAAAGTTTTAGGATTTTGTCTTAGGTTTCTAATGCCACTAGTTTCAGCCTAAAATCATTTCTATAACTCGTGATATGGCCCAATCTTTGTACACTATTCAGGCCCAGCTACAACTCTCCCATTCTGACTTATTGTACTTCTGAATTGATTATTATATTCTTCACGAAAGTTGTAGATTTCCATCTTAACTTTTCAATGCCACTAGGTTGTTGTCAATTGGACTCTTATAGCTCAAGAAATGGGTTGATGAGTGCCTAGAGGTCAAACTATCAAGATCAGCACTCTAGTTCTTGCTTCAACTCCAATTTAAATTGTCCAAACGTGTGATTTGGCTCTTGAGGTCTTATGAAAGTTGTAGAGAATTGTCTTAGCTTTCCTACAAGACCAGAATCACATCAATCAGATATTTGAAACTCAAATTATAATCAGTTTACTGAATGCTGCCAAATAGACAAATTAAACCCAATTCAAGTAATAATTCTTTCAATGATCCAATTAAGCTCAATATCAATAAATGTAACAAAACTAACTTAATTAAGTCAAATTGAACCTTAAGAAGCATAGTGAAAGGATATTAAAATGAATAAAATATATTACTATTAAATTCTCCCACACTTAGCTTTTGCACTCCTGGGCAAAACACATAAGACCAAAGTTAGGGAATAAGGAAAAATAACACAAACTCAAAAGTTAGAAATTCTAAAAGACTCAATTTCTAATAATATTTAAGAATGCAAAATGTTTATAAGAATAAAGAGCAACTAAATATTCAAGGGATCAAAACATTTATGAGGTAACGTTTCTGTACATCTCAAACCAACAAGCAAGGAAACTTCAATTGAAAAGCATGAGTCAAGAATGATAGATCTTCACAAGATTCACTCTCAATCCCTCAAGTATTTAAAAGGTAGGTATTTCACTCAATTCAACCCATGAAAATTTCACTACCATAAGTTTGCTTATCTTTTACTTTTTCACTACTCAAAACACATGCACACAAAAATCAAGATGACTTTATTCAAGGTTGTAATGGGGTCAAGGTAAAGGAAAGGGATAATATGGATATGATAAGTTAAATACCAAAGAAAATAAAAGAGCATTAGAGTTGAGTTAAAATAACAAACCTGAAAAATTCATCCCAACATAATGCAAATTCTCTTTACATATTCTTTTCGCTTCCCTTTTTACCTTGTTGACCTTTCTGTACACTCTATTTTTTTTTATTTTTTTATTGTTGTTGTTGTTTTTTTTTTTAAGATGACTACTCTTTCCTTTTTCATCAACCGTTTTGTACAAGTACCCCCACACTCATCCAATGTCAATGCTCTCTTATTCCCTAAGGTTAGGTAAGAACATGTTTTTTTAAGGCATGTAATGAGCTAAAAACAAGGAATGATTAAATAAGCTCAAAGGGGTTAAACAAGAGAAAATATATAATGTTGGCTATTTGGTTAAAGTAGCTATTTCAAGAAAAATGCCTCAATCATGTTTATATATGCATGTGAAAATGTAGCCTCAAATAGAGTCAAAGCAAGTTCTAGAGTAACAATTCTATGAGTGAAAATCACATAAGAAAGAAAAAGAATAATGCAAATATTCAATCCATTCATCAATAGGCTCAAAACCTCACAAGGCATATTTCTATCATTCTCAGTCCACCAATTCAACATCCATAACCAAGCATGTGATTTAAAAAAAAAAAAGACAATTTACTCAATCATGCAATGTTCCTTGAAATTGAATTGCTACCCACACAAAATAGTTATCTACTTAATTACTCCTTACTCTGCCACCAATTTTCATGTGTCTCAAGAGTAGATTTACTTTAAGGGCATAATTTACTCCTTACTCTGTTATCCTTAATTAGTTTTGCTGTTTGTAAGTTGTTGACAAACATATCAATAAACACATTTCCCTAAAAAAATTATTTTTTTTTAATTTTTTTTTCACTTCAACTCTCCTTCCCCCCAACTAGAACACAACATTGTCCTCAATGTCAAAACATAGATAGGTAAAGGATAGAAGATATTACCTGTTGTTGTAATTACTGAAAAAAAAAACTTACACAAATTTAAATAGAAACAAAGTACGATGAATAAAATCAAAGGTAAAAGAAAGTTATAGATGAAGTGTCAGATCACACCCACGTTCCTTGCTGCCTCCCTTGCCGCTTCATTCTGACCAATCTATATGAGCTATTACTGGATTAGGTTTATAAACAAAAGCTTGTAATTTATCAATTAATTCATCAACAGTGGAAGCAGATATAAGGAGTCGTCTTACCGAAGGTGTGATAAAGTTTTGTTCCAGAACATGGTCAAGAAAAGATATCAAATTATTAAAGAAATTATTAACATTCAACAAACCTATGGATTTATGGTAGATGTTCAGTTGGGCCTAAAAGATAATTTGAAAAACTTCTTTCAAAGTACCAAAACCACCCGGTAAGACAATGAATGCATCAGAGTTTTCAAGCATTGTCCTCATTTATCCATGCATAGAAGATACTTGAAGTTTTAGCCAAATTGTCTTTCTAATGATGTTCTTTCAAGTTAAAGGTTCACAAATGATACCTAAAACTTGACCGCCTCTTAGATGTGCAGAAAGTGATACAACACCCATTAACCCAATGCTACCTCCTCCATACACTACACGAATGTTCCTCGCAGCAAGTGTTCGACCAATAGTACTTGTTGCATTTACAAACTCTAAACCTTTCCTATAACTTGACCTACAAAATACATAGATATTGGTAAGTCTATGAACAGAAGCTCCCTCTATTTCTACACTCAACACTCCCGTTGAATGATTATGAGTTGGAAGAAAATGAAGAAAATGAAGTGTTTATGTTGGTGTATGCCCTAGTGGCCAATACATTTTGTTTGTATTGACATACATTATATTATGCTATTTTATATATGAGGCATTTCATTTATTGTGTTCTTTTTGATAAACATAATAAAGTCCTTAGAATAGTAAGTTTGATGCCATAGGACATCAAGTGGATGACTTGATCGTGAGATCCTTTTGGTTACAACACTATTCTTAAATGTCCCTAGTCAAGTATTATTGTTAATTAGGACAACAATAATACATTGAGACTAGTATGTGTAGAGACTGATGACCGCATCTCACGGGTCATGGATATGAGATATCAAGTCTTCACATTGGTACATATTAGAGTAATGATGTATCGGACCGACCCACCATGAGAACGCTACATGGATCGTTACGTGAGTGTCATAAGCGATTCTCATAGTGACAATGGTGTTTGTGGTCCTTTGACCTGAAATCACTACGATTCCTACATGAGGAGTTGTGTGTTTTAATGCCATCAAACGTCATCTGTAACAAGGTGATTATAAAGTTGGTTATTGGACATACCGCAAATCATGCAGAGGGATGTGAGTGACCTAGATGGAATTTGTCACTCCTACATAACAGGAGCGATATCTTCGGGCCCCGATTGAGTGAGACTGCGAAATGCATGGCCATGCTCAAATGAGTCAATATGAGATATTGATCTCATTTGTTGTTACAAAGTCTACTTGAGTATCAGGAAACGAATGATTGGACTATACAAGGGTGAATGTGAGTGACCTAGATGGAATTTGTCACTCCTACATAACAGGAGCGATATCTTCGGGCCCCCTGATTGAGTGAGACTGCGAAATGCATGGCCATGCTCAAATGAGTCAATATGAGATATTGATCTCATTTGTTGTTACAAAGTCTACTTGAGTATCGTGAAAACGAATGATTGGACTATACAAGGGTGACGCATTCCATGCCTTGTGTTCAATCTAGATATCTTGACAAAGGGACTAAACTACACTAAAACATTGATCACGATAGGTTATGTCAAATCACCGACATTCTCATTACTTGGGTAGCAAGTGATGTGTTGCTAGATACCGCTCATCGTTTGTAATATTAAAATGAGATTTTAATATTACTACCAACGTCATGAGAACCTCGCAGGTCGCACACTTAGAACAGACTAAATTGAGCAATAAGGATCCAAGTTGGACTCGGATTCAATTGTGGGCCTAACTCATGACAGATGGGTTTTAGGGTTGCACAAATTTACCTTGCTACTCGCTCACACTCACTTAAGGCAGCCACTATTATAAATAGTACCGTTAAGGGGGCTGCTATACATGTTACATCACAACCCTAGCCGCACCTAAGAAAGTGAGTGAGAGACAAAGTGAAAGGTTCTTCTTTCTATTCGCACTAGCACCGCGAAACAGAGGCGTGACTCCTTTTGCAAGTCCGTTCGTGTGGATACCGCAGAAGCATCGTCACTATTACGGTGTTGGTGATTCACCTCGCTTGTGTTTATCACGCTTCAAGAGGTAAATTTTAAAAACTCTGATTATGGACTTTTCGCATGGATCCCGTGTGGGAATCCTATTATTCCGCCGCGAGATATTTTGATCCGCAATTCCCAACAAAGGGTATCGAGCCACTTGCGAAACTATGATTCGGTTTTTCTCGCTTTTCTTGTTATATGCGATAACATGATTCGTTGCTTTCCTTTCATAAAAGATATGATCTTTATATGTTATTTCTGAAATCGAAATAATGTCAGTATGAAACCGTGTTCTGTTTTATTTGTTGTTTACGAAACATGTTGATGTTTTTGAAACCATGAAGATGTTCATATAATTCTCGCGAAAACGGTTTTGAATGCTTTCTGCGTTTTTCTCGATATCTATATATGTGATATGTATGATTCTGTGAAAACGGTTTTGAATGCTTTCTCGTTCTTGCGTTTTTCCGATATCTCGTATATGTGATATGTATGATTCTCGCGAAAAACGATTATGAATGCGATATACACAAGCAGTCGACACAAGGTTTTGGAAACCTTGTTTCCGTTTTGCGACGGCTATGAAGCTTCCTCGTGACATGAAGTGTTCATGTCTTCACGACTCGGAAACCCTGTTTCTGGATAGGTGATGGCGGCTGTGAGTTACCCCTGCGACACATGAAGCGTTCATGTGTTTTGTGGGCCTTAGGGTTCAAATGTTGTTGCCCTAGCCGTCATGGAGGCGTATGGGGTCCAACTCGAATTTTTCTCCAAGAAACCAATGGGACTTCAGTGGCGCCGCCCGAACCCCGTTGCGTGGTGTGTGATATTCGAAAGCGCGATATTCAAATCTTTGTTTTATAATTCACAAAATAATAATGTGTTATTTCTTTGTGTTTATGTATTCTTAGAGATGCATGGTGCATGGTTATGGCCTTAGTCTTTATTTTATGCTATTTTGGTTATTTTAAATACGACCCGCGTGTCGTGCCTTTCTCTCTCGCATTCTCGATTGTACATTCTCTTCTCATCTAACTCCCCTCGAATGTAAAAGAGGTTTCTATAATGTAATCATCATGTGGAGACAAGGAGATGGCATCAAGTGAGGACGTTGGTGGGAGACGCTTGGTGAAGCTGGCTTTTTTAAGCTAATCTCTTAGAGGCCATAACCATGTCACATTTATTATTTGCTTTATATGTATGAGATGCATGGATGATGTTTATGGTATGTTAAACAAGTTTAATAAATGGTGAGCTCTAATAATAAAATTCCTCAAAGAAAATATTAAGTCATTATGTGATGCCTTCCAATGCGTGGCACTTCATCAAGACTAATATCGATTAAGTGTAGGTCCGCCAAAGCAGAGTGCCTTTATCTATATTAGTAAGATGCGATGGGATAAGAGTAATATCCAAATGCCAACCATTGGGTCTCGACTTAACTAGGCCATTTCAATAGATTGAAGGCTTAGAGGCATAAAGTTGGGCTTTAGTCCATTAGATGGATTAGAATAAGTGTTATTCACCCAACTATCCAAGAGTTGCATGTGATGTAATTGGAAAGAGTTTCCTACCTAAATAACCGAATTTTTGGGCGATCACCAAAGCCGACTCAAAGTTAGGTAAAATATGGATCTTGGCCCACTAGAAATCTTTCGATAGGATTTTCCGAGTCAATGCCGAGGGTCATTGACTTGAATAAAATAGTGGGAGGCATATTTAATTAAAAGACCTCATTAAATATGTTTATGGCATGATACTTATATTTTTGCATGTTTCGTTAATAGATAACCATGGCAACAAACACATCGGTACTTTATCATTGCGATCCGTCCTTGAGAAGGACAAGTTGTCCGGAACAAATTTTCTAGATCTGTACAGAATTTGAGGATAGTCCTCAAGCAAGAGAAAAAGTCAGTATGTTTTGGAACACCTATTCCCGAGCCACCCGCGCTAATGCCCCTAGAACCGAAAGAGATGCTTATAAGAAGCATCAAGATGATGCCTTGGACATTGGATGTCTAATGCTGGCCACCATGAACTCGAGCTCCAAAAGCAACATGAGAACATGGATGCATACGATATGATCGTACACCTTAAGAAGCTCTATCAAGAGCAGTGCCGTATGAGAGATTCGAGGTCTCTAAAGCACTATTTCAAAGGTAAGTCGGTAGAAGGAAGCCCCGTTGGTGCTCATGTACTTAAGATGATTGGGTACATTGAAAACCTAGAGAGACTGGTTTTCCTTTGGGCCAAGAGTTGGCCACCGACTTAGTCCCGCAATCATTGCCTAGGAAAGTTTCACAATTTGTCATGAACTACAACATGAATGAGATTGACAAATCACTACCAGAGTCGTAGGCATGTTGAGAATTGCTTGAGCGTAACATCAACAAAGGTAAAGGGAAGGCCATAATGATGGTCCAAAAGAATAAGGGCAAGAAACAGCAGAAAAGCCCAAGGACAACCGGAAGGGCAAGGGCAAGGACAAGTCCAAGCCTAGCACTTCTAGCTTGAAACCAAAGGGGTGGAGTGGCTAAGGAAGGTACATGCTTCCATTGCGGTCGACCGACATTGGAAGAGGAACTGCGCAAGTTCCCGGAGGAGCTCAAAAGAAGAAAGGAAGTGAGACTTCCACTTCGTATTTTTGTTATTGAAGTCAATTTATCTACTTCGCATCATGGGTATTAGATACGGATGTGGATCTCACATTTGTGTAAATGTGCAGATCTAAAGAGCAAGAGACCATTGACGAAGGGGCTTAAGTCGACCTACGAGTTGGAAATGGAGCAAAAGTTGCTGCATTAGTTAGGGGACTTATTTATTATCTCTCGCCCACCGGGCTTGTAATAGAGTTAGAGAACTGCTATTTTGTGCCTCGCTATTAGTAGGAATATCATTTCTGCTTTCTTGTTTGGACAAGAAAGGTTTTTCTTTTATAATAAAGGACAAGTGTTGTTCTATTTATATGAATGATATTTTTTATGGTAGTGCACAATTGAGTAATGGACTTTATGTACTTGATCTCGAAACGCCCATTTATAACATAAATACAAAGAGGTTTAAATCAAACGATCTGAACCCAACTTTTCTCCGGCATTGTCGTTTGGGCCACATAAATGAGAAACGCATCTCCAAACTCCATAAAGATGGATTCTTGGACTCATTTGATTTCGAATCATATGAGATATGTGAATCTTGTTTATTAGGGAAGATGACAAAGGCCCCATTCACTGACAAGGTGAAAGGGCTAGTGATCTTTTAGGCCTTATACATAGTGATGTATGTGGGCCACTAAACACACCGCTAGAGGTGGTTTTCAATACTTCATTACATTTACCGATGATTTCAAGAGATATGGATTTGTATATCTTATGAAGCACAAATCGAATCCTTTGAAAAGTTCAAAGAGTTCAAGAATGAAGTACAAAACCAACTTGGCAAAAGAATTAAAATCCTTCGATCGATCGAGGAGGTGAATACTTAAGCCAACAATTTGATGATCATCCGAAAGAGTGTGGGATAATATCTCAACTCACTCTCCCGGAACACCACAATGGAATGGTGTTTCCGAAAGGAGGAACCGGACTTTGTTGGACATGGTCGATCCATGATGAGTCATGCAGACCTTCCAGGCTCCTTCCGGGGACATGCTCTCAATGCAAAGCAGCTTTCACACTTAACCGTGTTCCATCTAAGACGGCTCAACAGACACCATATGAGATATGGACCGGGAGACAGCCCAAGATGTCTTTCATGAAGATTTGGGGTTGCGAAGCTTATGTGAAACGTCAAGTTTCGATAAGCTTGGCCCTAAATCGATAAATGCTTCTTTGTGGGGTATCCAAAGGAAACTAAGGGATACTTTTTCTATAATCCTACCGAGGGCAAAGTGTTTGTCGCACGACACCGTGTTTCTAGAAAGGGAGTTTATCTCCAAAGGAACCAAGTGGGAGAAAAGTAGAACTTGAAGAAGTTCAAGTTTCACAAAGCAAGAATGAACCAATGGTGGAAATAGAGCAGCCTCCCACAAAATGTTGTGGAACAAAGAACTCGCTTCTAGTAGCACAAGACCCGCGTAGGTCTAACAGATACGTCATCAACCGAGAGATATGGATTTCTCATGACCCAACAAGGTGACGTATTGCTCATGGATCAAGATGAGCCTCGTGACTTACCAGAAGCCATTATTGGCCCAGACCGAGAAATGGCTTCGAGGCCATGAGATCTCGAAATGGATTCCATGTATACCAACCAGTATGGACCTTGGTTGACCCACCTGAAGGGGTAAAACCCATTGGTGCAAGTGGGTTTTCAAGAAGAAAACCGACATGGATGGTAATGTGCATACCTTTAAGGCGCGATTGGTGGCTAAAGGTTTCAAACAAATTCATGGTGTAGACTATGATGAAACTTTTTCCCCGCTTGCGATGCTTAAATCCGTTCGGATCTTGCTTGTCATTGCAAAGATACCATGATTATGAAATCGGCAAATGGATGTCAAAACGCTTTCCTTAATGGAAATCTTCTCGAAGATGTGTACATGACACAACCCGAGGGTTTTGCCACCCACAGATGCTAGAAAGGTATGCAAGTTGCAATGATCTATTTATGGATTGAAGCAAGCTTCCGTAAGTTTGGAATCTTCGTTTTGATGATACAATCAAACAGCTTTGGTTTCATCAAGAATGAAGAAGAATCTTGTGTCTACAAGAAGGTTAGTGGGAGCACAGCTTGTCTTTCTAGTATTGTATGTAGATGACATACTACTTATTGGAAATGACATCCCTACCCTACAGTCCGTAAAGACTTGGTTAGGGAACTGCTTCTCTATGAAGGACTTGGGCGAAGCCACCTATGTATTAGGTATCAGGATTTATAGAGATAGATCACTGAGACTGCTTGGCCTAAGTCAGAGTACATACATAGACAAAGTGTTAAGACGATTTAACATGCATGAATCCAAGAAAGGACTCTTGCCTATGTCACATGGTGTAAGCTTATCTAAGGCTCAATCCCCTTCCACCCAGGATGAGAGGGATCACATGAGCAAGATTCCATATGCATCTGCAATTGGATCTATCATGTATGCCATGTTATGTACTCGACCATACATCTCGTATGCTTTGAGCATGACGAGTAGGTACCGGGCCGATCCCTGAAAGTCACTAGATCGCTATCAAGAACATCCTTAAGTACTTGAGAAGGACTAAGGATTCGTTCTTGGTATATGGAGGTGAGGAAGAGCTAGTTGTAAAAGGTTACACCGATGCTAGCTTCCAAACCGATAAGGACGACTCCGCATCGCAATTAGGTTATGTTTTTTGCCTAAATGGTGGGGCCGTGAGCCGGAAGAGTTCAAAGCAGAGACAAATGGCCGATTCTACCACGTAGGCCGAGTATATTGCTTGCCTCCAATGCAAAGAAAGGAGGCCGTTTGGATCGTAAGTTCATTACCGAACTTGGCACTATTCCTAGCATTGTGGACCCAAGTGGACCTCTATTGTGATAACAATGGAGCCATTGCACAAGCTAAGGAGCCTAGATCTCACCAAATGATCCAAACATATACTTAGGGCGCTTCCATCTCATTCGAGAGATCATCGATAGAGAGATGTGAAGATATGCAGAGTACCAACAGATGATAACATTGTTGATCCACTGACGAAGCCTCTTGCACAGCAGAAACATGAGGGTCACACTAGGTCTTTAGGCATTAGATATATGCCTGATTGGCTCTAGTGCAAGTGGGAGATTGTTGGTGTATGCCCTAGTGGCCAATACATTTTGTTTGTATTGACATACATTATATTATGCTATTTTATATATGAGGCATTTCATTTATTGTGTTCTTTTTGATAAACATAATAAAGTCCTTAGAATAGTAAGTTTGATGCCATAGGACATCAAGTGGATGACTTGATCGTGAGATCCTTTTGGTTACAACACTATTCTTAAATGTCCCTAGTCAAGTATTATTGTTAATTAGGACAACAATAATACATTGAGACTAGTATGTGTAGAGACTGATGACCGCATCTCACGGGTCATGGATATGAGATATCAAGTCTTCACATTGGTACATATTAGAGTAATGATGTATCGGATCGACCCACCATGAGAACGCTACATGGATCGTTACGTGAGTGTCATAAGCGATTCTCATAGTGACAATGGTGTTTGTGGTCCTTTGACCAAATCACTACGATTCCTACATGAGGAGTTGTGTGTTTTAATGCCATCAAACGTCATCCGTAACAAGGTGATTATAAAGTTGGTTATTGGACATACCGCAAATCATGCAGAGGGATGTGAGTGACCTAGATGGAATTTGTCACTCCTACATAACAGAGCGATATCTTCTGCCCCCCGATTGAGTGAGATCACAAATGCATGGCCATGCTCAAATGAGTCAATATGAGATATTGATCTCATTTGTTGTTACAAAGTCTACTTGAGTATCGTGAAACGAATGATTGGACTATACAAGGGTGACGATTCCATGCCTTGTGTTCAATCTAGATATCTTGACAAAGGGACTAAACTACACTAAACATTGATCATAGATAGGTTATGTCAAATCACCGACATTCTCATTACTTGGGTAGCAGTGATGTGTTGCTAGATACCACATCGTTTGTAATATTAAAATGAGATTTTAATATTACTACCAACGCATGAGAACCTGCAGGTCGCACACTTAGAACAGACTAAATTGAGCAATAAGGATCCAAGTTGGACTCGATTCAATTGTGGGCCTAACTCATGACAGATGGGTTTTAGGGTTGCACAAATTACCTTGCTTACACGCTCACACTCACTTAAGGCACCACTATTATAAATAGTACTGTTAAGGGGGCTGCTATACATGTTACATCACAACCCTAGCCGCACCTAAGAAAGTGAGTGAGAGACAGTGAAAGGTTCTTCTCTTCTATTCGCAGCTAGCACCGCGAAACAGAGGCGTGACTCCTTTTGCAAGTCTGTTCGTGTGGATACCGCAGAAGCATCGTCACTATTACGGTGTTGGTGATTCACCTCGCTTGTGTTTATCACGCTTCAAGAGGTAAATTTTAAAAACTCGAATTATGGACTTTTCGCATGGATCCTGTGTGGGAATCCTATTATTCCGCTGCGAGATATTTTGATCCGCAATTCCCAACAGTTTAAATAGGAAAGAGAATGGAAAAAGGTAATGATAGCACCTATATAGGTAGATTAGCTGCTGTCAAAAAAGTTTGAAATTAAGAAACACAGTTTTTTTTATTTTCTTATTTTTATTTATTTTTTATTTTTTATTTTTTATTATTTTTTTTAGACTTTAAGAAAATCATCAGGGTAAAGAATTCTAGAAACCCCTCAAGGACCCTGCCCAAAGGATTGTCTGTCCAAAACCAAAATATAACAAAATCATACAAAGATAAAAGAAATAAACATTATAATAACAAATGGTGGCATATTTTTGAGTTGCGTGTCACTAGTGCAACATAAGAACTCCACAAGGATTGGGAACACCCTGTCAAAATAGGCTACAAAACCTTTGAGCCCTTTTCATCCCGCTTATGGAATAATAGCCCTATCTTCTTGAAAACCTAATTAAAGGCCTGTATTCTAAGAAAGTGTACTTTACTGCAGCCAGTCAGAACTCGCCATAGAGGCCTACTAATTAAAGTAAGTATATAGCTCAGTAACAGTTTCACGTGCACTGTAAAGACGGGACGCTTCTATTTGTCCATCAATCGTCTAGAGCTTGGGGAAAATTTTGGGAATGGACAATGCAGCTCTCTACAGAGCATGACACACGAACCTTATTTATGGACCGGCTACGAAGGTCCACCTGAGTCAATGACGGGTCTACCACTGGCAGGGGCTCCACACTCAATTAAGAGCATAGTACTCTTTCAATTGCCTTTTTTTTTTAAAAAATGAACAAGATAATATATACATGTTGTTGTGATTGTGGCTCACATTTTCCTCTAGTTTTACGTTCAGTAATGGCTTAAATGCCTTCTATGAGTCAAAGATAAGCTTCCCATCCAATTTTCTTATAAATTGGCAAAGAAGGTCTTTTTGAGTCAGATTCCCAAGACTATAATGCTTTTACTCGTCCTTGAAGAGATTCCATAAATTAAGAAGTTCACGATGCACAACTCCATAAGAATGTGTCTCAAGAGTCAATAAGATATCATCTAATAACTCCTTACTCAGTCCATTCTTAATAAAGTATATTTTTTCTTCTCGGTTTACAGAAACCATTCCCAAAGAACGACATCACGTGTTACAATTCCATCACGCACATTTGTAATAAACTTGCATTCTTTTCGCTCTTCTCCTTTTAGAATACGAACTTTTACCGAGACCCAACATGTATGAGACAAATGAATTTGAAGATTCACCAGCTAAACGAACCTTTGCTTTGATTATCTAGCGTATATCTTATGGGATGCCTTTGTGAATTAATAGTCTCAGTCTTTTGTACCTAACTTTGTAGATTTTTGTTAGAAAATTTTGAGGAAGAGAAGGAAAATGCTTTCTTATATTCAAGAGAATGACATCCATTTTAAAGGAGAAGGAATTAGTCATTATGCAAAACTGAAAAATAAACCAACTTGAGAGTCACAGAATACCGTTATCCACCACTTAACCGAGGTCACAAAGAACTGCAAAAAGAAAGAAACAAAATTAAAATAAATCCTACTCATAACATGAATTAGAAAGAGAGATGAATTCTACCTCGACAACTTAGTTTTCCAAAAATAGTTTGAGTATTTGTCCATTGACCTTAAATACATTACCATTCCTAGGGTTCTCAATGTCTGTGGCCCCATGATGATACACATGTTTGATAATAAAAGGGCCGCTCTACCTAGATCTCAATTTTTTAGGGAATAGGTGAAGACGAAAATTATAAAGAAGAACTTTTTTCTTACCAGGTGGCTCCAGTACTCAAGACGGGGGTGAATTGAGTATAAAAAATTTTTGCAAATACTTTTCAAATAAAGACAAATATTGAAGCTGCTTAATAAATAAAGAGAAATTACGAGAGGAAGAAGAAAAGCTTTAAGAATAGAAAATAAATAAATATGTAATAATATTATATCGCAAAAATAAAGAGATAGGAAAGAGAAAAACAGGCACAATATTTATCTTGGTTCGACCACTAAACCACTTGTGGCCTACGTCCAGTCCTCGAAAAGTTATCTGAGATTTTTTACTACGTGTACAAGCTTCAATAGATGCTTGCAACCGTTACACAAAAGAGCACTTTTCACACACAGAGAAACTCTGCCATTGTGCTAAAGCCTTAGCCTGTAGGGATACCTTACCCTTATACAAACCTTAAGGGATACCTCACCCTCGATACAGAAGAGCAGAAATAGATGAAGAGAAACTCTCACACAGAGTAAATATTACAACTTGAAGCACTAAGAGGCTCTCTAAGGATATCTTAAAGTTTTAGCAAAAAGAGCACAGAAAATATGTTAAAAATTGTAAATCATGTTTTCAAAGCAAGCGTAAAATTAATCAGATAGCTGGGCAAAAACAGAAGAGACCCATGGTCTCTATTTATAGAGTCGAAGAAGAAATTAGCCATTGAAGCAATTAATCTCGTAATTAATATAAAAAATATGGTTGTTTCTTTCTATATCAGGATCCCGTGTTTATTCGAATAAATCTTGAGTTATTTGAATAACACGTTCTCAAACAAGACAATTCTGAAACTGGTTATTTGAATAACACATGAGTTATTCGAATAACACTACCATAAAAAGGTTTCTAGAAAACATCTTTATTCGAATAATTCATCAGTTATTCGAATAGCTTATATAAAATAAGCCATTCTTAAAGGATTGTATTCGAATAACAGGAGTGTTATTCGAATAACACTTTTAAAATAAAGGCGCGCATCAGCACATTTAAAACTTTATTTGAATAACTAATGAGTTATTCAAATAACTCAATTTCTAACACTTGTAAATACTTATAAAAGCAACCCAAAGGTTTTCAAAAACACCAAAAACTTGTAAATTTATTTTTAAGATCAAATACAATTTTTGGAAAAGGTTTAAGAAAACATTTTTTTATTTTATCTTGTAAAACCATGAGATATCCAAAAAGGTCTCCATATAAAGACTCTAAGTCTTAAAGCTAATCTTGAAGATCTTGGACTTTGGTCTTCTCATTATCTTCATGTTTGTTATCATCAAAACCAAACTTCATTAAGCATAGTCAAATACATTCTCCCCCTTTTTGATGATGACAAACTATCATTGAGAAAAGAATTAGTTCACATAAATTGGAATTCACAAAGATAAAGTTTGGAGAGAATTTACTCCCCCTCTTTCTCATAAGAGGTGTTTTAAATATCAGATGTGCGCAGCTCCCCCTTACTTTTGGAATCCAATAACTAGTTTATTTTTATCTGACTTTTCTCAAGAAGTGCCTGTTTATATTTTTCTCCCCCTTTGGCATGATAAAAAAGCATAGAGGATCAAGGCAAAAACATGTAATAGGCATGGCAAACATATAATATGCATATAAACTCAAAAGCATAGAAATAGATAACATGATTAACACGTCAATGTCATTTATATTAAATTTTCAACTTCATGTACAACTAGGACAAAACAAATACATCAAGAAATAAACAATAAAAACAAAACAAAGCAAAGCCTAAAACTAGGCATCCGATGGCGGAGGAGGGGAGTCAGGTGCACGCTGGGTCAACAAAGAGTGAAGGGCAGCCTGCTCATATTCCACACCTTCTATCTTGTCAAACAAAATAGAAAATGTGTTCTCCATGTAGGCCCTGTTGTCCTACAAGGCTGCCATGATTTGATCCAAGGTAACTAGATCAGGAGCAGCAGGAGCAAGAGCAGGTGCATCTGTAGCAGGGGCAGCACGGACATCTTCTTAGTCTTCATCTTCAACTTCATCAGGGTATGCCCAGCCATCAGAAGTCTTGACCATCTTCATTTTGTTCAGGGTAAAGGAACCAAAAACATAATGGTGGGTTAGCTTTGTCACCCGCTCAGTTTTCACAACCTGAGGGTACTTGCCTAGGAAGGTAGAGATGATCAAACCATAGGGCAAATCAAACCATTCTTTGCCCTTTGCCTTCATCATATGCTTCATAATAAAGGCATGCCAGTTCACATGGTATCCTTTCTTGATGAGCCACAACATGAAGATGTCGTCCTCACTTAATTAGGCGTAGTTGCCTCCCCAAGGTGCTAAGATGTGAGCAAAGGCATAGTGTAAGAGACTATCTTGGCTCTTCATCATGCCTCCCTTGACTCTCTTAGGAGGAAAGGCCAGGCCAGGCTTCAGCGGGTCTTCAATGGCTTGAAGCTTCTTGTACTCTTGACCTAGAGCTTCAATATCATCATCAAGGTTGCTCCCAATGGATTGCAACCCAAACATTTATTGCCAATCAATGGGAGTGATGGCCATGTGCTGATTAGAGACGTCAGAATACAAGTCTTCACTAACTATCTTCATGTTGCAGTAGAACATCTTTACCAAGTCTGGGTAAAGAGAGGCTTGGTGTGAGCAGAAGCGAAGAACACCCTGTGTGTCCAGAAGGTTAAGGAAGTCAAAGTTGCCTTCGTTCTGGAAGAAGTTGAGATCTATGTACTTTGGGTACACGAGGTTACGCTCCTGAAAATGCGTAACGAAGTGACCCAGATCCTCTTGGTTGGAGGACAGCCTTCGAAGATCTAGAGGATTGTTACAGGGGGCTGTCTTCATACGTAGGCACTTGGCACGTCAAAAGGAGGATGCTATAGTGGGATGGTGGTTACGGTGAGAAGGGTAGAGAGATATAGAGAGAGGCAAAGGTGATGGTGGTAGAAGAGGAAAAAGGCACATAAAATAGAGAGTGAGAAAGGAGAAAACCGATAGGAAACTGATAGATAGCAGATAAAGACACATTTGAAAAGTGTTGGAAGAACACCCTGTGTGTCCAGAAGGTTAAGGAAGTCAAAGCTGCCTTCGTTCTGGAAGAAGTTGAGATCCATGTACTTTGGGTACACGAGGTTACGCTCCTGAAAATGCGTAACGAAGTGACCCAGATCCTCTTGGTTGGAGGACAGCCTTCGAAGATCTAGAGGATTGTTACAGGGGGCTGTCTTCATACGTGGGCACTTGGCACGTCAAAAGGAGGATGTTATAGTGGAATGGTGGTTACGGTGAGAAGGGTAGAGAGATATGGAGAGAGGCAAAGGTGATGGTGGTAGAAGAGGAAAGAGGCACATAAAACAGAGAGTGAGAAAGGAGAAAATCGATAGGAAACTGATAGATAGCAGATAAAGACACGTTTGAAAAGTGTTGGAAAATTTTATAGACCTCCCGTGTTTATTCGAATAACAGGGGTGTTATTCGAATAAAACACCATGGAAACCAACGGTCGTGGCATTTCAGCCACAAGTTATTCGAATAACTTTGAGTTTATTCAAATTACTGGTTCTGAGATGGAGCTTTCTACCAAGCTTTTATTAAATGAGCCTATGGTTATTCGAATAACCAAAACAGAATGAATACCTTAATGAGGCTTTTATTCGAATAACTAATGAGTTATTCGAATAAGGTAGAAAAGATAAAACACAAGAACAGAGAAACCACTTCAGGTTTATTCGAATAGAGCACTGTTTATTCGAATAAAGCATGAAGATAAAACCACATTTAACACATATTCGAATACCATTGGATTTATTCGAATGAGACAGATATGAGAAATTAAAAACTATAGTTGCTTAACTCAGTTTATTCGAATAAATGGAGGTTTACTAGAATAACACTAATATACAACCCTTCTATTTCAACAACTGATGATGTTTATTTGAATAGCTTCTTGTTTATTTGAATAAACCTATCAAAAAACAAGAAAAGCACATTCAGGAGATGTAATGATAGATTTAGAGACCTACCTCATGATATTTTACCTGCAAAAAGAGAATTTGAGGATATCTCCAACGCTCAAGTCAATAAAAATTCAAGTTTAATAATCCAATAATAGATCAATGAATATAAACACTATATGCAAGGTTGATCTAGAATTCCAAGTTCTATTATTAAATGGAAGAAGGTGTCTTTAGGCAAAGGTTTTGTGACAATATTAGCAAGTTGATTAGTTGTTTCAACAAATTATAAAACACAATCACCTTTTTGAACATGATCCCTTATAAAATGATGTCTTATCTCAATATGTTTAGACCATGAATGCATAATGGGGTTCTTAGTCAAGTTGATTGCACTAGTATTGTCACATCTTATAGGGATGTGATCAAGCTGAAGACCAAAGTCTAGAAGTTGTTGTTTCATCTATAGGATTTGAGCGCAATAGCTTCTGGCTGCAACATATTCAGCCTCAGCGATAGATAAAGCCACACTATTTTGTTTCTTGCTATGTCAAGAAACTAAGGAACTCCCAAGCAAGTGACATGTTTCACTAGTACTTTTCCTATCCAAATTGTAACCAGCGAAATCGGAGTCGGAATAACCAACAAGACTACAAGTGGCACCTTTAGGGTACCACAACCTACTTGCGAAGTGCCACCAAGATATTTCATAATTCGTTTTACTGCACTTAAGTGTAATTCTTTAGGATTAGCTTGGTATCTAGCACACATGCATACGCTGAACATGATATCAGGTCTACTAGTAGTGATATAAAGAAAAGATCCAATCATACCTCTGTATTTGGAGATTTCAATAGATTTACCTGCTTCATCCTTGTCTAAGTAGCAAGAGGTGCTCATTAGAGTGTCTATATGCTTTGAGTTATCCATTCTAAATCTTTTAAGGAGTTCTTTGAAATACTTGGATTAGGTAATAAATGTTCCACTCCTTGTTTGTTTGATTTGAAGTCCAAGGAAAAAGTTAAGCTCTCCCATTATGGACATCTCGAATTCACTTTGCATGATATTAGAAAAATTCTTGCATAGAAACTCGTTAGTAGTACCAAATATAATATCATCTACATAGACTTGAACAAGAAGGGTGTCATGCTTTTTATTTTTAATGAAAAAAGTTGTATCAACTTTACCTTTTGAAAAATTATGTTCCAAAAGAAACTTACTCAACCTTTCATACCAAGTTCTAGGAGCTTGTTTTAAACCATATAAAGCCTTTTTAAGTTTGAAAATATGGTTGAGTAGTTCATGATTTTCAAAACCTAGAGGTTGCTCAACGTATACCTCCTCTTGAATAAAACTATTTAGAAAAGTGCTTTTAACATCCATTTGATATAATTTAAAATCTATGATGCAAGCAAAAGCAAGTAACATTCTAATAGCTTCTAATCTAGCTATAGGCGCATAGGTTTCTTCATTGTCTATTCTTTCCTCTTGATTATACCCTTTATCTACAAGCCTAGCTTTATTTCTTATTATTAGGCCACCTTCATCAAGCTTGTTCCTAAAGACCCATTTGGTGCCTATAATTGGATGATCATTAGGCCTTGCAACCAATTCTCATATTTGGTTTTTTTCAAATTGATTTAACTCTTCTTGCATTACCAAGATCCAATGTTCATCATCAAAGGCTTCATTTAAGTCTTTAGGTTCAATTTGAGAAACGAAAGCCATATGGTTGCATGCATTTCTAATTGAGTTTCGAGTGCTTACACCTTTGGATACATCACCTATTACTTGGTCAAGCGGATGGTATCTTGAAATTCGCCATTCTTTAGGAAGGTCCATGGGTTGTGAGTTCTCTCGAGTTGGGGGGTCCTCTTGACTTTCTTCTTGCTTTCTTTCTTCTATCTTATTGTCATCCAAGTTAGTTTTTGCTAAAGCTTCTGCAACATCATCAACAACAAGATCCTTTCTCGATCCATTTGGATCAGTTTCATTAAATGCAATATGAATGGATTCTTCAACAGTCATAGTACTCTTATTATAGATTCTAAAAGCTTTGCTATGATTGGAATATCCAAGAAATATACCCTCATCAAGCTTAGCATCAAACTTGCCTAGGTTATCCTTTCCATTATTCAAAACAAAACATTTGCAACCAAAAATATGAAAATGTGAGACATTTGGCTTTCTTCCCTTGTATAATTCGTATGGGATTTTCTTTAAAATTGGCCTTATAAGGGCCCTATTCATTACATAACAAGTTGTACTTACAGCATCAACCCAAAAATACTGAGGAAGAGTAGACTCATTGAGCATAGTTCTCGCCATTTATTCTAAAGATCGATTTTTCCTTTCTACAACTCCATTTTGTTGTGGAGTTCTAGGGGCTGAAAAATTATGCTCAATGCTATGTTCATCACAAAAGGTTTCAAAAGCATAATTTTCAAATTCACCACCATGGTCACTTCTTATAGAAGAAATTGAAAAATTTTTTTTTTGTTTTGGATAACTTTGGCAAGTCTTTTAAAAGCTAGAAATGCATTATTTTTATTTGAAAGAAATAAAGTCCATGTGAACCTAGAAAAATCATCCACAATCACTAAAGCATAGTAATTCCCACCAAAGCTCATAGTTCTAGATGGTCCCAAAGATCCATGTGTAAAAGTTGTAAAGGTCTAGAAATTGAAACTACATTTTTTGCTTTAAAAGAAACTTTTACTTGTTTTTCCTTTTGACATGCATCACATAATTTATCTTTTATAAAATTGAGCTTTGATAGTCCAATTACTAGCTCTTTAGAGACTAACTTTTTTAGATGATCCATGTGAATGTGTGCAATTCTCCTATGCCATAACCATGAATAATTATTCTTACTTAATAGGCATTTCGCATCATTTGAGGATATATCATCAAGGCTAATCATATAAATATTATTAACTCTATGCCCGATGAACTTAACATGCTTATCATTTTTATCTTCAATTATGCAATAATTTGAATAAAAAATTACTCTATTTTCTTTATCACATAATTGGCTAATACTAAGCAAGTTCTGTTTGAGTTCTTCAACAAGAAATACATTATCTATTGAGGAGTTAGGACTCTTACCAACTTTGCCGATTCCTAGAATCTTTCCTTTGTTATTATCACCATATATAACATGTCCATGATTCTTGGGAACAAGAAATGTGAACTTAGAGTCATCTCCAGTCATGTGCTTGGAGCAACTGCTATCGAGATACTAATTTGAGCTCCTAGCCTTCAAGCACACCTACAACACATGTTTAATTTTTAACTTTTAATACTCAAATTTTCTTGGGTCCTTTAAGTATTAGTTTTAGGAATAATACCCTTGGGAACCCAAACCATTTTTGTTCCATTCTTTATATTTATATTTATATTTTTCCTAGTATTGCATGTTGACGCACTGTGTCCTTTCTTTCCACAATAAAAACATTTAATAAAAGAACTACTAGAAGTAATTGAATGCACAAAGAAATTTTTATAAAATTTATGTTAGTTTTTGGGGTTGTAACCTATCTCAGCTTTTTGAAAAATAACTATTTGTTTTCCTAGCAAGATATTTAAGTTATCTCTTCCAAAAGTGAATTTAGAAAGTGTGTTTTTTAAGTCTTCAATCTCTTTTTTGAGAATTTGACATGATGAGCAAGATGAAGAAGTTGAAACATATGAAGAGCAAATTGTACAAGATCAAATAATCCTAATGTTTCATTTTTAATTTTTAATTCTTCAATATCTTTGTTTAAAGCAAGAACTTGATTTTCTAGAGAAAAAATCATTTTCTTAGAAGAAGAAATTAATTTTGTTAGTTTTACTGATTCTTCATGTAATTCTTCAAAATTATTTTGTAATTCATCATAAGAAGGTAATAAGTCTAAACTAGAACTTACCTTATTGTCACTTTCTTCTTCTTCTCCTTTGGTCATTGTGAACACCCAATTTTGACCAGGCTAAAAAAAATTAAAAAAATTAAAAATATAGAAAAACAAAACAAAACAAAATAGTCACACTCACTCACTCACTCCATTTTCACATTCCCACCTCACTTTCCAGCACACACACACACAACACACTTTGTTTTTATTATCCCTCGAGCCATACCACACAAGGGTAGGCACAACACCTTTTTGTTTTTTTCTTTCTTACCATCACTCTGCACACACTCAGAGTGCACAGTCTTTGCTCCCCATTCACAAGCAACCACAGTACAAAAAGCCATTTTTTCAATATGAAGTGGGGGGACGGAGCAGAGCGGAGCAATTTTTAAGGGGAGTTTTTTTTTTCAAAGAAAAGGAGGGGAGTGCAGGGCCTTCGTCTAGACCACAAAAAAGGAAAGAAAATTTTTCTCACTCTCACGAGGGACTCTCCCCTGCTACCCACTCTCACCCACTGGCTCTGATTTTTTCCCTCACCACTCCTTCACCTCCATGAAAACACCACCACTTCTTCTCCACACATCCCCTTAACCATCCCATAAAACTCCCATAACCACCTCTCACCTCCATAACCAACCTCATAATTACCCTTCACCTCATCACCATCCCCCACTTCATGTACCAACCTCACCCCTTCCACGGCAGCCCACCTCCTTCAAACCACCACCAACAGCCACCCCCATAAACCTCCCAGATCCAACCTCACCCCTTCCACAGCAGCCACCTCCTTCAGACCTCCACCATCGTGCCACCGTCTCGCTCCCTCCTCCACGCGCGCGCCGTCAACCCCAGCCGAGCAGAGAACCGTGCGCCCACCGTGACACAAGCCCAGACCGCCTCAGACGACCCATGTCTCACCAGATCAGGACAAGCCGCTCCACCAGGCCGTTACAGAACCAGGATCTGCGCCTCTATTCTGTCATTCACCTGCGAGCCACCATACCGCTTCTTCGCGTCGCATCGCGTCTACCCACCCTCCACGTCATCTCCACTCCATCGCATCCTGTCTCAGGCGACCACCACCGTCTTTGTCTCACCACTGAGCTCGTGAAGTCTCCTTCCCCAAACGTCATCTGGTGTGTGCTCTGTTATTGTTGCCAAAGTCTCCAAACTTTTATTTCTTTAAATTGAATTGTTGATTGTCTTTTTGGGTTTGAGATTGAATCACGTGGGCTGCTGCCCATTTCACATTAAGGCAATAATGATACATTTTGGTAAAAAAAAAAAAAAAAGGAAGAAGGGTAAAAGAATATAAAAATGGCAATAAAAAAAAATCAGAATGTACTTTGAGCTTAACTGTTTATTCTTTTAGGATTAGTGCTCTGATGGTGTTTAATTTATTTAATAAAATATTTTATATTGTGTCTTGTGACTATGTAAAGCAAAAAAAAATAGTAAATAAAAAATAAAAAAATAAAAAAGAGAAAAAAAAAATATGAAAAAATGAAATAAATTTTGTTTTAAGTTGTTTGATTTGTAATGCTTATATTTAATTTTGCTTTTTTTAATATTTTATTTGACTCATGGAAGATTGTGTTTACTTGTTTATCTTTGTGCATTCCTTAAAAAAATATGAAATAAAAAAAATCTTTTAATTAATGCAATGATCAATGATGATGATTGAATAGCGGATGCTATCTTCAATATCATTTGAATCATAAGGGTTTATTGAGTAGCCTGGTGCTAACTTGAACCTTGTGCAAGAATGTTTTTTTCGTTTTCAAACAAAATCCTTTTTCAAAAAATTTTTTTTTCCTTAATTAAAATCAATCAAGTCACAATCATTTTCTAGAGAACTGTGACTTTGAGTTCCTCATTGCACCCGAGGATACGTAGGAGCAGAATTTCATTTCTGTCAAACTAAAATTAAATTTTCATAATTTGGTGGTTTCTTTTCTTTATTTCCCTTAAAAAAAATTTAAAATTTTTTTAAAAAAATTGCTAATGTCTTGCAAAAGGGGTAAAATAAACATTTTCAAGGATTGTTAAGAATTTGCACAATTAACTTAAGGTACCATTTTAGAACGGGTGTGTTAGGAGTGCTGTGGGATTAAGTTTCCGCCCTTCCCTATCCATAACTGATTCCCGAATCCAATCTGGTTCCAAAGACCATTTTCAAATAAAGGTTTTCCAATTTTTTCCTAAGTTAAAATAAAATTGGTGGTGACTCCATTTTCTTATTTTCATATTTTAAGATCCTATGAGTTGCTATTTTTCGCCGCGATCACCGGTCGCGACAGTCATAAGACGTAAATGGGCTTCTTCGCTATCTGAACTATCAGTGGAGTTCATATCATTGTCATCCCATACTATATAGGCTCTTCTCCCTTTTCTATCCTTAAAGGTCTTCTTTTCAACTTTCTCCATTTTCTTTTGATAAATTGGGCATTCCATCTTCATGTGGCCCGATTTTCTACACTCGTAGCAAGTTGGAGTTAACGATGCTCCTTTTTCTTTGTGATGAGTCTTCTTTTGGGGAAAAGGCGGTCTTCTTTATGTTCCTTTCTTTTCTAGAAACCTTCCAAATTTCTTCACTAGGAAATTGAGGTTCTCTTCATTCAGCTCAACGCCATCATTTTCATCTTCATTATCGATATTGGAGGAGGTTATCATTTTCGTCGCTTTGGCTTAACTTGCTCAGCTCCAGCTCGTGTTCATGAAGTTTGCCAAAGAGGGTGGCTAATGTCATTGTTGAGAAATCTTTTGATTCTGATATGGCTGTCACTTTGGGTTGCCAAATTTTGCTCAAACATCTCAAAACTTTATCAATTAAATCTTTGTTAGAAAAATTCTTTCCTAATGATGCAAGGTGATTAACAATGTGGGTGAACCTCTTTTGCATTTTCTGAATGCTTTCTCCTTAGTTCATTCTGAATAATTAATATTCACGAGCAAAAGAATTTATTCTCGACCTTTTTACGTCACTAGTAACCTCATGGATGACTTGTAAAGTGTCCCACATTTCTTTAGTAGTTTTACAATTTGAAATTCTAAAAAATTCGTTATACCCCAAGATAGTGGTAATGATGTTTTTGACTTTTAAATTGTGTTGAACTTTTCTTTTATCCTCATCAGACTAATCACTTCTTGGTGTCTCAGTTTTAACACCATCGACCTCTTTTGTAGGTATAAATGTGCTATTTTTTACAACATCCCATACATTGAGATCAATAACTTCGATGAAGATTTTCATTCTTTCCTTCTAATAGGCATAACCATCCCCATTGAAAAAGGGTGGTCGATTTATGGAAGATCCCTCTGAAAAGCCATTTGAGGAAGTCATGTTCTCTTGAAGCTACTAAGCTCTTTAAAAAAGAGTCTAGCTCTGGAGGGAGGTGAATTGATTATAAAAACTTTTCAGAAATACTTTTAAAATAAAGACAAATATTGAAGCTGCTTAATAAATAAAGAGAAATTACGAGAGGAAGAAGAAAAGCTTTAAGAACAGCAATTAAATAAATATACAATAATATTAAACTGTAGAAATAAAGAGATAGAGAAGAGAAAAGTAAGCACACTATTTATCCTGGTTCGACCACTAAATCACTTGTGACCTACGTCCAGTCCTCAAAAAGTTATCCGAGATTTTTCACTATGTGTACAAGCTTCAATAGGTGCTTGCAACCATTACGCAAAAGAGCACTTTTCACACACAGGGAAACTCTACCCTAGTGCTAAAGCCTCAGCCTGCAGGAATACCTCACCCTTATACAAACCTTGAGGTATACCTCACCCTCGATACAGAAGAGCAGAAATAGATGAAGAGGAACTCTCACACAGAGTAAATATTATAACTTGAAGCGCTAAGAGGCTCTCTAAGGATATCTTAAAGTTTTAGCAAAAAGAGAACATAAAATATGTTAAAAATTATAAATCACATTTTCAAAGCAAACATAAAATTAATTAGATAGCTGGGCAAAAATTGAAAAGACCCACGGTCTCTATTTATAGAGTCAAAGAAGAAATTAGCCGTTGAAGCTTCATAATTAATATAAAAAATATGGTCATTTCTTTCTATATAAGGATCCCATGTTTATTCGAATAAATCTTGGGTTATTCAAATAACATGTTCTCAAACAAGACAATTCTGAAACTAGTTATTCGAATAACGTATGAGTTATTCGAATAACACTGCCATAAAAAGGTTTCTGGAAAACATCTATATTCGAATAACTCATCAGTTATTTGAATAGCTTATATAAAATAAGCCATTCTTAAAGGATTGTATTTGAATAACAAGAGTGTTATTCAAATAACACTTTTAAAACAGAGGCGCACATCAGCACATTTAAAATTTTATTCGAATAACTAATGAGTTATTTGAATAACTCAATTTCTATCACATGTGTAAATACTTAAAAAAAACAGCCCAGAGGTTTTTCAAAAACACCAAAAACTTGTTAAGTTATTTTCAAGATCAAATACAGTTTTTGGAAAAGGTTTAAGAAAACGTCTTTTTGTTTTATCTTGTAAAACCATGAGATATCCAAAAAGGTCTCCATGCAAAGACTCTAAGTCCTAAAGCTAATTTTGAAGATCTTGGACTTTGATCTTCTCATCATCTTCATGTTTGTTATCATCAAAACCAAACTTCAATGAGCAAAGTCAAATACATTTTTTACCAATTTCAAAAGATTTTCCCAAAATTGATTTGTCATGAAAAGCTTTTATTCTAGCTTTATAAAAATTTTAGTTTTCATATGCAACATTTCTCAATTTCTCAACTTCATTTAATTGCAATTTGAGTAACTTGCAAGCATCATCAAGATTTAAGTTGAAAGTTTTAATGGTCTAAAATGCTTTATGCTCTAGTTTTATAGGCAAGTGACAAGGTTTTTCATAGACTAATTGATAGGGTGACATGCCTAAAGATGTTTTGAAAGCAGTACGGTAAGTCCAAAATGCATCGTTTAGTCTTAATGACCAATCTTTATGATTTGAGTTAACCATTTTTTTTAAAATTTGTTTAATCTCCCTATTTGCTATTTCTACTTGTCCACTTGTTTGAGGATGATAAAAGGTGGCAATTTTGTGTGTAATTTCGTATTTCTTCATTAAAGATTTTAATGGTTTATTATAAAAATGTGTTCCCCCATCATTGATGATAGCTTAAGAGATTCCAAATCGACTAAAAATATTTTCTTTTAGAAATTTAAGAATAGTTTTATGATCATTGAGTCAACATGGAATCGCCTCAATCCATTTTGAGATATAATCAACTGCAACCAAAATATACACAAATCCAAATGATGATGGAAATGGACCTATGAAATCAATTCCCCAACAATCAAAAATTTCAATGACAATGATAGGGTTCAAAGGCATCATGTCTCATTTAGAAATGGACCCCAATTTTTGACAATTTTCATAACTTTTACAAAAAGTATAGCTGTCCTTAAATAAAGTGGGCCAATAAAATTCATACTGCAAGATTTTTACAACTGTTTTCTTTAAAGAAAAATGACCTTCATATGTTTCTGAATGACAAAATTTAATGACATTACCTACCTTATTGTCGGGTACACATCTCCAAAAGATTTGATCAGGACAATATTTGAACAAATATGGGTCATCCCAATAAAATTTTTTCACCTCAATCAAAAATTTCTTTATGTCTTGGTGTGTCCAATGAGGCGGCATCTTACCTATTACAAGAAAATTGACAATGTTAGCAAACCAAGGCATGGAAATGACAGAAAATAAAAATTCATCAAAAAAAGAATCATTGATAGGTGTGTTATTAAAAGATAAGCCTATTGAAAGTCTGGATAAATGATCTGCAACAACATTTTCGGCTCCTTTCTTGTCTTTTATTGTGATGTTGAATTCTTGAAGCAACAAGATCTACCGTATCAACCTAGGTTTGGCATCCTGCTTAGACATTAAATATCTAACAGCAGCATGATCGGTGAAAACAACAGTAGAATAACTAATTAAATAAGCTCAAAATTTGTCCAATGCAAAAATTACAGCAAGTAGTTCTTTTTCAGTAGTGGTGTAATTCATTTGTGCACTATTCAAAGTTCGACTTAAGTAATAAATTACATGAGGCTTACCTTATTTTCTCTGGCCTAAAATAGCACCAACAGTAAAATCACTAGCATCACACATCAGCTCAAAAGGCAAAGACCAGTCAGGGGATTACATGATAGGAGCAGATGTCAAAAGACCAATTAATTTTTTAAAATATTTCTGACAATCTTAAGTCCAATCAAGTGGTGCATCTTTTGTTAGAAGATTATATAATGGTTTAGATATAGTACTAAAGTCCTTAATGAATTTTCTGTAAAATCCTGCATGTCCTAAAAAGGAATGAACTTCTCTGACTGCTTTTGGGGAAGGCAAATGAGTAATTAATTCAACTTTAGCCTTATCAACTTCAATTCCCTTAGAAGATATCACGTGATCTAACACTATTCCTAAGGTAACCATGTAATGACAGTTTTTCCAGTTTAACACAAATCCTTTTTCTTTACATCTTTTAATAACTTTTTTCAAATTATCAAGACAATTTTCAAAAGAATTTCCAAAATCTGTTTGGTCATCCATGAAAACCTCTAAATAATGCTCAATCATGTCACTAAAGATACTTAGCATGCATCTTTGAAAAGTTGTCAGATCATTACAAAGACCAAAATGCATTCTTCTATATGCAAAAATGCCAAAGGGGCACGTAAAAGTGATATTTTCTTGATCCTCTAATGCAATTTTATTTGATTATACCCTGAATAATTATCAAGAAAACAATAGTAGGGATGTCCAGCTACTTTTTCTAGAATTTGATTAAGGAATGGTAAGGGGAAATGATCTTTTCTAGTGGCTACATTCAATTTTCTAAAGTCAATACACATACGCCAACTGGATGAGACTCACATAGGTATTAATTCACATTTTTCATTTCAACCACTGTTAGATTTCTTAGGCATCACTTGTGTAGGGCTTACCCATTGGCTATCAGAGATATGGTAGATAATTCCAACATCAAGTAATTTGAGAACTTCAGCTCTTATTACCTCTTTCATGTGTGGATTTAATCTTCTTTGAGGTTATTGAGATATTTTAGCATTATCCTCCAAATGTATTTTATGTGTACAAATTAATGGATTAATACATTTTATGTCCTTTAATGTTCATCCAATTGCACTTTTATGCATTTTAAGTACTTCTATTAACATACATTCTTGTTCTTTAGTAAGAGATGAGGAAATTACCACTGAAAAGCTTTGTTCTTCTCCCAAAAATGTGTATTTCAACCCGACAGGTAATGACTTTAGTTCCAGTGTGGGTATTTCTTCATGGGTATTATCATTCATGGGCTTTAGCTCTTCGAATCTCGACTTCAATCCTTTGTATTCCATTACTTGTGCACAGTCAAGCAAAGAGCATACTTCAGAAATATCATCATCTAATTGCATAACTGAATCAAATGAATTAATTAAACAAATTTCTAATGGGTCAGAAGAACTCCTGGTTTGAAGATGATCATCTATAATGGCCTCAATCCTTTTAACTTCCTCCTTTTCGTCATAGACTTCCTGTGGTTGCTTGCACATGTTGAAAATATTAAGCTCCATTGTCATATTTCCAAATGTTAGCTTCACTACTCCATTTCTGCAATTTATCAAAGCATTAGATGTTGTTAAAAAAGGACGACCTTAAATAACATGAATTGACTTGCTACTATTATCTATAGGTTCAGTTTCCAAGACAATAAAATCTACAGGATATATAAATTTATCAATTTGTACTAACAAATCTTTCACTATTTCTTTTGGAATTTTAATTGATCTATCGGCAAGTAGAAGAGTTACAGAAGTTAGTTTTAACTCACCTAGGTTGAGTTGCTGATTAACTAAACATGGAAGCAAATTAACACTAGCACCAAGATCAAGTAAAGCTCATTCAATTTTATGTTCTCCAATAATACATGAAATTGTAGGACAACCAGGGTCTTTTTATTTCAATGCATTATTGTTCTGAAGAATGGAGCTTACCTGTTCAGCCAAAAATATTTTTTCACATTTAGTTTCCTTTTAACAGCGCACAAGTCTTTCAAAAACTTGGCATAACAGGGAATCTGTTTGATAGCATCTAATAGAAGAATATTGGCCTATTGACCTTCACTTATTTAAAGATTTCAAAAATTTTACTATTATGATTCACTTTACTTGAATTGTTTAATGTTTGAGGATATAGTGAAGGTTTGGTCTCCTTTTGGCCAGGTGGCTTATCAACTCCTTCCTTATCTTGGGGAACTAATTCATCATCTTTCTCAGAAGGTTCAGGAATTTGTTTTTCAATAACCTTTCCACTCCTAAGAGTTATCACTGACTTGACTTGATCAATTTGTTAGCTTTCTGAACTACCTTCATTTAAGCTGTACTGATCCTTAGGATTTGGTTGAGGTTGAAAAGGAAATTTTCATTTCTCGTGAATGGTGATTGCAGAAGAAAGTTTAGCAAGAGTGTCTTTTATGTCAATTATGGCTTGAGTGTTTTGGCTATTAATAGCCTCTTTCTTTTCCATGAATGCATGCAATGTTCATTTAAGATTTTTCCTATATAGTGAGGCATAAGGTGCATATCCTTGAGAATTTTGAGAGTCTTATTGCTTGAGGAGGTGGTGGTTGCACAAATTGTACTTGATTATTAGTCCTCCAACTGAAGTTCAGGTGATTTCTCCATCCCAAATTGTATGAATCTAAAAAAGAAGAGGTGAATGACTTTTTAAAATTGTTCATTGTATTTACTTGCCCATGCACAACTTTTTTAAAAATAAGAATTTTTGGACATTCATTTGTTGAGTGTTCTAATATATCACAAATGCCACAAATTTCTTCATTTTGCACAGCTTTGATTTCTTTCACTTTCCCTGATTCCATGGCTTCAACCTTTCTAGCAAACTGGCAAACCTAGCATTTAGATCTTCTTCTTGACTAAGATAATATTTTCCTTTACTAGCATTTGTAAGGTTATATCTAATTGAATTTTCAGAAGGATTGGTACTATGCCAAGATTGAGAATTTTCAGCCAAATAGTCTAAATAATCTAAAGCTTCTTCTGGTTCTTTATCAAGAAACTCACCATTATACATTATTTTCACAAATTATTTAGTTTCAGATGTTAAACCTTCATAAAAGAAGCTTATAGTGCATTTTTCAAAACCATGATGTGGGTAAGAATTTAACAAATCTTTAAAACATTCTCAACTTTGAAAATATTGTTACTAAATGGCCTTAATACTCAAGAGGGGGTGAATTGAGTATGAAAACCAAGTTCGCAAATCTTTCACAAATCGTTTGATAAACAATTTTCGTTGAAGCTAATTGATGATTAGAGATGATTGAATATAAGAGATAAACACTTTCACTTATAAATGCAATAGCCAAAGGGACCAATATTCAAGCAATTCAATAAAACAGTACTCAATGTAAAGAGAAGAGATTAGAGAAAACAAACACAATGATTTATCCTGGTTCGATCACCAATCCACTTATGATCTACGTCCAGTCCTCAAGCAACCGCAAGAGATTTTCCATTATTTCTTCAAGCTTCAATAGGTGCTTGATAACCTTTACAACCTTGAGCACTCAACACTTTGGGATACCTCACCCTTGGTGCTTGAGTCTCTTCAACTAAGGGATACCTCACCCTTTACACTTTTGGAGGGATGCCTCACCCTCTTTACAAAGCAATATAGATTGATTGAATGAAGCTCTCACTAGAGTAGATGATTACAAATTAAAGCTCTAATATGCTTTCAAAGATTATCCCATATTTTTACAAAAAATAGAGCAAGAATGGATTTAAGGATTGAATCACGTTTGGAAGTATTGGTAATTAGTTTTGGTTCAAGGTCAACCTCAAATGAAAACCCAACATTGGTATTTATATGTTTCTCAATAAATAGAGTCGTTGGAGGGTTTTAGCCAAGCATTTAATGCATTTAATATATCTGTTAGACGTTGTTAGGGTGCGTGTAATCAATTACACAACAAATGTAATCGATTACATTGTTGTTCCAACGTGTTCTTGGCTTTCTGGGCTCTGTGTAATCGATTACATTATTGGTGTAATCGATTACATGGCTTCTGACTTGCTTGTAATTGATTACAATATCCATGTAATCAATTACATGACTTCTGACTTGCTGTGTAATCAATTACAATATCCATGTAATCGATTACATGACTCTTTGAACGTGTTCTTGCCTTTCTGGGCTTATTGTAATCGATTACATTACTTGTGTAATCGATTACATGGCCTCTGACTTGCTTGTAATCGATTACATTGCTCATGTAATCGATTACAAGGCCTCTGTTTGTTGTGTAATCGATTACAAACTCCATGTAATCAATTACATTGGCCTTTGAACACATTTTTCAAGTCTAATAAAGCTTGTAAGCCATTTCTAACACCTCAAGACATTTGATTAAACATAAATCCTTTTAAGAATGTTAGATTTAAGATTGAAACTCAAGTTTCTTGAAAAACATGTTTAACTTTGAAATTTCTCACTTATTTTGAAATGATATATTGAAAAACCATTTGAGAAATCTTGAGAGCATTTAACATTAATGTTCTAAGTCTTATAACTAAATAAATCTCTTGGCTTCTTTCTTTGATCTTGATTTTTCCTTTTGCACTTGATCTTCACTTTTGCACTTGATTTTCATTTCTGCCTTTGTTATCATCAAAAACTATTTGACATGCTTTAAGGACATAAGCATTCACATTCTCCCCCTTTTTGATGATGACAAACTGATCATAGGAAAAAGAAAGAGTTTTTGCATTTTATATATAATAGACATTTAGGCGCAATGCTCCCCCGGAGTTTATGCATGATATTGAGTTAGATTTTGCATGTAAAAAGGTTAAGAGCTCAAAAGTTCAATAACTCCCCCGTACTCATGCAACCTTAATTAGATTTCATTTCATTTTTTCCTATTCTCTCCCCCGTTGGCATTATCAAAAAGACATATGCATTTAAAAAAATAGACAGCATGACAGTTATATTTCATGATTTCCCAAATTTTGCCAGAACAAGAAATCCAAAGAGACTAATCAGTCCAATTAATTTTTCAAAAAGCCAAACATTCAAAGAATAGAAGCAAAGCTGAAATAAGTTCATATATCATTAATTAGCATGTACAAAGTAACTTATCACAACCAGTATAGCCAATAACCAAAAACACCAGAAATGTATACCAATGTTATATAACAGATCCAAAACAAAAAAAATACAATGTAGTCATCAGAAACATCAGGGCAATGGGCCATAATCACTATCAATAGCCTCGCTGTCACTGTCTAGATCCACAACAATGTCTCTTAGATCAACGTTATCATCGCCGGGCTCAAGATCGTCCTCAGAGTCTAGAAGCTCCTCATTATCAACAGGGACGCCAGATGGACCAGCAAAGGACAAGGGAACTGGAGAGGCAGAGGATGTGGGAGGTGCAACAGCAGCACTCAGAGGAATAGGAGGTCCACCTAGGAGGGATCGAATGGAGGCAAGCTCCTGATCTGAGTAGTCCATCCTCAGCTCAAGATGATCTATCTTCTGCTCTATGTGATCCATGCGTGTGTCTACAGTAGCGCTCAGGTTTCGCATATCTTGGAGCAGGAGGTCAAGTGTAGCTGGAACAGGAGCAGGAGTAGGGGTAGGATGCTGAGCCTCTTCATCATCATCACTATCCGGATCATGATGGATATGACCAAAAGTGCCATGAGTAATGTAATGCCACTTATCATCCACTTTGTAGAGCTGGAGCTTCTTCAAGGTATGCAAGCTAATGGATTGTGGTCCTTTCGAGCTGGTGTCCTTGGACTCCTCAGCCAGGGAAATGAAACAGCACTCTAAGATGGTTGTTACCAACATAGCAAATGGGATAGCAGAGTTCTTCTTTTTCTTTACATCCAATATATGCTCTATAATGTAGTAACCCCAGTTTATTGGCCGCCTTGTGGTCATTGCCCATAAGGACACTACATCATCCTTGAGAACCTGGGAGTAATTCCCTCCCCTGGGAATCAATCCTCTGACCAAAAGGTAGTGGAGAACCCTGTTCTCCATAGTTAGGCCAGTGGCCATGATTCTCCATTTAGGATCACTGGGGGGTAGTAACCAGTCCTAATCAGTGAGAGAAGAGCAGCCTTATGCTCAAACTCATGCCCCCAGATATTTGCATTCCCACAGAAGTTTGCTCCATTAGGAGTGAGCTTTGTTAGCCTATACCACTCAGCCATAGTTATCCTTATTTGTTACTTTTTCACTTCAGATATCAAGCAATTGTCCTCAAATTTCAGATTTGCATAAAAGACTCTCATTAGGTTTGGGTAGATAGCCTTCTCTATACTCAGGAAAACCAGCAATCCTAAGTTTTCTATGGTTCTAAAACTCTCTAGAGGTTCACTCTCACAGAATGTGATAGGAAGATACCTGGGAGAAATGATCTTGCGTAGCAGAAAGTTCTTCCAGAACAACTCAGCTCTCTTCACTGTGGAGAAGTGGCATGTAAGGTCCAGGCCAAAGATGTTGTGTGAAGCTCCACCAGAGGACCCTCCTATGGCAGCCCCTGTTCTTGGGTACTTTGAGCGATGAGAAGATTCAGCCATGTGATGAGTAAGAGGAGAGTGGGATGAGTGGAAAATGTTTGGGGATGAGTGAGGAGAGAGAGAGGGATGAAGTTAGGGCAGAGAAGTGGGGGTGGGGTTCGTGAGAGGTGATGGGGAGATTTGAGTGAGAAATGTGGTGAGATTGGAGAGATAAGCTGTGTGGAGAGGAGTTTTCCGAGTTTAAGAGAGGTGAAATGAAGGATTTTGAGGGAGGTTTGAGTGAGAAATGAGAGATTGGGAGGTTTGGGTTGCGTGGGAGCAGAGAAGGAAAACGAGGGAGATGAAAAATTTATGAGAAATAAGCTCTGCGCGCGTCAGAAACCTTTTAAAAAACCCTGTGTAATCGATTACATTGGGTTTGTAATCGATTACATGCATTCTGGTTGATATGTAATCGATTACATTTTTGGTGTAATCGATTACCTGAGTTCTGAGTTGATTGTAATCGATTACAAAAGTTGTGTAATCGATTACATGCTTGACAGAACCTGTGTAATCGATTACAAAGGCATTGTAATCGATTACCAGCACACTTTAACTCAGATTTTACATTCCAATCAGCATAGAATCAATCTTAAACCATTTAAATCAGTTCCAAAGCATCTTAGATCAATTCAAATCATCATGCAAACATATAATCTAGTCATATTATGATTCAGATCACATAATTGGTCAAGATTACAATTTTTACCAAGAATTTCACCCTTTTGAACATGGTCTCTAATGAAATGATGTCTTATTTCAATATGTTTAGTCCTAGAGTGCAAAATAGGATTTTTAGACAAATTGATTGCACTAGTATTATCACATCTTATGGGGATGTGATCAAGCTCAAAACCATAGTCCAAGAGTTGTTGTTTCATCCAAAGGATTTGAGAACAACAAGTCCCAGCTGCAACATATTCAACTTCAGCTGTAGACAATGCCACACTATTTTGCTTCTTGCTATGCCAAGAAACTAGTAAGCTTCCAAGCAAGTGGCATGTCCCACTAGTGCTCTTTCTATTCATTTTGCATCTAGCAAAATCAGAATCGGAATACCCAATAAGGCTACATGAGGCACCTTTAGGGTACCATAAACCCATTTGTGATGTGCCTATTAGGTATTTCATTATTCTTTTAACAGCACTTAGGTGTGATTCTTTAGGATTAGCTTGATATCTAGCACACATGCATACACTAAACATTATATCAGGCCTACTTGCAGTGAGATAAAGGAGTGAGCCAACTATACCTCTATATTTTGTAATTTCTACTGATTTACCTCCTTCATCCTTGTCCAAATAGCAAGAGGTGCCCATAAGAGTAGCCATATACTTGGCATTATCCATTCCAAACTTCTTAAGCAGCTCTTTGCAATACTTGGATTGGCTTATGAACGTTCCTTCTCTTGTTCGCTTGATTTGGAGACCAAGGAAGAAGTTGAGCTCACCCATCATGGACATTTCAAACTCACTTTGCATAATATTTGAAAATTCTTTACAAAGAGAGTTGTTAGTAGCTCCAAATATAATGTCATCAACATAGATTTGAACTAGAAGTATGTCATGCATTTTATGTGTTATGAAAAGGGTAGTGTCAACTTTGCCTCTAGAAAAACCTTTTTCTAAAAGGAATTTGCTCAACCTTTCATATAAGCTCTAGGAGCTTGTTTCAAGCCATACAAGTCCTTTTTCAGTTTAAAAACATGGTTGGGCATTTCAAAATCCTCAAAACCATGAGGTTGTTCTACATACACCTCTTCTTGTATAAAACCATTTAAAAAGGCACTTTTGACATCCATTTGATAGAGTTTGAAATCCATGATGCAAGCATATACAAGTAACATTCTAATGGCCTCTAACCTAGCTACGGGAGCATAAGTTTCTTCATAGTCTATGCCTTCTTCTTGATTATATCCCTTAGCTACAAGCCTAGCTTTATTTCTTATTCTTAAGCCTGTTTCATCAAGTTTGTTCCTAAAGACCTATTTGGTGCCAATTATAGGATGATCATTGGGCCTTGGAACTAATTCCCAAACTTGATTTCTCTCAAATTGGTTTAGTTCTTCTTGCATGGCCAAGATCCAATGCTCATCATTAATGACCTCATTTATGTCTTTAGGTTCAACTTGAGAGACAAAGGCTAGGTGATTACATGCATCTCTAAGTGAGTTTCGAGTGATTACCCATTTTGATACATCACCAATCACCTTGTCGAGAGGGTGATATCTTGAAGTCCTCCATTCCTTGGGTAGGTCCAAGATTTCTGAATCTTTTTGCCATGAGTGATCAAGGAGTCTCTCTTCTTGCTTCTTGGACTCTTTCTCTTGATTTTCCAAGTGCGTTTTTGCCAAGATTTCTGTAACATCATCAACAAGATCCTTTCTCGGCTCATTTGGGTTAGTTTCATCAAATGCAACATGTATGGACTCTTCTATAGTCATAGTTCATTTATTATAGACTCTAAAGGCCTTACTATGTATAGAATAGCCAATGAATATTCCCTCATTAGATTTTGCAACAAACTTCCCCAAGTTATCCTTTCCATTATTCAAAACAAAGCATTTGCATCCAAATACATGAAAATGTGACACATTTGGCTTCCTTCCTTTGTACAATTCATATGGGGTTTTCTTTAAAATTGGCCTTATTAGGGCTCTATTCATAACATAACAAGCGGTGTTAACCGCATCCGCCCAAAAGTATTTAGGAAGGTTGGCCTCATTGAGCATAGTTCTTGTCATTTCCTCTAAAGATCGATTTTTCCTTTCTACAACACCATTTTGTTGTGGTGTTCTAGGGGCAGAAAAATTATACTCAATGCCATGTTCATCACAAAAAGTTTCAAATTCATGATTTTCAAATTCACCACCATGGCACTTCTTATGGATACAATACAAAAACCTTTTCCATTTTGGATAACTTTGGCAAGCTTCTTAAATGATTGAGAAACATCATTTTTGTGGGCCAAGAATAATGTCCATGTAAACCTAGAAAAATCATCCACAATCACTAATGCATAGTAATTCCCACCAAAGCTCATAGTTCTAGAGGGCCCAAAAAGATCCATGTGTAAAAGTTGTAAAGGTCTAGAAGTTGAAACCATGTTTTTAGCTTTAAAAGAGACCTTTACTTGTTTTCCCTTTTGACAAGCATCACAAAGTTTATCTTTTTCAAATTTGAGCTTTGGAAGACCAATTACTAGTTCTTTAGAAACTAATTTGTTTAAGCGATCCATATGAATATGAGCAATTCTTCTATGCCATAACCATGAATCATTTTCTTTACTCATAAAGCATTTAGCATCATTTGAGGAAATATCATCAAGACTAATCATATATATATTATTGACTCTATGACCAACAAACTTAACTTGCTTATCATCATTTCCCTCAATTATGCAACAAGAAGAATCAAATATAACTCTATTGCCTTTATCACACAATTGATTAATGCTAAGCATATGTTTGAGTCCTTCAACAAGTAAAACATTATCAATAGATGATGAAGGGATCTTACCAAGTTTGCTAATTCCAAGAATCTCCCCTTTGTTGTTATCACCATATGTGACATGACCATGCTTCTTGTGAGTAAGGGAGGAGAACTTGGAGCCATTACCGGTCATGTGCTTGGAACAACCACTATCAAGATACTAACTTGAGCTCTTGGTCTTCAAGCACACCTACAACACGCATTTAAGTTTTAACTTTTGGTACCTAAATTGTCTTGGGTCCTTGTGTGTTAGAGTTAGGCATGGTGCCTTTAGGAACCCAAACTCTTTTTATTCCAACTTTAGTGTTTATGTTCTTTCTAACATTGCAAGTGGATGCACTATGCCCTTTCTTACCACAGTGAAAATATTTAACAAAGGGACTACTTGAAGTATTTGAGGAAACAAAGAAGTTCTTATAAGATTTTTTATGGTTGTTTGGATTAAATCCCAAATCGACTTTTTGAAACACACATTTTTGTTTCCCTAACAACACATTCAAGTTGTCTCTTCCAAAAGTGAATTTTGCAAGAGTGTTGTTCAAGTCTTCAATTTCTTTTTCAAATACTTTGCATGATGAACAAGGTAATGATATGGATGTGTTATCATGTGAGGAACAAGTCATGCATAGTGAATTAGCATCAATAAGTCCTAAGGTCTCATTTTCAATCTTGAGCTCATTTATCTCCTTACTTAAGATAAAAACTTTGTTTACTAATAAGGAAATTGTTTTGTTAGAGGACAAAACCATTTTTGTGAGCCTTAAGGATTCATCATGCAATTCTTGAAAGGCATCTTGTAATTTATCATATGAAGGTAGAGATTCTGAGTTAGAAGAAGTTACCTCGGTGTCGCTCTCTTCACTTTCTTCTCCTTGAGCCATGAGACAAAGATGAGCTTCTTCATCCTCTGAATTGTCGGAGGAGCTTAAGTCATTATCCTCCCAAGCTATGTATGCTCTCCTTCCTTTCTTTTCTTTGGAAAGTTTTTTCTCAAATTTCTCCATCTTCTTAAGATACATAGGGCACTCCACTATCACGTGCCCCAGTTTTCCACATTCATAGAATTTTGGAGGAGTAGAGGATCCTTCTCCTTTATGATACACTTTCTTTTAAGGAAAAGGTGGTCTTCTTTGAAATCCCTTTTTCTTTAGGAATCTTCCAAATTTTCTCACAAGGAGACTAAGATTCTCCTCACTTAGCTCAACACTTTCAGCATCCTCTTCACCATCTTTATCATCATCTTCAATTGTAGAGGAGGTGGCTTTGAGTGCGATTCCCTTCTTCTTTTTGTCATACTCTTCATTTTAGTTGAGCCTATTTAATTCCAGCTCATGTTCTTGAAGCTTTCCGAATAGGGTGGCTAGAGATATTGTTGACAAATCTCTTGATTCCGCAATAGCCGTTACTTTGGGTTGCCAATTCCTGCTTAGACATCTCAAGACTTTGTTAATAAGATCCTTATTAGGAAATGTCTTTCCCAATGAGATAACATGATTAACAATATGAGTAAATCTCGTTTGCATATCTTGAATACTCACACCTTGGTTCATTCTAAACAATTCGTATTCATGAGTAAGAGTGTTTATTCGAGATCGTTTTACCTCACTAGTACCTTCATGAGTTACTTGTAGGGTATCTCACATTTCTTTCGCGGTCTTACAATTTGACACCATAAAGAATTCATCATACCCCAAGATGTGATGATGATGTTCTTGGCTCTCAAATTGTATTGAACCTTCTTTTTATCATCATCGGTCCATTCATTTCTAGGTGTATTAATTTTTACACCATCTTTAGTTTGTGTTAGAACAAAAGCACCATTTTCAACGACGTCCCACACATCTAAATCAATAGCTTCAATGAAAATTTTCATTCTTTCTTTCCAATAAGCATAACCATCCCTATTGAAATAAGGAGGTTTGTTTATAGAAGAACCTTCACTTGAAAAACCATTTGAAGCCATCACTTCTCTTGAAGCTGCTAAGCTCTTTATACAAAAGTCTAGCTCTGATTCCACTTGTTACCAAGTGGCCTCAATACTCAAGAGGGGGGTGAATTGAGTATGAAAACCAAGTTCGCAAATCTTTCACAAATCGTTTGATAAACAATTTTCGTTGAAGCTAATTGATGATTAGAGATTATTGGATATAAGAGATAAACATTTTTCACTTATAAATGCAATAGCCAAAGGGACCAATATTCAAGCAATTCAATAAAATAGTACTCAATGTAAAGAGAAGAGATTAGAGAAAACAAACACAATGATTTATCCTGGTTCGATCACCAATCCACTTGTGATCTACGTCCAGTCCTCAAGCAACCGCTAGAGATTTTTCACTATTTCTTCAAGCTTCAATAGGTGCTTGATAACCGTTACAACCTTGAACACTCAACACTTTGGGATACCTCACCCTTGGAGCTTGAGTCTCTTCAACTAAGGGATACCTCACCCTTTACACTTTTGGAGGGATGCCTCACCCTCTTTATAAAGCAATATAGATTGATTGAATGAAACTCTCACTAAAGTAGATGATTACAAATTGAAGCTCTAATATGCTCTCAAAGATTATCCTACGTTTTTACAAAAAATAGAGCAAGAATGGATTTGAGGATTGAATCACGTTTGGAAGTATTGGTAATCAGTTTTTGGTTCAAGGTCAACCTCAAATGAAGACCCAACATTGGTATTTATATGTTTCTCAATAAATGGAGCCGTTGGAGGGTTTTAGCCAAGCATTTAATGCATTTAATATAGCCGTTGGACGTTGTCAGGGTGCGTGTAATCGATTACACAACAAATGTAATCAATTACATTGTTGTTCCAACGTGTTCTTGGCTTTCTGGGCTCTGTGTAATCGATTACGTTATTGGTGTAATCGATTACATGACTTCTGACTTACTTGTAATCAATTACAATATCCATGTAATCGATTACATGACTTCTGACTTACTGTGTAATCGATTACAATATCCATGTAATCGATTACATAACTCTTTGAACGTGTTCTTGCCTTTCTGGGCTTATTGTAATCGATTATATTACTTGTGTAATCGATTACATGGCCTCTGACTTGCTTGTAATCGATTACATTGCTCATGTAATCTATTACAAGGCCTCTGTTTACTGTGTAATCGATTACAAACTCCATGTAATCGATTACATTGGCCTTTGAACACATTTTTCAAGTCCGATAAAGCTTGTAAGCCATTTCTAACACCTCAAGACATTTGATTAAACATAAATCCTTTTAAGAGTGTTAGATTTAAGATTGAAACTCAAGTTTCTTGAAAAACATGTTTAACTTTGAAATTTCCCACTTATTTTGAAATAATATATTGAAAAACCATTTGAGAAATCTTGAGAGCATTTAACATTAATATTCTAAGTCTTATAACTAAATAAACCACTTGGCTTCTTTCTTTGATCTTGATTTTTCCTTTTGCACTTGATCTTCACTTTTGCACTTGATCTTCATTTCTGCCTTTGTTATCATCAAAAACTATTTGACATGCTTTAGGGACATAAGCATTCACAAATATGTTTCATTTGAATTTTGGAAAAAAATTTGGCTTTGTCTTTTCAAAGCTTTGGTTTTATGTGTTGGAAAAAATTTCTTTAAAAACTCATGTTTCAATTGATCTTGGTTTCAAAGCATTAAGCCAAGTTTTTGCCTTATCTTTTAAAGAAAAAAGGAAATCATTTAAGCTTAACAATCTTTTCAGTGCAAATTTGGTCATTAAAAGCAGTACATACTTCTTCAAATTCTTTTAGATGTAAATATAGGCTTTCAGATTCTAAACCATCGAAATTAGGAAGTAATGAAATTATACCCGAATTAAATCTAAAATTGTTAGCATTGAGAGGAAAGATAAAACATGATGGACTAGAATTTCGAGATGGTTGCAAATATTCACGCATGGTTCGTAATGGTTGATTTTTAGGTTCATTATGTACACTTTCATTTTCAGCCATTGTGTTTAATATGTGTGATTATGATTCAAACAAATCAATATGTAAAGTATAAGGATTAACTTTAACCAAATGACCAGAATTTGAATCACGATAGCAATTAAGTATAAACATGTAACTTAAAATAAAATAAAAATCGTACAAGTAGATGGTATAACCCTGCCTTTAACTATCATAATTAGTAAATTAGTAAGTTAATAAATTAATAAGTTAGAAAGTTAGCAAGTTAATAATTAGCAAGTTAGAAAGTTAGAAAGTTAATAAAGAACAAGTGGAAGATCATGGGAAAAGGCGGAAGAATAGGATGAAAGAAAGTAGGAGAGCAGACAGACTGCTTTACATGCTATACAAAATAATAAAATAGAAAGTAAAATACAAAAAATAAAGTGCAAAAAGTAAATTTAAAACATGAAAACCAGAAAGAGGTAGAGCCCCACCAGAGCCGGCGAAGGAGGAAGAAGAGAAGAGTCAAGATTGAAATATTATTAAAACATAAAGTAAAAATCAGAGAACCGGCAAGTCGATTTTTTGCTCCGGCGAGAAAGAAAAGAAGAAGAAAATTTATTTCATTAATGATTGAAGATTACAGAGGGAGAAAAGGAGAAGGGAGAGTTTCTCTTACTAAGTTAGTAAGTAAGAAAATTAAAAAGTAGAAAATATATATATATATATATATATATATATATATATATATATATATATATATATATATATACACACAAGATGGTGAAATTTACTTAAAGAAAGAAGACCTCAATAAATTTGTTCTTCAAATTAATTCCCCGGCAACGGCGCCAAAAACTTGAAGTGAATTTTAAGTTACAAACTCAAGTGTAGGTTGTTTAAAGTAATAAATTCTCGGGAGTCCGAGATCGATCCACGGGGAATTGATGAAGAAAAATTCTTTGAGGTAAAGAAAATATTTTGTCACAATAATAAAGGTGTTAAAACTTAGTCACAAATAAAAAAGATTTACTTGGGTTAGGAGATCAAATATTGGTAAGTAAACTAATGATAAGATTAATTTTTTTTATAACTCAATTAGAATCCACGCATAACAGAGGTTCCAATCGAAAAATATAATATTCAAAGTTCATTTAAGATTATATATGTAATTATATTATGGTTCCTTTAATTATCTATTAATATATACCACCACTTATAAATGGGCTCAAGAATTCATTATGCTAATATCTTGTCTACAACAAATCAAGATCTCCACTTTACAAGGAGAGTTTCTAAAATTATTGGAAACAAATTATAATACATATAATGATCACTTGATAATATATCATTTAAGTATAAGAAAGAGATTAATTTAACCTTATTTCATTACCAAAAGCTTCATCCTTTCACCCAAGTAAAATGAAAATTAGTTACTCATAGACAAGAGGAAAGAAAGAGAGAAGAAGAAGAAGATGAACATAACTTCAATTTAGAACAAAAGAAAACTACAACAAGAGAAACAAATAACACAATAGCATGATTTTGATCTCTAAACCAAGATGATCAAATGAGCAACCTATGCTCCCTTTTATAGAGCTTGAAGGAAACAAAATGAAAATGGAGTGGTGTAATGAGTGAGTGGATGAGTGAGTGAATGAGTGAAAAATGCTAAAGGAGTTGTTTGATAATTGTGAATGAGTGAAAAATTATTGAGATTCTTTTCTCTTAAAATGATTCAGTGTTGAACTCATGGATGCCGTCAGAGGATGGAAAAGTGGTCTTCATGAAAGTTGTAAGCTTTTGTCTTAAATTTCCAATGCCACTAGTTTCAGTCCAAAATCATTCTTACAGCTCGAGATATGGCCCAATCTTTGTACACTATTCAGGCCCAGGTACAACTCCTTTGTTCTGACTTCTAGGCCTAATATGACCTATTATACTTCCAAATTGACTCTTATGTTCTTCATGAAAGTTGTAGATTTGGGTCTTAACTTTCCAATGCCACTAGGTTGTTGTCAATTGGACTCCTATAGCTCAAGAAATGGGCTGATGAGTACGTAGAGGTCAAACTATCAAGATCAACACTTTAGTTCTTGCTTCAACTCCAATTTAAATTATTCAAACGTGTGATTTGGCTCTTGAGGTCTTATGAAAGTTGTGGAGAATTGTCTTAGCTTTCCTACAAGACCAGAATCACATCAATCAGGTATTTGAAACTCAAATTATAACCAATTTACTGAGCGTTGCCAAATAGACAAATTAAAGTCAATTCAAGTAATAATTCTTTTAATAATCCAATTAAGCTTAATTTCAATAAATATAACAAAACCAACTTAATTAAGTCTAATTGAACCTTAAGAAGCCTAATGAAAGGATTATAAAATGAATAAAATATATTGCTATCAATGTACATTCAAAATGGCTACCACTTTGCAACCTTTACTTAACTTAAGTTTTCACTCAGACTCGGGTATAGGGCCCCACTCAAATGTGCATGAGAAACGTGTAGGTGTAGTGGGTGTAAGGAGCATATAAACCTTTATAATCCTAAAAATTACTCACATTCTACAAAACAAAGTAAACACAATACAAATTCCAAAAGGTTCTCAACCCTAAGGTTTGCATCACAAAGTAATTAACACTATAAACAAAAATAATTAACAAACAATTAAAGGTAAGAAGCAAAAAAAAAAAAAAGGTAAAAAAATACAAATATAACAAAATTTTGCACAACCAACTTATATGGGCATGGCCCTTTAACCTCCCCTAGTGGAGTCGCTATCTGTCGCGACTGTAATCGCGACGGAATAGCTACTTAAAAAAAATTAGGATTTGCCACCAATATTATTATTTTTTATTAGAATAAATCGAAAAATCTAAAAAAAATAGTCTACGTTTAAAAATTCAGATTCAGAAGTCTAATTATACAGAGAAAAGAGTGGAGACTTAACCCCACAACACTCCTAGTACATATGCCCTAAGACGGTTATCCTAAGATGATTGCACAACTATTTAAAATTTTTGAATATTCATTTTTCCCCTTTAATAAAATAAAATAAAATAAAATAAAAGCAATGTAAAATAAGATAAAATAAAATAAGAATTACGAAATTAAGTAAAATAATTTTTTGACTTGACTTGCGCACTTACATATCCGCTGGTGTAATGGAAAACTCAAAGTCACATAATTCTTTTAAAAAATACTTGTGTGTTGGGTTGATTTTAATTAAAAAATTAATTTAATTTTTTATTTTGAAAATTTGAAGTAACAAGTCATCGTAACTTAGTTAATTCGGTTAAGATTTAAATAGGTGAAACTTGACGTCATGCTAAAGACATCATCCATTGGTTATCGAGTTCGTTGTGATTAAATGGAATTTTATAATTTAAATTATTAAAAAAAAAGGTTTTAGACATTATTTAAAGAAAATGTTGACTTTATTTAAAAAAAATAACAACAACAACAACAACAATAATAATAATAATAATAATAATTATTATTATTATTATTATTATTATTATTTGATTTAATTTTAAAAACTTGGATAGACAAGTCGTCGCGACTTGTTTGACCCAAAGTCAGTCGTGACGTCACGCTAGAGATGTTACCCATGGGTGAACTCAAAGCATATAAGACATATGACGTACACACTAGTCACACATGATAGACATCTTGTTATAAAGCATAAAGAAACCCAAAAACTAGTCCACAGATTACAGTACAAGCTATTCATTAAAGAGGTACATTCACATACAATACATTCAACTACCTATTCCTACAAATTAGTCTTAAATCTAACACAGAGATCCTAAAGATGAACTCAATCATCAATAATAAACAAATTAAATAGTCCAAAGTTAACCTTCCTCCAATATTGAATGGTAGGGCATTATGTTACTAGAGAACTATCAATCCAGCAAAATTAAGTGAAGGGAATCAAATAAACATAATTAACCTCCTGACATCTAAATTTGATATAAAGCTTCATCATCAAAAGCAAACTTTGAAGAGAAAAATGGCTTCAACATTTTATCAAACAGGGGGTGTGCAATCAATTATTCAAATCTAACTTTGAATCTCAGTAACATTACAGAACCAGTAATGAATTAAGAAGGGAGGAGGTTTATAAAAAAAAATAGTGAATATGACCAGAGACGCAAAATTGGTGAGGGTCATTAGTTCTGCTTCTCGAACTCGCCTCTGTCCGTGCGTATACTCCTTGCTAAGCTCTCTGTCTTGGCTCTCTCTTTGCTCTGCACTGTGAGTGTAGATAGCAGAGGTTGGAGGTGATTTGTGATAGTTGCAAGGATTGGGTTGTATGCCAAGATTCGGTTTAGGGAGTACGGGTGGCTCACAGTGGTGAAGTTTGTGAGTGGTGAGTTGTGAGATGGTGGTTGTGTGGAGTTTGTGGCTGCAGGTTCTAGTTGCTAGGTTGTGTTAGCCTTGGGTGGTGCACGGAAAGTAGGGGCAGATGCGGTGGAGCACGATGGTTACGGAGAGGTTGAAGGAACTATGGTGGGTGGTGCATTCTCTGGGCGTATGGTTGGGGTCGTATGACTCTGTTCCTACGTTGAACAGAGTGCAGGGGCCTTGATTTATAGAGCTAGAGACGCATTTTCCCATCGTGATTCTCTCCCAATCACCTGATTACAGAATACGAAAATGGAAGGAATTAATCTCCTTAAAGAAAAACGGAAAGGAAACACACATACTTGATGAATTGTGATTCAGATTTTGATTCGAGGTGGAGATTGACGCAAAATTGGAGTGTGATAGAGGGGGGTGGCATGGCTAGGGTTTAGATGAGGGTTTAATCCACGTCCTTCTCCCTCAAATCCCGCATTTCCCTTGATCCTAATTGAAACACAACAAACAAAAAAGGAAGGAGGTAAGGTGAGGTTGTTTCTGAACGTGAAATCATCACAAGGGGAAGATGGTGAGGTGCGGCTAGGGCTTGGAGTGGAAGGAGGAGATTGGTTTAGGTCATGGATGGACGGATCCGAGTTATGGTTGGAGGATCCGGGTTTGCTTAAGTCCAGATCACAAGTCATAAAGAAATTTGAGCTTGACTTATGCCTATAAGGATTAAGTCTTTTTTCTTTTTATTTTATTTTCATAACTCCACATTTATTTTTTGATTTATTCTTTTTTAAATTTCCAAATTATTCCTTTTTTTCATTTATGGGTATGGGTCAAATTTTTATATATTATTATTATTATTATTATTATTATTATTATTATTATTATTATTATTATTATTATTATCTACTGGACTTGGGCTTTATAATTGCAACTTTTGAATTTTTATATATATTTTTATTTTATGAACTTTTTTAATGACTCGGACAAAAGCAAGTATTCATAGTTACCTATCTCTACTTATTGCTTACAAGAGGATATGTATAACTATAGTTTTCGTATTATCATTGTAAGAATTGAATAAAGACACGAATTTAGATTTTTTTTGGGGGATGAATAGGACAATGTAGATTGACAAAGTAAAGATGCTAATTAAAAACCAGTGAGCTCAACTGCAGATTTATGAGTTGTCGCAACGTCGTTAATCCTACTAGTGTAACACTTTGAAAATTTCTTATTTTCTGTTATAAATGTATTTTATAATATTTGTGATTTTTGATAATTTTTGTGAATTATTTCGGTGATTTTGATTATTTTAATATATTTTTCATTTTTCGTACTCGCTGAGCGGGGTCAGGGAAAATAAAATATTTCCCACGAGGTCGAAAAACTTTGGACTGTGGAAACATTGACGAGAGATCTTACTAAACCTGAGGCTGGACATAGTTTACGAAGTTTTCATTTTTTGAGATTTTATCTGATAAATAAAATTGCGATAACGTTTTATTATCCGTTGGGCAATAAATACTATTTTTGCTAACTATAACCTTTGTCCACTGAATAATAGCTTTAATAGAGCGTTAGTCATTTTTTCTAGAGAGCACTTTAATGACATCACCAAAATGACATCATCACCATGACATCACCCTTGACTTTTTCAAAAAGTGTGTGAAACTTCTCAAGGAAGCTTTATACTAAGCTTCTCAAGGAAGCTTCACCTTTCCTTTCTCCTCCTTGGACTCCACAGCAATTGGAGGGAAAGATGACACCAATTGTAATCTTTTCACTTTACCACACATTCATTTTTCACTTTACCATTTAAAAAAAAGGTTTAATCATTTTTCACTCTCACTTTTCTCTTTTCTCTCTCACACTTCCTCTTCTCCATTCTTCCTCTCCATTCTCATGGACATACACACCATTTTGGCCATCCATATTTGTTCCCTCCAACCAACCTTGGTTCTTGAATCTCCTTGTCACATAGAAGTTTTTCTCTTTGGTGATCATCTCTTGATTCTTCCATCTTCATCACTTTCTACCAAGCCCTAAAACTTGAAGCTTTGAGGTAAAGTTCTTGATTTTCATCTTTTTTTCTTCTCATTTTCATGATCCTTAGTCACCTTTGTGATCAAGGAATCCTCTTTTCAAGCTTTGGTTGTTGATTGTATGAGTTTGACTATCCTAGGGTTTCATTGGTAGTGGTGGACAAAAATTTGTAAGAAAGCATCAAGGAGCTTGCTTTCTTTTGTTGTCTCTTTAGGTAAGAGGGAGATCATCCTCTTCAACCTATCATGGTGGTGAGGAACACGTTTTTGTGTTGATGGTGAGGAGTCAATGTATGGGTTACTCACTTTGTTGTGTGATTTTTGGTAATGTTGTGATTAGTTGTGTTGTATGACTTTAATACTTGCTATTGTGTAACTTGATGGATTTGGAATGCATTGGATGCTTGGATGTATATATGGAAAGCAAAGGATCCTTACCCCTTTGGTTTGGAGGCTCACGGCCAAGAGGCCCATTTTTGGGTCCAAGATGGAACTTTTGTGCTAATTTGGGACTTAAGCAATTAAATGATGAGTGGTTAGAGAGGTAAAGAAAAATGTTGGATTCCTAGTCCCTTGGAGGCTCACGGCCTCATTGGGCACCCAAGGTGAGACTTTTGTATCAAGTTAAAACTTAGTTAATTAAATGATTAGACACTTAATTAGGAATTCATAATATGGAAAGAATAAAGAACAAAACTTTATCCTATAGCCTAGAGTGATTTTTGGGCCAAAGAAAGAATATGAATGTGAGTTAGGTTTTGAGAAACTTAAAATGATTATTCTAAATGAGTTTGATTTAAAACAAAGGAAAGAATTTATTTAATTAAAAGTAATAAAGATTGAATAAAAAAATACTAGAAAATTCCCCTAGAAGGGTTTAATAGGAAAAATATGTTTTCATCCTTGAGATTTGGACAATGACTTGTTGTGCGTCCATAAGTGGGACCAAGGATTGTGGATAATTGATTGGGCCTAGTGTGGCATGTAATTATGGACAAGTCATACTATTATTGAATATTTGTATACATGTGCATCGAGTCATCATGCATTGTGAAAGTCCGTTGGACTCTGTTTGTAAGGTTGTATGCCTAGGAGATGAATCACACCTAAGTGCGAGTGCAAATAGACCAGTGTAGGTCACTTATTGACCTTGGGGGCGTCGGGGTGCGAGTGTCTCACAATGGACAGTTGGTAGCTCCTCTGTGCCGTGGGACAGACCGATGCAAACGCACCGACGATCCACACCGAGACACTGTTTTGTATTGCGATCTTGTGAAGATTGCCTTGTATAAACCATGTTGCGCAATTTGTTGATATTGAAAGCACTTGATTTGAGGTTGATGAGATACAGGCATGTCTCCTTAATCATTCTCTCTGATGTTGTGTCTAGCTCCATGGAGTAGGATTTTGGTACCTTGTGCATATGCATAATCGGTCAACATATTTATCTGGCATAAATATACGTGATTATGGAACTATTTATTTTAATGACGTTATGACTATCTATATTATTAAATTGTCTATCATCTGAATCTTGATGCTGTGTATTATGTTTGCCATGCTGTATGGCGTTCCGCACCATTTCTGGTTCTTTACTGCCATAACTGATATTGATGTTGGATATCTCACCTCTTTTCTGTATTCTACTATTATGTTTATATCTATGCTTCTTAAAAGACTGAGGCAAGGAAGAGCTCAAGTTTCCAGGTTTTGGGGCGAGTTAGTCTTCTGCTCAACTATGGCATCCCGGTGAGGTTTTCTTGGGTATATGCCAAACTGAGGTTTCACAGAGGCGATGACTCTTGGCACGTCGATTTGACCACCGAGCGTTTCGTCTACGTGGGAGATGTGACTATATCTTTGGCTTGGGGTCGTTATGATCCACCTGTTTTCTCTTTGGATGTTGGTGTATCACTAGAGTTCTACATGCCGATACGTGAGGTGTGGGGTAATCGCGAGTATACTCCACACGAGGATTTGTTCCTATCCTCTGCACAAGCTCCTACTCGTGAATCTTTTGCTCCTATAAGGATTTCCTCTTCTGAGGAGGATCTTGAGGAGGAACCTGAGGAGGACCCCTCTGAGGCTTCTTCTCAGTAACTGTTGGGGGCATGATACTTTTTGTAATCTTGGTGGCTGTCTATGTATAACCTTTTGAGCATGTAAAACTTCTGCTTTCTTTTGCTAACTGTTGACATATTTAATTACTTATGTTATGTATCTAAATATGTATAATATGTATCTTTTGTATAAATGTATAATTTGATCTTCATGTTGCGTTCCACTAAGTTTACATTTTTCGCTTACAATAAAAGGAAAAAAAAAAAGAGAATTGCCAAGTTAGGATGCTTCATTGATACACGGGTTAATACATATAGATAAAATAAACTGGGTATTAGTAGTTTCTTTTGAGTTTCGTTTGGTGTGTGCGACGCCCTTGCGAAGGGAGCGTTACAAATAGGGTGAAGGTTAGCATAAATCTAGAGACGTCACCACCTTGTTAACAAGCTGTTGTAGCATAATTGATGTTTATTGATTAAAAGCTGGGAGCTTATTATTAAAATGGGAACTTAAATGACATTGGGTGATGATAATAACATATTTGATACATTAATAAAGGACAGAACTTAGGTAAAATTCCTTAAGTACTTATGGTGCTGTTCTCTAATAAAAATATGACACGTGTCTTATTTTCCAATAAAACTATAACATGTGTCCTAGATTTTAGCCACTTAATCATCACTTTTTAAGTTTTCATTAATGAGTTGTAGAAAAATATATGCATGTCATATTTTTATTGGAGAACAGCATCACAAGCACCTAGGAAACTTTACCTAAGTTTTGTCCATTAATAAACCCTCATTTTTAGTCATTTACACTCTCTATGTACTTAATTGATTGAGCTTGGTTATGTTTTGTAAGTTTGGACTCAAATTGAACTTAATTGATTTTTTTCAGCATGATTTATGTCTTACACTATTTCTATATTTTAGTCATATCTTGAGTTCTATATGTCTAATAATTATGTATTTTACATTGTAGGAAAGATAAGAAAGATATCTACAACTTCCATGAAGGGCTCTAGGTCAAAATCGGACATCTAGTTAAACTAATTGGGTTTGGAAGTCAGAATACGGGTTTTGTGATTAGAACCTGAATAACGTGTAGTAATTAGGGCATAACTTGGGTTGTAAAACGTAAATGGGGCTGAAATTTTGGCATCTACAAGTTAAGACCTATATCTCTAAATTACATGAAGAACACAAGACCCAAATTAGATTGCTTGAGATTATATTGGGCTCGCAAGTCAAAACAGAGGAGCTGTAGCTAGGCCTGAGTAGTGTGCAATAATCAAACCATATCTTGAGTTGTAGGAATGTTTTTGGGCTCAAACTAACGGTATTTGAAAGCTAAGATCCAAGCTTACAACTTACCACTTGGTGAGAATCTGATGAATGCAATGAGTTCAGCATTGAATGATTTTGGAGACAAAGAATCTCAATAATTTTTCACTCATCAAAAGTCATTTGGCATTTTCCACTCATTTCCCACTCATCCACTCATTCATGAATCACCCCATTGTCATTTTATATCCCTAATCCTCTATAAAAGGGAACATTGGCTGATCATTTAGGGATCTTGGTGTTAGTTATCAAGATCATACTATTGTGTTGTTTGTTTATCTTGTTGTAATTTTCTTTTGTTTTAAATTGAAGTTATCTTCTTCTTCTTCTTCTTCTTCTTCTTCTTCTTCTTCTTTCTTCTTCTTCTTCTTCTTCTTCTTCTTCTTTTCTCTTTCTTTCTGTTGTCTATGAGTAACTAATTTTTATTTTACTTGGGTGAAAGGGTGAAGCTTTTGGTAATAAATTAAGGTTATTTAATTTCTTTCTTGTGCTTAAATGATATATTATCAAATGGTCATTATACGTGTTGTATTCTGTTTTCAATCAATTTAGAAACCCTCCTTATAAAGTGAAGATCTTGATTCATTGTAGACAAGAGGTTAGCACAATGAATGCTTGAGCTCATTTATAAGTGGTGGTGTTAACAAATAATTAAAGGAACTATACTATAATTGCGTATATAATCTTAAATGAACTTTGAATGTTATATTTTCTGATTGAAACCTCCATTATGCGTGGATTCTAATTGAGTTATAAAAAAATTAATATTGTCCTTAATTTACTTACCAAGAGTGGATCTCCTAACCCAAGTAAATCTTTTTTATTTGTGACCAAGTTTTATCACTTTTATTGTTGTGACAAAATATTTACTTTATGTCAAAGAATTTTTTTCTTCATCAATTTCCTGTGGATCGACCTCAGACTCCCGAGAATTTATTACTTGAAACAAACTGAACTTGGGTTTGCAACTTTTAATCCGCATCAAGTACAGGTTGTTTCAAGTAATAAATTCTCGGGAGTCCAAGGTCGGTTCACAGGGAATTGATGAAGAAAAAAATTTCTTTGACGTAAAGTAAATATTTTGTCACAATAATAAAAGTGATAAAACTTGATCATAAATAAAAAAAATTACTTGAGTTAGGAGATCCACTCTTGGTAAGTATATTAAGGACAAGATTATTTTTTTTATAACTCAATTAGAATCCACGCATAATGGAGGTTCCAATCAGAAAATACAACATTCAAAGTTTATTTAAGATTATATACGCAATTATATTATAGTTCCTTTAATTATTTATTAGCACCACCACTTATAAATGGGTTCAAGCATTCATTGTACTAACCTCTTGTCTATAATGAATCAAGATCTCCACTTTACAAGGAGGGTTTCTAAATTGATTAAAAACAGAATACAACACATATAATGACCAATTGATAATATATTATTTAAGTACAAGAAAGAAATTAATCTAACCTTAATTTATTACTAAAAGGTTCATTCTTTCACCTAAGTAAAATGATAATTATTTACTCATAGACAAGAAGAAAGAAAGAGAGAAGGAGAAGAAGAAGAACACAACTTCAATTTAGAACAAAAGAAAACTACAACAAGATAAACAAACAATACAATAGCATGATCTTGATAACTAATACCAAGATCCCTAAATGATCAGTCAATGCTCCCTTTTATAGAGGATTAAGGATACAAAATAACAAGGGGGCTGATTCATGAATGAGTGGATGAGTAGAAAATGCCAAATGACTTTTGATGAATGGAAAATTGTTGAGATTCTTTGTCTCCAAATTGATTTAGTGCTGAACTCATTGTATTCGTCAGATTCTCACCAAGTAGCCTTCATAAAAGTTGTAGGCCTGGATCTTATCTTTCAAATGCCATTAGTTTGAGCCCAAAATAATTCCTACAGATCAAGATATGGTCTAATTACTACACACTACTCAGGCCCAATTACAGCTCTTCTGTTCTAACTTGCAAGCCCAATATGACCTCTAAGCAATCAGATCTGGGTCTTGTGTTCTTCATGAAAGTTGTATATATGGGTCTTAAATTGCAGATGCCAAAATTTCAGCCCCATTCAGTTCTTATAACCCAAGTTATGCCCTGATTACTGCACATTGTTCAGGTTCCAATCACAAAACCCGTATTCTGACTTCCAAGCCCAATTAGTTCAACTAGATGTCCGATTTTGACTTAGAGCTCTTATGAAAGTTGTAGAGCTCTCTCTTATATTTCCTACAAGGTAAAATACATAATTATTAGATATCTAGAACTCAAGATAAGGCCAAAATACAGAAATAGTGTAAGATGTAAATCGTGCTAAAAAAATTAATTCAGTCCAATTTGAGTCCAAACTTACAAAACATAACTAAACTCAATTAATTAAGTATATGAAAAGTGTAAATGACTAAAAACGAGAGTTTATTAATGTATTAAATATGTGATTATCAGGTGACCTTGTGACCTAAAATTTAAAAGACATAAATTTAAAGGTAATGAGCGTTTCTGCCCAAAATTAGAAAGATAAAAAATTACAACGCGATGGGCGTCTTAGACCCAAAATTTAAGACAAGGAATTTGTTAAAGGCTTGTTGGGCCATAATTTAAAAGCAATCGGCGCTTCTGGAGGCCCAAAACTTAAATGAAAGTTAGCTTCTTGAGCTTAAATGACAATGGGCTTCTATGTTCCAAAAATTTAAAAGACATTGAGCTTCTGTGCCCCAAAATTTAAAAGATAGAGGGCTTTTGTGGCCTGAGACTTAAAAGACATTAGGCTTCTGTGGCCCGAAACTTAAAAGACATTAGACTTTTGTGTCCCAAAGTTTATAAGACAGTGGACTTTTGTGTCTTAAAATTTAAAAGACACTAGGCTTTTGTGTCTCAAAGTTTAAAAGACAGTGGGCTTTTGTGTTCCAAAATTTAAATGATAGTAGGCATCTATGTCCCAAAATTTAAAAGAGATTTGGCTTTTGTGTCCCAAAATTTAAATGACAGTAGGCATCTGTGTCTTGAAATGAAGCAAAATAGGCCTCTGAGCCTGAAAATTTTATGCAGTAGACCTTGAGAAGCGGCTTAGTTAATCCTTTTAAATTTTGGAAGGTGAAACTTATCATCACGCTGGAGACATCACCCATAAAATTTAAGATCATTGCAAACCTACTGGATATGGGATTATAAACCTTGAAAAGGAAAAACGACTTATGAGTCAACTGGACATGGACTCACAATTCACGAAGGGAGAAGATCCGAACCAGATAGTGACATTGAAAAGATTTGACCAACCAAACCCTTGTTCATGTATATTCGCCCATTGGACCGTTTTGATAACTTTGATCCTAGTTACCCATCTTTTCTCTCCTTCTTCTTCTTCTTTCTCTTTTTTTTAAACTCTTATCTCTCCTTTTAGTCTGCCTTTTGAGAAGTAAGATGATCATCCCTTGTTGCGAACCCTTGCTTGAAGCTACTAAGTACTCGCGACTTGAACCAATCATTGAAGGATTGTTAATAACAAGAATTATTCAGTCAAACCATTGAACTTTAAATTTATTTTACTTGAGACATGATTTAGTAAAAAACATGCATTCATAAATAGAAGTAAAGTTCGTTAAATGAACAAACTTCTTTATTGATATGAAATTATGACTATACACGAAGCAAGCATTGGTAAGATGAAGAAAATGTCCAGACTACAAGATTAGAAGGAGAAAAGTACAACAAAGGGGAAATAATAGGAGAAAAGAAAGATGGGGTACACATGAAAATTTTGCCCCAGTATTTGTTCCTTGATTTCTTGTCAACTAATTTCTTGCGACATTTTACTAAGTAACCATTATCTTTGATACTTTTATCATTTCTGGCTCTGATGTTGGGAATTTTGCCCCAGTATGGTCATTTGAAAATAAAATTATCCTAGTGTAAGCCATTTGAATTCCAACTTGCCCCAGTATAAGCCATTCCAATTTTCCCTAGTGTAAACCTTTTAGTGAGTTCCAAACAAACTCTTGAGATTTCACCTATTTTATATACCCTAACTTCTACTTAGACCGCCTTTTGTGAGTTTTCAGTCTAATGGGCATTTTTTTAGGCATAATATCTCTTCACAGTGTCAGAGTTTATAGGTCTTGGAAATTTTTGCCCATCGATATCTGTCAAAACCAAATCTCCTCTTGAATAGGCTTGCTTCACAATGTAAGGCCCTTCATAATTTAGCGCCTATTTTCCTTGAGTGTCTTCTTGATTACGAAGGATTTTCCCAAGAACCAAGTCACCCGAATGAGACTCCCTAGGGCAAAATTTCTTGTTAAAAGCCTTAGCTATTCTCCTCTGATACAACTACCCATGACAAATGGCTACTAGTATTTTCTCTTCAATCATATTCAATTGTTCATATCGGGTTTTCACCCATTTTGATTCTTCTAACTCTACTTCCATTAAGACCCTCAATGAAGGAACCTCCACTTTAATAGGTGTCACTGCCTCCATCTCGTACACTAAGGAAAAAAGTGTGGCCTCGGTACTTGATCATATATTAGTACGATATGCATGCAAAGCGTAGCATAACATCTCATGTCAGTCTTTATAATTAACAACCATCTTGGCAATAATTTTCTTAATGTGCTTATTTGCAGCCTCAACTGCTCCATTCATTTGAGGTCTATATGGGACTGAATTATGATGCTTGATCTTGAAAGTTTTACATAATCTTCGAACCTCTGCATTGTTAAGATTCAGAGCATTATCTGTGATTATTCTTTCTAGGATCCCATATCGGCAAATGATATCACTCCTAAGAAACTTTAGGAATACTTTCTGAGTGATATTGGCATACGAGGAAGCTTCCACCTACTTGGAGAAGTAGTCTATTACCACTAAGATGAAACAATGTCCATTTGAGGCTTTAGGATTTATCGGTTCAATGACATCTATTCCCCACATTGAGAAAGGCCAAGGTACCATCAAGTTGTGCAAGGGAAATAAAGGCGCATTAACCTGATCTGCATATACTTGACACTTATGGCATTTTCGAACATACTCTATGCAATCAGTTTCGATGGTGGTCTAATAATAATCACTCCTTAGAATTTTGCTTGCCATCATATGACCATTGGCATGTGTTCCGCAAATTCCTTCATGTATTTCAGTCATAATTATTTGAACCTCATGAACATCCACACATTTAAGGAGAGTGTCGTCATGATTCCTTTTGTACAAAACTTCTCCATTCAAGAAAAAGGCTATGGACAGTCGACGAATTGTCTTTTTATCCAGTTCATTTACCCTAGTTGGGTATTCCCTGTACTCAATATACCGCTTAACATCATAATACTAGGGTTTACCATCAAGCTATTCTTCCACTTGGGCATAATAAGTTAGCTCGCCTTGCATATTAACTTGGATAGGTTGGACATTTGAGAGGGCTAACGTAACCAGGGCATTTGCAAATTGATTATTGTCCCTAGTCAAGTGCGAAAAGGAAATTTCATCAAACTTTGTAATAAATTGAGTTAAGTAGTTTTGATATGGTACTAACTTTGGGTCTTTAGTCTGCCATTCACTATTAACCTGGTAGGTGATGAGAGTTATGTCCCCTAATATCTCTAACTACTTTACTCCTAAATCAATTGCATCTTGCAATCTGCATGCACATGCTTCATACTCTGTAATATTATTAGTGCATTCAAATTCAAGCTTCATGGCCAATTGATATTGCTTATCGTTTGGTGAAACCACTACTACTCCTACACCATTGACATACATGCTGACTGCCCCATCAAAGTACATTTTGCATATGTCCCCCTCCTCTACTTCTTCTTCCTATAGTGTTAATATCTCTCCATTTGGGAGCTTGAATGTTACCAGTTGTCCACCCTCAATAGGGTTTTCAGCTAAATGATCAGTAATCGCACTTCCTTTGATGGACTTTCGAGTCATATTCTTGATGTCAAATTCTGATAATATCACTTGCCACTTTGAAACCCTTAAGGAAACATGAGGGCTTTCAACTATGTACTTTAATGGATCCATTCGAGAAATCAACCAGGTCGTGTAATACAACATGTAATGCCTCAATCTTCTAGATTTCCATACCAATGCACAACAGGTCTTCTCAATTACCATGTATCGAGCTTCATAGTCATTAAAATTTATTGATTATATGCTTGGATAATTTAAATTGAAGTTGAAGCAAGAGTCAAAATGCTGATCTTGACAGCTTGACCTCTGCACACTCATCAGTCTATATCTTGAGTTATAGGAGTTTAATGAATGTAAAACAAAGTCCAAATGAAAGATAAGACACAAAGCTACAACTCTTATGAAGACTCCTAAGCTAAGCTATGTTGTTTTGGGCATTCAATTAAAGATGGAAAGTAGAGGCGGGTTGGTGACTAGTTGGGCCACTTAATTGAGCATAACTTGAGTTTTAGGCCTCTAAATGACATGGGACTTGGGCCTAATGGTTCCTAATAGACCCAGCTTTGTTCCCATTAGGATTTTAATCATGTAAGGCCAAATTAGGAGTTAGTTTAAGAGGGTTAGAGTAGAAGTACGAGAGCCATCTTCTCATTTAGCATATTTCACACACTCTCTCTTGATCTCTGTTCTCTCCCTTCTCTCTAGATTTTTCCCTTTTTTTTTTCTATAAGTTCTTCCCTCCCATTCATGGAGGAGTAGAGCCTTTAATCAATCCAAGGGATTAACATTCTTGATGCATAATTCTGAAATTCTATTTTAATTGTTCTACATTCAATTATTAATCAAGTTTCTTTCCTTCCTCTTTGTTTAATTCTGATTGAGTTGCTTAATTTGATTGGGTTATTCATATGATAATTGCGTAATTACCATGTGTGAAAGATGGATTACAGAGACTAAACAAGGCATTAAAGGTGTTTGACGAAATGGTTAGCTTAGTTGGATCTTAGATTTTGGGTTAATTCAAGTTTTGGGTGGATGCTTAATTTGTCTAACCTTGATTAATTGAATTCTGGATGCTTATTTAGTAGGGGATCCATGGATCATTTGAGGCTTCTCGATGTGATCTAAGACCAATGATTCGACTGATGGTTGAATGGATCTATAGTGATCAAGGATGGATTAAAATCAAGATTGGTTAATTCCCTTGAATTGGTTATTTTCTTAATTCTATTTACTCCTTTTAATTGCTTTTTGTTGTTTAATCTTACAAACCCTCCCCCCTATTTATTAACTTCTTTATTTGAATTTGTGATCATAATCAGAGTGATCTAAGGGCTCGACCCAGTGTTACCTTATAATGCAAGTAGTTCAGGTAAATCGGTTATAAATTGATATAATTTGGTAGTCTCGATAATTATCACTTCTGCATTTGCGTATAATGGGATTTTATGGGATGCTATCTGAAGGTATAATCCAGCATATCTCTATAGGACCATGTAAACACATCAAGATATTCCTTAAGCGGTGCCACCATTTCTGTAAGCTCGGGATTATCTACTATTTTCAACTCTTTCTTGTCTTCTTCGGTCCCTATGTTAATTACTTCTACAACCTCATTATTTACGCTAAATTCTCCCTCTGAGTATTCTACAAACACTATTAACTCATCAATGACTTATTCTTCTTCATCGGATCCTAGGTTATCTTCAATGGCCACAAGGAAATCAATTGATGAATTTTCAAGGTCCTTTTTATGAGGCAACATCTCTATAAGGTCCAAATTTCTGGAAGGAAATTATGTATAGTTGGAAAAATAGGAGATAAGGCAAACAAAAAGGACTAGACAACAAAGAAATAATATAAGAAAGCAAAAGAAGAAACAACAAGAAGGAAAATAAAATGTTGAATGCAAATTTATTTATTCATTGTCTCAAGTAAAATGACATAACTTCAAATCATAGATTATTTAATCATGCTAAGTAAAACCAAACAATTACTTTGAAACGACCACATCAATAAACGGCTCAGACCACTAGTTTTTTAGAAACTCATTGTTGAGAGAGGGATAAATTGCATTGCACTTCTTCAAGCCTTCTTCTATTGCATTTATGGTGAGTTGACCCTTGGAGACTTCTTCTGATATGATCACCTCATGTGGCGCTGGAAACGTCTCTTTCAAGTGGGGAATATACCTCTCTTTCCTAGTTTTTTCCTTTTTTTTCTTTCCTAAAGTCATGTGCTCCATCTTCTCTTCCAATGAGGGCTCGTACCCTAATCCATACCTTCCTTCTCTTTCAAACACCTTAATTGGCTGTGGCACCCCTTGAAGTTTCACCCCTAAGCCTTTTCCTTTTTTATATTTGCTTCTTGCCATAATACAGGCCATCACTTGATGCACAATTTTCAATTGTCGCATTTGCAAACCTAAGTGCAGGTTGTCTCAAATAATAAATTTCTCGGGAGTCCGAGGTCGATCCACAGGGAATTGTTGAAGATTAATTAAGGTGAAGTGAATATTTTGTTACTACGATTAAAATTATTTACTTGGGTAAAAAGATTCACTCTTGGTAAATAAAATAAAGGTAAGATTAATTCCTTTTATAACTCAATTAGAATCCTCGCAACATGGAGGTTCCAATCAGAAAATACAACATTAAAAGTCCATTTAAAATAATATACGTAATTATATTATGTTTCCTAAAAATATTACCACCACTTATAAATGGGTTAAAGCATTCATTGTACCAATATTTTGTCTACAACAAATCAAGAACTCCTCTTTACAAAGATGATTTCTAAATTATAAGAAACAAATTATAATACGTATAATGGTTACTAGAAAAATATAAATTATTTAAGCACTAGAGAAGAATAAATCTAACCTTACTTTATTACCAAGAGATTCACCCTTTCACCCAAGTAAAATAAAACTTAGTTACTCATAAATAAGAAGAAAGAAAGAGAGAAGAAGAAGAAGAAGAAGAAGAAAAAGAACATGACTTTAATTTAGAACAAAGGAAAATTACTACAAGAAAACCTAGTAACAAAATGACATCATTTTCGTAACTAACACCTAACACCCTTAATGATCTACCAAGGCCTCCTTTTATAGAGAATTAGAGATACAAAATGACAAGAGGGCTGAGTCATTAGTGGGTGGATGAGTGGAAAATGAATGGAAAATGCCAAATGACTTTAGGTGAGTGGGAAATTATGGAGATTCCTTGTCTCTGAAATCATGTAGCTCTGAAGTCATTGCATTCACCATTTTTGAACCAAGTGGTCTTCATGAAAGTTGTAGTCCTAGATCTTAACTTTAAAATGGCTTTAGTTTGAGTCCAATATCATATCTATAACTCCAGATACATTCAAATTACTGAACACTGCCCAGGCCCAGTCACAGCTCCTCTGTTCTGACTTCCAAGCCCAATATCACCTTCAAGGAGTCCGATTCTGGAAAAGTGTTCAACATGAAAGTTGTAGATATGGGTCTTAATTATTCAGCATCCAAATTTCAGCCTATTTGACAACCTCTAGCCCGAAAACTGTGATGAACAGTACACGTAGGTTAAGCTATCAGGAAAAGCACTCTGGTTCTTGCTTCAACCCCAATTTGAGTTATCTACTCGTGTGATTGGGCCTTTGAGGTCTTCATGAAAGTTGTAGAATTCTCTCTTATCTTTCAAATGCCACTAGAATCACCTCCAAAGACCACCTACAGCCCAAGATATGACCCAAATACAGAAATAGTGTAAGATATGAATCATGCTGAAAAATTCAATTAAGTTCAATTTGAGTCCAAACTTACAAAATATAATAAAACTCAATCAATTAAGTACATAGAGAGTGTAAATAACTAAGAATAAAAGCTTATTAATGTATCAAATATATGATCATCAAACTCCCCCACACTTAGCCTTTTGCACTCCTAAGCAAAACACATAATATCACTCACAAAAAAAATGAAACAGACTCAAAAGCTAAACACTCTAAAAGACTCAATTTCTAATAATATTTAAAAATGTAGAGCAATCATTCAAGTAATCAAAACATTCATGAGGTAACATATCTTCATTTCTCAAATCAACAAGCAATGATATTTCAATTGAAAAGCATGAGTCAAGAATGATAGATTTTCACAAGATTCACTCTCAATCCCTCAAGTGTTTAAAAGGTAGGTATTTCACTCAATTCAACCCATGAAAATTGCACTACCATAAGCTTGCTTATCTTCTACTTCTCCACTACTCAAACACATGCACACACAAATCATAAGGACTTTATTCAAGGTTGTAATGGGGTCAAGGTAAAGGAGGAGGTAATATGAAAATGACAAGTTAAATACCAGAGAATAAAAGAGCATGAGAGCTGAGTTCAAGCATGAAAGTTCATCCCAACTCCACCTAATACAAATTCTTTTTACATATTCTTTTCCTTTCCTTTATTGCCTTGTTGACCTTCTTTTTCTTTTTACTTACTTTTTTTTTTATTTTTTTTTATTTTTTTGATTTTTTTTTTTACAAAAAGAACATCATGTATACATTTTTTTTAACCATTCTGCACACACACCCCCACACTTATTCAAGAACTCATCGAATGACAAAACTAATGTTCTCTTATTCCCTAAGGTCAAGTAAGAACATAGTTTTTCATTTAAGGCACATAATGAGTTCAAAACAAATAATAGTCAAATAAGCTCAAAGGGGTTAAGTAAGGGGAAATAGGTCATTTCTAATGCTTTATGTTAGCAAGAATCAGAGAATTTCCAAAAAGTCATAAGAGTGCTTGATATCATATTGAGACAACATACTGCTAAACAAGGCTGACCATTTGATTAAAGTAGCTATTTCAAGAAAAATGCCTCAATCATATTTATGTATGCATATGAAAATGTAGTCTCAAAAAGAATCAAAGCAATTTCTAAAGTAACAATTCCATGAGTGAAATTCACACAAGAAAAAAGAAGAGAATGGTACAAATGTTCAATCCATTCATCAATAGGCTCAAAATCTCACAAGGCATAATTCTATCATTCTCAGTCCACTAATTCAACATCCATAACCAAGCATGTGAATTTTAAGAAAGAAGACAATTTACTCAATCATGCAAATTTTCCTAAATTTGAATTGCTATTTCCACACAAACTAGTTACTACCCCAATTACTCCTTACTCTGCCACTAATTTTTGATGTGTCTCAAGAGTAAATAATTTACTCTTTACTCTGCCATCCCTAATTACTTTTGTTGTTAATAAATTGATGACAAATACAACAAACATATTAACAAACACACTTCCTAATTTTTTTTTTGATTTTTTTAATATAAACACAATAAACATATTAACAAACATACTTCCTAATTTTTTTTTTGGGTTTTTTTTTTACAACCATCCTTCCCCCCAACCAGATCAAATCATTGTCCTCAATGTCAAAACATAGATAGGAAAAAGGATAGAATATATTACCTGTTGCTGCAATTACTAAAAAGAAAAACCTCGCACAAATCAGAAACAAAGTATGATAAATAAAACTAAAGCTTGTAATTATTTAAATAGTTGGAGTGTCTTGGCTGACTTTCTTTTCATTTTGCTTCCTTCACCACTTCCTTCACCGCTTCCTTCGGACCAATCTATCTGAGTTGTTACTGGATCAGGTTCATAAACAAAAGCTTCTAATTTATCAATTAACTCATCAACAGTAGAAGCAGAGATAAGGAGTCGTCTTGCAGAAGGTATGACAAATTTATTTTCCACAGATGGTCAACAAAAGATAATAAATTATCAAAGAAATTATTAACATTCAACAAACCTATGGGTTTATGGTGGATGTTCAATTGAGCCCAAGAGACAACTTGAAATACTTCTTCCAAAGTACCAAAACCACCAGGTAAGACAATGAATGCATCAGAGTTTTCAAGCATCGCCTTCATTTGTCCATGCATAGATGATACCTGAATTTCCAGTCCAATTGTCTTTCCAAAGATGTTCCTTCTAGTTAAAGGTTCAGGAATGACACCTAAAACTTGACCACCTCTTATAAGTGCAGAAAGTGATACAGCCCTCATTAACCCAATGCTACCTTCCCCATATACAACACGAATGTTCCTCGCAGCAAGTGTTCTACCAACAGTGCTTGCTGCGTTTACAAACTTTAAGCCCTTCCCATAACTTGTCCCACAAAATACATAGATACTGGCAAATCTACGAATAGAAGAAGAAGCTCCCTCCATTTCTACACTCACACTCTCTTTGAATGATTATGAGTTACAGGAAAGTGAAGAAAATGGAGTGTTTAAATAGGGCAGAGAATAGAAAAAGTAATAATAGCTCTTATACAGGTAGGTTGACTGGTGTCAAAAAAGTTTGAAATTTAAAAATAATTTTTTTTTATTTTTTGTTTTTTTATTTTTGACTTCAAGAAAACCATCAGGGTAAAGAAGTCTAGAAACCCCCGAAGGATCCCATCCAAAGGATCGTCTGTCCAAAACCAAAATTCAACAAAATCATACAAAAATAAAATAATAATAACAAATGATTACATACCTTTATGTACAGGTTTCATGGCAGATCTTTATACTACGCATCATGAGTGCAGTAATACCAAGACGGCTCAGCCAATCTGGGCATTCTTCTCCCTCCCGCTTGTGGGATATTTTGGATTGAGCTACGACGCCACTAATTAAAGTGCGTAAATCTGACAGCTACCACCAACAACCACAGCCAGTGAGAGATCGCTGAAGAGCCCATGGCATTAAATCACAGGATCCAGCTCAGAGGCATTGTCATGCGAGAATGCAAACACGGGACGCTTCTTTCTGTCCATCAGCAATTAGAGCTTTTGGTTAAAACCTGGGAATGCTTGCGCGGCTCTCTACAGAGCATGGCACACGAATCTTATTTATCGACCGGCGTGCGAAAGTCCACCCGAGTCAATGACGGGTCTGCCACTCCACTGGCAGGGGCTCCTAATCTAATTAAATACCAAGTACAACCAAAGTTTTGCCTTTTTTTATTCTTTTTTATTCTTTTTTTTTTTTTTTTTTTCTTTTTTTTCTTTTTTTTCTTTTTTTTTTGGAAAATGTACAAGATAATATATATATGTTGTTGTGATTGTGGCTCACATCTTCCTCTGGTTTCATGTCCAGAAACGGCTTAAACGCCTTCTATGAGTCGAGGATAAGCTTTCCATCCAATTTTCTTATAAATTGGCAAACAGGGTCTTTTTGAGTCAGATTCCCAAGACTATAACACTCTTGCTCATCCTTGAAGAGATTCCACAAACTAAGAAGTTCACGCTGCACAACTCCACAAGAATGCGTCTCAAGAGTCAATAAGATATTATCTAATGACTCCTTACTCAGTCCATTCTTAATGAAGAATATTTTATCTTCTCTGTTTACGGAAACCATCCCCAAAGAGCGACATCGCGTGTTGCAATTCTATCGTGCACACTTGTAACAAACTTTCATTCTTTTTGCTCTTCTTCTTTTTGAAAATGAACTTTTATCGAGACCAGGCATGTATGGGACAAATGAATCTGAAGATTCACTAGCTAAACGAACCTTTGCTTTGATTATCCAGCGTATATCTTCTAGGATGCCCTTATACATTAACAATTTTAGTCTTTCACACTTAGCTTCATAGACTTTTGTTAGAGCATTTAGAGGGAGAGAAGGAAAATATTTTCTTAGATTTGAGAGAATGACATCCATTTTAAAAGGAGAAGAATTCAGTTATTATGGGAAACTGAAAAACAAACCGACTTGAGAGTCACAGAGTACCGTTATCCGCCATTTAACTGAGAACACAAAGAACTGCAAAAAGAAAGAAATAACATTAAAATAAATTCTACTCATAACAAAGATTAGAAAGAGAAATGGATTCTACCTCAACAACTTGATGTTCCAAAAATGGTTTGAGTCTTTGTCCATTGACTTTAAATACAATACCATTCCTAGGATTCTCAATGTCTATGGCCCCATAAGAATACACATATTTGACAATATAAGGACCAATCCACCTATATCTCAATTTTCCAGGGAATAGGTGAAGACGAGAATTATAAAGCAGAACTTTTTGACTAATTTCAAAAGTTTTTCTCAAAATTGATTTGTCATGAAAAGCTTTTGTTCTAACTTTATAAATCTTTGAGTTTTCATATGCATCATTTCTTAATTCCTCAAGTTCATTCAATTGCAATTTGCGTAACTTGGAAGCATCATCAAGACTTAAGTTGAAAGCTTTAATGGCCCAAAATGCTTTATGCTCCAATTCTATAGCCAAATGACAAGGTTTTCCATAAACTAACCGATAGGGAGATATGCCTAAAGATGTTTTAAAAGCAGTACGGTAAGCCCAAAGTGCATCGTTTAGTCTTAAAGACCAATCTTTACGATTTGGGTTAACCGTTTTTTCCAAAATTTGTTTAATCTCCCTATTTGCTAATTCAATATGTCCACTTGTCAAAGGATGATAAGGGGTTGCAATTTTGTGGGTAATGCAATATTTCTTCATTAAAGATTCAAATGATTTATTGCAAAAATGTGTTCCCCCATCACTGATGATAGCTCGAGGAATTCCAAATCGACTCAAAACATTTTCTTTTAAAAATTTTAGAACAGTTTTATGATCATTGTGCCGACATGGAATCGCCTCAATCCATTTTGAGACATAATCAACTGCAACCAAAATGTACACAAATCCAAAAGATGATGGAAATGGACCCATGAAATCAATTCCCCAACAATCAAAAATTTCAATGACAAGGATAGGGTTCAAAGGCATCATATTTCTTTTAGAAATGGACCCCAATTTTTGATAACTTTCACAACTTTTGCAAAAAGTATAACCGTCCTTGAATAAAGTGGGCCAATAAAATCCACACTGCAAGATTTTTGCAGCTGTTTTCTTTGAAGAAAAATGACCTCCACATACTTCTGAATGACAAAATTTAATGACACTACTTACCTCATTGTCGGGTACACATCTCTGAAAGATTTAATCAGGACAATATTTGAACAAATATGGGTCATCCCAAAAGAAAATTTTCACCTCAATCAAAAACTTTTTTCTGTCTTGGTATGTCCACTGAGGCGGTATCTTACCTGTTACAAGAAAATTGACAATGTTAGCAAATCAAGGCATGGAATTGACAGAAAATAAAAATTCATCGGGAAAAGAATCATTGATATGTGTGCTATCAAAAGATGAGCCTGTTGTCAGTCTTGACAAATGATCTACAACAACATTTTCGGCTCCTTTCTTGTCTTTTATTGTGATGTTAAATTCTTGAAGCAACAAGATCCACCGTATCAACCTAGGTTTGGTATCCTATTTAGACATTAAATATCTAACAGCAGCATGATCAGTGAAAACAACAGTGGATGAACCAATTAAATAAGCCCGAAATTTATCCAATGTAAAAATTACAGCAAGTAGTTCTTTTTCAGTAGTAGTGTAATTCATTTGTGCACTATTCAAAGTTCGACTTGCGTAATAAATTACTAAGGCTTACCTTCCTTTCTTTGGCCTAAAATAGCTCCAACAGCAAAATCACTAGCATCACACATCAACTCAAAAGGCAAAGACCAGTCAGGAGATTGCATGATAGGAGCAGAAGTCAAAAGACCAATTAATTTTTTAAAAGATTTTTGACAATCTTGAGTCCAATCAAATGGTGTATCTTTTGTTAGGAGATTACATAAAGGTCTAGATATGGCACTAAAGTCCTTTACAAATCTTCTGTAAAATCCTGCATGTCCTAAAAAGGAACGAACTTCTCTGACTGTTTTTGGGAAAGACAAATGAGCAATTAATTCAACTTTGGCCTTATCAACTTCAATTCCTTTAGAAGATATCACATAACCTAACACTAATCCTGAGGTAACCATGTAATGACATTTTTCCCAATTTAACACAAATCCTTTTTCTTCGCATCTTTTAAGAACTTTTTCCAAATTATCAAGACAATTTTCAAAAGAATTTCCAAAAACTGTCAGATCATCTATGAAAACCTCTAAATAATGCTCAATCATGCCACTGAAAATACTTAGCATGCATCTTTGAAAAGTTGCCGGAGCATTAAAAAGACCAAAAGGCATTCTTCTATATACAAAAGTGCCAAAGGAGCAAGTAAAAGTGGTCTTTTCTTGGTCCTCTAATACAATTGGTATTTGATTATACCCTGAATAACCATCAAGAAAACAATAGTAGGGATGTCCTGCTACTCTTTCTAGAATCTGATCAAGAAATGACAAAGGGAAATGGTCTTTCCTAGTGGCTGCATTCAATTTTCTGAAATCAATACACATACGCCAACTAGATAAGACTCGGGCAGGTATTAATTCTCCTTTTCCATTTTCAACCACTGTTATTCCAGATTTCTTAGGCACAACTTGTGTAGGGCTTACCCACTGGCTATCAGAGATAGGATAGATAATTCCAACATCAAGTAGTTTAAGAACTTCAACTCTAACTACCTCTTTCATGTGTGGATTTAATCTTCTTGGAGGTTATTGAGATGTTTTAGCATTATCCTCTAAATGTATTCTATGTGTACAGATTAATGGATTAATGCCTTTTATATCCTTTAATGTCCATCCAATTGCATTTTTATGCCTTTTAAGTACTTCTATCAACTTACCTTCTTGTTCTTTGGTCAGGGATGAGGAAATTACCACTGGAGAGCTTTATTCTTCTCCCAAAAATGTGTACTTCAACCTATCAGGTAATGGCTTCAGCTCCAGTGTGGGTACTTCTTCATGGGCATCATCATTCATGGATTTTAGCTCTTGAATCTTGGCTTCCTTCCTTTGTATTCTATTTCCGTATACAGTCAAGCAAAGAAAATATTTCAGAAACATCATCATCTAATTGTGTAGCTGAATCAAATGAATTAATTAAACAGATTTCTAATGGGTCAGAAGAACTCCTGATTTGAAGATGATCATCTATAATGGCTTCAATCTCTTCAATCTCTTCCTTTTCATCATAAACTTCTTGTGGTTGCTTGCACATGTTGAAAACATTAAGCTCCAGTATCATATTTCCAAAAGTTAGCTTCACCATTCCATTCCTGCAATTTATCAAAGCATTAGATGTTGCTAAAAATGGGCGACCCAAAATAACAGGAACTGACTTAGAACTATCAACTATAGGTTCAGTTTCCAAGATAATAAAATCCACAGGATATATGAATTTATCAACTTGTACCAACACATCTTCTACTATTCCTTTTGGAATTTTAATTGATCTATCAGCAAGTAGAAGAGTTACAGAAGTTGGTTTTAACTCACCAAGGTTGAGTTACTAATAAACTGAATATGGAAGCAAAATTAACACTAGCACCAAGATCAAGTAAAGCTCGTTCAATTTTATGTTCACCAATAATGCATGAAACTGTAGGACAACCAGGGTCTTTATATTTCAACTCATTATTGTTTTGAATAATGGAGCTTACTTGTTCAGTAAAAAATGCATTCTTTTTCACATTATGTTTCCTTTTAACAGTGCACAAGTCTTTCAAAAATTTGGCATAACAAGGAATCTGCTTTATAGCATCTAACAGAGGAATATTGACCTTCACTTGTTTAAAGATTTCAAAAATGTCACTGTTATGATTCACTTTACTTGAATTGTTTAATGCTTGAGGAAATGGGAGTGAAGACGAAGATTTGATTTCTTTTTGACTATGTGGCTTATCAACTCCTTCCTCATCTTTAGGAATTGACTCATCATCTTTCTCAAAAAGTTCAGGAATTTGTTTTTCGACAACCTTTCCACTCCTAAGAATTATCACTGAGTTGACTTGATCTATTTTTTGACTTTCTGAACTACCCTCATTTAGGCTAAACTGACCCTTGGGATTTGGTTGAGGTTGAGAGGGAAACTTTCCTTTCTCATGAATAGCAAGTGCAGAAGAAAGTTTAGCAAGAGTATCTTTTATGTCAATCATGGTTTGATTATTGTGGTTATTGATGGCCTCTTATTTTTCCATGAATGCATGCAATGTTCCTTCAAGATTTTTCCTATATGGTAGGACATAGGGTGCATATCCTTGAGGATTTTGAGAATCTTGCTGTGCCTAAGGAGGTGGTGGTTGCATGAATTGTGGCTGGTTGCTATTCCTCCAACTGAAGTTCGAGTGATTTCTCCATCCCGGATTGTATGTATCTGAAAAAGAAGAAGTGAATGACTTTTTAAAATTATTCATTGCATTTACATGCTCATGCACAACTTCTTTAAAAACAAGAATTTTTGGACATTCATTTGTTGAGTGTCCTAATTCATCACAAATGCCACAAATTTCTTCATTTTGCACAGATTTGATTTCTTTTACTTTTCCTGATTCCATAGCTTCAATCTTTCTAGTCAAACTAGCAAACCTTGCATTTAGATCTTCTTCTTGACTAAGATGATATTTTCCTTTACTAGCATTTGCAAGGTTAAATCTAATTGAATTTTCGAAGGATTAGTACCATGCCAAGATTGAGAATTTTCACCAAATGGTCTAAATAGTCTAAAGCTTCTTCAGGTTCTTTATCAAGAAATTCACCATTGCACATTGTTTCCACAAATTGTTTGGTTTCGGGTGTTAACCCTTCATAAAAGAAGCTTATAGTGCGCCATTTTTCAAAACCATGATGTGGGCAAGAATTTAACAAATCTTTAAAACGTTCCCAACTTTGAAAATATGCTTCATTGGAATTTTGAAAAAAAATTTGGATTTGTCTTTTCAAAGCATTGGTTTTATGTGTTGGAATTTTTTTTTTCAAAAACTCACATTGCATTTCTTGCCATGTGCCAATTGATCTTGGTTTCAAAGTGTTAAGCCAAGTTTTTGCTTTATCTTTCAAAAAAAAGGAAACAATTTAAGCTTAACAACTTCTTCAGTGCAAGTTTGATCATGAAAAGTGGTACATACTTCCTCAAATTCTTTTAGATGTAAATATGGGCTTTCAGATTCTAAACCATGAAAATTAGGAAGTAAAGAAATCATACCTGGCTTGAATCTAAAATTGTTGGCATTGAGTGGAAAGATAAAACATGATGGAATAGAATTTCGAGATGGTTGCAAATACTCACGCATAGTTCGCAACAGTTGATTTTCATGTTCATCATGCACACTTTCGTTTTCAGCCATTGTGCTTAATGTGTGTAATTGTGATTCAAACAAATCAATATGTAAAGTACCTGGATTAACTTTAACCAAACGACCAGAATTTAAATCACGATACCAATTAAGCATAAACAAGTAACTTACAGTATAAAATAAAATGTACAAGCTAGAAGTATAAATTGTCTATTAAATATTAACAAAGGTGTGGTATAAACTAACCACCAAATAAGTTAATAAGCATAAAAATTAAAAAGTTAGTATACAAATAAATTAAAATGTTAGAAACAGAAAAGGTAAAAAGTTAGATAGCTGATAAAGTAAAAAGTTAGATAGTTAGTAAGAGAGTTAGTAAGTTAGTAAACAAAAAAAATAAATGACGAGAAAATAAATAACAAAAAAAATAATAGAAAATAAATACGAGAAAATAAAGTACGAAAAAAAATAAAAGGGAGAGTTACCCCACTAAGTTAATATGTACAAGAAAATAAAATGGAGAATTACCCCACCGTACAAAAATTAAAATACGAGAAAATAAAGTGCAGAAAGTAAATTTAAAATATGAAAATCGGAGAATCGGCAAGCCGATTTTTTGCTCCAATGAGAGAGGAGAGAAGAAGAAAGATTATTTCATTAATAATTAAAGATTATAGAGAAATTAGGAGAGTTTCCCCACAAGTTAGTATGCACGAGAAATTAAAAAGGGAGAGGTTCCCCACTAGTTAGTATGTTAGTATATATACAAAATTTTTACACCGAGAAATTTAGTCTTCAAATAAAGTCCCCAAAGAACGGCGCCAAAAACTTGATGCACAATTTTCAATTCTCGCATTTGCAAACCCAAGTGCGGGTTGTCTCAAGTAATAAATTTCTCGGGAGTCCGAGGTCGATCCACAGGGAATTGTTGAAGATTAATTAAGGTGAAGTAAATATTTTGTTACTATGATTAAAATTATTTACTTGGGTAAAAAGATTCACTCTTGGTAAATAAAATAAAGGTAAGATTAATTCCTTTTATAACTCAATTAGAATCCTCGCAACATGGAGGTTCCAATCGGAAAATACAACATTAAAAGTCCATTTAAAATAATATACGTAATTATATTATGTTTCCTAAAAATATTACCACCACTTATAAATGGGTTAAAGCATTCATTGTGCCAATATTTTATCTACAACAAATCAAGAACTACTCTTTATAAAGATGGTTTCTAAATTATAAGAAACAAATTATAATACGTACAATGGTTACTAGAAAAATATAAATCATTTAAGCACAAGAGAAGAATAAATCTAACCTTACTTTATTACCAAGAGCTTCACCCTTTCACCCAAGTAAAATGAAACTTAGTTACTTATAGATAAGAAGAAAGAAAGAGAGAAGAAGAAGAAGAAGAACATGACTTTAATTTAGAAGAAAGGAAAATTACTACAAGAAAACCTAGTAACAAAATGGCATCATTTTGGTAAATAACACCTAACACCCTTAATGATCTACCAAGGCCTCCTTTTATAGAGGATTATAGATACAAAATGACAAGAGGGCTGAGTCATTAGTGGGTGGATGAGTGGAAAATGAATGAAAAATGCCAAATGACTTTAGGTGAGTGGGAAATTATGGAGATTCCTTGTCTCCGAAATCATGCAGCTCTGAAGTCATTGCATTCGTCATTTTTTAACCAAGTGGTCTTCATGAAAGTTGTAGACCTAGATCTTATCTTTCAAATGGCTTTGGTTTGAGTCCAATATCATATCTATAACTCTAAATACATTCAAATTACTGAACACTGCCCAGGCCCAGTCACAGCTCCTCTGTTCTGACTTCCAAGCCTAATATCACCTTCAAGGAGTCCGATTCTGGAAAAGTGTTCAACATGAAAGTTGTATATGTGGGTATTAATTATTCAACATCCAAATTTCAGCCTATTTGACAACCTCTAGCCCGAAAACAGTGATGAACAGTACACGTAGGTTAAGCTATCAAGAAAAGCACTCTGGTTCTTGCTTCAACCCCAATTTGAATTATCTACTCGTGTGATTGGGCCTTTGAGGTCTTCATGAAAGTTGTAGAATTCTCTCTTATCTTTCAAATGTCACTAGAATCACCTCCAAAGACCACTTATAGCCCAAGATATGACCCAAATATAGAAACAGTGTAAGATATGAATCATGCTGAAAAATTCAATTAAGTTCAATTTGAGTCCAAACTTACAAAACATAATAAAACTCAATCAATTAAGTACATAGAGAGTGTAAATGACTAAGAATGAAAGTTTATTAATGTATCAAATATGTGATCATCATCACTTCATTTACATTACGCACCGGTGCCTCATTCCTTCTCAATTCCTCCTTCAAAATCTCAAAATTATGTAAGGAATCATCCTCGACTTGCTCCATATTTTCCATATATGTAAGGAATCATCTTCTCTATGAATGGTGATTACAGATCCATTCTGAATATACTTCAAACACAGATGCAAGGTTGATGGGACCACTCCAGCCTCATGGATCCATGGCTTTCCCAAAAGCATTGTATATTCCGGTTGAATATCTATGACCTGAAAGAGAACATGAAAGCAACTTGGCTTAATTTCAAGTGGCAAAGTTATTTTCTCCTTAGCGCTCGCTGGGACACTGAAGTTATGCTACTAGATACGCTTTGGGCACTCATGAGCTCCAACACTAGCGCTTAAGTGCTTGTCACCTGATGAAAAATTCCTCTTTTCCTTACTTCTTTGAATGTCCAGTCTTCTCCATGTGTAATTACCTGACAAAAACACATAAAACACATAATAAAAACATAATTAAATAATACTAAAAATATAAAAAAAACTTACAAACAAAGTTCAATAAAAGATATAAAAAGAACATGACAAACCAAAGAATTGAACTGTAAAAATATGACATATTGACGATTCATCAACTCCCCCACACTTGAGCTTTACTTGTCCTCAAGCAAAGAATAGAATGCAACAACAAGATCAAACTCAACATCAAGAAACATGAATAAATAGAAATTTCACAATTTAAAAAGATCAAGTTCAACAATCAAATTCAATCAAGTAAAATCATTCAGCACTTAAAATAATTAGAGGCTTGAGTCTAGCTTGCATGTTTTCTCTTCACCAAACATCTGAGATCACTCATCTTTCTATCACTCAAGTGTTTAAGGATAAAGAGATCACTTAAATCTCTCTTGAAAAATGCAATATAAGCTTGCTTATCAATCTCATCTTCACTTCCAAGTTTATATACAACACAAGAATCAAAAGAACTTCCTTTGGTTGTAATAGGGCCAAGGGTATAATGAAAGGTAGGAAAAAGATAAATAAGGGTAAAGAATACTCATAGATAAATCGATATAAAACAAAATCAGGTTGAAAATATGATAAATAGAGCATATTGCACAAGGATAAAACACATTCTCACTTTTAACCCAATATTCTCATTATTCTTCACCAACAATTTTTTTTTATTCTTTTATTTTTTTTTCATTTTTTCACTTTTTTTTTCAAACATTGAAGACAAAAGCTACCTTTAATGACTTTTCAATCAACACATCAGATGCTTCAAAGAATTTAACCAGATTATTCAATTAGGTATTCAAAGAAATTAATTACAGGTTCAAATGGGACAACTAAGGGATTATTTTATCAATACAACTCTAAAAGTCAAGAAAGAACAAAGCCTAATTGCCTTAATCATATTCAAGTCTGCATGTGAATCATTAAATTCTCAATAAGTTATCAAAGCAAGTTCTAGCTCACATAAATCAAGGGAAAACTCACTCCAGAAGAAAAAATGGGATTTCATTTATGAAAAATTCAATCATTAAAACTCAAAACTCACCTTCGGACTAGAGTTAATAAAGAGAACAAAAATAAGCAGACATGACTAATTTCTAACTAAGATGCCAAATTTCACTTTGTTTCATTGAAAAAGATTATTTCACACAAAAATAGCTCATGATCAATGGAATCCCCTTAAAACATATCTCTATCAGTTCAGAATAAATCAAGACATCAACATACAATTACTGCTTGATTATTAGCATTACTCAAGTGCTCATCAATTTTTTTTTTTCACAAAAATTTTAAAAGTACCATCCCCCACACTTAAGATAAGCATTGTCCTCAATGTGGAAGAAAAACAAATAAAAGGGTAAAGAAATAAGTAACATAACCTGATGAAAAGTGAGACAGTGTCAGGTAGTGGAGAAGCACAAGAGTCAACACCACAACAAAATCTGAAAAATTCCAAGAATTCAAAACAAATGAGTAGCATCTAAAAGAAAAACAAAAATAACAAAAATAAGATAAATAAAGAATACACACAGGTTGCCTCCTATGAAGCACTTGTACGTCATTAGCTTGACGTTACATTTTTCAGATAAATCAAGGTAGCTTAAAACAAGAGAAATAGGAGGACACCTTCTTCATTTCAAAGTAGTGTTTCCATCTTTTGTCCATGACATTGGAAGTGCCTCCAAAAGCATTTTGAGCTTGATAATGACTTGGCTGCTCTGGAAGTACTTTGGCGCAAGAGATCTCGTTAAACCATGGTGGTTTTAGTCGATCAACAGATGTAGGACCAATTTGTAAAGGAGCATGCATCATAGGAGGATCTTTATCTGTTTCAACAACTTGAGTTTCTGGAAGGTCAACATCAACATTGTATGATGGTGGAGGGTTTTTGATAGCTAAGGCTTCTTGCTTCTTAGCTTGAGCGATATTGATAGAGGTATGGAAATTTGACATTGGGGAAGATTTAGCCTCCATAAAGACATTGATAGTCACATAATCTCCATCCACTCTCAAGATGAGCTCACCTGAGGTACATCAATCACAGCACTTGAAGTGGCCAGAAATGGTCTTCCAAGAATGAGAGGAATATCAGCGTCCTCTTCCATATTCAACACCACAAAATTAACTGGGAATATGAATTTATCCACCTTCACCAAAACATCCTCCACCACACCGTGAAGGTAAGCGATGGATCTATTGGCCAACTGTAATGAAATGTTGGTGGGTTTCAATTCTTGCATTCCCAATTTCTTAAAAATAGAGAAATGCATCAAATTAATACTAGCACCTAAATCACATAATGTCTTCTCAAAATAAGAATTACCAATAGAGTAAGGAATAGTAAAACTCCCTGAATCTTTTAATTTCGGATGTAACTTCTTCAAAAGGATGGCAGAACACTCCTCATTAAGACATACTATCTCAAATTCCTCAATCTTACGTTTCTTTGTAAGTATTTCCTTCAAAAACTTCACATACTTAGGCATTTGAGAGATGGCTTCAATGAATAAAATATTAATCTGTAATTTCTTGAACATCTCCAAGAATTTAGCAAATTCCTTATCTGACTGAGTGTTCTTGAATCTCTGAGGGAATGAGATCTTGGCATATCGTGACGGTTCATATATTATGCGTTGCTCACAATCCTTCTTCGCTATTTGCCACTTTGGTTCTTTCTTCTCAACCTCTCCTTCTTTATTGACATCTTGAATTGAGACATCTTCAGTAAAAACATCATTTTTCTTGGTTCAATTCCTGATGGACTAAGTGCTTCATTTTCCTTCTGATATTTCACAGTAGCTAACTCATCAAAAGTATCACTATACTTTGGCATTTCCTTCTTCTGGGAGGACTCCCTAAGTTCTTGACCACTGCTCAGGATAATTGCATGGACTTGTTCCTTTGGATTAGGATAAGTAGTGTCGAGCAATGTCCCTGGTGCCCTCACTGTCATTAATATAGCCAACTGATTGATTTGAGTATCCATGTTCTTCATTTTGACATCTGAATTCTGCACGTACTTCATCACAAAGTTTTCAAAATTTTGTCTCTCTCTAGGAGCTTGAAAACCTGGAGGTGGTTGCAAAGCTCTCTACTAACTCTATTGATTACCCTATTGATTTCTCCATTTGAAATTGGGATGGTCCCTCTAACCGAAATTGTACGTATTGGAATATGAATTATACTGTTGTCGGTTAGAATTACTAATGAAATTTGCTACTTCAGGCTCAAGGGCAAAAGGACTACTAACTTGACAGTTTGAACTATTATGTCCCTATCCTCCACATGCTTCACATATGATTAGTGGGGCTGCATTGTTTGTTACCATCAGAGTCTCCACCTTCTTCGTCAATGCTTCCAATTGACTCAGAATAGCTGTAGAAGAATCAACAACATGCACGCCTACTTATTTCTTAGGAACCTGATGCTCATTTTGCCATTGATAACTGTTTAGTGCCATTTCTTCAATCAGTGCTTGGCTCTCAGTAGATGTTTTCCTCCATATTGTACCTCCCGCAGCAGCATCAATAAGTGAATGGGTGGCAGGCGACAAATCATTATAAAAAGTTTTTACCTGCTGCTAGACAGGAAATCCATGATGTGGACATCTCCTCAACAACTCTTGAAAGCGCTCCCAAGCTTCATAAAGAGTGTCCATGTCAAACTGCACAAAAGATGATATGTCATTCCTTAACTTAGTAGATTTAGAATAAGGAAAATACTTAGCTAGAAACTATTGTGTCAATTGATCCCATGTAGTAATGGAACCCCTTAGTAGTGACGTTAACCATTGACTTGCTCTGTCCCTAAGAGAGAAAGGAAAGAGTCGCAATCAGATTACATCATTTGTCACTCCATTGTACTTTATAGTATCACACAACTGCAAGAACCTAGACAAATGCTGATTTGGATCATCCGAAGGCAATCCACTAAACTGAACTGAATTCTGAATCATGGAGATCAATACCGGTTTGATCTCAAAATTGTTAGCCACCACAGTTGGTCTTATAATACTCCCTCTGTACCCTTCAGCCGTGGGTATGGAATACTTAAACATGGTCCACTCTACTAGGGTAGTTCTTTCTTCACGATTCTCCTCAACTATTTGTTGTCTCTCCATCCTCTTTGTATCTTCTGTCACAACTTCAATATAAGATTGCTTCCTTAACCTGCGAGTTATTCTCTCAATTTCTAGATCAAATGTCAAATCAAAAAACTGAGATCGAGTAAGCATAAATAAAAAATATGAAGTGACAAATTAATTAAAAATAAAATAAAATAAAATAATAATAACAATAATAATAAAAATAAAAATAAAAAAAAAAATAAAAAATAAAAAATAAAAATAAAATAAAATAAGGAATAAAATAAAATGGCATCTAAATTAACTAAAACTTTTCGCTTCTAATATTACCAAACTTATTCCCCAACAACGATGCCAAAAACTTGATACGTGTGAGGTTCACTCGAATCTAATTATTTAGATTTTATTTCATTTATGATGTAAGGTAATTCTTTTGCTAATATTCTCTTATCTGCTATTGAATCCCAATGGTCATGGATGAAACAATATTCTATTCCTAAATTAAATCACCTATTTGTTCATTTAATTGAATTAATTAGGAATGCATTAAGTTTCAATTCAAGAGATGAACTAACATATCTGTCAATTCCATTAGTAGAAAAAATTGATGTTTGGTCATTCATCAATCTAATCCTAAGCTTAGCATATAGATCCACTCATCGAATGCAGATGGTCACCGGTCAAACAATGAATTAAAACATGTCAAAAGTGATCAAGTTATGACAAGAATGTAAACAATATAATAAACCCTAAAAGAAATTACTTTAATCAGATTAGAAATCAAACCCAAATAATTAGGAAAACAAGATCCTCCATAGCCCTAGCTATGGGTTTAGCTACTTATGTTCAATACAAACAAACCTATATCAAAATACAAACTCACGGAAAGAAAATCCAAAGAAAGGGAAAAACTAGAGGGAAAGAGAAATCAAAACCCCTTTTATAGGGATTATGATCTTCTAGCCTTCAAGAATCGAATCCTCTCTGCGAAGTTGTCTTCCAAAACTTGCTATCGCAGAAGCACTCTCTCTGGATTAGGAATTTTTTGTGTGATATGCAAAGTGTAAGAGATATGTTGAATTGTGGTGCAACTACCCTATTTATGAAAACAACATCCTCTGATACGCAACCAACGCCTAGGCGCTGGCTTCTGGGTGCTGAGCCACTAAAATAGGGACGCGTGTTATTACTTCCTGCACGATCAGGCCCTCCTCCCCAGCGCTCAGGCGCTGGTACACTGAAGTTACACTGCTGGATAAGCTTTGCGCGCTCAGGTATTCTAACACCAGTGCTCAAGCGCTGGTCACTTGATGAAAAATTCATATTTTTCTTGCTTCTTTGAATGTCCAGTCTTCTCCATGTGCAATTACTTGAAAAAAACACATAAAACACATAATAAAAACACAATTAAATAATACTAAAAATATAACAAAACTTATTAACAAAGTTCAATCCAAAATATAAAAAGAACATGAAAAATCAAAGAATTGAACCATAAAAATTATGACATATTGACAGTTCATCACCGCTTTAGCCATGAACTTAGTTAGGGTAGCATTTTGTGTCATGACTTTTTCGACTTCTTGGATTGATCCCAGACTATGCTTGTTGATCACCACCTGACATTTGTCTAGATTTGCTTCAATGCCTCGATGCGTTAGTATAAAACCCAGGAATTTCCTAGCTTGGACTCCAAAGGCGCATTTTTCCGGGTTCAGTCTCATATTATGCTTTCTAGGGTGTTGGAAAACTTCTTTGATGACCTTCATGTGGTCACCCGAGGTGGTGGTTTTGACAATCATATCGTCTTTGTATGCTTATTGCATCTTTTTGATCTGGTCTTTGAATACTTTATTCATCATTCCTTGGAAAATGGCTCCAACATTCTTAAGTCCAAATTACATGACTCAATAGCAGTAGCTAGCTTACTCCGTGATAAACACTATTTTATCTTCATCTCGGTGGTGCATGGGGATTTGGTTATATCCGAAATAGGCATTCATAAAGGAGAAGTGTTGGTATCTAGAGGCGTTATCAACCAATTTATCAATGTTGGACAAAGGATAAGAATCATTTATGTAGGCCATGTTGAGATCGATGTAGTCAACACACATGTGCCACTTCCCCAAGGATTTCTTAACCATGACAACATTGGAGAGTCAAGTCGTGCAAGTGATTTCTTAGATGAAGTTAGCGTCTAAGAGCTCTTTTAGTTACTCTACTATGGCTATCTGCCATTCTAGTCTAGCTTTCCTCTTTCTTTGTAGCATCGGTTTGGCGTTAGGGTACATCAATAACTAGTGTGAGATGAAATTGGGGTCAATGTTAGGCAAGTCGGTAATGGTCTAAGCAAATAGGTCCTTGTTTTCATGAAGGAATTGTGCCAATAAGTTGTGGTCCTTGATGGGAAGATGATCCTCGAATTTGGTGTCTTGGGAGGCTTTAATCCCTAATTGTAAGTTAGAGTGGGTGCTTTTCTTTGTCTTCCTCTCGAACACCCAACTCAGCCATAAGAATGATTGGATGGTCCAAAGTAAGCTAGACGATTATTCAAGGTTGTCTGGCTAGAGGCTTGATAATTTTCAAGCTAGCGTTATAGCAACTTTGTGTCGCTTCCTGGTCCACCTTGATTATGGCCACCTCATTGTTCTTAGTTAGGAACTTCATCGCGAGATGCGTAGTGGAGATTACTGCCCCAAATTGGTTTAGCGATGGTGACGAAGAATAATGTTGTATGCAAAGAGACAATTAACCACCAGGAACTTTACCCTAACTAATTTTTTTTTTTGGTTTAGTTCTAAGTGTTAGATAGAGTTTAATATACCTCTCTAGTGCCAGTTTGGCCTTAGTGAAACTGATAAGTTCACCGAAAAATGGGAGTAGCTCGCTCATAGGGAGCTCTAATCTTCTGAAGGCATCCATGAACATGATTTAGGATCACTCCTCGTAGTCTCCTTCTAAGAATGTTATAAGGGATGTTTTCTACAATCTGCAATCTCTTTACGAGATGGGTTAGGAAGCCATATTAAGTACTACCCTATGACGCCTTTTTTTAGAAAAGTTTGATTCTCCTCCACCAATGAATTTGCTCGAGATATATTGATAGTTCTAGTCACCTCGTTGTTCTAGTGTTCCTCTTCCAAAGTGAGGGATCCCAAGATGGTTTATGTTCCCGGGATTTGTCTTCGCTCTCAAGGCAATCTTCGCACATTTTCCCTGGTTGGAGATCTTCTCGAATTTAGAGATTAAGACCTGCGTGGATTGTAACTCCATTTTCTATAATTCCTAGTGGCTCGCTCTGAGTTCTTATCTTGAGGTTGGAGGAAAAGTTTCCTTGATTGCCCTTCTCTAATGACAATTTTTATGGTATCCTGGTGGCTAATGTAATCCTCTGTATGGTGGTTGTAGCCACTATGGTAGTTGCACCTCTTAGACTTATCAGGGCATGCTTGGCGTCATAGGGGGCCCTCACAAGTCGACTAATCTTAGTATAGTATACTTCCTCAAGTATCCTTCTCCAAGGAACCTTGAGGGAGGTGTATTCATCAAATTTGTCCTTAGGCGGTCCTTTTGGAGGATTTTGAGGTGTTTGAGGATTTGGGCCTTCCTTTGTAAATCGTTATTGTCTCTTTCAGCATTTGTTTTTGGCTTTCATAATTTCCTCTATGTTAACATATTTCTCTAATAGGAGGTTTTTTGGATAGAAAGGCCCTAGCCTTAGCCTCACTATGATGGCATACATGGCTATCACCTTGTCAAGATCCTTGATTTGGAAAGGCTCCTTATTGAATCTGGTCTTGCAATCACAGAGGGATTCGTCTTGCCCTTGCCTAAAGTTGATGAGGCTAGCTAAGGTCTTAGGTTGCGCCTTGCTATTGGTGAAGTGTGAAAGGAACTTGGTGGCAAATTCTTTAAACTCATTCACAAATTTCAAAGGCAAGGAAAAAAACCACTTTAGCACTTCTTTCTTGAGAGTTTCAGGAAAGTGTGACACATAATGGGGTCGATATCTCCCACAAGTAATATGGATGAGCTAAACGAGTCAAAATGCTCTTGGGGTTTCATCATCCTGTCATAGGGTTTAATATTTGAGGGGATCTTAAACCTTTTCAGGAGGGCCATGCTTATAATGAAGTCAAAAAATAAGTGATTATCACTAAGATTGTTTGAAAATCGTAAATAACTCTGGAGGTTATTGATCATTGTGCTCTACCTCAACCTGTGGTATGTGATTTTTGCTTGTTTCCTACTCCATCCTCATTCCTGGATTATTTTAGCTAACTCTCTCTTGGAGGGAAACCCTATAAAGTTTTATGATCTGCCTACTATGGGCGTGGATGATGGTGAGGAGTTCCTAATAACCCAAATCTCGTGGTGCGGGGTTCTTTTAGGATGTGCTGCTAGGTCATAGCAGAAGCATGGGGCTGAGGCTCTAGGTGGGGAGGTAGCTGCACCATGACTGCAAGCATTGCTCTAGTGCGCGGGAGGGATGGAGGGCCTCTGCCAAACAACAGTTCGGGGACTTCGTGAAGGAGGCCTCCGCCCCATTGTGCGACTGATCTTGGTTTGTTGTAGTCTTTTTCCACATGTTAACCATAGTGAAGGTGGGAACCATAATTAAATGTTTCCATAGCAGGCACCAATGTTTTGAAATTGGGTTAGGAAAAATGTACCTGGTCCAGTTTTGGATGGTTGAAGAAGGTAGCTCCTTGTTGTGTAGCAACGATGGACAAAGAGGATAGTGTACTTACAAGACAGTCTAACACTCAAGTTAAGATTTGCACTAAGAGAAGAGAGTATATGTGCTAGATACATACTGATAACTCCATAAAATGTAATTATTTGTGCCCTATCTCTGTGCTAGAAAGAATGCCTAGTCTTTGTTTACAATGCATATTTGGAAGGTTTATGACTTATATTTGACATATTCTAATTTGGAAGCCTTCTTATGTGTTTTTGTGCAAACTGTGCGTATTTGATATATGATTAAGTGAATTTGTAATTGTTATTGATTTGGTACTTTCTCTATTATAGGTAGGGCTCCAAACAAGGTTAAATGTGGAGCGTGTGAGCTGAAAGTGGAAGAGGAAGCCAAATTTGCATCTCAGCATGTGACGTCGTGATGTGGGCAATGTGGCACCGCGACGTGGTGCATCTCTTGCATCAGTACAAAATACTCGAGGCCAAGGCACCGCGACATGAAGAGTGAAAGCCTCGGGCATTGGTGACCTAATATACGTGCGCGCCGCGACATGGCATGATTTGTGCCGCGATGTCCCATGTTTTTCTGCACCTATAAATAGGATTTATTAGATTTTAGGTAAAGAGTTTTTTAGGTTTTAGAGAAGTTGTGGCTAGGACTTCGTGGTTGGAGGCTGAGGAGGCCAAAGGAGTGAAGGATGAAGATCATCTTCCGTAGGCAAGATGATTCAAGCATGAATGATCATATTTAAAGAGTTTCCTCTTTCTCCTTTCTCTTTTTCTTCTCTTCTCTATCATTTGGGCATAGTTTTTGAGTTGTATTTCGTGTTCATGGATTAGCTGAGCTGTATTTAGGGATACTTTGAATCCTTTCTATGATTAATGATGATTTTGTTATCTTTTGAGTATATATTGATGTTTAGTTATGTTTAATCATATGGTTTTTAATGTTTTTGAAGGTCTGATCAGCTTTTAATTGATTTATTGAAGTCTGATGAATCTAGACATATGAATTTGGATTTTAGATTTAATATATGGTTGATGCATGTTCGATGAGTTCAATTGGCTTAGATAAATTAATTCACTAACTAGATAGAAATATACCTTTTAGCCATGTATAATATGTGATTGAGAATAGATCATTCATGAGTGGAGTTTACACTAGTTCTATTGAAAACATAGTGAATTAGGTAAATAAAACTATGGTTGATTGACCTAAACATAGACTTTTAACTAAATCAAATTCTCAACCTAACTAAACAATTCATTGATGTTGCTTGTAAGGATTGCATGTCATTAGTATGAAATAGGAGGTGAAGAAGGATTCCCTAGATCTCTAAACCATTATCTTTATTGTTTTTGTAGTTTAGATTTAGTTTATTTATGCTTTCTCTATTTTTATGTCCTTGAATAGAATTGATTAAGCTATTAGTTGTTACTTAATTATGGAAGCCTTTATCCTCGTGGGAATGATCTCCTACTTTTTATCTGTATTACTTGAATGACCCGTGCACTTGCGATACAAATGGTCTAAACAAGTTTTTGGTCAAGAAAATAAGTTTTTATCTAATGAAAGGACCAAGAATTTGTTTATCAAGTTTTTGGCGCCGTTGTCGGGGATATGGTTTAATCATATATAGCTAATATCAACAATGAGTTTAGTTGGTTCTAATTCAAGTTGTATATAATCTATGTTAATGTAAGTTGCTTTTATGTTATTGCTTTAGATTCAATAAAGAAGCTGAATGATCACAATCATACGAGGCCCTTGAGGGAATTCATGACTCTTGGAAAGGAGAACCTTGGATTAAGTTCTTTAGGACTACTCATCTGCCTAAACCCATTTTGGTGACAAAGTTCTACTAGGACTATAAACTAGGCCCTTCTTGGGGAGAAAATTCCAAGTTTATGTTTATTTCTTGCATTTACTTTATGCATAAATAGGTAGTATATTGAATTTTGTATGTTAGTATGTATATGTTAATATGTTAGGTTAATTGTGTTAGTATGTTGTTTTGTTAGTATGTTACTAGTTATATGAGTTAGTATGTTAGTTTAGTAGTTTATAGCTTTCGTTAGTTTTTATGTCTTAATTATGTTAGCTTTTGTTTGGTTAAGTTTTAAGTATTGTTTATGTTAGTACTTATATGCGTTAGTAAGTATATATGTTAGTTTTGTGATTTTGATTATTTTTTATGTTTTAAGTATGTTTTAGGTATTAAATAAGTTAGTATGTTGATTTTGTGTTATATTATGTTTGTGTTATGTTTATAGTAATTTAGCTTTTTGTACAACTTTTAGAGGTGTTAAGGATCCCTTTTGAGCAAATTCAAATTACGTAGCAAAAGCTGAATTTGTTTGTTTACGCCGCTCTCTTTAAAATTTATATTACTCAAGGTTGAGGAAATTTATTGATTTTCGATTCGATCCCTTCAGGTGACCTCTCACGTCATGGCGTGAGTATGTTATACGTCGCGGCATGAACGTTATTTTGTGTGTATTAAACCAAAATCCAGAGATCTCTCACACCACGGCGTGGCGAGTTCAATGTCATGGCGCTGCCCTTTAAAATTTGTTAAAAAAAAGAGAGACTTGATTTGGGGGCTGTTGAAAGCACTCATTCTGATCAAATGTCGCGGCATGGATGCTGTGTGTTGTGGTGTTTTACCTGTAATGTGTATATTGTATATTATTAGTTTATTTTAAGTGTTTTTAAATATTTTAGTATGCGCAGATTAACAGTATGCTTAATTTGATAAGTTAGGTTGCCAATGAACTAATAAAAGTGAAGACTTTGTCTTACTTTGGATTGGGGGAGTATCATTACATGCTTTGGATGTTATGATGTATTAAGTATGCATGTGATGATATTTTCTAGATGCAGTTGTGATAGCCACCATGTTTTCATGATTTTCTATTACTTTGGCTATTACTAATGGGATTTACAAAGAATTTTCAATTTTTAACATGAATTGCTGGTGTTGTTATAGTTGTTCATTGTTTTAGAAAGTTGCTATTTGCCCCATTTTTAGTGAAACCTTATATGATCTTGAAGTATGTGAAACAATTTAGTTATTTTTGATGCATGATTTACATTTCACTTCGATGCAAGTGTAACTTTAAAAATAATAAGAGTGCATGTCTAGATAATATTTATGGATGTACATGTAGAGTTTTGATTATTTTAGAAATTATTTTTGAACTCTTTTGAGGCAAAATCCTAGGTTATGCATGATTGAGGAAATGATTAGGGCATTGTTTGGACCGATTGAGCCTTTTCAGGCTTACCTGATTGATTTTATCATAGGTCCCCTTTTGAAGCCTTATATTGTTTGGCTTTATTTATTTTTCATAACCATTGTGTTCATTAACTTGTTAACCGTTCTAATGCATGTGAAAGCATTTCATTTTCTTCCTACCATCATTGTTTATTGAGTACATAATATGTTATTTCTTGAAGTGAGTCTATTGATTAAGGGTATTAAGGATTCAATACAAAATAAGCTTAAAGGAACCAGATGCAGTCAAAGGAAAGAAGCATTGCTTTGAAAAAAAAGAGAAAAAAAAAGAGAAAAAGAAAAAGCAAAAGCAAAGTATAACATAAGTAAAGTATGAAAAGCATCAAAAAATGGTTCTGGGGAGTTTTATGCATTTTACTATTGAATACCCTACGAAAATCATGTGGTGGCTCAAGTCTTGAAGTAATATGTTTATGTTTCTCAATATTTGTATTGTATCCTTTCCAATTCATTTCTTTCACCCATTCCATTAGCCTAACATTACAAGCTGATTAAGTCCTTTTTGATCCTCAATTTTGTGTGATTTATATTAGTGGAAAGAGAGTTGGGTTATAATTTTGTGGATTTTATGATTTATATACATGTAGGTTTATAAATTTATCCGGATATGTATGACTTGACTAGCAGAAGTTTATCTTGCATGTTTGTGGATAATGTGAATTGCATGAAAGAAAGTTGGAATGTTAGCATGTAAAGGATTGTGTATGTGTGAAGCTGGTTTTGGGACATTTGCACTTTTTAAGGACTGAAGCAATCATTATACACTGCTAATTGTGGATTTGAAAAGAAAAAAAAAAAAATCTCCAACATGAAAGTTGTTTAAATATCATGTATTCAAGATCTATGGTTGGATGAAATTAAAAGATATTGAAGATTGAAATTTGATATTTGATGCTGAATGAATATGTGTGTTTGAATTGTTAAGATGTTTGCTTAGTTCTATTTGGTTTTGCTCAAGGACTAGCAAAATTTAAGTTTGGGGGTGTGATAACTCCATAAAATGTAGTTATTTGTGCCCTATCTCTTTGTTAGAAAGAATGCCTAGTCCTTGTTTACAATGCATATTTGGAAGGTTTATGGCTTATATTTGACATATTCTAATTTGGATGCCTTCTTATGTGTTTTTGTGCAAACTGTGCGCATTTGATATATGATTAAGCGAATTTGTAATTGTTATTGATTTGGTACTTTCTCTATTATAGGTAAGGCTCCAAACAAGGTTAAATGTGGAGCATATGAGCTGAAAGTGGAAGAGGAAACTAAATTTGCATCTCAGCATGTGGCACCGTGACATGGTGCATCCCCTACTTTAGTACAAAATACCTGAGGCCAAGGCGCCGTGACATGAAGAGTGAACGCCTTGGGCGTTGGTGACCTAATATACGCGCGCGCCGCGATGTGGCATGATTTGCGCCACAGCGTCCCATGCTCCACATTGAACTCGCCACGCCGCGACGTGAGAGATCTCTAGATTTTGGCTTGATACACACAAAATAATAATCACGCCGAACGTATAACATACTCACGCCACAACGTGAGAGGTCAGCTTGCAGAATTCTGCAACAAATTCAGTTTTGCAACAAAATTTGCCCAAAATGGATCCTCAACACCTCTAAAAGTTGTCCAAAAAACTAAATTACTATAAACATAACACAAACATAATATAACACAAAATCAACATACTAACTTATTTAATACCTAAAACATACCTAAAACATAAAAACAATCAAAATCACAAAACTAACATACATACTTACTAACACATATAAGTACTAACATAAACAATACTTAAAACTTAACCAAACAAAAGCTAACATAATTAAGACATAAAAACTAACAAAAGCTATAAACTACTAAACTAACATACTAACTCATATAACGGTAACATACTAACAAAACAACATACTAACACAATTAACCTAACATATTAACATATACATACTAACATACAAAATTTAATATACTACCTATTTATGCATAAAGTAAATGCAAGAAATAAACATAAACTTAGAATTTACTCCCAAGAAGGGCCTAGTTTATCCAAGATTCTCCTTTCCAAGAGTTGCGAATTCCAAGATTCTCCTTTCCAAGAGTCGCGAATTCCCTCAAGGCTTCACATGTTCCACAACACTTCACATTTTCTCAACACCGTAACACTCTTATCGCTTTTTAAAACTTAACTTTTCCTTTGTGAATCCTCATATGATTGTGATCATCCAGCTTCTTTATTGAATCTAAAGCAATAAGATAAAAGCAACTTACATTAACATAGATTATATACAACTTGAATTAGAACCAACTAAACTCATTGTTGATATTAGCCATATAGAATTAAATCATATCCCTGGCAACGGCGCCAAAAAATTGATAAGAAAATTCTTGGTCCTTTCATTAGATAAAAACTTGTTTTCTTGACCAAAAACTTGTTTAAACCATTTGTACCACAAGTGCACGGGTCATTCAAGTAATACAGATAAAAAGTAAGAGATCGTTCCCACGAGGATAAAGGCTTCCATAACTAAGTAACAACCAATAGCTTAATCAATTCTATTCAAGGACATAAAAATAGAGAAAGCATAAATAAACAAAATCTAAACTACAAAAGCAATAAAGATAATGATTTAGAGATCTAGGGAATCCTTCTTCACCTCCTATTTCATACTAATGACATGCAATCTTTACAAGCATTAATTCTAATTATCTTTCATCCACCATTTCTCAGAATAAGATAATGACTTTGTATCTCCAATTTTCTTACTTCAAAAAAGCTTCTTCCATCGTATTAAATCAATTATATTTCAACCCAAACTTGAAAATCAAAAGGTCCAAATCCATTTGACCAAGATCATCCAAAGATGGTAGGATCCTTTCTCCAAAATAAAGTTGGTTTAGAATATCATGTAGATTCAAGATCTATGTTTGGATGAAATTAAAAGATACTCAAGTGGTTTTGGTAGGTTGACCTTAATGGTTTCTTGTAGCACAAATGTTGAATTTTTGATGACAAGCAACATCAATGAATTGTTTAGTTAGCTTGAGAATCTGATTTAGTTAAAAGCCTATGTCTAGTTCAATCAACCATAGTTTCATTTACCTAATTCACTATGTTTCCATGAGAACGAGTGCAAACTCCACTCATGAATGATCTATTCTCAATCATATATTATACATGACTAAAAGGTATATTTCTATCCAGTTAGCGAATCAACTTATCTAAGCCAATTGAACTCATCAAACATGCATCAACCATACGTTAGATCTAAAATTCAAATTCCTATGTCTAGGTTCATCAGACTTCAACAAATCAATCAAAAGCTGATCAAATCTTCAAAAGCATTAAGAATCATATGATTGAAAATAACTAAACATCAATATATACTCAAAAGATAACAAAATCATCATTAATCATAGAAAGGATTCAAAGTATCCCTAAATACAGCTTAGCTAATCCATGAACATGAAATACAACTCCAAAACTATGCCCAAATGATAAAGAAGAGAAGAGAAAGAGAAAGAAGAAGGAGGAAACTCTTTAAATATGATCATACATGCTTGAATCATCTTCCCTAAGGAAGATGATCTCCATCCTTCACTCCCTTGGCCTCCTCAGCCTCCAACCACAAAGTCCTGGCCGCAGCTTCTCTAAAACTTAAAAAACTCTTTACCTAAAATCTAATAAATCCTATTTATAGGCGTAGAAAAACATGAGATGTCGCGGCGTAAATCATGTCACGTCACGGCGCTCGCATATATTAGGTCACCAACGCCCGAGGCGTTCACTTTTCATGTTGCGGCGCCTTGGTCTCAGGTATTTTGTATTGATGCAGGAGATGCACCACGTCGTGGCGTCACATGCAGAGATGCAAATTTGGCTTCCTCTTCCACTTTCAGCTCACATACTCCACATTTAACATTGTTTGGAGCCCTACCTACAATAGAGAAAGTATCAAATCAATAACAATTACAAATTCACTTAATCATATATCAAATACGCACAGTTTGCACAAAAACACATAAGAAGACATCCAAATTAGAATATGTCAAATATAAGCCATAAACCTTCCAAATATGTATTGTAAATAAGGACAAGACATTCTTTCTAGTACAGAGATAGGGCACAAATAACTACATTTTATGAAGTTATCACATACCCAAGTGTAAACCCTTTATTTATAGTGAGGCATTACTTTCTTGGAAAGCAATCTTGGACATTCAGTTTCCTTATAATTAGGAATATTGATAGTTATAAGAGAATTTAATCCCATTTAACCTTATTAAAAGAGAGATTTTGTTGTTGTCTTATTTTCTTCTAGAAGGTGACTTAATTAACCTTTTTGGGCCAATATGGGCCTTTATGAATGCTAGACCAAGGTTGCGGCTCGCCCTCAATGGATCCGGGGTCCCAAGATCCTGGTCCAGTTGTGTTTAAAGCATTTTTGAGGTTAAAGACAGGGGCACCTTATAATATCCAAGTGCTCACGTTAGAGATTAGGAATGGTAGTTTGAGAATTGAGGTGTTTGAAACTACAAAGAAATTTATATCTGAATTTTTTAATTAATTTTAAAAAAAATTGCTGCAGAAATAGATTTTTAACTTTTAAAACATTTTTTATTGCAGAAATAAAAATTTTATGATTATATAATTATACATGTTGTACCAAACGTTAGCTAATATGAGAACTGATACAATATAAAACTTATCTAGACTAAAAGATTTTATATAATAAACATTATAATCTTATCCTTTGCAACGTAACAAACAGGGCCTAAGTTGAGAGCTTGGTGGGTCATGTAATATGCCTTTCACTTTTAAAAGCTGCATGTATTACCAAATCGTGGGATTTGGTTGGACATTTCTTTTGCCTGGTTCACCTAAAAGCTAACATCAATGCCTTCGTAACACTAATACCATTTGGTTAACGTATTAGCCCTCATTTGTCTACTTCGGGTACAAACCGTGGCCTTCCGGTAAAATTATAGCTAGGAAACACCATCATGTTTCTTTAAACCTATACCGACTTGTATAGGTGCATAACACAGATGGTGTGGTATTTCATATTCTACATATGTGAACCTGTATCAATTGTGGCCAAAATACAAAAACTTTGGTTATGTACGTTTCGAAGAGAGCTTTTGTAAAGTGTTCTACGCGTTCACTCCTATTAATTTTATTTGAAAAAGAAAATCATTTAATTGGAAGTATTGACATTTGTGTTTATGTATGAATCTTATAATTTGTCAAAGTAGAAATATTAAAGCTCATATGTTTGTTAAATCCCTCGAGGGATATATTTCAAATATACCAATTCTACAGTCATTTTGAGTTCATAATTTAATAAATCAACTATTACACAAATTTATCTGAAATTAGAAATTATGTTCTTAATTTCACCAAATTAAATTATTTGAAAGCTCAAGTACACTTTCTCAACCATAAGAAAAGTTTGCAACATTCTAGCGGTGATCACGGGTCCGTGTCAACCCGTGAACCCGATCAACTTGAATTGATCTGATAACAAATATCTGAGTTGGGCGGAGTATTCAGCTTTGTTCGGGTAAAGGATAACAAAACTCAATCATAATTGGTTTGGGGTATCAGGTCTGCCTTTTTGGAGCTCGACAACCCGACCCCTTCACCTCCCTCTCCCATTGAAATCAAAGACAAAACATAAAAATACCTTAAAATCTAAATCAAAACAAAGCAACCCAAAATAAAAAATAAAAAATAAAAAATAAAAAATACCCAAAAATGTGGTTGCAACTCATAGATCTAGAGCACCCTTTTCCTCTATAGATTTGGTCCATCTAGAAATTGGAGCTTCCACGGCATCAAGATCGAGTCTCACCTCAACCTCTACAGATTTGGAGCTTCCATCGTGTAACATCTCGCTCTTCTACTTGCTTGTATGAGCTGCTAGGCAGCTAGTGTTGTGAATTTGTTTGTTTAATTGCCTTGAATGTGCACATAAGTAGATAACTTAGTGAAGAAGTTATCTCATAAATATAATTAAAATAATTATGAAAATTACGATATAATTAGAGAAAAATAGTAAATTAGTCAGAATAATTATAAATATAATTATTTGCAATTATTAGAGCTTAGCTTATATTTTATGAATATTAAGGATTATAAATAAATATAAATTAAGCTAAGTTAATATTAATTAGTGATTAAACTAATTAATTAAGGGCTTAATTAAATTAATTATATCAGGCTAAATAAAGAAATTAATTATAAGAACTAATGATATAATTATATCAAGTAATGATTTAGAATAGGTATAATTAATTATTTAAATTATGTAATCATGAGTGTAAGACTAATTAGAATTCATGCACTAAAAGTAAAGTTCACTTATCTTCTTTCTCATTGGTCTATATTAATTTTAAGACTAAATTAATCATATTAACTGAATTAATATTAAAATAAATATGATTAATAGAAACAATGAATTATTAAATGCATGTAAACCCAGTTCTAGCAGTTAGGGTTAGTGCATGGATATCATAAGCTCTACATGGGATTGTTAGGAGCTCTAACCTTGACCCAAGAAACCTTTGAATTCAAAATTAGGAGTCCTAGAGCTTGTATGCACTTTCTAGGATCCATTTTCGAACTCAACGTAACCCGAAGGGTTCTCGGTTGCACCATGCCCCAATAACTTAGCTCCTAAGCTATCAAGGCAGCTTGCCATTGCTGCCACGGAGTAAGGAGGCGCACCCAAGCCTCCCAAACTGGCCAAGCCCACTGTTTTGGCTTCCTTTATAAGCCAAAAACTAGCCTCCCCTCTCCCTTCATCATTTCATCTTCTTCCCCTCTATTTGTAAGAGAACCTGAGACACCCAAGGAGAGAACCACTACCAGTAAGCCACCAAATCACGTGCATGCCCCATCGGCGACTAGGAAGAGAATCACGATCACATCCTTAGTTGATTCTGTAACACCCTGGATAGTTATGATAGGCTTGTATATGATTACGGAGGTAGCCTAACACTAGTTTGTCATGTCTGTAAAGTTTTGTGACCATATGAGCACATTTAATCACTTTGCTGCAACTCTATGTGTAAAATATACCTGTTTTCAGGCCCATTTTTTGCTTAAACTACTCAGCTAATGGAGATAAGTGTGGAGAACTTGTTTCTAGGTCCAAAATGTGGGAAGTAGATGTAGTTAAAGTTTAAGAATGATCGGGGTTAGTTTGACATTTTTAAGCACACTGGTTGTGTGTTTTAGTGTCGGTTTGACCCCTAGCAGATATGAAAAATTATGAGAATGGTGAAACAAGATTTTTAATGAATCTTAGAATTTATTTTAATCCCGTTGAAAGTTGAAAAACCTGGTTTGGTGATATCTAAGCATTTTTAACAGTTCAGGTGAATAGTAGTTCTATAAGTGACCAAATGAGAGGCACAGTTTTGCTTTTGTTTGTGGCGTATTTAAGGCTAAAATGAGGAGTTAAAACTCATTCTCATTTTCTTCTCTCACGGATGCATAGGGAAAACAAGGGAGAAAGGAATTCAAGGCTTTAACGAAGAAGGATCTTCATCAAAGCAAGGGAGGGAGCTTAGCTTTTCAGAGGAGCGGTTAATCAATTTCATTTCTGGAAATTGAGGTAGGGGAAATCTGTTTTAATTGCTTATTTTCATTCTTTTCTTTAGGTTCAAGAGAAGCTTGAAGAGGAAATGATGGTTTGAGAGGTGATTTGATGATTTATAAGTTGAATCTTGATGTGGTTGGTATGGTTGAGTTAGAAACTAATTTGTAGATGTGTTTAGATGAAATTTTCATCTTTTGGAGCCTTAATTCCCACTTTATGTTTTTTTGGGGCTTTAGGTCATGATTGGATTTTGATTCACAAAAGTGTTGAATTAAATGAAATTGAAGTAGATTAAAGGTTGCTATGTGTAGTTGAACCCTGTTTGAGGTTAAAAAATCACTTGGAAGAGATTTTGATTGATTGTAAGATCACTTGTTCCTAATGGAACAGTGATCATTTCTGTAAAATTATACAGAAACTGATTATGTTTGAGCACCCAAGTGTTGAAGATCAGGCGCTGAAGCACCCAGTGCCCAGGAAGAAATTGTGATGCGCGTGGCGCGCTTGAGCGCACAGAAACTGAGCCCCTGAGCACTCAACATCCAGAGAGTCTTGCTTGAGGCTGTTGTTTGCATGCCTAAGCATTGGTTTGTGAGTGCCTGAGCACCCAATGCTGGATAGAACAGAGCCCTTATTTTGGGAAATGAAAGGGGATCACTTATGTGATATTTTCTTTTATAGTTTTTAATGAGTGTTGAGATATTAGTAGGAGTATTTAATGAAGTGTGAACGTGATGAATCATATAGATTCGTAGTGCTAATTCTGTGGAATAATTAGGCATGATTATATACATTTTGTGTATTGTGATTAACTGAGGAAATGAGCTTTCCTAAGTGTGAGAATTTCTCATGGTTGCTTTTTTAAGAGTATTAAAGTACTATTATAAGTATTTAATAAGGTGTTTGTGTGAATGTAAATCAATTGGAGTGTCAAATATTGTGGTACTTAGTATCATTGTTGTTCATGCTTGAGATGAGATGCATGTAAATCAATTGGTATGCTAACTATTATAGTGTTTGACATCATTGTGTTTCACTTTTGTGGTCATACATGTAAACCAACTGTGATATAATTGTGGAACGTAATTTGTGATTATTTTGTATGAGACGTTTGAGAAACATACATTGAGGTTTATAATATCCTCTTTGTGTTGTTGGAAGCATAGATTGGTGGGGAATATTCTCTCTATGTGATATGTAATAAGGTGATGAATATCCTTATTACATTATTGAGTAAGGAGGTGGGGAATATCCTCTTTGTTTTGTTGATCAGTAGAGGTGAGTAATATCCTCTACTTGTTTTGATGGATAGTGCTGGTGAGTTATATTCTCACTACGCCTAATAAACCATAACATATCATAACATGTCCTAGAGTATTTGAGGTGGAGAATGTCCTCAATGTATTTGAGGGCTCATAACATTTTGAAACTATATTCATTCCTAGGACTTGCATAGACATACATATTAGACATAATTAAGCATAAAATGGTAATTGTATGGGTGGTTGCTATCATAATATTTTCATGCATTGTAATTGTATAGGCAATTGTGTGTTGTTGAGATGAGATGCTATTTATTCTGTGATTGAAGTGTCAACTCAATAATTGTGAATATTATCTGATTGTACATATGTATATATGATGGTATTGAAATGCTTCTACTGAGATATGTTTTCTCACCCCGATTGTGTTGCCATGTAAATCTAGGTGCAAATTCTTTGAAAGGGAAGAAGAAGATGTATGAGGACTAGCATAGTATAGATGTTGTTTCGAACTGAGCTTATATATGTTTTATATTAGCTTAGTTGTTTTGAGTTATGTATAATAATATGCCCTTTGAGGTTGTGATGTATATATATATATATATAACTTTTGCTATTGTGGTTCTCCATATTTACTCATTGTATATGAATGATATGGGTTAGATGTTGATGTTTATTAGTAGTAGCAAGACCAGTATTGGGTTATTCATTTATATGACGATATATTTGGGTAGCAAATATTGGGCTATTACATTTTGGTTTTAGAGCAGTTCATCCTGTTGAGCTGGGGTATAGACTAACTATGCTTATGCATGTGAATAATGGTTATGCATTTCTTATCTCTTACAAGTGATTGTTTGAGTGGAATTGCATATTTTGCTTTTGAGATATTTGTTTTAGCTACTGTGACACAGTTACATGATATTGAGTCTAGCTAACTCAATATGTATTGTTTTGTATTTACAGAAGACTATGGCAGCACGAGGGCAACTGGAAACATGAGGGCGACCACGTGGGAGTCAGAATAAAGACTCTGGTAATGAAGGTATAGAGATGAGTGTAGCTATGATGGCGATGGCCAATGCCATGAGGCAACAGACTGAGCAAGTAGCAGCAACTACTAGAGTTTTAGAGAGGTTGGTACCTCAATAGCAAGTACCACCACCAGTACAAAAGGTACTAGTCGGGAGAAATTAGAATTTTCTCGACATTTTAGAATTCAGAAAGATGAATCCTCCGATATATAGAGGTCACTATGATCCGATTAAAATGGAAGAGTGGTTGACCGAATTAGAGAAGATCTTTGAGGTCATGGTTTGCTCTGAAGAGCAAAAAGTTTCTTATGCTTCCTTCATGCTGAGAGGGGAAGCGGAGCAATGGTGGTGAAGCACCAGGAAGGTGCTCGAGACAATAGGGACTTTGATCACGTGGGGTGTGTTCAAAGAGACCTTTTTGGAGGAACACTTTCCAAATAGTTTACAAGATGATCAAGAAAGGGAGTTTTTGGGTCTTCAATAAGAGGACATGACGGTTGGACAATATAAGGAAAAATTTCATGAGTTGTCCAAGTTTTCTTCTCAGTTTAGGCGGAATCCAGATAAGAACTCGAGGTGTGTCAAGTTTGAGTCTGGGCTGAGGGGAAATGTAAGAAGGGTTGTGAGACTTTTTGAAATCAGGGATTTTCCATCCTTGGTGAACAAGTATAGAATTGTGGAGTCTAAAAATCTCCAAATTCAGGCAGAGCGGAATTTATAAAGTCTTCAGAAGAATAAGAAAGTGGATGGTGGATATAGAAAAGGTAGTCCTAAATCTAGTCACCCACAAGAGAAAGGCCAGACTGTTCAGAGGGAAGATCGACAAGAGAAATGTAACAAGTGTGGTAGGTACCACAGGGACAAAGTTTGTACGATCGACCAAATCAGATGTTTTCAGTGTGACAAGTTGGGACACTATGCCAAAAATTGTTCTAAAAAGGAAGAAGACGGGACAGATGCTAGACCTATCACTAGAGGTAGAGTCTATAATGTACGAGGTGAAGAGGAATCACCATCTCTTGGTTCGGGAAAAGGTGAGTACATGGTTGTATATGTTTAGTAACTTTGTTTTCTTAAAATTTGGTTGTATCTGTGGTTGTATGTCAGTTGTGTTAGAACTTTATACGTAACGTAAACCAAATTTTGGGGACAAAATTCTAAAAAGGTGGGGGAGAATGTAACACCCTGGATAGTCATGATAGACTTGTATATGGTTACAGAGGTAGCCTAACACTAGTTTTTCATGCCTGTAAAGTTTTGTGACCATCTGAGCACGTTTAGTTGTTTTGCTGCAACACTATATGTAAAATATAGTTATTTTCAGCCTCATTTTTTGCTTAAACTGCTTAGTTAATGGAGATAAGTGTGGAAAACTTTTTTCTAGGTTCAAAATATGGGGAAGTAGATGTAGTTAAAGTTTGAGAATGATCGGGGTTAATTCAACATTTTTAAGCATACTGTTTGTGTGTTTTAGTGCCAGTTTGACCCCTAGCAGATATGGAAAATTATGGGGAATGGTGAAAAAAGATTTTTAATGAATATTAGAATTTATTTTTATCCTGTTGAAAGTTAGGAAACTTAGTTTGGTGATACTCAAGTGTTCTTAACTGTTCAGGTAAATAGTAATTCTATAAGTGACCAAATGAGAGGCACGGCTTTGTTTCTATTTGTGGCCTATTTAAGGTTGAAATGAGGAGTTAAAACTCATTCTCATTTTCTTCTCTCACGGTTGCTTAGGGAAAACAAGGGAGAAAGGAATTCAAGGCTTTAAGGAAGAAGGATCTTCATCAAAGCAAGGGAGAGAGCTTAGCTTTTTAGAAGAGCGGTTAATCGATTTCATTTTTGGAAATTGAGGTAGAGAAAATCTATTTTAATTGCTTGTTTTCACTCTTTTCTTTTGGTTCAAGAGAAGCTTAAAGAGGAAATGATGGTTTGAGTGGTGATTTGATGATTTATAAGTTAAATCTTGATGTGGTTAGTATGGTTGAGTTGGAAACTGATTTGTGGATGTGTTTAGATGAATTTTTTGTCTTTTGGAGCCTTAATTCCCACTTTAGGTTTTTTTGGGGGTTTAGGTCATGATTGGATTTTGATTCACAAAAGTGTTGAATTAAATAAAATTGAAGTGGATTAAAGGTTGCTATGTGTAGTTGAACCCTGTTTGAGGTTAGAAAATCACTTGGAAGAGATTTTGATTGATTGTAAGATCACTTGTTCCCAATGGAATAGTGATCGTTTCTGTAAAATTATACAGAAACGGATTCTGTGTTTAAGCATCCAAGCACTGAAGAGCAGGCGCTTAGCACCCAGTGCCCAAGAAGAAATTGTGATGCGCGTGGCCCGCTTAAGCGCGCAGAAACTAAGCGCCTGAGCGCCCAACGTCCAGAGAGTCTTGCTTGAGGCTGTGGTTTGCGCGCCTAAGCACTGGTTTGTGAGAGCCTGAGGGCCCAATGCTGGACAGAACAGAATAGAGCCCTTATTTTGGGAAATGAAAGGGGATCATTTGTGTGATATTTTTTTTTTATGTTTCTTAATGAGTGTTGAGATATTAGTAGGAGTATTTAATGAAGTGTGAACATGATGAATTATATAGATTCATAGTGCTAATTATATGGAATAATTAGGCATGATTATATACATTTTGTGTATTGCGATGAATTAAGGAAATGAGCTTTCCTAAGTGTGAGAATTTCTTATGGTTGCTCTTTTAAGAGTATTAAAGTACTATTATAAGTATTTAATAAGGTGTTTGTGTGAATGTAAATCAATTGGAGTGTCAAATATTGTAGTACTTAGTATCATTGTTGTTCTTGCTTGAGATGAGATGAATGTAAATCAATTAATATGCTAACTATTATAGTGTTTGAAATCATTGTGTTTCACTTTTGTGGTCATACATGTAAACCAATTGTGATCTAATTATGGAATATAATTAGTGATTGTTTTGTATGAGACGTTTGAGAAACATACATTAAGGTTTATAATATCCTCTTTATGTTGTTGGAAGCATAGATTGGTAGGGAATATCCTCTCTATGTTATGTGTAATAAGGTGATGAATATCCTTATTACATTGTTGAGTAAGGAGGTGGGGAATATCTTCTTTGCTTTGCTGATCAGTAAATGTGAGTAATATCCTCTGCTTATTTTGATGGATAGTGTTCATGAGTTATATCCTCACTACGCCTGATAAACCATAACATATCATAACATGTCCTAGAGTAGTTGAGGTGAAGAATATCCTCAATGCGTCTGAGGGCTCATAACATTTTGAAACTACATTCATTCCTAGGACTTGCATAGACATGCACATTAGACATAATTAAGCATAACATGACAATTGTATGGGCGGTTGCTATCTTAACATTTTCATGCATTGCAATTGTATGGGCAATTGTGTGTTGTTGAGATGAGATGTTATTGATTCTGTGATTGAAGTGTCAACTCGATAATTATGGATATTATCTGATTGTACATATGTACATATGATGGTATTGGAATGCTTCTACTGAGATATGTTTTCTTACCTCGATTGTGTTGTCATGTAAATCCAGGTATGAATTCTTTGAAAGGGAAGAAGAAGATGTATGAGGACTAATATAGTATAGATGTTGTTTTGAAGTAAGCTTATATATGTTTTATATTAGCTTAGTTGTTTTGAGTTATGTATAACAGTATGCCCTTTGAGGTTGTGATGTGTATATATATATATATATATATATATATATATATATATATATAACTTGTGCTACCGTGGCTCTCCATATTTACTCATTGTGGATGAATGATATTGGTTAGATGTTAATGTATGTTAGTAGTAGTAGGACCAGTATTGGGTTATTCATTTATATGATGATATATTTGGCTAGCAAATATTGGGCTGTTACAAATTGCACTAGTTAGTTTTGCTGAAAAATCTCCTCACCTGCTAACCGAGAACTTCATCGAAGTTGAGGTAGGGGTTATTGGGCTCTATTTTAATTTTCTGGTTGGAAACATGTTGAACTAGACTACCTAAATTGGGAAATGAATTCTAGAAACTTAATAAGGCTGGAAGAGGCTATGGTGGCCGAAAAACTCATCCCAGATTGTGAGCTTTAGTGAGATCGTAGCTGCCATAAAAGTAGATAGGAGCTTTGGTGAGCTCCCATGGACCTCAAATATGGTCCCTTGATATTGGGGAAGATGAATGTAACCCCTATTAGGGCCCAAAAATCGAGCAAAATTGCCTTCCATGGAGGCGGTATAATTGGGTTCATGGTGGTGGCGGTGGCGCGATGGCCACCACCCATGTTGATGGTGATTGTTTTGGGTCGATAGTGGTCTACGACTTTAGTGTTGAGGCTTGGATGGCTAGAAAAAAGGGCTAAATTGCCACTATATAGTGGTGGTGAGAGAGAATAATGGTGGTAGTGGCATGATGGCCACCACCCATGTATTGAAGAGGTTGGTGGTAGGTGGAGGTGCCTGCCTAGCCACTGTCTACAGCTATCCAGGCCAGAAAAAAGAAGAAACCACTGCCCCATGGTAGCAGTGGCAGCCATGGCAATCAGCACCCATATTGAAATGAATAGAATAAAACATGGGCTAAGGTGGTTTTGGACCATTAGGACTATTTTGCCATTACTAAATGGTCAAAATATGAATTAGGAGAGTGATGGTGTGGCCACCAAGGGTCCGCCATCTGAACCATCACTCATTGTCTCTTGTTTTGGAGCATTTTAGAAAAATATGTGTAAAGGTGAGACTGCAACTAAGGATGGCTACCCACAATGAGCCAAGGTGGTAGAATCCACCATACTTGTAACACCCTCCTTAGGACATCACATTTTATGTTACTTAATTACCAAATTATCCCTTCATTAGAAATCGTGCTTATAATATAAATACAAGTTGTAAAATTTCATAATAATAATAAGATAAACTTAGCGAAAAATAAAAACATTACAGCATTATCACAAATAATTCACATCATATATACATATACAAGTCTTTAGTATTGTCATATTTTAATATTTACAAACTAGACTCTTAAAATATTTAAAACATTATTTAAACTAACATATTGCCCAAGTCCTACAAGATAATAGAACCCTCAGACGAGTCCTCCTCAGATTCCTCAGCATATAAGAATCCAGCTTGACGTGAAGTCTTACGGACAGGTGTCCGAGTAGACGACACAATACTGACCTCACTAGGGGTACATTAGTAAGTCTCCCAGTACTGCCTAATAGATATTAGAAACTCTAGTTGTACATAAATATTAACACTAAAGTAATGATATCCAAGTTGTTGTCTACTCAATCTAATATTTAAGTTGCCCAAGTAATAAATACGCTCTCTAGCCAAATCTACGTTCCATACCTCTGATCCTCCAAGAAACATCAATCTCATATATCCAAGGAAACACGACATCTCTATTTCTTCAAAACTCAGCGTCCTCAACAGGGATCTGCTTTTCCTCAACTTCTCGCTCAACTTCTTGCTCAGTGTCTTTTAAATTATAAATATAATATAGAATAGACATACAAAGGGTGAGATCACCTACGCCATTACCAATATGGTAGCAATGAAGATAAACACATACAATATCTCATACAGCTATCATACCATAATTACAGTTATGCCATTAATATCATTCATCATAATAACACATGTAATAAACAACAATTATAATCATGCCATTACTAATAACCAAATAATCAATAATTCAATTATCATAAATCATAATTACGATAATGCCCTCAATAACTATATGTATGCACACAGACTCAATTTCCTACTCCATGGAGCTAAAACTCAGGTCAGAGAGAGTGATCGAAAAGATTTGTCGGTACTAACATGCCTCAGACCACATGCTCAATCTTGCACATCTAGCATATACACGACAGTATTTATCAGATCTTAATTAATAATAGTGTCTCGGTTAGGATCATTGGTGTGTTGCGTCGGTCTAACGTATGGTACAGAAGAGCCACCCACTGCCCATTGTAGGCAACCCGCACCCCAATGCCCCCAAGGTCAACGAGTGACTTACACTACGCATATCGCACCTACTCAAGAGGTGTAGTCTCTCCTAGGCAAATAGCCTCATACAGTCCATCGGACCCTTTTCAATGCATGTACTATGCACCATTCACAATTCCAATTTATTATCTCATATTCAGGGTTTTACACATTAACCCCACAGTACTTTTATTGTAATCTCATCGCGTAGTCACATTTTCGCATTTTCTCAATTGCGCAACCATTTTGTCATATTTTCAAATTGCGTAGTGATTTTTCAATGTTTCTCAATAGCGTAAAATATTTTTAATACATTTTAAATCAAAAATACTATTTTTCTCATTTAACACCAAAATTTGACTTTATTTTCCATATTTGCACAATAGTCCCTCAAAAACATAATAATTACATTATAGTCCTCATTTAAATAATATTTTCACAATAGTTCCTCATAAAATTCATATTTATGAAATAGTCCTTCCAGTATCAAATATTTACAATATGACCCTTCTTTTATAAACTATTTGCAATATGACTGCTCTTTAAATAAAAATTACAATATGGTCCTTCTTAAAATATTAATTACAATTTTGTCCTTCTTTTATAAAAATTTACAGTATAACCCCTCTAAAAATTAGTATTTGTAATGTTTCCCAAAAATGATATTTCTTTCTTTTACTTCACACATTACAGTTCAAATTTTATGAAAGCGCTTTAAAACCCATAGGGTGAGCTATACGTCAGTACACTTCAAGTATTTGACCCCCGAATTAATTTCATAATTCATTTATTTAATTCTATCAATTTGCTTTCTAAAAATCATTTAGCTTACTACTAAATTCCAATTGTTCCAAAATCAATTCTTTCTCAGTTAAACCTTCAATTCTCAAATCTAAACCCATTATTTTCAAGACTTTGGTCCTCTTTTCTATGATAAGGCCGTGAGCCTCATTGCTCTTTGGAGCATTCATACAATCATTTCATCATGTTGTTCACATCCTAAATTATACATACACTTGCATGTATTCAAATCTCATACAGACATGCACATATCAAAGCAATAATCATAAAATCACACATGCAATCACAAAAACAAAACCACAAACACCATAAACAAAATTCAAGAAGCATTAAACACTAGTGAATAAACCCTTATGGCTTTTTCACCGTACAAAACCATCCCCACACCACCAAAACTTGGTTGGTGAGGTAAAATCTCTCTCTTACCTCTTGAAGACAAGATCCTCAAGCTCCTCTCCTTCTCTTTGATTTCGTGTGAGTCAAAAACAATTTCCTAAAATTCTTAAACAATAAGTAAAATCACAAACAAAGCTTAATAATGAAAAATCACGGAACAAACATGGTTCATAAAATCACAAACTAAATTTAAACCCAAAGAATCAAAAGTTTACCTTTAGGAAAGTAAACCAAACTTGGATTTTGAAGCACTTACGATAGGATTTTCACAAAACTTCCTAAATGAAAAGTGTTTAGGAGGTGGTTTAGGTTTAGGACATGATAAGAACAAAAATTATAGAAGATGGATAGTGGTCTTGGGTGTTGGGGCCGAAATCTAGAGAGAAAATGGAAAGGAAAAATAGTTGGTGTTCTTGGGAAATTTGAGAGAAAATGATGCAAACTTTTTGGTGAGAGAAAAAATGAATAATGAGAGAGTAATTGGAGTGGTGCTACCGTGAGTAGCTTGTAGGAGAGATTTAGAGATTTACTTGAAGTAAAATATCATAATTTGAGTGCACATGCAATTACACATGGCTTAGTCACCTTTTGGTCATGCAATGGTCACTGGGATGGACCTAGAACATTAGAGAACATGGTGGAATGGCCCTCCTTGGCCGTGGGACTCTAGTGGAGTTAGGGACTTAATTTAACTTCAATTAAAGACTAATTGCATGCTAATTAGATAGCTAATTAATTAGGTTAGGTTTCCTAATTACACTTAATTAATATTCTAATTACATAACTAATTAATTAAATATGTAATTGCATATATCATAGCTTCTAAATAAAATTAGGATATCTAATTAGTAATTAGATTATAACTAATTAATAACTAGGTTAATTTACTTAGTTTCTTAATTAGGCAATTAAGATGTCTAAATTAGATTTAATTAGTTACTAAGTAAAAGTCAAGCCACTATATTTGACTCAATACTAGCCATTGAAATTTACTTTGTTTCCTATCCATTGATCTAATCTAAGGTGGATATCACTTAGTGATTTTATCAGGATTCATTTCACACCATTGATCTGATCAACGGTTATGATCGAAAACATCTTTATCAAGCTTTTCATTCGATGGTCCACAATAAAGTCCATGCCCCTTTATTTGATCACTTCTTATTAGATAGAAAAGTCCAGCAACCTATTTTGGCTAATTCCTATTGGTTCATTTTGATTTAGGTTACAGAAAATATTCTAAGCATATTTTCTGTCAATTAAATTATACCGGGTCAAATAAATTATAGCAGAGCTGCTATAAATAAAACAGCAGATATTTATCCGTGAAATATTTTTATTTCACAGATAAATTCTAAAATTTAAAAAATTCTTTTCTGTATCACTCAGATTTGGGTTTAGCAAGATCCCCCGTCTCCGAATAAATCAAATAAGAATTTTCCCGGCCCAAAAATTATTATTTTCCTGACCAAGAGCAAATCACACAAAACAATCAAAAATGATCTCAAAACAGTCAAATTATTTTTATAACATATAGAAAACACAAAATAGTGTAATTTTGTTATTACTATTAACATAGTCAGAATTTGGGGTGTTACAATACTCACTAATTATTTCATTAAAGATAAAGTTTATTGGGTTAAGGTCAGGCTTAGAGAGTCCAGGCTAGGATTTGTCAAAGGGCCAAGATGACCCTAGTTACACTCACCGGGTAAACCCTAACCCTAGACAGGGCTAATTAAATGAAATAGACAAGTGGTAACATGTTTACAATGGTTGCTTAAAGAATAATTAACCTAGGACTAATGATTTATAAGAACTCAGTTACTCCCAGAGGTAAGATACCTCGGTGGGAACTTGTATGATATCAGACAATGCTTGTTTATGTCAAAGGTTATGTATATGTATTACTTGTATGTCAAGTTATCTCTAGTTAGGCCTAAAGTTTAACCAAGATTATTATTGGTATTGGTAATTGTATATTATGAGATTGTAACTGATATAGTTGTTATATGAGAAAGTATATAAGAAACTATTATAATGCCAATAAAAGCTATTAGAAGCTATATTAAAAGTGAATGTTGTGCATTATACAAAACTCATGAGAAAGAGTATCCATTTCCAAAGATTAGGATAAGTGAATCTAACCTTCATTTTGTGAGATCCTTATCAAAGTTAAGTGCAAGGAAAGAATTCACATTGCTTGGATAGAATTGTGTAGCACGTACTACTACTGAGAGTGGGCTAGCTCATGTCTGACAAACAAACTATCATGCAAAAGTAAGGTCATTCCTCCTTAAAGAGGCAGGTTATTCCTCCTTAAGAAGGTCAAGAGTTACCTCAAGGAGGATCATAGTTCCATATAAGGGAATCACAGAAATTTAGTAATGTCCAAAGAGAAAAAACATTGCATTCATATATGGAGACTATTATTATTGATCATGTTTATATAAGGATAATTGGTATAAAAGTAACATCTGCCTCCATACAATAACTTTATGATTTTTAACTTATATTTGTTGTCTATTTTTCAGCCTGAGGCAGCTTGATTTATTATGATGTCATTTCATATAGTTTTACTGAGAATTCTTATAACTTTCACCTCAGTTGTATGTTTTCCATGATATATCTAGATTGTGACCATGCTTCTCCTGAACATTCACTTTGAGTTCATGGACTGCCATTGGGTGTGCTTAGAGGTTACCAACACCTATTCCTTCATAGGGCTGCTGCATGTCCACATCATGTACACACCCAATGTGCCAGGGGATGGAGCTAGGATTGGTTTTGTGATGTATGGCTAGTGTGTAACACCCCAAAAATTTCTTGTTTCATAATATATATTTATTTTATAATATTTGTGATTTTTGTGAATTTTTCTGAAATTATTTGAATTATTTGATTATTTTAATATATTTCTCAATTTACGTGCACACTGAGCGGGCTGGGAAAATAAAATATTTTCCCCAAGGCCAAAAACTTTGGACTATCAAAACATCGACAGGGGATCTTACTAAACCTGAGGCCAGACATAGTTTACGAGATTTTTATTTTTTGAGATTTTATCTGATAAATAAAATACTAGTATGTTTTATTATTCGTTGGACAATAAATACTATTTTTGCTAATAGTAACTTTTGTCCACTGGATAATAGCTTTAGTAAAATGTTAATCATCTTTTATAGAGTGCACTTTAATGACATCACCAAGATGACATCATGTGCATGATATCACCAATTGACTTTTTGGGAGAATGCACAAAGCTTCTCAAGGAAGCTTTTTACAAAGCTTCCAAAGATGGCCAAATCCTCTCTCCTCTCTCCCAAGTACTCCATGACAATGGAGGGAGTTTTGGAGCCAAAAATTTCTTTTTTGCTTTATCACTTTTACATTCACCTTTTCAAAATCCCAAAAATATCTAACATTTTCTCTCACTTCATCTTTTTCTCTCAAGTTTCTCTCTTCCTCTCTACTCCACGACAACCACACCAAGGGGAGACCATCTTCACTAGCTTGTTAAACTAATCTCATTTTTTTTGCTTCCTCTCATCATCCTAAGACTTTTGCTTCCTCTCATCATCGTAACACTTTTCTCTTTGGTGATCACCTCCTAAATCTTCCTTTTTCATCTCCCACCATTGGAGCCCTAACTTGAAGCTCTAAGGTAAAGTTCTTGCCTTTTCTTTTATTTTCTTCTCTTTTTCATTTTCTTGGTCACCTATGTGACCAAGAACTCCTATTTTCATGGTTTGAGTGAGGATTTTTGTAAAAGTTTGCTCACCTTGGGGTTCTCTTGAAGGTGGAGGACAAAAATTGCAACAAAAGGATTAAGAGGCTTGCTCTCTTGTGTTGTCTTCTACAGGTAAGAGGGAGATGATCCTCTTCAACCAATCTTGGTGGTGAGGAAACATTTTTGGTGTTGTTGATGAGGAATCCATGTGGGATTACTCTCTTTGTTGTGTTGTTCTTCATGATTTCGTAGCTATTTTGACTTGTGTAAATTTATTGATTTTCATTGTGTATCTTGATGGCTATGGATTATATATTGGATTGCTTGGATTGATGTATAGAAAATCTAGGGCTCTTTATCCCTTTAGGATTCACAGCCATGAGGCCAAATTTTTGGGTGTTCAAGATTTAATTTTTGTAGAAATTGGGACTTAAGTAATTAAGTGTTAGGTAATTAACAATGTGATGGAAATTTTAGTTGGACTTTTGTCCTTGGGAGGCTCACGACCTTATGGTCTAAGTTAAAGAACGAAGATAAAATCCTTATACTAATTTGGGACTTGAGTGATTTAGTGATGATTAATTGATGAAGACGATGAAACTTTAGGTTTAGAGACTTTTCAGTGAGGGTCTCAGCCAAGAGGAAGAAAAATAGGAAGTCTAAGACAAATTTTATGGTAACTTGGAACTTAGAAGTTTAGGTTAAAGAATAAATTGGTTAAGGAATTGTAATGATGAAAACTTTTGGGTCCAATGACTCTTAGGGTTCACGGCCATGTGGGGTAACCAAGGTGAGATTTTTATATCAAAATTAGAAATTGAATAATTAGGTAATTGGATCTATAATTGAGGACTTACTAATTATAAAAAGAAAAAGAAAAGAACAAAAATTTGTATCCTTTGATCAAGAGTGAGTTCGCTAAAGTGGCTACAATAAGGGGTTTGAATGATGTTTGAATCTCTTGGGGTATTCTATCTAAGAGGGTTATTGGTAGAAACAAAGGAAAATAATTTATTGGAAAAGTATAGGGTGAGTCTGGTGAGAAATACTAGGAAGTATTGCCTAGAGGAATTGTGTGGCGTCCCGGGGCCGATGAGGGCGGGGAGTGTCGCCGGTGCAATGAGGCACGGACAAGGAGCGGCTCCTGGTATGCTTCTAAGCGGAGCGTCTGCATGAATGAACTGAATGCGCACCGGAATGAGAGGGATTCAGAGACTATGTAGGTATGGGACTATATAGTTGAGGATGGCTTAAAGGAATTGATTTGGTGTAACCATATCAACAAGTTGTAATTTCTTTTCGGGAGCCTAGAACATAAGAACTCCATGGTTAAGCGTGCTTGACCTGGAGCAATTATGGGATGGGTGACCTCCTGGGAAGTTTCCTAGGAAGCGTGTGAGTGAGGACAAAGCACGCTGAAAAGACCCGTGTTGGTTTGTGGAGACTCTCATCAATCCTACAGGCAGTCCCGGGTCATTACAAATGGTATCAGAGACGGGACCTCTCCCAGTACGGTGTGGTTCGGGGACGAACCAAGCGGAAGCTGGTGGGCATGTGGCGTCCCGGGGCCGATGAGGGCGGGGAGTGTCGCCGGTGCAATGAGGCACGGACAAGGAGCGGCTCCTGGCATGCTTCTAAGCGGAGGGTCTGCATTAATGAACTGAATGCGCACCGGAAGGTCTGCATGAATGAACTGAATGCGCACCGGAATGAGAGGGATTCAGAGACTGTGTAGGTATGGGACTACATAGTTGAGGATGGCTTAAAGGAATTGATTTGGTGTAACCATATCAACAAGTTGCAACTTCTTTTCGGGAGCCTAGAACATAAGAACTCCATGGTTAAGCGTGCTTGACCTGGAGCAATTATGGGATGGGTGACCTCCTGGGAAGTTTCCTAGGATGCGTGTGAGTGAGGACAAAGCACGCTGAAAAGACCCGTGTTGGTTTGTGGAGACTCTCATTAATCCTGTAGGCAGTCCCGGGTCGTTACAAATTGTGGCAAGAAAATGTAGATAATGAGGTATGCTTTGCATTGGACTTGGAAAGTTTAGAATTTAGTTGAAATATTAAGAAATGGTTGTTACCTTGAGAACTTAGAGGTTGATATGATAAGGATTTAAATTAAAGGACTTTGAAGTAGGAAGTAGGAGAAACAAAATTGTATTCTCGGAAGAAGGGTGATTTTTGGCTCTAGTAATGAAGTTAATGATAAGAATGATGTTTTAAAGATTTAAAGTATTTTATCTAAAGAGTGTTATTGAAAACAATATGAAAAGAGATTATGTGATGGATTGTTACCCTATGAAGCTTTGTGATGACTTGTCTTATGTGAAATCACATGATTGAACATTCACCATACATTGAATATGTATTTGAGCATTATATAGTCGTGGCGTTTTATGCCTAGGAGTGAGCGAGAACTTACAGGATAGTGCGATCCATGGTGGATCTTGGGGGATGTTCAGGGCGATGTGATTCACTTAGTGATTATGTTATCACATCGTATACCCCTAGTCGTGACACTACAAGAAATTCATAAATTAGCGACGGAATTTTGCGAGGAAAATTTTTTCTCGCAACTTCCTCGCTAATCAGAGAGGGAATTGCGAGGGATTAGCGAGGTAAAAATATTCCCTCGCTAAATTTAAAAAAAAAATTCAAGAGGGAAACAGCCACTGAATAGTTAGGTAATTGCGAATGAATTATTTTCCTCTCTAAAATCAGTGAGGAAATTACCAGAGGTAATATATTCCCTCGCTAAATCAGTGAGGGAATAACGAGGATAGATGTTCCCTCGCCAAAATCAACGAGGGAATAGCGAGGAAGTATGTTCCCTCGCCAAAATCAGGGAGGTAATAGCGAAGAAATATGTTCCCTCGCCAAAATCAGCGAGGGAATTGCGAGGTAAGTTTTTCCCTCGCTAAATTGACGAGCTAATTGAGAGGGAATTGCGAGGGAATAATTTCCCTCGCAAATAAAAGGACCGTCCCACTCGGTTAAGAGCCAAAACATTTCGTTTAGGTTAGAAATCAAATCCCCTTTCCCCTCCACATCTCCTTCCCACCCACAGCACCCGAGATGGCCTTCCCCTCCACATCTCCTTCCCACCCACAGCACCCGAGACGGCCTTCCCCTCCACCACCTTCCCCGGAGCTAAGCACAACAGCTAAGCGAGTCAAATCCCCTTCTTTTGCAGCGGTGCCAGTGACGAGCAACCACGCAGCCACAGCAATGCGATTTCTTACTGGTAAGCCTTCTTCCATTTGTCTTCTTTAATTTTCTTCTTTCTTCCACCTGTTCCCTCATGTGTTTTCTGTAGAATCTCACACTCACGTAGCACCCATTCCTTTTTTAAAACATTCCTCTGCTCGTACTCACTCTGCATAGATTAGAAATAGCCATTTTCCCTAATAATTATGTTAGAAATAGAAAATATACAGATTAGATGGTTTTGGTGAGGAAGAGTGCATTTAAAAGGTGTTTACTTTGACATTGGACTGGAAAAAATACAGAGAACTAGGGATTTATGTGGGTTCTGAGATTGTATATCATTACTGCTTTATTTCTGTGGCTATGGTAGTACATTCGATGGACAATGAGGTCCCATTTGCATGTGCACCAAATGGACAAAATTAAGCATGCGTTTATCATAGGTCTATAATTTAATTGTGATAATTATAGAGTTCATAAGGACTGCTGAGTAGACATTAATATAGGTCCAAAGTCCTGCACTATAATTCTCAGGAAATGAGAAGAAAATGATTTCAGTACTTCTAATTGTATGGACAAGTACTTTGTCCTATATGTGGGGTGGAATTTGCAAATGAAACATTATTAGTGATTGGATTTTAGGCACAGGGTAGCTTTTTAGCTGAGATAGCAATAAGCCAATGCTTGATTTAGTACTTAAGGATAAAACTTTTCCCATGCAAGCCAAATCATGACACTGCTTGTGCTATTTGCATTATTATTCCTTCTGTGAATAAAACTTATTTCATTGAGAGATAATAGAGCAAGTATAAAACAAGAATAACACAACAATGGTATCTGGTGCCACCTAATCTTATAGGTAAATGTGTACACACTACATAGGCAAAACCTACTGCCCCACGATTTCATAGGGTTGCTTGTCCCTTGATTCCCCAAGACTCTATAATAATTGTGCATTATGAGGTTAATGGATACTAAGATCCATGCTAATCCACCAACTCCCCTTTTCATTCTCCTATGCTTCTGATGTGATAATATAACTATAATAATACTAAGGCCAAATAACCTTTTTGTTCCTTCACTTCTTTTAAAGTTGTAATCCATTTACATTCATCCTTCTCGAAAATTAATTTGGTCATTCATTAGTAATTTGCTATTAATAGTAATTTCCTAACAAAGTAGAAATTTTGACTTATTGCCTCTAAGCTGTCGTCTCTTTACTCTCTCTTTTCCCACTTTTAGAAATCATATAAAATCTAAACTCAGAATTCATGATGTGGTAATCTGGTTCCATTTGAAACAAATGGTCCTTTTAGTCTGCCATTTGATCTGTATCTTCAATCTTCATATCCATCTTTACAATCTGCAAATATCAAATTGCCCACACAATCATACCATTATTGCTGCAAAATTAGTACAGTTGAGCCCCACCAATAGGTTCAGGAGAGGTTGCCTTATCATTTTCTTATGATTCCTGTAAACTGATTCCTAAACTACTCTTATTGTTTTTATTTTGAGAATTTGATTGGCCTTGACCTACTGCTGTTTCTTGGTTCTCTTCAAGATATGCTCGCCTCAAATGATTAAGTTGTATTAGTGGTTTTGTCTTTTATAAAATGTTTAGTTTTTGGCAATTTCAGTGTTGCGTTAGTAATTCATGTTCACTGCTGTTCCAACTCCAAGAAGTCAAGGTGGTCTCAACCGTGGGCCCCATTCCATGTCCCACAAGCAACAATAATCTCATACTTTAACTGTAACCCAACCCATGATGGTTGCTCCTTTACATCCTTCACAACCTTAATTAATTTTCTAAATCATCCTTTGCAATTTGCAGTTGTCCCTCTAACAACGTGAGCCCCAATAACACACATCCTAAATTTAATGAATCATTGAATTCAACCATCATGTTCCAGATCATTGTTTAGAACCTGATATTGTAGTATAAAGTTTAATCAATTAAAAAACACGTAATCACTCTTATATCAGAATAAGAAATAATCTCATATTCTGAGTATGAAATATCTCGTAATCTTATAAAAAAAATCCAATTCTACTAACGTCTCTTCACTTTAATAAACCTTATCATATATCCTACTCAAGCATCATCAAAATAATTATCTTAATATTTAATAAAAATATTAAATTAAATATATTTAATATCTTAAAAATATAAAAAGCATTAATACTTGCTTCTATGATTATTTGAAAAATTGGTTAGGACTTAGAATTCTTTTACCATATAACCTCATCATGAGAAAATAGAGGAACAAGAGGCACACAGAAGCTTCCTTGGCCATTTTAAAAGAGTGCTACTGGAATGTAGAATGATCTGATTTGATTGGCATTTTAGTGTGATATATACAGCGGCATTGCTTTTAAAACATGGCATAAAAATAGAACTATTGTTTAAAAACATGAACTGGGGAAGGTGTTGAATATAAAGCCATAAAGGCGAGGAGGAGTGAAAAGAGGGGAAAAGTGTCAACAAAAGAAAACGACCAAGTTAAAGTTGTAATGATAATTATAAAGAAAATATGTTACTTTCCAACGAAGGATGCAGTTGGAAATGTTTGGGTCTGATAACAGTATATCACTGTACGAAGAACCAACATGTTTTTATTGCTTCTTTATCTTTCCCAAAGCCCGTAAGTGCAATATCTAGCTACACCTCTTCCCAAGTGACAAAAATTATCATGTGCATTTATAAATACTGGGACACACATGCCCTATTTCTCTGTTATGCGCACCTTGTGTCTTTTGCTTAATGTTAAGGACTTTTATTTTTTTAATTTAGATTATGCACATGTAACTATGTTGTGCGGTTACCCTGATAAACAAAGGTAACTGCTGGCCTATACAATTGGTTTGCGCTATTGGATTCCCTAACTCAGTCATGATTGATGACCGGTTAATGTACCAACCGCATAAATAAATTCAGCGTTGGATAATTAGGCCAAGAATAATATAGAATAACATAGAACTTGATGGCCAGACCCTTATCAACCAAAAACCTTGCATTAAGAGGTTGATCAACAATAAAGGGTAATACAACAAGGCTATGGCCAAACTGCAGAGTTTCAATTACAGAGCCCCAGCCAGAGTGAAATAAAGACCCCCCAATAGATGCATGTGCCAATATTTCTTGCTGTGGTGCCCATCCCATACAAACAATCCCTCTCTTGGAAGTCCTTTCACCAAAACCAACAGGTAGAGAATCATAATCATTAATTGCCCAACTGGGTTTTCTCAGTGCCCATAAGAATGGCAATTCAGACACCTCCAGTCCATAAGCTATCTCAAAAACTTGATCTTTGCTTAGTTTACACTCACTGCCAAACCCCACAAAGACTATTGACTTGGGTGCTTACTTATCAAGCCACTCAAATATCTTACCCCAAGACCTATCAGCAATTTCTTTCTCTGGCATTTCTGGAGGCAAAAACCTATGGGAATCACTGGCTTCCCAATTAGTTTCTGGCATACATTCAAGTACTCACCTTCAATCTCATAGCAACTACGAATGGCCATTACTTGGGAGGCATGCACTAACTTTGCAAATCTTGAACCATCACTTATCCCAAAATCATTTTTTGGAAGTCCAGCATGAACACCAATTGCATTGTTATCTGGTGCTCCAAAGAATGATATTGCAGAAGCAAAAATAGGAAATTCACTGATTCACCTGTTTCTGCCTCTGAATTAAAACTGTAATTGGGAACAAAATACACATTGGAAAATTCTGAAATTTTCCAGGAAATAAGCCTTACATGTTAGCTTTAAAATGCCACTAGTTTCACGTAAAACGGACATTGGAACGGGAAGTTATGCAATCTGGTTTACTGTCTACCAGAATGCATTTTCTGCAGAATCCAACTCTGATTCAAACAGAAACTGGTGCAAATTGGCTACGTGGAAAATTCTGAAATTTTTACCACACGTAACCCTATGTCTTAGCTTTAAAATGACACAAAAATCAAGTCATTCTGATGTCTGTAGCTCAAGGTATGCAACAAACATCACCAGCTGTCAGGATAGCTCATTTTTCTTGTTTAAGGGAGTCTTTGCTGGTTTTTTGCATCATGTTGCATAAAACAATCGAAAATCACATTTCCAAATCTTCCCAAAGGTTTTCCACCTCTAAGCATAATTAGTTCTCTAGCCGATTAGAGCTCTTCAATAATCAGTTAAAGTCCCTAATAATCTATTTTCTAAAGATGCCTAACTCTAGGTTCGACCTGTAGGGAACCAAGTCTAGGTTCGACCCGTAAGGAACCAACTCTAGGTTCGACCTCACTTGCTTGAGGGAAACATCTCAATAGGCTCAACCTCACTTACTAGAGAGAACCAACTCACTAGGCTCAACCTCACGTACTTGAGAGAACCAACTCACTAGGCTCAACCTCACTTGCTTGAGGGAACCAAATCACTCTTGCTACTATCCCATTTCAACTCAACTTATTGAGAGAGTAAAGTATTTACCACAAAACTTGCCTATGTAACTCAACTTTAACTATTAAAGGAGTTACTAGTATTTATAAGATTCAAACCATCCCAAAATATCTCCAAAACTTGCCTTAAAAGACTGATTTTTAAGATTGTACCAAATATGCATCTTAACTCATAAAATTCTAAAATTTTATGGGAAGATAGCTCTCTCTTATATCTTTCCAATGCCGCAAACCTCACCTCATTTGGATAAGCGTATCCAAAGTTATGCGACATTTTTCAGAAGTAAAAATAGAGGATTTACTGGTTCACCCGTTTCTGCCCTGACTTAAAACTGCAACTGGGAACAAACTACATACAGGAAAATTATGAAATTTTTCAGGCAAGAAGCCTTACATGTTAGCTTTAAAATGCCACTGGTTTCATGTGAAACAGACACCGGAGCAGGAAATCATGCAATCTGGTTTACTGGCTGCCAGAATGCATTTTTTGCAGAATCTGCCTTGGATTCAAACCGAAACTGGTACTATTGGGCTTGGTGTAAAATTATGAAATTTTTATCACACATAGCCGTATGTGTTAGCTTTAAAATGACACAAACATCATGTCTTTCCGATGTCTGTAGCTCAAGTTATGCGACAAACATCACCAACTGTCAGGATAGCTCATTTTTCTGGTTTAAGCGAGTCGTTGCTGGTTTTCTGCATAATGTTGCATAAAACAACTGAAAATCACATTTCCAAACCTTCCCAAAGGTTTTTCACCTCTAAGCATAATTACCTCTCTAACCGATTAGAGGTCTTCAATAATCAATTAAGGTCCCTAATAATCTATTTTCTAAACATGCCTAACTCTAGGTTCGACCCGTCGGGAACCAACTCTAGGTTTGACCTCACTTGCTTGAGGGAACTAACTCAATAGGCTCAACCTCACTTACTAGAGAGAACCAACTCACTAGGCTCAACCTCACTTACTTGAGAGAACCAACTCACTAGGCTCAACCTCACTTGCCTTAGGGAACTAATTCACTCTTGCTACTACCCCATTTCAACTCAACTTATTGAGAGAGTAAAATATTTACCACAAATCTTATCTATCTAACTCAACTTTAATTATTAAAGGAGTTACTAGTATTTCTAGGATTCAAATCATCCCAAAATACTTCCAAAACTTGCCTAAAAAGGCCGATTTTCAAGATTGTACCAAATGTGTATCTTAACTCATAAAGTTCTGAAATTTTATAGGAAGATAGCTCTCTCTCATATCTTTCCAATGCCATAAACCTCATCTCATTTGACTAAGCGTATCTAAACTTATGCGACATTTTGTAGAAGCAAAAATAGGGAATTCATTGATTCACCCAATTTTGCCCTGACTTAAAACTGCAACTGAGAACAAAATACATATAGGAAAATTATGCAATTTTGCAGGCAAGAAGCCTTACATGTTAGCTTCAAATGCCACTAGTTTCATGTGAAATGGATACCGGAGCAGGAAGTTATGTAATCTGGTTTACTGGCTGCCAGAATACATTTTCTGCAGAATCCAAGTCTGATTCAAATCGATACTGGTACTGTTTGGCTCGGTGTAAAATTCTGAAATTTTTATCACATGTAGCCCTATATCTTAGCTTTAAAATGCCACAAGAATCAGGTCAATCCGATATCTGTAGCTGAAGTTATGCGACAAGCACCACAGGCTGTTCGGGTGCTGTCCTGATTCTGCAAATTTGGGTATTGCATAATCTTAGTTTCTAACCAAGTTCTAATCCTCAAATCATGGATTCTAAGTGTTTTCCAACCCTAATCATGGTCTCTAATGACGTTAGGATCATTAAACACTAATTTAACTCATCAATGATGGATTTAAACTCAAACTTCCAACTGAAACCCTACTTTTTTCCAACTAACCATTAAAAAGGAAACTATGGATTCTAAGGCCTCCAATCCATCAACTAACTAGTATCTAACTTATTAAACTTACATTATGATCAAAGTCAATCAATCACAACCTAATTCTCATTTTTCTCCAATCCATTTCTAAGATTCTCTATCATGTACCAAAATAGTTGGTTTGACTCATAAATGACTATCTAATACTTATTAGACTAAAATTATCCTAACTTAATTCTTGGAAGCAAGAATCAAGCTAAGAGCTAGGATTTTGCTCTCCAAATCCAGTTTTCCATTCCAAATCTCTAACCCTCATTCAAAAGAACAAAGAGGGAAAAAGAATAGAAACCTCCTACCTTTAGGTGATGACCAACCTTAGAGCCTTGCTGTTCTTCTTTTCCTCTTCCCTTCCTTTCTTCTCCTTTCTCTCTTTCTCCTATTCGTTTCTCTGTTTCTGTTCTATTCTATTCTTTTCTTTTGTTTTCTACTGGGGGTCGTGGGTTAAGGGGAAAATAGGAACTTAAGTTCCAGTGTTAGAACTTCTACATGCTACGAACACTTGAATTATACTAATTCAAGTTTTTTAACTTCCCAACAACTTTAAAATAAATATTAGGATTCATTTAAATTGCTGATTCACTTTTATTCTCATTTTCCATATCTGTTACTAGTCAATCAATATTAAAATACACAACCAATATACTTAAAAATACCTAACTGACTCCGATTCTTCTCAAATTTTAACTGTATCTTACTTAACTCATTTGTGACCTAAAAACAATTTCTCTATACTTGTTTCTCTTAACTTAGCCTTTAAAGTTATTTCCTAAGTCATTTTAAGCTATTTTCAATTTCTGTGTTGCAACTAAGTGCCTAAACTAATTCAGTTTGTCACAAAACTGAATTGACATATTAAGCAAGTATTAGAATACCTTTGTAACCCGCTTATAAGCCTAACATGATACTGAGGGTGTGACACACTGCTACACCACATTCAAAACAACTTGGTTCATTTCTTCATCAGGCGACTGAAATTCACGAATCAGAATGATCATGACTTCCTTAGTATCGCAATCACAGTATAGGGCTTCCAATTCCTAACACACCGCTTCACCTTCTCAATCATGTTGCACAATCTTAATCCCGATGTGCCGAGCTTGCCATGATTTCTAACTCTTATAAACAACCTTCAAGAAGGGTAAGAGTGCAGGTATACCAAGAGCAGAGGCAACAACACTGAAAGCTCTAGCAATAGTGTTCCTAACATATTCATCAATGTTGTCTATGTCAGGTCGCATAGCAGCAATCATTGTGGCCAGTGAAAACTTAGATTTTATTTATACTTTTCTCTCCTATGAGGTATATTTAGGACTATCTAAATATGACATCAAATCTTGGATGTTGAAAATAAAAGTTATGAATTTCTAACGAATTATATGTTAAGAATATTGGTTTCATTTAACTTTTGATTGTGCTTTATCATATGCTTAAAGTTTTATTTTCTTATTCGAGTGAAGATTTGAGAAAAACCTTAGTTTCCCGTTTGAGATTCAATATGAATGAGCACACATACTTATTGTTCGTACTGCTCATTGTATTGAATCTTGAATTGTCAAAGTGGGACAATTTGGTAAGAAATTTTTCCTTCACTTGGTTAATAGTTATTATTTAAATCTCAGATCTTATACTTGTTGAACTTTCGGTATGTTACATTTCCTTTTGTTCTCTGGGTGTATACTTAAACGTGGTAGATCTCACTGCGTTATAGTCATGCACTTGGAGACCAATGGGAAATCTTTCAAAAATTTTGTCGAGTATAAAATATGAGATTTAAGGAATAACTATTAACCAAGTGTTGAAAAAGTTTCTTATCGAATGGGATAGGGCCATACCATGATAAGAAGGATCGGTTGATATAAGGATTTGTATTAATGTGCTAAGCTAATTTCAGCAATCATAAGACCCGATCGAAGTTGGATGTTATGAAGAAATGATCCTACCGGCTATGTAAGTGAAGAATTCAAGGATGGAGTTGATGATTTCATTAGGGTTACTCAAGGAGACCCGACAGTTAGTGATGCATTAAATCGCATCCTTTGTCCATATGCTAGATGTAAGAATCGTTCCTGGAGGGAGGTATTTGGGGTAGAACAACATCTGTATAAGTACGGATTTGTGGATGGTTATGTAAATTGGACCATTCATGGTGAGGACATATGGGGAGATAGCGGCTCAACATCCATTGTCCATGATGATGAAGTGGAGCCTAGGAATCTATACATGGATATAGTTATGGATGCCGCAGGTGATAGATTAAATCTAGAGGCTCAAGATTTAGAAGAGGATCCAAATGCATCAGCTGCAAAGTTTTATGACTTGCTAAGAGACGCTGATGAACCTTTATGGGATGGTTGCCATAAGCACACGAAATTGTCAGCTGTAACTCAACTTTTGAACTTGAAGTCAGAGTTTAACATGAGTGAGAGTTGTTACGATAGAATGATTGTCATAATTAAGAGCATGCTTCCAGAGCCTGAAAGGTTACCCGAAAACTTCTACAAATCGAAGAGAATGGTTCATGAGTTAGGATTAGGATATGAGAAGATAGATGCGTGTCTTAATCAGTGCATGTTGTATTACAAAGAATACAGTGACAAGAGACTCTACTCAGTTTGCTTAGTATGTGGACACCCACGATTCAAACCGAAGGCGGGACGTTCATCGAATGAGAAGGATGTGCCGCACTCAGTGTTGCGATATTTTCCCATTATGCCAAGACTCCAACGTCTGTTTATGTCCAAAAACACTGCACAATATTATGACTTGGCATGCAGATGGAGTGCGTCAAGATGAATCAATGGTCAGGCATCCAGCTGATGCTGAGGCTTGGAAATGATTTGACGCTACCCATCCTACATTTGCCCTAGACGCTCGAAATGTTAGGTTTGGCTTGTGTACAGACGGTTTTAATCCATTCAGTGGTTCAGCCACACCATATTCATGTTGGCCTGTTTTTGTCACACCGTACAATCTACCTCCAAGTATGTGTATGAGAAGGGAATATATATTCCTCACTCTTGTGATTCCTGGACCAAAGTCACCTGATAAAAGTTTAGATGTTTATCTTAGACCCCTAATTGATGATCTGAATATATTGTGGGATGATGGGGTGCAAACTTATGATGCTTGGAAGAAGCAAAATTTCGATATGAAAGCGGCTTTGTTGTGGACAATAAGTGACTTTCTAGCCTATGGAATGTTGTCTGGGTGGAGCACTCATGGAAAACTTTCTTATCCATTTTGTATGAATCACAGTAAGTCATTTGTGTTGAAGCACGGTAGGAAATGTTATTGGTTTGATTGTCATCGCCAATTTTTGCCCTTTGATCATCCATTTCGCCGTGATCAAAACTCTTTTAAGAGATCAATAGTGGAAAAATTGAATCCACCGCAATGGCTGAGTGGGACAGATGTCTTGAATAGAGTGACTCAACTTAAGGAAATCATTTTCGGCTTGAATTCAGGTAAATAAAAACAAGATGGCTTTGGTATACACCACAATTGGGTGAAGAAGAGCATATTCTGGGAATTGCCTTATTGGTCTACTAATCTAATACGACATAATTTAGATGTTATGCATGTTGAGAAGAACGTGTTTGATAATATCTTCAACACTGTCATGGACATAAAGGGCAAGATAAAAGACAATGCAAATGCAAGAGAAAATTGCCTTGGAGCTAATAGTTGACAATGGCAAGTGTAAAAAACCAAAAGCGATATATATCTTGGATGCCAATAAAAGAAGGATGGTGTGTGAGTGGATAAAATAGTTGAAATTTACTGATGGGTATGCGTCAAATATCGCACGTTGTATCAATGTAGACGGCGAGAAGATATATGGAATGAAAAGTCACGATTGTCATGTTTTTATGCAAAGGTTAATTCCTTTGGCATTTCGTGATATCTTGTCAAAACCTATATGGGGACCGTTAACAAAACTAAGCTTGTTCTTTAAAGAAGTTTGCGTAACTGAAATTCGTGCTTCCACTATTGAGAATGCAGAGCTTTCTATCATTTGAAAAAATTAAAAGTTTAAGAAGAATTTTTCCTCCAATATTCTTTGACGTGATGGAACATTTAGTCGTGCATCTCCTTTATGAAGCTAAGGTTGGAGGATCAGTGCATTACAGGTGGATGTACCTCTTTGAGAGGTGTATGCTGTACTTAAAAAGAAAGGTCCGAAATAAGGCGAAAGTTGAAGGATCTATTTGTGAAGCGTATATTTTAGAAGAAATTTCTAATTTTGCTTCTATGTATTTTGATCCCCACCTACAGACCAAGCGCACTCAAGTTCCTCGGAATGATGACGGTGGGGAAGATGCAATTAATGAACGGTTGTTTGTTTTTAAACATCCATGTCGTCCTGTCGGGAGAGGTCGAAATAGATTCTTAACGGATGTGGAACTTCAGATTGCTGAGACATATATGCTTGTAAATTATGGAGAAGTAAAACTTTATCTCCAGTAAGTTTACTCTCTATCTAATGAATTTGTTATTAATGTGCTAAATTTATGCTAAATATTAATTATTGTATTGATTAGACAATTCGAGGATTCATTAAGGGATACAGATCCCAATATAACTGATGATCAAATATTGGAAGCTCGAGATAAGGACTTCAGTAGGTGGCTAAAACATCTAGTGAGTCCTTTTATCCATAATAGTGATCTATCATATTAAATTCAATGTGCATTATGCTAGATGTTACAACTATCTACCGTCTATGTAATGATACAGGTTAATATAGGCCAAGTCGAGGATCAAATGATACGAGAGATAAGTTACGGTCCATCCAAGTCCGTGACTTCTTACTGTGGCTTAATAGTTAATGGGTACAGATTTCATACCAAGGTGTACGGACAAAATAAAGCTACCATGAATAGTGGCATATGTGTTAGAGGTAGTATATATGGTGAGAATGACTTCGACTATTATGACATAATTGAAGATATATTGGAATTGTCATATGTAGGAAATCAGAACAAAGTATTTCTTTTACAATGTCATTGGTTTGACTCGATAAATAGAGTCAATGTTGATGAGAGATATGGGTTGGTTGACATCAAGCATAAATCAAGACTTCACTCAAATGAGCCATTCGTCTTAGCCGAACAAGCACAACAAGTGTACTATACAAGATACCCACAAAGCGGGAATAGAGCTAATGGTGAATGGTGGGCAGCTTGCTAGGTCAGAGCAAAACTCTTCATGGCTGAGACATTGAATGAGGAAGGTGATGAATTGAATGACTTAACTGCCACTGATTATTACCAAGATGATGGATCCCTTGGAACACATAATCCTGTGATAGATGATAAAGCAGTCTCTTTGTTTAATGCACATGCCCAAATGGAAGAAGTTAACATGCGTGATATACATTATCCAATGGACGATCTGGTTGATGATGAGTTCATTGATAACAACGAAAATAATGAAATTAATGAATTCTCAGATGAAGATAAGGAATCTTTTGCTTCAGACTCAAGTAGTTAAAATTGAAGCTTGTTCAATAAATTTTGTTAATGGTATTTACACTAGATTATCATTAGTATATTTTGAGGTTTTTATTGACATATAGTTGCTTAAATGGAGTCATGTTTCATTATGTTTCCTTGTGCAGCTATCCATCATGACCCTTCGAGGTAAAGGTGCTGGACGCAGTCGTGGGAGAGGTCATAATGTTGCATCTACCTATGATTCTCCACCAGTACAGCATTCTCAGCCTTCTCCAGGTATACCTATAGGATAATCTTTTTAATTATTATTAACTCGTGGTTTATATAAATGTAATATATATGTGGTTTTTTATGTATAATTATATTAGGTGCAACTTTCGCTACTGGCTCATTGACCAGTGCAGGCCTACCAGCGTCTAGTCCATTGACCATTAGAGGCGCATCAGCTTCTGTCCCACCCCTTACTGACCTAGTGATTTCTATGCCACCCCCTGCTGACCCACCCACTAGCGGCCCGAATGTGGTGCCTTCATGTGGAGAATCCAATGTAGAAACATATAGCAGGGAACTTATATATGTGGCGCATGTCCCTGAATCATAAGTACTAGTGACATATCATCTTTCATTACATGTATTTACTTTCAGATAACTCTCTCATTATCTTATTGTACTTACAGGAGGAGGTTTCTACCATCGAGGGTGACACGTGATATTATGTACAATGTCATGACACGGATGCCTGTTCCGGCTAGTACGTGGCGAGGTTATCCAGTTGAGATGAAGGAAATACTATTTACCAACTTCATGGTAAGTAATTGTGTTTATAGAATTATATATTATACGTTTATTGAAAAATAAATATACATACATATCCTTTGTGTAGGCTAAGCATCAGTTCACATTTGATGCTGATCACGGCATGGCGAGAACTGTCTGCGAACGGACTATCTTGGACCGTTATCCAGACCATTTGAACAAAGCACAAGATAAGGCCTTTGAGAGGGCAAATTCAAACAACTTGGCTGATATTAAGGGCCATGGGCCCAGAGGAATGAGGACGGAAGTGTGGGATGGCCTGGTCGATATTTGGCTGACAGAGAAATGGATGACAAGGTTTGCAGCTGCCCGAAGGAACAGGGCAGCCATGCCTGATGCCTTGAAGCATACAGGTGGGTCGATAAGCTTTGGTTAACACAAGAGCAAGATGGTAATATAACTTCCGCATTTAAAGTTTTAACGATAAGCATCTGTATATGAACATGTTGTAATTACTTGAGTTATTTACCTATCTTGAGTATGACATAGTATTTTAGAGGGATTGCCTTACTTTTGATATGTGTTTCTTATATAATATTCTTTCATATGGGATTACAGGAGGCAGAGTTAAAGCATCCGATTTCTTACAGAGATCTGTATGCAAAAGTTCATAAGAAGAAAGACAGAAGCTATGTTTCTGAGCGCTCGAGGAATTTTATTGTACGTGTCTTGTTCCTATTCAAAAGTCATATATATTTTAGGTTATTTTTTTTTATTAATATTTTTCTTGTTTTGTTATTTTTAGGAGTCATATGACACCGTAATGACAGAAAAATATGGAGAAAACTCTTCTTCTCACTCTATGGTTGACCCAAAGGTCTGGTTGGATGTGGTGGGTCCCAACAAGAAGGGACGTGTGCATGGCATAGGTAACAGCTTACACATTGGTAATAACACCAGGCCAGCTTCATCCTCCTCGTTTGCGGGTCCTTCCCACTCTACACCGTTGACACAAGACATATCTGAAGCTATAAACACAGCAATGGCAGCAGCGATGACTTCGTTTGTCCAGAGTCAACTTATCCCTATGTTGGTGCCCTTCCAATCATTCCTATCTACGATCGGATCAACAAATGTTGCTCTACAACCACCATCGCAAGATTTAGGCAGGGAGGGTCGAGAGGAAGACGAAGACGAAGACGAAGATAACTTAGACTGATTGTCATTTTTTTTTCTTATTGTCAAATTTGTATAACTTTCAACTATATTCATTGATTATTTGTATAATAACTTTAACTATTTATTGGATTATTTTGTACAAGTTATTTGTTGTAGCATTTTACAATTATTGGATTCTTGTTGGATTTTTGTTTACTGGATTTTTGTTTGGTTGTGGTTTGATATGCAAGTTTTGGGAAAGTTATATATACAGATAGGTTATTAAAAAAAACTAGCTCAATAGCGAGGGATTAGCGACAGAAACATTTTAAATAGCGAGCGATTAGAGACCACATAGCGACTGATAAGTAAGCGAAGGATTCATGAGGAAATAGCGATGGGTATTTTAGCGAGGAAATAGCGACGGATAAGTAACCGAGGGATTAGCGAGGAAATAGCGACGGATAAGTTAGCGAGGCATTAGCGAGGAAATAGCGACTGAATAATATAATCCATTAGCGACTGATTAGCGAGGTATTAGCGAGGGAATTTAGAGAGGGTTTAGCGAGGGAATAGAGAGGGAATTAATAGAATAGCGAGGGAATAGCGAGGGAAATTGACAAAATTAGGAAATAATTCAGCGATGGAATAGCGAGGGAAATTCCCTCGCCATTTTGCGAGGGAATATTAGCGAGGGATTAGAGAGGAATTAGTGAGGGAACTAAATTTTCTAGCGAGGGAAATTTCCCTCGCTATTTTCCTAATTTCTTGTAGTGTGAACATCATTTTCAACACATTTCTTGTAGTGTGAACATCATTGCAACACATTGGCAACCCGATAAAATGCTATTGCTTTTCGTGGTCTGGCATAGACTGTCTTTTAAGGGGGGACGGATCTTCTGGAACGCTCATCTCTGAATCTTTAGTTCCATGGAGTATGAATTAGTTCATTATGCATACACATGGTCAGTTCACATATTGTCATGGCATGGTCAATATATATATTGTGGTGGCATAATTATTATTTATATATCTTTGGTGGATATCTGTTGTTATAGTGCTATTAATATTTATATTATTGTGGGATATACTTTCTGATGATATCTATGAAATTGATAACTTGAATATATCTGTAGTATCTGTATGTATGGAATGACTACGCTGTTCATATTATTTTCCTTCATTGCCATGTTGGTAATGATGTAGGATATCTCACCTCTTGTTTGTACTATTCTTGTTCTAAGTTATTTTGGTTAAAGATTGTAAAAGGGATGAGGTTGAATCTCCTAGATTTTACTTGGTCTGATCTCCTGCGTTCGGTGATGGCGGCAAGAAGGGGTTCTATTGGTTTCATCGGGATTGTGTTCACCAAGGGTGCCAATGTTTGGCGAGTCGACTGGGCCGACGAGCATATACGGTATGTTAGGGATTTGATATTGACCATGATGAGGACTCGCGATGGAGATCCTATCCTGACTCTCACTACATCAGTGCATCTGGAGATTGCCTTGCCCATTCAGGAGCTATGGGGTGATCTGCTTCATACCCCTAGAGAGGACGAGGATTCTATGGCATCGGCTGCTAGGGCACCTGCCCGTGGGACAGCACTATGTCCTGTCCTTGTGTCTTCAATTGAACCGAGAGAGGATCCCGAGGTGGATCTGATGGAGTGCCCAACTCCTTAGTCATGGGCGTCGTTGTAACAGTCCAATATTTGCTACCTAATTATATCATCATATAAATGAATAACCCAATATTGACCCTGCTACTACTAACATACATCCACGTCTAACCCATATCATTCATACATAATAAGTGAATATAGAGAGCCACAAAAAGAAAAGTTATATATACATCATAGCCTCAAGGCATACTGTTATACATAACTTGAAACAACTAAGCAAATATAAAACATTTACATATGCTCAGCTTAAAATAGCATCTAAGTTATGCTAATCCTCATACATTTTCTTTTTCCTTTTCGAATAACTTGCCCCTGGATTTATATGACAACACAATCGGGGTGAGAAAACATATCTCAGTAGAAGTATTCTAATACTAGTATATATACATCAATATATATATATATATATATACAAACAGATAATTATCATAATTATCTCATTGATACTTCAATTAGAGAAGCAACAACTCCTCATTTCAACAACACGCAATCGCCCATACAATTGCAATGCATGAAAATGTCATGATAGCAATCGCCCATACAATCGTCATGTTATGCTTAATTATGACTAATAATTATGTTTATGCAGATTCCTAAGTATGAAAATGCATAATGCATGATACCACATCCAGGACTCCAATCCCATGGCAATGTCATGAATGCATGAAACTTGAACAAAGTAATGGAAGTCCATAGTTTCATCCACAGCCTTGAATAAGTACTGGAAGTCTCATCTAGCATACATCATTATCACAGAGGAAGTCTCATCCCCCCTGGTAGTGAAGTCTCATCAACTACACAGTTATCGATAATGAATAAGGAATTTTATCCTTTAATACTTCACTATATTAGGAAGGGTACAATGCTCCTTACCTGATATAGAACACCCACTTTCACGGGGCTAAACAAAGCAAAGAGGATATTACTCACATCCTTACTTCACAACATAGAGAGGATATTACTCACCAATCTATGATTCTCAACAATACAAAGAGGATATTATAAGCCTCAAGGTATTTCACATACAATAGAGTTGGATATTTCTCACCAATTTATTGTACAAACGCATAGGAAAGATATTACTCACCAGTCTATGCTTCACAAACATCTCATGCAAAATAATTACTAATTACTTCCCGTAACTAGTTTCACAATTGATTTATATGCATTCCAAGTTCAATTCACAACACTTCATCAAATACTTATAGCAGTACTTTAACACTCTTAAAAGAGCAAACATGAATAATTCCCACACTTAGGGAAATTCAATTCCTCGATTCCTCATAATACAAATTATATGTATATAGTCATGCCTAAATATCTCACGTAAATAGCATTACGAATCCATTTGATTCACCACTAGCATTACGAATCAATATGATTCATCACGTTCTCACTTCATTAAATACTCCTACTAGTGTCTTAACACTGTTTAGGAAGCATTACACCAAAATCCCCTTCCATTTCCCAAAATAAGGGCTCCGTTCTGTTCTGTTCAGCACTGGGCGCTCAGGCACTCAGATTCTTCACGCTTAGCCGCGTTACACGCGTAACCTAAACTTTCTATGAACTGGGCACCTAAACGGCCAGCCACACAGCGCTTAGGCACTCTCCACATCTAACAAATCCTTCCTGGGCATTAGGCGCTTAGACGCCCAGCAATTCAGCGCCTGGGCGCTCTCAAACCAGAAATGGTTCTGCATAAGTTTGCAAAAAAGATCACTAATCCATTAGGAACAAGTGATCTTACACTCACTCAAAATCATTTCTAAGTGATTTTCTAACTTCCACAAGGTCCATGAACATATTGAAACTTTTATACAACCTCAATTTCACTTAAATCATCACAATACACCAAGCATGTATTTATAACCATGTCTAATTACCTTCCGTAATTAGTATTTCAAGTTAACTTGACTTAATACATTCCCACTTCATCAATTATTCCTATTAGAGTTTCAACATACTCTACTAGGCACAAACAAAAGATTCTAACAATTAGGAACCTCAAAACATTAAAATAGAAATTCTAATGAAATTTGTTCTGGGCATCTAGGCGCCCTATCCTTGCCTATGACATTCCACCACACTATGGAAGCCTAAGGTGTTCCAACACATTACCCATTGATAATCCACCCTACTATGGTTATCTAAGGTCCCTCTAAGGCTTCTAGTCTTATAAAATGCCAAAACATGCATTTCTTAACCCGAAATGCATTCTGCTCAATCTCGACCTTTGACTTTCGCACAGTAAAATGAGTATAACTTGAGCTATGGTTACCAAAATGATGCAGTTATTATGGCATAGGAAAGATAAGAGAAAGGGATACAACTTTTATGAAGACCACAAAAATTCATTCTCATCATAGGAGACACGGCGTGTCAAAATACACGATCGTATAATTTTACATGGCCCTGGCCGTGTTTTTGAGCATTAGGAAAATTTTCTGGCAGAGAGGTACACGGCCTAGGCCGTGTAATCGTACACAGGCCGTGTAATTCGACCAGAAAACATAGAAAAGACTCTGTTGCATAATGCTATTATTTCTTTGATCATTTTTCATGGATTTTGGCCACTCCAACTTAGTTTCTAAGTGATTTCAAGTCCCAAATAAGTTCACAAACAAAAAGGAAACTTAAAACACTAACTCACAACACAAATTTTAGATTCTTAGATTAAATCATCCATTTACACCCTAAAACTCCAATTTTTTCATAAATGGCATTCAAGGGTATTCAAGTGATGAAAAATTGTTCTATTGCCTCTAGCAACCTAAAAACATACTATTCTCAAGCTTTCTAACAAGATTCATGCATTTACTAACATAAACACAATTCTCACACTTCAAAATCACATATTCCCCCATCAAGTTCCCATAACCCAATGAAGAAGATGAAGTTATGAAGTAACACAAATTTTCCCCCTACCTCAAGGTCAAGATGATGAGGATGAAGCAAGACCTTCACTTGGATCCTTTCCTTTGATTGTTGATCCTTCTCTTCCTTTCTCCTCCTCCTTCTCTTTCTCTCTTTTCTTTCTTTTCTCTTCTTCTTTCTCACGTTTTCAGCCTCTCTATTTTTGCCTTTAAAATATCCCCACTGTGGGATATTTCAAGAAGAGAAGTTCCTTTTGAATTCTCTTGGTTGGGTACTAAAACCCCGATTTGCTAAGAACACTCAACTTCTCCAAATCTGATTTTGTAGCTTCTAACAGATTCAAAATAAATTTTAAGATTCATTAAAAATTCTATTTCACCAAAAATTGATATTTCCATATCAGTTGTGAGTCAATCCGGCACTAAAACACACAACCAGTATGCTTAAAAATGCCGAAGTAACTTTGAAAATTCTCAAACTTTAAATATTATATAGTTTCCACATTTGTGACTTGGAAACAAACTCTCCACACTTATTTTCACTAATTAAGCAGTTTAAGCCACTTCCAGAGCAAATAATAGCTATATTTCTCACTTAGCATTCTAGCAAAGTGCCTAAACGTGCTCAAAAAGTCATAAAATTAGACAAACATGTTAAGTAAGTATTAGGCTACCTCTGTAACCATATACAAGCCTAACATGACTTTCTAGGATATTACAATCGTTGTGGGTAGTTTATGTTTCTTTTGCATTACCTGTATAAAGGTCATTTTGAGTATAACTGCATTTTGAAGTATAACTTGGTGTATTTTTTTTGAACGGTATGAGCAATGCGCCGCGCTATGTATATTTTAAGGTAATTATCCAGTCTTATGTGCTGTATTTTGAGTATATCTTGTTGAATTATATTTTTAAATGACAACATGTGTATCTATTCATTCGTGGCTCATATTTTCTTTATATGCACAATGATTAAATTTGAAAACTTGTTATTTGAGTTGTAGCACGCCAAAAATTTAGTGTCCGTGGTATAATGACGATTGTGCCATAGTTACTAAATCGAGGGGTGTTACATTAGGTGGTATCAGAGCAGTTCATCCTATTGAGCTGTGGTATGGACTGACTATGCTTAGACATGTTAGAAGTTTCTTTGTATGTTGTGCACTTCCTTGTCTCTTGATTGAGATGTTTGGGAAAGGAAGGCATGACTTGCCATAGGTTGAATGTTGGTAGCTACTATTGTATAGTTACATGACATTGAGTATTGACCCACTCAATGTGTAATGTTCTATGTGGACGGGAAACTATGACTTCACCTAGGCGTATTAAGGGAATAAGAGTTCTTTTAGTAAGAAGCTCAGCTAGTATGACTGAACTTGTTTAGGATTTGTTTGCATTTACATCCTTGTTATGTTACCTCTAGAATTATTTGAGCCAATGGGTTAGAAAAAGGGTAGTTAAATAGGACTTGCAAGGTTTGTGGATTGAGGCATCCAAGAGGTTTTGGAGAATCGATTTTCTTGGGAAAAGAATATCTAGCGTAAGTATGGTTCGAGGAGTTGCTTGGGAGTTAAAGACTTACAAGAGATCGCGCCATAGAATGCAGAATGAAGGAGCTCAAGTTAGAGTCTTTTGGATTTGGTGGTTAGGTTTGTCTTGTTGTGTTGTGTGACTCTTTGTGTTTAGTTTCCGAAAGGAGACAATATTGTTTGAATTGATTGCTTTTGGTTTTCCTTATGTTTCGATTTGTTTGTCCTTGAAGAGGGGCAATGGCTCGGGGTAGACGTAAGTGTGTGAATGCGGGGAGTGACGATGATGATACGACTGCGGCAGCAAAAGTAATGCAAAGAATAGCTGATGTAACAACACACCAAGATCAGAGGGCCGCACAGCAGTAGGAATTGGAAGTTGAGGTTCATAATTTATTAGAAGAAAGTCAGTTTTGGAGTAATTTTGGACTGCCTAAGTTCCAAAGGAGGAATAATAGAAAAGTTAATCAGTTTAAGCAGAAACCGTATTCACGATGACCGAGGGAGCAACAACAGCAACAAACGCATGAAGGAAGTGCGAGTGGTAATAAATCCAATCTGACCGTGGTATCTTTACCAAAATGTAAGAAGTGTGGAAAGAACCACTCAACGAGGGAGTGTAAGATCAAGGGGGTAATCTACTTCAAGTGCGGAAAGCCCGGACATGTTTCTAAAGATTGTACTTCACCAAAGAGGAAATCTTCTGTTAGTAATGCACGTGCTTCAAGACCTCAAACTGAACAAAGAATTTATACCCTGAGTAGGGCAGAAGCTTCCCAATCAGAAGACCAAACCAAGGGAGATCATGCCTCAGGGGGTGATCCTTTGTCTATGTTGTACAACTCATGGGGCAACCCATTCTGTTATGGCTTATAATTGTGTGGATTGATTAAAGTTATCGGTGTTTTTGTTACCTTTTGACTTGTTTATTTCTACTTCTATCAATAAACCTATTGTTACTATCCAATTGATTAAACTGTTCTATTTTTGTTAAAGACTAAATCCTTTCCGTTAAATTGATCTGTTTACCTCTTTCTCAAATATCCGTAACTTTAGGAATGTATTAGTTATTTTCTAATCATATCCTGTTAGATCGTTCCGATAAAACCTTAGTGTCTCTTAAAATTGAGATTTTTGGATTCTAGTGACCAACCAAGTTGAAGTTTATTGAGGAAAGGAGCCCAAGGATGCATGTTATTATATTCTTTGGAGGTCAAGAGTAAGAAGAATGTGAATGTCACTCTTGTAGTCAATAAGTTTCTCATGACGAGCTCCAGTGCTGTTAGTTAAGGGGAAGGATGGAACTTCTTAGTGATTTGTGGACTATCGCGAGTTGAACAAGATTATGATCAAGAATGAGTATCCTTGGAAGAAGATAAACGATTGGATGGATTAGCTGGAGGGAGCCTCTATTTTCTTCAAGATTAATCTATGCTCTGAATATCATCAAATTTACGCAAAAGTAGAGGATGTTTTCAAAACGACCCTTTGAATGCGCTATGGGCATTACGAGTGTCGTATGATGACCATTCGGGGTAACAAATGCTCTTTCCGTATTCATGGATTACATAAATCAGATCTTTCATCCTTATCTAGACAAACCTGTCATTATCTTAATTGACGACATTCTGATCTATTCTTGAAATCAAGAGGAACATGCCAAACATCTCAGTATGGTTCTCCAGATCGTGGAGAAGAATAGGTTGTACACCGGGAGGTCAAGATGCGAGTTGGTTAGAGGAAGTTCAGTTTTTGGGGCACGTAAATTCAAAGGAAGGAATTTCTGAGAGTCTGTCAAAAGTCAAAGCAATTTTACAATGGGAAAGACCGAAGTCCGTAACACGGGTTCGTAGCTCTGTGGGATCAACCGATTATTAGTGATGATTCATCAAAGGATTTTCCAAGATAGCAGGACCTCTCACTCAACCTACGAGAAAGAATCAAGCTTTTCTATGGACCAAGGCATGTGAAGAAAGTTTTCAAGAATTGAAGAAACGACTGACTACTTCATGATCCCAATGAATTTGTGATGTTTTACATCAAAGTTTGGGATGCGTGGCTGTGCAGAATTGGAAGGTTGTGGCGTATGCTTCAAGGCAATCAGAAGTGCATGAGGAGAACTACCATACACAAACTTGGAGTTAGCCATTGTGTGTTTGTGTTAAAGATATGGAGACATTTTCTACATGGAGCAACATTTAACGTCTGCAGAAATCACTAGAGTCAGAACTATCTGGTGATTAGAAGTAGTTAAATATGAGGTATTACATGGACGGCGATGTAAGACACCTTTGTGTTAGCACTAAGACAGTGAAAGGATTATGATTGGACCCGAGCTTGTACAATAAGCAACGGATAAAGTTAACATGACTCAGGAAAGGATGCAAATAATTCAAGGGACAAAATTGCGTTAGTAAAAGCAATTTGGAATAATGTAATGGGTGGCACAACGTGAGAGCTAGATTCTGAGGTATAAAAATTTCGAGGATGAAATTTTTTTTTAGAATGGGAGAGTTGTAACACCACAAAAATTTCTTGTTTCACAATATATATTCATTTTATAATATTTGTGATTTTTGTGAATTTTTTTGGAATTATTTGAATTTTTTGATTATTTTAATATATTTCTGAATTTACGTGCATGCTAAGTGGACCGGGAAAATAAAATATTTTTCTGAGGTCAAAAAACTTTGGATTGTGGAAATGTCGATGAGGGATTTTACTAAACTCGAGGCCGAACATAGTTTACGATGTTTTCATTTTTTGAGATTTTATCTGATAAATAAAATCATAGTATGTTTTATTATTCGTTATACAATAAATACTATTTTTGCTAATGGTAACTTTTGTCCACTGGATAATAGCTTTAGTAAAGTGTTAATCATCTTTTATAGAGTGCACTTTAATGACATCACCAATTAACTTTTTGGGAGAATGCAACAAAGCTTCCAAAGGAAGCCAAATCCTCTCTCCTCTCTCCCAAGTACTCAACGACAATGGAGGCAGTTTTAAAGCCAAAAATTTCCTTTTTGCTTTATCACTTTTACACTCACCTTTTCAAAATCCCAAAAATATCTAACACTTTCTCTCACTTCATCTTTTTCTCTCAAGCTTCTCTCTTCCTCTCTTCCTCTCTACTCCACGGCAACCACACCAAGGGGAGGCCATCTTCACTAGCTTGTTAAACTAATCTCTTTTTTTTTTTTTGCTTCCTCTCATCATCCTAAGACTTTTCTCTTTGGTGATCACCTCCTAAATCTTCTTTTTTCATCTCCCACCATTGGAGCCCTAACTTGAAGCTCTAGGGTAAAGTTCTTGGCTTTTCTTTTCTTTTCTTTTCTTTTTCATTTTCTTGGTCACCTATGTGACCAAGAACTCCTCTTTTCATGGTTTAAGTGAGTATTGTAAAAGTTTGCTCACCTTGGGGTTCTCTTGAAGGTGGAGGATGAAAATTGCAACAAAAAGATCAAGAGGCTTGCTTTCTTGTGTTGTCTTCTGTAGGTAAGAGGAAGATGTTCCTCTTCAACTAATCTTGGTGGTAAGGAACTATTTTTGGTGTTGTTGATGAGGAATCCATGTGGGATTGCTCTCTTTGTTGTGTTGTTCTTCATGATTTTGTAGTTATTTTGACTTGTATGAATTTATTGATTTTCATTGTGTATCTTGATGGCTATGGATTATATATTGGATTGGTTGGATTAATGTATGGAAAATCTAGGGCTCTTTGCCCCTTTTGGATTCACGACCATGAGGCAAAATTTTTGGGTGTTCAAGATTTAATTTTTGTAGAAATTGGGACTTAAGTAATTAAGTGTTAGGTAATTAACAATGTGATGAAAAATTTAGTTGGACTCTTGCCCTTGGGAGGCTCACGGCCTTATGGTCTAAGTTAAAGAACCAAGATAAAATCCTTACACTAATTTGGGACTTAAGTGATTTTGTGATGATTAATTAATGAAGACGATGAAACTTTGGGTTTAAGACCTTTGAGTGAGGGTCTCGGCCAAGAGGAAGAAAAATGGGAAGTCTAAGACAAATTTTATGGTAACTTGGAAATTAGAAGCTTAAGTTAAAGAATAAATTGGTTAAGGAATTGCAATGATGAATTAAGATGAAAACTTTTGGGTCCAATGACTCTTAGGGTTCACGGCCATGTTGGGCAACCAAGGTGAGATTTTTATATCAAAATTGGAAATTAAATAATTAGGTAATTGGATCTATAATTAAGGACTTACTAATTATAAAAAGAAAAAGAAAAGAACAAAAATCTATATCCTTTGATCAAGAGTGAGTTCGGCCAAAGTGGCTACAAAAGGGTTTGAATGATGTTTGAATCTCTTAGGGTATTCTATCTAAGAGGGTTATTTGTAGAAACAAAGGAAAAGAATTTATTGGAGAAGTATAGGGTGAGTCTAGTGAGAAATACTAAGAAGTATTGCCTAGAGGAATTGTGGCGAGGAAAATGTTGATAATGAGGTATACTTTGTATTGGACTTGGAAAGTTTAGAATTTAGTTGAAATATTAAGAAATGGTTGTTACCTTGAGAACTTAGAGGTTAATGTGATAAGGATTTAAATTGAAGGACTTTGAAGTAGGAAGTAGGAGAAACAAAATTTTACTCTCGGAAGAAGGGTGATTTTTGGCTATAGTAATGAAGTCAATGATAAGAATGATGTTTTAAAGATTTAAAATATTTTATCTAAAAAGTGTTATTGAAAACAATATGAAAAGAGATTATGTGATGGATTGTTACCCTGTGAAGCTTTGTGATGACCTGTCTTATGTGAAATCACATGATTGAACATTTATCATACATTGATATGCATTTGAACATTATACAGTAATGGCGTTTTATGCCTAGGAGTGAGCGAGAACTTACAGGATAGTGCGATCCATGGTGGATCTTGGGGAATGTTCAGGGCGAGGTGATTCACTTAGTGATTATGTTATCACATTATATACCCCTAGCCATGAACACCATTGCAACGCACTGGTAGCCCGACAAAACACTATTGTTTTTCGTCGTCCAGCGTAGATTGTCTTTTGAGGGGGAACAGATCTTCTGGAACGCTCATCTCTGAATCTTTAGCTCCATGGAGTAGGAACTAGTTCATTATGCATACACATGGTCAATTTACATATTGTCATGACATGGTCAACATACATATTATGGTGGCATAATTATTATTTATATATCTATGGTGGATATCTGTTGTTATAGTGCTGTTAATATTTATATTATTATGGGATATGCTTTCTGATGATATCTATGAAATTGATAACTTGAATATATCTGCAAGATCTGTATGTATAGAATGACTTCGTTGTTCGTATTATTTTCCTTCGCTACCATGTTGGTAATGATATAGGATATCTCACCTCTGGTTTGTATTATTCTATTTCTATGTGATTTTAGTTAAAGACTGTAAAGGGGACGAGGTTGAATTTCCTAGATTTTACTTTGTCTGATCTCATGCGTTCGGTGATGGCGGCAAGAAGGGATTCTATTAGTTTCGTCAGGATTGTGTTCACTAAGGGTGCCATTGCTTGGTGAGTCGACTGGGCCGGCGAGTGTATACGGTATGTTGGGGATCTGATCTTGACCTTGAGGAGGACCCGCAATGGAGATCCTATCCTGACTCTCACTACATCAGTGCATATGGAGTTTGTCTTGCCCATTTGGAAGCTATGGGGTGATCCGCTTCATACCCCTAGAGAGGACGAGGATTCTATGACATCGGCTGCTAGGGCAACTGCTCGTGGGACCGCACTCTGTCTTGTCCTTGTGTTTTCAAATGAATCGGGGGAGGATCCTGAGGTGGATTTGATGGAGTTTCCAACTCCTTAGTCATTGGCGTCGTTGTGGGTAATTTATGTTTCTTTTGCATTACCTGTATAAAGGTCATTTTGAGTATAACTGCATTTTGAAGTATAACTCAGTGTATTTTTTTGAGCGGTATGAGCAATGTGCCGCGCTATGTATGTTTTAAGGTAATTATCTAGTTTTATGTGTTGTATTTTGAGTATATCTTGTTGAATTATATTTTCAAAAGACAGCATGTGTATCTATTCATTTGTGGCTCATATTTTCTTTATATGCGCAATGATTAAATTTGGAAACTTGTTATTTGAGTTGTAGCACGCTAAAAATTTAGTGTCCGTGGTATAATGGCGATTGTTCCATGGTTACTAGATTGAGGAGTGTTACATAGTGTGTTGTAGGCAGTGAGTAGATATCTAGATCTATTTTGGTTTATATATGTATATAAAGTTGAGCTATATTGATGTATCGAGATAGAGATGTCTAACTTCTACTACTTACTTGCTACTTGCTTGACTTGGTGACTACACCAAGGTACAAATGTCTTGAGTTATATGTATTTATGTTTTGATGTTTATGTTTTTTGGAATTCTGGACCTTTACCTAACTTAAACCATGACACTGATAGTGGAAGGCCTAGATGGCTAGTATTGTATATGTTGTATAAGCTAGTAGCAGTAGTTAGTAGAATTTATTTATGAAAGGAGTCAGAGTTCAGACAGTAGGACTCATTTTGAGCTTTTAAAATACGGTCTATAGTTTTGATTTCCATTGCACGCTATTTAAGGCTTTTGGCCTAGCTCACCTTAAGAGATGAAACATCTAAGTTAAGACTTAAAATAAAGTTAAAAGTTAAGCAAGATAACAACATGTTTAAATAGAGATCAAATATATCTAAGGTAAATCTACAATATAAGATGGTTAAAAGGGAACAGGAACTTAACCAGTTTAATAAATGGGTAAGATAAGAGGCTAGTGATGAACTTTATTTTATGTGGTCTGCTTGTTAGAAAGTAAGGTCGACTATATAGATAGGGGGCGTCACACATGGCAACACCATTGCGGAGCTACCTTCATGCCATCACCGTGGAGCAATCATCGTGCCGCCGCCCACCATCAAGTCTTGCAACCTAAGACATACCTGCAAACCATCGCAACATCGCTAAACCATCACAATGTCGTCTTCTATCGAGTCTCACTGCCGAAGACACACCTGGAGACCATTGTCAATCATTCTGGCCCCCATACTCCAACTATCGTTGCATCATCACCAGTCACCACCATCACAATCATGAAGCTTTATGGTTTGGTTTCTCAACTAACCTGATGCCTAGCCTTTCAACTTTCTTTCTTATTTTTATTATTATTATTATTTACTTTTTTTCTTTAATTTATTACAATTTAATAAAAAAAGAAACATAACCTAATAGCGATGAAATTTTCCTGAACCTGATCCAACTCAACCTATGTCTCTTTGATCAATTTGAACATTATTTTTCCTCAATCTAACTCGACCTGACCTGACCTGTGATCACGCGTAAACATTATGTCAAAAGGCATGCATCCATACACAGTCTAGAAGAAATGATTGTTTAGTGTGCCTCTTTAGAGTAGGAAGGATTTGACACAAAGTCACATTTATGTTACAATGCCAACTACACATTTGTTTAAAAAATGTTAATGTTCTTTCATTTGGTTGATGTTGTTCCTTCGAACAAGGCTAAGCAAAGTGACCAAAAAATATATAGAGTTTTTTTAACAAGTATCTTAGAAATTTAAAATAAAAAGTTTTACATGAGAAATATAATTTTTTTTAATTCTTAAAGTATTAAAAGTTCTACTTTACATAAAAATAAAATTCTATTTTAAATTCTTAATAAGTACCCTTAAATTACTCTTTAACAAAATTCAAAAATATAAAGGACAAAACGAAAATAACAATGATTTAAATCCGGAACGTCCTCTGATTCCGTACTTCACGACACTACCAAACCACTTGGCCATCCGAAAACACTGAAAACGACAATTTTTTAAAATCAGAAACGTTATCCTCATTCATCAAGTGCGCGTTGTGACGTTCATACTCTTTTTTGATTTCCAGTGCATATATAATAATCGCACGGCTCCTCAGCAAGGAATCGCATACATTTAAAATTACACTACGTGACACTTGCACTGAAGTTAGTATGGTCCAAACCCCAAAACAAAACAATACAAAATTGCAGGCCAAATTAAAAAACATTAATGATCTCAATTAACTCCAATTTCTTGGATGATATATTGATGTACATAATGAATCATATTATTAAATGGTAAGTAAGCTTAAAAGTTAAAATTAATGGTTGATGGATTTCTGCAAAGTGAATTATTCAAGTTAGAAAAAAAGGAATATTTGTAGGGTGAGATAACCTCAAACCCTAAGTGAGAAATAATCTCCCATCTAAAGAGTATGAGAAAAAAAATAATAAATCGTATTATCCGTCTAATATTTTTATTGGAAGAGGAGATCGAGAAAAGAAAATTTATATGTGATCAAATAAATACTATTTACTTATAACTTTTTATATGTAGTATGCAAATTTATTTTTATTCAAAAAATTATCACATGAATTGCTCAGTAGTGGATATTGAACTATAATTGGATAGGCACGTTTTGATAGTTTCTTCCTTGCATAGCAGTAGCAAAGCGTGTTGGAATGGATGGTCGGTATGTAATACCCCGAAAATTATTTATTTCAACAAAATTAATCATTTTATAATATTTATCATTTTTACAAATTTTTTTGTATTTTTTCAGAAATATCGAATATTTTAATATATTTTTTATTTTATGTGCATATTGAGTAAAGTCAGTGTAACACATCGAAAATTGTTTGTTTCATGATAAATAGTCATTTTCTAATATTTGTGATTTTTGAGAATTTTTATAGATTTTTTTGGAAATATTAAATATTTTAATATATTCCTCATTATACATGCATACTGAGCGGAGTCACAAAAATGAAATATTTTCCCCGAAACTGGTAAACTTTGGACTGTGGAAGCGTCGATGGGGGATCTTACTAAACCCGAAGTCGAGCACAGTTTACGAGGTTTATATTTTTTAAAATTTTATCTGATAAATAAAATCGCGGTACGTTCTATTGAATTAAAAATTTAGCAGTACACTCTATTATCCATTGGATAATAAATACAGACTCTATAAACTGTAACAATTGTCCATTGAGTAATAGATTGTAGTAAAAATCCTTGTCATCTTATCTAGAAAATCTACTTTATGTCAAATCTACTTTATGTCAAATCTATTTGACTTTTTGCAAAATCTATACAAAGCTTTGCCCTAATTTCTTTGGAAGGAATTTTTCGTCCCTTTCTCTCCCACACTCCATGGTGGTGACCCATTTTGGGAACCAAAATATTGGCTTTTCACTTTATCATATTCTCATTTCTAATTTTCAAACCCTAAAGTTACCAACATTTTACTATTACTTCCTCTCTCTTCTTTCTTCTCTATCTCACGTTCTCTCTCTTCATCTTTTTCTCTTCACATTTTCTCCTCCCTCTCTCTAACTCCACGGCAGCCACACCCTTCCACCCACCATATTTGTTTGATTTTCAAGCTTCCCTTTTGTTTGAAATCCACCTCTTGAGTTGGAAGACTTCTTTTTGTTGGAATCATCTTCAAGGAGCTCACTCATTCCCTCCATTTCTATCTTCTTCCACCATTGGAGCTCAAAGCTTGAAGCTTTAAGGTAAAAGCTCATAACTTTTTTATTCTTCCATCTCATTATCGTGATCAATGGATACTTTGGTGACTATGGATTCCATTTCCAAGCTTTGATTTTGATTTTTATGGATTTGAACACTTTTGAGTTTTGAGGTGGTGAAGAATGAATTTCCAAGGGGAAAAAAGGAGTTTTGCTTTCTTTATTCTTCTCTTAGGTAAGAGGAAGATTATTCTCTTCAACCTATTTTGGTGGTGAGGAACTTATTGTTGTGTTGATGGGGTGAAACCCATTTGTGGGGTACCCATTTATTTGAGTAATTTTGGTTGTGTTTTGATTATTTGAATGATATGATTTTGATGTATGTTGATGGATCTTGGAATGTTTGAAGGATAGAATGGTTTTTGGGTGATTTTATGCATTTCCAGAGGAATACACGACCTATGCCGTGTGAGGGCACACGGCCGTGTAATCCACGCTGATCAGGCTATTTTTTGCAAAATTCCAGAGGAGTACACGGCCTAGGTCGTGTAATCGAGGCCGTGTAATTTCCCACGGTTGTGTAACTTGGGTGGTGAAAGATTGTAGACATTTCTAGCCCTGTGGAGGCTCATGGTCTCCTTGGGCACTTGACATGAGGCTTTTGTACTAAGATAAACTTATTAAACTTAATTAATTGAATGATTAGAAGTTGATTAGGGATTTATAAAATAGAAAGAACCAAGGATGAGAGTTTGTCTTATAGCTTAGAATAATTTTGAATAAATAAAGAACATGAGTATGAGTGAGATTGTGAGAAACATAATGAAATTAGGGTTTAACTTTTATGATAACTTTGAATAGTACGTGAGCACCCTAGAGAATTGTTATTGACTTGATGTGGGTCCGTGAATGGGATCAAACATTGTTGATAAATGATATGACATGTGATTTTAGATATAAAATGCTATGATTTGTGAATATATATATATATATATATATATATATATATATATATATATATATATATATACAAGTATGCATTGAGCATGATTGAAACATGCATTGAAAAAGTTCATTGGACAATTGTTAAGGCCAAGTTGCCTAGGAGTTGAATCATACCTATGTGCGGGTGCGAATAGACGAGTGTAGGTCTCTTATTGACCTTGGGGGTGTCGGGGTGCGGGTACCTCGCAATGGACAGTTGGTAGCTCCTCTGTCCGTGGGGCAAACCAATGCAAACGCACCGACGATTCAGACCAAGACACTATCTTATATCGAGATCTGTGTAGAATGTCTTGTACAATGTCATGATGTGCACGTTGATAAATTGAGAATTTTAGCACTTGAAGGCCTCGGCAGCCGCAATACAGACATATCTCCTGATCATTCTCTCCGATGTTTATGTCTAGTTCCACGGAGATTTTTGATATCATGTGCATATGCATAGTGAGTCATCATATCATTTGACAATTACTTATTTATATGAAAATTTAATCTATTATCGTATTACTGTTATAACTACCTGGAATTGTTGAGTTGTTTATTATCTGTTTTTAATGCTGGTTACTATTCCTAAAATGTTATGTGGGCGTCATGTGCCGTTTTGTTTCTTTACTGCCATAATAGGTACTGAATGTAGAATGTCTTACCTCTTTTCTGTGTTTTCTGCTATTCTGTTTTACTTATGTAATTCTCTGAAGAGGTCAGTGAAGAAGGGGAAGTACACAAATTCTCAGGTTTCTGGCCTGACTTTGACTAGCACCTGTTTTGATCATGACGTCCCGTCCTCAAGGCTTTTTGGGTTATGTGCAATTGACTTCCCTCGGAGGTCCGAGCTGCTGGCATATTAACCTAGCTTTGGATCGCTATGTTTATCTGGGAGACGTGACGGTGTCTTTAGCTTGGGGGCGTTATGATCCGCCCATCTTTACCTGTAGTGTTTGTTTACACTTAGAGTTTTATCTGCCCATTTGGGACATGTGGGGTGAACGTTACTACTCCCCACAGGAGGATTCATTCCTCTCTACTGCCCAAGCTCCCGCCCATAATTCGGTGGTTCCGATGAGGGTCTCCTCTGACGAGGAAGACCCTGAGGAGGATCCAGCTACGGATCCTTTTCTTGCTCAGTAGTTTGTTGGGGGCTTGATATTCTCTTTTTGAGGGTCTGTAAATCATTTTTGGGGACATGTAAAGCTTTGGCTTCTTTTTTATGAGCCTTGATGTAATTAATGACTTACAATCTGTATTTAAATAATATATATATATATATATATATATATATATATATATATATATATATATATATATATATATATATATATATGATATACCTTTTGCATGGATGTATGGTTTAATCTTTATGTTTTTCGCTTGCAACCACAAAGAAAAAATATATATATATATATATACATACTTGTGTATCTCTTATAAGTGTTAGTACTTTTGAATATTTTATTGATGAACAGATTATTAAATATATATGTATATAATGAAAAGAACTGGGTCTTAAATTATATGATTTATTTCCGCAATTGTGTTTATGGTGTGACGTTCCCTCCTTAAAAATAGGTGTTACACTAGTTTAGTATCAGAGCCCCGGTTTATGTTTTCTTTGGGTCTTTGTGGTTAAGTCTGTCTTATTTGTGCTGTGTGTTTCTCTGAAACCAAACACAGAGATATATTATTTAGTATTCCGAAATGATACATCTAATTTTTTCTTGTGTTTTCAGTTAATCCAACATTGAAAGAACGTAATGGCATGAGGTGGAGACATGGCTGCAGCAATTGAGACGATGCAATGAATGGCTGAGATTATCGCGCAACAAATGGAGAGAGCTGTTCAACAGCAAGAAAGGGTTGCTCAACAGCTAGAAGCTACAGCTTATGCACAGAATTTGGAGGAGTTTCGTCATAACAACCCTCCTCAGTTAAAAGAGGAATTTGATATGGAGAAAGCTAGTCTTTGGATCAAGGAACTAGAGAAAATTTTTAGAGGCATGAACTGTGCTAATGATAAGAAGGTAACTTATGCTGTTTTCATGCTGATTGGAGATGCTGAAGAATGGTGGAACGGGGCACAGAGATTGTTAGAAGTTGAAGGTCGTGCAATCACTTAGGAGGTATTCAAGGATAAGTTCTTGAAAAAATATTTCCTAGCGAGTGCTAGACATGCAAAAGAAATGGAGTTCCTTGGCTTGAGGCAAGGGAACATGGCTATCAGCGAGTATGCCGCGAAATTCGAAAGCTTGTCCAAATTTTCAACTTATTTCCAGCACCAGCCGGATGAGGCGTGGAAATGTCAGAAGTTTGAGGAAGGACTGAGGCATGACATAAAAAGGGCGGTCATAACCTTGAAGATCAGATAATTTTCAGAGCTGTTGGATGCATGTCGCCAAGTAGAAGGTCTGGATCAGGCTCGAGACACGAGAAATCGTAACTTTGGGCCTATTAGGTTCCAAAGAGGAGGCGGCAGCAATGCGAACTGATTTTAGAAGAAACCTTACTCCCGACCACTGGGAAATCAGCAGCAGACATCTAGCGGAGGTCCTAGTGGAGGTTCTGGTGGGAACCGAACCGGACCGAGCGTGGCATTCCCTTCGAAATGTATAAAGTGCGGGAAGGATCACCTAACAAGGGATTGTTCCATCAAAGAATTTATCTGTTATCGATGTGGGAAACCTGGACACGTCTCCAGAGATTGCAACTAAGTTAAGGCTGAGCCTTCAGTTAATGCTACACGAGCTACAAAGCCGCAAGCAAGAGGTAGAGTCTACACTATGAGCGGAGCTGAAGCCTCTAAATCTGAAGATCTTATACAAAGAGAGGGCATGATAGGAGGTAATCTTTTGACTGTACTGTATGACTTTGGGGCAACCCACTCTTTCATTTCTTATGACTGTTTGCGACGAATTGGTTTACTTGTGCCTTCTTTACCTTTTGACTTAACTGTGTCTACCCCCACTGATAAACCTGTCGTTACCACCAAAGTTTGCTTAAATTATCCTTTAGTCATTGATGGTCGAATCTTTTCTATTGATTTGATCTGCTTAGCTCTTTCCCAATTAGATGTAATTTTAGGAATGGATTAGTTGTTTTCTAACCATGTCCTATTAGACTGTTCTAGTAAGACCATAATTTTCCCCGTGGATGAAGTTTCCAAATTTTTTACGGCTAACCAAGTTCGAGCTTTCTTGAAAGAAGGAGTTCAAGGATACATGCCACTGTCTTCCTTGAAAGTCGAGAACGAGGCAAATATGAATGCAATTCCAGTGGTTAACGAGTTTCCCGAAGTCTTTCCTAATGATGTACCTAGTTTACTGCCAGAGCGGGAAATAGAGTTTGCTATTGATCTTGTACCTGGATCTAGTCCTGTATCTATAGCGCCTTACAGAATGTCACTATCAGAGTTAACAGAGCTTAAGAAGTAGTTAGAAGAACTCTTAGAAAAGTAATTTGTTAGACCTAGTGTGTCACCATGGGGAGAACCAGTGTTGCTAGTCCGAAAGAAAGATAGGACGTCACGATTGTGTATGGACTATCACCAACTAAATAAGGTCACAATCAAGAATAAGTACCCACTTCTGAGGATAGATGACTTGATGGATCAACTAAAAGGAGTAGCAGTATTCTCTAAGATCAATCTGCGATCGGGTTACCATCAGATTCGAGTAAAGGTGGAGGATATTCCCAAGACGACTTTTCGTACCTATTACGGTCATTATGAGTACCTTGTGATGTCGTTTGGTGTAACGAATGCACCTGCCGTATTCATGGACTACATGAACAGAATCTTCCGTCCTTACTTGGACAGGTTTGTTGTTGTCTTCATTGACGACATTCTGATCTACTCTCGAAATCAGAAGGATCATGCTGAGTACCTTAGTATAGTTCTCCAAATTCTAAAGGAGAAGAAGTTGTACGCCAAACTTTCGAAGTATGAATTTTGGCTAGATAAGGTGAAGTTTTTGGGCCATGTGATCTCAAAAGATGGGATTGCAGTGGATCCATCCAAAGTGGAAGCAATTCTACAGTGGGAAAGACCGAAGACAATGACAGAAATCTAAAGCTTTGTGGGATTGGCTAGATACTATCGGAGGTTCATTGAAGGATTTTCTAAAATAGCAGGACCTCTCACTCAGCTCATGAGAAAGAATTAAGCCTTTGAGTGGACTAATGCTTGCGAAGAAAGTTTCTAAGAATTGAAGAGACGACTAACTACTTCACCAGTGTTAGTTCTCCCTGATCCAATTGAACCCTTCGAAGTGTATTGTGATGCTTCATACCAAGGACTAGGATGTGTGCTTATGCAAAATGGAAAAGAAGTGGCTTATGCTTCGAGGCTGTTGCGAGTGCACGAGAAGAACTACCTAACAAATAACTTGAAGTTAGCAGTTGTGGTATTCTCTTTGAAGATATTGAGACATTTCCTTTATGGGGCGACGTTTAATGTCTTCAATGACCACAAGAGCTTGAAGTACTTGCATGATCAAAAGGAGTTGAATATGAGACAACGAATGAGGTTAGAGTTTCTCAAAGATTATGATTTTTGACTTCTATATCACCCTAGAAAGGCAAATGCCGTGGCAGACGCTTTGAGTAGGAAGATGCTCAGTATCTCTGCCATGATGATCAAGGAAAAAGATTTGATGGAGCAATTCAGGGGTGTATAGTCTTTTGTGAAATTGGCACAGAGAAAGATTTGCATGAACATGGTCACTATTTCAAGTGAGTTAATGAAAGACATCCAGGAAAAATAGAAAGTTAACAAGTTTCTGCAAGAAGAAAAGGAGCTAATGAAATAAGGCAATGTGACAACATTCAAGGAAGGAATGGATGGAATTCTAAGATTACAAGGTAGAGTTTGTATACCCAGGGATCAAGAGCTAAGAAAGTATATTCTTAAACACACTCACACGAGCAAGTTGAGTATGCACCCAGGGATAACCAAAATGTACCAAGACCTGAAGAAGTTATTTTGGTGGCACGGGATGAAGAACGACATTACCAGATGTGTGTCTTCTTGTCTGGTTTACCAGAAAGCAAAGGTGGAACATTAAAGGCCGTTAGGACTATTGCAACCCCTAGTTATTCCCGAATGGAAGTGAGATAGTATTACGATGGATTTTGTGGTTGGATTACTGAATACCAGAAAAGGTTATGATTTAATATGGTTAATTGTTGATCGACTCACGAAATCAGTACATTTCCTCCCAATCAACATAAGGTACAACATGGAGAACTTGACTCAGCTGTATATTGGTGAGATTGTTAGGTTACATGGTGTGCCTACCAGTATTGTTTCGGATAGGGATCCAAGGTTCACCTCAAAATTTTGGCAAAGTTTACAAGAAACATTGGGAACAAAGCTACGATTGAGTTCTGCTTACCATCTATAAACCGATGGTTAATCGGAAAGAACGATCCAATCATTGGAGGATTTGCTCAAGGCTTGCGCCTTGGAATAAACTGGAAGTTGGGATGAAGTTTTACTATTGGTAGAGTTCACCTGCAACAACAATTTTCATTCGAGCATAAGGATGGCATCCTATAAGATCTATATGGACAACGGTGCCGAACACTTTTGTGTTGGTACTAAGACGGAGAACGCCTTACTATTGGACCTGATATTATATAACAAACAACAGAAAAAGTTAAGATGATTCAAGAAAATATGAGGATAGCTCAAAGTTGGCAGAAGAGCTATGCGGACAAAAGAAGAAAGCCTTTTGAGTTTGAGGAAGGTGAACATGTGTTTTTGAAAGTCACGCCAATGACTGGGGTCGGCTGAGTTCTAAAATCTAGAAAACTTACTCCCAAATTCCTTGGACCTTACCAAATTCTTCGCTTGATAGGTCCAATAGCTTACCAGATAGTCTTACCACCTTTTCTTTCAAACCTTCACAATGTCTTTCATGTGTCTCAACTACGGAAATATATTCCTAACCTGAACCATGTCATAGCACCGGACACAGTACAATTGAAATAGAACTTAACCTATGAGGCACTTCTTGTAAGGATTGAAGATAGGAGAGTAAAGCAACTCAGAGGAAAAGAAATCTCATTAGTGAAAGTGATCTGGAATGAAACGACCGGAGATGCAAAATGGGAATTGAAAGACAAGATGAAGGAGCAACACCCACAACTGTTCTACGGTATGAAAATTTTGATGACGAATTTTTTTTTTGAAAGGGAGAGTTGTAACACCTTGAAAATTATTTGTTTCATCATAAATAATCATTTTATAATATTTATGATTTTTGAGAAATTTTCTGTATTTTTCCAAAAATGTCGAATATTTTAATATATTTTTTGTTTTGCATGCACACTGAGCAGAGTCAGTGTAACACCCTAGAAATTATTTGTTTCATGATAAATAGTCATTTTCTGATATTTATGATTTTTAAGAATTTTTGTGGATTTTTTCGAAAACGTCAAATATTTTAATATATTTCTCGTTTTATGTGCACACTGAGTGGAACCGAAAAAAATAAAATATTTTTTTCGAGCCTGGTAAACTTTGGAATGTGGAAGCATCGACGGGAGATCTTACTAAACCTGAGGTTGAGTACAGTTTACGAGGTTTACGTTTTTCAAGATTTTATCTGATAAATAAAATCGCGGTACATTCTGTTGAATTAAAAGTTTAACAGTACACTATATTATCCTTTGGATAATAAATACTGACTTTGTAAACTGTAATAATTATCCATTGGGTAATAACTTGTAGTAAAAATCCTTGTCATCTTATCTAGAAAATCTACTTTATGTCAAATCAATTTGTCTTTTTACAAAATCTATACAAAGCTTTGCCCTAATTTCTTTGGAGGGAATTTTCTGTCCCTTTCTCTCCCACACTCCATGGTGGTGACCCATTTTGGGAACCAAAATATTGGCTTTTCACTTTATCATATTCTCATTTCTAATTTTCAAACCCTAAAGTTACCAATACTTTACTATTACTTCCTCTCTCTTCTTTCTTCTCTATCTCACGTTCTCTCTCTTCATCTTTTTCTCTTCACATTTTCTCCTCCCTCTCTCTAACTCCATGGCAGCCACACCCTTCCACCCACCATATTTGTTTGATTTTTAAGCTTCCCTTTTGTTTGAAATCCACCTCTTGATTTGGAAGACTTCCTTTTGTTGGAATCATCTTCATGGAGCTCACCCATTCCCTCCATTTCCATATTCTTCCACCATTGGAGCTCAAAGCTTGAAGCTTTAAGGTAAAAGCTCATAACTTTTTCATTCTTCCATCTCATTTTTGTGATCCATGGATACTTTGGTGACTATGGATACCATTTCCAAGCTTTGATTTTGATTTTTATAGAAACACTCTAGGATTTTGAGAGGGGAAAAAAGGAGTTTTGCTTTCTTTGTTCTTCTCTTAGGTAAGAGAAAGATTATTCTCTTCAACCCATTTTGGTGGTGAGGAACTTATTATTGTGTTGATGGGGTGAAACCCATTTGTGGGGTACCTATTTGTTTGAGTGATTTTGGTTGTGTTTTGATTATTTGAATGGTATGATTTTGATGTATGTTGATGGATCTTGGAATGTTTGAAGGATGGACTGGTTTTTGGGTGATTTTCTGCATTTCCAGAGGATTACACGGCCGTGTAATCTGGGCTGGTCAAGCCATTTTCTACAGAATTCCAGATGAGTACACGACCTAGGCCGTGTATTTTGGCACGGCCGTGTAATCGAGGCCGTGTAATTTCCCACGGCCGTGTAACTTGGGTAGTGAAAGATTGTAGGCTTTTCTAGCCCTTTGGAGACTCATGGTCTCCTTAGGCACTTGACACGAGACTTTTGTACTAAGATAAACTTATTAAACTTAATTAATTGAATGATTAGAAGTTGATTAGGGATTCATAAAATGGAAAAAACCAAGGATGAAAGTTTGTCTTATAACTTAGAATAATTTTGAATAAATAAAGAATATGAGTATAGGTGAGATTGTGAGAAACATAATGAAATTAGGGTTTAACTTTTAAGATAACTTTGAATAGTACGTGAGCACCATTGAGAATTGTTACTGACTTGATGTGGGTCCGTGAATGAGATCAAACATTGTTGATAAATGATATGACATATGATTTTAGATATGAAATGCTATGATTGTGAATATATATATATATGCATACAAGTATGAATTGAATCTATGTGCATTGAGCATGATTGAAACATGCATTGAAAAAGTCCATTGGACAATTGTTAAGGCCAAGTTGCTTAGGAGTTGAATCACACCTATGTGCGGGTGCGAATAGATAAGTGTAGGTCTCTTATTGACCTTGGGGGCACCGGAGTGTGGGTACCTCGCAATGGACAGTTAGTAGATCCTTTGTCCGTGGGGTAAACCGATACAAATGCATCGACAATCCGGACCGAGACACTGTCCTATATCGAGATCTGTGTAGAATTGTTAGTCATGGAAACCATTACCCAAGAGGGGGGTGAATTGGGTAATTATAAATTTTAATGCAACTTTGTCAAATTATGTATTTTGATATTTTCAATCAACACATGCAGCGGAATAAGTCTAACAAATGTGCAATTATTAGAGATTTCACAAATACCACTTGGGTTTATAGGATAAATCAAGCAAATAAGTTAAATATTAAATTCAACTCAATCATATATAATTAAAGCACAAATGTAAAGGAGATAGAGTTGAGAAAAGCAAACATTAAGATTTATCCTGGTTCAGTCACCAACCACTTGTGGCCTATGTCCAGTCCTCAAGTGAACTACCCGAGATTTTTTCACTAAACCTTCAAGCTTGAACAGGTGCTTGAAAACCTTTACAAATTTGAGCACTCAATACCTTGGGATACCTCACCCTTTGTGCTTGAGCCTCTATATTCAAGGGATACCTCACCCTTACAATTCTTGAGGGATACCTCACCATTTTTTCAGATTAAATAAAGATATAGATGATAGAAGCTCTCTCAAAGAGTAGATAATACAAATTGAAGCACTATGGGTATTAAGGATTCACACACTTATAGCTCAAAAATAGAGGATTGGAGAAATAAATAGTGAAACACAAATTTAATGCTTAAGAGTAATTTTCAGATTGTTCTCCAACATTTCTTTGATGCTCAAACACTTATATTTATAGCCCAATAATATTTAGAGTCATTGGGTAAAGTTTGGAAATGATTAATTAAGAAAACTAGCCATTTTATGACCGTTAGGAGCGTTTCTGGTTTGCAACTAATCGGTTAGGACATTGTCCTAATCGGTTAGGCCTTTTAGAAAAAGCCTTTTGACTTATCAATTAACTAGTTAGGCATTTGGCCTAATCGGTTAGGCCACTTTAAAGTGTTTTTCACAATCATTTTAAACACATACTAACCGGTTAGGGAGTTACCCTAATCAGTTAGGCCATTTTGATAGCCAAATTGCATTTCCTTCAAAAACATATGCTAGCCGGTTAGCAAAGCTTCCTAATTGGTTAGGAAGCCATTTAAATCATGAAAAATGGTCATTTATATTATCCTAATCGGTTAGGACAAGTTCCTAATCGGTTAGGACATTTCAGAAACGTGAAAATGGCTTCTGGTAGAGTGGATAATCGGTTAGGGAAAGTCCCTAATCGGTTAGGAGCTCCTGATTTTGAAAACTGATTTTAAACAGTCATAACTTCTTCGTTTCTTATCTATTTTAAGCGAATGACCACTCATTGGAAAGATCTTTGAGTCTATTTTCAAATGAGATAAGTTTCAAAGTAAAACTCAAATTATTTTAAAAGATATGATCAAAATAGTAACCAAAGGTCAGTTTTATAAAACACAAACTTTGCTATTTTTCATAGAAATGAACTACCACCATGACTAGCTTTCCAAAAATAGTTTGTTGGGCATTTTAGAATGTAAGAAACACTTTTAAAGATGTTAAAACATATTTTAAGCTTAGTGTGAATCCTACTTACCTTTACACAAGATTTAAGTCCTATAAGCTATTCTTGAAGATGTTGGACTTGATCTTTTGTCATCATCACTTCTTGATGTAATCCAAGCTTCCAAAAATTTCTTCTCTTCAAAACTTGTAAATGCTTGGAACATCTTTTCATTCTCATTCTTCTTGAGTTGAGCATAGTTGTGATCTTTTGCTTTCTTGTTGCAATGCTCACTCTTGATACTTGGACTATCCTATAAAGTATTACTCACTTAAAACAAACATAGTTAGTCCAAATTAATAATTCAATATCTTCATATACATGATTCATAAATGTATAACTCTAGTTGGTCTAACATGCATATAAGACTTTCATAGACACATCCAAATGAGATATTTATCAATTACTAATGGATATGCACAATATACGATGCAACAAAGAACATATTACACATTTTCATTTAAACAAAGTCAAATCCAATATTAATTCATTTATAACTCATATAAAACATTATTGGATATATTATATGATAAATGTTACATATATCTCATTGCATGATGATTAAGTGTAATATAACTAGATAGAGTACATAATCATGCATGAAATAAAATATATCACATTAAGTACATCTATGTAACATGATCAATATTCTTTTGTGATACATTTGCCATCTATAAAGCACATCTATCAAGCATAAGCATCATTCTTTTTGTCTTGTATTTGTCATCATCAAAACTTAACATATTAAACCATTTGGGGCAAGCTTATTTCCACAATAATATCTTGTATAATGCCATGATGTGCACGTTGATAAATTGAGAATTTTAGCACTTGAAGGTCTCGGCAGCTGCGATACAAACATATCTCGTGATCATTCTCTCTAATGTTTATGTCTAGCTCCATGGAGTAGGATTTTTGGTATCATGTGCATGTGCATAGTGAGTCATCATATCATTTGACAATTACTTATTTATATGAAAATTTAATCTATTATTGTATTATTGTTGTAACTGCCTGGAATTGCTAAGTTGTTTATTATCTATTTTTAACGCTGTTACTATTCCTGAAATATTATGTGGGCGTCATGCGTCGTTTTGTTTCTTTACTACCATAATAGGTACTGAGTGTAGAATGTCTTACCTCTTTTCTATATTTTCTGTTATTCTGTTTTACTTATATGATTCTCTAAAGACGTCGGTGAAGAAACGGAAGTACACGAAATCCCAGGTTCTGGCCTGACTTTGACTAGCACCTGTTTTGATCATGACGTCCTGTCCTTAAGGCTTTTTGGGTTATGTGTGACTGACTTTCCTTGGAGGTCATAGCTGCTGACATATCAACCTAGCTTCGGATCGCTGTGTTTATTTGGGAGACGTGACAGTATCTTTAGCTTAGGGGCGTTATGATCCGCCCATCTTTACTTGTAGTGTTCATTTACACTTAGAGTTTTATCTGCCCATTCGGGACATGTGGGGTGAACGTTACGACTCCCCACAAGAGGATTCATTCTTCTCTACTGCCCGAGCCCCCGCCCGTAACTCTGTGGCTCCGATGAGGGTCTCCTCTGACAGGGAAGACCCTGAGGAGGATCCAGTTGCGGATCCTTCTCTTTCTCAGTAGTTTGTTGGGGGCTTGATATTCTCTTTTTGGGGGTCTGTACATCATTTTTAGGGGCTGTAAAGCTTTGGCTTCTTTTTTATGAGCCTTGATATAATTAATGACTTACAGTCAGTACTTAAACAATATATATATATATAATATACCTTTTGTATGGATGTATGGTTTAATCTTTATGTTTTTCGCTTGTAACTACAAAGAAAATAAAATATAATAATATATACATACTTGTGTATCTCTTATAAATGTTAGTACTTTTGAATATTTTATTGATGAACAGATTATTAAATATATACGTATATAATGAAAAGAATCGGGCCTTAATTTATATGATTTATTTCCGCAATTGTGTTTATGGTGTGACGTTCCCTCCTTAAAAAGGGTGTTACACGGTACCTATAAAGGGACTTTAATGCTCAAGTCAGGCTGTGCACAATAAGGGATTATGCTGTAAGCAATAAGTTACTTGTGGAAGGTGAATAAGTCTGATATTTAAAGAGTGTAATTATGGTTTCGTCTCCCTTAATTGTAGCAGAAAATTCCTATAAGATCAGAACACTGATACCGCAATTATGAGTAGTTTGGACGATTATGGGTGTTATAATTTCGTAAGATCATGATTGGCAGTTACAGATATTTTGGGATTTATCCACTACGCAAATCTCGTGATCATGATGCAGTTGCCTAATGTCGCGGTTCGACATACGTGGTATCGAGGTCTTGACAATGTGTGATCACTAGTGCTTAGCTGGGATGTCCATGGTAGACTCCAGTGGTACGCGTGCTTGATTAATCCACTGGATGTGGTCCGGATCATGATTCAGAATAGTTGCCCACAGCTTAGCGCTTAGACGGGACAACTAAGTGTCAAGATACCTGATTTTTTATAGGAACACAAGGCACGTGATGAACAAAGGAATCCTCGATAGAGTTAACGCTGAATCACACGATGTTTTTCCCAAAATCTGAGGTTCGTGATACATCATAGTATGCCTCCAAAGTTAGAGTGAGGCTGGGATTCGAGTTGGATCGCTCCACTCACGCCATTGTTCTGTTACCCGAGGTATGTCATTGGTTGCCCCCACGTGTAGTTCACGGGATCTTTGTTATCCTTTCTTGCAGGCATTATTCTATAGTTTGTAGCAGTCTAAATTTGCTTGGGAACCATCGCTTTGACTTTATTGGGAATTAAAAATCCTTTTTAAAAAGGATAGCAGTTTCAAGTTTTTTTTCAATTGCCCGCTATTCTCATGGCCAATCACAAAGAAGGAGCAGTTTGCCTTCTTAGGAGCCAATCAGAATGCCTCATTTCCGCTATAAATGGGGAATGTTTGCATTGAGGCTGGCGTTCCTTTTATTCTTTGATCATTTTTTAGAGTGATCTTTTTTTAGAGGATGATCTCTCTCCAGTTTCTTGTGAACATGTGGAGGGTTGTGCCCTCTTCTAAAACCATTTTCCTGTTCTTCCCAAAATCCTTAAAGGCATTTTCTTTTCCCCAACATCATCCTCTGATGGAGGCCTTTCTTACCAGGCGTAATGGCTCTGTAAGGACCAAGTAACTGCCCTACATGGGTTAGTCAACACATATCTAGGTAACAAAAGCCTTTCTTTTCAGGCATACGTAGGGGTATATAACCTTTCTACGCACACTGGGAGGATTCACCATTTCTGTTCTAGTTCCTGTGATGCATGGAGATGCTCTGCATTTCATCCTCCTGCTTTCCTGATTATTCTGGAGGCACTAGCCAAGTGCCTTAGTTTTACTCCGAAGTGTAGTTGGATATGAAGGAGGGTGGAACAATCTCTTGGAGCAACTTGGAGTGAAGTATTCTCCTTATGTTGACCAATAAGGAAGAGATGGGTGCCGGTTTCTGGAAGAACCTTAGAGGTGGCTATGGTCAGTGGTCATCATCACCATCACCATCTTTGTCTGGCTTCCTTCTTGGCTTTCTCCAATGGGCATTCTTGACTTAGAGTAGTTTATGTACTCTTTTTTGTAAAGTTGAAGATGTATGAAATGAGAATAATAAAATTTCATTTTCGAATCTGGTATCTTCTACTTTCCATTGTCTACTTTTTCCACCGAGATGAGTCCAACGCTCATTGTTTAACCTCCTCAAGTTCATATTGCCCCTAGTTTGATGCTTGGCTAATATAGCCAAGTGTTAAGGTAAGTCTTAATGCCCCTAAGTGACAAAATTTGCGCTTTACACAAAGACGTAATTCGTGCTTCCCCCAAAGGGTTAAGATATTTAATTTGGAGGTGTTGTTAAAGGTCGTCACTTGACATTCGTGTGTATATTGCTGTGATATTGGCAAGTGTACTAAATTACAAAAGTAATAAAGTGATGAATATAGTATTGTTCCCACGAGGATTACACTGTTAATTACTAAATTCGTTAAGTCAACACTATTTAAGCTATCGAAAGATAAGAGTTGATAATAATGTAAATCAAAAGAAAACACTAACAAAAAAGTAATTAAAAATTATCAAGAATAAAATTAAGTATGAAAGATAATGATATTAGGGTTCAATTTCACTTGAACTCATTTAATGCAAATTCAAATATTAGTTTAACTAAATTCTATTCCATGAATCATGATCAAATTTTCAAAATTAATCAATGTCCAATCCCTTGGTATATTAATCCTCTTCACACTATTTTAAGTTAACCAAGGTCTTAGTATAATTTCAATATAAAAGGCTTTATCAAAAACGAGAGAATAAAAGGAAAGATCATATAACCCACAACTTCTATTCCTAGTGATTGCAGAAATTATGGTGCTTATCACAAGTTCTAGGTTCGTGCATAATTTTCTCAAATCATACATAAACTCTAAAATCATTCCCAAATTGATTAGATTTAGAAAAGCATTAAGAGAAGAGATAAACACATAAATTATGAAATAAAAACATATATTAAACACATTAACAAGTTTATATCATCCAAGAACAAGATCCATAATCGCCCTAACTAGAGAAGTTTAGTTACACATGGAGAAAGAAGAAAACAAAGAGAAGAATTCAACAAATTCCATGGAAGATAAGTGGAAAGGTTGAAGAAAATACCTAATCTTCAAGCGTGAATGTGCCTACACCAAAATAAGATTTGTACCTCCACTTCTTTCTCTAACGACTGTTGAATTTTCTGAACCAAAAGAGAGCTATTTTACTAAACTCATTTTTTCCATTTTTTATATAAGAGCTTATAGCTTTTCATATCTAACTTGCACGATTTTTCTTACCCTACAGATGGTCGAATCTGCCCTCAATCTCAACAGCTAATTTGTAGTATTTTTTGTAAGCTTTTCAATGCCATAAACGGTGCATTGATCTAATCTCTGTACCTCAAGATATTACTCAATTAATGAAGAATGATCAGGATAGTGCGAGAATTCAAATCAAATCTCTTTGAAAATCCTTATCCAATCTTCCCTATTAATGGTATCTTAATTACAAAAAGTTATCAATATGAGATTTGAATATCTCTTTCTTAGCTTTCAAATTCTACCAGAATCAGGTAAATCACATACTTATAGAGAAACTTATCCCTAATTTACGAAGATAAGTTTGTTAGTGATATGTTCCTTAATTAATCTTTGACCAAATCTCTTGTTACTTATTTCTTTTTGTTGAATCCATATAAATTAAGTAACATCACAAAAATTTTAATACCTTAAATTGTGACTCATTAATCTGAAGAATTCATAGATTAGCCTATTTAGAGAATTAAGATTTAATAGCTAGTAAGTGAAGATCAAATTAAGATGGATTAAGAAGCTTTAATTCAATTAAAGTTTCCTAAGTAACCATTAGTGAGCTCACGACAAGACCAAGAAGGCAGCCACTTAGTTTCATGGTTTCAAGACATATTTTCAAACATTAAAAAGGGACATCATCATGAGCTACACGACTTGGCAAAGAAAGAAAGAAGGCACCATGCAAGAAGACATGTGACGGCTTGCATGTTAAAAGACTAAGTGTCATCTCTTTAGTAAAGGTTGACATAAGAATATGATCATTAGGTAGCTAAATGTCAAAACTTAATTACAATATAGTAAGAAAAAAAATAAATACAACTAGAAAATTAGCAAACAAGATTAGATGACTAGAATTAGTAAACTAATGCAAGGATTAGAATTAAAAATTAAGTGGTATCTCCATCTAATGCACATGGCTACAAGAGGAGGAACAAGATTGGACACTTGGACTTCATACACCAAAAGTTTCACACTTTTCAAGAAAAGAATAAGGAATATATTCCTTTAATTTCCAAGAGAATGCCACGGCTGGAACAGATGTGCAGCTGCATGCACACTTTCAAGCATACAATGACACCTTTTCTAGACACTTGAAGACGCCAAGACAAGTGTGCAAGCATGCACACTTTCCCTCTATGTAAGATGACACAGCTAGGGACAATTGTGCAGCCCCATGGAATGTAAATTGATACCTCACATGGCCAAGACAAGTGGGCTACTGCAAGTCATTCAAAACATGCAAAGTGACACCTCAAGTCTAAGTAGAATCATTCCTAGTCTATAAAGAAGGGGGCTGCCGCGCTACTTCTTTCAGTTCAACTCATATCCTTCATTTCATTTCAAGCTAGAAGGATCTCTTGGGATGTCTCAATGCTGTCCCCTCAAGTCAGCAAGCTTGGACACCCATCCCTTCATGCAAATGGCCACATCAAGCCTAAGCCTACCCTAACCTCCTTGGTAATCATGGTAGCCACGATGCTGCCAAAGAAGAACATGATCATGGTTAGAGATGTGATATTAAAGAGTTTGAAGCTTCTAAAGCAACTTATGTGCAGCATTTACCTTGACCTTCAACCCTTTCCAAACCGTAAGACACCTAGAGTTTCACTAACCTTTCCTTTTCTTCTACCTCTCATCATCTCTTTGTACTTGTTTCATGATCCCTTGGAGGTGGTAGATCAATCTTCTCTCGTGTTGGAAGGACACTTGAGGTAGGAAATGGGAGAAAAGCTTCTCTACTTCTTTTCTTTAACTTGGAACTCTATTGAATCCTTTCTACCTCTACTCCTTCTTTCCTCTTTCAAATTTAGCTACTGTATTTGGTTTGTTAAATTAACCTAGAGATGTTTTGCATTACTAACCGTGTTGTGTTTTCATCTTAATATGAATTAGGAATAAGGATATGAACTTATTTTTAGCTTGGTTAAACGTTTTTCAAAGAAAAACAACTGCTGTCCAACATTGTTCTTTCACTCAGTTAACTAAGTTACACTTCAAAGTTAAGTGATTTCAAGTTGGATTAAGATACACTTAATAGTAACATAAAGATTAAGGTATTAATAATGTTAATTATTTGGACTTGGAGTTCTTGGATTTGTTTACCTATGCTTTATTTGGAGTTCTTTGGACTTAGTTACCCATGCTTTGTTTAGAGTTCTTTGGACCTAGTTACCTATGCTTGGAGATTTTGGACTAGTTTACATACGCTTCATTTGGAACTCTTTGAACTTATTTACCTATGCTTGATTGGGGTTCTTGGACTTAGGTTCCTATGCTTGGATTAAACATTTGGACATGAAGATAATGAAGACCGTGAGCCTTAAAGACTTTTTGAACTAAATTGACATGTCCTTTTGATGATGATCGTGGGCCTTAGAACATTTTGGAACCTTTGATAATGTTTAATCCTAAGATAAGATAAAACTTTAAAGACAAAGTTCCATGGGATAAGCCGACATGATGAGAAGTAGATTGGGAGGGTGCTGGAACCCTTGGGGAGAAATATGCCATTATGACGTCACAAGTCCAGGTAGGACATTGATTTTCTGTGAAGGATCACATTCAGAAATGGTGTTACGTCCGACAAACCCTTTTCTCTCCAAGGCGATCGGAGAGCATGCAGAGGGCGCATATGTACTATCGTCCACCCACTTTCCTAGAGGAGCACTCCATGGAGTATTGAGTAAAAGACACTTAAAAGCCTATGCTTATTTTTCTTGCTTATGATTCTATTTGTGATATCGGTTTCTATTTATCATGTTGAAACTTATTGATTTTCATCATGTTTGCATTATTTATGACTTGGAATTATGATTAAAGTGCTTGTAACGTGCATATGTTCTTGGTTGTTCATATATATGAATTTTAACTTCTCTTTGCTTTTTTCCATCCCCTAACATTTATTTTATCTCATAGAGAAGTAACTTTTTGAAAAGTAAAATAAAACATTATGGGAATCAAAATTTTTAAAGGCAGAGTTATTGCCTTACTATCAAGAACATTTTTCTTATAAAAATAACCGATTCTCTTGGACAGCCATTAGTTCTGTTTTTAATTCTTTCCTATTGAGAAATCTTTTTCTCACCCCATTTGATATGTTGTGGTATTCTAGACAAGTAGTTATAAGTTCTATTATTGTCTGGCTTGGCGAAGGCAAGAGGTCCTATGATGAAGACACGCAACTTTTCACTTTTATTGGACTAATAACCATCCAAGTTCAAGTATCAGTCCATCTTGAGTTTGGGACAGTTTCGATCTCCGACCATTTCACCTTTCAATTGGTTCTACCACCGTGGTGATCCCCCGATTGGCGATGTCGAGACATATGTGCTGATAGTCTTCTATTTCATTTTTCTCCTTATGTACTACTTGAAAGGAGGAAATGTTTTATAATTGTTGTTGTCTATGATGTTTCTCTTAACGGGTGTAAATGACCTTTCAAGGTCAAATTTTGGGTTATTTGTAACTCCTAACCGTGACTAACAGAAATGAACCATGATGAACCCTTTTATAAGCGTCGTTTTAATTATGTTTTACTTATCTAATTTTTTTTATGATCTTATAATAATTACGACAAACTAAGAAGAAACTATATTTAAAGGAACACATTAATTAGGATGTTACCTTTTTTGTGGTATCAGAGCAGTTCGTCCTGCTATAACCTGGGGTATGCACTAACCAGTGCTTATGAGGATTCAAGGTAAGAATTGGTTTAATTTTGATAATATAGTGATAAATGTTACCTTTCCTATGTAGTAATGGCAAGGAGGAATGCCAGTCAGGATGTGGAGAACTTAGTAGGAATGATTAGGGACATGGCCAACGCCATGCAAGCACAAGCGGAAGTACAAATAGAATTCTGGAATAACTGCAAGGAAATTAAAACACAAACATAGTTGAGCCTCAATATGAAATAGACGAATTCTTCAATTTATCAGAATTTAGGAAGGCCAAACCCCTCATCTTTCCAAGGCAATCATGACCTTATTAAGGTGGAATTATGGATAAAATAGATGGAGAGGATATTTAGGGTCATGGATTGCAACGATGCCTAAAAGGTACTTTTTGCTACTTATATGTTTGTAGGTGAGGTAGAATACTAGTGGAACTATAGTTGCATACTTGTAGAGGTAGATGGGACATATTTCTTGGGAAATGTTCAAAATCATTTTCTTCAATAAATATTTTCTAGAAAATAAAAGGAAAGCCTGAGAACTAGAATTTCTTTGTCTTGAGCAAGGAAGCATGATTATAGGTTAGTATGTATCAAATTTCAAGGAGTTATCTAAATTTTTTGCTTATTACACACATCATCCTGATGAAAAATGGAAGTGCATTAAGTTTGAAGTGGGTTTACGTCTGGAAATTTTAAAGGTTGTGGGACCCATGGAGATTCATGACTTTTCAACACTTATTAATAAGTGTCAAATTATAGAAGGGTATAATGCTCAAGTTGAGCCACCTCGAACAAATCCTTATCAATAGAAAAGGAAATTCACTCTTAACTAAGGAAACAGAAACACTAAGTTTAAGGTTTCTTAAGAAAGAAACCGACCACACCAGCTACAGAGGTTTGGACCACCATGTGGAAAGTGCGGCAAAAGTCACAAAGGAAGATCTTGCTTGATATGTTATGGATGTGGAGAGTTTGGACATTACCGGCACCACTGTCCACATAATCAGGGGAATGCTGCTACTTCCTCCAACCCCAAACCAAGGACCACTAGAAGAGTCTTTACCTTTAGTGGCGAAGAAGTGGCAAAGTTGAATGATCTCATACAAGGTAAGTGCAAAATTAATGAAACTATTTTAAATGTGTTATTTGATTTAGGAGCTACTCATTCTATTATCTCTCATGATTGTGTGAAGTGATTACACTTACCTATGTCTTATTTACCCTATGACTTGATTGTGTCTACTCCTACCCATAAATTTGTGTTGACTTCCCAAGTATGTTTAAATTGTTCTTTTGAAATCAAAGACCGAAAATTTACTCAAGATCTTGTCTGTTTACCTTTGAGTCATCTTGACATCATTTTAGGGATGGATTGGCTCTCCAAAAATAAGGTTCTCCTAAATTGTTTTGATAGAATTATAATTTCACAATCTCTCTCTCCTTCATCACCCTTTTTTTTTCCTTCTTCTCCTTTTTGTACTGAATCACTAGAGAAAATCAAAGAATACGTGTTTTTCTCTTCATCTGCTATAGAGTCTGAGCAATCCTTAAATGATATTTCCGTGGTAAGGGATTACCCTGATGTATTCCCTAATGATATTCTAGGATTACCACCTAAGCGTGAGATAGAATTTAGTATAGATTTGGTACCAAGAACAGGTCCTATTTCAATAGCACCCTATAGGATATCACCCATGGAGCTGAGTGAATTAAAGAAACAATTAGAAGAATTGTTAGAAAAATAGTTCATTCGTCCAAGTATTTCACCCTGGGGATCTCTCATTCTTTTGGTTAAGAAGAAAGACAATAGTATGAGGTTGTGCATAGATTACCATAAATTAAACAAAGTGACCATTGAAAATAAATATCTGTTACCTAGGATTGATGATTTAATGGACCAACTGAGAGGAGCTTCTATATTTTCAAAGATAGATCTTAGGTCTAGATATCATCAGATTAGAGTGAAACCAAAAGATGTTCCTAAGACTACTTTTAGAACTAAGTATGGATATTATGAATTTCAGATGATGTCCTTTGGTCTTGCAAATGCTCCAGCAATTTTTATGGATTGCATGAATAGAATTTTTAGGCCATATCTTGATCAATTTGTTGTGGTGTTCGTAGATGATATCTTGATTTACTCTATAACTATGGAGGAACATACCCAACATCTTAGGATTGTGCTTGAGGTTCTTAGAGAGAAGAAACTAGATGCCAAGCTGTCTAAGTGTGAATTTTGGCTCAAGGAGATGAAATTATTAGGACATGTTGTATCACAAACAGGAATTTTTGTAGATCCAAGTAAATAGAGGCTGTGGTACGATGGGAGAAACCTAAAACTATTACTGAAGTTAGAAGCTTTGTAGGATTGGCTAAATACTATCGAAGGTTTATTAAAGGATTTTCCTAAATAGCTTTACCTTTGACCAAATTGACTAGGAAAGGAAAACCTTTTGAATGGACCCCTAGTTATGAGAAAAATTTTCAAGAATTGAAAGATAAACTTACCACCACTCCAGTATTAGTTCATCCTGATCCACAAGGACCCTTTGAAGTGTACTGTGATGCATCTAGGCTTGGATTGGGATGTGTTCTAATGTGAAACAAAGGAGTAGTTGCTTATGCCTCTAGACAATTACGACCCTATGAGGAAAATTACCCACCCATGACCTAGAATTAGCAGCGGTAGTTTTTGCTTTAAAGGTATGGAAACATTATCTTTATAGAGTCAAATTTGAGGTTTATAGTAACCATAAGAGTTTAAAATATTTGTTCGATCAGAAAGAATTGAATATAAGGCAACGTAGATGGATGGAATTTTTAAAGGATTATGATTTTGAATTAAAATACCATCCTGAAAAGGCAGACGTAGTAACTGACGCTCTAAATAGAAAATCATTGCATATGGCTACCCTTGTGGTGCAGGAGATGAAGCTTCTTGAGGATTTTAGAGACTTGGGATATTTTATAGAGCCCACTCTAAATAACTTGAAGCTGAGTGTTATAACCATAGAAAATGAGTTATTTCAGGAAATCATAGAAGCTCAACGAGAAGATGCCTCTTTAGAACCCATTAGGAAGCAAATCTAGGAAAATATTTCCTCAAGGTTTAGTCAAACCCCAGAAGGAATACTTAAGTTTGATGATCGACTGTGCATACCCAATAAGCTAGACTTGAGGCAAAAGATTTTAGAAGAAGCCCAAAGAAGTAAGTTCACCATTCACCCTAGTGTGAATAAAATGTATAGAGATGTTAAGAAAAGATTTTGGTGGCCCAAGTTGAAACCTGATATAGCGAGGTATGTGGCCTTATGTTTGACTTGTCAAAAGGTGAACATAGAATACCAGAAGCCTACAGGACCCCTTCAACCCTTAAGTGTCTCAAAGTGGAAGTGGGATAAGATCACCATAGATTTTGTGATAGGATTACCTAGAACGCCATTAGGTCATGATTCAATCTGGGTTATAGTGGACCGACTAACCAAGAGTGCTCATTTTCTACCCGTTAGGTCAAACTATTCCATGGAAAGATTGACATTGATTTACATCTAAGAAATAGTGAAGTTACATGGTGTCCGTTGTAGCATTACATCAGATAAGGACCCCCGTTTTACTTCTGGATTTTGGGGTGTACTTCAGAAATCCTTTGGGTCTAGGATTCAGCTTAGTACAACTTATTACCCCTAAACGGATGGACAATCTGAAAGGACTATACAAACCTTGGAGGATATGTTGCGGGCTTGCATTCTGGAACAAGGGGAAGTTAGGATAGGCATCTACCATTAGTGGAGTTTTTCTATAATAATAGTTTTCACTTCAGCATAGAAATAGCCCCTTACGAGGCCTTGTATAGGAGAAACTATAGATCACCCCTTTGTTGGTATGAAACTAGAGAAAGATCTCTTTTGGGACCCGAATTGGTACAACATTCCATAGAACAAATCAAAATAATTCAAGAAAAATTGAAGACTGCTCAGAATCGACAAAAGAATTATGTTGATCGAAGAAGAAAACCCCTTGAATTTTAAGAAGGGGAACATGCCTTCATTCGAATATATCCAGTGACTGAACTTCGTCGGGTTTTGAAAGCAAATAAGCTAAGTCCTCGGTTCTTGGGTCTGTACCAGATCTTAAATCGGATCAGACCAGTTGCTTACCGTGTTGTGTTACCACTGCAACTTTCTAACCTTCATAATGTATTTCATGTTTCTAAACTCTGGAAATACATTCCTGATTCTTCTCATGTGCTAACCCCTGAATCTATAACACTGAAAGAAAATTTAACTTATGAAATTAGCTTGGTGCGAATCATAGACAACCATGAAGAACATGTTTGGCCAAGACAATTTCCTTAGTCAAGTTGTTATGGGAAGGAGCAGATACCCAAGAAGCCACGTGAGAACTAGAGACCTCTATGGAGAAAGAATATCCATTTTTATTTCAAGGTACATAAAAATTTTGAGGGACAAATTTTTTATTAGTAAGGGAGAAATGTAACATCCTAAAATTTTTAATACCTTAAATTATGATTCAATAATCTTAAGAATTCTTAGATTATCCTATTTAGAGAATTAAGATTTAATAGCTAGTAAGTGAAGATCAAATTAAGATGGATTAAGAACCTTTAATTCAATTAAAGTTTCCTAAGTAACCATTAGTGAGCTCGCGGCAAGACCAAGAAGGCAGCCACTTAGTTTCATGGTTTCAAGACATATTTTCAAACATTAAAAAGGGACATCATCATGAGCTACACGACTTGGAAAAGAAAGAAAGAAGACACCATGCAAGAATACATGTGGCGGCTTGCATGTTAAAAGACTAAGTGTCATCTCTTTAGTAAAGGTTGACATAAGAATATGATCATTAGGTAGCTAAGTGTCAAAACTTAATTATAATATAGTAAGAAAAGAAAAGTAATACAACTAGAAAATTAGCAAACAAGATTAGATTACTAGAATTAGTAAACTAATGCAAGGATTAGAATTAAAAATTAAGTGGTATCTCCATCTAATGCACACGGCAGCAAGAGGAGGAACAAGAATGGACACTTGGACTTCATGCACCTAAAGTTTCACACTTGTGAAGAAAGGAATAAGGAATATATTCCTTCAATTTCCAAGAGAATGCCATGGCTACAAAAGACGTGTAGCTACATGTACACTTTTAAGCATGCAATGACACATTCCTAGACACTTGAAGACGCTAAGACAAGTGTACAAGCATGCACACTCTCCCTCCATGCAAGATGACATGGCTTGGGACACTTGTGTAGCCCCAAGGAATGTAAATTGACACCTCACATCCTTTATTTCATTTCAAGCTAGAAGGACCTCTTGAGATGTCTCAATGCTGTCCCCTTAAGTCAACAAGCTTGGACACCCATTTCTTCAAGCAAATGGCCACATCAAGCCTAAGCCTACCCTAACCTCCTTGTAATCATGGCAGCCATGATGCTGCCTAAGAAGAAGGTTATCACAGTTAGAGATGTGATATTAAAGAGTTTGAAGCTTCTAAAGCAACTTATGTGCAGCACCTACCTTGACCTTGAACCATTTTCCAAACCGTAAGACACCTAGAGTTTCACTTACCTTTCCTTTTCCTCTACTTCTCATCATCTCTTTCTACTTGCTTCGTGATCCCTTGGAGGTGGTAGATTAATCTTCTCTCGTGTTGGAAGGGCACCCGAGGCAGGAAATGGGGGAAAAGCTTCTCTACTTCTTTTCTTTAACTTGGAACTCTATTGAATCCTTTCTACCTCTAATCCTTCTTTCCCTTTCAAAGTTAGCTACTATATTTAGTTTGTTAAATTAATGTAGAGATGTTTTACATTACTAACTATGTTGCTTAATCTTAATATGAAATAAGAATAAGGATATGGCTTTATTTTCATCTTGGGTAAATGTTTTTCAAAGAAAAACTACTGTTGTCCAACTTTGTTCTTTCACTTAGTTAACTAAGTTACACTTCAAAATTAAGTGGTTTTAAGTTGGATTAAGAGGATACACGTAATAGTAACATAAAGATTAAGGTATTGATAATGTTAATTATTTGGACTTTGGAGTTCTTGGATTTGTTTACCTATGCTTTATTTGGAGTTCTTTGGACGTAGTTACCCATGCTTTGTTTGGAGTTCTTTGAACTTATTTACTTATGAATTATTTGGAGTTTTTTGGACTGGTTTACATATGCTTGATTTAGAATTCTTTGAACTTGTTTACCTATGCTTGATTGGAGTTCTTAGACTTGTGTACGTATGCTTGGATTAAACATATGGATATTTGGACATGATGATGATGAAGGTCATGAGCCTTAGAGACTTTTTGAACTAAATTGACATGTGCTTTTAATGATGGCCATGGGCCTTTGAACATTTTGGAACCTTTGATAATGTTTAATCCTAAGATAAGATAAAACTTTAAAGACAAAGTTCCATGGGATAAGCCGACACGAAGATAGAGGAGGAGTAGATTAGTTGGGTGCTGGAACCTTTTGGGAGTAACATGCCATTTTGACATTATGGGTCCAGGTATGATATTAATTTTTCGTGAAGGATCGCATCTGGAAATGGCGTTACGTCCAACAGACCTTTTTTCTCCAGGGCAATCAGAGAGCATGTAGAGGACGCATGTGTACTCTCGTCCACCCGCTTTCCCAGAGTTGCACTCCATGGAGTATTGAGTAAAAGACAATTAAAACCCTATGCTTATTTCTCTTGCTTATGATTCTATTTGTGATCTCGATTTCTATTTATCATGTTGAAACTTACTGATTTTCATCATGTTTGCATTATTTATGACTTGGAATTATGATTAAGGTGCTTATAACGTGCATATGTTCTTGGTTGTTCATATATATGCATTTTAACTTCTCTTTGCTTCTTTCTATCCCCTAACCTTTGTTTTATCTTGTAGAGAAGTAACCTTTTGAAAAGCAAAAATAAAACATTTTGGGAATCAAAATTTTTAAAGACAGAATTATTTTCTTACTATCAAGAACATTTTTCTTTTAAAAACTGATTCCCCTAGAATGCCATTAGTTCTGTTTTTAATTCTTTCCTACTGAGAAATCTTTTTCTCACCCCAATTGATATGTCGTGGTATTTCAGACCAGTAGTTATGAGTTCCATTATTGTCTAGCTTGGCGAAGGCAGGAGGTCCCATGATGAAGACACACAGCTTTTCACTTTTACTGGACTGATAACCATCCAAGTTCAAGCATCGGCCCATCCTGAGTTTAGGACAGTTACGATCTTCGGTCACTTTACCTTTTAGTTGGTTCTACCCCCGTGGTGATCCCCCGATTGACAATGTCGAGACATATGTATTGATACTCTTCTGTTTTGTTTTCCTCCTTATATACTACTAGAAGGGAGGAAATGTTTTATAGTTGCTGTTGTTTATGATGTTTCTCTTAATGGGTGTAAATGACCTTTCTAGGTCAAATTTTGGGTTGTTTGTAACTCCTAACCGTGATTAACGAAAATGAACCATGATGAACCTTTTTATAGGTGTCATTTTTAATTATGTTTTACTGATCTATTTTTTTTTATGATCTTATAATAATTACGGCAAACTAAGAAGAAACTATATTCAAAGGAACACATTAATTAGGATGTTACAAATTAGGAAACAAATATCCCACTCAAATTAAGAAACTCCTTGAGGTCCTTGTGTTAAATGCAGAGATACATGGTCATCAAGTAATTATTTGTACTTCAATTAAGAATCTAACTTGATCCTTAAAATTTATGAATGTTAGTTAACTTGGTCAAACTTCATCATCCACTTTGCACATAGTTTTTCACCTTCTTATGCATGAGCTGGGCTTCAATGCCTTCATGAAAGTTGTAGGAAATTTTCTTATCTTTCCATAGGGGCCAAGATTAGCTTAATCCAAGCTCTGTAGCAAAAGTTATGCTCAAAATACTGCAATAATGTCTTTATACTCTTCATCAAGATTTTAATAACTATGTCAAAATACCACAAAAGCCCTTAAATTTTTACAAAACACAATAAAATAAATTTAATTCAGTGGGTTCAGAATTCGCTCAATATCATAAATAAATAGCATAATTCTTATCTTAAAATATTCAAATCCATGTTTAAACAAATATAAAATATGTGGGTTTTATACACATATCATATACCATGGTTCGGTAACCGCCCACGTGTCAAATGATCAGAGGCAAACATTCAAATGTTAAACCAAGGTTCATAGAAAAAATTCGTACTCAACGACAGGGCTTGCGTGATGTTTGATTTTTTGAACAACTATCCTTTCAACTACTGTGACAGCTGTGAGTTCCACGTAGCGCACTCTGACTAGAAAGTCGTGGTTGGGTTTTGCGTGCCATGATGAGGGGCTTTTGAAATTAGAGGTGCTAGGATGGAATTGCCCCCCAACCATCTTGCCTCTATAAATAGGGGCTAAGGACGCCTCTTCCACACTTTACTATTCCTTTAACTATTTTCTAGTGACTTGAGGCGATTTATGGCAGTCATGAATGGTAGAGAAGTGCGGTTTTGGATGGTTTTGCAGTGATTTTTGATAGCTTTCAATTATTTTTCTTCGGCTACGCTCCCTTTAGTCACACATTTTGTTTATTTCTTCAAGGTATGTCACCTTTTACCCTCTATTTCTACTGCTTGTAGCGTCATTCTGAGATAGTGGGTTTCTGTCTTCTTTAACTTGAGGTATTCTCTTTCTTTTTCTATTAAAATTAGTAGTCTTACCTACATTTCTTGATCCATTTGGTGGTGTCGCTCTGTGAAGTACCATCTTTATTGCACCATGAGCGGCGGAGGTGTCTAATTGAGGCTTAGGCTTCTGTGGGCGTGGAGGCCGTAGTTTTGGAGATGGAGGACGAATATGGATGTGGATTTTTACTGGCTCACTCTGTGGTTCCCCCTCCTCTATGTCCGAATCGATAGGTTAATATTCTTGATTCTGACAATAACTTGTCGGCCTCTATGGGTGTTTCCAAGTGTTCCATAGCAAGGAGAAGAGTAGCGATTCCAAGGAGGCTAGTTGTTGAGGGACCCTTGGTACTAGCCCCCAAGAGGACCATATACCCTTAGGTTGGAGGCGACAGCTGGAACAATGAGTCCGAATTCCAAACTAGGAAGGACATTGAGGATCTCAAGGTTTATCTGGAGCTGACAGAAGGTGGCGTAAGGGACCGTGAGTATCAGGTTCTGGCTCTGGGGGAGAATGAAAGAGTGTGTTCATCTTGGGAGGCTAGTGCACATTATATGTTTTTATATGAAGACCTCTTTGTTCAATTTGGACTCCAGATCTCGATCATTCCTTTCCAAATTATAGTCCTTCGTGCCCTCAATGTGGCTCAATCCCTGCTTCATCCTAATAGCTGGGATAACATTCTTGCATTCGAAAGGTTTTTCTAGGTAGTCAGACTACGGTACTTAGAGAGGATATTTTTCTATCTTTTCACTCGGTGGTTCCCCCAAGATGTGGGGACAAGGCAAAAGGATTGGCTTACACTCCAGTCAAGGCCCGATTAGAAGATCTTCAGAGTTTTCCAAGGAAGTTTCAAGAAATTTAAGACTAAGTTCTTCAAGCTGATGACAACACCAAATACCTATCCGTTCTTTCTGGATGCCAATGGGGATTCGGTGTTTCACTTGTACTGGACCACCCAGGCGTGGGACACCTCCATTAAACTAATTGAAAAAGAAGAGCCTGATCTTGACTAGGATGACATCGAGTGTGTTGATTTCATGAGCACATGGGCTCGGGAAATAGGGCTCCTTACTTGCAAGGATCTTCTAGACGCCACCACCGATGATGAAATTCTCTAGGTTATACTAGGTAAGGATTAGGACTTATCCCTAGTCTGGCTTTACCTTTTGCTTTTAATATTTTCTTTCTAGTTGTTTCTAACTTGTTTTCTTTTCATGTTTTGTTGTAGAAAGCATGGCATCCAGATCATCCCTTTTGGCCCTTAAAGCTTTTAAGGCAAGAAAAGGAGGGTTGGACCTTCCAATGCTCTTGCACTTATTGTTCTAGCTCCCACCGCCCAGGATCTTGTTATTGAACTAGCTCCTGATCAGATGGAATCTCCTGCATAGCCCTTTTAGAGGAGGAAGAGAAAGGCTGTTGAAAGCACTATGGCGGAGGATCGTGGGAAGAGGGTGGCAACAGAGGCGAATGAAGTATAAAGAGAAGATCTGATACCCTTGATTGCGGGGAACGTGGAGCCTAGAGCATTTGTCGACTAGCGACTCTTAAGTGATGAGGTTGTGAAGCATATTGCCTAAACCAGTGTACCTGATATTTTTTTGAGCTTTTAAACCTTCGTACTCTAGGAAGTTGTTAAAGCCCGCTGCCTTGAAAGGAGCTTAGGGGAATATAAGAAGAAGTTGGCCAAGCAGCTGAAGGCAGTCGAGGTAGAAGGAGCTCAGAAGCTTGAATTGGCTCTCAAGGAGAAGGAGGAAGCTGAGTTAAAGGTTAGAGATCTGAAAAAGAAGTTGGCAAGTTCTAAGCCTAATCTCAAGAGAGAGAAAACCAATTCTGAAAAGACCACCACCGATCTCCAAGTTTAGATTCAGGATCTTCAGGCTAGAATGGCATAACTGAAAAAATATAATGAGGAGTTGGAGGTGATCTACATGAACATCAGTGGTGAACAATTTCGGAATGCAGTTGCCCAGGTCCAACATTTCAATCCCGAGGTCATCCTTGCCTTGGAAGAATTGAATCATGATATGCTAATTCGGGACAATGGCCTGGTAGAGGCAGAAAGAGCCAATCAATCTGTTGTTAGGGTCCTTACTACCGAGCTTTCAACTTGTATTCTTGACCTGACTGAAAGTGCCGGTGAAGCACCAGATGAGGACCATCAAAGCCCAGGAGTTGATGAGGTTGAAGTTTGACTTGCCTTTTTTTTTATTACATTCCTTTGCCCCCTACGTAGGGCATTTTATATATGTGAAGACAATTGCCTTGATTGTCGAGGTACATTAAGTGCATTTCCTTCGCCCTCATAACTTAGCATTATTTGCTTGTTTCTTTTCCAAGGTCTAAATTAGGTCCAACGCCTATTATAAATGTGCACTTGGTAATCGTTTAAGGACTTAGGAGAATTTAAATTGAGTAGAACCTTGGTCCGAGGTCTAATAGCCAAAACATTTGAGCACTCGGAATTCCACTAAGGACTTAGGTAAAATTTAAGGTGATCCATAATCGGGGTCTTTAGTGTTTATGGTCTAGTTCATAAAATCTCTTAACACTTAGGAATTTTCAAACTTCAAAATTGATTTAACATAATACTTTCACTGTAGGTACCTAATGGCAGACCACGGATGTCATAACCTATGCTGCTAATTAATTTCATAACCACAAAATGGTTATGGCCAAGTGTTGAGTATTTGGGTATGTGCGACTAAAATAGACAAATGGATTTTGAGTTATTCCTTTTAACCTAAAATCTAAGAGACCTTAGATCCCATAAGGAATGGGCTCTAGACAATCTCAAGGCAATTTTCAGCTTGAGGGTCTTAAAATCTTTAAAGGGAAACTCAGATGCCATAAGGAATAATTTCAGTAGACATTCTCAAGACAAATTATGGCTTGAGAGTCTTTTGAGACTTTATATAAGTAGATGTATAAAATAACTTTGTTTTATTGATTGAGCAAAGGACCGACGCTCGTACAATGTATACGCAAAAAAATTAGGGCAGATTAAACATAAAGTAAATAAAGAGACTATACCTTCAAGGACACTTAGCTATAGTACTTTCTAAGTTTGTACGCATTCCAATAGTTTTTTTATTAGTATTCCTATTAATGTCTCCAAGTTGTAAGCTCCCTTTTTAGTGCTGATTACAATGCGGTAAGGGCCTTCCTAATTAGAGGCTAACTTCCCTTGGGAGGCATTCCTACCACTAATGTCTACTCTTCAGAGTACTAAGTCTCCCAGTTAGAATTGTGAATGCTTACATCATGAAGATCATGAAGATTTTGATGATAACAAAGTCAAGCCAAAAACCAAGTCCAAAGGAAGATCAAATGATATAGTTTATAGGACTTAGAGTCTTTTATGTGAGGAGTCTCTCAAATATCTCAAAATGACATTGAAAGTTTTTCTTTATTTTTTTTAAATGGTGGGTAATTACTTGACAAATGATGGTTTTAATATTGGATTTTGAAAATTAAGCTTATTTATTGTAAAATCCAAGTTCTCTAAAGTTAAATTATTTACCAAGCTATTTTGGGCACAAAAATAGGTTCTAGGATGATTGTATTCCCATCTGATGGCTTAGTAATCATTTAACAGCTTTTTTGGAAGCTGGTAATCGATTACCAAGGCCTGGTAATCGATTATAGTCATGCGGGAACCTTATTTTCAAAATTCAGAGGCTTGGTAATTGATTACCAGAGGTAGGTAATTTATTACCACTATTCTAGAGGCTTGGTAAATCGATTGCCAGAGGTAGGAAATCAATTACCACTTGCCCAGAAAGCCCAAAACACATTCTAAGAGCTTGGTAACCTTTTTGTAATCGATTACTATAAGCCTTAAAGTTAGCAATGGCTCTTTTCTATGCATTTAATGCTTAATTTAATTACCCTCAATGGCTCCTTTTATCAGAACACTATAAATACATTTTTTGGGTCATCTTTTACACATAACAACCATTGATAAACATCTTTTATAAGGATTCAATCTATAATTCATCTTTTCAATCTTTAAGATCTGTTTTTAGGTCAAACACTTGAGATATCTTTGAGAGCTTCATAGGTCTTCAATTTGTATTAACTACTCTTGTGAAAGTTTCTTTTCTTCTATCCTTGATTTAGTGTAAAGAGAATGAGGTATCTCTCAAAGAAGTTGTAAGGGTAAGGTATCTCTGACTGTTAAGGCTTAAGCATGAGGATAAGGTATCCCAAGGTGTGAAGAGTGTTCTAGTTTGTAAAGGTAGCAGGCACCTGTTCAAACCTGAAGTTATAGTGGAAAAATCTTGGGTGATTACTTAAGGATTAGACGTAGGCCACAAGTGGTTAGTGGCTGAACTAGAATAAATACTATACTTGTTCTTCTTATCTCAAACTCCTTTATTTCTTGTGCTTTAATTTTATATGTCTGCTTGATTACTTTCTATCTTGGCTTATTTATTTTGTGAGTAAAGTTCTCTATCTTCTCTATTCATTCACTTCAATTGAGAAATAGCTTCAATGAAAATTACTTTTCAAGTGTTTGTGAAAAGTTTTCATAAAGGTTTTTATAAACTCAATTCACCTCCTCTTGAGTATTGAAGCCACTTGGTAACAAGTGGTATCAGAGTTAGACTCTTGTATAAAGAGCTTAGCAGCTTCAAGAGAAAATGACTTCTTCAAATGGTTTTTCATCATAAGGATCTTCTATAAATAGATCACCCTTTTTCAATAGGGATGATTATACTTATTGAAAAAAATGTATGAAAATTTTCATTGAAGCTATTGGATATAAGGGATGCTATTGAAAATGGCCCTTTTGTCCCCACAAAAAAATTGTTGATGGTGTAAGAGTTAATACACCAAGGAGTGAATGGACAGATGAGGACAAGAAGAAAGTTCAATATAATTTGAGAGCCAAGAACATCATTACCACAACTTTAGAGTATGATGAATTCTTTAGGATTTCAAATTACAAGACTGCCCAAGAAATGTGAGACATTTTACAAGTTACCCATGAGGGTACTAGTGAGGTGAAAAGGTCAAGGATAAATACCCTTACTCACAAATATGAACCTTTTAGAATGAACTAAGGAGAAAGCATTCAAGAAATGCAAAAGAGGTTCACTCATATTATAAATTATCTTGCTTCATTGAGAAAGACTTTTTCCAATAAAGATCTTATTAACAAGGTTTTGAGATGTTTGAGTAGGATATGACAACTCAAAGTGACAACTATTGCGGAATCAAGAAACTTTTTAACAATGACACTAGCTACTCTCTTTTGAAAGCTTCAAGTGCACTAATTGGAGCTAAACAGATTTAATCAAAGTGAGGAGCATGGTAAGAAGAAAAATGGAATCGCACTGAAAGCTACTTGCTCTGCAATTGATGATGATGATGAAATGATGGAGAAGGCACATAGAACCTTGAGCTAAATGAAGAAAATCTCAGTCTCCTTGTAAGAAGGTTTAGAAAATTCCACAGGTAAATGGGGATTCAAAGAAGACTACTTTTCCCTCCAAAGAAAACCCATCACAAAAGGGAAGCACATCGTTAACTTCAACTTTCTACGAGTATGGAAAATCGGGGCACATGAAGATGGTGTATCCAATTTACTAAAAGAAGAAGGAGAAATTTGAAAAAAGACCCTTCAAGGAAAGGAAAGGAAAGGAAGAATAGCCTACATAATATGAGATGAAAATGACATGGACAGATAGCTCAGATATTGAGGAAGCCCATCTATGTTTGATGGCCAGAGGAGAAGAAGAAGAAGAAAGCGACATTGAGGTAATCTTTAACCTTAACCCTTCCCCTTCCTATAGTGAATTACAAGATTCTTTTGAAGAATTGTATGATGAATCTCTAAAGCTTACAAAATTAGTTTCTGCGTCAATGAAAACAATTTCATCTTTGGAAAACAAAATTACTATTTTAAACAAAGAGATAGAGGAACTCAAAATTGAAAATGAAATTTTAGGACTATTTGATGTTAACTCTTCTTCAATAAACTGCTCTTCACATGAAAATGCATCTACATCTTCATCTTACTCATCTTGTAAAGCTTTTGAGAAAGAAATCGAGAATTTGAAAAATACCTTTTCTAAATTTACCTTTGGAATAAACAATTTAAATATTTTTCTAGGAAAACAAAGGTATGTTTTTCAAAAGGTTAGTTTAGGGTATAATCCCAAAATCAACAAAAATTTTACAAAAATTTATTTGTTTCTTCAAGTACTTCAAGCAGCCCTTTTATCAAATATTTTCATTGTGGGAAGAAAAGGCATAGCGCTTCAACATATAATGTGAGGAAAAACATTAACACAAAAATTAGGACTAGAACGGTTTGGGTCCCCAAGGGTACTATACCCAAAACTAACACACAAGGATCCAAGAAAATTTAGGTACCAAAAGTTAAAAACTAAATACGTGTTGTAGGTGTGCTTGAAGGCCAAGAGCTCAAATTGGTACCTTGATAGTGGTTGCTCCAAGCACATGATTGGAGATGAATCCAAATTTTCTTTCTTTGATCCTAAGAATCATGGACAAGTAACTTATGGAGACAACAATAAAGGGAAGATCCTTAGAGTTGGCAAAGTCGGTAAAATTCTTTCTTCTTCTATTGATAATATCTTACTTGTTAAAGGGTTTAAACATAATTTGCTTAGCATTAGTGAATTATGTGATAAAGGAAATGGAGTTATATTCAGTTCTAATTGTTGAATAATTGAAGAAAAAGATTATAAGCAAATGAAATTTGTTGGTCATAGGGTAAATAATATTTATATAATTAGCCTTCACGATATATTTTCAAATGATGCTAAATGCTTGATAAGTAAAGAAGATGATTCATAGTTGTGGCATAGAAGAATTGTACACATCCATATGGATCACTTAAATAAGTTGGTTTCTAAAGAGCTAGTAATTTGATTACCCAAGCTCAAATTTGAAAAAGACAAACTATGTGATGCATGTCAAAAGCAAAAACAAGTAAAGGTTTTTTTAAGGCTAAAAATGTTGTTTCAACTTCTAGACCTTTACAACTTTTGCGCATGGATCTTTTTGGACCATCTAGAACAATGAGCTTCGGTGTGAATTATTATGCATTAGTAATTGTGGATTATTTTTTTAAGTTTATGTGGACATTATTTCTTTCTCACAAAAATGACACATTTCAAGCTTTTAAGAAACTTGTCAAAGTTATCCAAAATGAAAAAAGTTTTTGCATTACATCCATAAGAAGTGGCCATAATGGTGAGTTTGAAAATCATGAGTTTGAAAGTTTTTGTGATGAACATAGCATTGAGCATAATTTTTTAGCCCTTAAAACTCCACAACAAAATGGAGTTATAGAAAGGAAAAATAGATGTTTAGAAGAAATAACAAGAACTATACTCAATGAGGCTAATATTCCTAAGTATTTTTAGGCAGATGCAGTGAGTACCGCTTGTTATATAATGAATAGGGCCCTAATAAGGACAATTTTAAAGAAAATTCCCTATGAGTTATACAAAGGAAGAAAGTCAAATGTTTCACACTTTCATGTCTTTGGATTTAAATATTTTATTTTAAACAATGGAAAGGATATCTTAGGAAAGTTTGATACTAAGTTTGATGAAGGTATATTTCTCGACTATTTTAATCATAGTAAAACTTTTAGAATTTATAATAAAAGAACTATGACTATAGAAGAGTCTATTCATGTTGCATTTGATGAAACTAACCCAAATAGACCGAGAAAGGATTTTGTTGATGATGTTGTAGAAATTTTAACAAGAACACATTTGTACAACAAGGAGAAAGAAGTCAAGAAGCAAAAGGAAAGTCTAGAAGACACCCTAAGACAAGAGGATTCATAAGTTATGGACCTTTTCAAGGAATGGAGGACTTTAAGATATCATTCTCTTGACTCTGTGATAGGTGATATATCAAAAAAGATAATTACTAGAAATTCTCTTAGAAATGCATGTAACTATATGGGTTTTGTTTCACAAATTGAGCCTAAAGACCTAAATGAAGCCTTTGATAATGAACATTGGATCTTGGTCATGCAAGAGGAACTAAGTCAATTTAAAAGAAATCAAGTTTGGGAATTAGTTCCAAGGTCCAATGATCATCCTATAATTGGCACCAAATGAGTCTTTTGAAACAAATTTGATGAAACTGACCTAATTACAAGAAATAAAGTTAGGTTGGTTGCAAAAGGCTATAATCAAGAAGAAGAAATATATTATGAAGGAACGCATGCACCTATAGCTAGATTAGAGGCCATTAAAATGCTTCTTGCATTTGCATGTATCATAGATTTTAAACTTTATCAAATGGATGTTAAAAGTACTTTTTTAAATGGTTTTATACAAGAAGAAGCGTACATGGAACAACCCCCTAGTTTTGAAAATCATGAACTGCCCAACTACGTTTTCAAGTTGAAAAAGGATTTTTATGGCTTAAAACAAGCTCCTAGATCTTGGTATGAAAGGTTGAGCAAGTTCTTGATGGAAAAAGGTTTTTCTAGAGGAAAGATTGACACAACTCTTTTCATTAAACATAAAAAAGCATGATATTCTCCTTGTACAAGTTTATATTGATGATATAATTTTTGGTGCTACTAATAAGTCTCTTTGTAAGGCATTTACTAATACCATGCAAAATGAGTTTGAAATGTCAATGATGAGAGAAATCAATTTCTTCCTTGGGCTCCAAATCAAGCAAACTAAGGAAGGGACGTTCATAAGTTAAGCCAAATATTGCAAGGAGCTGCTCAAAATGTTTGGAATGGAAAGTACCAAGCACATGGCTACACCAATGAGCATTTCCTGTTATTTGGACAAAGATGAATGAGACAAACTTGTAGAAATTACTAAATATAGATGTATAATTGGTTCTCTCCTTTATCTTACTGTTAGTAAGCTAAATATAATATTTAGTGTGTGCATATGTGCTAGATATCATGCTAATCCTAGATAATCACATTTAAGTGCAATAAAAAGGATAATAAAATATCTAGTTGGCACTTCACAAATGAGATTGTGGTACCTTAAAGGTGCCTCTTGTAGCCTAACTGGTTATTCTGATTCTTATTTTGCTGGATGCAAAATGGATAGGAAGAGTACTAGTGGGACATGTCATTTTCTTGGAAGCTCTTTAGTTTCTTATTATAGCAAGAAGTAAAACAGTGTAACATTGTCTATAGTTAAAGCTGAATATGTTGCAGCTGGAAGTTGTTATGGACAAATCCTTTAGATGAAGTAACAACTTCTAGACTATGGACTCCAACTTCTTCACATCCCTATAAGGTGTGATAACACCAGTACAATCAATTTGTTTAAAAATCCTATCTTGCACTCTAGGACTAAACACATTCAAATAAGGCACCACTTCATTAAAGATCATGTACAAAAAGGAGATTGTATGCTAGAATTTGTTGAAACAACTAATCAACTTATAGATGTAACACCCTAAAAAATATTTGTTTCATCATAAATTATCATTTTATAATATTTGTGATTTTTGAAAAATTTTCTGAAATTTTTCGAAAATACTGAATATTTTAATATATTCTTCATTTTATGTGTACACTGAGCAGAGTCAGTGAAACACCTCAGAAATTGTTTGTTTCATGATGAATAGTCATTTTCTAATATTTGTGATTTTTGAGAATTTTTTTGGATTTTTCTGGAAACATCGAATATTTTAGTATATTCCTCATTTTACGTGCATACTGAGCGGAGTCAGGAAAACGAAATGATTTCCCTGAGGCTGGTAAACTTTGAACTGTGAAATCATTGACGGGGGATCTTACTAAACTCGAGGTCGAACACAGTTTACGAGATTTATATTTTTTGAGATTTTATCTGATAAATAAAATCTCTGTACGTGCCGCTAATTAAAATTTTGTGATACGCTCTATTATCCATTGGATAATTAATATTGGCTTTGTGCACTGTAACAATTATCCATTGGGTAATAACTTGTAGTAAAATCCTAATCACCTTATTATTTTAATACTTTATCACCTAATTATCTTATCTAAAAGTAATCTACTTTATGTCTAATCAAATCCCTCTTTATTGGGAAAGCTCCCAAGCTCCTCAAAGAAGCTTCATCCTCTCTCTCTCCCTCCCACTCCCACACAGCAGCAGCCCTAATTTTGGAGCCAAAATTGTGTTTCACTTAGTTAATCAATTTATTCTAATTTCAAAAAGAAAATCCTAAAAGTTTATTTACTTTTCTATCAACTTCTCTCTCTACCTTCATCTTCCTCTCATTTTTCTCCTCCTTCTCTCTACACTCACCTCACGGCCAGCCTTCCTTCATGCCTTCAACCATCACAAAATTTTCAACTAAACACATTTTCTTAATCTCCTTCATCATCTAAACACATCCCTAGTTGGTGATTTCTTGAAAAGGCTCCATTTTTACCATCTTCTTCTTCAAGCTTCAAGCTTAGAACTTTTAGGTGAGATTCTTGTTTTCTCCTAAATCTTCTTCCATTTTCATTTTTAAGGTCTTCCTTGTGACCATTTATTTCTTATTTTTCAAGCTTTAGTATTGGTTTGATGAGGTTGAAATTTCTAGGGTTTGTGGTAGTGTGAATCCAAAATTTCAAGGAGTTTCAAGGGAGTTCCATTGCTTGTTTTCTTCTCTAGGTAAGAGGAAGATACTCCTCCTCCACCTCTATTGGTAGTAAGGAATCTTGTTTTGTGATTGGTTGTGAGAAACCCTATTTAGGGCTATTCTTTGTTGTATGACTTTTATGACTATGTGTTGTTCTAAATTTGTTTGAGTTATTTGGTTAGTTGAATATGTATATTTATGTATTTGGATGGATTGGAAACTTGAATGGAAGCAAATATAGCTTTGCTCTCTTCCATGAGGCTCATGGACTTGAACCCTAAAAGTGGGGGTTCTTGGTGAAAAATTGTAACAAGATGAAGATATGATTAATCAAGAGGATAACACACAATAAAAAAGATGAAAATTGGAACCCCTAATCATAGAGAGGCCCACGGTCTCTAAGGCTAAATGAGACTAAACTATGTAACTTTATGTAACATTGACATTTAATTAATTAAGAGATTAAGTAGTTAATAATGTGATGAGAAGTAATCAATTGGATGACTTAAAGAACATCTTTGAACCAAAGGAACTAATAAGGAGGTATAAGACTTGGTTAAACCTTAGAAATAATTCTCTAGGTAAATATGACTAAGTTTAAAGTAAGTAATGAAGTGGAACTTAACTAATTTGGACAATTAGGATTTACTTAGGATTTTATAAATTGAAAAGAACTAAGAATGAAATTTTACCATAAAACTTAGGATAATTTTAATTAAAGAAAGAACAAGAGAGTGTAAGGCTTTGAGACCCTTAAAATAATTTTCTAAGTGTGTGTGAATAAATTTACAATGGAGAACTAAATTAATTAAGAGAATTCCTCTAGAGATGAACTTTGTAAGAAATGCTACATTAAAGTGAGAATTTATAATAAACCTTGAAAGTGCATTATTTCATTTAAATTATGATAATATGATATTGTGGGTCCATATGAGGGACCAGTGATGTGTTGATGCTTACTTTGGCCAATTGAGGCATATTGTGAAAAAGTATGTAATGATAAACATACATGATTATGCATTGAGTCGTCATGCATGGTGAAAGTCTGATGGACTGTTGTTAAGGCCAAGTTGCCTAGGAGATTGAACACACCTTAGTGCGGGTGTGAGTAGACTAGTGTAGGTCATACTGTTGACCTTGGGGGGTCGGGGTGTAGGTACCTCGCTATGGACAATTGGTAGCTCTTCTGTCCGTGGGACAGACCAATGCAAACACACCGATGATCCGGACCGAGATGCTGTCCTATATCGTGATCTAGTGAAGAATGTCTATGCAATGCCTTGATGTGCACGTGGATAAAACTAATGAGTTATAGCACTTTGGCTGCGGCAGCCGAGTTGCAGACATGTCTCCTGATCTTTCTCTCCGACTGTTTGTGTCTAGCTCCATGGAGTAGGATTTTGATGTTGTATGCATGTGCATAGTGAGTCCATATATCATCTGGCATTTAATTCTTATTATAACTGGAACTATTGCATTACTGATGTATAACTGCCTGGAACTGCTTAATTATTTATCACTACTATTTAATGCTTATTACTATTACTTTTGAAATGCTATGTGGGCGCTTTGCGCCATTTTGTTTCTTACTGCCATGATTGGTAATGATGGTAGGATGTCTTACCTCTTTCCTGTATTTCTATTATTTCTGTCTACATTTGTATTCCATCAAAGATGTTGGCGGAGAGGGTGAAGTCCACGAGTTTCTGGATTTTTGGCCCGACTGCGACTAGCACCTGCTTTCGGATCATGGCGGCCCATCCACAGGGATTTTTGGGATTCATGCGCCTGACGTTTCTCGGAGGCCCAGATTGTTGGCATATTGACTTCAGTTTAGATCGCTGTGTCTACCGGGGAGACGTGATCGTATCACTGGCTTGGGGGAGTTATGATCCGCCCATCTTCTCCTGCAGCGTCAGATTATATTTAGAGTTTTACATGCCCATTAGGGACATGTGGGGTGATCGTTATTACACTCCACAGGAGGATTCTTTCCTCTCCACTGCTTGAGCCCAGGCCCGTAACTCGGTGGCTCCGATGAGGGTCTTTTCTGATGAGGAAGACCCTGAGGAGGAACCTAAGGAGGATCTGGACATGGTTCCTTCTCCTCTTAGGGGCTGATAGTGTCAATAACTACTGATGGCTATCAGTGTTTATTTTGGGGGCCTGATGTTTTATCATTTTGGTGGGCTGTACATGCATGATCTCTTAGGGCATATATGTATAATTTTGCTTTTTATATATCAGGCGTTGTAACCAAACAAGTTTAATATAATGATATATCATTGTACATGTATGTTGATTTGATGTATGCTTACTTCTTTCTTACTCTCTATTGCAATTATGTCTTGTTACTATATTTTATTAATTGTAACAAAAAAAAAATACTCGCTAATTTAATCATACGATTACAACTAAGTAAATTTATATTCATACAACGAACTGAGTCTTAACTTATACTTTTATTTTCTGCATCGTAATTTATAATGTGACGTTCCCTCCCAAAAAGGGGCATTACAGTAGACATCTTTGCAAAATCTCTGCCTAAAGAAACTTTCTTTCATATAAAAAGAGAACTAGGCATACTGAATTAATCATGCATTTAAAATTCAATACTTTTGCTGCATAATTTTTTTCTATAATTTTCTTGCTTTGATTTTTTTTAATCCAATACTGACTTGAGCATCGAAGGCTCCCCTAAGATTGTTTTGCAAGTGCTCCTATCATGACTATGTCCTCCAATTGGCTCAAGAAATCCTCTACACAATGCTAAAGTCCAATTCTTGGAAGTTTAGGGTAGTTCACTTTGTTTGAGTTAATCTTTGATGAAGATGGTGTTTTTGCAAGAAAAATTGCTTTTGGATCTAATCTAGAAGGATTTTTGGCTTGCAAGGTGCTTGGAAACTAGCCTTCTGCTATTTGAAGTGAGAAAGCTATTTTCGGAAGGCTGGTAATCAATTACCCGAGCTTAGTAATCGATTATCAAGGCTCTGCCAAGCGTAAAATGGCAATTCATAATGGTGGTAATTGATTACCACCACTTTGCAATCGATTACCAAGTTTTTGGATTGCATGTAATCGATTACCTCCCCCTTGTAATCGATTACCAGAGGGATTTAAAGAGTCTAGGACGCGCAAGGATGCCATTTTTATGCAAATTTTTAGCTTTCTCTATCTACCCTCACACACTTGACTCCTCAAATCTCTAAATTTACCTTACTTCTCTTCATCAAATCCCAAAAATCCACCACCAAATCACTCCAAAACCACTTCTCTACAAAACCCCTAAGCTATTCCACATCAAAAACCTCAAAATCACCAAAAAAAAAAAAATCCACCCTCTACTTGTCGTCCCCTCTCTCTCTCTCTAGAAGCCATACTCTAACCTTTAAATTTCCTCCAAATCTTCATCCTTTTCTACCTTTTTCTCCTACCCAACACTCTCGCACACATTCCCTACTACCTTTCTTCCATTCCTTTTATCTAAATCCTCCAAATGGTCATATCCTCACGTAGAACAAAGAAGCCACGAAGAGGAGTGGCTACTATGAAGGCTTCATGTGCTCCACCAACCACCATTCTAGGGTTAGACCTCTTCGTTCACTTTAGCACCTCAAAGTAAGTAAAAATTTTTCACTAGCAATTTCAGCTTCGGAAAATTATTCAACCAAGGTAACTGCCTGCTACTTTTTGCTCACAAGAGTCCTTACAGACTTTTAGATTATTGGAAAACCTTGATTTAATTAATTTTGTGAGCATTAGGAGGGATGTGTATCTAGATTTAGAGAGAATATTTTATTCCAATTTGAAATATGAAAAGTGCTTGTTTGATATCTGAGGTTAAGAAGATAAAGATAGGTATCACTCATGCTATTTAGTATAACTTAACTAGTCTGACATATGATGGAGTAAATTTTACTAGTTCGACTAATATCTAGGGTAATGACTATGATTACAAATCTTCTCTGAACACGTTTTTGAGGATTGGCTACAGGATTACTAAAAGAATTATGGCCAGTGGTCTCACCATGGAAAACAGGGTCTTACACTATGTATTCGTAAGGGCTTTAATACCCAGGGGAAATAATTACTCCCAGATTTTGCATGATAATGTGCTCACACTATGGGCACTAAACACTGGATGACAAATCAACTAGGACTATTATGTAATTCAACATATGTTGAAAGCCTGAAAGGAGCCCTATGTCCAGCCCTACGCCATGTTAATCACAAAAATCCTAGAGGTCTTCTATGTCCCCTTGGCTAGTGAAGCCAAGGATACTAGCAGTGATGGTCCTGAGGTTATTGGTGATCATACTTTGCAGAAGCTCAAAATGAAAAAAATTGGTGAGTGATGAGGAAGAAGGCAACATACCCCGAGGAGATGAGGAAGATACTAAAGACAAAGCACCACCAGTTGCCCTAGCAGAGTCCACTCTAGATCTTTTTCTCCAAGAGATACGGATCCTACGGACCCACATTGATGCCCATCTAGATCGTCTCGAGGAGTGCGTGACTCGTACAAATCAAAATGTAGCAGCCATGTAGGCTATGTTAGTAGGTGGTCAGTTTCATTGGGATTCCACCTCTGTTGCTACACCTCCTCCATCTGCCCATGATGCCACTTCAGATTCTGATGATGACGAGGATGACAGTGAGGAGACAAACTGATGACGGGACTTAGTTATGATTTTTTTCTATCTTATTTGTTGTCTGACCCTCAGCATTTATCATTTATGTCTATTTTGACTCTGATTATCAATTGTATTTGATGCCTTATCACTTTATTCATTTTGAGATGACAACATGCTCTTGGGGTACTCTGCTTTGCTGCTCTGATGATATATTTATAAGCTGCTTATATTTGAGATTTTGCCATGCCATTGATCTATTTTAATGCCCCTAAAGATGAATGCTTAAGTCTGCTTTGCATAATCCTCTTTTTTTATAATACTAAAAGGGAGAGGGTATGAATTGCATGAGTAAGGGGGAGTTTTTTGCATGATAGGTTTTTCTGCCTTAATATGTTTTCTTACTTAAAACTCCTGCATCGCTTAAGGGAGAGAGTTACGCATTAAATATCTGATATATATAAAATTCTCTCTTTATCTATGTTGGTTTGTCATCATCAAAAAGAAGGGCATGTGAATGCTTATGTCATGAAGATCATGAAGATTTTGATGATAACAAAGCCAAGCTAAAGACCAAGTCCAAGGGAAGATCAAATGGTATAGTTTATAGGACTTAGAGTCATTTATGTGAGGAGTCTCTCAAATATCTCAAAATGACCTTAAAAGTTTTTCTTGAAATTTTTTTTAATTGGTGGGTAATTACTTGACAAATGATGGTTTTAATATTGGATTTTGAAAATCAAGCTTATTTCTTGTAAAATCTAAGTTCTCTAAAGCTAAATTGTTTACCAAGCTATTTTGGCAACAAAAATAGGTTTTAGGATGATTGTAATCTCATCCAATGACTTAGTAATCAATTAACAACTTTTTTAGAAGTTGGTAATTGATTACCAAGGCCTGGTAATTGATTACAATCATGCGAGAACCTTATTTTCAAAAGTTAGAGGCTTAGTAATCAATTACCAAAGGTAGGTAATCGATTACCACTGTTCCAAAGGCTTAATAATCAATTACCAAAGGTAGGAAATCGATTACCACTTGCCTAGAAAGTCAAGAATGTGTTCTAAGAGCTTGGTAATCGATTACCACGAGCCTAAAAGTTAGCAACGACTCTTTTCTATGCATGTAATGCTTAATTTAATTACCCCCAACGACTCCTTTTATCATAACACTATAAATATATGGTTTTAGGTCATCTTTTACACAAAATAACCATTGATAAACATCTTTTATAAGGATTCAATCTGTTATCCATCTTTGCAATCTTTAAACTCTATTTTTGGGTCAAACACTTGAGATATCTTTGAGAGCTTCGTAGGTCTTCAATTTGTATTAAATACTCTTGTGAAAGTTTCTTTTCTTTTATCCTTGATTTAGTGTAAAGAGGGTGAGGTATCTCTGACAGTTGAGACTCAAGCATGAGGGTGAGGTATCCCAAGGTATAAAGAATGCTCTGGTTTGTAAAGGTAGCAGCACATGTTCAAGCCTAACGTTATAGTGGAAAAATCTCAAGTGATTACTTGAGAACTGGACGTAGGCCACAAGTGGTTGGTGGTTGAACTAAGATAAATACTGCATTTGTTCTTCTTATCTTAAACTCCTTTATTTCTTATGCTTTAATTTTATATGCTTGCTTGATTACTTTTTATCTTGGCTTATTTATTTTGTGAGTAAAGTTCTCTATCTTCTCTATTCATTCACTTCAATTGAGAAATAGCTTCAACCAAAATTACTTTTCAAGTGTTTGTGAAAAGTTTTCATAAAGATTTTTATAAACTCAATTCACCCCCTTCTTGAGCATTGAAGCCACTTGGTAACATGAATTTCCTTAGGACAACCTTCAAGTTATATCGAGTTGCCATCTTCTGTTTGATGGTAGCATTGCATATATGAGCGACATGCCTTTTTTCTTCTAGAAGATCCAAGTCTTCCTTGATCAATCTGGGGTTGCTGTCAGGAGAAAACTGTTGGTGATGCCAACTTGGTTCCCTTATCTCCATCGAGATCATAGCCTCACACCCAGAAGTGAGTTTAAAAAGGGTTTCACCTATGGTGTAGTGAAGCATAGTCTGGTAGGCCCAGTGGACATGGTCAAGTTATTCTGCCCAGTTTCCCTTAACTTCATCCAACCTTCTTTTAATTCCTCAGACAAGGACCTAGTTGGTGGCTTCAGCTTGTTCATTTGTCTTGGGATTCTCCACACAACTACAATGATGCTTGATTTTTAACTTAACAAGTAGCTCTTCGAAACACTTATCTTTAAACTAGGTTCTATTGTCTATCACAATGGACTATGGAACCCCAAACCTAAATATGACATAATGCCAAGTGAACTTTTGGCCCTGGAAGAGGTGATCGTGACTAGGGGTTCTACCTCGATCCATTTGGTGAAGTAGTCCACGACCACCACCAAGTACTTCAGCTATCCAAGTGCTTAAGGAAAAGAACCCAGAATGTCCATACCCTATTTGTAGAATGGCTAGGGTACGGATATCGTGGACAATGCTTTAGGTGGAGCTTGATAATAACTCGCATGTCGCTAGCATTTATCACAAACCTGAACATGTGCAAAGGAGTCAACTTCCATTGTTGGCCAATAGTATCCAGCCTTGAGTGCTTTTAAAGCTAAGGCTTTGCCCCCTAAGTGGTGTCCACAACTCCCCTCATGGATTTCAGCCAAAACATATTATGCTTCATTTTGTGTGAGGCACTTGAGGAGAGATAAAGAGAACCCACATCGGTATAACTGCCCATTGTAGATGGTCTACTTGACTACAGTTCTGATCAATTTGGAGGCTTCCTTTGGATCGTCGGGCATGGCTCCAGATTATAGATACTCCATGATTTGGGTGATCCAAGTATGTATTTCTCCTTCCACCTGAAAAATGACTACGTCTGTGATGGAGGGTTGAGAGAGGGTTTCTTGGACCATGGAGCAATTGTTGCCCAGGCTCTTAGTATTGGCTAGTTTGCATAGGAGGTCTGCCTTGGAGTTCTGCTCCTTGGGAATGTGCTCTATCTTAGCAGCTTGGAAATATTTGAGGAGCCCTTGGGCTTTGGATAAGTACTTCTGAAGGATGGTCTCCTTGGCTTAGTAATCACCTTGGATCTGGGAGGTCACAAGCTGGGAGTCATAGCAAAGTGTGATCTTTGCCACTCCTAAGTCATTGGCCATTACTAGTCTGGCAATGCATGGTTCGTACTTCACTTGATTGTTTGAAGTCGGAAACTCAAACTTCAGTGACTTCCCTATGGTTACTCCTTTAGAATTTTCCAAAATTACCTCAGCACCACTCTCCTTGGGGTTCAAGGACCCATCAATGAATACAGTTCAAGAAATCCCCTCAGGATTGCCAGGGTCTAAAGTGAGCTCTAGAATTCTAAAAGTTTCTGTGCCTTTATTGCTAGCTAAGGGTTAGATACTATCCCAAACTCAGAAAGCTCAATAGACTAGGCGATCATTCTTCCCGCTAAGTCTGGCTTGTGCAGTATCTGACAAAGAGGCTGGTTCGTCCTCACCACCATGGGATGACACTGAAAGTACTATCTAAGTCTTTTAACTATAATGATGAGTGCAAAGGCAACCTTCTCTACTTTCTAATAGGAGAGCTCAAGGCCTTGCAGTAGCTTGCTCATAAAGTAGACCGACTTTTGCCCTTCCGTTATCTCCATGATCAACACTGAACTCATGACATCTTCATGGACTAAGAAGTACATGTACAATGTCTCACCAAGTTCCTGTCTTATCAGTATGGGGGGAGAGGATAGAAGGTTCTTCAAGGATATAAAGGCATTCTCATACACTGGAGTCTATTCAAAACCTTTCCCTTTCTTAGTAATTTGAAAAAAGGAAAGAGATTTATGAGCAGCTTTAGCAAGAAAACGTATGAGGGCCGCAGTTCAACCTATTAGCTACTACACTTCTTTAATGTTCTATGGGCTACGCATGTTAAGCACCTCCTGACATTTATCTGGGTTTGCTTCTATCCCACGGTGAGTCAGCATGAAATCCAAGAATTTTCTGACTAGACTCCGAAGGCGCACTTATCCGGGTTGAGCCTCACATTTTGTTTTCAGAGCTGTGCAAACACTTCCTCGAGGTCCAAGAAGAGCGATCTGGCCTGGGGAGTCTTTACTATCATATCATCCATGTATACTTCTAGCATCTTCCCCACTTGGCCTTTAAAAACTCTATTCATCATTCTTTCATAGGTGGCTCCTATATTTTTTATACCAAAGGTCATAACTCTGTAACAGTAGCTCGCCCTCTCAGTGATGAAAGTGATTTTATCTTTGTCTCCGGGGTACATTAGGATCTTATTATACCCAGAGTATGCATCCATGAAAGACAACAAATGAAATCTGGAGGAGCTGTCAACCAGTTTATCCACATTAGGAAGTGGGTACGGATCTTTTGGGCAGGTTTTGTTTAGATTTGTGTAATCCACGCACATCCTCCACTTCCCGTTGCACTTCTTCACTAAGACAATGTTAGATAGTTGAGTCGTGTAGGCTATTTCCTTGATGAAGTTGGCACTGAGCAGTTCTTTAACCTGTTGATCTATTGATTATTCCTACATCTTAAATGCCTTGTAATTAATTTATTGAACTCCATTTGTGCTTAATTATCATTATTTAGTTAAGTTTCTGATATTAAATCTTAATTGGAATATTACTGTGAAACTTTACTTAAATTTATTCTCAAATGCTGATAATTGAACTTTTCAGGAAATCTTTGGTTGACGGAGTTCATTTACTTTAAATCAGGCTTGAAACCCACTTAAAGAAGGGCTATGGATTCATGAAGATCAATTTCTCCCTTTAAAGCAATGAAATAAGAGTTTCTGCGAAGATTTAGTGCTGAAATTGAAGGAATCAAATTACAGGGCCTACGTAAAATTGTAGGGCCTAGGTCGTGGAAAAATACACAACCGTGCAAGAGTACACGGCCTAGGCTGTGTACTCCTCTAACTTTTGTAATTAAAAAATAGTAGATTTTGTTCCTTCAAACAGAGTCATGCACGGCCTAGGCCGTGTATTAATGCACGGCCGTGTATTAATGCACGGCCGTGCATTCGCTCCAATGGATGAATTATTGAAACTTCTACATGAAGTTTGGACCCTGCTTGAAGAAGATAAGTCCTGAGGCCTATAAAAACACACTCTTAGCACGTCTTGGAGAGTTCGGACCATGGGAAGCAGCTGTAAACCCTAGGGAATGGAGAGGGGAAGCTTGGATCAAAGATTGGAGTCTCGGGTTCGAGCAATTGGAGATCCATCATCCTCAATCCTCAGAAACTCGTTTGCTCTTTAGTTTTTCTTCTGCACTTTGTTTCTTATGTTGTTCTTTCTTAGTTTTTCTTGTGATTTTGTTCTAGTTATGTGTAACTAAACCTCCCTTGGTTAAGGGGGTGATGAAACCACTAGTTTTGATGTTGTGAATCTTCCATATTTGATTATTTCAACACAATTATGTTTTTATTCATATATTTCTAAATCTATTGTTGGTATAAAGGTTTTTGTACTTGTTCCCACTTTAAAAGTGGTAGATCTGAGTTTATTATGCGCGGTTGCGGTAGTAGATCTAGCAGAAGTTATGATGTTCATGTGGGTATAATTATCTTTATATTATTTACTAGTTATAAAAGTGGTAGATCTGGGTTTATTATGCGCAGTTGCGGTAATAGATCTAGAGAAATATATGTTCTAAGTAATTTAATCCCAGTGTGTGATTAGATCTTAGTGTAATTAGTTTTCTAAAACCTAATGCAATTATTAGCTAGTTGTAAGAGTGGTTGCTTTATGACTAATCAGTGATTAGGAGTTGATTTGAGCGATTACTGAATTGGCCAACACGTAAGGAAAACAAAGATTTACTCTCACAATTGTATAAAAACATAATTGAGTATGTTGGAATAAAAGGATATGTGGATTTACATCATCATATAAATCTAGTGGTGGATTCAATCTCTTAACTAATTCTCTTATATTGTTGATTTTAGTTTGTTTATTGTTATTGTTTTTGAAGTTGTTCATTGTTCATCAAAACTCCAAAACCCCCTTATTTACTATTTATAGTCAATCAGAGTCTAAATTGGGAATTGTTTAATAGTGTTGATTGAATTGGTTCTTTGTGGATCGACTCTTACTAACTACAACTAGTTTTAAGGTTTTTATTTTCTGGTGGGCCTGACAATTGATTTTTATCTGAATTTTAATCACTATCCACCTCACACCAAGAATTTTGGCGCCGTTACCGGGGAGCCAATTTTTCAATTACAGTGTTAATTTATTTCCTATTTTTACTCTGTTTTTATTTTTGTTTTTATTTTATTTTTAGTTTTTGATTCTTGCTTTCTGAGTGTTTTGTAGGTGTTGATGCCCATTGAAGGGTTAGACGAGGGATTGCAGAATTTAAGGAATTATATTGATTAACTCAACTCATATCCTCAATTTCCCTTCCATCCAGCTAATTTCCAACTCACCCCTGCTGACATTGAAGCTGACTGTCACATTGATCTATTAAGTTCAGAGACATTTAAGCCATTTGAAATATCTGAAGAAGTGACAATGGCAGAAAACACTTTAAGGGCATTGGGTGCTCCAGATCTAGATCAACAGCCTCTATGCATAGACATTCTTGAAAATGAGGAGGCATTTGAATTAAAGTCCGGCCTAATCCATCTTTTGCCATCTTTCAATGGATTACCAGAGAGGACCCCAATAAGCACTTGAAGGAAATTCATGTGGTATGTTCTAGCATGAAGCCTGCAGGAATTCAGGTAGAGTAAGTCAAGATGAGAGCTTTTCCATTCTCACTAAAGGATTCTGCTAATGAGTGGCTTTACTACTTGCCACCCGGATCCATCCAATCATGGCAGGACATGACTCGAGCTTTCCTAGATAGATACTTCCCAGGCCTCAAAAGTTACAACAATCGAAAAAGAAATCAGTGGTATTCAACAAAGGCATAGGGAATCATTCTATGACTACTGGGAGAGATCCAAAAGACTATGTGCTAGCTGTCCTCATCATCAGATCAGTGAGTAACTCTTAATTCAGTATTTCTATAAAGGTTTACAAGTGATGGATTGTAACATGATTGATGCTGCTAGTAAAGGAGCATTGGTTAATAAAACTCCTCAAGAAGCTAGAAACTTGATCTCAAGAATAGTTACCAATACTCAACAGTTCTACTCTAGAAATGACACTGGAGTGAGAGCAGTGAAAGAGGTAGAGACAACCAGTCTACAGCAGCAAATGACTCAATTAACTGCTATAGTTCAGCAGTTAAGGGATACAAGCAAAGCACCAGTTTATGCTTGTGGGATCTGTTGTTCATCTGGACATCTCACTGATATATGTCCCACTCTCCAAGAGGACACAAATGAGGAGGTAAGAGCAGTAAGGGAATACTCTGGACTTTCAAAAAATTATAACCCCTATTCAAACACATATAATCTGAATTGGAGGGACCATCCAAATTTCAGCTTTGCAAAGCAACCTCATAATCAACCTTTAGCTTATGGACTTCCAGGATTTCAGCAAAGGCAAGCACATTTCCCTCAGAGACAACAGCAAGTTCAAGCTCCGAAGTAACCTGAGCCTTCACTAGAGGAGCTAGTGAAACAAATGACCACTAATAATTTACAGTTCCAACAAGAACCAAATGCCACTATACAAAGTTTCAAGTAAGAAACAAGGGCTGCAATCAATAACTTGCAGAATTAGATAGGGCAGTTGTCCACTGAATTCAACAAGTTTCAAAGCCAAGCTTTAGGGAAACTACCCTCACAGCCAGAAGTGAATCCAAGGAAAAATGCTAATGCTGTCACATTGAGAAGCGGAAAGATAATGGATGAGCCTACATCTATTCCACCCAACACTCAAGAGAAAGATGAACCACCCAAAGAAGCAAATGATAAGAGGCAAAGCACCAAAGCCCCTAAGGTAAGTAATTCTGAACCCCCTCCTAAATATGTCACTAAAGCTCCTTTTCCTAGTAGGTTGGCAAAGACTAAGAAAGAAAAAACAAAAAAAGAGATCCTAGAGACTTTTAGGAATGTGGAAGTTAATATCCCTTTGTCAGATGCCATTAAGCAAGTACCTAGGTACGCAAAATTTCTAAAAGAATTATGCACTAATAAAAGGAAATTGAAAGGAAATGAAAGGGTCCAAGTGGGAGAAAATGTTTCAGCTGTGATAAAAAGGAAACTCCCAACTAAATGTAAGGATCCTGGCACATTCACCATTCCATGCACTATAGGTAACACAAGGTTTGAGAGGGCAATGCTTGATTTAGGTGCATCTATAAATGTCATGCCTTATTCCATTTATGCATCTTTATACTTGGGTCCTTTGGAACCTACTGGTGTTATTATTCAATTGGCTGATAGATCTAATGCATACCCAAAGGATGTGGTTGAAGATGTTTTAGTGCAGGTGAATGAATTAGTGTTTCTGGCAGACTTCTATGTTTTGGACATGGAAGAGGACAAGTGTCCCAACTCTGCTCCTATCTTATTGGGGAGACCATTTTTGAAGACTGCGCAGACAAAAATTGATGTGCACTCAAGAACTCTAATAATAGAATTTGATGGGGAATTAATTAGATTCAATATTTTTGAAGCTATGAGATACCCAAGTGATGTGAACTCTGCTTGTTTAATTAATTCTTTTGATCCTTTTATTCTTTAATTTCTGCAGCTTTTGATTCTAACCATTCTAATGCTCTTGATATAATTCTAACTCATAGCTTAGATGTACAGGAGGAAAATAAGAAGGATGAAGTTGAGCCATGAAGTGAAGACATTTATGAAATTGTTGCTGCCTTACAAGAGGTCTCTTTCACTCCAGAAGAGCATGAGGTGTCTTTTGTTGATTTACCTGTTACTACTGATATACCTCAACCTTCTGTTGTGCAGGCACTTGAATTGGAACTGAAAGCACTGCCTGATCATCTTAAATACATCTTCTTGGGGGAGAAGGACACCCTTCCAATAATAATTGCAAAGTCACTCACCTAAGAGTAAGAAGAGAAATTGATGGCTAGTTTGCAAGAACATAAGACAGCCATTGGTTAGTCAATAGCTGACATCAAGGGTATTAGTCCCTCCATTTGTATGCATAGGATCCTAATGGAGGAAGGTACTAAACTTGTGAGAGACCCCCAAAGGAGGTTGAATCCTCCTATGATGGAGATTGTGAAAAGGAGATACTGAAGCTCCTAAGTGTGGGGGTGATCTACCCCATTTCTGACAGCAATTGGGTAAGCTCGGTCCAGGTAGTACCAAAGAAATCCAGTATTACTGTGGTAAGAAATACTGAAAATGAGCTTATTCCCACTAGGTTACAAACAGGGTGGCGTGTCTGCATTAATTACAGAAAGCTAAATACCGCCACTAGAAAAGACCATTTTCCTTTGTCTTTCATTGATCAAATGTTAGAAAGATTAGCTGGTCATTCTCATTATTATTTTCTGGATGGCTTTTCAGGTTACAACCAGATTGTTATTGCTCCAGAAGACTAGGATAAAATCACCTTCACTTGTCCATTCTGTACATTTTCTTACAGGCGAATGCCTTTTGGACTCTGTAATGCACCGGGAACTTTCCAAAAATGCATGATGAGTATATTCTCTGATTACATTGAAAATATTATTGAAGTTTTTATGGATGACTTTAGTGTCTTTGGGAATGGTTTTGAAAATTGTTTGGAACATTTAACATTGGTGCTTAAAAGATGCATTGACACTAACCTTATACTGAATTGGGAAAAATGTCATTTCATGGTAGAGGAAAGTATTGTGTTTGGCCATGTAATTTCTGCTTAGGGAATTGAGGTAGATAAGGCTAAGGTAAAACTCATGCATTCTTTGCCCCCACCCACTAGTGTATGGGAAATTCGTTCTTTTATTGGCCATGTAGGTTTTTACTAGTGATTCATCAAAGACTTCTCTAAAATTTCATTGCCCCTTTGCAAGCTTCTCCAAAAAGATGTGCAATTCAACTTTGATGAAAAATGTATGGAAGCTTTCAATAAACTGAAGAAATTATTGACTGTTGCGCCTATCATTAGGCCACCTAACTGGGAACTACCATTTGAACTGATGTGTGATGCCAGTGACTTCGCGATAGGGGCTGTCTTAGGACAGCGAGTTGATAGAGTTCCTTATGCCATTTACTATGCATCAAGGACTCTAAATGATGCTCAACTCAACTACTCAACAACTGAAAAAGAACTTCTAGCTGTTGTTTTTGCTTTAGAAAACTTTAGATCATATCTCATTGGTTTTAAAGTAATTATGTTTCCAGATCATGCAGCTTTGAAGTATCTTTTGACAAAGAAAAAAGCGAAGCCTAGATTGTTCCGATGGATTTTATTGCTCTAGGAATTTGACTAGGAGATTAAAGACAAGAAAGGGAGTGAAAACTTGGTGGCCGATCATTTGAGTAGGTTGGTAACTGAAGAGGAAGAAAGGCCTATCATGGAGACTTTTTCGGATAAGTATTTGATGGCTGTCAAGGCCATAATCCCTTGGTATGCTGACATTGTTAACTACCTGGTTACTAAGGACTTTCCAAAGGGTGTGAACAAGGCCCAAAGAGATGAATTAAGGAGTGACTATAAGTATTACATTTGGGATGACCCGTACCTCTGGAAGCATTGTGCAGATCAGGTCATTAGGAGGTGCATTCCTAATTCTGAGACACACTCCATTCTCTCCTTTTACCATACCTATGCTTGTGGAGGATATTTTGGCATTAAAAGAATAGCCAACAAGGTGCTTGACAGTGGGTTCTATTGGCCCATAATCTTTAAAGATGCCTAAAATTTCTGTAAGTCTTGCGACCGCTGTCAGAGAACAGTAACATTGGTCCTCGGAACCAGATGCCTCAAACCCTGATTATTTTTATGGAAGTTTTTGATGTATGGGGTATTGATTTCATGGGACCATTTCCCCCTTCATTTAGTTTCTCATACATTCTCTTATCTGTTGATTATGTGTCTAAATGGGTGGAAGCAAAAGCCACCCGATCTGATGATTCTAAAACTGTTGCAAATTTTGTTAAATCACGTATTTTCTCCAAGTTTGGGACCCCAAGGGCTATCATCAATGACCAAGGGACCCATTTCTGCAACACAACATTTGATGGTCTTTTAAGGAAATATGGAGTGATGCACAGAATTTCCACACCTTACCATCCACAGACAAATGGGCAAACTGAAGTGTCCAACCGAGAGATTAAGTCAATCCTTTAAAAGATGGTGAATCCAACACATAAGGATTGAAGTACTAGACTTGAGGATGCGTTATGGGCTTATAGGACTGTCTATAAGACTCTCATTGCCATGTCACCATTTCGGTTGGTGTATGGAAAGCCCTGTCATTTACCCGTAGAGCTACAATATTGTAACACCCACCGTAGGGTATCACATTTATGTTTCTAATTACCAAATTACCCCATCATTATAAAATATGCTTAGTAATGTAAATACAAGTTGTAAAATTTCTCAATAACAATAAGATAAACTTAGCGAAAAATAAAAATAATACAACATCATCACAAATAATTTACATCATATATACACAAGTCTTAGTACTTTCATACTTAAATATTTATAGACCTTGTTCTCAAAGTATTTGAACATTATTTAAAATTAACATACTACCCAAGTATTACTAAACAGCAGAACCCTCAGATGGGTCCTCTTCAGATTCTTTAGCAGATCGGAATCTGACTTGACACAAAGTTCTACAGACAAGTGTCCGCACAGACGACACGATACTAATCTCACTAGGAGTACGATAATAAGTTCCCCAGTATTGCCTAATGGATAACGGAAACTCTAAGTGTATATTGATATTTACACTAAAATAAGGGTTCCCTTGATAAAGTCTACTTAAAATAATGTTCAAGTCTCCTATATAGTAAATACACGCTTTGTCCAGATCAACATGCCACGCTTCCGGTCCTCTACGAAACTGCAACCTCATATATCCTAGGAAATTGGGCATCGCCATCTTCTCAAAATTCAGCTTCCTCCACAGGAATCTGCTCCTCTTCACCTTCTTGTTCAATTCCTTGCTCAACGTCTTTACAAATATAAATACAATACAAAGTAGGCATACCAAAGAGGTGAGATCACCTTCACCAATACCAACATGGTAGCATGGAGATAACACATGTAATATATCATACAGATACATTATACCATAATTACAATTATGTCATTAACATTATTTATCATCACAATAGATGTAATAAACAATAATTACAATCATGCCCTCAACAATATCCAAATATTCAACACTTCAATTATCATAAATAATAATTATGATAATGCACTCAGTATTTTCCAATTATTCAACATTTCAAATATCACACCGATATCAATACTCAATAATTATGCATGTGCACATAGACTCAATTTCCTACTCTATGGAGCTAAAACTCAGGTCGGAGAGAATGATCGAAAAGATTTGTCTATATCAACATACGTCAGACCACGTGCTATAATTCCTATATGTATTTGCACATCTAGCATATACACGACAATCTTTATTAGATCTTGATTAAGAATAGTGTCTCGGTCAGGATCATCAGTGAGTTACATCGGTCAAACCCATGGTACAGAAGAGCTACCAATAGCCCACTGTAGGTAACCCGCACCCCAATGCCCTCAAGGTTAACAAGTGACTTACACTACGCATATCGCACCCACTCAAAAGGTGTATTCTCTCCTAGGCAATTAGCCTCATACAGTCCATCGGACCTTTCCAATGCATGGATAATGCACCATTCCCAATTTAAATTCATCATCTCATATTCAGGGTTTATACATTTGTCCAACAGTATATTTACTATATTTTCATCACATAATCATATATTCGCGTTTTCTAAATCACGTAACATTTCTGTCACATTTTCAAATCACATATTGATTTTTCAACCTTCCAAAAATTCCATTTCAACCTTATTTTCATTATTTGCATATTAGTCCTTCCATAAAATAATATTTACATAATAACCCATCTTCATAGAATAATATTTACATAATGGCCCATTTTCAAATAATATTTCTAAAATAGTCTTTCATTAAATAATATTTCAAAAATAGTCCTTCATTAAATAATATTTACAATAGAGTCTATTTTTAAAGAATATTTTCAATATAATCCCTCTAAAAAGTAGTATTTCTACTATTTCTCAGAAAATTTTAAATATTTTCAATATAGTCCCTCTAAAAATCAGTATTTCTACTATTTCCTAGAAAATTGTATTTCTTACAGTTACTTGAGATATTACAGCTCAAAATTTCCTAACGCGCTTCAAAACCCAAAGGGTGAGTTATACGTCAGTAAATTTCAAGTTATTAACGTATTCATCTTAATTCTCAACTTTTTAAAATAAATTGAGATTCAAACACTTTCAACCTCTCTTTTCCTTTCATGTTTTTCAAGTGATAAAACACTTTGTTTCTATTTCTTTAATCCTTGTACTTAATCAATTATATTTCCCATTTTGAAATCACTTTGTTTCACAAAACCAAGGCAATTACAAGCCTTCAAAACCCATGGTACATGGCCATTGAAACCATCATACATTTTTCCTTCTAAATCAACTAAGTTCCATTCATATTTTTACACAAACACCACCATTAAAATCCCTCCAAAACCGTGAACCATTGTTCTTTGAAACCAATCCATTTTTCTTTTCCCTTTCCTTTCTAATAATTCAATTTTACCATTCATGAAAATTTTTGTTTGGAAACACCTATTTTGAGGTGTTATGGTTGAAACCCTCATGGTCATTAGAACCAAAAATTTATTTTCCTTTCATCATCAATTCATGGCATACATGTATATATTCATCATACATACAATTAAGCATACCTTAAAGCAATAAATATCACATAAAGCATGCAAACACAAATAAATAATTTAAAACACATAAACAACCACACATAATTACACAACCAAGGATATGAATCCTCACATGGATTCACCATCCATCAAATACAAAATTCATCTCCCACCACCATACTTGGTTGGTGAGATGGATCTCCATCTTACCTCTTGAAGAACCTCCCAAGCTCCTTGGTTTGCTTCTTGAGTAAGTGATTCACCACCAAAAGCTTCTCAAACACAAAATAAAACACAAGTTTATTAGCATATTAAGCTTGAACAAGGAGAACCATGGATCAAACATGGCTTAGAGCATGAAAATGTGACAAGTAGTGAAGTTTCCTTACACTTCACCTCAAAAACCTAGAACTTGATCTTGAAGAAAGTCCTTGAAGATGAAAGATTTAGAGCTTGGGCTTAACTATAAAGGTTATTGGATTAATGTAAGGATGCAAGATATGTGGTTGGCTAAAATTATAGAGTGATGGAAGGGGTTGTGGGTGCTATGGCCAAATACAAGCTTGAAGGGAGAGGAGAGAAAATTTTGTAAGTGCTTTAGGTTTTTGGAGAAGATGAAGTGGTCTTGAAAATTCCCTATGGCCTTAAGCCTTCAAAACCGTCCCCCCCTCTTGTACACTCAGTGAGTGCAGCCACCATTTTGGGCATTGTTAACCATTGATTAGATCAATGGTTTACATTAATGTAACTTCTAAGTATAGGTTCTATATTGATAAGACTAAATCTAGACCATTGGATCTTTCTCCTTGAAATCCTAGCCATTAGATGTATCTCCAAAATGAAGGGTCAAGATCTCCTCTTCATTCTTTACATCTAATGGTCACAAATGGCCATAGCTACTTTGTAAGACCAAATCTCCATCCTTGATTAAATCAATGGTGGATATCCAAAGGCTTCAACATTAAGCTTGCTTCCTATTGGTCCATCATAAAGTCGTCATAACCACTAATGTTAACTAAGCAGTACAATATTTATTTTTATCTGGTATTACCCTATGAACACAATTAACTATAGTTTTTATTACTCGATAATTAACTACAGTACAAAACATAGTAAAATAAAATTTTTAAAACTGTTTCTGATTTCAGGTTTAATAAGATCCCCCGTCCTCGTCTTAACAGTACAGAATTTTCTGGTTCCGAAATTTTTTTCACTTTTTCGGCCTCGCTTAGGCCCATAACAACCCCCTGGGGCCACAACAGCCCAAGAATAATATTAAAATAATCAAAAAAACATAAAAATCTCATAATAATACATAAAATCACAAAAATTATAAAACTTATGAAAATCAAATCAGATTAGCAAAAAGAATTAAGAATCAACAATAATAAATAAATTACTGTAAATTTTCTCTAGCTCGAAAATTATTATTTTTCTGACACGGAGTAAATCACACAAAATGATCAAATGTATTCATAGAATATTCAAAATAATTTTACAATACACAGAAATCACTAAATAGTAGAATTCTATTATTACTGTCAATAGTTAGAAATTTTGGGGTGTTACAACTCTCCCCCTCTAAAAAGAAGTTTCGTCCTCGAAACTTGATTTCACACCCTCAAAATAAATATAGATATTGCTCTTTTATCTTATCTTCCAACTCCCATGTAGCTTCATCGCTTACATCATTCCAATTTACTTTAACTAATGCAATTTCCTTACCTTGAAGTTGCTTTGTCCTTCGATCTTCAATCTTGACTAGAAACGTTTCATAAGTTAAATTTTCCTTCAGTTGTATGGTGTTTGGTTCGATAACATGTGTAGGATCAGAAATATATTTCTGTAATTGTGATACGTGAAATACATTGTGAAGATTTGATAGTAAAGGTGGTAATGCAATCTGATAAGCTACCGGACCTACCCGACGAAGTATCTGATACGGCCCGATAAACTTTGGAGTGAGTTTCCTTGACTTAATCACTCGTCCAACTCCAGTCATAGGTGTCACACGTAGAAACACATGGTCACCTTCTTCAAACTCAAGCGGTCTTTATCTTTTATCAGCATAACTCTTTTGTCGAGTCTGAGTTGTCTTCATCTTGTCTTGAATCATCTTCACTTTCTCAGTTGTCTGTTGTACAAATTCTGGCCCTACAACAGCACTTTCACCATCATGATACCAACATAATGGCGTTCTACATTGTCTCCCATACAATGCCTCATAGGGTGCCATCCTGCTCGAATAAAAATTATTGTTGTATGTAAACTCTATCAATGGCAAAAATTCATCCCAACAACCAGTTTATTCTAGAACACAAGCTCTCAACAAGTCCTCTAATGACTGAATCGTCCTTTCTGACTGACCATCTGTTTGTGGATGGTAAGCATAACTTAGACGTAGCTTTGATCCCATCGCTTCTTGCAAACTATTCCAAAACCTCGATGTAAATTACGGATCTCGATCAGAAATAATACTGGATGGTACACCATGAAGTCTAACAATTTCATTGATGTACACTTGGGCCAACTTTTCCATTGAGTACTTAATATTAATCAGCAAAAAGTGCACCGACTTTGTAAGCCGATCAACAATTACCCAAATAGAATCGTGACCTTTCCGAGTCTTTGGTAGTCCTATTATGAAATCCATTACTATGTCATCCCATTTCCATACAAGAATAGAAAAGGTTGCAATATTCCCGATGGTCTTTGATGTTCCACCTTAGCCTTCTGACAAATTAAACAGGATGATACATATTTAGCGACATCCCTCTTCATTCTTTGCCACCAATATAACTATTTCAAGTCTTGATACATCTTTGTAACTCCTAGATGCATACTTAACTTACTCTTATGGGCTTCATCCAAAATCAATTTCCTAAGTTCTGGATCGTTTGGCACACAAACTCTTCCTTTAAACTTCAGAATTCCATCAGCACCTTTGCTAAATTCCAATACTGCTCCTTGGCTCTTTGCTTCCTTTGCTTCTTGTAAATACTGATCACTATTTTATCCTACTCATATTCTATCCATTAAATCATTTGAAATAGTGATCATGTTTAAACACATCTTCCCCGGTGTCAATTTCACAGACAAATGCATATCCCAAAATTCTTCTATCAGTTCTTTCTCCTTAATCATCATAACAGAAGCACTAAGCATTTTCCTACTTAAAGTATCCGTTACAATATTCGCCTTTCTGGGATGATACTGTAACTGAAAGTCATAGTCCTTCAGAAACTCTAGTCAACGCCTTTGTCTCATGTTCAACTCTTTTTGGCCAAACAAATACTTCAAACTTTTATAATCACTAAAGACAGTGAACGTTGCCCCATAAAGAAAATGTCTCCACACTTTCAACGTAAACACTACAGCTACCAACTCCAAATCATAAGTAAGATAATTCCTCTCATGCACTTTCAACTGCCTCGACGCATATGCTATAACCTTACGGCTCTGCATGAGTACACAACCCAATCCTTAGTAAGAAAAATCACAATATACTTCGAAAGGTTCGTTCAGATCAGGTAGAATCAAAATCAGTGAAATAGTTAGTCATCTTTTCAACTCCTGAAAACTTTTTCGCATGCATCAGTCCATACAAATGGTTAATTCTTTCGTGTAAGTTGGGTAAGAGGTCCTGTTACCTTCAAAAACCCCTCAATAAACCATCGATAGTAACTGGCTAATCCGATAAAACTACAGATCTCCGATACAGTCTTCGGCATTTCCCATTCAACAATTGTTTCCACTTTTGAAGCATTAACTTCAATTCCTTCCTCCGATATAACATGTCCCAAAAATTGAACTTCACTTAACTAAAATTCACATTTAGATAACTTGGCATACAACTTATTCTCCTTCAGAATCTGGAGAACCACTCTGAGATGCTCAGCATGTTCCTCCTGAGTTCGAGAATAAATCAAAATGTCATCAATAAAGACAACAACAAACTTATCCAAGTACGAACAAAAAATCTTGTTCATAAAGTCCATGAATATGGTAGGTGCATTAGTCACACCAAACGGCATCACTTGATATTCATAATACCCATAATGTGTTCGAAACACAATTTTGGGAATATCCTCCACTTTCACACGTATCTGGTGATAACCAAAACGTAAATCAATCTTGGAAAATATTGCGGCTCCTCGTAATTGATCCATCAGATCATCGATTCTTGGAAGTGGATATTTATTCTTAATCGTAATATTGTTCAATTATCGGTAGTCTACACATAGACAAGAAGTCCCATCCTTCTTCTTTACTAACAATACTGGAGCTCCCCATGGTGATACACTTGGTCTCACAAATTGCTTTTCCAATAAATCCTCTAGCTGGTTCTTAAGCTTTGCCAACTCTACTGGCAACATCCTGTAAGGCGCCATAGATATTGGTCTAGCTCCAGGTACTAAATCAATATAGAACTCAATTTCTCTTTTCGGTGGTAGTCCAGGTATATCTTCAGGAAATACCTCAGGAAATTCATTAACTATGAAAATATCCTTCAAGACATCTTCACATTGAACCTCCAAAGAAGATATCAACAAGTACACCTGATCTACTTCCTTCAAACAAGCTTCTACTTGAGTAGCCGTTAGGAATCTAGAATCCTTAACCTCAGGAAAAACTAACGTCTTACTGGAACAATCTATCAGGATATGATTAGAGGACAACCAATCCATTCCTAAGATTACATTAATCTTGGAAAAAGGCAAACAAATCAAGTCCACATAAAAGATTATACCCCTAACACATACAGGGCAATTCAAACATACTTTAGTAGTTATCACAGGCTTATCAGTAGGAGTAACAATACTCAAATCATAAGGCAATGTAGTCACAGTCAATGCCAAACGCTCCACACAATCATATGCAATGAAAGAATGTGTTGCTCCCAAATCATATAACACTATTAAAGAATCACCTTCGATGGCACACTCCTCCATAATCAAGTCCTCAGATTTCGCGGCTTCTTCTCTGCTCATGGTATACACACGACCACCCGCCTGTGGCCTCGCAGTACGAACACTCCTCACCGATGGTTCCACCTTCAACTGATCACATTCTCTGGAGAAATGTCCAGGCTTTCCACATCTATCACAGATAACTCCTTTATGTTGAAAATCTTTGGTGAGATGATCTTTCCCACACTTGAAACATTTAAGTGTAGAGGTTCCAGTTTGACTCGCCGTACTACCTCCAGAACTTCCTCCAAAAGATTGTTGTTGATTCTGACCTCCTGCCAGTTTAGTATATAGTTTCTGCTGATAATGGTTACCACCGCTACCCTTTCCTCTTTGGAACCATGTAGGTCCAAAGTTCCTATTTCTTGCCTCACGTTGACGATCAATTTCTTCAACCTTTCGACACTTATCCAATAATACTAGAAACTGATCAATATCCAAGGTTGTTACAGCTCGCTTAATGTCAAATCTCAACCCCTCTTTAAACTTCCTGCACTTCCATTCCTCATCCAAGTGCATCTGAAAATACCTTGAAAACTTAGACAAGCTTTCGAATTTTGCAGCATATTCACTTATGGACATCACCCCTTGCCTCAAACTAAGGAATTCCATCTCCTTAGCATGACGAACACTAGTTGGAAAATACTTTCCCAAAAATTTCTGCTTAAAGAGCTGCCACGTCATAACTCTTCTCTCAGCTTCAATCAATCTTTGACTCCTACCCACCAAGCTTCTCCATCTCCTACTAACACGAAAGTTGCAAAAGTAAGCTTCCGCTCATCGGTACAACCTATACCTTCAAATATGTTTTCTAATTCTTTGATCCACAGATCAGCTTTCTCTGGGTCAAATTCTCTATGAAACTTCGGTGGATTGTTTCTATGAAATTCTGACAAACTTTGAGCATCCTCAGTTGCTCTTAGCTTTTGCTACACAACAACATCAGCCATCCATTGCATTGCTGCTACAGCTGTAGCCATGTTTTGGTTATCGTCGCCAACATTTCCAAATCCCGCTCTAGTATTCACCCGTCCTCTTCCATGTCCAACCATTACGTTTTCTCAAATCAGACTGAACAACACAAAGAAGAGTGAAAGTCAATCTTCAAACAATATTGTTTTCTTTTGCAAAACAAACACAGAGAATCACACAACTTAAACAAGACAGACCTAACCATAACCCCAAAAAGACTCTAACTTGGGGTCTAATACCAACTAATGTAACACCCACCATAGGGTATCACATTTATGTTACTAATTACCAAATTACTCCTTCATTATAAAATATGCTTAGTAATGTAAATACGAGTTATAAAATTTCTCAATAGCAATAAGATAAACTTAGCGAAAAATAAAAATAATACAATATCATCACAAATAATTTACATCATATATACACAAGTCTTAGTATTGTCATACTTAAATATTTACAGACCTTGTTCTCAAAGTATTTGAATATTATTTAAAACTAACATACTGCCTAAGTATTACTAAACAGCAGAATCCTCACATGGGTCCTCATCAGATTCTTCAGCAGGTCGGAATCTGACTTGACGCAAAGTTCTACAGACAGGTGTCCACACAGACGACACGATACTAATCTCACTAGGAGTACAGTAATATGTTCCCCAGTACTGCCTAATCGACAACGGAAACTCTAAGTGTACATTGATATTTACACTAAAATAAGGGTTCCCTTGATAAAGCCTACTTAAAATAATGTTCAAGTCTCCTATATAGTAAATACACACTCTGTCCTGATCAACATGCCACGGTTCCGGTCCTCCACGAAACTGCAACCTCATATATCTTAGGAAACTGGGCATCGCCATCTTCTCAAAATTCAGCTTCCTCCACAAGAATCTGTTCCTATTCACCTTCTTGTTCAATTCCTTGCTCAACGTCTTTACAAATATAAATACAATACAAAGTAGGCATACCAAAGAGGTGACATCACCTTCGCCAATACCAACATGGTAGCATGGAGATAACACATGCAATATATCATACAGATACATCATACCATAATTATAATTATGCCATTAACATTATTTATCATCACAATAGATGTAATAAATAATAATTACAATCATGCCCTCAATAATATGTAAATATTCAACACTTCAATTATCATAAACAATAATTATGATAATGCCCTCAGTATTTTTCAATTATTCAACAATTCAAATATCACACTGATATCAATACTCAATAATTATGCATGTGCACATAGACTCAATTTCCTACTCCATGGAGCTAAAACTCAGGTCGGAGAGAGTGATCGAAAAGATTTGTCTGTATCAACATGCCTCAGACCACGTGCTATAATTCCTACATGTATTTGCACATCTAGCATATACACGACAGTCTTTATCAGATCTTAATTAAGAATAGTGTCTCGGTCAGGATCATCGGTGTATTATATCGGTCAAACCCACAGTACAGAAGAGCTACCAACTGCCCACTGTAGGCAACCCGCACCCCAATGCCCTCAAGGTCAACAAGTGACTTATACTATGCATATCGCACCCACTCAAGAGGTGTATTCTCTCCTAGGCAATTAGCCTCATACAGTCCATCAGACCTTTCCAATGCATGGATAATGCACCATTCTCAATTTAAATTCATCATTTCATATTCAGGGTTCATACATTTGCCCAACAGTATCTTTACTGTATTTTCATCACATAATCATATATTCGCATTTTCTTAATCACGTAACATTTCTGTCACATTTTCAAATCACATCTTAATTTTTCAACCTTCCAAAAATTCCATTTCAACCTTATTTTCATTATTTGCATATTAGTCCTTCCATAAAATAATATTTACATAATAACCCATCTTCGTAGAATAATATTTACATAATGGCCCCTTTGCAAATAATATTTCTAAAATAGTCTTTTATTAAATAATATTTCTAAAATAGTCCTTCATTAAATAATATTTACAAGAGAGTCTATTTTTAAAGAATATTTTCAATATAGTCCCTCTAAAAAGTAGTATTCCTATTGTTTCCCAGAAAATTTTAAATATTTTCAATGTAGTCCCTCTAAAAATCAGTATTTTTACTGTTTCCTAAAAAATTATATTTCTTACAGTTACTTGAGATATTACAACTCAAAATTTCCTAACGTGCTTCAAAACCCAGAGGGTAAGCTATACATCAGTAAATTTCAAGTTATTAACATATTCATCTTAATTCTCAACTCTTTAAAATAAATTGAGGTTCAAACACTTTCAACCTCTCGTTTCCATTCATGTTTTTTAAGTGATAAAACACTTTAATCCTTGTACTTAATCAATTATATTTCCCATTTTGAAATCACTTTGTTTCGAAAAACCAAGGCAATTACAAGCCTTCAAAACCCATGGTACATGGCCATTGAAACTATCATACATTTTTCCTTCTAAATCAATTAAGTTCCATTCATTTTTACACAAACACCACCATTAAAATCCCTCCAAAACCGTGAACCATTGTTCTTTGAAACCAATCCATTTTTCTTTTTCCTTTGCTTTCTAATAATTCAATTTTACCATTCATGAAAATTTTAGTTTGGGAACACCTATTTTGAGATGTTATGGTCGAAACCCTCATGGTCATTAGAACCAAAAATTTATTTTCCTTTCATCGTCAATTCCTAGCATGCATGTATATATTCATCATACATATAATCAAGCATACCTTAAAGCAATAAATATCACATAAAGCATGCAAACACAAATAAATAATTTAAAACACATAAACAATCACACATAATTACACAACCAAGGATATGAATCCTCACATGGATTCACCATCCATCAAATACAAAATTCATCTCCCACCACCATACTTGGTTAGTGAGATGGATCTCCCTCTTACCTCTTGAAGAACCTCCCAAGCTCCTTGGTTTGCTTCTTGAGTAAGTGATTCACCACCAAAAGCTTCTCAAACACAAAATAAAACACAAGTTTATTAGCATATTAAGCTTGAACAAGGAGAACCGTGGATCAAACATAGCTTACAACATGAAAATATGACAAGTAGTGAAGTTTCCTTACACTTCACCTCAAAAACCTAGAACTTGATCTTGAAGAAAATCCTTGAGGATGAAAGATTTAGAGCTTGGGCTTAACTACAAAGGTTCTTGGATTGATGTAAGGATGCAAGTTATATAGTTGGTTAAAATTATAGAGTGATGGAAGGGGTTGTGGGTGCTATGGCCGAATACAAGCTTGAAGGGAGAGGAGAGAAAATTTTGTAAGTACTTTTGGTTTTTGGATAAGATGAAGTGGTCTTGAAAATTCCCTATGGCCTTAAGCCTTCAAAACCGTCCCCCCTCTTGTACACTCAATGAGTGCAGCCACCATTTTGGGCATTGTTAACCATTGATTAGATCAATGGTTTACATTAGTGTAGCTTCTAAGTATAGGTTCTATATTGATAAGACTAAATCTAGACCATTGGATCTTTCTCCTTGAAATCCTAGCCATTAGGTGTATCTCCAAAATGAAGGGTCAAGATCTCCTCTTCATACTTTACATCTAATTGTCACAAATGGTCATAGCCACTTTGTAAGACCAAATCTCCATCCTTGATTAAATCAATGGTGGATATCCAAAGGCTTCAACATTAAGCTTGCTTCCTATTGGTCCGTCATAAAGTCGTCATAACCACTAATGTTGACTAAGCAGTACAATATTATTTTTATATGCTATTACCCTATGAACACAATTAACTGTAGTTTTTATTACCCGATAATTAACTATAGTACAAAACACAATAAAATAAAATTTCCAAAACTATTTCCAATTTTGGGTTTAGTAAGATCCCCCGTCCCCGTCCCCGTCCCCATCTTAACAGTTTAGAATTTTCTGGCTCCGAAAAAATTTTACTTTTTCAGCCCCACCTGGGCCCACAACAACCCCCTGGGCCCACAACAACCCAAGAATAATATTAAAATAATCAAAAAAATAAAAATCTCATAATAATCCACAAAATCACAAAAATTATAAAACTTATGAAAATCAAATCAGATTAGCAAAAAGAATTAAGAATCAACAATAATAAATAAAATTACTGTAACTTTTCTCCGGCCCGAAAATTATTATTTTCCTGACACGGAGTAAATCACACAAAACGATCAAATGTATTCACGGAATATTCAAAATAATTTTACAATACACAGAAATTACTAAACAGTAGAATTCTGTTATTACTATCAATAGTTAGAAATTTTGGGGTGTTACAAACATTGCTCTTATTGGGCCATTAAGCAAGTCAATCTAGACTTAGAGGGTGCTCGGAAGCAGAGGAAGTTCCAGTTACAGGAACTGGAAGAATTGAGAAATGAGGCCTTCGAGAATGCCCTAATCTATAAGACCAAAACTAAGGCATTCCATGACCACTTGATCTCCAGGAAAGAATTCCACAAAGGACAGAAAGTGCCACTATACCAATCTAGGCCAAGATTGTTTGCAGGGAAATTACGTTATAAGTGAATTGGACCGTTTGTGATAACTAATGTATTTCCTTTCGGTGCATTAGAGATCATGAGTGAAACATCTGGCAAAGCATTTAAGGTCAATGGGCACCGTCTCAAACCATATCATGAACTTCCTGACAATGCAGAAGTGGAAGTGATGACCCTTCTCCTTCCATAGTATGAAGATCATTGAGACCATCATCGTGTCGAGCTGAGGACAATAAACTAAGTGCTCAATGAGAGGTAACCCATCATCAAGAAAACCATATTTGATTTCTTTATCCCTTGTATCTTGTGTTTTATTAGTTTCTTAGAATATATCTTGATCTGTTTGTGATTGTGAGCATGAGAACCTTTAGAAATCATTGAGATTTGGATTGTTGAGTATGTGTTTGAATGCATTGATTAATTGAATGATAATTGTGTGGACTGAATATGATGGAAATCAAGCAAAACTATTGGAATTACTTCTTTTGTGGTGTTGTTGTTTTGTTCTTCTGAATGTTGAATCATATTCTTTGGGGATGATTTCTTTCAATTGAAAAGTTAAATTGTATTTCATGATGAATGGACTAAGTAAAGAGTCAATCTCTTGAGACGCATTCTTATGAATATGTGTCTTATGAACTTCATCGATTTTTGGAATTCTCTCAAGCATAATAAGTTTTAGTCTTGGGAATCTGACTTTAAAAGACCCTGACCAGTGTTTTTGATTATTCTTCAAAGAACAACATTGCATAAGAGCTTCCCTATCATTTCAATGCAAAACGAGTCATTTAGGGATGTATTTTGATGAGTTTTTGGTAGAAAGGGAGCAGGGGAGGCTGTGTACAATTACACAGGTCGTGTATGCATGAGCAGCAAAAGTTTCCTCAAGTCAAAGGCATACACAGCCTAGGCCGTGTCCTATGACACGGCCGTGTAATCGTGAGGTATATTTTATAAAAAAAAAATAGAATAGTACACAGCCTAGGCCGTGTGGAGCCACACAGCCATGTAAACATGACAGAGCCCATTTTAGGGCTCCTTCTTCCATTTTTCCCTATTTCTCTCTCTTCTTCTACGCAGCCCCCATCTTCCTCCACCTTCTCCTCCTCCAAATCTTCTTCTTCCAACACCCAAATCCACCATTTTAACCATTTTTCAACCTCAAATCCATCAAATTATGCCTCTTTCCTCCATTTTTCTTCCATTTGTTCCAAAAATCACACCACCAAACCAACACCCACCGTCCAAACCATAACCACCATAGCCACCACCCCAACCACCATTTTTCTTCCATCTCCTACCTTCAAATCACTACCCATTCCTCCCTTTATTCTTTCCTCACTCTATTTTAACCAAACCAACTCCCTTTTTTCACCATTTCTTTAAAATCCCCACACCCTCCTTGTCTTCTCCACCGTGAACACCACCACTTCACAGTACCCATCTTCTACAAATTTTCAAAATGCCTCCCAAGAAGAGAGTGAAGCATACTGCCAGTGGTCAATAATACCGCCGCCCTTCTGCTCCACGTGCACCACAGCCACCACCTTCTGCATGTGAACCATCTCCTCCTGAGGTAAATATTCATCCTGTCTTGACTAAGGATGTTGTTCCCATAAAATTTTTAGATTCAGATACACTTAGGCAAATAGGACTGTATGATGAAGTGTTTGAATTGTTGAATGGCATAGGGTGGGGTGATTTTGCTAGAATGCGTGCACCGACCTACGCTACCTTAACTAGAGAATTCATCATTAGTTTTAACCATAAGTTGTATCTGCTTAGTGATCAGGATAGATGGCCAGGTGACATTACTTTTGAACTTTTTGATATTCCTCACCAGTTAGATGTTCACCAATTTAGTATCATTTTTAACTTCCCAATAGGTCACAACCAGCTCCCTAATGATTTTAGGCCCAATAAAGTTTGGACTACACTAGCTGTTGCTGATTCTGGTAATTATGATCCTAGAATGTCCAAAGCTTCCAAACTTAGGTCTCCTGCCCACAGGTACATTCACAACTAGCTTACAAACACAATTTGTGCTTGGAGTGAGAGTCAAGGCACCATTAGTCGAGCTGAATTATTCTTTTTACATTGCATGATTAATGGGGAGCCTGTAAATGGGTCATACTGGTTGTGTAACCTGTTTAAACACCTAGGGACAGCTTTGACTGGTCGTATGCTAATGGGGGCATTTGTTATTATTATTGTTGAATTCTTTGTATTAGATTCTACTTTTCTTTCTGAGGATCCTGTTACGGGCTCTTTTGCCATTGATGGCTCTACTCTAATTCACATGGGATTATATGAGAATTGGAATGGAGAACTGTTTTTGGTAGGAGCTGGTAATTAGGCCATCCCAAGGGGAGTTCCACCACATCCTCATGATGATGATTCAGCGCCTCCAGAGTCTACTTCTCGTTTTGCTGCTGAGGCTGGTCCGTCTTCTAGGGCTCAACCTACTACTCTCGACGATGTCATAGCATATGTTGATGCCCTACGGATAGACCATACTGCACGCCTTCAGAGCCTTGATGATAGATTTCGAGCATGGGAGGAGCTTAACACCTAGAGTATGGCATCCCTTCACAGCAAGATGGATGACATTCTCTGGCGCATGCAGTAGATTTCCCCTCATTTCCCCATTGATGTATCCCCATAGTTTCAATTGTATTGTACATTTGCAGTATTTTATACATTTGGGATTTGATTTAAACAGTACTGTTGGTTATTGATTTATGGGTTATAGTTGTTCATTTTCATTTCGTGTGTTTATATTTTAGCTTTGTTGATTAATTTTCTTTTTCGGATGTGTGTAGTATTCTTCTTTGTCATTTCTTTTTCTTTTTCTGGATGTGTGTAGCATTAAGGACAATGCTTAGTTTAAGTGTGGGGGTGTGGATACTTTGATGTTCTATTGTGGATACTTTTGATGTTCTGAATGGCTGGGGATTAAATGACTGATTGAACTAAATTATCTTTCTTGGAATGAGTGCATGTGATTTTAATTGTATAATTTTTCTTATGGGTACTTTCCATTGGGCTTGTAAGTTTCTGATGAGTGATGCGGTATTAAAAGTTAAAATGCAAACTCAAGTACAGGTTGTTTCAAGTAATAAATTCTCAAGAGTCTGAGGTCGATCCACAGGGAATTGATGAAGAAAAACTTTTTGACGTAAATTAAATATTTTGTTACAACAATAAAGGTGATAAAACTTGGTCACAAATAAAAAGTAATTGCTTGGGTTAGGAGATCCACTTTTGGTAAATAAATTAAGGATAATATTAATTCTTTTATAACTCAATTAGAATCCACACATAACGGAGGTTTCAATCGAAAAATACAATGTTCAAAGTTCATTAAAAATTATATATGTAATTATATTATGATTCTTTTAATCATCTATCAACACCACCATTCATAAATGGGATCAAGTATTGATTGTGCTAAAATCTTGTTTACAACAAATCAAGATCTTCACTTTACAAGGAGAGTTTCTAATACCAACACTTGTAAATGGGTTCAAGCATTCATTGTGCCAATCTCTTGTCTATAACAAATCAAGATCTCCACTTTACAAGGAGGGTTTCTAAATTGATTGGAAACAAAATACAATACATATAATGACCACTTGAAAATATATCATTTAAGCACAAGAGAGAAATTAATCTAATCTTATTTCATTACCAAGAGCTTCACTCTTTCACCCAAGTAAAATGAAACTTAGTTACTCATAGACAAGAAGAAAGGAAGAGAGAAGAAGAAGAAGAAGAATATAACTTTAGTTTAGAACAAAAGAAAATTACAATAAGATAATCAAACAACAAAATGGCATGAATTTGGTATCTAAAACCTAAGCCTCCTAAATTATCACCCAAGGTTCCTTTTTATAGAGGATTAGGGATACAAAATGACAAGGGGCTGAGTCATGAGTGAGTGGATGAGTGAAAAATGTCAAATGACTTTTGATGAGTGAAAAATTATGGAGATTCTTTATCTTTAAAATCATTTAGCTCTGAAGTCATTGCATTCATTCTTTTTTTGAAAAATGATCTATGAAAGTTGTAGTTCTGAATCTTAGCTTTCAAATGCCACCATAATCATCTCATTTGGATATCTATAGACCGAGATATGGCCCAATTACTGCATACTGCTCATGCCCAGTGACAGCTCCTCTATTCTGACTTTCAAGCCCAATATGACCCATTAGATATCAGATTTGGGAAAAGTGTTGAACATAAAAGTTGTAGATTTGGTCTTAGCTATCAACCATCAAAATGTTAGCCCATTTGACATCCTATATCCGGAGCTATGTAATGAACAGTACATATAGGTCAAGTTGTCAGGATCAGTACTCTAATTCTTGCTTCAACTCCAATTTGAGTTATCCAATTGTGTGATTAGGCCTTTGATGTCTTCACAAAATTTGTAGAGATCTCTCTTATCTTTCAAATGACACCAGAATCACCTAAAAATACCACCTACAGCCCAAGATATAGTCCAAAAACAGAAACAGTATAAGACTTAAATCATGCTGAAAAATTCAATTAAGTCCAATTTGAGTCCAAACTTACAAAACATAACCAAACTCAATCAATTAGGTACATGGAGAGTGTAAATGACTAAAATTGAGGATTTATTAATGTATCAAATATGTGATTATTAAATTCTCCCACACTTAGCTTTTTGCACTCTTAGGCAAAACACACAAGACCAAAACTAAAAAAACGAAACAGACTCAAAAGCTAAACACTCAAAAAGACTCAATTTCTAATAATATTTAAGAATGAAGAGCAACCAATCATTCAAGTAATTAAAACATTTATAAGGTAACGTTTCTTCACATCTTAAACTAACAAGTAAGGAAACTTCAATTGAAAAGCATGAGTCAAGAATGATAGATCTTCACAAGATTCACTCTCAATCCCTTAAGTGTTTAAAAGGTAGGTATTTCACTCAATTCAACCCATGAAAATTGCACTACCATAAGCTTGCTTATCTTCTATTTCTCCACTACTCAGAACACATGCACATACAAATCATGAGGACTTTATTCAATGTTGTAATAGGGTCAAGGTAAAGGAGAAGGTAATATGGATATGACAAGTTAAATACCAAAGAGAATAAAAGAGCATGAGAGTTGAGTTCAATTAACAAGTATGAAAGTTCATCCCAACTCCACCTAATACAAATTCTCTTTATATATTTTTTTCTTTCCTTTATTGCCTTGTTGACCCTTCTTTACACATTTTTTTTATTTTTTTATTTTATTTTATTTTTGTTTTTTTTAAAAGATGAACATAATATATACATTTTAAAAAAAATTATCCATTCTACACACATACCCCTACACTTGTTCAAGAACTCATCAAATGACAAAGATAATGTTCTCTTATTCCCTAAGGTCAGGTAAGAACATGATTTTTCATTTAAGGCACATAATGAGTTCGAAACAAAGAATGGTCAAATAAGCTCAAATGGGTTAAACAAAGGGAAATAGGCCATTTTCAATGCTTTACGTTGGCAGGAATCAGAGAAATTCCAAGAAGTTATAAGAGTGCTTGATATCATATTGAGACAATATACTGCTAAGTAAGGCTGGCTATTTGATTAAAGTAGCTATTTCAAGAAAAATGCCTCAATCATATTTATGTATGCATATGAAAATGTAGTTTCAAAAAGAATCAAAGCAAGTTCTAGAGTAACAATTCCATGAGTGAAATTCACACAAGAAAGAAGAGAATGGTATAAATGTTCAATCCATTCATCAATAGGCTCAAAATCTCACAAGGCATAATTCTATCATTCTCAGTCCACCAATTCAACATCCATAACTAAGCATGTGAATTTTAAGAAAGAAGACAATTTACTCAATCATACAAATTTTCCTAAATTTAAATTGTTACCTCCACACAAAGTAGTTATCTACCCCAACTAAGATGCGTCTCAAGAGTAAAATTTACTCTTTACTTTGTCATCCTTAGCTGATTTAGTAAGTTACTGATAAACATATAAACACAACAAACAAATTAATACACACACTTCCTAAATTTTTAGTTTTTTTTTACACAACTATCCTTCCCCCCAACCAGATCACAACATTGTCCTCAATGTCAAAATATAGATAGGTAAAGGATAGAAGATAGTACCTGTTGTTGCAATTACTAAAAAGAAAAACCTCACACAAATTTAAATAGAAACAAAGTGCGATGAATAAAACCAAAGCTCGTAATTATTTTAAATAGTTGGAGTGTCTTGTATGGCTTGCTTTTCATTCTGCTTCCATCACCGCTTCTTTCTGACCAATCTATCTGAACTATTACTGGATCAGGTTCATAAACAAAAAGTTTCTAATTTATTAATCAACTCATCAATAATGGAAGCAAAAATAAGAAGTCGTCTTGCCAAAAGTGTGATGAATTTCTGTTCCACAACATGGTCAAGAAAATATAACAAAAGATCAAAGAAATTATTAACATTCAACAAACCTATGAGTTTATGATGGATGTTCAGTTGGGCCCAATAGACAATTTGAAAAATTTCTTCCAAAGTACCAAAACCACCCGGTAAGACTATAAATGCATCAGAGTTTGCAAGCATTGTCTTCATTCATTCATCCATAGATGATACTTGAAGCTCCTCCCCAATTGTTTTTTCAGTGATATTCTGTCGAGCTAAAAGTCCAGGAATGATACCTAAAACCTGATTGCCTCTTAAATGTGTAGCAAATAATACAGCCTTCATTAACCCAATGCTACCTCCCCCATATACTAAATGAATTTTCCTCGCAGCAAGTGTTCAACTAAGAGTGATTGCTACGTCTACATACTCTAAACCTTTCCCATAAGTTGACCCACAAAATACACAGATATTGGTAAGTTTACGAACAGAAGAAGAAGCTCCCTCCATTTTAACACTCACACTCTCTTTGAATGATTATGAGTTGCAGGAAAGTGAAGAAAATGAAGTGTTTAAATAGGAAAGAGAATAGAAACAGTAATAATAGCTCCTATATGGGTAGGTTGGTTGTTGTCAGAAATGTTTGAATTTAAGAAACATTTTTTTTTATTTTTTTATTTTTTTATTTTTTTATTTTTTTATTTTTTGACTTCAAGAAAACTATCAAGGTAAAGAAGTCTAGAAACCCCTGAAGGATCCCGTCCAAAGGATCATCTGTCCAAAACTAAAATTCAACAAAATCATACAAAGATAAAATAATAATAACAAATGATTACATACCTTTATGTACAAGTTTCATGGCGGATCTTTATACTGCATGTCATGAGTGCAGCAATACTAAGACAGCTTAGCTAATCTTAGAATTCTTCTCCTTCCCGCTTATTTGAAGAAAAGAGAATAAAGAAACTATCGTGGGTTTCCATCCTGGGTCTAGAACCTAGAGAGCTCACACTTGGGTTCGTAACATCAACAAAGATGCTAAAATCTGAAACCCACAATGTTCAAGATCCAAAACACTCCATCTCACGGTGCTGAGAGTCCCTTCTAATAAAAGAGAGGATCAAACTCAGATGCCTCATACGCTTTAGTAGCCGCGGGTTACTTCTCACTAATAACCAAAGTGAGACGCTTCTACATGTCCATCAACTCCACAATGTAACGACCCGGGACTGCCTACAGGATTGATGAATGTCTCCACAAACCAACATGGGTTTTTTCAGCATGCTTTGTCCTCACTCATATGCCACCTTAGGAAACTTCCCAAGAGGTCACCCATCCCACAAATGCTCCAGGTCAAGCATGCTTAACCATGGAGTTCTTATGTTCTAGGCTCCCGAAAAGAAGTTACAACTTGTTGATATGGCTACACCAAATCAATTCCTTTAAGCCATCCTCAACTATGCAGTCCCATACCAGCACAGTCTCTAAATCCCTCTCATTCCAGTGCGTATTCAGTTCATTCATGCAGACCCTCCGCCTAGAAGACTGCCAGGAGCCGCTCCTTATCCGTGCTTCATTGCACCGGCGATCACTCCCCGCCCTCGTCAGCCCCGGGACGCCATATGCCCACCAACTTCCACTTGGTTCATCCTCGAACCACACCGTACTGGGAGAGGTCCTGTCTCTGATACCATTAATGTAACGACCTGGGACTGCCTACAGGATTGATGAATGTCTCCACAAACCAACATGGGTCTTTTTCAGCATGCTTTGTCCTCACTCACACGCATCCTAAGAAACTTCCCAAGAGGTCACCCATCCCACAATTGCTCCAAGTCAAGCATGCTTAACCATGGAGTTCATATATTCTAGGCTCCCGAAAAGAAATTATAACTTGTTAATATGGCTACACCAAATCAATTCCTTTAAGACATCCTCAACTATGCAGTCTCATACCTGCACAGTCTCTGAATTCCTCTCATTTCGGTGCGTATTCAGTTCATTCATGCAGACCCTCCACCAAGAAGCCTGCCAGGAGCCACTCCTTGTCCGTGCTTCATTGCACCGGTGATCACTCCCCGCCCTCGTCGGCCCCGGGACACCACACACAGTGCCTAGATAGTGAACATTGGGTTGTGGAGTGCGGCTCCCTACAGAGCATGACATAAGAATCTTATTTACGGACCGACGTGCGATGGTCCACCTGAGTCAATGACGGGGCTGCTGCTGGCAGGGGCTCCTAATTTAATTAAAACCAAGTACAATCAAGTTTTGCCTTTTTTTTTTTTTTTTTTTTTTTTTTTTTCTTTTTCTTTTTTGAAGATGTACAAGATAATATATACATGTTGTGATTATAGCTCATATCTTCCTCTAGTTTCACGTCCAGAAATGACTTAAACGTCTTCTATGAGTCGAGAGTTATAATACCCCAAATTTTGACTATGTTAATAGTAATAGCAGAATTACACTGTTTTGCATTTTCTGTATGTTATAAAAATAATTTGACTGTTTTGAGATCATTTTTGATCATTTTGTGTGATTTGCTCCTGGTCAGGAAAATAATAATTTTCAGGTCGGAGAAAATCTTATCTGATTATTTTGGAGGTGGGGGATCTTACTAAACCCGAATCTGAGAGAGACAGAAAAAATTCTTTTCATTTTTGGAATTTATTTATGAAATAAAAATATTTCACGAATAAATATTTGTTATTTTATTCATAGCAGCTTCTGCTATAATTTATTTGACCCGATAAATTTTAGTTGATAGAAAATGTGCTTAGAATATTTCTGTAGCCTAAATCAAAATGAACCAATACATATCAGTCAAAATAGGTGGCTGGACTTTTCTATCCAATAGGAAGTGGTCAAACAAAGGGGCAAAGACTTTGTTGTGGACCATCGGATGAAAAGCTTGATTAAGACGTTTTCGACCATAACCGTTGATCCGATCAATGGTGTGAAATGAATCCTGATAAAATCACTAAGTAATATCCACCGTAAATGAGATCAATAGATAGGAAATAAAGTTAAATTCAATGGCTAGGATGGAGTCAACAATAGTGGCTTGACTTTTACTTAGTATCTAATTAAACCTAAATTAATCATCTTAATGGCCTAATTAACAAACTAAGTAAACTAATCTAGTTATTAATTAGTTATAATCTAATTACTAATTAGACATCCTAATTTTATTTAGAGGCTATGATATATATAATTATATATTTAATTAGTTAGTTATGTAATCAGAATGTTAACTAAGAGTGATTAGGAAACCTAACCTAATTAACTAGTGATTTAATTAGCAAGTAATTAGATTTTAATTGAAAACAAATTAAGTCTCTAATCCTAATAGAGCCACACGGCTAGCAGCCTTGGGAGGCTTCTCCAAGGTTCTTTAACCATCTTGCATGACAATTTGATGATCAAAAGATGACCAAGCCATGTGCTTCAAGTGTGAACACCATTAGGATATTTTATTTCATACAAATCCTTTAATTTCCCTATGCATATCCCACGGTAGCCCACTCCCATTTACTCTCTTAATATTCACTTTTTTTCTCTCACCAAAAAGCTTTTATTTTATTCTCTCAAAATTACAAGAACACTAAGCACCATTTTTCTTCCATTTTCTCTCTATATGGTTCGGCCCCTACACCCATAAACACCATCAATCTTCTATAATTTCTACTCTCATCATTTCCTAAACCTAAACCACCTCCTAAACACTTTTCATTTAGGAAGTTTTCTCAAAATCCCACTCTAAGTGCTTCAAAATCCAAGTTCTATCCTACTTCCTAAAAGTGAACTTTTGATTCCTTGGTTTAAAATTAAGTTTTTGATTTTATATACCATGATTGCTCCATGGTTTTTTATTATTAGGCTTTGTATGTGATTTTATAAATTGTTTAAGAATGCATGCAAGTGTATGTATAATTTAGGATGTGAACAACATGATTAAACGATTGTATGAATGCTCCAAAGAGCAATGAGGCTCACAGCCTTGTTAGGGTTTAGAGGACCAAAGTCCTGAAAATGATGGATTCAAATGAGAATGAAGGATTTAAATGAAAAGGAAATGAATTTGAACAAGTTTGAATGTAGTAAGTAAAATTGTTTTGGGAAAATAATCTGATATAATTAAATAAATAGGGTTTAAAATGAAATGAGTGTCAATACTTAAAGTTTACTGACGTATAGCTCACCCTACAGGTTTTGAAGCACGTCTGTAAAATTTGAGTTGTAATATGTGAAGTAAAGGAAAGAAAATACTTTTTTTGGGAAACAATACATTTATTGATTTTTAGAGGGGTCATATCGTAAATTTTTATAAAAGAGAGACTAAATTATAAATATTATTTAAATGAGGGCCATTGTATAAATACTTATTTTTAGAGGGGTCATATTATAAATATTATTTTTAGAGGGGTCATATTACAAATATTTTATAAAAGAGGGATTATTTCATAAATATGAATTTTATATAGGACTATTGTGAAAATATTATTTAAATAAGGACTATAATGTAAATATTATATTTTTGAGGGGCTATTATGCAAATATAAAAATAAAGTGAATTTTTAATATTAAATGAGAAAAATAGTATTTTTGGATTTAAAACGTATGAAAAATATTTACACGATTAGAAAACGTTGAAAAATCGCTACGCGATTTATAAAGGTGATAGAATTGAGTCGCGATTGAGAAAACACGAAAATATGACTACACGATGAAAATACAATAATAATATTGTTGGGTTGTTTAGTGGACCCTGAATATATAATAATAATTAGAAATGTGAATAGTGCATAGTACATGCATTGGAAAGGTCCAATGGACTGTATAAGGCTAGTTGCCTAGGAGAGACTACACCTTTTGAGTAGGTGCGATATGCGTAGTGTAAGTCACTCGTTGACCTTGGGGGCATTGGGGTGCGGGTTGCCTACAATGGGCAATTGGTAGCTCTTCTGTATCATAGGTTAGACCCACGCAACACACCAATGATCCTAACCGAGACACTATTCTTAATTAAGATTGATAAAGACTGTCGTATATATGCTAGATGTGCAAGATTGAGCACGTGGTCCGAGGCATGTTGGTACCGACAAATCTTTTCGATCACTCTCTCCGACTTGACTTTTAGCTCCATGGAGTAGGAAATTAAGTCTGTGTGCATACATATAGTGATTGAGAGCATTATCGTAATTATGGTTTATGGTAATTGAATTCTTGAATATTTGGTTATTGATAATGGCATGATTGTAATTGTTGTTTATTACATGTGTTATTATGGTAAATGATATTAATGGCATAACTGTAATTATGGTATGATAGTTGTATGAAATACTGTATGTGTTTATCTTCATTGCTACCATACTGGTAATGGCATAAGTGATCTCACCTCTTTGTATGCCTATTCTGTATTATATTTATATTTGTAAAGATGTCGAGCATGAAGTGGAGCGAGAAGCTGAGGAAGAGCAGATTCCAGTTGAGGATGCTGAGTTTTGAGATGATGGAGATGCCTAGTTTCCTTGGCTATATGAGGTTGACGTTTCTTAGAGGAGAGGAGGCGTGGCATGTCAATTTAGATAGAGAGAGTATTTACTATATGGGGGACTTAAATATTAGATTGAGTAGATTACATCTAGGACATCCGTACTTTAGTGTTAACATATATGTACACCTAGAGTTTCCAATTTCTATTAGGCAATACTGGGGGGCCTACTATCGTACCCCTAGTGAGGTCAGTGTTGTGTCATCTGCTTCGGACACCTGTCCGTAGGACTTCACATCATAATGGATTCCTATATGTTGAGGAATCTGAGGAGGACCCGTTTGAGGGTTGTCTGTCTAGTAGTACTTGGGCAATATGTTAGTTTAAGTTAAAGTTTAAATATTTTGAAAGTCTAGTTTGTAATTATTTAAGTTTGACAATACTAAAGGCTTGTATGTATATATGATGTAAATTATTTGTGACAGTGTTGTTATGTTTTTATTTCTGCTAAGTTTATCTTATTCTCATCAAGAAATTTTATAACTCGTATTTATATTACAAGCACGATTTCAAATGAAGGGGTAATTTGGTAACTAAGTAACACCAAGTGTGGCGCCCTAAGGAGGTTGTTACATTAGTTGGTATCAGAGCCCAAGTTATAGTCTTTTGGGTTTATGGTTAGGTCTGTCTTATTTAAGTTGTATGATTCTCTGTGATTGTTTTCTGAAAGAAAAATAATATTGTTTGAAGATTGACCCTCACTTTTCTTTATGTTGTTCAGTTTGATTGATAGAATGAAATGGCTGGACGCGGAAGAGGACGCATGAATACGAGGGCAGGAGCTGTAAATGGTGGCGACGACAATCAGAATATGGCTGCAGTTGTAGCAACAATACAACGAATGGCTGAGGTTATTGCACAGCAGAACCAAAGAGCAAATGATGATGCTCACAGCTTGTCAGAATTTCGGAGGAACAATCCACCGAAGTTTCATGGAAAGTTCAACCTAGAGAAAGCTGATCTTTGGATCAAAGAACTGGAGAAGATATTTGATGGCATGGGTTGTACTGATGAAAGGAAACTTACTTTTGCGATGTTTGTGCTAGTCGGTGATGGAGAGGCTTGGTGGGCAGGATCCTAGAGGTTAATTCAAGCTGAAGGGAGAGTTGTGACATGGCAGCTCTTTAGGCAGAAGTTTCTGGGAAAGTATTTCCCAGCCAGTGTTCGACATGCTAAGGAGATGGAATGCTTTAGTCTGAGGCAACGAGCGATGACCGTGAGTGAGTACGCAGCAAGGTTCGAAAGCTTGTCTAAGTTTTCGAGGTATTTCCAAATGCATCCAGATGAGGAGTGGAAGTGTAGGAAGTTCAAAGATTGGCTAAGGCTTGACATCAAGCGAGCTTTAGCAACTGTGGATATAGATCAGTTTCCGATATTGTTAGATAAATGCCGAAAGGTGGAGGAAATTGATCATCTCCGTGAAACGAGAAATAAGACCTTTGGACCAGCACGGTTCCAAAGAGGAAGGGAGTAGCAGCGGCAACCGTTACTAACGAAACCATATACTAAACCAGGCGGGAAGTCGAATCGGCAACAATCATTTGGGGGAAGCTCTAGTGGCGTAGGCGCTTTCAACTGAACTTCGCACTTAAATGTTTTAAGTGTAGGAAAGGACATCTCACCAAGGACTGTCAACATAAGGGGGTGATTTGTTATCGATGTGGGAAGCCTAGACATTTCTCTAGAGAGTGTGATCAGCAGAAGGCGGAACCATCTGTGGGAAGTGTTCGCACTGCAAGGCCACAAGCGGGTGGTTGAGTGTATACTATGAGCGGGGAGGAAGCCGCTAAATCTGAGGACTTGATAATGGAGGAGTGTGCCATTGAAGGTAATCCTTTAACAGTATTATATGATTCGAGAGCGACACATTCTTTTATTGCATGTGATTGTGTGGAGCGTTTGGGATTGACTGTGACTACATTGCCATATGATTTAAGTGTGGTTACTCCTACTGATAAGCCTATGATAACTACAAAAGTGTGTTTGAATTGCCCTGTATGTGTTAGGGATAGAATCTTTCATGTGGATTTAATCTGTTTGTCTCTTTCCAAGATTAATATAATCTTAGGAATGGATTGGTTATCCTCTAACCATATCCTGATAGATTGCTCGAGTAAGACATTAGTATTTCCTGAGGTTAAGGATTCTAGATTCCTAACGGCTACTCAAGTGGAAGCTTGTTTGAAGGAAGGAGATCAAGGGTACTTGTTGATGTCTTCTTTGGAGGTTCAGTGTGAAGACGTTCTGAAGGATATTTTTGTAGTGAATGAATTTCCTGAAGTGTTTCCTGAAGATATACCTAGACTACCGCCGGAAAAAGAGATTGAATTTTCTATTGATTTGGTACTGGAGCTGGACCTATATCTATGGCACCTTATCGGATGTCGCTAGTAGAGTTGGAAGAACTTAAGAAACAACTGAAGGATTTATTGGAGAAGCAGTTTGTGAGACCAAGTGTATCACCTTGGGGAGCTCCAGTATTGTTGGTAAAGAAGAAGGATAGGACTTCTCGTCTATGCGTAGACTACCGGCAATTGAACAAGATTACAATCAAGAATAAATATCCACTACCAAGGATCGATAATCTGATAGACCAATTGCGAGGAGCCGCAATATTTTCTAAGATTGACTTACGTTCTGGTTATCACCAGATACGTGTGAAGGTGGAGGATATTCCAAAGACTGCGTTTTGGACACGATATGGGCATTACGAGTATCAAGTGATGCTGTTTGGTGTGACTAATGCAACTGCGATATTTATGGACTTCATGAACCGGATTTTCCATTCGTACTTGGATAAGTTTATTGTTGTCTTTATTGATAACATCTTGATTTATTCTTGCAGTCAAGAGGAACATGCTGAACATCTCAGAGTGGTTCTCCAGATTTTGAAAAAGAATAAGTTGTATGCCAAGTTGTCCAAATGTGAATTTTGGTTGAGCGAAGTTCAGTTTTTGGGGCATGTTATATCAGAGGATGGAATTGAAGTTGATGCTGCAAAGGTGGAGACAGTTGTAGAATGGGAAAGACCGAAGACTGTATCTGAGATCCGTAGTTTCATCAGATTAGCCGGTTACGTTCTTTGATTTATTGAGGGGTTTTCGAAGATTGCAAGACCTCTTACCTAACTTACAAGAAAGAATCAACTGTTTGCATGGACTGAAGCATGCGAGGAAAGTTTTCAGGAATGTGGAAGTTAATATCCCTTTGTCAGATGCCATTAAGCAAGTACCTAGGTACGCAAAATTTCTAAAAGAATTATGCACTAATAAAAGGAAATTGAAAGGAAATGAAAGGGTCCAAGTGGGAGAAAATGTTTCAGCTGTGATAAAAAGGAAACTCCCAACTAAATGTAAGGATCCTGGCACATTCACCATTCCATGCACTATAGGTAACACAAGGTTTGAGAGGGCAATGCTTGATTTAGGTGCATCTATAAATGTCATGCCTTATTCCATTTATGCATCTTTATACTTGGGTCCTTTGGAACCTACTGGTGTTATTATTCAATTGGCTGATAGATCTAATGCATACCCAAAGGATGTGGTTGAAGATGTTTTAGTGCAGGTGAATGAATTAGTGTTTCTGGCAGACTTCTATGTTTTGGACATGGAAGAGGACAAGTGTCCCAACTCTGCTCCTATCTTATTGGGGAGACCATTTTTGAAGACTGCGCAGACAAAAATTGATGTGCACTCAAGAACTCTAATAATAGAATTTGATGGGGAATTAATTAGATTCAATATTTTTGAAGCTATGAGATACCCAAGTGATGTGAACTCTGCTTGTTTAATTGATTCTTTTGATCCTTTTATTCTTTAATTTCTGCAGCTTTTGATTCTAACCATTCTGATGCTCTTGATATAATTCTAACTCATAGCTTAGATGTACAGGAGGAAAATAAGAAGGATGAAGTTGAGCCATGAAGTGAAGACATTGATGAAATTGTTGCTGCCTTACAAGAGGTCTCTTTCACTCCAGAAGAGCATGAGGTGTCTTTTGTTGATTTACCTGTTACTACTGATATACCTCAACCTTCTATTGTGCAGGCACTTGAATTGGAACTGAAAGCACTGCCTGATCATCTTAAATACATCTTCTTGGGGGAGAAGGACACCCTTCCAATAATAATTGCAAAGTCACTCACCTAAGAGTAAGAAGAGAAATTGATGGCTAGTTTGCAAGAACATAAGACAGCCATTGGTTAGTCAATAGCTGACATCAAGGGTATTAGTCCCTCTATTTGTATGCATAGGATCCTAATGGAGGAAGGTACTAAACTTGTGAGAGACCCCCAAAGGAGGTTGAATCCTCCTATGATGGAGATTGTGAAAAAGGAGATACTGAAGCTCCTAAGTGTGGGGGTGATCTACCCCATTTCTGACAGCAATTGGGTAAGCTCGGTCCAGGTAGTACCAAAGAAATCCAGTATTACTGTGGTAAGAAATACTGAAAATGAGCTTATTCCCACTAGGTTACAAACAGGGTGGCGTGTCTGCATTGATTACAGAAAGCTGAATACCGCCACTAGAAAAGACCATTTTCCTTTGTCTTTCATTGATCAAATGTTAGAAAGATTAGCTGGTCATTCTCATTATTATTTTCTGGATGGCTTTTCAGGTTACAACCAGATTGCTATTGCTCCAGAAGACTAGGATAAAATCACCTTCACTTGTCCATTCTGTACATTTTCTTACAGGCGAATGCCTTTTGGACTCTGTAATGCACCGGGAACTTTCCAAAAATGCATGATGAGTATATTCTCTGATTACATTGAAAATATTATTGAAGTTTTTATGGATGACTTTAGTGTCTTTGGGAATGGTTTTGAAAATTGTTTGGAACATTTAACATTGGTGCTTAAAAGATGCATTGACACTAACCTTATACTGAATTGGGAAAAATGTCATTTCATGGTAGAGGAAAGTATTGTGTTTGGCCATGTAATTTCTGCTTAGGGAATTGAGGTAGATAAGGCTAAGGTAAAACTCATGCATTCTTTGCCCCCACCCACTAGTGTATGGGAAATTCATTCTTTTATTGGCCATGTAGGTTTTTACTAGTGATTCATCAAAGACTTCTCTAAAATTTCATTGCCCCTTTGCAAGCTTCTCCAAAAAGATGTGCAATTCAACTTTGATGAAAAATGTATGGAAGCTTTCAATAAACTGAAGAAATTATTGACTGTTGCGCCTATCATTAGGCCACCTAACTGGGAACTACCATTTGAACTGATGTGTGATGCCAGTGACTTCGCGATAGGGGTCAGTCTTAGGACAATGAGTTGATAGAGTTCCTTATGCTATTTACTATGCATCAAGGACTCTAAATGATGCTCAACTCAACTACTCAACAACTGAAAAAGAACTTCTAGCTGTTGTTTTTGCTTTAGAAAACTTTAGATCATATCTCATTGGTTTTAAAGTAATTATGTTTCCAGATCATGCAGCTTTGAAGTATCTTTTGACAAAGAAAGAAGCGAAGCCTAGATTGTTCCGATGGATTTTATTGCTCTAGGAATTTGACTAGGAGATTAAAGACAAGAAAGGGAGTGAAAACTTGGTGGCCGATCATTTGAGTAGGTTGGTAACTGAAGAGGAAGAAAGGCCTATCATGGAGACTTTTTCGGATAAGTATTTGATGGCTGTCAAGGCCATAATCCCTTGGTATGCTGACATTGTTAACTACCTGGTTACTAAGGACTTTCCAAAGGGTGTGAACAAGGCCCAAAGAGATGAATTAAGGAGTGACTATAAGTATTACATCTGGGATGACCCGTACCTCTGGAAGCATTGTGCAGATCAGGTCATTAGGAGGTGCATTCCTAATTCTGAGACACACTCCATTCTCTCCTTTTACCATACCTATGCTTGTGGAGGACATTTTGGCATTAAAAGAATAGCCAACAAGGTGCTTGACAGTGGGTTCTATTGGCCCATAATCTTTAAAGATGCCTAAAATTTCTGTAAGTCTTGCGACCGCTGTCAGAGAACAGGCAACATTGGTCCTCGGAACCAGATGCCTCAAACCCTGATTATTTTTATGGATGTTTTTGATGTATGGGGTATTGATTTCATGGGACCATTTCGCCCTTCATTTAGTTTCTCATACATTCTCTTATCTGTTGATTATGTGTCTAAATGGGTGGAAGCAAAAGCCACCCGATCTGATGATTCTAAAACTGTTGCAAATTTTGTTAAATCACGTATTTTCTCCAAGTTTGGGACCCCAAGGGCTATCATCAATGACCAAGGGACCCATTTCTGCAACACAACATTTGATGGTCTTTTAAGGAAATATGGAGTGATGCACAGAATTTCCACACCTTACCATCCACAGACAAATGGGCAAACTGAAGTGTCCAACCGAGAGATTAAGTCAATCCTTTAAAAGATGGTGAATCCAACACATAAGGATTGAAGTACTAGACTTGAGGATGCGTTATGGGCTTATAGGACTGTCTATAAGACTCTCATTGCCATGTCACCATTTCGGTTGGTGTATGGAAAGCCCTGTCATTTACCCGTAGAGCTACAACATTGTAAAACCCACCATAGGGTATCACATTTATGTTTCTAATTACCAAATTACCCCGTCATTATAAAATATGCTTAGTAATGTAAATACAAGTTGTAAAATTTCTCAATAACAATAAGATAAACTTAGCGAAAAATAAAAATAATACAACATCATCACAAATAATTTACATCATATATACACAAGTCTTAGTACTTTCATACTTAAATATTTATAGACCTTGTTCTCAAAGTATTTGAACATTATTTAAAATTAACATACTACCCAAGTATTACTAAACAGCAGAACCCTCAGATGGGTCCTCTTCAGATTCTTCAGCAGATCGGAATCTGACTTGACACAAAGTTCTACAGACAAGTGTCCGCACAGACGACACGATACTAATCTCACTAGGAGTACGATAATAAGTTCCCCAGTATTGCCTAATGGATAACGGAAACTCTAAGTGTATATTGATATTTACACTAAAATAAGGGTTCCCTTAATAAAGTCTACTTAAAATAATGTTCAAGTCTCCTATATAGTAAATACACGCTCTGTCCAGATCAACATGCCACGCTTCCGGTCCTCCACGAAACTGCAACCTCATATATCCTAGGAAATTGGGCATCGCCATCTTCTCAAAATTCAGCTTCCTCCACAGTAATCTGCTCCTCTTCACCTTCTTGTTCAATTCCTTGCTCAACGTCTTTACAAATATAAATACAATACAAAGTAGGCATACCAAAGAGGTGAGATCACCTTCACCAATACCAACATGGTAGCATGGAGATAACACATGTAATATATCATACAGATACATTATACCATAATTACAATTATGTCATTAACATTATTTATCATCACAATAGATGTAATAAACAATAATTACAATCATGCCCTCAACAATATCCAAATATTCAACACTTCAATTATCATAAATAATAATTATGATAATGCACTCAGTATTTTCCAATTATTCAACATTTCAAATATCACATCGATATCAATACTCCATAATTATGCATGTGCACATAGACTCAATTTCCTACTCCATGGAGCTAAAACTCAGGTCGGAGAGAATGATCGAAAAGATTTGTCTATATCAACATGCGTCAGACCACGTGCTATAATTCCTATATGTATTTGCACATCTAGCATATACACGACAGTCTTTATTAGATCTTGATTAAGAATAGTGTCTCGGTCAGGATCATCGGTGAGTTACATCGGTCAAACCCATGGTACAGAAGAGCTACCAATAGCTCACTGTAGGTAACCCGCACCCCAATGCCCTCAAGGTTAACAAGTGACTTACACTACGCATATCGCACCCACTCAAAAGGTGTATTCTCTCCTAGGCAATTAGCCTCATACAGTCCATCGGACCTTTCCAATGCATGAATAATGCACCATTCCCAATTTAAATTCATCATCTCATATTCAGGGTTTATACATTTGTCCAACAGTATATTTACTATATTTTCATCACATAATCATATATTTGCGTTTTCTAAATCACGTAACATTTCTGTCACATTTTCAAATCACATATTGATTTTTCAACCTTCCAAAAATTCCATTTCAACCTTATTTTCATTATTTGCATATTAGTCCTTCCATAAAATAATATTTACATAATAACCCATCTTCATAGAATAATATTTACATAATGGCCCCTTTTTAAATAATATTTCTAAAATAGTCTTTCATTAAATAATGTTTCAAAAATAGTCCTTCATTAAATAATATTTACAATAGAGTCTATTTTTAAAGAATATTTTCAATATAATCCCTCTAAAAAGTAGTATTTCTACTATTTCTCAGAAAATTTTAAATATTTTCAATATAGTCCCTCTAAAAATCAGTATTTCTACTATTTCCTAGAAAATTGTATTTCTTACAGTTACTTGAGATATTACAGCTCAAAATTTCCTAACGCGCTTCAAAACCCAAAGGGTGAGTTATACGTCAGTAAATTTCAAGTTATTAACGTATTCATCTTAATTCTCAACTTTTTAAAATAAATTGAGATTCAAACACTTTCAACCTCTCTTTTCCTTTCATGTTTTTCAAGTGATAAAACACTTTGTTTCTATTTCTTTAATCCTTGTACTTAATCAATTATATTTCCCATTTTGAAATCACTTTGTTTCACAAAACCAAGGCAATTACAAGCCTTCAAAACCCATGGTACATGGCCATTGAAACCATCATACATTTTTCCTTCTAAATCAACTAAGTTCCATTCATATTTTTACACAAACACCACCATTAAAATCCCTCCAAAACCATGAACCATTGTTCTTTGAAACCAATCCATTTTTCTTTTCCCTTTCCTTTCTAATAATTCAATTTTACCATTCATGAAAATTTTTGTTTGGAAACACCTATTTTGAGGTGTTATGGTTGAAACCCTCATGGTCATTAGAACCAAAAATTTATTTTCCTTTCATCATCAATTCATGGCATACATGTATATATTCATCATACATACAATTAAGCATACCTTAAAGCAATAAATATCACATAAAGCATGCAAACACAAATAAATAATTTAAAACACATAAACAACCACACATAATTACACAACCAAGGATATGAATCCTCACATGGATTCACCATCCATCAAATACAAAATTCATCTCCCACCACCATACTTGGTTGGTGAGATGGATCTCCATCTTACCTCTTGAAGAACGTCCCAAGCTCCTTGGTTTGCTTCTTGAGTAAGTGATTCACCACCAAAAGCTTCTCAAACACAAAATAAAACACAAGTTTATTAGCATATTAAGCTTGAACAAGGAGAACCATGGATCAAACATGGCTTAGAGCATGAAAATGTGACAAGTAGTGAAGTTTCCTTACACTTCACCTCAAAAACCTAGAACTTGATCTTGAAGAAAGTCCTTGAAGATGAAAGATTTAGAGCTTGGGCTTAACTATAAAGGTTATTGGATTAATGTAAGGATGCAAGATATGTGGTTGGCTAAAATTATAGAGTGATGGAAGGGGTTGTGGGTGCTATGGCCAAATACAAGCTTGAAGGGAGAGGAGAGAAAATTTTGTAAGTGCTTTAGGTTTTTGGAGAAGATGAAGTGGTCTTGAAAATTCCCTATGGCCTTAAGCCTTCAAAACCGTCCCCCCCTCTTGTACACTCAAGTGAGTGCAGCCACCATTTTGGGCATTGTTAACCATTGATTAGATCAATGGTTTACATTAATGTAACTTCTAAGTATAGGTTCTATATTGATAAGACTAAATCTAGACCATTGGATCTTTCTCCTTGAAATCCTAGCCATTAGATGTATCTCCAAAATGAAGGGTCAAGATCTCCTCTTCATTCTTTACATCTAATGGTCACAAATGGCCATAGCTACTTTGTAAGACCAAATCTCCATCCTTGATTAAATCAATGGTGGATATCCAAAGGCTTCAACATTAAGCTTGCTTCCTATTGGTCCATCATAAAGTCGTCATAACCACTAATGTTAACTAAGCAGTACAATATTTATTTTTATCCGTATTACCCTATGAACACAATTAACTATAGTTTTTATTACTCGATAATTAACTACAGTACAAAACATAGTAAAATAAAATTTTTAAAACTGCTTTCGATTTCGTTTTAATAAGATCCCCGTCCTCGTCTTAACAAGTATGCAATTTTCTCGGTTCAAATTTTTTTCACTTTTTCGGCCTCGCTTAGGCCCATAACAACCCCCTGGGGCCACAACAAATGACCTCAAGAATAATATTAAAATAATCAAAAAACATAAAAATCTCATAATAATACATAAAATCACAAAAATTATAAAACTTATGAAAATCAAATCAGATTAGCAAAAAGAATTAAGAATCAACAATAATAAATAAATTATCAGAATTTTCTCTAGCTCGAAAATTATTATTTTTCTGACACGGAGTAAATCACACAAAATGATCAAATGTATTCATAGAATATTCAAAATAATTTTACAATACACAGAAATCACTAAATAGTAGAATTCTATTATTACTGTCAATAGTTAGAAAATTTGGGGTGTTACAACTCTCCCCCTCTAAAAAGAAGTTTCGTCCTCGAAACTTGATTTCACACCCTCAAAATAAATATAGATATTGCTCTTTTATCTTATCTTCCAACTCCCATGTAGCTTCATCGCTTACATCATTCCAAATTACTTTAACTAATGCAATTTCCTTACCTTGAAGTTGCTTTGTCCTTCGATCTTCAATCTTGACTAGAAACGTTTCATAAGTTAAATTTTCCTTCAGTTGTATGGTGTTTGGTTCGATAACATGTGTAGGATCAGAAATATATTTCTGTAATTGTGATACGTGAAATACATTGTGAAGATTTGATAGTAAAGGTGGTAATGCAATCTGATAAGCTACCGGACTTACCTGACGAAGTATCTGATACGGCCCGATAAACTTTGGAGTGACTTTCCTTGACTTAATCACTCGTCCAACTCCAGTCATAGGTGTCACACGTAGAAACACATGGTCACCTTCTTCAAACTCAAGCGGTCTTCATCTTTTATCAGCATAACTCTTTTGTCGAGTCTGAGTTGTCTTCATCTTGTCTTGAATCATCTTCACTTTCTCAGTTGTCTGTTGTACAAATTCTGGCCCTACAACAGCACTTTCACCATCATGATACCAACATAATGGCGTTCTACATTGTCTCCCATACAATGCCTCATAGGGTGCCATCCTGCTCGAATAAAAATTATTGTTGTATGTAAACTCTATCAATGGCAAAAATTCATCCCAACAACCAGTTTATTCTAGAACACAAGCTCTCAACAAGTCCTCTAATGACTGAATCGTCCTTTCTGACTGACCATCTGTTTGTGGATGGTAAGCATAACTTAGACGTAGCTTTGATCCCATCGCTTCTTGCAAACTATTCCAAAACCTCGATGTAAATTACGGATCTCGATTAGAAATAATACTGGATGGTACACCATGAAGTCTAACAATTTCATTGATGTACACTTGGGCCAACTTTTCCATTGAGTACTTAATATTAATCAGCAAAAAGTGCACCGACTTTGTAAGCCGATCAACAATTACCCAAATAGAATCGTGACCTTTCCAAGTCTTTGGTAGTCCTATTACGAAATCCATTACTATGTCATCCCATTTCCATACAAGAATAGAAAAGGTTGCAATATTCCCGATGGTCTTTGATGTTCCACTTTAGCCTTCTGACAAATTAAACAGGATGATACATATTTAGCGACATCCCTCTTCATTCTTTGCCACCAATATAACTATTTCAAGTCTTGATACATCTTTGTAACTCCTAGATGCATACTTAACTTACTCTTATGGGCTTCATCCAAAATCAATTTCCTAAGTTCTGGATCATTTGGCACACAAACTCTTCCTTTAAACTTCAGAATTCCATCAGCACCTTTGCTAAATTCCAATACTGCTCCTTGGCTCTTTGCTTCCTTTGCTTCTTGTAAATACTGATCACTATTTTATCCTACTCATATTCTATCCATTAAATCATTTGAAATAGTGATCATGTTTAAACACATCTTCCCCGGTGTCAATTTCACAGACAAATGCATATCCCAAAATTCTTCTATCAGTTCTTTCTCCTTAATCATCATAACAGAAGCACTAAGCATTTTCCTACTTAAAGTATCCGTTACAATATTCGCCTTTCTGGGATGATACTGTAACTGAAAGTCTTAGTCCTTCAGAAACTCTAGTCAACGCCTTTGTCTCATGTTCAACTCTTTTTGGCCAAACAAATACTTCAAACTTTTATAATCACTAAAGACAGTGAACGTTGCCCCATAAAGAAAATGTCTCCACACTTTCAACGTAAACACTACAGCTACCAACTCCAAATCATAAGTAAGATAATTCCTCTCATGCACTTTCAACTGCCTCGACGCATATGCTATAACCTTACGGCTCTGCATGAGTACACAACCCAATCCTTAGTAAGAAAAATCACAATATACTTCGAAAGGTTCGTTCAGATCAGGTAGAATCAAAATCGGTGAAATAGTTAGTCATCTTTTCAACTCCTGAAAACTTTTTCGCATGCATCAGTCCATACAAATGGTTGATTCTTTCGTGTAAGTTGGGTAAGAGGTCCTGTTATCTTCAAAAACCCCTCAATAAACCATCGATAGTAACTGGCTAATCCGATAAAACTACAGATCTCCGATACAGTCTTCGGCATTTCCCATTCAATAATTGTTTCCACTTTTGAAGCATTAACTTCAATTCCTTCCTCCGATATAACATGTCCCAAAAATTGAACTTCACTTAACTAAAATTCACATTTAGATAACTTGGCATACAACTTATTCTCCTTCAGAATCTGGAGAACCACTCTGAGATGCTCAGCATGTTCCTCCTGAGTTCGAGAATAAATCAAAATGTCATCAATAAAGACAACAACAAACTTATCCAAGTACGAACAAAAATCTTGTTCATAAAGTCCATGAATATGGTAGGTGCATTAGTCACACCAAACGGCATCACTTGATATTCATAATACCCATAATGTGTTCGAAACACGCTTTGGGAATATCCTCCACTTTCACACGTATCTGGTGATAACCAAAACGTAAATCAATCTTGGAAAATATTGCGGCTCCTCGTAATTGATCCATCAGATCATCGATTCTTGGAAGTGGATATTTATTCTTAATCGTAATATTGTTCAATTATCGATAGTCTACACATAGACAAGAAGTCCCATCCTTCTTCTTTACTAACAATACTGGAGCTCCCCATGGTGATACACTTGGTCTCACAAATTGCTTTTCCAATAAATCCTCTAGCTGGTTCTTAAGCTTTGCCAACTCTACTGGCAACATCCTGTAAGGCGCCATAGATATTGGTCCAGCTCCAGGTACTAAATCAATATAGAACTCAATTTCTCTTTTCGGTGGTAGTCCAGGTATATCTTCAGGAAATACCTCAGGAAATTCATTAACTATGAAAATATCCTTCAAGACATCTTCACATTGAACCTCCAAAGAAGATATCAACAAGTACACCTGATCTACTTCCTTCAAACAAGCTTCTACTTGAGTAGCCGTTAGGAATCTAGAATCCTTAACCTCGGAAAAACTAACGTCTTACTCGAACAGTCTATCAGGATATGATTAGAGGACAACCAATCCATTCCTAAGATTACATTAATCTTGGAAAAAGGCAAACAAATCAAGTCCACATAAAAGATTATACCCCTAACACATACAGGGCAATTCAAACATACTTTAGTAGTTATCACAGTTTATCAGTAGGAGTAACAATACTCAAATCATAAGGCAATGTAGTCACAGTCAATGCCAAACGCTCCATACAATCATATGCAATGAAAGAATGTGTTGCTCCCAAATCATATAACACTATTAAAGAATCACCTTCGATGGCACACTCCTCCATAATCAAGTCCTCAGATTTCGCGGCTTCTTCTCTGCTCATGGTATACACACGACCACCCGCCTGTGGCCTCGCAGTACGAACACTCCTCACTGATGGTTCCACCTTCAACTGATCACATTCTCTGGAGAAATGTCCAGGCTTTCCACATCTATCACAGATAACTCCTTTATGTTGAAAATCTTTGTGAGATGATCTTTCCCACACTTGAAACATTTAAGTGTAGAGGTTCCAGTTTGACTCGCCGTACTACCTCCAGAACTTCCTCTAAAAGATTGCTGTTGATTCTGACCTCCTGCCAGTTTAGTATATAGTTTCTGCTGATAATGGTTACCACCGCTACCTTTTCCTCTTTGGAACCATGTAGGTCCAAAGTTCCTATTTCTTGCCTCACGTTGACGATCAATTTCTTCAACCTTTCGACACTTATCCAATAATACTAGAAACTGATCAATATCCAAGGTTGTTACAGCTCGCTTAATGTCAAATCTCAACCCCTCTTTAAACTTCCTGCACTTCCATTCCTCATCCAAGTGCATCTGAAAATACCTTGAAAACTTAGACAAGCTTTCGAATTTTGCAGCATATTCACTTATGGACATCACCCCTTGCCTCAAACTAAGGAATTCCATCTCCTTAGCCTGACGAACACTAGTTGGAAAATACTTTCCCAAAAATTTCTGCTTAAAGAGCTGCCACGTCATAACTCTTCTCTCAGCTTCAATCAATCTTTGACTCCTACCCACCAAGCTTCTCCATCTCCTACTAACACGAAAGTTGCAAAAGTAAGCTTCCGCTCATCGGTACAACCTATACCTTCAAATATGTTTTCTAATTCTTTGATCCACAGATCAGCTTTCTCTGGGTCAAATTCTCTATGAAACTTCGGTGGATTGTTTCTATGAAATTCTGACAAACTTTGAGCATCCTCAGTTGCTCTTAGCTTTTGCTACACAACAACATCAGCCATCCATTGCATTGCTGCTACAGCTGTAGCCATGTTTTGGTTATCGTCGCCAACATTTCCAAATCCCGCTCTAGTATTCACCCGTCCTCTTCCACGTCCAACCATTACGTTTTCTCAAATCAGACTGAACAACACAAAGAAGAGTGAAAGTCAATCTTCAAACAATATTGTTTTCTTTTGCAAAACAAACACAGAGAATCACACAACTTAAACAAGACAGACCTAACCATAACCCCAAAAAGACTCTAACTTGGGGTCTAATACCAACTAATGTAACACCCACCATAGGGTATCACATTTATGTTACTAATTACCAAATTACTCCTTCATTATAAAATATGCTTAGTAATGTAAATACGAGTTATAAAATTTCTCAATAGCAATAAGATAAACTTAGCGAAAAATAAAAATAATACAATATCATCACAAATAATTTACATCATATATACACAAGTCTTAGTATTGTCATACTTAAATATTTACGAGACCTTGTTCTCAAAGTATTTGAATATTATTTAAAACTAACATACTGCCTAAGTATTACTAAACAGCAGAATCCTCACATGGGTCCTCATCAGATTCTTCAGCAGGTCGGAATCTGACTTGACGCAAAGTTCTACTGACAGGTGTCCACACAGACGACACGATACTAATCTCACTAGGAGTACGGTAATATGTTCCCCAGTACTGCCTAATCGACAACGGAAACTCTAAGTGTACATTGATATTTACACTAAAATAAGGGTTCCCTTGATAAAGCCTACTTAAAATAATGTTCAAGTCTCCTATATAGTAAATACACGCTCTGTCCTGATCAACATGCCACGGTTCCGGTCCTCCACGAAACTGCAACCTCATATATCTTAGGAAACTGGGCATCGCCATCTTCTCAAAATTCAGCTTCCTCCACAAGAATCTATTCCTCTTCACCTTCTTGTTCAATTCCTTGCTCAACGTCTTTACAAATATAAATACAATACAAAGTAGGCATACCAAAGAGGTGACATCACCTTCGCCAATACCAACATGGTAGCATGGAGATAACACATGCAATATATCATACAGATACATCATACCATAATTATAATTATGCCATTAACATTATTTATCATCACAATAGATGTAATAAATAATAATTACAATCATGCCCTCAACAATATGTAAATATTCAACACTTCAATTATCATAAACAATAATTATGATAATGCCCTCAGTATTTTTCAATTATTCAACAGTTCAAATATCACACTGATATCAATGCTCAATAATTATGCATGTGCACATAGACTCAATTTCCTACTCCATGGAGCTAAAACTCAGGTCGGAGAGAGTGATCGAAAAGATTTGTCTGTATCAACATGCCTCAGACCACGTGCTATAATTCCTACATGTATTTGCACATCTAGCATATACACGACAGTCTTTATCAGATCTTAATTAAGAATAGTGTCTCGGTCAGGATCATCGGTGTATTGTATCGGTCAAACCCACAGTACAGAAGAGCTACCAACTGCCCACTGTAGGCAACCCGCACCCCAATGCCCTCAAGGTCAACAAGTGACTTATACTATGCATATCGCACCCACTCAAGAGGTGTATTCTCTCCTAGGCAATTAGCCTCATACAGTCCATCAGACCTTTCCAATGCATGGATAATGCACCATTCTCAATTTAAATTCATCATTTCATATTCAGGGTTCATACATTTGCCCAACAGTATCTTTACTGTATTTTCATCACATAATCATATATTCGCATTTTCTCAATCACGTAACATTTCTGTCACATTTTCAAATCACATCTTAATTTTTCAACCTTCCAAAAATTCCATTTCAACCTTATTTTCATTACTTGCATATTAGTCCTTCCATAAAATAATATTTACATAATAACCCATCTTCGTAGAATAATATTTACATAATGGCCCCTTTGCAAATAATATTTCTAAAATAGTCTTTCATTAAATAATATTTCTAAAATAGTCCTTCATTAAATAATATTTACAAGAGAGTCTATTTTTAAAGAATATTTTCAATATAGTCCTCTAAAAAGTAGTATTCTATTGTTTCCCAGAAAATTTTAAATATTTTCAATGTAGTCCCTCTAAAAATCAGTATTTTTACTGTTTCCTAAAAAATTATATTTCTTACAGTTACTTGAGATATTACAACTCAAAATTTCCTAACGTGCTTCAAAACCCAGAGGGTAAGCTATACATCAGTAAATTTCAAGTTATTAACATATTCATCTTAATTCTCAACTCTTTAAAATAAATTGAGGTTCAAACACTTTCAACCTCTCGTTTCCATTCATGTTTTTTAAGTGATAAAACACTTTAATCCTTGTACTTAATCAATTATATTTCCCATTTTGAAATCACTTTGTTTCGAAAAACCAAGGCAATTACAAGCCTTCAAAACCCATGGTACATGGCCATTGAAACTATCATACATTTTTCCTTCTAAATCAATTAAGTTCCATTCATATTTTTACACAAACACCACCATTAAAATCCCTCCAAAACCGTGAACCATTGTTCTTTGAAACCAATCCATTTTTCTTTTTCCTTTGCTTTCTAATAATTCAATTTTACCATTCATGAAAATTTTAGTTTGGAAACACCTATTTTGAGATGTTATGGTCGAAACCCTCATGGTCATTAGAACCAAAAATTTATTTTCCTTTCATCGTCAATTCCTAGCATGCATGTATATATTCATCATACATATAATCAAGCATACCTTAAAGCAATAAATATCACATAAAGCATGCAAACACAAATAAATAATTTAAAACACATAAACAATCACACATAATTACATAACCAAGGATATGAATCCTCACATGGATTCACCATCCATCAAATACAAAATTCATCTCCCACCACCATACTTGGTTAGTGAGATGAATCTCCCTTTTACCTCTTGAAGAACCTCCCAAGCTCCTTGGTTTGCTTCTTGAGTAAGTGATTCACCACCAAAAGCTTCTCAAACACAAAATAAAACACAAGTTTATTAGCATATTAAGCTTGAACAAGGAGAACCGTGGATCAAACATAGCTTAGAACATGAAAATATGACAAGTAGTGAAGTTTCCTTACACTTCACCTCAAAAACCTAGAACTTGATCTTGAAGAAAATCCTTGAAGATGAAAGATTTAGAGCTTGGGCTTAACTACAAAGGTTCTTGGATTGATGTAAGGATGCAAGTTATATAGTTGGTTAAAATTATAGAGTGATGGAAGGGGTTGTGGGTGCTATGGCCGAATACAAGCTTGAAGGGAGAGGAGAGAAAATTTTGTAAGTACTTTTGGTTTTTGGATAAGATGAAGTGGTCGTGAAAATTCCCTATGGCCTTAAGCCTTCAAAACCGTCCCCCCCTCTTGTACACTCAATGAGTGCAGCCACCATTTTGGGCATTGTTAACCATTGATTAGATCAATGGTTTACATTAGTGTAGCTTCTAAGTATAGGTTCTATATTGATAAGACTAAATCTAGACCATTGGATCTTTCTCCTTGAAATCCTAGCCATTAGGTGTATCTCCAAAATGAAGGGTCAAGATCTCCTCTTCATACTTTACATCTAATTGTCACAAATGGTCATAGCCACTTTGTAAGACCAAATCTCCATCCTTGATTAAATCAATGGTGGATATCCAAAGGCTTCAACATTAAGCTTGCTTCCTATTGGTCCGTCATAAAGTCGTCATAACCACTAATGTTGACTAAGCAGTACAATATTATTTTTATATGCTATTACCCTATGAACACAATTAACTGTAGTTTTTATTACCCGATAATTAACTATAGTACAAAACACAATAAAATAAAATTTCCAAAACTATTTCCAATTTTGGGTTTAGTAAGATCCCCCGTCCCCGTCCCCGTCCCCATCTTAACAGTTTAGAATTTTAAAACAAAAAAAATTTTACTTTTTCAAATTTCCACCTAGGCCCACAACAACCCCCGGGCCCACAACAACCCAAGAATAATATTAAAATAATCAAAAAAAAAAATAAAAATCTCATAATAATCCAAAAAATCACAAAAATTATAAAACTTATGAAAATCAAATCGATTAGCAAAAAGAATTAAGAATCAACAATAATAAATAAAATTACTGTAACTTTTCTCCGGCCCGAAAATTATTATTTTCCTAACACGGAGTAAATCACACAAAACGATCAAATGTATTCACGGAATATTCAAAATAATTTTACAATACACAGAAATTACTAAACAGTAGAATTCTATTATTACTATCAATAGTTAGAAATTTTGGGGTGTTACAAACATTGCTCTTATTGGGCCATTAAGCAAGTCAATCTAGACTTAGAGGGTGCTCGGAAGCAGAGGAAGTTCCAGTTACAGGAACTGGAAGAATTGAGAAATGAGGCCTTCGAGAATGCCCTAATCTATAAGACCAAAACTAAGGCATTCCATGACCACTTGATCTCCAGGAAAGAATTCCACAAAGGACAGAAAGTGCCACTATACCAATCTAGGCCAAGATTGTTTGCAGGGAAATTACGTTATAAGTGAATTGGACCGTTTGTGATAACTAATGTATTTCCTTTCGGTGCATTAGAGATCATGAGTGAAACATCTGGCAAAGCATTTAAGGTCAATGGGCACCGTCTCAAACCATATCATGAACTTCCTGACAATGCAGAAGTGGAAGTGATGACCCTTCTCCTTCCATAGTATGAAGATCAGTGAGACCATCATCGTGTCGAGCTGAGGACAATAAACTAAGTGCTCAATGAGAGGTAACCCATCATCAAGAAAACCATATTTGATTTCTTTATCCCTTGTATCTTGTGTTTTATTAGTTTCTTAGAATATATCTTGATCTGTTTGTGATTGTGAGCATGAGAACCTTTAGAAATCATTGAGATTTGGATTGTTGAGTATGTGTTTGAATGCATTGATTGATTGAATGATAATTGTGTGGACTGAATATGATGGAAATCAAGCAAAACTATTGGAATTACTTCTTTTGTGGTGTTGTTGTTTTGTTCTTCTGAATGTTGAATCATGTTCTTTGGGGATGATTTCTTTCAATTGAAAAGTTAAATTGTATTTCATGATGAATGGACTAAGTAAAGAGTCAATCTCTTGAGACGCATTCTTATGAATATGTGTCTTATGAACTTCATCGATTTTTGGAATTCTCTCAAGCATAATAAGTTTTAGTCTTGGGAATCTGACTTTAAAAGACCCTGACCAGTGTTTTTGATTATTCTTCAAAGAACAACATTGCATAAGAGCTTCCCTATCATTTCAATGCAAAACGAGTCATTTAGGGATGTATTTTGATGAGTTTTTGGTAGAAAGGGAGCAGGGGAGGCTGTGTACAATTACACAGACGGTGTATGCATGAGCAGCAAAAGTTTCCTCAAGTCAAAGGCATACACAGCCTAGGCCGTGTCCTATGACATGGCCGTGTAATCGTGAGGTATATTTTATAAAAAAAAAATAGAATAGTACACAGCCTAGGCCGTGTGGAGCCACACAGCCATGTAAACATGACAGAGCCCATTTTAGGGCTCCTTCTTCCATTTTTCCCTATTTCTCTCTCTTCTTCTACGCAGCCCCCATCTTCCTCCACCTTCTCCTCCTCCAAATCTTCTTCTTCCAACACCCAAATCCACCATTTTAACCATTTTTCAACCTTAAATCCATCAAATTATGCCTCTTTCCTCCATTTTTCTTCCATTTGTTCCAAAAATCACACCACCAAACCACCACCCACCGTCCAAACCATAACCACCATAGCCACCACCCCAACCACCATTTTTCTTCCATCTCCTACCTTCAAATCACTACCCATTCCTCCTTTTATTCTTTCCTCACTCTATTTTAACCAAACCAACTCCCTTTTTTCACCATTTCTTTAAAATCCCCACACCCTCCTTGTCTTCTCCACCGTGAACACCACCACTTCACAGTACCCATCTTCTACAAATTTTCAAAATGCCTCCCAAGAAGAGAGTGAAGCATACTGCCAGTGGTCAATAATACCGCCGCCCTTCTGCTCTACGTGCACCACAGCCACCACCTTCTGCATGTGAACCATCTCCTCCTGAGGTAAATATTCATCCTGTCTTGACTAAGGATGTTGTTCCCATAAAATTTTTAGATTCAGATACACTTAGGCAAATAGGACTGTATGATGAAGTGTTTGAATTGTTGAATGGCATAGGGTGGGGTGATTTTGCTAGAATGCGTGCACCGACCTACGCTACCTTAACTAGAGAATTCATCATTAGTTTTAACCGTAAGTTGTATCTGCTTAGTGATCAGGATAGATGGCCAGGTGACATTACTTTTGAACTTTTTGATATTCCTCACCAGTTAGATGTTCACCAATTTAGAATCATTTTTAACTTCCCAATAGGTCACAACCAGCTCCCTAATGATTTTAGGCCCGATAAAGTTTGGACTACACTAGCTGTTGCTGATTCTGGTAATTATGATCCTAGAATGTCCAAAGCTTCCAAACTTAGGTCTCCTGCCCACAGGTACATTCACAACTAGCTTGCAAACACAATTTGTGCTTGGAGTGAGAGTCAAGGCACCATTAGTCGAGCTGAATTATTCTTTTTACATTGCATGATTAATGGGGAGCCTGTAAATGGGTCATACTGGTTGTGTAACCTGTTTAAACACCTAGGGACAGCTTTGACTGGTCGTATGCTAATGGGGGCATTTGTTATTATTATTGCTGAATTCTTTGTATTAGATTCTACTTTTCTTTCTGAGGATCCTGTTACGGGCTCTTTTGCCATTGATCGCTCTACTCGAATTCACATGGGATTATATGAGAATTGGAATGGAGAACTATTTTTGGTAGGAGCTGGTAATCAGGCCATCCCAAGGGGAGTTCCACCACATCCTCATGATGATGATTCAGCGCCTCCAGAGTCTACTTCTCGTTTTGCTGCTGAGGCTGGTCCGTCTTCTAGGGCTCAACCCACTACTCTCGACGATGTCATAGCATATGTTGATGCCCTACGGATAGACCATACTGCACGCCTTCAGAGCCTTGATGATAGATTTCGAGCATGGGAGGAGCTTAACACCTAGAGTATGGCATCCCTTCACAGCAAGATGGATGACATTCTCTGGCGCATGCAGTAGATTTCCCCTCATTTCCCCATTGATGTATCCCCATAGTTTCAATTGTATTGTACATTTGCAGTATTTTATACATTTGGGATTTGATTTAAACAGTACTGTTGGTTATTGATTTATGGGTTATAGTTGTTCATTTTCATTTCGTGTGTTTATATTTTAGCTTTGTTGATTAATTTTCTTTTTCTGGATGTGTGTAGTATTCTTCTTTGTCATTTCTTTTTCTTTTTCTGGATGTGTGTAGCATTAAGGACAATGCTTAGTTTAAGTGTGGGGGTGTGGATACTTTGATGTTCTATTGTGGATACTTTTGATGTTCTGAATGGCTGGGGATTAAATGACTGATTGAACTAAATTATCTTTCTTGGAATGAGTGCATGTGATTTTAATTTTATAATTTTTCTTATGGGTACTTTCCATTGGGCTTGTAAGTTTCTGATGAGTGATGCGGTATTAAAAGTTAAGTTGCAAACTCAAGTACAGGTTGTTTCAAGTAATAAATTCTCGAGAGTCTGAGGTCGATCCACAGGGAATTGATGAAGAAAAACTTTTTGATGTAAATTAAATATTTTGTTACAACAATAAAGGTGATAAAACTTGGTCACAAATAAAAAGTAATTGCTTGGGTTAGGAGATCCACTTTTGGTAAATAAATTAAGGATAATATTAATTCTTTTATAACTCAATTAGAATCCACACATAACGGAGGTTTCAATCGAAAAATAAAATGTTCAAAGTTCATTAAAAATTATATATGTAATTATATTATGATTCTTTTAATCATCTATCAACACCACCATTCATAAATGGGATCAAGTATTGATTGTGCTAAAATCTTGTTTACAACAAATCAAGATCTTCACTTTACAATGAGAGTTTCTAATACCAACACTTGTAAATGGGTTCAAGCATTCATTGTGCCAATCTCTTGTCTATAACAAATCAAGATCTCCACTTTACAAGGAGGGTTTCTAAATTGATTGGAAACAAAATACAATACATATAATGACCACTTGAAAATATATCATTTAAGCACAAGAGAGAAATTAATCTAATCTTATTTCATTACCAAGAGCTTCACTCTTTCACCCAAGTAAAATGAAACTTAGTTACTCATAGACAAGAAGAAAGGAAGAGAGAAGAAGAAGAAGAAGAATATAACTTTAGTTTAGAACAAAAGAAAATTACAATAAGATAATCAAACAACAAAATGGCATGAATTTGGTATCTAAAACCTAAGCCTCCTAAATTATCACCCAAGGTTCCTTTTTATAGAGGATTAGGGATACAAAATGACAAGGGGGCTGAGTCATGAGTGAGTGGATGAGTGAAAAATGTCAAATGACTTTTGATGAGTGAAAAATTATGGAGATTCTTTATCTTTAAAATCATTTAGCTCTGAAGTCATTGCATTCATTCTTTTTTTGCAAAATGATCTTATGAAAGTTGTAGTTCTGAATCTTAGCTTTCAAATGCCACCATAATCATCTCATTTGGATATCTATAGACCGAGATATGGCCCAATTACTGCATACTGCTCATGCCCAGTGACAGCTCCTCTATTCTGACTTTCAAGCCCAATATGACCCATTAGATATCAGATTTGGGAAAAGTGTTGAACATAAAAGTTGTAGATTTGGTCTTAGCTATCAACCATCAAAATGTTAGCCCATTTGACATCCTATATCCGGAGCTATGTAATGAACAGTACATATAGGTCAAGTTGTCAGGATCAGTACTCTAATTCTTGCTTCAACTCCAATTTGAGTTATCCAATTGTGTGATTAGGCCTTTGATGTCTTCACAAAATTTGTAGAGATCTCTCTTATCTTTCAAATGACACCAGAATCACCTAAAAATACCACCTACAGCCCAAGATATAGTCCAAAAACAGAAACAATATAAGACTTAAATCATGCTGAAAAATTCAATTAAGTCCAATTTGAGTCCAAACTTACAAAACATAACCAAACTCAATCAATTAGGTACATGGAGAGTGTAAATGACTAAAATTGAGGATTTATTAATGTATCAAATATGTGATTATTAAATTCTCCCACACTTAGCTTTTTGCACTCTTAGGCAAAACACACAAGACCAAAACTAAAAAAACGAAATAGACTCAAAAGCTAAACACTCAAAAAGACTCAATTTCTAATAATATTTAAGAATGAAGAGCAACCAATCATTCAAGTAATTAAAACATTTATGAGGTAACGTTTCTTCACATATTAAACTAACAAGTAAGGAAACTTCAATTGAAAAGCATGAGTCAAGAATGATAGATCTTCACAAGATTCACTCTCAATCCCTTAAGTGTTTAAAAGGTAGGTATTTCACTCAATTCAACCCATGAAAATTGCACTACCATAAGCTTGCTTATCTTCTATTTCTCCACTACTCAGAACACATGCACATACAAATCATGAGGACTTTATTCAATGTTGTAATAGGGTCAAGGTAAAGGAGAAGGTAATATGGATATGACAAGTTAAATACCAAAGAGAATAAAAGAGTATGAGAGTTGAGTTCAATTAACAAGTATGAAAGTTCATCCCAACTCCACCTAATACAAATTCCCTTTATATATTTTTTTCTTTCCTTTATTGCCTTGTTGACCCTTCTTTACACATTTTTTTTATTTTTTTATTTTATTTTTTTTATTTTTTTTAAAAGATGAACATAATATATACATTTTAAAAAAAATTATCCATTCTACACACATACCCCTACACTTGTTCAAAAACTCATCAAATGACAAAGATAATGTTCTCTTATTCCCTAAGGTCAGGTAAGAACATGATTTTTCATTTAAGGCACATAATGAGTTCGAAACAAAGAATGGTCAAATAAGCTCAAATGGGTTAAACAAGGGGAAATAGGCCATTTTCAATGCTTTACGTTGGCAGGAATCAGAGAAATTCCAAGAAGTTATAAGAGTGCTTGATATCATATTGAGACAATATGCTGCTAAGTAAGGCTGGCTATTTGATTAAAGTAGCTATTTCAAGAAAAATGCCTCAATCATATTTATGTATGCATATGAAAATGTAGTTTCAAAAAGAATCAAAGCAAGTTCTAGAGTAACAATTCCATGAGTGAAATTCACACAAGAAAGAAGAGAATGGTATAAATGTTCAATCCATTCATCAATAGGCTCAAAATCTCACAAGGCATAATTCTATCATTCTCAGTCCACCAATTCAACATCCATAACTAAGCATGTGAATTTTAAGAAAGAAGACAATTTACTCAATCATGCAAATTTTCCTAAATTTAAATTGTTACCTCCACACAAAGTAGTTATCTACCCCAACTAAGATGTGTAACGACCCGGGACTGCCTGCAGGATTGATGAGTGTCTCCACAAACCAACACGTGTCTTTTCAGCGTGCTTTGTCCTCACTCACACGCATCCTAGGAAACTTCCCAGGAGGTCACCCATCCCACAATTGCTCCAAGTCAAGCACGCTTAACCATGGAGTTCTTATGTTCTAGGCTCCCGAAAAGAAGTTACAACTTGTTGATATGGCTACACCAAATCAATTCCTTTAAGCCATCCTCAACTATGCAGTCCCCATACACCGCACGCCTCTCGAATCCCTCTCATTCTCGGTGCGTATTCGCTTCATTCATGTAGACCCTCCGCCTAGAAGCACCGCCAGAGCCGCTCCTTGTCCGTGCCTCATTGCACCGGCGATCACTCCCGCCCCTCGTCGGCCCCGGGACGCCACATGCCCACCAACTTCCGCTTGGTTCGTCCCCCTCGAACCACACCGTACTAGGAGAGGTCCCGTCTCTGATACCATTAATGTAACGACCCGGGACTGCCTGCAGGATTGATGAGTGTCTCCACACACCAACACGTGTCTTTTCAGCGTGCTTTGTCCTCACTCACACGCATCCTAGGAAACTTCCCCAGAGGTCACCCATCCCACACTTGCTCCAGTGTCAAGCACGCTTAACCATGGAGTTCTTATGTTCTAGGCTCCCGAAAAGAAGTTGCAACTTGTTGATATGGCTACACCAAATCAATTCCTTTAAGCCATCCTCAACTATGCGGTCCCATACCGCACGCCTCTCGAATCCCTCTTTCCTAAGGTGCGTATTCGGTTCATTCATGTAGACCCTCTGCCTAGAAGCCTGCCAGGAGCCGCTCCTTGTCCGTGCCTCATTGCACCGGCAATCACTCCCCGCCCTCGTCGGCCCCGGGACGCCACATGCAGTTGTAACACCCCAAATTCTGACTATATGAATGATAGTAGCAGAATTACACTATTTTGCATTTTCTGTGTGTATAAAATTTATTTGATTGTTCTGAGATCATATTTGGTCATTCTGTGTGATTGCTCCTGGCTAGGAAAAAAAATAATATTTTTCAGGCCGGGGAAATTCTGATCTGTTTCATTTGGAAACGGGGGATCTTACTAAACCCGACTCTGAGTGACTTAGAAAAGAATCTTTTAATTTTTAGAATCTATCTATGAAAATAAAGATATGGTACTGATAAATATCCGTGATTGCATTTATAGCAATCGTTACTATGAATGTCAAACCCGATAAGTTTTAATTAATAAGAAAAAGTGTTTAGAACATTTTTGTAAGTAAAATTAAAGTGAACCAACAGAATATAGTCAAAACAATTGGTTAGACTTTTTCTAACCAATGAAAATTGGTCAAGGGAATAAGTTTAGACTTCTTTATGAACCATTAGATTTGAAACTTGACTTAGAAGCCTTAATCTTCACCATTGATTCAATCAATGGTGTAAAACAAAGCTTACTAAAACTATCAAGTAGTATTTACCATAGACAAGATTAATGAATGAGATTGAGTCAACACTTATAGCTTGATTTTTACTTAGGAAACTAATGAACCTTAATGAAGTTGTCCTAATTATTTAATTAAACAATTAAGTAAACTAACTTAATTAAGGATTAGTTATAACTTAATTCTTACTTTAATAACTTAATTCTAATTTGAGGTAATGATGTACGATTAAAAAGTATTAGATATAAGTTAAATATGTTAAACTAAAATGGGTTATGTACTTGAAGAATTAAGTAAGAATGGTTAGAGATTAAACCCAATTAATTAGCTAACCAATTAACTAGTAATTAGGCTTGAACTAATGAGGAATTAAGTATTTAAAACCCACCTAAACTACTATGGACAGCAAAGACCTAAATTCATGTCCAAGAAAATTGTTGAGCAAATAGCGAATTTTAGGCCCAAATAACAGAAATTTGTGGCCCAATAGTAGTAGAATTTAGCTTGGATTAACCATAAATTAAAGGACTTAAACTTACCTGAAAATACCATGGACCAAAGCGGTGAATTGGGGCGTGATGAGCTCCATGTCCAAAGAAACTCACGGCCCAACAAAGAAGAAAAATTGGCCCAAAGAAGATGCGTTGAATGGACGTCCAAGGCAGCAGCAAACATTCAGAAATTGTGAAGATTCAAGTGACATTTGAATGTCCAAATGCCATGCAAAAGTCAAGCTTCCAACCAATGAGAAGGGAGGGTTGTTATGCAATTAATGTATGGCCATTTGCTCAAGCAAAGGCTCACTCACGTCCATCACCAAGGAAGGCACACGGCAAGAAGAAGGGCAGCTGGAATTGGGATGGATAATCATGCAATAAAACTTTTATTTTATCACCACAATCCTTCACGATGGCGGCTGGATTTTAGCACCTAAAATGAGAAAAATTTCAAGTGAAATTACTCACTTTTCACGTGTTGAAACACGGTACCGACAGCAAGCCTAAACTTTATCTTCATTCTTCACTTTTATTTCCCAAAGCATAAGTCCATTTGTCTCTCAAAATCTCACACGGTCAGTGACTCTCCAAATACATCTTCATCCTTCACTTTTATCCCTCAAATGTAAGTCATTTGCCTCTCAAAATCATACACGGTCCAAGCCAAGAAATTTCAAACACCTCTTCATTCTCCACTTTCTACTTATCAAAACATCCATCTATTTCTCTCCAAAATACCAAGGAAACTCACGCATCCTTCTTTCCCATTTCTCTTCTTCACAACCGGTCACCATCTCCAAAACTACACCATTCATCCTTTCTAAACACTTATCTTTTGGCTTGTTTAAATTTAAACTCCACTCTAATATCCTACTTGTTCAAAGCTTCAAAGCTTCATCAATCTAAGCTTCTTCAATCTTTCTTAAAAAGGTAAGCTTTAATTTAAGAATTCTAACTTTGATTTTAATTTGTTTAACCATGATTTTTCCATGGTTTTCAACCTTGATGCTCCTATGGTCCTTCACTAATTTTTCTTGAAAAATTTAGGGCTTGTTAGAGATTTATAAAGCTTCAAGACAAGGGAGGAAAGCTTACAAAGTTGTCTTCAAGAGGTAAGAGGGAGACTCAACCTTACCACCCATGTTCGGTAGTATGAGGATAGTTTGTTCGGTGAAAATCCTTAAGGATTTATTCACCTATTGTTTGAGGTTAATCACCTATTGTTTGAGGTTCTTGGATTGTATTGATTGAACTGTATTGAGATGTGACTGATTGTGTTTGTGTGTTTGACCGTACTTGGGATGTGTCTCGCTTGTATTTCTATGTTTGTATGTGTAGCATCTGTGAGATATGATTTTCTTTCAATGTTTGCTTGTATCTTGTAATGCTTAAGGAATTGATAATATGTATGTATGTGAAATATATACTGTAGAGAAACTTATACTGTACGTATGTGGAATTGATACTGTAAATTTTATGAGAAAGGGATTCAATTGTAAATGTTATGAAAATATGGGGTCATTATGTAAATATAAAACTTTGAGGGACTATAGTGAAAATACTATGTTTTGAGGGACAAGAAAGTAATTATTCTATTTTTGAGGGACTAAAACGTAATTTATATGTTTTGAAGGACAAGAAAGTAATTATTCTATTTTTAAGGGATTAAAATGTAATTTATATGTTTTGAGGGACAAGAAAGTAATTATTATATTTTGAAGGACTAAAAATGTAATTTATATGTTTTGAGGGACAAGAAAGTAATTATTCTATTTTTGAGGGCCTAAAAGGTAATTCATATGTTTTGAGGGACAAGAAAGTAAATATTATGCTTTGGGGACTATTTTGTAATTATGAATTTTATAAAGGATTATTTTGTAAATATTAATTTTTCTAAGGGACGATTTCAAATATGAATTTTACGAGGAATTATTTCGTAAATGTAAATTTTATGAATGATCATAGAAAATATTATTTAAATGAGGATTATAAAGTAAATATTATGTTTTGAGGGGTTATTATGCAAATATAAAAAATGAAATTGAATTTTGAGGAAAATAGTATTTTTATTTAAAACCTATGAGAAATACCTTATGTGATTGAGAAACGATGAAAAATTGATACGTGATTTGAAAACGTGACAGAACTGTTGTGCGATTGAGAAAATGCAAAAATATAATTTCACGATGAAAATACAGTAATGATACCGTTGGGTCAATTTTGAGGACCTCGAGTATGAGATAAAGAAAATGAATTGAGAATATGAGATAAAGAAAATGAATTGAGAATATGAAATAAAGAAAATTGAATTGAGGAAATGAGAGAATGAATTGAACTAAGAAAGGTGCATTCGAATGTGCATTGAAAAAGTCCGATTTGAATAAGGCTGATTGCCAAAAGAAGGAAAGAATACACCTCCTGAGTGGGTGCGATGTGCGTAGTGTAGGTCACTCGTTGACCTTGGGGGCATCGGGGTGCGGGTTGCCTACAATGGACAGAGAATAAAGCTTCTGTATCGTAGGTTAGACCGATGCAACACACCGATGATCCGGACCGAGACACTATCCATAATCGAGATCTGATAAAGACTGTGATGCATATGCTAGATGTGCAAATGCTAAATGAGCAAAGAGAATGAGCACGTGGTCCGAGGCATGTAGTGCACATGATTCTTTTCGATCACTCTTTCCGACACTGAGTCTTAACTCCATGGAGTAGGAAAATTGAGTCTAGGTGCATGAGTCTAGATACATATACAGAGATACTGAGGGTATTATCATAATTATTGATTTTGATAACCGAATTATTGAATAAATGAATATTGATAAGGACATGGATGTCATTATGAATTATTGTATGAATTATAATGATAAATGATATGGTGGATATGATGGGTTGATATGAGATATGATAAGTGTTAGATAAATGACATTGATGACATAATTGTAATTATGTATGATGTATTGGTATGAGAATTTGTATGTGTTTATCTTCATTGCTACCGTACTGGTATTGGTATAGGTGATCTCACCTCTTGTATGTATATGCTGTATTATGTTTATGTGTTGTTAAGACATTGAGTTAGACGACGCGCGAGAAGCAGAGGAAGGACAAGATTTCCGTTAAGAATCTCGAGTTCTGATGGCGGTAGAGATTCCTAGTTTCTTGGGTTATATGAGACTGACATTCATTGACGGGGACAATGCATGGACTGAAGATCTAGAGAGAGAGAGTATTTATTATTTGGGAAATGTAAATATTAGACTGAGTAGGATACAGTCAGGGAACCCTTACTTTTCTGTTACTATTTGTGTACAATTAGAGTTTTTGATATCTATTAGGCAGCACTGGGGAATGTACTATCATACCCCTCGAGAGCATAGTGTCGTATTGTCCACTCGGACATTTGCTCCCCGGACTTTACGTCGGGTTGGAATTCCCCCACCCGGGGAATCAGAGGAGGATCCTTCTGAGGATCCGGCTACTTCTGAGGGCTCAGCTGCCTAGTTGTACTTGGGCAAAGATGTCAATGTAAGTAATGTTTAAAACTTTTTGGAGTGACTAATTTGTAATATTTATAGTATGAGAGTGTTAAAGATTTGTATATGTATAAATGTTGTAAATTATTTGTAATGGTGCTGTGATGTTTTATTTCCTGTTAAGTTTATCTTACTATCATCAAGAAATTTTACAACTCGTATTTATATTACAAGCACATTTTTCCAACATAAAGGGTATTTTGGTAATTGAGTAACAAGAAGTGTGGCACCCTAAGGTGGGTGTTACATTAGTTGGTATCAGAGCCCAAGTTAGAGTCTTTTGGGTTTGTGGGTAGGTTTGTCTTGTTTGTGCTGTGTGGATCTCTGATGTTGAACACAGAGATATATTTTGGTTTCCGAAAGGAGACAAAGTTGTGTGAAATAGTTACGTTAAGTTCGACGTGTTTTTGATTTTGTTTATTTTTGAAGAAAGATAATGGAACGAAGCAAACATGAGCATGTGGACGCGAGACGTGATGAAGATCGTATAGCCGCAGCTAGAAGTGTGATGCAAAAGATGATTGAAGTAGCAGTACAACAGAGACAGATGATCACTCAGCAACAGGAACTGATAATCGAACTTCATAGCTTGCTAGGATTGGAGCAGCCATCGGATGTGAGAAGTCTGTAACTTAGAACCTTCGATAATCCAAGATGGAAGGAAGCGTAAAGTCGATCGTGTTCAGCAAAAGTCGTATGTACGACCATTGAGGAAGCAACAACGAACAAAGAGGGGGAGTACTAGTGGCAATGATTTTGGTCAGACTATGGCATCATCACTGAAATGTTTCAAGTGTGGAAAAATCATCTTACCAAAGATTGTCGGCATAAAGGGGTTATTTGTTATCGATGTGGGAAGCCTGGACATTTCTCCGTAGATTGTGATCAACCAAGATGGAACTTTCCATTAGTGATACACGTATTTCAAAATCTCAAGAAGAAGAAAGAGCTGATGCAGAGAGTGTAGTGAGAACGTTCAAATACAAAAACTTAGGAAACGAGGAAGTTGTGCATGAGGGTAATCTTAAAAGCTGCATCGTATGATGTGTAAAGTAACCCGTCTTTTGTGATCTGTGGACTCGTGTAAATCTTTTGGGGTTATCTGTGTTTTGTTCTTTTCATAATACTACGTCAACTTCTAAACTTATTCTTACCATTTGAGTTTGTATAAAACTATCCTGTTATTATTTGAGTTTGAAACTTCTATATTAATCTGGTTTGTCTATTTCTTTTTCAAATAGACTGAGTAAATCAATTCGACTTATCTATGTCTTTGTTATAGTGTGATCAGAGTATTTCTACGCTTCTTGTTAAACTTGTTGTTTATACTCAAGTTTTCTAACGTTATTCATATCTATTGGATATCAAATCTTTTCTGTTGATTTGATTTGTTTATCTAAAATTTCATTTATTTGTGATCCTGACTTTTAAATGGATTGGTTATTTTCCAACCATATCCTACTAGATTGTTGTAAAGCAATTTTATTATTTTCCTTGACATGAGATTTTTGGATTTGAATCCAGAAAGTTCAATTCTAAAATTATTGGACTATGTTCGTTTCAAAATCTATTAGACCATTTCATATTCTTTGCTGAACTAATCTAGTAACTTATTGAAAAGTCTTGTTACTTTTCCTTATGACCTTCATAGTGTCTTTCATGTATCCCAATTAAAAAGGCTCATTCCTGATTCAATTTGTGTTATAATATCAAATACAGTACAATTAGAAGAAAACTTGATCTATGAGATAATTTCTGTTAAGAGTAAAAAAAAATAGGCCAGTAGAACAACTTATCTTGATGAAGAAAATCTAGGATGATGTGATGATAGGAGAGCCAGAAGATCAAATGAAAGGGATCGTTCTTCGTTCCAAGATCGACTTGTGTACTTGGTTGTTATCGATTCACATGAAGGTAGAGAATGTTCCAAGACAATTTTTAAAAGGCGTTACAAGAACTATGAATAGTCGGTACTACCATTCGAGTAGGGAATGTTTTGACGATGTCTCGTGAAAGGATCTTTCTTTTTCATCCGGCAAATTTGTCATTATTGGCAATATTTTGACCTATTCTCGAAATTCCAAGGAGCATCTTTGATCTCAATGCAGTTCTTCAATTTTGAAGAAGAAGAAGGAGTTGTGTGTGAAATTAGTCAAACGTAAATTCCGTTAGAAGAAGTTCAACTCGTGGATTTAGATTGAGTATTGACACTGAATAGAAAGGTGGTGGCGTATACTTCAAGACGGTGGAACACGCATGAAAAGAATTATTCGAGTTACGTTTTAGGATACGCGATAGTTGTTTTGCAAGGAAAACCTAAAGACGTTTTCTTTCCTATAAAATTCATAATAATTTCAAGGGCTTGAAGTACCTGTTCAATCAAGAAGGACTTGGATATTAGGAAGAGACGAATAGTTAGAATTTTCAAAGGACTTGATAAGATGAATTTCTAGTATTGACAGAGTTTATATACAACAATAGTTTCGTTTGAGCATGGGGATGACACCTTGTGAGACATTATATGGGAGACGTTGTAGAACGCCTTTGCGTAGGTATCGTACTGGTGAAAGTAACATCGTGGGACCAGAAATTGTGCGACAGCCAACTAAAGAAGTGAAGATACTTCGAGACAAGATGAGGATGACTCAGACGCGACAAAAGAGTTATGCTGATAAAAGACCCAAATTGCTTGAATTCGACGAAGGTGACCATGTATTTTTACGTGTGACGCCTATGACTGGAGTTGGACGAGTAATTAAGTTGAGGAAGCTTACTCCCAAGTTTATCGGACCGTATCAGATACTTCGTCAGATAGGTCCGGTAGCTTATCAAGTTGCACTGCCGCCGTTTTTATCAAATCTTCAGAATGTATTTCACGTATCACAATTACGGAAATATGTTCCAGATCCGACTCACATTATCGAACCAGACACTGTACAACTAAAGGAGAACTTGACCTACGAGATAGTTCCAGTCAGGATTGAAGACCGAAGGATAAAGCAACTTTCGAGGAAAGGACATTGCTTTAGTTAAAGTAGTTTGGAATGATGTAAGTGGTGAAGCCACATGGGAGTTGGAAGAAAAAATTAGAGAGCAGTATCCGTTTTTGTGTTAATTGTATGTCAAGTTTCGAGGACGAAACTTTATTTTAGAGGGGAGAGTTGTAACACCCCAAATTCGACTATATGAATGATAGTAGCGAAATTACACTATTTTGCATTTTCTGTGTGTATAAAATTTATTTGATTGTTCTGAGATCATATCTGGTCATTCTGTGTGATTGCTCCTGGCTAGGAAAAAAATAATATTTTTCAGGCCGGGGAAATTCTGATCTGTTTCATTTGGAAACGGGGGATCTTACTAAACCCGACTCTGAGTGACTCAGAAAAGAATCTTTTAATTTTTAGAATCTATCTATGAAAATAAAGATATGGTACTGATAAATATCCGTGATTGCATTTATAGCAGTCGTTACTATGAATGTCAAACCCGATAAGTTTTAATTAATAAGAAAAAGTGTTTAGAACATTTTTTGTAAGTAAAATTAAAGTGAACCAACAGAATATAGTCAAAACAATTGGTTAGACTTTTTCTAACCAATGAAAATTGGTCAAGGGAATAAGTTTAGACTTCTTTATGAACCATTAGATTTGAAACTTGACTTAGAAGCCTTAATCTTCACCATTGATTCAATCAATGGTGTAAAACAAAGCTTACTAAAACTATCAAGTAGTATTTACCATAGACAAGATTAATGAATGAGATTGAGTCAACACTTATAGCTTGATTTTTACTTAGGAAACTAATGAACCTTAATGAAGTTGTCCTAATTATTTAATTAAACAATTAAGTAAACTAACTTAATTAAGGATTAGTTATAACTTAATTCTTACTTTAATAACTTAATTCTAATTTGAGGTAATGATGTACGATTAAAAGTATTAGATATAAGTTAAATATGTTAAACTAAAATGGGTTATGTACTTGAAGAATTAAGTAAGAATGGTTAGGAGATTAAACCCAATTAATTAGCTAACCAATTAACTAGTAATTAGGCTTGAACTAATGAGGAATTAAGTATTTAAAACCCACCTAAACTACTATGGACAGCAAAGACCTAAATTCATGTCCAAAAAAATTGTTGAGCAACAGAATTTTAGGCCCAAATAACAGCAGAATTTGTGGCCCAATAGTAGTAGAATTTAGCTTGGATTAACCATAAATTAAAGGACTTAAACTTACCTGAAAATACCATGGACCAGCAGCTGAATTGGGGCAGCAGAAGTGAGCTCCATGTCCAGCAAACTCACGGCCCAACAGCAGCAGAAAATTGGCCCAGCAGCATGCAGCAGAATGGACGTCCAAGGCAGCAGCAAACATTCAGAAATTGTGAAGATTCAAGTGACATTTGAATGTCCAAATGCCATGCAAAAGTCAAGCTTCCAACCAATGAGAAGGGAGGGTTGTTATGCAATTAATGTATGGCCATTTGCTCAAGCAAAGGCTCACTCACGTCCATCACCAAGGAAGGCACACGCAAAGAAGAAGGGCAAATTGGAATTGGGATGGATAATCATGCAATAAAACTTTTATTTTATCACCACAATCCTTCACGATGGCGGCTGGATTTTAGCACCTAAAATGAGAAAAATTTCAAGTGAAATTACTCACTTTTCACGTGTTGAAACACGGCTGGACAAAGCTAAACTTTATCTTCATTCTTCACTTTTATTTCCCAAAAGCATAAGTCCATTTGTCTCTCAAAATCTCACACGGTCAGCACTCCAAATACATCTTCATCCTTCACTTTTATCCCTCAAATGTAAGTCATTTGCCTCTCAAAATCATACACGGTCGGCCACAGCCCCCAAACACCTCTTCATTCTCCACTTTCTACTTATCAAAACATCCATCTATTTCTCTCCAAAATACCAAGGAAACTCACGCATCCTTCTTTCCCATTTCTCTTCTTCACAACCGGTCACCATCTCCAAAACTACACCATTCATCCTTTCTAAACACTTATCTTTTGGCTTGTTTAAATTTAAACTCCACTCTAATATCCTACTTGTTCAAAGCTTCAAAGCTTCATCAATCTAAGCTTCTTCAATCTTTCTTAAAAAGGTAAGCTTTAATTTAAGAATTCTAACTTTGATTTTAATTTGTTTAACCATGATTTTTCCATGGTTTTCAACCTTGATGCTCTATGGTCCTTCACTAATTTTTCTTGAAAAATTTAGGGCTTGTTAGGAGATTTATAAAGCTTCAAGACAAGGGAGGAAAGCTTACAAAGTTGTCTTCAAGAGGTAAGAGGAGACTCAACCTTACCACCCATGTTCGGTAGTATGAGGATAGTTTGTTCGGTGAAAAATCCTTAAGGATTTATTCACCTATTGTTTGAGGTTAATCACCTATTGTTTGAGGTTCTTGGATTGTATTGATTGAACTTGTATTGAGATGTGACTGATTGTGTTTGTGTGTTTGGGTATGTACTTGGGATGTGTCTCGCTTGTATTTCTATGTTTGTATGTGTAGCATCCGTGAGATATGATTTTCTTTCAATGTTTGCTCGTATCTTTGTAATGCTTAAGGAATTGATAATATGTATGTATGTGAAATATATCTTGTAGAGAAACTTATCTTGTACGTATGTGGAATTGATATTGTAAATTTTATGAGAAAGGGATTCAATTGTAAATGTTATGAAAATATGGGGTCATTATGTAAATATAAAACTTTGAGGGACTATAGTGAAAATACTATGTTTTGAGGGACAAGAAAGTAATTATTCTATTTTTGAGGGATTAAAACGTAATTTATATGTTTTGAAGGACAAGAAAGTAATTATTCTATTTTTAAGGGATTAAAATGTAATTTATATGTTTTGAGGGACAAGAAAGTAATTATTATATTTTGAAGGACTAAAAATGTAATTTATATGTTTTGAGGGACAAGAAAGTAATTATTCTATTTTTGAGGGCCTAAAAGGTAATTCATATGTTTTGAGGGACAAGAAAGTAAATATTATGCTTTGGAGGGACTATTTTGTAATTATGAATTTTATAAAGGATTATTTTGTAAATATTAATTTTTCTAAGGGACGATTTCGTAAATATGAATTTTACGAGGAATTATTTCGTAAATGTAAATTTTATGAATGACTGTTGTGAAAATATTATTTAAATGAGGATTATAAAGTAAATATTATGTTTTGAGGGGTTATTATGCAAATATAAAAAAATGAAATTGAATTTTGAGGAAAATAGTATTTTTTATTTAAAACCTATGAGAAATACCTTATGTGATTGAGAAACGATGAAAAATTGATACGTGATTTGAAAACGTGACAGAACTGTTGTGCGATTGAGAAAATGCAAAAAATATAATTTCACGATGAAAATACAGTAATGATACCGTTGGGTCAATTTTGAGGACCTCGAGTATGAGATAAAGAAAATGAATTGAGAATATGAGATAAAGAAAATGAATTGAGAATATGAAATAAAGAAAATTGAATTGAGGAAATGAGAGAATGAATTGAACTAAGAAAGGTGCATTCGAATGTGCATTGAAAAAGTCCGATGGGCTGAATAAGGCTGATTACCGAAAGAAGGAAAGAATACACCTCCTGAGTGGGTGCGATGTGCGTAGTGTAGGTCACTCGTTGACCTTGGGGGCATCGGGGTGCGGGTTGCCTACAATGGACAGAGAATAAAGCTTCTGTACCGTAGGTTAGACCGATGCAACACACCGATGATCCGGACCGAGACACTATCCATAATCGAGATCTGATAAAGACTGTGATGCATATGCTAGATGTGCAAATGCTAAATGAGCAAAGAGAATGAGCACGTGGTCTGAGGCATGTAGTGCAGACAGATTCTTTTCGATCACTCTTTCCGACCTGAGTCTTAGCTCCATGGAGTAGGAAAATTGAGTCTAGGTGCATGAGTCTAGATACATATATCTGAGATACTGAGGGTATTATCATAATTATTGATTTTGATAGCCGAATTATTGAATAAATGAATATTGATAAGGACATAGATGTCATTATGAATTATTGTATGAATTATAATGATAAATGATATGGTGGATATGATGGGTTGATATGAGATATGATAAGTGTTAGATAAATGACATTGATGACATAATTGTAATTATGTATGATGTATTGGTATGAGAATTTGTATGTGTTTATCTTCATTGCTACCGTACTGGTATTGGTATAGGTGATCTCACCTCTTGTATGTATATGCTGTATTATGTTTATGTGTTGTTAAGACATTGAGTTAGACGACGCGCGAAGCAGAGGAAGGACAAGATTTCCGTTAAGAATCTCGAGTTCTGATGGCGGTAGAGATTCCTAGTTTCTTGGGTTATATGAGACTGACATTCATTGACGGGGACAATGCATGGACTGAAGATCTAGAGAGAGAGAGTATTTATTATTTGGGAAATGTAAATATTAGACTGAGTAGGATACAGTCAGGGAACCCTTACTTTTCTGTTACTATTTGTGTACAATTAGAGTTTTTGATATCTATTAGGCAGCACTGGGGAATGTACTATCATACCCCTCGAGAGCATAGTGTCGTATTGTCCACTCGGACATTTGCTCCCCGGACTTTACGTCGGGTTGGAATTTCCCCACCCGGGGAATCAGAGGAGGATCCTTCTGAGGATCCGGCTACTTCTGAGGGCTCAGCTGCCTAGTTGTACTTGGGCAAAGATGTCAATGTAAGTAATGTTTAAAACTTTTTGGAGTGACTAATTTGTAATATTTATAGTATGAGAGTGTTAAAGATTTGTATATGTATAAATGTTGTAAATTATTTGTAATGGTGCTGTGATGTTTTATTTCCTGTTAAGTTTATCTTACTATCATCAAGAAATTTTACAACTCGTATTTATATTACAAGCACATTTTTCCAACATAAAGGGTATTTTGGTAATTGAGTAACAAGAAGTGTGGCACCCTAAGGTGGGTGTTACATTAGTTGGTATCAGAGCCCAAGTTAGAGTCTTTTGGGTTTGTGGGTAGGTTTGTCTTGTTTGTGCTGTGTGGATCTTTGATGTTGAACACAGAGATATATTTTGGTTTCCGAAAGGAGACAAAGTTGTGTGAAATAGTTACGTTAAGTTCGACGTGTTTTTGATTTTGTTTATTTTTGAAGAAAGATAATGGAACGAAGCAAACATGAGCATGTGGACGCGAGACGTGATGAAGATCGTATAGCCGCAGCTAGAAGTGTGATGCAAAAGATGATTGAAGTAGCAGTACAACAGAGACAGATGATCACTCAGCAACAGGAACTGATAATCGAACTTCATAGCTTGCTAGGATTGGAGCAGCCATCGGATGTGAGAAGCTGTAACTTAGAACCATCGATAATCCAAGATGGAAGGAAGCGTAAAGTCGATCGTGTTGAGCAAAAGCCGTATGTACGACCATTGAGGAAGCAACAACGAACAAAGAGGAGGAGTACTAGTGGCAACGATTTTGGTCAGACTGTGGCATCATCACTGAAATGTTTCAAGTGTGGAAAAAATCATCTTACCAAAGATTGTCAGCATAAAGGGGTTATTTGTTATCGATGTGGGAAGCCTGGACATTTCTCCAGAGATTGTGATCAACTGAAGATGGAACTTTCCATTAGTGATACACGTATTTCAAAATCTCAAGAAGAAGAAAGAGCCGGTGCAGAGAGTGTAGTGAGAACGTTCAAATACAAAAACTTAAGAAACGAGGAAGTTGTGCATAGAGGGTAATCTTAAAACTGTACTGTATGATGTGTAAAGTAACCCAGTCTTTTGTGATCTGTGACTGTGTAAATCTTTTGGGGTTATCTGTGTTTTGTTCTTTTCATAATACTACGTCAACTTCTAAACTTGTTCTTACCATTTGAGTTTGTATAAAACTATCCTGTTATTATTTGAGTTTGAAACTTCTCTATTAATCTGGTTTGTCTATTTCTTTTTCAAATAGACTGAGTAAATCAATTCAACTTATCTATGTCTTTGTTATAGTGTGATCAGAGTATTTCTACGCTTCTTGTTAAACTTGTTGTTTATACTCAAGTTTTCTAACGTTATTCATATCTATTGGATATCAAATCTTTTCTGTTGATTTGATTTGTTTATCTAAAATTTCATTTATTTGTGATCCTGACTTTTAAATGGATTGGTTATTTTCCAACCATATCCTACTAGATTGTTGTAAAGCAATTTTATTATTTTCCTTGACCTGAGATTTTTGGATTTGAATCCAGAAAGTTCAATTCTAAAATTATTGGACTATGTTCGTTTCAAAATCTATTAGACCATTTCAAATTCTTTGCTGAACTAATCTAGTAACTTATTGAAAAGTCTTATTACTTTTCCTTATGACCTTCATAGTGTCTTTCATGTATCCCAATTAAAAAGGCTCATTCCTGATTCAATTTGTGTATAATATCAAATACAGTACAATTAGAAGAAAACTTGATCTATGAGACAATTTACATTAAAGTAAAAAAAAAAAAAGGCCAGTAGAACAACTTATCTTGATGAAGAAAATCTAGGATGATGTGATGATAGGAGAGCCAGAAGATCAAATGAAAGGGATCGTTCTTCGTTCCAAGATCGACTTGTGTACTGGTTGTTATCAGATTCACATGAAGGTAGAGAATGTTCCAAGACAATTTTTAAAAGGCGTTACAAGAACTATGAATAGTCAGTACTACCATTCAGAGTAGGGAATGTTTTGACGATGTCTGTGAAAGGATCTTTCTTTTTCATCTGGCAAATTTGTCATTATTGGCAATATTTTGACCTATTCTCGAAATTCCAAGGAGCATGCTGAAGATCTCAATGCAGTTCTTCAATTTTGAAGAAGAAGAAGGAGTTGTGTGTGAAATTAGTCAAACGTAAATTCCGTTAGAAGAAGTTCAACTCGTGGATTTAGATTGAGTATTGACACTGAATAGAAAGGTGGTGGCGTATACTTCAAGACGGTGGAACACGCATGAAAAGAATTATTCGAGTTACGTTTTAGGATACGCGATAGTTGTTTTGCAAGGAAAACCTAAAGACGTTTTCTTTCCTATAAAATTCATAATAATTTCAAGGGCTTGAAGTACCTGTTCAATCAAGAAGGACTTGGATATTAGGAAGAGACGAATAGTTAGAATTTTCAAAGGACTTGATAAGATGAATTTCTAGTATTGATAGAGTTCATATACAACAATAGTTTCGTTTAAGCATGGGGATGACACCCTGTGAGACATTATATGGGAGACGTTGTAGAACGCCTTTGCGTAGGTATCGTACTGGTGAAAGTAACATCGTGGGACCAGAAATTGTGCGACAGCCAACTAAAGAAGTGAAGATACTTCGAGACAAGATGAGGATGACTCAGACGCGACAAAAGAGTTATGCTGATAAAAGACCCAAATTGCTTGAATTCGACGAAGGTGACCATGTATTTTTACGTGTGACGCCTATGACTGGAGTTGGACGAGTAATTAAGTTGAGGAAGCTTACTCCCAAGTTTATCGGACCGTATCAGATACTTCGTCGGATAGGTCCGGTAGCTTATCAAGTTGCACTTTGCCGCCGTTTTTATCAAATCTTCAAAATGTATTTCACGTATCACAATTACGGAAATATGTTCCAGATCCGACTCACATTATCGAACCAGACACTGTACAACTAAAGGAGAACTTGACCTACGAGATAGTTCCAGTCAGGATTGAAGACCGAAGGATAAAGCAGCTTCGAGGAAAGGACATTGCTTTAGTTAAAGTAGTTTGGAATGATGTAAGTGGTGAAGCCACATGGGAGTTGGAAGAAAAAATTAGAGAGCAGTATCCGTTTTTGTGTTAATTGTATGTCAAGTTTCGAGGACGAAACTTTATTTTAGAGGGGGAGAGTTGTAACACCCCAAATTCTGACTATATGAATGATAGTAGCAGAATTACACTATTTTGCATTTTCTGTGTGTATAAAATTTATTTGATTGTTCTGAGATCATATTTGGTCATTCTGTGTGATTGCTCCTGGCTAGGAAAAAAATAATATTTTTCAGGCCGGGGAAATTCTGATCTGTTTCATTTGGAAACGGGGGATCTTACTAAACCCGACTCTGAGTGACTCAGAAAAGAATCTTTTAATTTTTAGAATCTATCTATGAAAATAAAGATATGGTACTGATAAATATCCGTGATTGCATTTATAGCAGTCGTTACTATGAATGTCAAACCCGATAAGTTTTAATTAATAAGAAAAAGTGTTTAGAACATTTTTTGTAAGTAAAATTAAAGTGAACCAACAGAATATAGTCAAAACAATTGGTTAGACTTTTTCTAACCAATGAAAATTGGTCAAGGGAATAAGTTTAGACTTCTTTATGAACCATTAGATTTGAAACTTGACTTAGAAGCCTTAATCTTCACCATTGATTCAATCAATGGTGTAAAACAAAGCTTACTAAAACTATCAAGTAGTATTTACCATAGACAAGATTAATGAATGAGATTGAGTCAACACTTATAGCTTGATTTTTACTTAGGAAACTAATGAACCTTAATGAAGTTGTCCTAATTATTTAATTAAACAATTAAGTAAACTAACTTAATTAAGGATTAGTTATAACTTAATTCTTACTTTAATAACTTAATTCTAATTTGAGGTAATGATGTACGATTAAAAAGTATTAGATATAAGTTAAATATGTTAAACTAAAATGGGTTATGTACTTGAAGAATTAAGTAAGAATGGTTAGGAGATTAAACCCAATTAATTAGCTAACCAATTAACTAGTAATTAGGCTTGAACTAATGAGGAATTAAGTATTTAAAACCCACCTAAACTACTATGGACAGCAGCACCTAAATTCATGTCCAAGTAAAAATTGTTGAGCAGCAGAATTTTAGGCCCAAATAACAGCAGAATTTGTGGCCCAATAGTAGTAGAATTTAGCTTGGATTAACCATAAATTAAAGGACTTAAACTTACCTGAAAATACCATGGACCAGCAAGCTGAATTGGGGCAGCAGAAGTGAGCTCCATGTCCAGCAAACTCACGGCCCAACAGCAGCAGAAAATTGGCCCAGCAGCATGCAGCAGAATGGACGTCCAAGGCAGCAGCAAACATTCAGAAATTGTGAAGATTCAAGTGACATTTGAATGTCCAAATGCCATGCAAAAGTCAAGCTTCCAACCAATGAGAAGGGAGGGTTGTTATGCAATTAATGTATGGCCATTTGCTCAAGCAAAGGCTCACTCACGTCCATCACCAAGGAAGGCACACGGCAGCAGCAAGGGCAGCTGGAATTGGGATGGATAATCATGCAATAAAACTTTTATTTTATCACCACAATCCTTCACGATGGCAGCTGGATTTTAGCACCTAAAATGAGAAAAATTTCAAGTGAAATTACTCACTTTTCACGTGTTGAAACACGGCTGGACAAAAGCTAAACTTTATCTTCATTCTTCACTTTTATTTCCCAAAAGCATAAGTCCATTTGTCTCTCAAAATCTCACACGGTCAGCAGCTCCAAATACATCTTCATCCTTCACTTTTATCCCTCAAATGTAAGTCATTTGCCTCTCAAAATCATACATGGTCAGCAGCCCCCAAACACCTCTTCATTCTCCACTTTCTACTTATCAAAACATCCATCTATTTCTCTCCAAAATACCAAGGAAACTCACGCATCCTTCTTTCCCATTTCTCTTCTTCACAACCGGTCACCATCTCCAAAACTACACCATTCATCCTTTCTAAACACTTATCTTTTGGCTTGTTTAAATTTAAACTCCACTCTAATATCCTACTTGTTCAAAGCTTCAAAGCTTCATCAATCTAAGCTTCTTCAATCTTTCTTAAAAAGGTAAGCTTTAATTTAAGAATTCTAACTTTGATTTTAATTTGTTTAACCATGATTTTTCCATGGTTTTCAACCTTGATGCTCCTATGGTCCTTCACTAATTTTTCTTGAAAAATTTAGGGCTTGTTAGGAGATTTATAAAGCTTCAAGACAAGGGAGGAAAGCTTACAAAGTTGTCTTCAAGAGGTAAGAGGGAGACTCAACCTTACCACCCATGTTCTGGTAGTATGAGGATAGTTTGTTCGGTGAAAAATCCTTAAGGATTTATTCACCTATTGTTTGAGGTTCTTGGACTGTATTGATTGAACTGTATTGAGATGTGACTGATTGTGTTTGTGTGTTTGGACTGTACTTGGGATGTGTCTGCTTGTATTTCTATGTTTGTATGTGTAGCATCTGTGAGATATGATTTTCTTTCAATGTTTGCCTGTATGCTGTAATGCTTAAGGAATTGATAATATGTATGTATGTGAAATATATACTGTAGAGAAACTTATACTGTACGTATGTGGAATTGATACTGTAAATTTTATGAGAAAGGGATTCAATTGTAAATGTTATGAAAATATGGGGTCATTATGTAAATATAAAACTTTGAGGGACTATAGTGAAAATACTATGTTTTGAGGGACAAGAAAGTAATTATTCTATTTTTGAGGGACTAAAACGTAATTTATATGTTTTGAAGGACAAGAAAGTAATTATTCTATTTTTAAGGGATTAAAATGTAATTTATATGTTTTGAGGGACAAGAAAGTAATTATTATATTTTGAAGGACTAAAAATGTAATTTATATGTTTTGAGGGACAAGAAAGTAATTATTCTATTTTTGAGGGCCTAAAAGGTAATTCATATGTTTTGAGGGACAAGAAAGTAAATATTATGCTTTGGAGGGACTATTTTGTAATTATGAATTTTATAAAGGATTATTTTGTAAATATTAATTTTTCTAAGGGACGATTTCGTAAATATGAATTTTACGAGGAATTATTTCGTAAATGTAAATTTTATGAATGACTGTTGTGAAAATATTATTTAAATGAGGATTATAAAGTAAATATTATGTTTTGAGGGGTTATTATGCAAATATAAAAAATGAAATTGAATTTTGAGGAAAATAGTATTTTTTATTTAAAACCTATGAGAAATACCTTATGTGATTGAGAAACGATGAAAAATTGATACGTGATTTGAAAACGTGACAGAACTGTTGTGCGATTGAGAAAATGCAAAAAATATAATTTCACGATGAAAATACAGTAATGATACCGTTGGGTCAATTTTGAGGACCTCGAGTATGAGATAAAGAAAATGAATTGAGAATATGAGATAAAGAAAATGAATTGAGAATATGAAATAAAGAAAATTGAATTGAGGAAATGAGAGAATGAATTGAACTAAGAAATGTGCATTCGAATGTGCATTGAAAAAGTCCGATGGGTTTGAATAAGGCCGATTCTTAGAAAGAAGGAAAGAATACACCTCCCGAGTGGGTGCGATGTGCGTAGTGTAGGTCACTCGTTGACCTTGGGGGCATCGGGGTGCGGGTTGCCTACAATGGACAGAGAATAAAGCTTCGTACCGTAGGTTAGACCGATGCAACACACCGATGATCCGGACCGAGACACTATCCATAATCGAGATCTGATAAAGACTGTGATGCATATGCTAGATGTGCAAATGCTAAATGAGCAAAGAGAATGAGCACGTGGTCTGAGGCATGTAGTGCGATGATTCTTTTCGATCACTCTTTCCGACTTGAGTCTTAACTCCATGGAGTAGGAAAATTGAGTCTAGGTGCATGAGTCTAGATACATATACAGAGATACTGAGGGTATTATCATAATTATTGATTTTGATAGCCGAATTATTGAATAAATGAATATTGATAAGGACATGGATGTCATTATGAATTATTGTATGAATTATAATGATAAATGATATGGTGGATATGATGGGTTGATATGAGATATGATCAGTGTTAGATAAATGACATTGATGACATAATTGTAATTATGTATGATGTATTGGTATGAGAATTTGTATGTGTTTATCTTCATTGCTACAGTACTGGTATTGGTATAGGTGATCTCACCTCTTGTATGTATATGCTGTATTATGTTTATGTGTTGTTAAGACATTGAGTTAGACGACGCGCGAGAAGCAGAGGAAGGACAAGATTTCCGTTAAGAATCTTGAGTTCTGATGGCGGTAGAGATTCCTAGTTTCTTGGGTTATATGAGACTGACATTCATTGACGGGGTCAATGCATGGACTGAAGATCTAGAGAGAGAGAGTATTTATTATTTGGGAAATGTAAATATTAGACTGAGTAGGATACAGTCAGGGAACCCTTACTTTTCTGTTACTATTTGTGTACAATTAGAGTTTTTGATATCTATTAGGCAGCACTGGGGAATGTACTATCATACCCCTCGAGAGCATAGTGTCGTATTGTCCACTCGGACATTTGCTCCCCGGACTTTACGTTGGGTTGGAATTCCCCCACCCGAGGAATCAGAGGAGGATCCTTCTGAGGATCCGGCTACTTCTGAGGGCTCAGCTGCCTAGTTGTACTTGGGCAAAGATGTCAATGTAAGTAATGTTTAAAACTTTTTGGAGTGACTAATTTGTAATATTTATAGTATGAGAGTGTTAAAGATTTGTATATGTATAAATGTTGTAAATTATTTGTAATGGTGCTGTGATGTTTTATTTCCTGTTAAGTTTATCTTACTATCATCAAGAAATTTTACAACTCGTATTTATATTACAAGCACATTTTTCCAACATAAAGGGTATTTTGGTAATTGAGTAACAAGAAGTGTGGCACCCTAAGGTGGGTGTTACAAGATGCGTCTCAAGAGTAAAATTTACTCTTTACTTTGTCATCCTTAGCTGATTTAGTAAGTTACTGATAAACATATAAACACAACAAACAAATTAATACACACACTTCCTAAATTTTTAGTTTTTTTTTACACAACTATCCTTCCCCCCAACCAGATCACAACATTGTCCTCAATGTCAAAATATAGATAGGTAAAGGATAGAAGATAGTACCTGTTGTTGCAATTACTAAAAAGAAAAACCTCACACAAATTTAAATAGAAACAAAGTGCGATGAATAAAACCAAAGCTCGTAATTATTTTAAATAGTTGGAGTGTCTTGTATGGCTTGCTTTTCATTCTGCTTCCATCACCGCTTCTTTCTGACCAATCTATCTGAACTATTACTGGATCAGGTTCATAAACAAAAAGTTTCTAATTTATTAATCAACTCATCAATAATGGAAGCAAAAATAAGAAGTCGTCTTGCCAAAAGTGTGATGAATTTCTGTTCCACAACATGGTCAAGAAAATATAACAAAAGATCAAAGAAATTATTAACATTCAACAAACCTATGGGTTTATGATGGATGTTCAGTTGGGCCCAAGAGACAATTTGAAAAATTTCTTCCAAAGTACCAAAACCACCCTAAGAAGACTATAAATGCATCAGATTTTGCAAGCATTGTCTTCATTCATTCATCCATAGATGATACTTGAAGCTCCTCCCCAATTGTTTTTTCAGTGATATTCTGTCGAGCTAAAAGTCCAGGAATGATACCTAAAACCTGATTGCCTCTTAAATGTGTAGCAAATAATACAGCCTTCATTAACCCAATGCTACCTCCCCCATATACTAAATGAATTTTCCTCGCAGCAAGTGTTCAACTAAGAGTGATTGCTGCATCTACATACTCTAAACCTTTCCCATAAGTTGACCCACAAAATACACAGATATTGGTAAGTTTACGAACAGAAGAAGAAGCTCCCTCCATTTTAACACTCACACTCTCTTTGAATGATTATGAGTTGCAGGAAAGTGAAGAAAATGAAGTGTTTAAATAGGAAAGAGAATAGAAACAGTAATAATAGCTCCTATATGGGTAGGTTGGTTGTTGTCAGAAATGTTTGAATTTAAGAAACATTTTTTTTATTTATTTTTTTATTTTTTTATTTTTTTTATTTTTTGACTTCAAGAAAACTATCAAGGTAAAGAAGTCTAGAAACCCCTGAAGGATCCCGTCCAAAGGATCATCTGTCCAAAACTAAAATTCAACAAAATCATACAAAGATAAAATAATAATAACAAATGATTACATACCTTTATGTACAAGTTTCATGGCGGATCTTTATACTGCATGTCATGAGTGCAGCAATACTAAGACAGCTTAGCTAATCTTAGAATTCTTCTCCTTCCCGCTTATTTGAAGAAAAGAGAATAAAGAAACTATTGTGGGTTTCCATCCTGGGTCTAGAACCTAGAGAGCTCACACTTGGGTTCGTAACATCAACAAAGATGCTAAAATCTGAAACCCGCAATGTTCAAGATCCAAAACACTCCATCTCACGGTGCTGAGAGTCCCTTCTAATAAAAGAGAGGATCAAACTCAGATGCCTCATACGCTTTAGTAGCCGCGGGTTACTTCTCACTAATAACCAAAGTGAGACGCTTCTACATGTCCATCAACTCCACAATGTAACGACCCGGGACTGCCTACAGGATTGATGAATATCTCCATAAACCAACATGGGTTTTTTCAGCATGCTTTGTCCTCACTCATACGCCACCTTAGGAAACTTCCCAAGAGGTCACCCATCCCACAAATGCTCCAGGTCAAGCATGCTTAACCATGGAGTTCTTATGTTCTAGGCTCCCGAAAAGAAGTTACAACTTGTTGATATGGCTACACCAAATCAATTCCTTTAAGCCATCCTCAACTATGCAGTCCCATACCAGCACAGTCTCTAAATCCCTCTCATTCCAGTGCGTATTCAGTTCATTCATGCAGACCCTCCGCCTAGAAGACTGCCAGGAGCCGCTCCTTATCCGTGCTTCATTGCACCGGCGATCACTCCCCGCCCTCGTCAGCCCCGGGATGCCATATGCCCACCAACTTCCACTTGGTTCATCCTCGAACCACACCGTACTGGGAGAGGTCCTGTCTCTGATACCATTAATGTAACGACCTGGGACTGCCTACAGGATTGATGAATGTCTCCACAAACCAACATGGGTCTTTTTCAGCATGCTTTGTCCTCACTCACACGCATCCTAAGAAACTTCCCAAGAGGTCACCCATCCCACAATTGCTCCAGGTCAAGCATGCTTAACCATGGAGTTCATATATTCTCGGCTCCCGAAAAGAAATTATAACTTGTTAATATGGCTACACCAAATCAATTCCTTTAAGACATCCTCAACTATGCAGTCTCATACCTGCACAGTCTCTGAATTCCTCTCATTTCGGTGCGTATTCAGTTCATTCATGCAGACCCTCCACCAAGAAGCCTGCCAGGAGCCACTCCTTGTCCGTGCTTCATTGCACCGGTGATCACTCCCCGCCCTCGTCGGCCCCGGGACACCACACACAGTGCCTAGATAGTGAACATTGGGTTGTGGAGTGCGGCTCCCTACAGAGCATGACACAAGAATCTTATTTACGGACCGACGTGCGATGGTCCACCCGAGTCAATGACGGGGCTGCTGCTGGCAGGGGCTCCTAATTTAATTAAAGACCAAGTACAACTGAAGTTTTGCCTTTTTTTTTCTTTTTTTTCTTTTTTTTTCTTTTTCTTTTTTGAAGATGTACAAGATAATATATACATGTTGTGATTATAGCTCATATCTTCCTCTAGTTTCACGTCCAGAAATGACTTAAACGTCTTCTATGAGTCGAGAGTTATAATACCCCAAATTTTGACTATGTTAATAGTAATAGCAGAATTACACTGTTTTGCATTTTCTGTATGTTATAAAAATAATTTGACTGTTCTGAGATCATTTTTGATCATTTTGTGTGATTTGCTCCTGGTCAGGAAAATAATAATTTTCAGGTCGGAGAAAATCTTATCTGATTATTTTGGAGGTGGGGGATCTTACTAAACCCGAATCTGAGAGAGACAGAAAAAATTCTTTTCATTTTTGGAATTTATTTATGAAATAAAAATATTTCACGAATAAATATTTGTTATTTTATTCATAGCAGCTTCTGCTATAATTTATTTGACCCGATAAATTTTAGTTGATAGAAAATGTGCTTAGAATATTTCTGTAGCCTAAATCAAAATGAACCAATACAAATCAGTCAAAATAGGTGGCTGGACTTTTCTATCCAATAGGAAGTGGTCAAACAAAGGGGCAAAGACTTTGTTGTGGACCATCGGATGAAAAGCTTGATTAAGACGTTTTCGATCATAACCGTTGATCCGATCAATGGTGTGAAATGAATCCTGATAAAATCACTAAGTAATATCCACCGTAAATGAGATCAATAGATAGGAAATAAAGTTAAATTCAATGGCTAGGATGGAGTCAACAATAGTGGCTTGACTTTTACTTAGTATCTAATTAAACCTAAATTAATCATCTTAATGGCCTAATTAACAAACTAAGTAAACTAATCTAGTTATTAATTAGTTATAATCTAATTACTAATTAGACATCCTAATTTTATTTAGAGGCTATGATATATATAATTATATATTTAATTAGTTAGTTATGTAATTAGAATGTTAACTAAGAGTGATTAGGAAACCTAACCTAATTAACTAGTGATTTAATTAGCAAGTAATTAGATTTTAATTGAAAACAAATTAAGTCTCTAATCCTAATAGAGCCACACGGCTAGCAGCCTTGGGAGGCTTCTCCAAGGTTCTTGAACCATCTTGCATGACAATTTGATGATCAAAAGATGACCAAGCCATGTGCTTCAAGTGTGAACACCATTAGGATATTTTATTTCATACAAATCCTTTAATTTCCCTATGCATATCCCACGGTAGCCCATTCCCATTTACTCTCTTAATATTCACTTTTTTTCTCTCACCAAAAAGCTTTTATTTTATTCTCTCAAAATTACAAGAACACTAAGCACCATTTTTCTTCCATTTTCTCTCTATATGGTTCGGCCCCTACACCCATAAACACCATCAATCTTCTATAATTTCTACTCTCATCATTTCCTAAACCTAAACCACCTCCTAAACACTTTTCATTTAGGAAGTTTTCTCAAAATCCCACTCTAAGTGCTTCAAAATCCAAGTTCTATCCTACTTCCTAAAAGTGAACTTTTGATTCCTTGGTTTAAAATTAAGTTTTTGATTTTATATAACATGATTGTTCCATGGTTTTTTATTATTAGGCTTTGTATGTGATTTTATAAATTGTTTAAGAATGCATGCAAGTGTATGTATAATTTAGGATGTGAACAACATGATTAAACGATTGTATGAATGCTCCAAAGAGCAATGAGGCTCACAGCCTTGTTAGGGTTTAGAGGACCAAAGTCCTGAAAATGATGGATTCAAATGAGAATGAAGGATTTAAATGAAAAGGAAATGAATTTGAACAAGTTTGAATGTAGTAAGTAAAATTGTTTTGGGAAAATAATCTGATATAATTAAATAAATAGGGTTTAAAATGAAATGAGTGTCAATACTTAAAGTTTACTGACGTATAGCTCACCCTACAGGTTTTGAAGCACGTCTGTAAAATTTGAGTTGTAATATGTGAAGTAAAGGAAAGAAAATATTTTTTTTTGGGAAACAATACATTTATTGATTTTTAGAGGGTCATATCGTAAATTTTTATAAAAGAGAGACTAAATTATAAATATTATTTAAATGAGGGCCATTGTATAAATACTTATTTTTAGAGGGGTCATATTATAAATATTATTTTTAGAGGGGTCATATTACAAATATTTTATAAAAGAGGGATTATTTCATAAATATGAATTTTATATAGGACTATTGTGAAAATATTATTTAAATAAGGACTATAATGTAAATATTATATTTTTGAGGGGCTATTATGCAAATATGAAAAATAAAGTGAATTTTTAATATTAAATGAGAAAAATAGTATTTTTGGATTTAAAACGTATGAAAAATATTTACACGATTAGAAAACGTTAAAAAATCGCTACGCGATTTATAAAGGTGATAGAATTGAGTCGCGATTGAGAAAACACGAAAATATGACTACACGATGAAAATACAATAATAATATTGTTGGGTTGTTTAGTGGACCCTGAATATATAATAATAATTAGAAATGTGAATAGTGCATAGTACATGTATTGGAAAGGTTTAATGGACTGTATAAGGCTAGTTGCCTAGGAGAGACTACACCTTTTGAGTAGGTGCGATATGCGTAGTGTAAGTCACTCGTTGACCTTGGGGGCATTGGGGTGCGGGTTGCCTACAATGGGCAATTGGTAGCTCTTCTGTACCATAGGTTAGACCCACGCAACACACCAATGATCCTAACCGAGACACTATTCTTAATTAAGATTGATAAAGACTGTCGTATATATGCTAGATGTGCAAGATTGAGCACGTGGTCCGAGGCATGTTGGTACCGACAAATCTTTTCGATCACTCTCTCCGACCTGACTTTTAGCTCCATGGAGTAAGAAATTAAGTCTGTGTGCATACATATAGTGATTGAGAGCATTATCGTAATTATGGTTTATGGTAATTGAATTCTTGAATATTTGGTTATTGATAATGGCATGATTGTAATTGTTGTTTATTACATGTGTTATTATGGTAAATGATATTAATGGCATAACTGTAATTATGGTATGATAGTTGTATGAAATACTGTATGTGTTTATCTTCATTGCTACCATACTGGTAATGGCATAGGTGATCTCACCTCTTTGTATGCCTATTCTATATTATATTTATATTTGTAAAGATGTCGAGCATGAAGTGGAGCGAGAAGCTGAGGAAGAGCAGATTCCAGTTGAGGATGCTGAGTTTTGAGATGATGGAGATGCCTAGTTTCCTTGGCTATATGAGGTTGACGTTTCTTAGAGGAGAGGAGGCGTGGCATGTCAATTTAGATAGAGAGAGTATTTACTATATGGGGGACTTAAATATTAGATTGAGTAGATTACATCTAGGACATCCGTACTTTAGTGTTAACATATATGTACACCTAGAGTTTCCAATTTCTATTAGGCAATACTGGGGGGCCTACTATCGTACCCCTAGTGAGGTCAGTGTTGTGTCATCTGCTCGGACACCTGTCCGTAGGACTTCACATCATAATGGATTCCTATATGTTGAGGAATCTGAGGAGGACCCGTTTGAGGGTTGTGCTGTCTAGTAGTACTTGGGCAATATGTTAGTTTAAGTTAAAGTTTAAATATTTTGAAAGTCTAGTTTGTAATTATTTAAGTTTGACAATACTAAAGGCTTGTATGTATATATGATGTAAATTATTTGTGACAGTGTTGTTATGTTTTTATTTCTGCTAAGTTTATCTTATTCTCATCAAGAAATTTTATAACTCGTATTTATATTACAAGCATGATTTCAAATGAAGGGGTAATTTGGTAACTAAGTAACACCAAGTGTGGCGCCCTAAGGAGGTTGTTACATTAGTTGGTATCAGAGCCCAAGTTATAGTCTTTTGGGTTTATGGTTAGGTCTGTCTTATTTAAGTTGTATGATTCTCTGTGATTGTTTTCTGAAAGAAAAATAATATTGTTTGAAGATTGACCCTCACTTTTCTTTATGTTGTTCAGTCTGATTGATAGAATGAAATGGCTGGACGCGGAAGAGGACGCATGAATACGAGGGCAGAAGCTGTAAATGGTGGCGACGACAATCAGAATATGGCTGCAGTTGTAGCAACAATACAACGAATGGCTGAGGTTATTGCACAGCAGAACCAAAGAGCAAATGATGATGCTCACAGCTTGTCAGAATTTCGGAGGAACAATCCACCGAAGTTTCATGGAAAGTTCAACCTAGAGAAAGCTGATCTTTGGATCAAAGAACTGGAGAAGATATTTGATGGCATGGGTTGTACTAATGAAAGGAAACTTACTTTTGCGATGTTTGTGCTAGTCGGTGATGGAGAGGCTTGGTGGGCAGGATCCTAGAGGTTAATTCAAGCTGAAGGGAGAGTTGTGACATGGTAGCTCTTTAGGCAGAAGTTTCTGGGAAAGTATTTCCCAGCCAGTGTTCAACATGCTAAGGAGATGGAATGCTTTAGTCTGAGGCAACGAGCGATGACCGTGAGTGAGTACGCAGCAAGGTTCGAAAGCTTGTCTAAGTTTTCGAGGTATTTCCAAATGCATCCAGATGAGGAGTGGAAGTGTAGGAAGTTCAAAGATTGGCTAAGGCTTGACATCAAGCGAGCTTTAGCAACTGTGGATATAGATCAGTTTCCGATATTGTTAGATAAGTGCCGAAAGGTGGAGGAAATTGATCATCTCTGTGAAACGAGAAATAAGACCTTTGGACCAGCACGGTTCCAAAGAGGAAGGGGTAGCAGCGGCAACCGTTACCAACAGAAACCATATACTAAACCAGCAGGAAGTCAGAATCGGCAACAATCATTTGGGGGAAGCTCTAGTGGTAGTAGGGCGGTTTCAACTGGAACTTCTGCACTTAAATGTTTTAAGTGTGGGAAAGGACATCTCACCAAGGACTATCAGCATAAAGGGGTGATTTGTTATCGATGTGGGAAGCCTAGACATTTCTCTAGAGAGTGTGATCAGCAGAAGGCGGAACCATCTGTGGGAAGTGTTCGCACTGCAAGGCCACAGGCGGGTGGTTGAGTGTATACTATGAGCGGGGAGGAAGCCGCTAAATCTGAGGACTTGATAATGGAGGAGTGTGCCATTGAAGGTAATCCTTTAACAGTATTATATGATTCGAGAGCGACACATTCTTTTATTGCATGTGATTGTGTGGAGCGTTTGGGATTGACTGTGACTACATTGCCATATGATTTAAGTGTGGTTACTCCTACTGATAAGCCTATGATAACTACAAAAGTGTGTTTGAATTGCCCTGTATGTGTTAGGGATAGAATCTTTCATGTGGATTTAATCTGTTTGTCTCTTTCCAAGATTAATATAATCTTAGGAATGGATTGGTTATCCTCTAACCATATCCTGATAGATTGCTCGAGTAAGACATTAGTATTTCCTGAGGTTAAGGATTCTAGATTCCTAACGGCTACTCAAGTGGAAGCTTGTTTGAAGGAAGGAGATCAAGGGTACTTGTTGATGTCTTCTTTGGAGGTTCAGTGTGAAGACGTTCTGAAGGATATTTTTGTAGTGAATGAATTTCCTGAAGTGTTTCCTGAAGATATACCTAGACTACCGCCGGAAAAAGAGATTGAATTTTCTATTGATTTGGTACTGGAGCTGGACCTATATCTATGGCACCTTATCGGATGTCGCTAGTAGAGTTGGAAGAACTTAAGAAACAACTGAAGGATTTATTGGAGAAGCAGTTTGTGAGACCAAGTGTATCACCTTGGGGAGCTCCAGTATTGTTGGTAAAGAAGAAGGATAGGACTTCTCGTTTATGCGTAGACTACCGGCAATTGAACAAGATTACAATCAAGAATAAATATCCACTACCAAGGATCGATAATCTGATAGACCAATTGCGAGGAGCCGCAATATTTTCTAAGATTGACTTACGTTCTGGTTATCACCAGATACGTGTGAAGGTGGAGGATATTCCAAAGACTGCGTTTTGGACACGATATGGGCATTACGAGTATCAAGTGATGCCGTTTGGTGTGACTAATGCAACTGCGATATTTATGGACTTCATGAACCGGATTTTCCATTCGTACTTGGATAAGTTTATTGTTGTCTTTATTGATAACATCTTGATTTATTCTTGCAGTCAAGAGGAACATGCTGAACATCTCAGAGTGGTTATCCAGATTTTGAAAGAGAATAAGTTGTATGCCAAGTTGTCCAAATGTGAATTTTGGTTGAGCGAAGTTCAGTTTTTGGGGCATGTTATATCAGAGGATGGAATTGAAGTTGATGCTGCAAAGGTGGAGACAGTTGTAGAATGGGAAAGACCGAAGACTGTATCTGAGATCCGTAGTTTCATCAGATTAGCCGGTTACGTTCTTTGATTTATTGAGGGGTTTTCGAAGATTGCAAGACCTCTTACCTAACTTACAAGAAAGAATCAACTGTTTGCATGGACTGAAGCATGCGAGGAAAGTTTTCAGGAGTTGAAATGACAACTGACTACTTCACCGATTTTGATTCTGCCTGATCCGAACAAATCTTTCGAAGTGTATTGTGATGCTTCGTATTAAGGGTTAGGTTGTGTACTTATGCAGAACCGTAAGGTTGTGGCATACACGTCAAGACAGTTGAAAGTGCATGAGAGGAATTATCCGACTCATGACTTGAAGTTGGCAGAGTAGTGTTTGCATTAAAGGTATGGAGACATTTTCTCTATGGGGCAACGTTCACTATTTTTAGTGATCATAAAAGTTTGAAATATCTGTTTGACCGAAAAGAGTTGAACATGAGACAAAGGCGTTGGCTAGAGTTTCTGAAGGACTATGACTTTCAGTTACAGTATCATCTCGGAAAGGCAAATGTCGTAGCGGATGCTTTGAGTAGAAAAGCGCTTAATGCTTCTGTTATGCTGATTAAGGAGAAAGAATTGATAGAAGAATTTCAGGATATACGTCTATCTGCGAAGTTGACACCGGGGAATATGTGTTTGAACATGATCACTATTTCGAATAATTTGATGGATAAAATCCGAGTGGGACAAAACAGTGATCAGTATTTGCAAGAAGCAAAGGAAGCAAGAAGTCAAGGAGCAGAATTGGAATTCAGCGAAGGTGTTGATGGAATTCTAAAGTTCAAAGGAAGAGTTTGTGTACCAAATGATTCAAAACTTAGAAGATCGATTTTGGATGAAGCTCACAGAAGTAAGTTGAGTATGCATCCAGGAGCCACGAAGATGTACCAAGATTTGAAACAGTTATATTGGTGGCAAGGAATGAAGAAGGATGTCGCTGAATATGTATCATCCTATTTGATTTGTCACAAGGCCAAAGTGGAACATCAGAGACCATCAGGAATGTTGTAACCTTTGCCTATTCTTGAATGGAAATGGGATGACATAGCAATGGACTTCGTAACTGGACTACCAAGAACTAGGAAGGGTCATGATTCTATATGGGTAATTATTGATCGGCTTACAAAGTCGGCGCACTTTTTACCGATTAATATTAAGCACTCAATGGAAAAGTTAGCTCAAGTGTACATCAATGAAATCGTTAGACTTCATGGTGTACCATCCAGTATAATTTTTGATCGAGATTCACGATTTACATTAAGATTTTGGAATAGTTTGTAAGAAGCGATGGGAACAAAGCTACGTTTGAGTTCTGCTTACCATCCACAAACAGATGGTCAGTCAGAAAGGACGATTCAGTCATTGGAGGACTTGTTAAGAGCTTGTGTTCTAGAGCAAACTATTTGTTGGGATGAATTTCTACCGTTGATAGAATTCACCTACAACAATAGTTTCCATTTGAGCATAGGGATGGCACCCTATGAGGTATTATATGGGAGAAGGTTTAGAACGCCATTATGTTGGTACCATGATAGTGAAAGTACTGTGGTAAGACCAGAATTCATGCAGCAGACAACTGAGAAAGTGAAGATGATCCAAGATAAAATGAGGACAACTCAAACACGACAAAAGAGTTATGCTGATAAAAGACAAAGACTGCTTGAATTTGAAGAATGTGACCATGTATTTCTACGTGTAACACCTATGACTGGAGTTGGACGAGTAATCAAGTCGAGGAAGCTCACTCCAAAGTTTATCGGGCCGTATCAGATACTCCATCGGGTAGGTTCGGTAGCTTATCAAATTGCACTACCACCATTTTTATCAAATCTTCAAAATGTATTTCACGTATCACAACTACGGAAATATATTTCTAATCCGACTCACGTTATCGAACCAGACACCGTACAACTAAAAGAGAATCTAACCTATGAGACGTTTCTAGTCAAGATTGAAGATCGAAGGATCAAGCAACTTCGAGGAAAAGAGATCGCATTGGTTAAAGTAGTATGGAACGATTAAGTGGTGAAGCCACATGAGAGTTAGAAGAGAAGATGAGAGAGCAGTACCCGTTTTTATTTTAAGTATATGTCAAGTTTCGAGGATGAAACTTATTTTTAGAGGGGGAGAGTTGTAACACCCCAAATTCTGACTATGTTATAGCAGAATTACACTGTTTTGCATTTTCTATATGTTATAAAAATAATTTGACTGTTCTGAGATCATTTTTGATCATTTTGTGTGATTTGCTCCTGGTCAAGAAAATAATAATTTTCGGGCCGAGGAAAATCTTATCTGATTATTTTGGAGACGGGGGATCTTACTAAACCCGAATTTGAGAGAGACAGAAAAGATTCTTTTAATTTTTAGAATTTATCTGTGAAATAAAAATATTTCACGAATAAATATCTGTTATTTTATTTATAGCAGCTTCTGCTATAATTTATTTAACCCGATAAATTTTAGTTGACAAAAAATGTGCTTAGAATATTTTCTGTAACCTAAATCAAAACGAACCAATAGAAATCAGTCAAAATAGGTGGCTGGACTTTTCTATCCAACAGAAAGTGGTCAAACAAAAGGGCAAAGACTTTGTTGTGGACCATCGGATGAAAAGCTTGATTAAGATGTTTTCGATCATAACCGTTGATCCGATCAATGGTGTGAAATGAATCCCGATAAAATCACTAAGTAATATCCACCGAAGATGAGATCAATGGATAGGAAACAAAGTTAAATTCAATGGCTAGGATGGAGTCAACAATAGTGGCTTGACTTTTACTTAGTAGCTAATTAAACCTAAATTAATAATCTTAATGGCCTAATTAACAAACTAAGTAAACTAACCTAATTATTAATTAGTTATAATCTAATTACTAATTAGACATCCTAATTTTATTTAGAGGCTATGATATATATAATTATATATTTAATTAGTTAGTTATGTAATTAGAATGTTAACTAAGAGTGATTAGGAAACCTAACCTAATTAACTAGTGATTTAATTAGCAAGTAATTAGACTTTAATTGAAAACAAATTAAGTCTCTAATCCTAATAGAGCCACACGGCTAGCAGCCTTGGGAGGCTTCTCCAAGGTTCTTGAACCATCTTGCATGACAATTTGATGATCAAAAGATGACCAAGCCATGTGCTTCAAGTGTGAACACCAATAGGATATTTTATTTCATGCAAATCCTTTAATTTCCCTATGCATATCCCATGGCAGCCCACTCCCATTTACTCTCTTAATATTCACTTTTCTCTCTCACCAAAAAGCTGTCATTTTATTCTCTCAAAATTCCAAGAACACTAAGCACCATTTTTCTTCCATGTTCTCTCTATATGGTTCGGCCCCTACACCCATAAACACCATCAATCTTCTATAGTTTCTACTCTCATCATTTCCTAAACCTAAACCACCTCCTAAACACTTTTCATTTAGGAAGTTTTCTCAAAATCTCACTCTAAGTGCTTCAAAATCCAAGTTCTATCCTACTTCCTAAAGGTGAACTTTTGATTCCTTGGTTTAAAATTAAGTTTTTGATTTTATATACCATGATTGTTCTATGGTTTTCCATTATTAGGCTTTATATGTGATTTTATTAATTGTTTAAGAATTTTTAGGAATTATTTGTGGTTTATACGAAATCAAGGAGAAGGAGAGGAGCTTGAAAGACTTGTCTTCAAGAGGTAAGAGGGAGATTTAACCTCACCAACCAAGTTTTGGTAGTGTGGGGATGGTTTTGTACAGTGAGAAACCCATAAGGGTTCTTCACCTATTGTTTATTTCTTCTTTGATTGTGTTTGTATGGTTTATAATTTTGTTTTTGTGATTGCATGTGTGCTAGTATGTCTAATGCTTTGATATATGCTTGTATGGATAATTTTGAATGCATGCAAGTGTATGTATAATTTAGAATGTGAACAACATGATTAAACAATTGTATGAATGCTCCAAAGAGCAATGAGGCTTACGGCCTTGATAGGGTTTAGAGGACCAAAGTCCTGAAAATGATGGATTCAAATGAAAATGAAGGATTTAAATGAAAAGGAAATGAATTTGAACAAGTTTGAATGTAGTAAGTAAAATGGTTTTGGGAAAATAATCTGATATAATTAAATAGATAGGGTTTAAAATGAAATGAGTGTCAATACTTGAAGTTTATTGACGGATAGCTCACCCTACGGGTTTTGAAGCGCGTCTGTAAAATTTGAGCTGTAATATGTGAAGTAAAGGAAAGAAAATACTTTTTTTTGGAAACAATACAATTATTGATTTTTAGAGAGGTCATACCGCAATTTTTTATAAAAGAGAGACTAAATTGTAAATATTATTTAAATGAGGGGCCATTGTATAAATACTTATTTTTAGAGGGGTCATATTGCAAATATTATTTATAGAGGGGTCATATTATAAATATTTTATAAAAGAGGAATTATTTCGTAAATATGAATTTTATGAGAGACTATTGTGAAAATATTATTTAAATAAGGACTATACTATAAATATTATGTTTTTGAGGGGCTATTATGCAAATATGAAAAATAAAGTGAATTTTTAATATTAAATGAGAAAAATAATATTTTTGGATTTAAAATGTATGAAAAATATTTATGCGATTGGAAAACGTTAAAAAATCACTACGCGATTTAAAAAGGCAACAGAATTGAGTCACAATTGAGAAAACACGAAAATATGAGTACGCGATGAAAATACAGTAATAATACTGTTGGGTTGTTAAGTGGACCCCAAATATGTAATAATAATTAGAAATATGAATAGTGCATAGGATAAGCATTGGAAAGGTCCAATGGACTGTATAAGGCTAGTTGCCTGGGAGAGACTACACCTCTTGAGTGGGTGCGATATGCGTAGTGTAAGTCACTCGTTGACCTTGGGGGCATTGGGGTGCGGGTTGCCTATAATGGGCAGTTGGTAGCTCTTCTGTACCGTAGGTTAGACCGACGCAACACACCAATGATCCTAACCGAGACACTATTCTTAATCAAGATTTGATAAAGACTTTCGTGTATATGCTAGATGTGCAAGATTGAGCACGTGGTCCGAGGCATGGTGGTACCGACAAATCTTTTCGCTCACTCTCTCCGACCTGAGTTTTTGCTCCATGGAGTAGGAAATTGTGTTTGTGTGCATACATATAGTGATTGAGGGCATTATCGTAATTATGATTTACGGTAATTGAATTCTTGAATATTTGGTTATTGATAATGGCATGATTATAATTGTTGTTTATTACATGTGTTATTATGGTAAATGATATTAATGGCATAACTGTAATTATGGTATGATAATTGTATGAAATACTGTATGTGTTTATCTTCATTGCTACCATACTGGTAATGGCGTAGGTGATCTCACCTCTTTGTATGCCTATTCTGTATTATATTTATATTTGTAAAGACATCGAGCAAGAAGTGGAGCGAGAAGCTGAGGAAGAGCAGATTCCAGTTGAGGACGCTGAGTTTTGAGACGATGGAGATGCCTAGTTTCCTTAGCTATATGAGGTTGACGTTTCTTGGAGGAGTGGAGGCGTGGCATGTCGATTTAGATAGAGAGAGTATTTACTATATGGGGGACTTAAATATTAGATTGAGTAGATTACATCTAGGACATCTGTACTTTAGTGTTAACATATATGTACACCTAGAGTTTCCAATTTCTATTAGGCAGTACTGGGGGGCTTACTATCGTACCCCTAGTGAGGTCAGTGTTGTGTCGTCTACTCGGACACCTGTCCGTAGGACTTCACATCATGATGGATTCCTCTAAGCTGAGGAATCTGAGGAGAACCCGTCTGAGAGTTCTGCTGTCTAGTAGGACTTGGGCAATATGTTAGTTTAAGTTAAAGTTTAAATATTTTGAAAGTCTAGTTTGTAATTATTTAAGTTTGACAATACTAAAGGCTTATATGTATATATGATGTAAATTATTTGTGACAGTGTTGTTATGTTTTTATTTCTACTAAGTTTATCTTATTATCATCAAGAAATTTTATAACTCGTATTTATATTACAAGCACGATTTCAAATGAAGGGGTAATTTGGTAACTAAGCAATAACAAGTGTGGCGCCCTAAGGAGGGTGTTAAAAGGATAAGCTTCCCATCCAATTTTTTTATAAATTGGCAAACAGGGTCTTTTTGAGTCAAATTCCCAAGACTATAACGCTTTTATTCGTCTCTGAAGAGATTGCACAAACTAAGAAGTTCACGCTGCACAACTTCACAAGAATGCGTCTCAAGAGTCAATAAGATATTATATAATGACTCCTTACTCAGTCCATTCTTAATGAAGAATATTTTATCTTCTCTGTTTACGGAAACCATCCCCAAAGAGCGACATCGCATGTTACAATTCCATCGTGCACACTTGTAACAAACTTTCATTCTTTTGTTCTTCTCCTTTTTGAAAATGAACTTTTACTGAGACCAGGCATGTATGGGACAAATGAATCTGAAGATTCACTAGCTAAACGAACCTTTGCTTCGATTATCCAGCGCATATCTTCTGGGATGCTCTTGTGCATTAACAGTCTCAGCCTTTCACACCTAGCTTCGTAGACTTTTGTTAGAGCATTTAGAGGGAGAGAAGGGAAATGCTTTCTTAGATTTGAAAGAATGATATCCATTTTAAAAGGAGAAGAAATCAGTTATTATGGGAAACTAAAAAACAAACCGACTTGAGAGTCATGGAGTACCGTTATCCGCCACTTAACCGGGAACACAAAGAACTGCAAAAAGAAAAAAATGAAATTAAAATAAATTCTACTCATAACAACGATTAGAAAGGGAGATAGATTCTACCTCTACAATTTGATGTTCCAGAAATGGTTTGAGTCTTTGTCCATTGACCTTAAATACATTACCATTCCTAAGGTTCTCAATGTCTATGGCCCCATGAGGATACACATGTTTGACAATAAAAGGACTAATCCACCTAGATCTCAATTTTCTAGGGAATAAGTGAAGACGAGAATTATAAAGCAGAACTTTTTGACCAATTTCAAAAGATTTTCTCAAAATTGATTTGTCATGAAAAGCTTTTGTTCTAGCTTTATAAATTTTTGAGTTTTCATATGCATCATTTCTCAATTCCTCAAGTTCATTCAATTACAATTTGCGTAACTTGGAAGCATCATCAAGATTTGAGTTGAAAGCTTTAATGACCCAAAATTCTTTATGCTCCAGTTCTACAGGCAAGTGACAAGGTTTTCCATAGACTAACCGATAGGGTGACATGCCTAAAGATGTTTTGAAAGCAGTACGGTAAGCCCAAAGTGCATCATTTAATCTTAAAGACTAATCTTTACGATTTGGGTTAACTATTTTTTTCAAAATTTGTTTAATCTCCCTATTTGCTAATTCTACTTGTCCACTTATCTGAGGGTGATAAGGGGTAGCAATTTTGTGTGTGATGTCATACTTCTTCATTAAAGATTCAAATAGTTTATTACAAAAATGTTTTCCCTCATCACTGATGATAGCTCGAGGGATTCCAAATCGACTTAAAATGTTTTCTTTTAAAAAATTTAGAACAGTTTTATGATCATTGTGTCGACATGGAATCGCCTCAATCCATTTTGAGACATAATCAACTGCAACCAAAATATACACAAATTCAAATGATGATGAAAATGGACCCATGAAATCAATTCCCCAACAATCAAAAATTTCAATAAGAATGATAGGGTTCAAAGGCATCATGTCTCTTTTAGAAATGGAACCCAATTTCTGACAACTTTCACAACTTTTACAAAAAAAATATAGCTGTCCTTAAATAATGTGAGCAAATAAAATTCACACTGCAAGATTTTCACAACTATTTTCTTTTAAGAAAAATGACCTCCACATGCTTCTGAATGACAAAATTTAATGACACTACTTACCTCATTGTCGGGTACACATTTCTGAAAGATTTGATTGGGACAATATTTGAACAAATATGGGTCATCCCAATAGAAAATTTTCACCTCAATCAAAAGCTTTTTTCTGTCTTGGTGCGTCCATTAAGGCGATATCTTACCTGTTACAAGAAAATTGATAATGTTAGCAAACCAAGGCATGGAATTGACAGAAAATAAAAATTCACCGGGAAAAGAATCGTTGATAGGTGTGCTATCAAAAGATGAACCTGTTGTAAGTCTGGACAAATGATCTGCAACAACATTTTCGGCTCCTTTCTTGTCTTTTATTATGATGTTGAATTCTTGAAGGAACAAGATCCACCGTATCAACCTAGGTTTGGCATCCTGCTTAGACATTAAATATCTAACAGCAGCATGATCAGTGAAAACAACAGTGGAAAAACCAATTAAATAAGCTCAAAATTTGTCCAATGCAAAAATTACAGCAAGTAATTCTTTTTCAGTAGTGGTGTAATTCATTTGTGCACTATTCAAAGTTCAACTTGCGTAATAAATTACATGAGGCTTACCTTCCTTTCTTTGGCCTAAAATAGCGCCAACAGCAAAATCATTAGCATCACACATCAACTCAAAAGGAAAAGACCAGTCAGGAGATTGCATGATAGGAGCAGATGTCAAAAGACCAATTAATTTTTCAAAAGATTTCTGACAATCTTGGGTCCAATCAAATGGTGTATCTTTTGTTAGAAGCTTACATAAAAGTCTAGATATGGCACTAAAGTCCTTTACTAATCTTCTGTAAAATTCTACATATCCTAAAATGGAACGAACTTCTCTGACTGTTTTTGGGGAAGGCAAATGAGCAATTAATTCAACTTTGGCATTATCAACTTCAATTCCTTTAAAAGATATCACATGACCTAACACTATTCCTGAGGTAACCATGTAATGACATTTTTTTCCAATTTAACACAAATCCTTTTTCTTTGTATCTTTTAAGAACTTTTTCCAAATTATCAAGATAATTTTCAAAAGAATTTCCAAAAACTGTCAGATCATCCATGAAAACTTCTAAATAATACTCAATCATGTCTCCTAAAATACTTAGCATACATCTTTGAAAAGTTGCAGGAGCATTACAAAAACCAAAAGGCATTCTTCTATATGCAAAAGTGCCAAAGGGGCAAGTAAAAGTGATCTTTTATTGATCCTCCAATGCAATTGGCATTTGATTATACCCTGTATAACCATCAAGAAAAATAATAGTAGGGATGTCCTGCTACTCTTTCCAGAATCTGATCAAGAAATGTCAAAGGGAAATGATCTTTCCTAGTGGCTGCATTCAATTTTCTAAAATCAATACACATACACCAACTAGATGAGACTCGGGTATGTACTAATTCTCCTTTTTCATTTTCAACCACTGTTATTCCAGATTTCTTAGGCACAACTTGTATAGGGCTTACCCACTGGCTATCAGAGATACGATAGATAATTTCAACATTAAGTAATTTAAGAACTTCAGCTCTAACTACCTATTTCATGTGTGGATTTAATCTTCTTTGAGGTTATTGAGATGTTTTAACATTATCCTCTAAATGTATTCTATGTGTACAAATTAATGGATTAATACCTTTTATGTCCTTTAATGTCCATCCAATTACAATTTTATGCCTTTTAAGTACTTCTATCAATATACCTTCTTGTTCTTTGGTCAGGGATGAGGAAATTATCACTGGAAAACTTTGTTCTTCTCCCAAAAATGTGTACTTCAATGCAGCAGGTAATGGCTTTAGTTCTAGTGTGGGTACTTCTTTATGGGTATCATCATTCATGGGTTTTAGCTCTTCGAATCTTGACTTCCTTCTTTTGTATTCTATTTCTTGTGTACAGTCAAGCAAAGAGCATATTTCAGAAACATCATCATCTAATTGTGTAGCTGAATCAAATGAATTAATTAAACAAATTTCAAATGGGTCAGAAGAACTCCTGATTTGAAGATCATTTATAATGGTCTCAATCCTTTCAACTTCTTCCTTTTCATCATAAACTTCTTGTGGTTGCTTACACATGTTGAAAACATTAAGCTCTAGTGTCATATTTTCAAATGTTAGCTTCACCACTTCATTTCTACAATTTATTAAAGCATTAGATGTTGCTAAAAATAGGTGACCTAAAATAATAGGAATTGTCTTGCTACTATTTTCCATAGGTTCAGTTTCTAAAACAATAAAATCTACAGGATATATGAATTTATCAACTTGAACTAATATATCTTCCACTATTCCTTTTGGAATTTTAATTAATCTATCAGCAAGTAGAAGAGTTACAAAAGTTGGTTTTAACTCACCCAGGTTGAGTTGCTGATAAACTGAATATGGAAGCAAATTAACACTAGCACTAAGATCAAGTAAAGCTCGTTCAATTTTATGTTCAGTAATAATGCATGAAACTGTAGGACAACCAGGGTCTTTATATTTCAACACATTATTGTTCTGAATAATGGAGCTTACCTGTTCAGTCAAAAATGCATTTTTTTTACATTATGTTTTCTTTTAACAATGCACAAGTCTTTCAAAAATTTGGCATAACAAGGAATCTGTTTGATAGCATCTAACAGAGGAATATTGACCTTCACTTGTTTAAGGATTTAAAAAATGTCACTGTTATGATTCACTTTACTTGAATTGTTTAATGCTTGAGGATATGGGGGTGAAGGCGAGGGTTTGGTCTCCTTTTGGCTAGGTGGCTTATCAACTTCTTCCTCATCTTTGGGACTTGACTCATCATTTTTCTCATAAGGTTCAGGAATTTATTTTTCAATAACCTTTCCACTCCTAAGAGCTATCACTGACTTGACTTGATCTATTTGTTGGCTTTCTGAACTACACTCATTTAGGTTGTACTAACCCTTGGGATTTGGTTGAGGTTGAGAGGGAAATTTCCCTTTCTCGTGAATGGCAAGTGCAGAAGAAAGTTTAGCAAGAGTGTCTTTTATGTCAATCATGACTTGAGTGTTTTGGTTGTTAATGGCCTCTTGCTTTTCCATGAATACATACAATGTTCCCTCAATGTTTTTCCTATATGATGGGACATAAGGTGTATATCCTTAAGAATTTTGTGAATCCTGTCGTGCCTGAGGAGGTGGTGGTTGCATGAATTATGCCTGATTATCGGTCCCCCAACTGAAGTTTGGGTGATTTTTCCTTCCCGAATTGTATGTATCTAAAAAAGAAGAAGTGAATGGCTTTTTAAAATTATTCATTACATTTACTTGCTCATGCATAACCTCTTTAAAAATAAGAATTTTTGGACATTCATTTGTTGAGTGTCCTAATTCATTACATATGTTACAAACTTCTTCATTTTGCATAGATTTGATTTCTTTTAATTTCCCTGATTCCATAGCTTCAATCTTTCTAACCAAACTAGCAAACTTTGCATTTAGATCTTCTTCTTGACTAAGGTGATATTTTCCTTTACTAGCATTTGCAAGGTTAGATCTAATTGAATTTTCAGAAGGATTAGTACCATGCCAAGATTGAGAATTTTCAGCCAGCTGGTTTAAATAGTCTAAAGCTTCATCAAGTTCTTTATCAAGAAACTCACCATTGTACATTATTTCCACAAATTGTTTCGTTTCGAGTGTTAACCCTCCATAAAAGAAGCTTATAGTATGCCATTTTTCAAAATCATGATGTAGGTAAGAATTCAACAAATCGTTAAAACATTCCCAACTTTGAAAATATGCTTCATTTGAATTTTAGAAAAAAAATTGGATTTGTCTTTTCAAAGCATTGGTTTTATGTGTTAGAAAAAATTTCTTTAAAAACTCGCCTTGTATTTCTTGCCATGTGCCAATTGGTCTTGGTTTCAAAGTGTTAAGCCAAGTTTTTGCTTTATCTTTCAAAGAAAAAAGAAACAATTTAAGTTTAACAACCTTTTTAGTGTAAGTTTGATCATGAAAAGCGATACATATTTCCTCAAATTCTTTTAGATGTAAATATGGACTTTCAGATTCTAAACCATAGAAATTAGGAAGTAAAGAAATCATACCTGGCTTGAATCTAAAATTATTAGCATTGAGTGAAAAGATAAAACATGATGGACTAGAATTTCGAGATGATTGCAAATACTCACGCATGGTTCGCAATGGTTGATTTTCATGTTCATCATGCACACTTTCATTTTCAGTCATTGTGTTTGATGTGTGTGATTGTGAGTCAGACAAATCAATATATAAAGTACTTGGATTAACTTTAACCAAATGACCAGAATTTAAATCACGATACCAATTAAGCATAAACAAGCAACTTAAAATATAAAATAAAATGTACAAGCTAGCAGTATAAACTGTCCATTAAATATTAATAAAGATGTGGTATAAACCAGCCACCAAATATATATTAATAAGGGTGTGGTATAAACCAGCCACGAAATATATATTAACACTTAGTAAATAAATATTAACAAAGGTGTGGTATAAACCAACCACCAAATAAGTTATTAAGCAGAAAAATTAAAAAGTTAGTATGCAGATAAATTAAAATGTTAGAAGTAAGTAATTAAAATGTTAGAAGCACATAAAGTAAAAAGTTAGATAGTTAGTAAGTTAGTAAGCAAGAAAATTAAAAAGGTTAGTAGGTTAGTACATTAGAAAGTTAAAAATAAAATATAGAAATTAAAGTGCAGAAAATAAAGTGTAGAAAGTAAATTTAAAATATGAAAACCAAAAAATCGGCAGAGCTGATTTTTACTCCAGCGAGAGAGAAGAGAAGAAAAAAGATTATTTCATTAATGATTAAAGATTACAGAGAGATTAGAGAGAGTTTCCCCCACTAAGTTAGTACGTTAGTAAGTACAAAGAAAAAAAAAAAAAAAGTAGAAAAAAATATACAAAATATTTACACCATAAATTTGTTCTTCAAATCAAGTCCCCGACAACGGCGCCAAAAACTTAATGCGGTATTAAAACTTAAGTTACAAACTCAAGTGCAGGTTGTTTCAAGTAATAAATTCTTGGGAGTCCGAGGTCGATCCACAGGGAATTGATGAAGAAAAATTCTTTGACATAAAGTAAATATTTTGTTACAACAATAAAGGTGATAAAACTTGGTCACAAATAAAAAGGAATTGTTTGGGTTAGGAGATCCACTATTGGTAAATAAATTAAGGATAAGATTAATTCTTTTATAACTTAATTAGAATCCACACATAACAGAGGTTCCAATCAGAAAATACAACGTTCAAAGTTCATTAAAAATCATATACGTAATTATATTATGATTCCTTTAATCATCTATTAACACCACCACTCATAAATGGGATCAAGCATTGATTGTGCTAAAATCTTATCTACAACAAATCAAGATCTCCACTTTACAAGGAGAGTTTCTAACACCAACACTTGTAAATGGGTTCAAGCATTTATTGTACCAATCTCTTGTCTACAACAAATCAAGAACTCCACTTTACAAGGAGAGTTGCTAAATTGATTGGAAACAAAATACAATACGTATAATGACCACTTGAAAATATATCATTTAAGCACAAGAGAGAAATTAATCTAACCTTATTTCATTACCAAGAGCTTCACTCTTTCACCCAAGCAAAATGAAACTTATTTACTCATAGACAAGAAGAAAGGAAAAGAGAAGACAAAGAAGAAGAAGAACATAACTTCAATTTAGAACAAAAGAAAATTACAACAAGATAATCAAACAACAAAATGACATGAATTTGGTATTTAAAACCCAAGCCTCCTAAATGATCAGCCAAGGCTCCCTTTTATAGAGGATTAGGGATACAAAATGACAATGGGGCTGAGTCATGAGTGAGTGGATGAGTGGAAAATGAGTGAAAAATGCCAAATGACTTTTGATGAGTGAAAAATTATGGAGATTCTTTGTCTATGAAATCATTTAGCTCTGAAGTCATTGCATTCGTCATTTTTTTGCAAAGTGGTCTTCATGAAAGTTGTAGTTCTGAATCTTAGCTTTCAAATGCCCCATAATCATCTTATTTGGATACCTATAGACCAAGATATGTCCCAATTACTGCATACTACTCAGGCCCAGTGACAACTCCTCTATTCTGAATCCCAAACCCAATATGACCCATTAGACATTAGATTCTAGAAAAGTGTTTAACATAAAAGTTGTATATTTGGGTCTTAACTATCAACCATCAAAATTTCAACCCATTTGACATTCTATATCCCGAGCTATATAATGAACAGTACATATAGGTCAAGATGTCAGGATCAATACTCTAATTCTTACTTCAACTCCAATTTGAGTTATCCAATCGTGTGATTAGGCCTTTTATGTCTGCATAAAAGTTGTAGAGATCTCTCTTATCTTTCAAATGACACTAGAATCACCTAAAAAGACCACCTACAGTCCAAGATATGGTCCAAATACAGAAATAATGTAAGACGTAAATCATGCTGAAAAATTTAATTAAGTTCAATTTGAGTCCAAACTTACAAAACATAACCAAACTCAATCAATTAGGTACATGGAGAGTGTAAATGACTAAAATTGAGGGTTTATTAATGTATCAAATATGTTATTATTAATGAGCTTTCAAATGTTGTGATTATTGAGCAATTGACTCAAATTTTTGAAAAAAAATAATAAACCTTTGAGCTTGATCGAATGAACTTTCTGGTTATTGATTTTGTCGGGTGAGATTTTGAAAAAAGTAAAGGGTTTAATTAAAATTGATGAATCAAAACCTAGTGAGTTTTTGGGCCTTGTTGTGAATGGCTAATTTTAGGCTATTTTTTATTCTTTGAATATGAGATTCCACTCATGATTATTGTATTTTTCAGAACTTGTCTTGGTTCTCTTTTAAGCTGCTAATGACCACTGCATGCAATTAAAATGATAAAGGCATTTTCTTTTAAATAACTACTGACCAAATAGTCATCGTTTCATTTTATCCATTGATTAACCCCTTTGAGCCTAATTGACCCCATTTCCTTCTATCTAAGCTCGATTTAAACCTAAAAGTGAAAAACCATTTTACTACCCTACCTTAGGGAGTAGAAGAGCTTCATGATTATGATGGAAATTGGTTTTTGAATAAGTGTGGGGGTGTTTGAATTAATGATGTGTTTGCCTAGCTTCGCATGTATATAAAAGTCTCATGTTGCAAAATATCATTATGAAAAGGATGTAAGGTGTTTAAAAAATAAGAAGTAAGAAAAAAAGGAAAAGGTATAGAATAGGAACTTGAACTTGAAGATTGTTGGGAAATTCTATGTAATGATTGAACATTTTTCCATTTTGCTCTTCTAGTTCCTATGGTCTAGCCTTATTTATCTTTGATGTATCATACCTTGACCCTGACCCTATTACAACCTAAATAAAGTCCTTTTGATCTCTGTTTGCATGTAGTCTGAGTGGTAGAGAAGTAGAAGCTTGACAAGCCTATGGTAAAGCATGTTCTCATGAGTTGGTTGAGTGAAAACACGAGCCTGAAACACTCGAGTGTGAGAGTATATATCAGGAGATTTATCATGCTGATTGAACCCTGAAATTGGATTAATTTTGCTTGCCAATTTGGATTGCTAAGAAAGGGAGTTCTTGATTGATTAAATTCTTTGAAAACTAAATGCATAAAGGTCTCTGCTCATTATTCTGCATTTGCTTGGCTTGTTGGGAAACTGTGTTGAGTTGTATATTTTTGCCCAGGAGTGTAAAATGTTAAGTGTGAGAGTAATTGATTTGTTGATTATTCCTATATCTTAAATGCCTTGTAATTGATTTATTGAACTCCATTTGTGCTTAATTGTCATTATTTAGTTAAGTTTATGATATCAAACCTTAATTGGAACATTACTGTGAAATTTTGCTTAAATTTATTCTCAAATGCTGATAATTGAACTTTTTAGGAAATCTTTGGTTGACGGAGTTCATTTACCTTAAATCAGGCTTGAAACCCACTTGAAGAAGGGCTATGGATTCATGAAGATCAATTTCTCCCTTTGAAGCAATGAAAGAAGAGTTTCTGTGATGATTTGGTGCTGAAATTGAAGGAATTAAATTACAGGGCCTGCGTAAAATTGTAGGGCCTAGGCCGTGCAAAAATACATGACCGTGCAAGAGTACACGGCCTAAGCTGTGTACTCCTCTGACTTTTGCAATTAAAAAATAGCATATTTTGTTCCTTCAAACAGAGCCATGCACGGCCTAGGCCATGTATTAATGCACGGTCGTGCATTCGCTCTAGTAGATGAATTATTGAAACTTCTGCGCGAAGTTTGGACCCTTCTTGAAGAAGTTAAGCCCTGAAGCCTATAAAAACACACTCTTAGCACGTCTTGGAGAGTTCGGACCTTGGGAAGTAGCTGTAAACCCTAGGGAACGGAGAGGGGAGGCTTGGATCAAAGATTAGAGTCTCGGGTTCGAGCAATTGGAGATCCATCATCCTCAATCCTCAGAAACTCGTTTGCTCTTTAGTTTTTCTTCTGCACTTTGTTTCTTATGTTGTTCTTTCTTAGTTTTTTTGTGATTTTGTTCTAGCTATGTGTAACTAAACCTCCCTTGGTTAAAGGGGTAATGAAACCATTAGTTTTGATGTTGTGAATCTTGCATATTTGATTATTTCAACATAATTATGTTTTTATTCATATATTTCTGAATTTATTGTTGGTATGAAGGTTTTTGTACTTGTTCCCACTTTAAAAGTGGTAGATCTGGGTTTATTATGCACGGTTGTGGTAGTAGATCTAGCAGAAGTTATGATGTTCATGTGGGTATAATTATCTTTGTGCTATTTGCTAGTTATAAAAGTGGTAGATCTGGGTTTATTATGCGCGGTTGCAGTAATAGATCTAGAGAAATATATGTTCTAAGTAATTTAATCCTGGTGTATGATTAGATCTTAGTGTAATTGGTTTTCTAAAACTTAATGCAATTATTGGATAGTTGTAAGAGTAGTTGCTTTATGACAATCAGTGATTAGGAGTTTATTTGAGCGGTTGCTGAATTGGCCAACACGTAAGGAAAACGGAGATTTACTCTCACAATTGCATAAAAACATAATTGATTATGTAGGAATAAAAGGATATGTGGATTTACATCATCATATAAATCTAGTGGTGGATTCAATCTCTTAACTAATTCTCTTCTATTGTTGATTTTAGTTTGTTTATTGTTATTGTTTTTGAAGTTGTTCATTGTTCATCAAAACTCCAAAACCCCCTATTTACTGTTTATAGTCAATCAGAGTATAAATTGGGAATTGTTTAATAGTGTTGATTGAATTAGTTCTCTGTGGATCGACCATTACTAACTACAACTAGTTGTAAGGTTTTTATTTTCTAGTGGATTTGACAACTGATTTTTATCTGAATTTTAATCACTATCCGCCTCACACCACTTATTTTACAGTGACTTGCTATCTTTTTGGGCCAACTTTTCTCTTCTTCTGGGAGACCGACCTTGCATCTTTTTTTATGGATAGGCGATGGTAGATTGAGGCAGGGTCAAGCCTAGGCATGTCGGAGGACGTCCAAGCGAATAGATCTTTGTTTTTTTTGCAAGAACTCAATCAACCGGCGCCTCTCTTCTTCTTCCAAATTTGCTTCAATCTTGGTGACTTGATCTAGCTTACTATCAAGTTGGAGTAACTGTAGTTCACCCTCTAGCTGGGGTCTAGTACCCTATATTTTTTTTTCATACATTCAACTCAGTCATGAGAATGTTAACTTGGTCATGAACTAGGTTGGATATACCAGCTTTTGCTTTCTTGGTCATCTGGCCAATCTTGAGGCTCTTGTTGTAGTATTTACGTGCCATGACCTGATCCCCCTTGACCATGACGACCTCATTATTCTTGCTGAGAATTTTCATGGCCAAGTGGGTAGTAGATACCACGGCACCAAAGACATTCAGAGTAGGATGACCTAAGATGATGTTATACGCCGAGGGGCAGTCCATGACCAGATACATGACCTTAACAGTCCTGAAGATTTTAGTGCTCCACGATGTCAGGTGAGTCCCAAAATATCTTATCGGAGTGATATTGTCTCCAGTGAACCTAGTAAGCTCGCCGTCATAGGGAGTCAGCTCCAAATGTGGAACTTCCAACTTTTGGTACAGGTCCATAAACATAATATCCGCTGAACTTCCTTAGTCAATAAAGATGCACTGGACCTTGGCATTGGAAATTATTCCCGAGATAACTAGCCGGTTATCATGATCTGGGATAATTTCATCATAGTCTTCATTTAAAAAGATGATAGGGGGTACCTTACAATCTCCGGCTTGTGACCTGGGTGCAGAGTGGGAGATGCTTAAAACTGCCATCCTGAGTGCTTTCTTCAAGGCACTATTGGACGACCCTCTTCTGGAAAACCTACTAGCAATAATGTTGATGGTTTGGTTGGGTTAGGCACGGCGGTCGTCCTTGTTATCGAATGGAGCATCCTGGTTCTAATCCTGCCAATTGTCGGTCTCATGGCGAGGTGGACTCCGAGATCTTCTCCTAGGACTCTGGGTTTTTATTCTTTGGTGCGGAGAGGGGCTCTGCTGAGGGCTACATCTTCTTTTTCTCCATCCACCATGGCATTTGTCGTTTTGGACATAGCTGATATACTGATCTAGCCATCCTGCCCTAATTAGGGATTCGATAGCGTCATAGAGTTGGAAATAATCTTCAGTTTCATGGTCGTAACTCTTGTGCCATGAACAATGTTTGGTACGATCCTTCTGCCCATGTTTCTTCGGAACAAGTGGCCTCTTGATACCCCGGAACTCAATCTACAACACTTCTCTCAAAATAGTTACACGTGGAGTGTTTAGAGGAGTATAGCTAGAGTACTTGGTCCGGGGTTGATTATTCTTATAGGAGTTCTGGAGTCGTGAGGAGTTTTGATTGCCTTTCTGATGAGAGAGCTCACCCTTCTTTGGGCTCTCCTTGGCCTTAGTAACCTCCTCAAGGTTTATGTACTTTAGGGACCATTGCAGAAATTCTTCCATATTCTATGGCTTTTTCTTTTCCAAAGAAACCAAAAATTAGGAATCGGTCCAGAGGCCACTTTTGGCGTAGTGGAGAGCAATCTTCTCATTAAGGTTCTCGACATTGATACAGGTTGTATTAAACCTCTTAAGGTACTCGTGAAGGGGCTTGTTGCACCTTTGGAAAATATCAGAAAGAGATTCAATGGATCTAGGCTGCTCCTTACTAGTGACATAGTGGAGGAAGAAACGTTGTCTCAGATCCATCCAGTTAGTGACGCATCCCCGAAGCAAGGTCACGAACCATCTGAGGGTCCCCTTCTTCAGGAAAAGGGGAAAGTCATAACATAATGATTGTGAGGATCCCCATGGAAGCGCATAGATTGAACATAGACGTCAATGTGCTCCTGAGGGTCCGTAGTCTTGTCATAGAGCTCCACGTTGGCAGGAAACTTGAAGCTTCTTGGAACCCTAAACTCTATGAGTTGAGCAGAGAAGGGCTGTTCATCGAGAATTGGGTTGTTGTTAATAACATTGGACATTTCAACGTCAGAGTGCAGCATTCCCTTCTAATCATTAATCAGATTCTGCCTTCTATCATCATGGCACGGTCTAGACTGGCCTTCATGCATTGATTGCTCTAAGTTTTCCAATCTATGACGTTGCTCTTCTAGCACCGCCATTTGTCGCTGCATTAAGTCCAGGAAAGCATTTTTGGACACATTGGACTAAATCATGCCCTCTGGACAGGATATGCGATCACCTGCCTCATCATTCCTGGGCCTCAGGCACTAGTGCGCTGGGATTCTGGACCCATAAACGTCAAATTTGGCTCCTTGTACGTGGGTACCAAGTCTTTCCCTTATCGGGACCTTGTGCGATGAGTGTGGGATTTCATCAGAAAACGAAGTTTCATGCCCACCACATAGAGGTTCAGCATTGGGTGCTTGGTTTCTCCCAGCGGAGATTTCAACAACTGGTGATAGAACTGGGTGGGGAGGATGGTGCATCGCTGGTCCTCACCTTCGACCTGCGGAGGTTTGTGCAGCCTCTTCTCTCCTTGAATTCTGTCTCATGTTCATCATGGTTGAGTGAGAATAGAAGTTTATGAATTCCCATAGACAGCGCCAATGTTCAATAATGGATACTGAGTTGTACTTAGATAGGCACTTTCTGATGGTTTCCTCCTTGCGCAGCAGTAGCAAATCATGTTGGACCCGAGGGGGTTGATACCTGCAAAGGACTCCATTGCTCAAGTCAGGCTATGCACAAGAATGGTTTATGCTGTAAGTAATAAATTACCTGTAGAAGGTGAATAAGTTTGATATTTATAGAGTGTAATGAGGGTTTCATCTCCCTTAATTGTATCAGAAAATTCCTATAAGATCGAAACACTGATACTGTAATTATGAGCAGTTTGGGAAGTTATGGGCACTATAATTTTGTTAAATCATGATTGGCAGTTACAGATATTTTGAGATTTAACCCTTATGCAAATCTTGTGATCACGATGCAGTTGCCCAATGTTGCGGTTCGACGTACATGGTACTGAGGTCCTAACAATGTGTTACCAATGCTTAGCTGGGATGATCATGGGGGACTTCAGTGGTACGCGTGCCAGATTAATCTACTGAACATGATCTGAATCACGGTCCAGAATATGAATAATATTATAAAGACACAAAGAGTCTATAAGTATAATAGAGAATCGTTATTATCAATTAAACTTAAAATTATATTAAGATTTAATTTCCCTGAGTTAAGAGTCATATTCAAAATGTTAAAAAAAAAATACCATGTTCATTATTTTTAATCTGATTATTAATTAGTTGTGTTAATGCAGTTAATTGTCTCAATGGATTTCAGACAAATATTGCCCTCAAATTATTCAAATTAATTAGAAATATATGAAATCACTGACTTAAATTTCTTTAAAAGTACATAAATTATGTAATACACTTTAAAAAAGTCTAATACTCTAAAAAATAAAGTGCAAGAAATAATTAGTAATAAAAATTAAAGAAGTAGGTTTCGATAAATTTTAAAATTTTATTTGTAAGTTTATATTTATCAGAATCTAAATTTTTATTTTTTTATTAATAGTTATCAACATTGTATTAATTTGATTTTTTTGTGTGTTTATTATACCTAAGAAAGTAAATAGTAAATCAGCAAGTGTCACGAAATATTTTTCGTTTTTAATTTGGATACTCAAAAATTTATTTTTTTAAAGTAAAAAAGTTAAATATCTCACATCTACTTATATAATAGAATTAAAATAAAAGTATATAAAAAATATCAAACTAAATATAATTAGATAATAAAAATTATATAAATATAAAGTAATATCACTAAAAATGTGTATGATTAGAATTATTTTTTTAAATACGATTGATTTTTTATTTTTTATTTTTCTGAATGTAGAGGTCAAGCCTCAATTAGATACTGCACCACGGATTGATTTTACTTTAGTTAACAATCTCGTTGACAATAACAATTATTGTGACTTCATGTACATTTTTTAATCTGAAAAAGACGAATTAAACTACGACACAAGCATTTTCAGTGACGGTGCCAAGCGGTTATCGTCTGATGAATAATATTAGAAATATATTTTTTATCATATTTTTTAATATATTTTCTTCTATTGACTTATGTTATATATTAAAATAATATTTAATTTTAATTAATATATAATTTATTTAATTAATATATAATTAACTTTAAATAACATGTAATTATATTTAAGTATTATTTTAATATATGATATGATTTAATAAAAAAATATATTAAAAAATATGATAAATAATATCTTCCTAATACTCTTTTACGTCACATACATAATCCTTATATATATTATATTTTCAATGTTGAATGCATATTTGATCCGAAATTAGGGGTGGAAATAGGTCAGGTTGCTTCAAAAAGCTATACTGCTTTACTTACTGCTGACTGACTCTTAAACCTGTTTTATTAAACAAGTTAGGTCAAGGCTTTTTAAAAAGTTTTAACTAAAAGGTCAGTCTCGGTAATCTAATAGACCTTTTAAACTTGGTAAAATTTGCGACCTATTTAATTATATATAATATAATATATATTATTATAATAATTATAAATTATAATTATAATTATTAATTTATTATAATATATTAATATATTTTTAATTAAATTTTAATAAAATTCAATAATTAAAACTTAAATTAGTAAGTTAGAATAGAAATTTTACTATGTTTAACGTAATATATTTATTAGAATAAAAATAATAAGTTAACACTCACTCCTTACTTTTATATATGCTCACTACTTTCTTACTTTGATCTTTGATCGATGTGGGACTTGAAATACTAGAGTAAGAAAGTGAACAACTTGGTATATCAAAGTCCCACATCGACCAAATATTAGAATAAGAAAGTAGTGAATATCTATAACACTCACCCCTTACTTTTATAGATGTTCACTATTTTCTTATTCTGATTTTTGGTCGATGTGGGACTTGAAAGACTAGAGTAAGAAAGTGAGTAATTTGGTATATCTCCAAGTCCCACATCGACCAAAGACTAGAGTAAGAAAGTAGTGAGCATCTATAAAATTAGAAGGTGAGTGTTAAATTATAACAAAGACCTATTGGTTTTGAGTAGGCCCGTTGGCTTATTTCAAGGCTTAGGCTTGTTAATTTATATAAAGGCATATTGACTTATTTAAAGGTAGGTCTGTTAACCTATGAAAGACATGTTAACCTATTTAAAGGTAGGTCTGTTAATTTATATAAATGTCTATTGCCCTTTTTAAAGATAGATCTGTTAGCCTATTTAAATGCCTCATTACAAAGTAGGTTTTTAAATAGGCTTTCAGGTCAGACTAAGCTTTTAAAAGATCAGTACGTTGCTTAAAAATTGACCTATTACAGTTCATAAGTAAATTCAGTTATAATTAGAATCTAATGCCAGGACACTGTTTAGGACAAAATCTGGCCTGGCCTGACCTGTTTCCACCCCTTTCCGAAATACTGCTTAAGATTATTATTTGCAATTTACAATAAACCCACCTAATCCGACGTCCTATTATCATTATATTTTTATAAGTAGGTTCAAATGAAAAATATTTTAGAAATAGAAATTTGAAAATAGATCAGTCGTTTTAATTTTTAAGTTAGAAGAATAAGATGCGGTCAAAGATTTTTTATAAAGAATAACATGTGCCCAAAAAAAGATTTAATTGAGGGTCACAAGATTCATGAAAATATTATTGTAAGGGAATTGTTATGGTACTCATGCAAAAAGATGGATACCGGAACATATACTGATGCGGACAAATAAAATGATAACATGCAGATTAACTAATTAAATGAAATTAAGATTGGTTTTTTATAAATTTAATTTCAAATAAATATTCTTTAAAAATGAAATTACAAGATAACCCATTTTGAATTTTTTTTTATATTAATAGATTAAAACTAAAAACAAAAACTAAAATGGAAGACAAAGGATAATACACGGTCTTGAGGGAGAGCCTGGTGTGAGTGTATGCAAAGAGAGAGAGAGAGGGCTAGGACAAGACACAGAATGAGGGTTGTTTCATTCTTGTTTTCGTTATAAATTGAGGGGTGAAAATGTAATTGAATTTTTGTACATATTTGATGGTTTAATATATTTTGCTTGCCTGTATGCTACCCGTTTGATGAAAAACCTAAGTGAACGTCTTAAAAAATGGGATGTCACTGTTCTTTACATTTGTTGACTTAATGCTGATTGGCCATTAGCATTTTTTATAATGAGACAATACCAATAGCAAAGAGTACTTGGTGGCAATGCTGTTAACGTTGGTTGGCATCACAGAGTGCTTGGTTAAATTTTAGGCTTAGATTCATCATGGAGTTCCATTATAATAAACTTAAATTGAAAACTAGTCTTGCTTATTCAACACTTATCGATGCTTAATATAATACAATATGGGAAATAATAATGAAATAGTATGATTGCTGTTTAAGAATTTGTATTATCAGTCAATTGGTTTAGATGCTAAAAGTAATTGCAAATCTAGTTTAGTTTTAATAGTGATGTGTAGTAGTAGTTAAAAAAGAAAAAGAAGGTAAAGTCATTAAGCTTATGGCGCCTTAGTTTTCTATCCCTTTACTTTTGTATGTATCTCCCTCTAACGCCAGATTTGAGCGCCCCCTACATATTTATGTTCATGCATGTTCTTTGTCAATAAAATGATGGACAGGGAAGGATAGGGATGAAAAGAGATTCAAGGTAGAGGCGGCTGGTAATGAATTGATAATGTTTCAAAGGAAAGGAATTTACGATTATGCATCTTATCCCAATTAATAGTTTGTAAACGGACATGAAGAAAAGCAGTTCACCCCCTGATAAAATCTGGCTTTTGAAGTAAAAGAAGAACAATAATCTCCTAAAATTCTTTTATTTGAAAAAAAAAAGGGAGTTTATTGCTTTCAAATTCTATCACTTTAAGAATTATTTTGCAAAAAAAAAAAATACTTTATATGTCAATACCATTATTTCATATGATTATTTTTTTATTAGTCAAACATAAGCACAAATTTTAAAATTTGTTGTGCTTGGGTTCCATATAATTTTCCTTCCTGTAATAATGGTGAACAATGTTTATTTTTCTTTTATGTGTGTGAATGAACGTGGAATTTGACATGAATTATGAATCACCGAAACATACTTTTTTGTGTTTTGACTGAAAGCACATAGCTGTCCTAGCAAAGTTCTGTCTGTCTGTATGGACATAATTTTTCAACTTGTGAAACTGGTAAGTGATAACCCAATAATTATTATTGCAAGTTTGCAACCACTTTTTTTTTTTTTTCTTTATTGATTTAATATAGCAGCCACATTAGGAAACAGAGCGGCATGTCATATGTGCTTGTGGGCCATTAAAATCACAGTCAATCAATATTGAAATAAAGGCTGAAGAATGGACAGAAACCATCGTACGGTCTAACTTTGGCTCTGAGTTAATGATATATAAATAAAGTACAGAGGAGAGAGAGAACGAGGAGGACTGAGGGAGAGAGAGAACAAAAAGATGGATGGGAGGAAAATTGTGGTGGTGGTGGAGGATGTGGATGCAGCTAGAACTGCTCTACGATGGGCTCTTCACAATATCATTCGCTTTGGTGACATAATCGCCCTGCTCCATGTCTACCACTCCACGAGATCAAGAAGCGGAAGCAAAGCTCGTCTTCTTCGCCTAAATGGCTTCCAATTAGCCCTTTCCTTTCAAGACATCTGCAACAACTACCCCAACGTACGTAAGCTTTTTCTTCTAACTTGATTTCTTGTTTCTTTTTGTTCTCTTTCAATTATTATTATATTACTGATTTTGTTATGTTCAAATTAACGGGTATGTGCCATAATCTTAGGATTGTGTTACAGACAAAAGTTGAGATTATTGTCACGGAAGGGGACCTAGAAGGAACAAAGATTGCGGCTACTGTGCGAGAGATTGGAGCTTCAATGCTTGTGGTTGGACTCCATCATCATAGTTTTCTTTACAAGTAAGTCCGATGTGAAAATATTTCAAATTTTGTGGTCAATTTCAAGAGTAGAGGCATATTAGAATTACTAGTACCGCCTACTATAGTTTTGATGGATGATGATCACCCTCTCTAATAACATATGGGTCCTCCCTATCCTTAGAATTTTTTGCCTTTTGGGAAAAAAATTCAAGTTGGATTTGTCTGTTGTCATTGCCATATTGAATTGGGAGATAACATCTGAAATTCAAGGTTCTTTGCATGTGTTTTTGGGGAAAAGAGAAAGGTTATGATCTGATTAAAGTTCAACTTCTATCTAATGGGTACTGCGGATTTCACCTTTTAATTGCATATTGTCAGGAATCTGGAATCAATATCACTCTTCGTTCTGATCTTGGCTTTGATAACACTGCATGGGTTAGGGGGACCTGGGTTTATTGATTGTCCAATTTGTGTTGTGTTCTTTATGCTGCTTTAAATTAAAATGTGTATGCTAGTGGGAGGAGGATACGTCATGTTACATATTAATATAAGAGAGTCATCTAATATAAGAGGGAAAGAAACAAAAAGAATTATAGTAGAATTTATTATTATTTATGTAGGATTCATTAATTTTGATTTTGTATTTTTTTCTCTTATAATATGAACTTTTCATATTAGTAAATAACGTCAAAGTATCCTAATCCATTCTACTGAGCTTCAGGAATTGGTCACGAAAAGCCTTGGCAAATCCACGTGCCTTCTTAGTGATGACAAAACAAGCCAAAAGCTTTTGGGCTCCACTTTTGAATTTGCGTTGCCTTTTAAAGAATTTTTCCTTTTAAAGAAGCACCCAGGCTGCGTTCAGAAATGACTATGATCTAATCGTGTAATATGTCTATCTATCCTCTAAGTTAAATGCCTCAAGAGATCCTTATAAAGCAGGAAGCTCCAATGCTATCTTATTTTTTATATGGCAAATATGAGCTCTAAGCAGGGCCAAAATGGCCTAATAGAGAGGTACATTTGGCTCTGACAATTTATGTGGTGGCTCCACCAAATAGTTACAGAACCACCGAATTGCATTTGACACCTATTCATTGTACTTTGTGTTTTAATCACACCTAGTGCATTGATTTTAGTGTGATTCTTTTATTTATTTTGCCTGTGCAACTTTGTAGTATAACTAGGAGAAATCATACAACTCAAAGCAGTGTTTTTATTCATTTGTCATAGATTGGCAATGGCCCATTCCCTTAACAGTATAGCCAGCAACTTCAACTGCAGAGTACTTGCCATCAAGCAGCCTCCTGCATCGCCAGAGAGGCCCATGGTATCTGCATTAGCTGTACTAGACAGTTCAACCAACATGGACTTTTCACAGATCGATATTTGTAGATTACAGTAAGTTTCCTGACAATCTATCTCACAATCAATAATTCCTCAACATGTTAGATTCTTTATTTCAGATAGGAATTTGGAGTTTATATATTATTAGAAGCCTACATCGTTTCCATATGCTGTTTAAGTAGAAACGTGCTTTAAGTGTATGTTTGCTTTCATCAAAAGGGCTTTGTGATGGCTTTCATCAAAAGGGAAAAATGAGAGGCACAAACACACAATTAAGGTTTCTTAACACAGCTGCTAATAACAGTTAGAATTGCATTGCAGAGTCCCTCATACCCCTCCACCAAAAATTCCATACCGGATCTGCCCCAACCCGTCTGCAATTATTTGGAGATCAAGGAGGACAAGGAGAAGGTGAAGGACACAATTTCGTTCAGAAGATTTTCTTTTGATTAAAATGGTCCCAAAAGTAATTGGGCCGTAATTCTTTTCCTTTCCAATTTCATATAATTTATGTTCAGCTGCCAGCTGCGACACACACATACAAAAGAAGAGTGCAATTGACGTAGTATAGTTTGGTTGTTTATGCCTGCATTTTTCCGATTGTATAAAGGATCTTCTGGTAATATTACCTTCGTACAGATTGGAAGAGCGAGAGAGCATTTTCCGCTTTCTTTATCTTTTTATCTATATCTTCCGAATCTTGCCCCTCTTAGATGACGCCGAAGATGCTATGACACTCCCTCCTTGACACGGGAACTTCTTCGATGGTAATAAATATTTGAAGTCCATGGATGCTCCAAGCACATCTATCCATCGATTTAATATTAAACAAATGAATGGGTGAGATGTCTCACCTGCTACCTTTGTAGAAGGTCATTAATAATGAAATGCCTAAGTTTTGGAAATTAATAATGAGGGATTATCTGGAAGGATGCAGATCGAGGATCCATTCGAACCAACTCACCCTCGTCCAAACATTTAATTATCAGCAGAAATCTTGCCACAAAATCAATCGGCAATTGGATCTAGGAATGCGAGATTTAGTTTTCGTGTTTGTTATGAATGCAACCCAGGTGCAGGTTGTATGGGTGATTGGGAAACAACTGAAATAGAAGAGAACCCAATCTGTTCCCTGTTGTATATAGAAACCAATCTCTGTTTTCTGTTGACTGTGGTGGAAAGCCATTCCTTGTGCCATAGATTTTAATTAGAAGTAGTAGGAAATGGGGTTAGGATGAGGAAGTTAGAGGAGTGAAAATGAAATTGGAAAGCTAAAGGATTACAGGAAGTTAGAAGAATAGTAAGTAAAGGAGAATTTGCATGCATTGTTTGATTCATCATGGTAAAGTGGCATAAGTTTGGTTAATGAACAGAGGTATGGAAGTATGGAACCACCAGCACTGCGAAACAGAGCAAGTTTGAAAGCTTGTAGATGAAATTGTGAATGAAATTGATTTGTTTGTAGGAAGGAAGAGTTTTGTTAAATTCTTCTATATAAGTTCCTCCTAATAATCTTTTTAATACTAAATGAGGAAAGTAGTAAAATTGTTTTGGATCATGATCCGAAATCCCGTCTAGTTGGATTAACCTGGTACACGTATAACCGGATTCCGCCTTAGACGACGTAGGAAAGGCCTTGAATGCAGTCTGGACCTCGAAGTCATGCGCACCAGGCGACAATGGGCCATAATATCAAGATTGCGTAATCCATGTAGAAGAGATATCCCTAAATATTTGTAACTGCTAGTTATTGATTTACGATATTATAGGACTCATAACTGTCTCAGATGATTAAGTAACTTCTATATCAGAGTTCCTATTTTATAGGGATTCGCCCATCAATAGTGGGAAGGTGATCTTACCAAGATACTAATCCTAAATATTTGCTTTCAACACAGATTGCATGAGTATTCTATACACACTCTATAAATACAAGGCTAAGTAACCTTAATCAGGTATCAGTAAATTATTTTCCATATATTGCCTTACTTGTGCACAACCTGACTTGAGCATTGGAGTCCCTTTGCAGGTACCTACCCCTCTGTTTCAATACGCTTGGTCGATGCTGCTGCTCAAGGAGGAAACCTCTATCATGTGCCTATCTCAGGTACCATCTAAATCCAGTTCAGAACATTGGCGCCATCTATGGGAAACAACAAATTTCTAATCCCACACAATCATGGTGAACATACATCAACACTCAAGAAGGGACGCTACGCAACCCTCTGCCAATCAGAGGCAGGGATCAGCAGTGTAATGTCCTCCTCTTCTAGTGCCTCCTCCTGCAGCTGAAGCCTCGATCGTGGGAAACCAAGCATCTGTCCTACAGCCACAGTGTGACGGCCATGAGACCTCATTGTCCGATGAAAGCCCACACCCATCACGAAGGTAGTCCATTTTGGATAGGCTCGACCGCCCTGGAGAGAGAGCTGATAACATCATTCAAGGACCCCGAGCTCGAGTGCAAACACGCCTTGGCCCCGTGAATAACGTTGCTGCTAATCGCGCTTCTAGCTAGAACACCGTCCGCTCTGAGATGACTAGAAATCACCTCCAAGAGTTGGTGGCCCAATAGATGCTGCAGATCGAAGAGCAACGCTGCCAGTTAGACGACCAACGTCGCTGGTTGGACGACCTTGAAAGGTCTATGCACGTAGAGCATGACAACGGAAGGTAGAATACAGCTCAAAACCAGATAGCTCCGTCGCGCGATGAAGTCAACTGTGCCCTAGGAAATAATTTTTTATTGCCCGGAGGCTCCCAACAACCCTTCTCGAATGAATTAATGGCATATAGGATCCCTAGAGGCTTCAAGCCCCCATCCAATCTTGAACAATATGATGGCACGACGGACTCCAAGAGCATCTCGACGCCTACATTCACTCTATGTAATTCCATGGGGGATCCCTAGAATTGCCACGCCAGGCTTTCCCCCTCTTCCTAAAGAAAGGTGCTCTCCCCCTGGTTCTCCACCTTGCAACCGAGGTTTGTCGTCAGATGGGATGATCTCACGCAGTGCTTCTTGTCGCACTACACCATCGCTAAGGAGAAGCCCAAGTCGGTTGACTCCCTTTCCGAGATTCGCCAAGGAAGCAGCGAGTCCCTTCGCGAATATATCAAGAGGTTCAACAATGCCCTTACTCGTGTAGCCAACTCCGATGACCGGATCACACTTCATTATGCTGGAGTGGTCTCCGAACTGATTCCGATTTCTTCTGCTCCTTGGCAAAGATGAAGGCAGAGACTATGAATGAGTTCCATGCTCGCTCCGCGAAATACATTGAATTGGAGGAAACTGTCAAGGATAAAGAGACTTTGGAGAAAGGTGAGCCCACTCACCAGAAAAATAACCGAAGCTCTAACTAACCTCAAAATTCCTCCAAAGGCAATGCTTATTGGCCTAAATATTTTGACTACACTCCTCTGAATGCCTCGCGAGAAACAATTCTCAAAGAGGTGCTTCAGACCGAGTTCCGATATATTAAAAAGCCACAACCTCTGAAAAAGGCAAAGGACCACTCCAAGCACTGTAAGTGGCATAAAAGTTATGGCCACGAAACAGAGGAATGTTATCAGCTCCATGATGTCATTGAATCCTTAATTAAGGAAGGACAACTTCAGAAGTATATAGTCGAGTTTCGAAACAATGACAACCTCGGAAAGCGGAGGGAGCGAAGACGTAGTAATCCCTAACGAAGTTCGACTCCACGACAAAGGAGGAGGACGTATAGCCTAGTCCGGAAATCCTGGACTCTACCCCGCTGTGACGTAAACAACCGGCAAGATCGAAACTGGGATACTTATAATAGAGCCAATAGAACAGATCAGTTAGTAAGTACTATCTCTGGAGGATTTGCAAGACAAGGTCTATCCAACAATTCTTGGAAGAAAACACTTCAGACTGCAGTATTGAGCATTTCTGGCTCTATATGCAGGCCTCGTGTTGATGATAAGGAAGAGCCACCAATCTCTTTCACCGCAAAGGACTACAGTGATATTATCCGGGATCACGATAATCCACTTGTCATCTTTGGAATAATATCTAACACTGAAGTCCGGTGTATTTTTGTAGACTAGGGTAGCTCGGCAGACATAATGTTCATGGACTCTTTCAAAAAGTTGGAGTTTCCCATGTCGGCCTTAACCCTCTATGAAGGCGAGCTCACCAGGTTCTCTGGTGAGAAAATCACCCCAGTGGGATATTTTGAAACATTTTTGACCTTTGGGGACAACAAAGTCTACAGAACCGTCAAAGTTAGATTTTTGGTCGTGGACTGCCCGTTTGCTTACAACATTATTCTGGAGCGACCTACCCTGAAATTCCTTAACAAAAATAATGAGGTGGTCACAATCAAGGGCGACCAAATTGCAGCACACAAGTGTTATAATGAGAGCCTTAAGTAAGAGCACGTATGTCTAACCCGGCTTTGGATCAAGTTAACATCCTTATGACCGAGTTGGATGTTAGAGAAGAGATTTGGGGCACCAGATCTAACTAGAAGGAGAGCTACTTCTACTTCAACTAGGTGGCAAGCCTGATCAGGTCACCAAAATAGGCACAAATCTAGAAGAGCAAAAGAAATGCCAACTGATAGAGTTCCTTCAATGAAATAAGGACCTATTTACATGGACGTCCTCCGACATGCCTAGGCTTGACCCCACTTTCATCTGCCATCGTTTATCTATTAAACGGGATGTGAAGCCGGTCTCCTAGAAGAAGAGGAAAGTCGACCCTGAAAGATAGCAAATCGTTAAGGAGCAAGTCAAAGAACTACTCAGGGCTGGATTTATTAGGGAGATTTCTTACACCATATTGCTCTCCAATGTGGTCTTAGTGAAAATGTCAAACGAAAAGTGGAGGATGTGTTTGGACTACACGACCTAAATAAGGCGTGCCCTAAATATCCATACCCCCTCCCCAACGTTGACAAGTTGGTTGACAACTCATCCAATATCCTTTATGGACGCCTACTCCGGTTATAATCAGATCTTGATGAACCCCAGAGATGAAGATAAAACTGCTTTCATTACCGAGAAGGCAAGCTACTGCTACAGGGTCATACCCTTTGGCTTAAAGAATGTAGGAGCCACCTATCAGCAGATGATGAATAGAGTCTTTGAGGGTCAAGTAGGGAGAATGCTTGAAGTATACATTGACGATATGCTCGTTAAGACCCTGGAGTCCAGATCCCACACAGCTGACCTCGATGAGGTCTTTGCGGAAGTTAGAAGGCACAACATGAGCTCAACCCAGAGAAATGCGCATTCGGGGTCCGAGCTGGGAAGTTCTTAGGCTTCATGTTGACTCATCGTAGAATTAAGGCAAATCCAGATAAATGTCAAGCGGTGCTCGACATGCATAGGCCTCATAATGTAAAAGAGGTTCAACAACTCATAGGGCGGATTGTGGCTCTCACACGCTTCCTTCCTAAAGCTGCTCACAAAATCCTCCCTTTTTTTCAAATTGTTAAAAAAAAAAGGGACAATTTTTTAGTAGACCCAAGAGTGCGAGGACGCCTTCACCTCTCTTAAGAATCTGTTATCATCTCCCCCCATCTTGACCAGGCCAGAACTTGGAGAGACTTTGTATGTGTACCTTTCTGGTCATGAAGAAGCCATCAGTTTAGTACTTATCCGAGAAACGGCCGAAGGCAAGAAGCCAGTCTATTTCATGAGTAAGGTGCTGTAAGGCCCCGAGCTCTGTTATTAGAAGATCAAGAAGGTCACACTTGCCTTGGTCATCACAGCCAGGAGACTAAGGCAATACTTTTAGTGTTATCCGGTTGTAGTAAGGACGGATCAATCAATTTGGAAAATATTACATAAACTGGACCTAGAAGGAAGAATGATCGCTTGGTTCATCGAGATCTCTAAGTTTAGAATCTTATACGAGCCCAGACTAGCAATAAAGGCATAAGCACTTTCAGACTTCCTTGCCGAACTTACATCAGACCCCGAGGAAGTGTCATAGACAGTATTCGTTGATGGATCCTCTAACCCTAAAGGAAGTGGCGTTGGGGTAATCTTCGAAAATTCAGAAGGCATGATAATTGAGAGCTCCCTAAAGTTCGAGTTCCCTACCTCAAACAGCCAGGTAGAGTATGAAGTGTGCATTACTGGATTGACAATGGCTAAGGAATTGGGTGCAACAAGGATCACACTTTACAGTAACTCCCAGCTCATGACATCCCAGATCCAAGGTGACTACCAGGCTAAAAAACCTCTCCTACAGAGATATCTAGCAAAGGTACAAGGGCTCCTTAAGAACTTTCGAACGATGAAGGTGGAGCATATTCCCTGAGAACAAAACTCAAGGGCCGACCTCCTGTCCAAGTTGGCCAGCACGAAGAGCCCGGGGAACAACCGTTCGGTGGTCCAAGAAACCCTATCCCAGCCCTCAATCATGGTTTCAACCATTTTCCAGATTGAAGATACAAAATCCACATGGATCACCCCTATCGTGGAGTATTTACGGTTCGGTATCCGGCCCGAAGACCCAAAGGAAGCTTCTAAGCTAATAAAAATTGTTGTCTGGTACTCCATCTATGATGAGCAATTATATCGGTGAGGATTCTCTTCACCCCTTCTCAAATGTCTGATGCCTAAAGAAGCAGAATATGTACTAGTGGAGGTCTATGAGGGGAGTTGTGGACACCATTTGAGAGGCAAAGCCTTGGCGTTGAAAGCTCTCAAGGATGGTTATTATTGGCCCACTATGGAGGCCAACACAATAGCACACGTCCAAGTCTATGACAAGTACCAGCGCCACTCAGACCACTACCATGCTTTACCGAGGAACTCTCCACAATATTTGTACCTTGGCCATTCTATAAGTGGAGTATGGATATTCTGGGTTCATTCCCTCAAGCATGCAGACAACTAAAATTTTTAGTGGTAGTTGTGGACTACTTTACAAAATAGATCGAGGCCGAGCCTCTGGTCACCATTACCTTAGTCAGAATCCAAAAGTTCACATGGCACCATATTATTACAAGGTTTGGAATCCCGGAGTCCATTGTGACGGATAACAGGACGCAAATCAAAGACAAGGGGTTTGAAGAACTACTTGCTAGGTTAAAAATCAAGCATCATTGCAGCGCTGTAGAAAACCCCCGGACAAATGGACAAACTAAAACTGCCAACTGGGTTATTATTTGCGGACTTAAAAGGAGGTTGGATGAAGCCAAAGAAAACTGGGCCAAACAACTAGATCACGTCCTTTGGGCTTACCGGACTATACCCCACTCTACAATAGGTGAGACTCCCTTCAAGCTCACTTATAGGTGTGTGGCAATGATCCCAGTAGAAATAGGAGAACCCAGCTGACGCCTCCAACATTTCTCAACAGACAGTAACCCCGGATTGATCAGGGAGGACCTAGACCTCTTGGAAGAAAGAAGATGCATTGCCCATATACGCGACACCGCCATCAAATAGAAGACGACAGCGTGATATAACCTAAAAGTTATCCTTAGGAGATTCCAAGTAGGCGATCTTGTACTCCACAGGGATGACATCAGAGGTAAGAATGCCTCCTAGGGGAAGTTAGCCTCTAATTGGGAAGGCCCCTACCGCATTGTGATCAGCACTAACACAGGAGCTTATACCTTGGAAATGTTAACGAACAAGCTAGGGAAGAACTTCAAGAATGCAGATAAACTTAGAAAGTACTATAGCTAAGTGTCTTTTAAGGTCTAGTCTTAGTTTACTTCATGTTTAGTCTGCCCTACTTATTACGGGAGCACTTTGTATGGACCTTAGTCTTAACTTTAATCAATAAAACAAAGTGAATTTTTACTTCACTCTAGGATCGTTCTAGCATGGACAGACTACCATGGTATCCCCCGAGAGTGTCTTATGTTAAAAAGGTTATGCAGTAGAAAAATTCTAAGTTTTGAAAAAATTCTCACACTGAACTATAAGCACGAAAGACCTTGGTAAAGACCACTTATGCCAAAGTCAAGAGGGATCCTAAATGCCCAAATGGTTGGTGACGGACCCCAGACAAGGCTTTACTTATGCGAAAGTCAAGATGGATCCTAAACGTTAAATAGTTGGTGACGGACCCCGGACAAGGCCTTACTTAAACCAAAGCCACGTGGGATCCTAAAAGCCACGATAATTGGCAAAGGACCTCGGACAAGGTCTCTTTAATACTTAAGTCCTAAAGGGGACCACAAGTCCATAACAGGGCTTTGGACCCCGAATTATGATTTTATTCTCATACTTAAGTCCTAAAGGGAACCACAAGTCCATAAAAGAGCGTTAGACCTCGGACAATGGTTTATAATGCATGGAAAATACCTAAAGTCCTAAAAGGAGCCACAAGTCCATAAAAGGGTGTTAGACCCCGAATAATGATTTATAACGTATGGAAAATACATAAGTCCTAAAGGGAACCACAAATCCACAAAAGGGCGTTAGACCCCGGACGATGGAAGTTTCCTACGTCATAAAAAGCTTTGCAAAACAAACACATGCTGGGCATTGGACCTAGAAAGGTTGACCATGAAAATAAACAACTACGCAAGGCAAGGTAAGGCCAAATAAAGGAAAATAAATTAAAAAACCATGGGAACCAGGGTGATTGTCTTTACAAAGTCAACAAACCCCACGCAGGGGGCAAAAGAAAAATCAAAACAAAACACTTGCCTACTCCTCGGCAATTCCCTAGTTGATGGCTATGGCGGACGAAGTTTCAGCAACACTTGGATTTTTTGAGTTAACCCTAGGTTGCACAAGGTGCCCATCCCGTACCACCTTCCTAAAATCCAAGGCGCCCAAGGCTAGAGCAGCCCTGGGATTAAAGAGCTGGACTTGTTGAATGGAGTTCTAAAATGGCTCCCCACTGATATCAGTACAAACAGTGACAAGCTTCTGGACGTCATCTTGCAATGACTTAATCTTAGCATCAGACTGTTGGTCCTTGGTTCGAAGGCCCTCGTTCTCAGTTCGATGTACGGTCATGTACCTCTTAAACTCTGCCAAGATGGAATCCTTTTGCTTCCCAACATCTGTCAGGGCAGCCACCTCCCGCTCCAATTCTGAACCCGGGTCTCAGCATCACTTTTGACCTTCACGGTCTCCTCCATGGCCTTAAGAGCTTGGTTTTCACCTTGCTCAGTGGCCGCTGTTCTCTCCACCATCTCCCGCTCATGCTCTTCACAAACTTGCTCTAAATACTGAGTTTCGACAGCAAGGTGGAGACCAAAAGTCTCAAACCATGCAAAAGTATCCTTCGTGCTACGAAGAGCAAGGTGGTTTGCAACTTTCTCATTCTAGAGGTTGTAGTCGATGAACTCCCGGGCGTCCGATTCTTCATGGTATAAACTGATCGTACCGATGACTTCATCGACCGCCACCTTCTTACCCCGGCCATTCGAGGTACCGTCCTCCACTGCTTTTCTCTTACATGTCTCGATAATCTAGGGAGAGTCCTCCACCTGAATGGTCTCCCTATCCACCATCGAGACTTTAATCGGTGGGGGCAAAGAAGTTGCAACAGCATCCACTGGAGGATCCAACGACTCGGGTGTATTCCTGGCCTTGAAGGCTTCGAGAATTACTAAGGCATTCCCAGTAGACATCTCAGCCAAACTTCCTGCAAAAATAACAGAGGATCAGAGTTATAATATTACTACGAGGTATTATAAAAAATGTTAAACATGCAAATTGACACTTGGACAATGATGTAAACTACCTAGCACAGCCGAAAGAGTCTCATCATACGGGGCCTCCAATATATCTTTGGGTTGAATCAAATCGATCTCCTTGACCCATATTTCAAAGAAATCAACGCATTTTAGTTCCTCGTCATTTAGATGACTTGCTTCTCTCTCGAACGATTGAGTGGAAATTCTCCATGCCCCCAGGTTCCAATATAGGCTGAATGTCGACTCCCCGTTGCTGCCTAACCAAAAGGGATGCTTACCACGATCCGCCGTCAACTTAAAGAACTTCTCTTTGAAATCTTTGTAACTCTCCAGTTAAGGGTAGAAGACCTTCTGCCCTTTCCGCGATCGGATAGAGAGTCAGGTTTTTTTGAGGGACCCTAGCACCATGAACAAAGTACCAGTATAGAAGTAGAAAAATGCTCTATTTGAGCATCGCAATCCGACCAACCGACATATCCTTTCAAAGGTCAAGATGTTTGCCTAACCATTAGGGTGAATCTAAGTTGGAGCAATGGACAGTTGGGAAACAGTACGAGACTGAGATCCTCTTTAAAGGATATTTAATTCCCGATAAAATCAAAGCAGTGGTTTCCCAGAGAATCACAGACTATTACCATCTACAATACCATATATTATGTTCAGAGTTCACGTGAAGAATACTCAAGGGAATCCCAAGAATTAATACTTAGGGGTAATGAACTTGAGGAATGTAATAGCATACCACGGACACCGGCATTTCACATAAAGCATCTGGGATCCGATGTTAATTTTCTGAACTTTTATGTTAATCGCATGCCTGGGTGATCCTGTTGAAATTTGACACTTGGCTGTCCTTCCAAGCGCTAAGCTTGGGGTAACTGTTCTGGACTGTGATTCAAGATCCCGTCTAGTTGGATCAACCTGGCACACGTATAACCGGACTCTGCCCTAGACGACGTAGCAAAAGCCTTGAAGGCAGCCCGGACCCCAGAGCCATGCACATCAGGCGACATTGGGCCATAATATCAAGATTGCATGATCCACGCAGAAGAGATATCCCTAAATATTTATAATTCCTAGTCATTGATTTACGATATTATAGGACTAACAACTATCTCAAATGACTATGTAACTTCTATATAAGAGTTCCTATTTTATAGGGATTTGCCCATCAATAGTGGGAAGGTAATCTTACCAAGATACTAATCCTAAATACCTACTTTCAACACAGATTGCATGAGGATTCTATACACGCTTTATAAATATAACGCTAAGTAACCTTAATCAGGTATCAGTAAATTATTCACCATATATTGCCTTACTTGTGTACAACCTAACTCTAGCATTGTAGTCCCTTTGCAGGTACCCACCCCTGTTTCAATACACTTGGTCGCTGCTACTGCTCAAGGAGGTAACCTCTATCACGTGCCTATCTCAAGTACCATCTGAATCCACTTCAGAACAAAAATGAAAAAGTATATGCATCTAATTTCTTGGGAATGTAAAAAGCATTCAATACTCTGTTTATTTAGTAATTAGGAAGATTAGTAGGAGGATTAGGTAGGTGGATTTAGAATTATTCAGGAAGGAAAGTTGTTTTGTTTCATAAATAAGAAATTAGCGTTTTAGAGTCATGAAAACATGTTGTACAAAAGATGAAGCATGTTTACAAGAAATAGAAAATGATTTTATAAGTTGAAAATCTTGTTGGTAAGTTTGAGTTGGTTTTAGATAAATGATTGTGTTAATAGTTTCTGAAGCTAAGTTATTGATTTAAATTTAGTAGGACTAAAATCAATAGGGATTTAAGTTGGATAGATATCCATGATCTAAGAATGAATCAGATTGTTGAAGCATATTGTAGGGGAAAGTATTTGTTTTAGGAAAAACAATAATTGGTTGTGGTCTGAATGAGGTTTAGATAAATACCTGAATCAGTTGACAATGTTGATTCTCTTCAGTGCATGCCGATTGCGACGGAGGTGCAAGAGGGTAGGTACTTGCAAAAAATACTCTGATACTCAAGTTAGGTCGTGCATAAGGTAGGTAGTATTTTGAATTAGATGCATACATTTGCTACTTTGTGTGGCATTTATAGGAGCGTCTTGGGTGATAAGAATCTTAGTTCAATCTGTCTTAAATGTTGTTAATTAGGATAAGAATTCAATAAGATTATTATCTCCTATAACTAAATCTCCTATTTATGTGGGATATAATTAATGTCTTTATCTATGAGGGATCTTGTGAAAGATTTACGCCTCATGAATAGGTAGATTTACTTATCTAATAATGCACATAAATATCTGTGATCCAATTCTAATGGGCCAAGTTTCTTATGAATGGCTAACCTGAAATCTGATCCAGAACAGTTGCCTCCAGCTTGGAATATAGATGTGGCAGTTGAGTGTCAAGATATCCAAGTTCAACAGGAGCAAATGGCACACATGGGACAAAAGGATCCAAGTCATAACATAAATGTTAGATCTCGCGATGTTTATTACCATAGTGCCGAGATCTGTGATATGTCGTAGAATACCCCCAGTGTTAATGAGTAAGGTTGGGATCCAGAATGGATCACTCTGCTTAAAGTCATCATACCGTCATCCGGGATTCATAGAAGATTATCCCCATACAAATTTTGTTTGTAGGACCCATTTAATTCTGAAAGTAATTTGATCTTGAACTGAGATCCATATTATGATTTATCATAATGTCATTATGTGAGTTCATGATTCGGTTTATATATTCTAGTACAACGTCATGCATCGCTTCAACTCTGAGTGTTTTCCTTTCAACTGCTCTGCTTAGGTATAGTACGCCATGTGGTTGAAAGATATTGCAAACTGTCATTTGGGTTTCGTACTGCCATGATTGTTGTTTTCAATTCGAATTTCAAAATGAAAGTGAAAAGACCCTTTTGCCCCTGTTCGTGGTAACGGTTGGAGGTTACCCCTGCGGCTATAAAAGTGAGTGAGGTGAAATCCCCTCACTTTCCTTTCTTATTTCATTTATGCTTTCACGTTTGACGAACCTAGGTGATTTCTAGTGACTTTCCAGCGAGACTCTAGTGATCGTTTTCTTGCAGTTTCAACCTTTTAACATCTTTTTTCTTCTTCAAAAGCAAGGTACTTCCTTTTCTCACTTTAATTTTCTTCCATATTCTTCCATTGTGAGAGGAAAAATGTCATAAAATAGTGGTGAAGAGAATGTTTCCTTAGAAATCCTTAGTGCTCCGCCGTCTCCACCGCCTCAGGTGCAGCAAAGACATTTTTCTCATGGTGGGGATTCTAATAGAGGTCCAAGGCCGATAATCGGGATGGATATCCTAGAGGTAGTATGAAGGGCGAATCGTGCTAGAGAGCTTGCAAGGAAAAGACCAACACTTTTGCTCTCTACGCTCATGATAGAGTTAGAGAACCTTAGTGAGTCTTCTTCTGATTCTAATGTCAGTGCAGCCTCTATAGGTAATGATATCAATGTGGATATGGCACGTCGGAGAATGGCTCCTTCAAAATCAAGGGAGCACATTTTCCCAAGAGATGTCGGCCTATACCAATGGGTTGACCGTGAAGTCCTAGGCACTCCTTCAAATGTAAAGAATGTAGAAGACGCACGTGCCAAACAGGAATATTTGCACCTCACTGAAGATGGACTTCGTGATAGAGAATATACAATCCGGGCTCCGTCAGACCAAGAAAGGGTCTACTCAACAAGGACGGAAGACGACCACTTCATCTATATGTATGATGTGCTATTTACCCGAATCAGATTTGATAATAGCATATTTTATACACTAATAAACTCTCATTTTTAGTCATTTACACTCTTCATGTACTTAATTGATTGAGTTTGGTTATGTTTTATAAGTTTGGACTCAAATTGGACTTAATTGATTTTTTTAAACATGATTTTAGTTTTACACTATTTTTGTATGTTGGCCATATCTTGAGTTCTAGATGTCTAAAAATTATGTTTTTTACCTTGTAGGAAATATAAGAGAGACCTCTACAACTTTCATGAGAGCTCTAGGGAAAAATCAGACATCTAGTGGAGTTAATTGGACTTGGAAGTTAGAACACGGGTTTTGTGATTGGAACCTGAATAGTGTGCTGTAATCAGGGCATATCTCGAGCTGTAGGGATGATTTTGGGCTGAAACTAATGGTATTTGAAAGTTAAGACAAAAGCCTACAACTTTCATGAAGACCACTTTTCCAAAATCTGACGCATGCCATGAGTTCAACACTGAATGATTTCAGAGACAAAGAATCTCAATAATTTTCTATCATCAAAAGTAATTTGGCATTTTGCACTCATCCACCCACTCATCCACTCACTCATTAATCAGCCTCCTTGTCATTTTGTATCCCTAATCCTCTATAAAAGGCACCATTGGCCGATCATTTAGGAATCTTAGTTTTGGAGATCAAAATCATGCTATTGTGTTACTTATTTCTCTTATTGTAATTTTCTTGTGTTCTAAATTGAAATTATGTTCTTCTTCTTCTTCTTCTCTCTTTCTTTCTTCTTGTCTATGAGTAACTAATTTTCATTTTACTCAGGTAAAAGGGTGAAGCTTTTGGTAATAAATTAAGGTTAGATTAATTTCTTTCTTGTGTTTAAATGATATATTATCAAGTGGTCATTATACGTGTTGTATTTTATTTTCAATCAATTTAGAAACCCTCCTTGTAAAATGGAGATGTTGATTCATTGTAGACAAGAGGTTAGCACAATGAATACTTGAACCTATTTATAAGTAATGGTGTTAATAAATAATTAAAGTAACCATAATATAATTACGTATATAATCTCAAATGAACTTTGAATGTTGTATTTTTCGATTGGAACTTCTATTATGCGTGGATTCTAATTGAGTTATAAAAAATATTAATCTTGTCCTTAATTTACTTACCAAGAGTGCTTTTCCTAAACCAAGTAAATCCTTTTTATTTGTGACCAAGTTTTATCACTTTTATTATTGTGACAAAATATTTTTCTTACGTCAAAGAATTTTTCTTCATCAATTCCATGTGGATCGACCTCGGACTCACGAAAATTTATGACTTGAAACAACCTGTACTTGAGTTTGTAACTTTTAATTCGCATCAAGATTTTGATTTCCATTCTCCGATTTCGAGATTGGAGTCCTGAACCACTTGTAGGTAGCTCCAACTCAACTACATCCAAACGCATGAGGCTTTATCGGGTCTTTCGAGCCTATTTGTAGGACCTTTGAATGGTTGTACTTCGTTAGTTCTTTCTTCTTTCTTTTCACCCAGTTTTCACCCTTCGAGAATAGTTTCCAAAAAGGGTGGATCACTTTGCACGCACAAGCAGGGCAAAAAGTGTTCAAACTTTACCAAGAGTCTTTCAAAAACTTCAAGAATGACTTCTTTCGAGTTGAAGGAGCTTTAGGGTCAACACCTTTTTTCTTTACCTCGGATGGCAAACCAATGATGTACTTATATTGGACCCAGGAGGCATGGGATAGAAGCTTGGAGGAAATAGAAACGCTGATGTCCACGCTGTCTGAGGATGAGGCTAACATCCTCAACTTCCTAGTTGAGTGGGCCAATAAGGGCGAGGCCATATATTGTAAAGATGTCTTAGATGAGCCATCTGACTCCATAAAACTATTATTAGGCATCTCGTCATACATATATTTGAATGACTTGTATTTCCTATTATTTTTCTAAGTATTGTAATATATTTGTTTCTTGTTTCTAGATAGTATAGTACCTCCTAGCGGTCTCAAAGCTCTCGCTATGTGACTAGCTATAAGGAAAGCTAGGGCATCGGGGTCTGAATCTTGGACCACAATTGCCGTTCCACCACCTTAACCTATGATGGTTGTTCCTCCACCACCACTTGTTGTATAAGAGGCAGAGCTCGGACCTCCTGCGCAACCCCTTCGGCCTTGAAAGAGGAAGGCAGATAGCCAAAGGGACTAAAGGAGGAAAAGATCGATAATCGAGACTACTCCCCTTGACCTTACCTCTAGTCGAGAGTCCAAAATCCTAGAGAGCGCACCCCTGCACCTTTCTCTAGGGTCAGTCTGGGGCAGAAAGGTTGATCCTAGGAGGATCATTGACAACACTCTTTTGTCCCCAACTGACCAAGACATATTAATAGAGCAGGACTTACTAAAGCTTCTCTGGGATGCCTAGGTGTGGGTGATAACTTCATAGAATATAGTTATTATTGCCCTATTTTTGTGCGTAAAGAATGTTTAGTTCTTGTTTATAATGCATATTTAGAAGGTTTTATGTTTATATATGTCATATTCTAATATGGATACCTTCCTATGTGATATTGAGTAATTTGTGCATATTTGGTAAGAGATTGAGTGAATTTGTATTTGTTATTGATTTGATGATTTCTCTATTATAGGAAAGGCTCTAAACAAGTTGATATATGGAGCATTTGAGCCAAAATTGGAAGAGGAAGCTAAATTTGCATCTCAGCAGACAACACCACGACATAGGCATATTAATGCCACGGCAGTGGTGAATCCTCTACTTCAGTATAAGGACCCGAGGCCAAAGTGTCGCGGTGCAAGGGAATGAATGCCGCAACGGAGGTGACCTAAATATCTAAAGCACTGCGACACTAAAAAGTGGATGCCACGGCGTCTGTGACTTAATTGTATGCATGCTGCGATGTAGCCATGTTAATGCCGCGGCGTGCCCTATTTTTCTAAGTCTATAAATAATGTTTTATCATATTTTGTAATTAGACTTTACTTAGTTTAGAGAAGTTGCGCTAGGTTTTACTGTTTGGAGGCTGAGGGAGGCTAAGGAAGCAAGGTTGGAGGCCATTTTCTTCATAGAAGGAGATTCAAGCATCAAAGAATCAAATTCATGAGCTTCCTTCCTTCTCCTTTCTCTTTTTTCTCTTTCATCTATCTTGAGCATGATTTTTATGGTTGTATTTTCGTGTTCAATGATTGGCTAAGCTATATTTAGGGATTTAGGGATGACTTTGAATCCTCCTATGAATATTAATGATTTTGTAATCTTTTGAGTATATATTAATGTTTGGTTTTATTTAATCATATAGTTCTTAATGCTCTTGATTGTTTGATTAGCTTTTGAGTGATTTGATGAAATCTGATGAACCTAGACATAGGAATTTGGATTTTAGATCTAATGTATGGTTGATGCATGTTCGATTTCATTCAATTGGCTTGGATAAGTTCATTCGCTAACTAGATAGAAATATACCTTTTAGCCATGCATAGTGTGTGATTGAGAATAGATCGTTCATGAGTGGATTTTGGTTCTAACTAAGGAGTTAGGTAAATGAACCTATGGTTGATTAACCTAGACATAGGCTTTTAACTAAATCGGATTCTCAAGCTAACTTAATCATTTTATTGATGTTGTTTGTAAGGATTGCATGTTATTAATTGACATAGGAGGTGAAGAAGGATTTTCTAAAGCTCTAAACATTATCTTTATTGCTTTGTAGTTTAGATTTAGTTTATTTGCACTTTCTCTATTTTTATGTTCTTGAATAGAATTAGTTAAGCTATTGGTTGATACTTAGCTTTGGAAGCCAACATCCTCGCGGGAACAAACTTTATTTTTCATTGTATTACTTGAATGACCCATGCACTTGCGGTACACAAATGGTCTAATAGTGGGCCTAGCGTAATCTTCTGTCCTTTGATTTTGGGAATTTGCTTTCAAGTTTGTTCGTCACACTTAGGAGTTGGAGAAAGAACTGGACGCCCTTTGGTGTGAAAAACAAAGGCTCGAGCTGGCCATTGCTCAAAAGGATGGGCAGCTGGACCAAATCAATGAAGAGCTCGGCTTGCACAAGGCTGAGATCATCGGGCTCTAGGCCAGGGTTACCGAGGAGGTTACTGAGGTTACCAGGCTCTGGGCCCAAATTGCTGAAGGAGTTGCTCGGGAGAATAATTATGAAGATCAGTTAACTCTTGTGTCAGTGAAGGTCAGCGGGGAAGAGGTAGCAGAAAACTCGGAAGGCATCTAAGTAGAAGAGGCTGAGGCAGCTGAAAAACCTACTACGAAGGAGCCTACCCCAGAAGCTTGATTCTTTCTTTTGTTTCTTTTCATTTTACCCCTAGTGTGGGGCTCATTTTGTTTGTACTTGAACAAATCTCGATTTCGAGCATTTATTTAATGTTAATACTTAGAATATTTTCTTCATATTCTTATTGTCTTTTGCTTTTTCCTCACCGAGATGGGTTCAACGCTCGATCTCGGGGATTCCATTTACACTTAGCATATATTCTAACTTTTATTTGATTAAGATGGGTCCAACGCTCGATCTCGGTGTTTTTCTTCTACATTTAGCAAATGCTCATGTTTTTCTCAACCAAGATGGGTCCAACTCTCGATCTCGATGGTTCTATTTACACTAAGCGAACACTTGTGTTTTTCTCAACCGAGATAGGTCCAATGCTCGATCTCAGTAGTTCTTTTACACTTAGTGAACGCTCAATTTATTTATTAGAAATGTTTCACCACTTTTATTGACACTCAGTCAAATTTTTAAGTATGAAATTACGAAGTATAGTTTTGACACAGAAGTCTTTTAGATTCGCATCCACATACTACTACTAGTGACATATCAAATTTATACAAACTGTACATCATTGTACTTGATATACATAGCCTGCCTTCAAGGCACAAAATCTATACAATTAAGTATCAAGCTTTAAACAAAAAGAGATAAAGTATCTTTATATCAAAGTTCTTCCTCTCACTTGGCTTCATACATTCTTCCTGGAATCATCATGGAAATACAAACAAATGGGGGTGAGAATCTTATAATTCTCAGTAGTTTGTTATAAAAACCATGTCATCATAACAATTTCAGCTGTTTCGGGAAAAATCAAGTGAATCTTACTAATTAATTTTACAGAAAGGTGGCTATTGCCAAAATAATGCCTTTCTCTTCTCGAAACAGAGATTCAATTTGTATCCTTTATCAAAATCATTTGCAAAATCAAATAATTCATCAACTCTCGTCATTTATCAGGAATAATCATTTATCTTATATCATCAATCGTCATATGTCATTGTTCACCATATCTCATCATTATCATATCTCATCATGTGTCAAAACGGTATGGAGGGAATGTCCATCCTTACACCTTACACTTGGTAGTAGTTTGCTTTTAGGTTGGTGCACTTCAACCTATTTTTAACAGTCTTATCTTGTTGTACAGAACTACTCCGATTAACTCAGGCCACTTCTAGTGAGGGAATGTCCATCATCATTCTAAAGTTATAGGTAGAGAAGAAATGTCCGTCCTCAGCTACTTTGATAGGGAATGTGTCATCCTTCCTCATACTATCAATGATTTAGGATCACCTCAAGTAGAGAAGGAATGTTCATGCTCAACTACTTATTATCTAGGGAAACTCAGGTAAAGAGGGAGGGAATGTCCATCCTCAACCTCAATTACTCTGGTAGAAGGAATGTCGCATCCTCTTATACCATTGTCCAAGTCTTACCCTAGATACGAGGGTAATTTCCTAGATAATGGGTTACCCTTGAAAATTAAATAGGATCTCATTATTAAACATCTTGATCTTCATCCTCTTCATGCATGCAACAAGATGCTTCGTCGTATCATTTCACAATTTATGCTAGATGCACAAAGTGATCGTTATCTTCATGTTTCATACAGATCATCATCCATTCTTAATTAATTTGATGCATCTTAAAATCATTTCCATGGTTGATTAGATTCATATTCAAATCACAAACAAGCTATTTATAATGCATTGATCTATAGTTTGGGTTTACATTTGGTTCCCATGGGTAAAAGACTTTATTTTCTCAATTTAGGGACATGGTAATCAATTACTAGCTTGACAGAGGCTTGGTAATCTATTACCCACTGGTGGTAATCAATCACCACTTAAATTTTGAACTTCCAAAAGCATGGTAATCGATTACCAGCTTGTGATAATCAATTACCACAATTTTGGAACACATTTCGTAGCTTGATAATTGATTACCAACTCGTGGTAATCGATTACCAGTTGGAATTTTTTAGAAAAAAGAGTGTTGAACCATTGCAACCCAAAACCAAACTAATATATATCAACCACAACATCAATATTTCATATATATACATTCAAATCATTCCAGAAATGGCAAACCAAATATCGGCATCATAAAGCCCATTTTCAAATCACAAATTTCATCAAGTATCCAAGCTAAAATTTAAGTTCATAACTTATAAACAAAACATATAGACGTCATTCTATCTTCACCATCTCAAAATCATTTCCTAATTCTCAATTAAATTATCAATTCATAATCCTTAACTCTGTGTTTGAATATTTTTTCATTAATGGAACGGTACGGAATAGGTGGGGATGGACCGGAAAGAAAAAATAAGGAATGGAACATAGTTACCATTCTCTTTATTTAGAAGTTTCATTAACGAAACAGAACTTCATTACCCATGTGTTCCCCCTATTCCACCTTAATTTTGGGGGAAACAAAATTTGGACATTTGAGGGAAAAATGGGGGAAATGGTTCCCCATGTGTTCCGTCCCCTTCCTATGTATTTTAAAACTCCCAAACAAAGGAAGTTATTTTCCTTCTCTTTCTATTTTCCTCATTACTTATCATTCAAACATAGTGTAAGAAATAAGAGAAAGATAAATAAAGTGAAGGAAAACACCCCAACCTTATTCTATTTGGACAGCCTTTCCTTTTTCTTTCTTTCTTTCCTTCTCTTTTTCCTCTTATCTTTCCTTTTTCCTTTGCCTCTTTCTTTCTCTATTTTCTTTTCTTCCTTCTGCTGAACCACGAGAGAAACGAGAGAGTGTGAAGAATAAAATGAGAGAAAAGTCAAAGTGAAGATAAGAAAAGTAGAGAGAAGAGGCAGTGGAAGAGAAGATAAGAGGGAAGGAGTAAAATTTAGATGGAAGCATTGTATCTGATACTTTGGTCTTCCATTATCAAATTTTCTAACCTTCATAAGTATTATAAAAAATTCTATAATTTCATTCAATTATTAGTTTCATCATTTAACAATTATTCTCATACGCCTTTATCAGTCACTAAGCTTCATTATTCTTTCCTAGGTTAAGTTAAGCCTATGGAGTTGAATTAAGAAGCTTTCAAACATTTATTTTAATTTGTTTCCATTCTTAGATTAACATTCATCTTATCTTTGACATTTGCCCATAATCTTCTAACCTTTTGAGCTACTTTTCTATTTAGTTTGACCTTTAAACACTTACAGGGTATCATTAAGGATACAAAATCAATTCATTTGATCCTCCAAAATTTACTATAGCTCATTCCAATCATTTGTGACTTAGAGATAAATTTTCATATTTTTTTTATTTTCTCAGCTATTTATGCAAAAATCTGAGTTTATATGAGCTACTTCTCACATTTAGTGTTATAGATTTATGCTCAAACTAATCCAAATTGTTACCAAAGTTAACAAGTGACCTATACCAGTATTATTGAACTTCTATAACCCTGATTAGGACTATTAAGTTAGGGAGTATGTTACACCTAATACTCTTAACCTCTTTAAACCTTTTTTAGGCTTATAGGTCAAGTTCAATGCTGAAATTATAAAGTATGATTTTGACATAGAAGCCTCTTGGAGTGGCGTCCACATATCCTGGGTTATGGTCGAATACGCTTAACCTTTGTAAACTTTTAAGTTTATGGGTTAAGATCAGTCTCATTAGAGTGTTGGGAATTGCGGATCAAAATATCTCGCAGCGGAATAATAGGATTCCCACACAGGATCCATGCGAAAAGTCCATAATCCGAGTTTTTTTTAAAATTTACCTCTTGAAGCGTGAAAACCACAAGCGAGGTGAATCACCAACACCGTAATAGCGACGATGTTTCTGCGGTATCCACACGAACAGACTTGCAAAAGGAGTCACGCCTCTTTTCGCGGTGCTAGCCTAGAAGAGAAGAACCTTTCACCGTCTCTCACTCACTTTCTTAGGTGCGGCTAGGGTTATGATGTAACATCTATAGCAGCCCCTTTTAACAAATCCTGAGTGTGAGCAGTAAGTTGTGTAACCCTAAAACCCATCTGTCATGAGTTAGGCCCACAATTGAATCCGAGTCCAACTTGGATCCTTATTGCTCCAATTTAGTCTGTTCTAAGTGTGCGACCTGCAGTTCTCATGATGTTGGTAGTAATATTAAAATCTCATTTTAATATTACAAACAAAGAGCGATATCTAGCAACACATCAAAACCCAAGTAATGAGAATGTCAATGATTTGACATAACCTATCCGTGATCAATGTTTCCGTCCCTTTGTCAAGATATCTAGATTGAACACAAGGCATGGAATCGCGTCACCCTTGTATAGTCCAATCATTCGTGATACTCGAGTAGACTTTGTAACAATAAATGAGATCAATATCTCATATTGACTCATTTGAGCATATGCATTTCGCGGTCTCACTCAATCGGGGGCCCGAAGATATCGCTCCTGTTATGTAGGAGTGACAAATTCCATCTAGGTCACTCACATCCCTCTGCATGATTTGCGGTATGTCCAATAACCAACTTTATAATCACCTTGTTACAGATGACGTTTGATGGCATTAAAACACACAACTCCTCATGTAGGAATCGTAGTGATTTCAGGTCAAAGGACCACAAACACCATTATCACTATGAGAATCGCTTATGACACTCACGTAACAATCCATGTAGCGTTCTCATGGTGGGTCACCCATCATTACTCTAATATGTACCAATGTGAAGACTTGATATCTCATATCCATGACCCGTGAGATGCGGTCATCGGTCTACACATACTAGTCTCAATGTATTATTGTTGTCCTAATTAACAATAATACTTGACTAGTGACATTTAAGAATAGTGTTGTAACCAAAAGGATCTCACGATCAAGTCATCCACTTGATGTCCTATGGCATCAAACTTACTATTCTAAGGACTTTATTATATTTATCAAAAAGAACACAATAAATGAAATGCCTCATATATAAAATAGCATAATAGAATATATGTAAATACAGAAAATGTATTAGCCTCTAGGGCATACACCAACATAGAGTACAGGTTAAAACCCCTTAATGCACTCCTTGAACTCAAATACCAGTCAAATGGATTTCTCTTTTGACCTTCATTTACACATCAGAATAACTAATCCTAATTGGACCTTGTATTCCTCATATCACTCCAAAGTATGATAATCTTGTGGGTTGCAATAGTCATAACTGAATAAAATAATCAAAAGTGTTGAAGAAATAATAACTGATTCATTCATATCAGAACTCGTCACTTACATGATAAAAATAACAATTAAAGGCATTTAACTATAATATTTCCTTAGCTTATCAGCATTTTAGAAATTCTTGATAGTCTTGCCAAAGAGGATGATAATAGCCTAATTTTACATATTTTTGTTATAAAAAGTAGGCACTATTATGACTGAATATGATTAATTTTAATGATTTTCAAATATTATTATTTATTTATTAAGAGAAGCTAATTTTACTTAATTATCATTATAGGATTTAACGAAAGTGACAACTTTTAATAATAGGGAAGAATCATGCTACAATTGAAACCATGACATCTAAAAGCCCAAAAGCTAGCTTATAATCTGCAATATATAATAAGCCCATTATGCATGTGGCTCCATTTGCTATTATTATTGTTCTAAAGTGGACTTAGAGGATACCTGTGATAGGCACGTGAACGGTGGTTTCCTCCTTTGACAGCAACGATGAAGCGTGTTGAGCCAGGGGGTGGGGGTACCTGCAAAAGGACTCCGATGCTTAAGTTAAGCTGTGCTCAAATAATGAGGAGTATATTAAGTAATTTACTGATACCTGATTAAGGCTACTTAGCCTTGTATTTATAGAGCGTGTATAGAATCCTTGTGTAATCTATATTGAATGCAGGTATTTATGATTAGTATCCTGAGAATGATTACTTTCCTTCTATAGCTGGGATTGATCATTATAAGTTAGGAACTTTCAATATGTAAAAGCTGCATATCAATCTGAGAATGTTATGGATCCTATAATATCGTAAGTAGATGATTGGCAATCATAGATATTTAGGAATATATCCTTTGCACATATCTATCAGTCTTAACATTATGGCCCAACTTCGCTCAGTGTGTATGGCTTCGAGGTCCGGACTGTATTCAAGGCCTTAGCTACGTTGTCCAAAACGGAGTCCGGCAATACGTGTCTTGGGTCGGTCCAACTGAGCGGGATCCTAGATCACGGTCCAGAACAGTTGCCCCCAGCTTGGTGCTTGGAGGGATAGCCATGTGCCAAGTTTTAATCGGATTGCCTGGACATACGATTATCGCGGGACTCCGAAAAGTCAACTCTGGATCCCGGATGTTTTACGTGTGATGTCAGGGTTCATGGTATGCCGTCACATCATTTAGATCCTCTACCCCCAAGTATTAATTGTTGGGATTTCCTTAGACGGTTTCCACACCAACTCTGGATGTAACAGTCTACGACCTCCTTGGGAGTTATTACTTTGACTTCATTGGTAATTAAATATCCTTTAAAGAGGATCTCTATTTCGTACTGTTTCCCAACTGCTTGATGCTCTGCAACAAATCAGAAATTCGAAGCATAGAACATGGTTGTCATCATGTAATCAGACTGCCTTTTTCGGGGGCCAATTGAGGTGCTTTATTTTCTCTATAAATAAGGAATGTTTGCACTAAAGTTGGCATCGCCTTCCTTTCACTTTGCAACTCTATCTGAGAATGCCTTTCCCTGAGAGAGTAATTTCCCCTTCGTCCTTTGTACTTAGATGGAGGGTTTTGCCCCTGTAAGGGTTATCCTTTTAATCCTTTTGAAATTCCTGAAAGTAATTGATTCTCATAAAACAACTTCCTTTCTTCAAAGGAACCTTTCTTTCTTGGCATAAAGTGGAGTAGCCATGCATTTAGGGAGGCGAAAGCCTTTCTATCCTAGCGTACACTTGGGTGTCTAATCCAACATGTTGTTAGGATGGAATAATGCTTCCGTCAACCAATGCAAAGGATTCAATGGAGCACATTGTTTCTTCCTCTAACTTCTTCCTGGGTTATTTGGAGGCACCTGGCCAGTCTTCTTCATAGTACAACTAGAAATGTAAGAATGCCGTCAAAGGAAAGGAAGATCCTTTTGGAGCAACTTAGGGTGATTCCCTTTTTTTGACCTGCTCTGCAAAGAGACGACTGGGGTCTGCCTTTATTATCACAATGAAGGAAGAAGGGAAGAAGAAATGGTGTGGCTTCATTCCGTTTCGGTGAAGAGAGTGTAGGAAATATGGATGTGACTGTGAATGTGACCGCACGACAGGATGCTCCTGCTATGACATCCTATCCTGAAGCTCTCTTACGGACGTGTTTGATCCTTCCTCGGAGAGATGGGGTTCCTGCTTTACTTCATTCCCGGGAGTTTGGAAGGTGATTCGGTCAGAGTCCTGTTAGCCTTTGGATCATACCCTGCCCAAACGCGGAGAGGAAAAGATTGATGCTCTACCCTTATACATTTCATGTCTCAGTATTTTCTTTTCCCTCTTTTTTAAATGCAAGACGATGTATGGAATGAGAATTAATAAAAATTTGTAGATTATGAACTTGTACGGTGTCCGTTTTCTTTTGCCTCTTCTGTCCAACATTTTAACTTCCTACTTTCCACCTCACGTAATCCGGGTTAAATCCAACGTTTACCTCGTAGATGTGTTGCCCTCAACTCAGCTTTTAGTCATTGGCACGATGAAAAGATGAGTTATAACTCCGAGCATTGGGGTCCGTTTAAAGTTTGTGAATATAGGCCCTTAAGGTGGCATGTCCTTTGATTTGCTACGTAACCATCTCCTCGATTGCCATGACAGCTGCGAAAGACACGTGGCGCGTGTTAGTTGGGCAAACGTGCCTTGTGTGCTGCACGCCATAATAGATGTGTTTCGAAACTAAAGTTGTCTTGATGATTGTACCCCTAAAACCGTCTCATCTCTTTAATTAGGGTTTAAAGATATCTTCCTTTACTATTTCTGAGCACGAGTAATCTTCTGCGAGACTATTTATTGACCCATTCTGTGAACAAGGTGGTATGATTTCAAGTTGCTTGCAGCGATGATTTTTGGGCTTTTACTCTTCGTACATTCTAAAGGTACGCCCTTTATCATGTTTTTGCTTGTACTTACTTTATATGCCCACTGAGAAGCATCCACCTCGCCGTCCAAAGGGCGGTCGAGGAAGTCCGAGAAGGGCTTATGCCCATATGGACTTCGAGGCTATGATTCAAGGGTTTAGAGATGAGTGTGGACCCGAATTGGGTTCGCTCGCTTCTTTCTCTTGTATGGATCAAAGGGAGCCCTTGATTTTGATATTAGCTTACGGTCTCGTTGGGTATTTTCAAGTTTTCAATGGCGAGGAAGAGAATGGTGAGGCAATCGAGGGCAAACGAAGAAGAGCATCTGGTTCTTGCCCCGATGAGGCCCACTTACCCTTGGGTAACCAACAACTTTTGGAACCAAACCTCTATGTACTCCTCGGAGGCGAGAATCAGAGAGCTTTTGGGCGATCTAAAGTTGACGAAAAGGGGTTTAGGGGATCGAAAGTTCTAAGTGCTATGCTTGGAGCAGGACAATAGAGTATGTATGCAACGAGGGGAGGGTTCGGACTTTATGTTCTTTTACGAGGGCCTTTTCATAGATCAAGGTCTTTGTCTTCCATTCATTGATTTCCAAATATCAGTTCTTTGGATGTTACAGGCTGCCCCTACATAGATTCACCCTAATGGGTTGGGTAATATATTAGCCTTTGAGAGGCTGTGTAGGGTAATCGGTCTTCGGTGCTCTGAGGGAGCTTTCTTTTATTTCTTCACTCGGTGGAGTATTCAAGGGGGAGGGGCCTTGCACCAATCCTAGATGTCCGTCAAATCAAGGTCCGGGATGAAAATGTTTGAAATTTTCCTGGACAGCTATAAGGAATGGAAGTATAAATTCTTCAAATTAACTGCAGCCAAAGTCATCTGCCCCTTCTACTTGAGGGATGACGGGGAGTCCAAATTCTGTCTATACTGGAACCGGTATGCTTGGGATGTCCCCATCAAATCCATTGAAAAAGAGAAGAAGGATTTGGATGAAGGGGATACCTAATGTGTTGAGTTTCTGATCGAGTGGGGCTCAAAAGTTATCCCGATTAAATGTAAAGGCATTCTGAACATTTCTAATGATGACTATTTTTGGGCTATTCTTGGTAGGGTATTTGATCTGTATAAATGCCTTTTTTGTGGGTTTGGTTTCTATAAGCTTCTAACATCCCTTTTCTCCTTGTTGTAGACAATATGGCCACCAATAAGAGAGCTGGAGATTCGATTGAGGCGCTCCAAGCTTTGAAAGCCAGGAGGAATCAAGCCGGATCCTCTCGCAGCCAACCTACCTCTGTCCGACCTCTAGTGTTAAGAGAACCGGCTTATGAGGTCGCGACTCAACCTCAACAAGGAAAAAAGAGGAAAGCCGCAAAAAATGTCTCAACAGGTTGACAGGGCAAGATAAAGGCCATAGAAGGGGATTCTGGTCAGAGGGTGAATCCTTTGCCCCTCATTACCGGGGATAGGGTTCTCTCTGAGTTTATCTATGAGATTCTTCTGAGTGATGATGTTATGAGGCTCATCACTTGGCGCAAAGTTCCTGAGGCCCTGTCTTTGTTCCAGATTTCTGCTCTCTGTACTGCCGCCGAAACCCAGCTTCTTGAGAGATCGGTGGCGGAATTCGAAAAGAGAGCCGAGAATGAGCTGAAAGCGACAGAAGCTGAGGGAAAACGGTAACTGGAGGAGTCCCTGAAGGGCAAGGAGGAGTTGGAGGCAAAGCTTGTTGGGGTTGAGAAGGATCTTGCCAACTCCCAAGCTTTACTTGTCGCAGAAAGGAAACAATTTGAAGTTTCGCTTGCTAAACTTCAGGAAAGAGTGGATGTGCTGGAGAGAGAAGGTGATGACCTGCTAGCCATTAGTACTAACATAGGCATTGATCAGTTCTATAATGCGGTGGCCTAAATTCAATACTTTAATCCTGAGGTGGAGCTTGCACTGGCGAAGGTTAGTCCGGACAAAATTTTCTGGGATAGGAATCTAGTTGTTGTTGGAATGACTAGTGGTCCGAGTGCTCCTAACTATATTGAAGATGTATATGCTCCCGTGATGGATTTGATTGAGGAAGATCCCGGCAAAAGCCAACAGAGGGTAGAGAGGAGTGAAATTGAACCATAACTTGCCGTTCTTGCTTGTCCCCTGCGTGGTGTTTGTTAGCTTTATATGAACGATTGCCCTAATTTTCCTAGTTATTCTTTATTTTGCACCCTCATTTTCGTATATTTTTGGATTGATTATTTTGGGTCCAACGCCCTTCGTAACGTTTATCTTGCACATTTCAGGAAGTTTTATAGGTATTAGAACCCGCCTTTTGTGGACTTGTGATATCCCTATGAGACCTAGGTTTTATGGTAGAAGCTTTTCCCGGGGTCCTGAGTCTCTCATAGACTTGAGGATCCTCTTAGGGCTGTAAGATGGGAAGAAAACCTTGTCAGGGGATATTTGCTAATTTATTTGGTTTTCAAGATCCTTCTTGACTTTGGTATAAGTAAGGCCGTGTCTGGGGTCCATCACCAAGATTGGGATATTCCAGAGCCCGCTTGACCTTGTCATAAGTAGGGCCTGGTTCTAGGGTCCATCACCACCATTGGGTTGTTCCGGAGCACGCTTGACCTTAGCATAAGTGATTATTGCCGGGGTCTTTAGTGCACCTGGTTTAGCGCGAGAATTCTCCCAAAACTTGGGATTTTTCTGCTACGCAACCTTCTTAGCACAAGATGCTTTCTGGGGGAACTGTGTTAACTAATTCGTCTAGGACATCCTTTGAGTAGAGTAAAGTGCCACTTTGTTTTATTAATTTAAAGGAGGACTAAGGTCCGTACAAAGCGTTGCCATAGGATTGGAATACTTGGGCCTATTAAGCATGGAGTAGATTAAGGCTAGGTCTCAAAAGGCACCTAACTATAGTATTTTTGGAGTTTGTCTGCGTTCTATAAGTTCTTCACCGGCTTTCCTGTTAACGTCTTGATGGTGTAAGCTCCTTTGCCGGTGCTGGTTATAATGCGGTAAGGGCCTTCCCAGTTCGGGGCTAATTTCCCCTGAGAGGCCTTTTTCCCTCCGATGTTAGCTCAGTAGAGTACGAGATCACCTGGTTGAAATCTTTTAGGGATCACTTTGAGGTTATAGCGTGCAACCATTCTCTGTTTAATGGTGGCATTGCATATGTGAGTGATGCATCTTCCTTCTTCCAAGTGATCTAAGTCTTCTCTGATCAAGCCGAGGTTATTGTCTTTTGAGAAATGTTGGAGACGCCAGCTGGGTTCTCCTATTTCCACTGGAATCATTGCCTCACATCCGTAAGTGGGCCTAAAAGGAGTCTCACCAGTGGTGGAGTGGGGCGTAGTTCAGTAGGCCCAGAGGACGTGGTCCAACTGTTCGGTCAAACTTTCTTTGGCTTCGTCCAATCTTCTCTTTAGGCCGCAGACAATAACCCAGTTAGCGGCTTCCGCTTGCCCATTAGTTCAGGGGTTCTCAACTGCGCTACAATGATGTTTGATCTTTAAACCGGTGAGTAGTTCTTCAAACCCCTTATCCTTGAACTGCATTCCATTGTCTGTCACAATAGACTCTGGGATGTTGAACCTAGTAATGATGTGGCGCCATGTGAACTTCTGAATTTTCGCTGAGCTAATGGTAAACAAAGGTTCAGCTTCGATCCATTTAGTGAAGTAGTCCACAGCTACCACTAAGAACTTCAGTTGTCCAGGGGCTTGAGGGAAAGGACCCAAGATGTCCATGCCTCATCTGTGGAATGGCCAAGGTATATATATCGTGGATAGCTCTTTGGGTGGAGCATGGTAGTGGTCTGAGTGACGCTGGCATTGGTCACAGACTTGGACGTGAGCTATTGCATCGGCCTCTATTGTGGGCCAATAATAACCGGCCCTAAGGGCTTTCAGTGCCAGAGCTTTGCCTCCCAAATGGTGTCCACAACTTCCTTCATGGACTTCTGCTAGAACGTACTTTGCTTCTTTGGAGGTCAGGCACTTGAGGAGAGGTGACGACAACCCTCATCGGTATAGCTGCCCATTATAAATGGTATATCGAACCGCAGTCTTTGTTGGCTTGAAGGTTTCTTTTGGGTCCTCTGGTCGGATACCAGATTACAGGTACTTTAAGATAGGGGTGATCTATGTGGGTTTTGAATCTTCAATCTGGGAGATTAAAACCGTCATGATTGAGGGTTGAGCTAAGGTTTCTTGAACCACTGAACAGTTGTTCCTAGGGCTCTTCATACTAGCCAACTTAGACAGGAGGTCAGCCCTTGAGTTTTGTTCTCGAGGGATGTGCTCCACTTTTACCGTTTGAAACTCTTTAAGGAGTCCTTGTACCTTGAAAAGGTATTTCTGCAAGAGGGATTCTTTGGCTTAGTAGTCGCCTTGGATCTGGGACGTCACTAGTTGGGAATCACTACATAGTGTGATCCTAGTAGCGACCAACTCTTTAGCCATCATTAAACCACTAATGCATGCCTCGTATTCTGCTTGGTTATTCGAGGTAGGGAACTCAAACTTCAAAGAGCTCTTAATGGTCATGCCTCCTGGGTTTTCCAAGATTATCCAAGCACCGCTTCCTTTAGGATTAGAGGAGCCATCAACAAACATCGTCCAAGACGTTTGTTCGCAGTTGCCGGGATCCGATGTAAGCTCGGCAAGAAATTCTGATAACGCTTGTGCCTTAACTGCCATTCTAGGCTTGTATGAAATTTTGAACTCGGAGAGCTCAATGGACTAAGCAATCATCCTTCCTGCCAGGTCTGGTTTATGCAATTTTTGGCAGATTAGTTGATCCGTCCTTATTATTATCGGGTGATATTGGAAGTACTATCTTAGCCTCCTGGCAGTAACGACTAAAGTAAAGGTGATATTCTTGATCTTCTGGTAATGGAGTTTGGGACCTTGCAGTACCTTGCTCACAAAGTAAACTGGCTTCTGACCTTCGACAGTTTCTCGAATCAAGACCGAGCTTACAGCTTCTTCATGAATAGAGAGGTATACATACAGTGTCTCCCCGATCTCTGGCCTAGTTAATATAGAAGGAGACGATAATAGGATTTTAAGGGACGTGAAGGCGTCCTCACATTCCGAGGTCCACTCAAAACCTATCCCCTTCTTTAACAATCTAAAGAGGAGGAGGGATTTGTGAGCTACTTTAGCAAGGAAACATTGTGAAGGTAGTGATTCGACCTGTGAGCTGCTGGACTTCTTTTATATTTCGGGGGCTGTGCATGTTAAGCACCGCCTGACACTTATCCGGGTTCACTTCTATTCTGTGGTGCGTGAGCATGAAGCCCAAAATTTTTCCAGCTCGGACCCCGAAAGCGCACTTTTCAGGGTTAAGTCTCATATTATACTTCCTGACTTCTACGAATACCTCTTCAAGGTCGACAGTATGGGATTCGCATTCTGGGGTCTTGATGATCATATCGTCAATGTACATTTCTAGCATTCTTCCTATTTGCCTTTCAAAGACCTTGTTCATCATGCGCTGATAAGTGGCTCCAACATTCTTTAAACCGAAGGGCATGACTGTATAACAATAGATTGCCTTCTCGGTGATGAAGGCGGTCTTATCTTCGTCTCCATGGTACATAGTAATTTGGTTGTACCCTAAGTAGGCATCTATAAAGGATAAAAGTCAGAACCCAGATGAGTTGTCAACCAGCTTATCTACGTTTGGTAGAGGGTATGGGTCCTTTGGACATGCCTTGTTTAGGTCTGTATAGTCCACACAAATTCTCCACTTTCCGCTTGACTTTTTAACTAAGATCATGTTGGAAAGCCATGTGGTGTAAGAGACTTCTCTGATGAAATCGGCATTGAGCAATTCCTTGACTTGGTCCTCAATAATCTGCTGTCTTTCTGGGCCGACCTTCCTCTTTTTCTAGGAGACCGGCTTAGTGCCTCATTTGATAGATAAACGATGGAAGACGAAAGCGGGGTCCAACCCTGGCATATCGGATGACGTCCACGTGAATAGGTCCTTAGTCCGTTGAAGGAACTCTATAAGCTGGCGTCTCTCTTGTTCTCCCAAGTCCTCTCCTATTTTGGTGACCTGGCCGGGCTTATTACCTAACTGAAGGGGGAGTAACTCTCCTTGCGGTTGGGGTCTGGTACCTCAGATTTCATCTCTCATATCCAACTCAGTCATGAGGATGTTAACTTAGTCAAATGGTTGGGCAGTTATAAGAGTTCTTGCTTTCTGGGGCACTTTGCAGATTTTGAGGCTGTCATTATAGCATTTGCGCGCCGCAATTTGGTCACCCTTAACCGTGACCACCTCATTGTTCGTGTTTAAGAACTTCATAGTCAGGTGGGCAGTGCACACTATGGCAGCAATGCCGTTGAGGGTGGGCCGTCCCAGGATGATATTGTAAGCAGACGTGCAATCTACGACCAAAAATCTAACCTTGATGGTTCTGAAGACTTTATTATCCCCAAAAATCAGGAAAGTTTCAAAAATATCCCACCGGGGTAATCTTCTCACTGAAGAATCCCGTGAGTTTGCCTTCATAAGGAGTCAATGCAGTCATAAGGAACTCCAGTTTCTGGAAAGCATCCATGAACATTATATCTACGGAACTACCCTGATCGACAAAGATACGGTAGATTTCGACATTGGATATTATTCCGGATATGACGAGTGGGTCGTCATGATCCCGAATGATATCACCATAGTCCTTGGTAGTGAATGAGATCGAGGATTCTTTGTTGTTGTCAGCACGAGGCCTGTGTGTAGAGCTTGAAACGCTCAATACTGTGGTCCGTAGTGCTTTCTTCCGGGAGTTACTAGAAGAACCCCACCCCCCGGTGAATTCTCCAGAGATAGTGCTAACCAATCGATTGGTTTTGTTGGCCCCGATATTGGTATCTTGGTTCCTGTTCCCCTAGTTTCCATCCTCTTGGCGAGGTGGAGTTCGGGACTTCTTGACTGGGCTACGGGTTCTCCTTCTTTGTTTAGGGGTAGTGCTTTGTCTAGGGCTACAACTACGTCTTCTTTTCCTTTGTCTTGCGGGATTACTGTTATTCCGGATCCTAACAATATACTTTTGTAGTCAGCCTTCCTTAATAAAAGACTCGATCACGTCCTGAAGTTGACAGCATTCTTCAGTCTCGTGGCTGTGGCCTTTATGCCATTTGTAGTACTTGGAATGGTCTTTAACTTTTTTTAGGGGTGGCGGCCTCTTGATATTTCAGAACTCCGTCTGAAGTACTTCTTTGAGAATATTTTCTCTTGAAGTATTTAGCGGAGTGTAGTTTGCATATTTGGAACGATGGGAATTAACTTTGGCTGTATTCTGTGATTGATTAGTGCTCCAGTTGTTTTTCTAATGGGTGGGCTCTCCCTTCTCTAAAGCTTCCTTATCCTTGATGGTTTCTTCCATCGCAATGTACTTTGCCGACCGAGTGTGGAACTCGTTCATAGTTTTCAGCTTCTTCTTTGCTAGCGACCGAAAAAATTCTGAATCAGCCCGGAGGCCGCTCCAGGCATAATGAAGAGTTATCCGATCGTCTAGACTGGCCACATGAGCTAGGGCGGTGCTAAATCTCTTGATGTATTCCCGAAGGGATTCGCTGCTTCCCTGTCGAATTTTGAAAAGGGAGTCAACTGACTTAGGTTGCTCCTTTGCGGTGGTATAGTGTGACAAGAAATGCTGTGAGAGATCATCCCATCCCACAATTGACCTCGGTTGCAGGGTGGAAAACTAGCGGAGGGCGCCCTTCTTCAGAAAGAGGGGAAAAGCCTGCCAAAACAACTCTGGTGCTCGCGGGACCCTGTACACCATTGGCTCCTCTAAGAAAGGTTGTTGCTGGATGTCGGGAAACAGGATGTTGTTTCCGACTTCATTGCTATTTTCATCGCGTAGAGGCTTTCTCTGGTGGTTATCCATATTCCTTCTTCCGTGGACAGTCTCCACGCGTACCGATCGTTCCAACTCGTCGATCCGATGCCACTAACGTCCAACATGTGGTGTTGTTTGTCCAGTTGCTGTATCTGCTGGGCTATCAGTTCGTGAAGGCAGTTTCTGGTGGTTTTTGAATGGGCAGGACCTCGGCTAAGGGGACGAATAGCAGCGTTATTACTATGGGGGCCTAGGCATGATTACACGAAGCCTGTAACGCCCTTTTTTGGGAGAGAACGTCACATCATTAATTACAATGCAGAAAATAGAATAAAATAAGTTAAAACCCAGTTCATTAGATTATAATTAAACTTGTTTGATTATAGTTGTATAAATAAAATGGTGGATTTTTTTTTTGTTATAATAATAAGATATAGTGACGAGATGTAGTTACAACAAAGGGTAAAATAAAAGTAAACCATACATTCGAACAACATACATGAATATATATATATATATATATAATCATATCGAACTTGTTTAGTTACAATACCTGATATACAAAAATCAAAACTATGCATGCCCCAAAAGATTATATATGTTGATGTGTGTGAAACAACATCATGTTTTATTCTTGTTTTGCATGCATTCTTGAGCATTTTAGGCATTTTACTTTCCCTTTTGGTTTGTTTTTCCCTTAGTTCGGATAACTGCGGTGTTTTTGGCGTTCTTGTACAGGATTAATGTTGAATTGACATTGGATTGAATGGAATACTTGCATGTTTGAAGTTGGAGCTTAATGGATAGCAAAAGGGTGCAAAAAGACCATTCCAGAGGGATCCACGGCCTGCTCGTGGATCAAACCACGGCCATGGATCGAGGGGCAACTTGAAGAAGCATGAGAGAAATTGCAGAGAGTTCCATGGCCTGGCCGTGGAACCATCCACGGCCATGGAATTCAAATGACCCAGAGATGACTTGTTGGCAGAACCATCCATGGCCAAGCCGTGGAATGAGTGCGCAACAGTTTTTAAGTTTTTATTTTTATTTCTTTTGGGGGCTTTTTAGCCAATTAAAACCCTAGGTTATAAATAGATGTTCTAAATTCAATTTAGGGGTTCTAATTTGGTTTTGGAGGAGGCACATTGGAGGCTCTTGATCTTGATCTTTCTTCCTTCTTCTCTCTTTGATTACGGGTTTGGATGTTCATGAATATGTTTTCTTGTTTCTCATTCTCCATGTCTGAGTAGTTTCTTTTGTTTCTAGGATTGGGTAATGCCCTTTGATACATTGATAATAATTAATTAACTTTGTTTTCCCTTTTATTAATCTTGAATGTTCTTTGATTCAATTCTTATTGCTCTTATTCATGTGAATTTGCTGACACTTATTTGTATCTCATAGACATTTAGGGACGTACTGAGAGGTGAACCTAGGTGTTAGAACCATAAGAATTGAACTTAAGGTCTAAATCACTAGAGTAGTTTTAGCCTTTCGAGGATTCAATGAATTACCACAAAGCGTAATGAGTTTAATTTAAATTCAATTATCACGAGAGTAGGAATTGGTTTAATTGGACACGGATCTTGTATCTTGAGAAAGAACATTAACTAATTTAGAGTAATTCACCTTCAATTGAATTTTAGATTTAATAAAAGGGTTGTCAATTAGGATTTGTCTTGTATCATTGTGGTTATCCCAATCTTGGAAGTTTTCTTGAATCTGAATACCTTTCTTGATAAATTACTATTTTTGTTCTTAATTTTGCACTTTAATAATTATTTACTTAATTGCTTGGTTACTACATTCTTATCAATCAATAATCATATTCCCTTTTGTTTAATTGAATTGAATTAATTAATTAATTGGTATTCATAGACACAGTCCCTGTGGATTCGATCTTTTTATTACTTGACGACGAAACCATATACTTGCGGATTTCACATACCACATGTACAACCCACCAAAAAGATAAAATTATCAGGCCCCAAAAAGAAGACAGATAGCCATCAATAGCTATCAACAGTATCAGCCCCTAAGAAGAAAGAGAATGAACCATGTCAAGATCCTTCTCAAGGTCTTCCTTATCCGAGAAAACCCTCATCGGAGCCACCAAATTACGGGCCTGGGCTCAAGCAGTAGAGAGGAATGAATCCTCTTGTTGAGTGTAATAACGATCACCCTACATGTCCCTAATGGGCATGTAAAATTCTAAATGCAACCTAACACTACAGGTAAAAATGGACGGATCATAATGCCCCCACGCTAATGACACCGTCATGTCTCCCAAGTAGACACAGCGATCCGAGCTAAAGTTAATGTGCCAGTAGTCTAGACCCCCGAGGAAAGCCAACCGCACATAACCTAAAAATCCTAGTGGATGTGCCGTCATGATCAAAAGCAAGACCAGTCGAAGTCAGGCCAAAAGTTGGGGAACTCGTGAACTTCACCCCTTTCGCTGACGTCTTCAATGGAACATAAATATAGACAGAAATAGTAGAAATACAGAAAAAGAGGTAAGACATTTTACATTCAATACCTATTATGGCAGTAAAGAAACAAAATGGCGCATGATGCCCACATAACATTTCAGAAATGGTAACCAACATTAAAAACAAATAATAAACAACTTAGCAATTCCAGGCAGTTATAACAGTAACAAGATAACAGATTAAATTTTCATATAAATAAGTAAATGTCAAAGGATATGATGACTCACGATATATATGCACATGATACCAAAAATCTTACTCCATGGAGCTAGACACAAACATTGGCTACCGAGGCCTTCAAGTGCTAAAATTCTCAATTTATCACGTGCACATCATGACATTGTACAAGACATTCTACACAGATCTCGATATAGGACAGTGTCTCGGTCCGGATCATCGGTGCATTTGCATTGGTCTACTCCACGGACAGAAGAGCTACCAACTGTCCATTGCGAGGTTCCCGCACCCCGATGCCCCTAAGGTCAACAAGTAACCTACACTTGTCTATTCGCACCCGCACAAAGGTGTGATTCAACTCCTAGACAACTTGGCCTTAACAATAGTCTAACGGACTTTTTCAATGCATGTTTCAATCATGCTCATCATGTCAAACTATATCAATCATGATTCAAATGCATATGGATTCAATGCACACATATATATTTATATATAGATTCACAACCATATCATATCATATCTAAAATCACATGTCATATTGTTTACCAACAATCATTGATCTCATTCACGGACCCACATCAAGTCAATATCAAACCTTAAAGGTGAACACAACATCAATCATAGTTATCATAAAAGTTAAACCTTAATTTCATTATGTTTCTTACAACCTCACCCATACTCATATTCTTTCTTTATTCAAAATGATTCTAAGCTATAAGACAAACTTTCATCCTTGGTTCTTTCCATTTTATGAATCCCTAATCAACTTCTAATCATTCAATTAATTAAGTTTAATAAGTTTATCTTAGTACTAAAGCCTTGTATCAAGTGCCCAAGGAGACCATGAGCCTCCAAGGGGCTAGAACGCATGCAATCTTGCACTACCCAAATTACACGACCGTGAGGAGTTACACGGCCTCGATTACACGGCCTAGGCCGTGTACTCCTCTGGAGTTCAGCAAAACACGACCTAACCAACTTGGATTACACGGCCGTGTGCCCTCACACGGTCTAGGCCACGTAATCCTCTGGAAATGCAAAAAAAGGCCCAAAAATCAATCCATCCTTCAAACATTCCAAGATCCATCAACATACATCAAAATCATACCATTCAAACAATCAACACACAACTAAAATCACTCAAATAAATGGGTATCCCACAAATGGGTTTCACCCTATCAACACAACAATAAGTTTCTCACCACCAAAATGGGTTGAAGAGAATAAACTTCCTCTTACCTAAGAGAAGAACAAAGAAAGCAAACTCCTTTTTTCTCCTTGGAAATTCGTTCTTCACCACCTCAAAATCCTAGAGTGTTCAAATCCATAAAAATTAAAATCAAAATTTGGAAATGGTATCCATAGTCACCAAAGTGACCATGGACCACGAAAATGAGGTGAAAAAATGAAAAAGCTTTGATCTTTTACCTTAAAGCTTCAAGCTTTGAGCTTCAATGGTGGAAGAAGATAGAAGCTTTTCAAGAAATCTTCAACTAGAAAGGTGTTTAGAATGTAGTGGAGATTAAGGAAATATGATTGTTTGAATTTTTTGTGATGGTGGAGGGCATGGAAGAGAGTTAGCTGTGTGGTGTGGTGGTAGAGAGAAGGAGGAGAAAATGTGAAGAGAAAAGATGAAGAGAGAGAAGTTGATAGTAGAAAATGAAATAAGCTTTTGATTTTTGAAATTAGAATAGGAACTTAATTAAGTGAAAAGCATATTTTTGGGCTCCAAAGAGACCATGCAGCCGTGTGGTGAGAAGGGGGAGGAGAGAGAAGAGTGTGTAGTTTCTTTGAGAAACTTGGTAACTTTTTCAAAAAGTAGATTTGACTAGACATAAAGTGGATTACATTTGGATAGGATAATTAGGTGATAAAATGATTAAAATAATAAGGTGATTAGGATTTTAATTACAAGCTATTACCCAATGGATAATTGTTACAGTGCACAAGGCCAGTATTAATTATCTAGCAGATAATAGAGCGTATCGCAAAATTTTATTTAATAGTACGTACAGAGATTTTATTTATCAGATAAAACTTCAAAAAACGTAAACCTCATAAGCTGTGCCCGACCTCGGGTTTAGTAAGATCCCCCGTCGATGTTCCCACAGTTCAAGGTTTACCAGTCTAAAGAAAAATATTTTGTTTTCCTTGCTCCGCTCAGTGTGTACGTAAAAAGAGAAAAATATTAAAATATTCAATATTTTCGAAAAAATTCACAAAAATTCTCAAAATTAAAAATATTAGAAAATTACTATTTATTATGAAATAAACAATTTCTGGGGTGTTACATTGACTCTGCTCAGTGTGCATGCAAAACGAGAAATATATTAAAATATTCGACGTTTCTGAAAAAATTCAGAAAAATTCTCAAAAATAATACATATTATAAAATGATTATTTATGATGAAAAAAATAATTTTTGGGGTGTTATAACTCTCCTCTTCTAAAAAGAAATTTTGTCCTCGAAATTTTTATACCTTAGAATAGTTATGGGTGTTGCTCTTTCATCTTGTCTTCCTGTTCCCATGTGGCACCTCCGGTCGTTTCGTTCCAGATCACTTTCACCAATGAGATTTTTTTTCCTCTGAGTTGCTTTACTCTGAGTTGTTTTACTCTCTTATCTTCAATCTTTACAGGAGGTGCCTCATAGGTTAAGTTCTTTTTCAATTATGCTGTGTCTGGTGCTATGACATGGTTTGGGTCAAGAATATATTTCCGTAGTTGTGACACGTGAAAGACATTGTGAAGGTTTGAAAGAAAAGGTGGTAAGGCTATCTGGTAAGCTACTGGACCTATCCGGCGAAGAATTTGGTAAGGTCCAAGGAAATTGGGAGTAAGTTTTCTAGATTTCAGAACTCGGCCAACCCCAGTCGTTGGTGTGACTTTCAAAAACACATGCTCGCCTTCCTTAAACTCAATAGGCTTTCTTCTTTTATTCGCATAGCTCTTCTACCGACTTTGAGTCGTCCTCATCTTTTCCTAAATCATCTTGACCTTCTCAGTCGTTTGTTGTATAATATCAGGTCCAATAATAAGGCGCTCTCCATCTTGGTACCAACACAAAGGCGTTCGACACCATCGTCCATATAGAGCTTCATAGAATGCCATCCTTATGCTTGAATGGAAACTATTATTGTAGGTGAACTCTACAAACGGTAAAACTTCATCCCAACTTCTAATCTATTCTAAAGCGCAAGCCCTGAGCAAATCATCCAACGATTGGATCGTCCTTTCTGATTGCCCATCAGTTTGTGGATGGTAAGAAGAACTCAATCGTAGCTTTGTTCCCAATGCTTCTTGTAAACTTTGCCAAAACTTTGAGGTGAACCTTGGATCCCTATCCGAAACAATATTGGTAGGTACACCATGTAGCCTAACAATCTCACCGATGTACAGTTGGGTCAGCTTCTCTATGTTGTATCTTATGTTGATCAGTAGGAAGTGTGCTGACTTCGTGAGTCGATCAACGATTACCTATATTGAGTCATACCCTTTTCTAGTCTTCGGTAATCCAACCACAAAATCCATCGTAATGTTATCCCACTTCCATTCGGGAATAGATAGAGGTTGTAATAGTCCTGACGGTCTTTGATGTTCCACATTTGCTTTCTGGAAAACCAGACAAGATGACACACATCTGGTAATATTACTCTTCATTCCATGCCACCAAAATAACTTCTTTAGGTCTTGGTACATTTTAGTTATCCCCGGGTGCATACTCAACTTGCTCGTATGAGCGTGCTCAAGAATATACTTCATTAGCTCTTGATCCTTGGGTATACAAACCCTACCTCAGAATCTTAGAATTCCATTTGTTCTTTCCTCGAATGTTGTCGTATTGCCTTACCTTATCAGCTCTCTTTCCTCTTGTAAGAACTTATCAATTTTCTGCTTTTCCCAGATGTCCTCCATTAATTCGCTTGAGATAGTAACCATGTTCATGCAAATTTTTCCAGGTGCTAAATCCACGAAAGACCATACATCCTTGAATTGCTCTATCAAATTCTTTTCCTTGATCATCAGGGCAGAGATACTAAGCATTTTCCTACTCAATGCGTCTGCCACGATGTTTGCCTTTCCAAGGTGATACAAAAGTCAAAAATCATAATCCTTCAGAAATTATAACCACCTGCATTGTCTCATATTCAGCTCTTTTTGATCATATAAGAACTTCAAGCTCTTGTGTTCACTAAAGACGTTGAACGTCGCTCCATACAGGAAGTGTCTCTATATCTTCAAAGCGAAAACCACAACTGCTAACTCTAGGTCATGCGTCGGATAGTTTTTCTCACGCACTCGCAACTGTCTCGAAGTATAAGCCACTACTTTTCCATTTTACATAATTACAGCTCCTAAACCTTGATATGAAGCATCGCAATACACTTCAAAGAGTTCATTCAGATCGGGTAAAACTAACACTGGTGAAGTAGTTAGTTGTCTCTTCAATTCTTGAAAACCTTCTTCACAGACATTAGTCCATTCAAAGGCTTGGTTCTTTCTTATGAGCTGAGTGAGAGGCCCTGCTATTTTAGAGAATCCTTCAATAAATCTCCGATAGTATCCAGCCAGACCCACAAAGCTTCAGATTTCTGTCACTGTCTTCGGTCTTTCCCATTGTAGAACTGCTTCCACCTTTGGCGGATCCACTACAATCCCCTCCTTCGAGATTACATGGCCCAAAAACTTGACTTCGTCCTGCCAAAATTCACATTTCGATAATTTGGCATATAGCTTCTTCTCCTTCAGAATTTGGAGAACTATACTGAGGTGTTCAGCATGATCCTTCTGATTTTGAGAGTAGATCAGAATGTTGCCAATGAAGACTACCACGAATCTGTCTAAGTAATGACGAAAGATCCTGTTCATGTAGTCCATGAAGATGGCAGGTGCATTCGTTATACCAAATGACATCACAAGATATTTGTAATGACCGCATCAGGTACGAAAAGCTGTCTTGGAAATGTCCTCTGCCTTTACTCGAATCTGATGGTAACCTGATCGTAGATCGATCTTAGAGAGCACTGCTTCTCCCTTCAGTTGATCTATTAAGTCGTTTATCCTCAGAAGTGGATACTTGTTCTTAATTGTGACCTTATTCAGCTGGTGATAGTCCACACACAATCGAGAAGTGCCATCCTTCTTTTAGACGAGCAACACTGGTGCTCCCCAGGGTGACACACTGGGTCTAACGAACTGCTTTTCTAAGAGCTCTTCTAACTGCTTCTTAAGCTCTGCTAATTCCAATGGTGATATTCTGTAAGGCACTATAGATACAGGACCAGATCTAGTACAAGATCAATAGCAAACTCTATCTCCCGCTCCGGTGGTAGACCAGGTACATCATCAGGAAAGACTTCAGGGAACTCGTTAACCACTGGAATTACATTCACATCAGCCTCGCTCTCAACTTTCAAGGAAGACAATAACATGTATCCCTGAGCTCCTTCTTTCAAGAAAGCTCGAACTTGGTTGGCCGTCAAAAATCTAGAATCCTCATCCATGGGAAAAACTATAGTTTTACTAGAACAATCCAACAGGATATGGTTGGAAGGCAACTAATCCATTCCTAAAATTACATCTAACTGAGAAAGGGGTAAACGGATCAAATCAACAGAAAAAATTTGACCTTCAACAATCAAAGGACAATTCAAACAAACTTTGGTAGTGACAACATGTTTATCAGTGGGAGTAGAAACAATCAAGTCAAAAGGTAAGGAAGACACAGGTAAACCAAGTCGTCGCACACAGTCATAAGAAATGAAAGAGTGGGTTGTCGTAGAGTCATACAGTACAGTCAAAAGATTACCTCCTATAGTGCCTTCTCCTTTTATAAGATCTTCAGATTTGGAGGCTTCAGCTCCGCTCATAGTGTAGATTCTGCCTCCTGCTTAAGGCTTTGCAGCTCGTGTAGCATTGACTGAAGGCTCAGCCTTAACTTGGTTGCAATCTCTGAGGACATGTCCAGGTTTTCCACATCGATAACAGATAATTCCCTTAATGGAACAATCCATTATTAGGTGATCCTTCCCGCACTTCATACACTTCGAAGAAAATGCCACATTAGGTCTGGTTCGGTTCCCACCAGAACCTCCACTGGGACCTCCGCCAGATGTCTGCTGCTGACTTCCCGATGGTCAGGAATAAGGCTTCTTTTGAAATTGGTTTGCTTTGTTGCCACCTCCTCTTTGCAACCTAGTAGGTCCAAAGTTTCAATTTCTTGAGTCTCGAGCTTGATCCAGATCTTCCACCTGGCAACACGTATCTAACAGCTCTGAAAATTGGTTAATCTTTAAGGTGATGACTGCTCTCTTCACTTCGTGCCTCAGTCCTTCCTCAAAATTTTGACATTTCCACACCTCGTCTGGCTGGTGCTAGAAATACGTCGAAAACTTAGATAAGCTTTTGAACTTTGCGACGTATTCACTGACAGACAAGTTTCCTTGCCTCAAGCTGAGGAACTTCATTTCTTTTGCATGCCTGGCGCTTGCGGGGAAATATTTTTCCAAGAACTTATTCTTGAATACCTCCTAAGTAATTGCGCGACCTTCAGCCTCTAACACTCGCTGGGCCCCGTTCCACCAATCTTCAGCATCCCCAATCAGCATAAAAATGACATAAGTTACCTTCTTGTTGTTGGCACAGTTCATGCCTCTGAAGATTTTCTCCAGTTCCTTGATCCACGTACTAGCTTTCTCCAGATCAAATTCTCCTTTAAACTAAGGAGGGTTGTTGTGACGGAACTCTGCCAAATTTTGAGCGTCAGCCATAGCTTCGAGTTGTTGAGTAGCCCTTTCTTGCTGTTGAGCAGCTCTTTCCATTTGTTGCGCGATAACCTCGGTCATTTGTTGCATAGCCTCAATTGCTGCAGCCATGTCTCCACCTCGTGCCATTACATTCTTTCAGAGTTATACTAACTGAAACACATAATAAAGAATTAGATGTATTCTTTCGGAATACCAATCACAGAGAATCACACAGCACAAACTTGACAGACCTAACCACAAAGACCCAAAGAAAACATAAACTGAGGCTCTGATACCAACTTAATGTAACGCTCCTTTTTGGGAGGGAACGTCACATCATTAATTACAATGTGGAAAATAAAATAAAATAAGTTAAGACCCGGTTCATTAGATTATAATTAAACTTGTTTAATTACAGTTGTATAAATAAAATGATAGATATTTTTTTTTTGTTATAATAATAAGATATAGTGACGAGACGTTGTTACAACAAAGGGTAAAATAAAAGTAAACTATACATTCGAACAACATACATGAATATATATATATATATATATATATATATATATATATATATATATATATATATATATCATATCAAACTTATTTAGTTACAACACCTGATATACAAAAAGCAAAACTATGCATGTCCCAAAAGATTATACATGTATAACCCACCAAAAAGATAAAATTATCAGGCCCCAAAAAGAAGACAGATAGCCATCAGTAGCTATCGACAGTATCAACCCTCAAGAAGAAAGAGAATGAACCGTGTCATGATCCTCCTCAGGGTCTTCCTCATTCGAGGAAACCCTCATCGGAGCCACCGAATTACGGGCCAGGGCTCAAGCAGTAAAGAGGAATGAATCCTCCTATGGGGTGTAATATCGATCACCCCACGTGTCCCTAATGGGCATGTAAAATTCTAAATGCAACCTAACACTATAGGTAAAAATGGGCAGATCATAACGCCCCCACGCTAATGACACTGTCACATCTCCCAAGTAGACACAGCGATCTGAGCTAAAGTTAATGTGCCAGCAGTCTGGACCCCCGAGGAAAGCCAACCGCACATAACCCAAAAATCCTCATGGACGTGCCGTCATGATCAAAAGCAGTACTAGTCGAAGTCAGGCCAAAAGCCAAGGAACTCGTGAACTTCACCCCCTTTACTGACATCTTCGATGGAACATAAATATAGACAGAAATAGTAAAAATACAGGAAAGATGTAAGACATTCTACATTCAATACCTATTATATAAGTAAAGAATCAAAACGACGCATGATGCCCACATAACATTTCAGAAATGGTAACCAACATTAAAAGTAGATAATAAACAACTTAGCAATTCTAGGCAGTTATAACAGTAACAAGATAACAAATTAAATTTTCATATAATTAAGTAAATGTCAAAGGATATGATCACTCACTAGGCACATGCATATGATATCAAAAATCCTACTCCATGGAGCTAGACACAAATATCAGAGAGAATGATCAGGAGATATGTCTGTATCGCGACTGTTGAGGCCTTCAAGTGCTAAAATTCTTAATTTATCACGTGCACATCATGGCGTTATACAAGACATTCTACACAGATCTCGATATAGGACAGTGTCTTGGTTCGGATTATCGGTGCGTTTGCATCGGTCTGCCACACGGACAGAAGAGCTACCAACTATCCATTGTGAGATACCTGCACCCCGACGCCCCCAAGGTCAACAAGTGACCTACACTTATCTATTTGCATCCGCACAAAGGTGTGATTCAACTCCTAGGCAACTTGGCCGTAACAATAGTCCAACGAAATTTTTCAATGCATGTTTCAATCATGCTCATCATGTCAGACTATATCAATCATGATTCAAATGCATATGGATTCAATGCACACATACATTTTCATATATGGATTCACAACCATATCATATCATGTCTAAAATCACATGTCATATTATTTACCAACAATCATTGATCCCATTCACGGACCATATCAAGTCAATATCAAACCTTAAGGGTGAATACAACACCAATCATAGTTATCATAAAGTTAAACCTTAATTTTATTATGTTTCTCACAACCTCACCTATACTCATGTTCTTTCTTTATTCAAAATTATTCTAAGCTATAAGACAAACTTTCATACTTGGTTCTTTTCATTTTATGAATCCCTAATCAACTTCTAATCATTCAATTAATTAAGTTTAATAAGTTTATCTTAGTGCTAAAGCCTTGTGTCAAGGGCCTAAGGAGACCATGAGCCTCCAAGGGGATAGAACGCATGCAATCTTGCACTACCCAAATTACATGGCCGTGAGGAGTTACACAGCCTCGATTACATAGCTGTGTACTCCTCTGGAGTTCAGCAAAACACAACCTGACCAGCTTGGATTACACGATCGTGTGCCCTCACACGGCCTAGGCCGTGTAATCCTCTGAAAATCTAGAAAAATGCCCAAAAATCAATCCATCCTTCAAACATTCCAAGATCCATCAACATACATCAAAATCATATCATTCAAACAATCAATACACAACTAAAATCACTCAAACAAATGGGTATCCCACAAATGGGTTTCACCTCATCAACACAACAATAAGTTTCTTACCACCAAAATGGGTTGAAGAGAATAATCTTCCTCTTACCTAAGAGAAGAACAAAGAAAGCAAACTTCTTTTTTTCTTTGAAAATTCGTTCTTCACTACTTCAAAACCCTAGAATGTTCAAATCCATAAAAATCAAAATCAAAGTTTGGAAATGGTATCCATAGTCACCAAAGTGACCATGGACCACGAAAATGAGGTGAAAAAATGAAAAAGCTTTGATCTTTTACCTTAAAGCTTCAAGCTTTGAGCTTCAATGGTGGAAGAAGATGGAAGCTTTTCAAGAAATCTTCAACTAGAAAGGTGTTTAGAATGTAGTGGAGATTAAGGAAATGTGGTTGTTTGAAATTTTTGTGATGGTGGAGGGTATGGAAGAGAGGTAGCCGTGTGGTGTGGTGGTAGAGAGAAGAAGGAGAAAATATGAAGAGAAAAGATGAAAAGAGAGAAGTTGATAGTAGAAAATAAAATAAGCTTTTGATTTTTGAAATTAGAATAGGAACTTAATTAAGTGAAAAGCATATTTTTGGGCTCCAAAGAGACCATGCAGCCGTGTGGTGAGGGGGGAGGAGAGAGAAAAGTGTGTAGCTTATTTGAGAAGCTTGGTAGCTTTCTCAAAAAGTGGATTTGATTAGACATAAAGTAGATTATATTTGAATAGGATAATTAGGTGATAAAATGATTAAAATAATAATATGATTAGGATTTTAATTATAAGCTATTATCCAATGGATAATTGTTACAAGATCCAATGATTATATTTGAATAGAATAATTAGGTGATAAAATGATTAAAATAATAATATGATTAGGATTTTAATTATAAGCTATTATCCAATGGATAATTGTTACAGTATACAAGGCCAGTATTAATTATCCAATGGATAATAGAGTGTATCACAAAATTTTATTTAACAGTACGTACAGAGATATTATTTATCAGATAAAACGTTGAAAAACGTAAACCTCATAAATTATGCCCGGCCTCGGGTTTAGTAAGGTCCCTCATCGACGTTCCCACAGTTCAAGGTTTACCAGTCTCAGGGAAAACATTTCGTTTCCCCAGCTCCGCTTAGTGCACACGTAAAATGAGGAATATATTAAAATATTCAATATTTTTGAAAAAATCCTCAAAAATTCTAAAAAATCAAAAATATTAGAAAATGACTATTTATCATGAATCAAATAATTTTTGGGGTGTTACATTGACTCTGCTCAGTGTGCATGCAAAACGAGGAATATATTAAAATATTTGACATTTTTGAAAAAATCCAGAAAAATTCTCAAAAATAATAAATATTATAAAATGATTATTTATGACAAAACAAATAATTTTCGGGGTGTTACAGAGCCCCTAAGACCCGGTACGAATCTATTTGCCCCCTCCCCAGGACGGGCAAGCCTATCCAAGATGGATGTCTTGCGGGGTGGATGCAGGCTTTCATCTGAAATTGAAGTTTCGTGACCATCTTGAGGATGCTCTGAAATGCGTTCTCAGTTTCCAATGGCTGAGGCTTCTACCTCCGTTGGCGGGGCCAGTTGAGGAGGAGGTTGGGCTACGGCATCTTGGCCTTGGTCGGCCGTAGGTGGTGCAGTGTTTCTCCTTGAGTACTAGCGCTTGTTAACCATGTTTGTGTGGGATTAAAAATTTATCAGTTCCCACAGACGGCGTCAATGTTCTGAAGTGGACTCAGATGATACCTGTGATAGGCATGTGAACGGTGGTTCGCTCCTTTGACAACAGTGATCAAGCGTGTTGAGTCAGGGGGTGGATACCTGCAAAGGGACTCCGATGCTCAAGTTAAGCTATGCTCAAATAATGAGGAGTATATTAAGTAATTTACTGATACCTGATTAAGGCTACTTAGCCTTATATTTATAGAGTGTGTATAGAATCCTTGTGTAATCTATATTGAATGCAGGTATTTATGATTAGTATCCTGAGAATGATTACTTTCCTTCTATAGCTGGGATTGATCACTATAAGTTAAGAACTTTCAATATATAAAAGTTGCATATCAATTTGAGACTGTTATGGATCCTATAATATCGTAAGTAAATGATTGACAATCACAGATATTTAGGAATATATCCTTTACACATATCTATCAATCCTAACATTATGGCCCAACTTCGCTCAGTGTGTATGACTTTGAGGTCCGGACTATATTCAAGGCCTTAGCTACGTTGTCCGGAATGGAGTCCGACAGTACGTGTTCCAGGTTGGTCCAACTGAGCGGGATCCTAGATTATGGTCCACAACAATTATTCTATTTGTTTTCAAGGTGGCTTGTAATCAAGTGTAGTAGAAGGAAGAGAAAATAGAGCAATGGAATGAAGCTTTTTTTACAATTGAAAGGGCTTTTAATTGATAGAAGAAAATAAAGTTTTAGCTCGTACACATTTTGTGAGTGGCGGCTAGCAGAAAGACCAAAGAAAAGATATAAATTGAAAAGAGAACGCATAGCAGGGGGAGAGAAAAAAAGGCAGATTGGAAGTGGCACGAGATACGAGAAGACAAAAGAAAATGAAAAGAAGGAAAACACACAGTATAGAGGAAAAAGGGATGCACAACCTAGTGCAGCCTAGAGCAAATTTTATGGATTTTTCTTTCCTTTTTTTTTTGATACTTTTATTATAAGTATTTAATTTTATTTTTTTGGATTAAGATGAAACTCTAACTTTTGTTTTAAATTATTTAACTTTATTTGTGAAATTTTTCTCTGGTTTATAATTACACAATAATGATAATTATTAATCTTTAGTTGTTATTAAATTTAATTTTTATTGATTATTTTATAGTCAATTAATAAATTTAAATTGATATATATTTTAATTACATACTTAATTTTTGTAGTCTTAGGTGTGGGTTGTGCAATAATATTCAATACTTTTGTGATCTAAGAATTGAATAGTTCATGCTATGTTAAATGATTTATATTATAATTTGAATATGCTAAGTTATTTTAAATAAATTATGTTATTAATTAGATTTTAATTATCTTTAGTAGTGATCAAAGCTTGTAGTCGTAGACACTCCATAGAACAAGATTAGTTCTCATTCAAGTTAAATTTATCTTTACATGGTTAGTGGTGGATTTGAGGTCTTATAATTGTTTTTAATTGCTCTTGCATTCTAATTTAGTTCATTTTATTTATATTTATTATTTAATTTTAGTTTTAATTTAACACATAATTTATATTCTCGCTTTAATTAAATAAAATAAAAATCTCTTTTATTTTTTCTTTTTTCTTTAAATTAATTTAGGTAGATATTAGATTTTAGTTAATCCAGTCACTCCCTATGGATATGACACCCATATATTTGTCAAATATTACATTGATCTTGTGTACTTGCAAGTAAAAAGTAATTTTATTACTTGAAAATCTCTATCAAGTTTTTGACACCGTTACTTAGGGCAATTAATTTTGTGATTGCTTTAATTTAATTTTTTCCTAATTTAATTTTTAGTCTAGATTTTTTTATTTTTCAATTTATTTTATTTTATTTTATTTTATTTTATTTTATTTTAATTTATTTGTTTGGACTTAGTGTTTTATCTTTATTATTAGTGTTTTCAATTTTTTTTTGTTGACAAGGTTGGAGAAGGCCAAGTCTACTTGAACTTGTGACTTTAGGTACTTTTGTTTCAACTCTTACTCTTATTAATTTGATATTTTGTTTGCGTTATGTTTGATAGGCATTCATTGTCATTAGATTTAAAAGAGTACAATCTAGAGATAGAGGGTACACTTAAAGCACTTAGAACACAAAACCAAACTACACTCATTGATACTGATGTGGCAAATAATAATCGAGCATTTTTAAGGGAGTATTTTACTCTAAATGTATATGATTTTCCTGCTTGTGCTTGTTTGCTTGAGATTGGGGTTAACCACTTTAAAATTAAGCCTAATGTAATTCAAATGTTACTAACATTTTTTGGGCTTGAATTTGAAAATCCTTATAAGCACCTAGATTCATTCTTAGAGGTATGTTTCATCTTCAAAATCCCTAATGTTACTAATGATGCAATTCGCCTCCGTCTTTTCCCTTTTCCTTTAAAGGATAAGGCTAAAGATTAGTTTCCTAGATGTGATAACATTACCACTTGGGATAGATTATCATGATAATTTTTAAAGAAATATTTCTTAATTGGTAAACTTACTACAATGAAATGTGTCATCACCACTTTTTCTCAAGTTAATAATGAACAATTTCAAGAGAGTTAGGAAATATTTAAGGATCTTTTGCGCTATTGTCCACACCATAAAGTTCCTAAATGGCAGCAAGTGCAAAGCTTTTATTCTGGATTGAATGAACGCACTAGCAGATGGTTGACACATCATGTGGGGGTATTTTCTTGCACAAAACCCCAGATGAGGCATGAGAATTATTTGAGCACTTAAGTGAGAATTCACAATTGCATGTCTTGTCATCACAACAAGATATATCAAGGCAATTAGGGAATCAAGGTGGAATTTATGAGATTTCATACACATCTGATTTGGCAATTAAGGTGGAATCTCTATCTAAGAAAATAGACCAGGTGAACGCATTATCTAAGAAGATGGATAAATTGTTATCTTTGAGTCAAAAACATGCCAATTCTTCTAATATGCATAATGTGTGTACCGTTTGTTCTAACTCTTCTCATACTTTAAATGATTGTCCTATTGCTTCACAATTTTCTGAATTTTCATTAGAGCAGGCTAATGCAGCCCAAGGATTTCTTTCACAAAACAACCCATATTCTAACACTTATAATCCTAGTTGGAGGAATCATCCTAACTTCTCTTTGAAGCAACAAGGTGTTGAAGCACAACAAGGACAACGACCAAATCAAGTGAGTCAAATAGGTATGACACCATCCTTTGGCTTTCAACCACAAAGGTATGCGCTTAATCTCGTCTAAAGGACCTTTAGAGAGTATAACTTCACACAGTGATTTGGATGCTTTTTACTCGAGAAGTGATGTAGTTAGAGTTAATGAAATCTTTGGTTATTCTCCATCTCTTGAAGCTACCCTGTGGGTAGTGAGGTATGAGCATTTACTTCTTTGAGTTGATTTGGATTTAATAGTTCTAGTTGTAGGTAGAATTTCTTTTACTCTTTAGATAGTTTTATTTTATTGTTTGTGTTGGCTTAAGTGCCTTCTAGAGTTCGAAGCCTTTGTATGGGGATGTAAATAGTGTTGACCAACAAAATAATTAAAAAATGTAAAATACAAAAAAATAGTTTGTTTGTTTGTTTATTTTATTTTATTTTCTTTTTGTTACTTCTTTTCATTGCTAACAATTGTCAAGGTGTAGTTATCCTCTTTTCTTCTTCCCTTATAATTGCTGAGCATTTCAAGTATATGACTCTTCCCTATTATTCTTTATTCATTTTGTCTTAATAATTATTTTGATGCATATTGGTGATTATTTCTTAAGTATTTAATTTGAATCATTGAGGACAATGCTTGGTTTTTATTGGGGGTGGACGTTACTTGATTATTCAGTCATGTTATTATTACACCACTTTTGTGGGAATTTTTTTTTGCTCTATCATCTTACTCAAATTGTTTCAAATATTAACATAGTTACTTGTGCATATCTCATTGTTGAAGAATTAAAATAGTTAAAAGAACTTGATGAGAACATATGTATACTATTTTTACCTAGTGAGTTTTGAACCATTTATTTTTATTGTGAGAGTATTTTCTTGACCTTCCAATATTTGTTATTAGTGCTCACAATTTTTTTTATTTTCTCACTAAATCATTTCATTATTATTATTTTTGGCAAAAGAAAAGTTTTATGTTACACTTACATTTAATTTTGTGCCATGAAAATTGATTGAGTATGTATTTTCTTAAGAGATGATATTAGGCCATGTTGAAATAATATTTTTTTATTTCACATTTTATTGCTAAATACCCCTTTGAGCCTGTAAATACCTAATTTTGTCTGGGTCTAAAAAAAGAAAAAAAAAGAAAAAAAGAAAAAATTAATAATTATCTTTTTTCTTGACAAAATCCTTTAATTATGTATTAACCTATTTATTTTCTCACTTTATTTATTTTATATTTAAAAAATATTAAAAAAATAATAAAGAATTATTTTATAACTTACTTGTTGCTTTATGCCACACTGACTCAATGCAACATACAATCCATCCAGTCACTTACTCAGTATAATTTTACTGCAACACACAACCCATCCCCTCTGCACCACGCAACCCCTCTGCACACACACTCACTCACTCTACATAATTTCACTCATCTGCACACAAGTAACCACAGTGCACACACGCAAGCCCTCTGCACACACACCCACTTTCACATTTTTTCCCTCTCACGTAAGGAATCAGGAGCCAAAAACAGGTCACCTTCACCCCTTCTTCTCTACCACCATCATCCATCTTCAACTAAGCCAACCCATCATTCTCATACTACTCCACCCTTCACCCTCACCACCTTCAAGGACTCCTTCCACCCTTCATCTTCAACCTTCATCAACCAAGCATAACCAAAACAACCATAAACCTTTGCCCAACACCACCACAAACCCGCAAAGACAAAAGACCATCACCCATACACAACCAAGACCACATTAAGGCTTCCTAAACCAACCACCTTCATACATTTCATCTTCACCATCTCCACCGCCCCTTAACCACCAACACCCATAAACCACCAAAGATCCACACCTTCATCTTCAGCACCCTATCACAAAAAACCACCCTCTACTACCATCACGTGGCATCACCTTCACTATCATACCCCACTCCTTCACCTTGTAACCACCACGACCCCACCCTTACCTCACCATTACGCTGAATTTTTTGTATTTTTGATATATGGTGAATTTGTTCTTGTGTTAGCAGATTGTGCAACAAGTGATACATATGCAGAGGTTCAAGCAGCAGAAGCAGAATCATTATAGCCTCCTAGATTACTACATTCTAGTGCAGCCACCAAAGTTAGAGCTAAAGCCATTACTCGAACAGCTGAAATATGCATACTTGGTAGATGATGAGTAGCTCCCTATGATCATGGCCAAGAAACTCCTTATTGAACAAGAGGAGAGATTACTACAAATTTCGAGAGAGCAAAAGAAAGTCTGGGAACCCAGTGATATCACTTGGGTGAATCGCAAGGGAATTAAGGAGAGCCAATAAGACCCTGGTGGAAGCTCTCATGCTTCAAGCATAACTCGATCATTATACTTTCGCTAACGGGATCCAAGTGGAAGTCTCTCCATCTACCTCATTTGATAAGGATGTTTCTTCTCTCTCTCTCTCTTTTATTTTACTTATCCTAGATTAATTAATGATAATTATGGAATGTTGTTTTCTTTTGAGCTTTACATTGAGGACAATGTAAAATTTAAGTGTGGGGGAGGAATTTTAGCATTTTGTTGCTCTAATGCTTGCCATTCTAATTTTAATGTTTATGCTATTTTTGCTATTTCTGCTTTATTTCTATTTTTTGCACTTAATTTCATTAAGGACCTAGCAACTGCTTTACCTGTCTGGGTCTCCATACATCTGGATGGCAAAAGCCTTTCTCTCATGGCGTACATGGGAGTGTTTGATTTACCCACTCTTGTCGAGAAGATCTTTAGTTTCTGCCATGATGCATGGAGACACTCAGAGACGCTTTGCTCTTACCCTTCCTCCTTTCTGAGTGATTTGGAGGCACCATATCCGTCTTTTGGCAGGTCCTCTAAGTTCAGTTGGATGTGCAGGAGGGTTCTTTCAAGGAAAGCTCTCTTCGAGCTACCTAGGGTGGAGCATCCTGTTCAACAATGAAGAGACCAATGCTGGTTTTGGGGGTCTGCAGTGATGGCAGTGGCTCGGGGGGCCATCATCGTCAATGGCTGGGATGCTGTCTTCCTTCTTCGGGTTCTCCGATTGGCATTCTTTACAGTACACTTGTTGATGTATTTTTATTTCTCTTTTTATTAAAGCTGATGATGTATGAAATGAGCACAATCAATATAATTCTTCTTTTTTGAATTCTCTGTCTTGTATCTTCTGTTTCTCTTTTTTTTTTTTTTTTATTTTTTTTGTACTGGGGTGAGTCCAATGCTCGTCTTGTAATAATGTTATGTTGCCCCCAGCTTAGTACTTGGTTGGTACAACGAAGTAGCAAGCTTGAATTCCCACCCCCAGGATCCATGTTCCGTGTAGGGTTAAAAGTTTTAACTTGGTTGTTAATCAAGCCATTTAATCTTTCTTGGAAAGCTGTGGTTTAGTGTGACCTTTTGCATCATACCACAGATGGACATTCCAGGTGTAGTCTGGGTTCGTATTTTTAAAAATCCATGGTTCGTGGAAAATATTTGGACTCAACTTGCTAAGGTTGTGTGTCGCTTGGTCTGCTGGCAACCATCCCTTCAACTGTTGTGACAGCTGTGAGGGCCACGTGGCACGCCTTGGTTAGGTAGTCATGCTTAGTGCTTTATGCGCCATGATGAATATATTTTGAAATATGTACTATCAAGAAGGAAATGCCCTCTAACCATTTGGCCTTTTATAAATAGGGGTTAAAGCTCCCCTTTTTCATTTTTACTGTTTCTTTTTTAAATCTGATGGCTTAAGACAATTTTTGGCAGTTTTTCACGATGAAGAAGTGTAGTTTCCCGCTATTTTTGGTGATTTGAACTCTCTGTTGTCAATTTACCTTTATTTTTTTCAAGGTATTTCTTTTTTCTTTCATTTGTTTCTACTATTATTGTGTTGTAGAGTGGTTGCATGCTCCTTTTTGGAGTGCACTTCCTTTCTCTTTTCTCAATAAAAGAAGTTGGAGTGTTAATTTCTGTGTTTCTCCAACCACTCATAATTCAAACCAACTACACCACTTGGTCTTAAACTTCATTCTAAGCAACTTTCATGTTGTGATCAAGACCTAATTCCATCATCGTCAAGCTTGATTTTTGGATTCAAGTTCTAGGGTTTCAAGGTAAAGATCTTGAAACTTGATTTCTTATTTGATTCTTGAAATTCTAAGACCATATTTTATCTATGGTTACCTTAATCAAGCTTTAAAAGTTAATTTTAATGTGTTTGTTTGGATCTCAAGAGACAACTTGGTGTTGGAAGTTGATACAAAGAATCATACAAGGAGCTTAAGAGGCTACATCTAAGGTAAGAGGGAGATTAACATCATCAACCAATTATGGTGGTGAGGAACGAAATTTGTATAAAGGTGATAAATCCATGTGAGGATTATTCACCTTATTTGTATGATTTTGTGATGTGTTTAATTGCTTTATGTGATTTTATTGCTTTGATATTATGCATGAATTTGATATAGTAGAATTATGATGTTTTATGTATATTGTATGATATAAATTGTGATTGAGAGGAAAAGAATTTTTGGTTTCAAAGACCATGAGGCTCACGGCCTCTATGCCCACAAATGGGTAATTCATTACAAAAATGATTTATTAAATGATAAACTAGAGGATTAGTGATAAGAAAATGTAATTAAGGAATTACAAAATAAAAATAGAAAAGAATATATTTTTATTATTAAATGGAAAGTAAATTTCGGCTATGATATTGAAAATATAATGAAGAGCCCTTTCTTTCTCAGCGTAATGGTTCAGTGAGGACCAAGTAACTGCTCTACCTGTCTGGGTCTCCATGCATCTAGGTGGCAAAAGCCTTTCTCTCATGGTGTACGTGGGAGTGTTTGATCTACTCGCTCTTGTCGAGAAGATCTTTAGTTTCTGCCATGATGCATGCAGACACTCAGAGACGCTTTGCTCTTACCCCTCCTCCTTTCTGAGTTATTTGGAGGCACCAAGTCCGTTTTTTGGCAGGTCCTCTAAGTTCAGTTAGGTGTGTAGGAGGATTCTTTTGAGGAAAGCTCTCTTGGAGCTACCTAGAGTGGAGCATCCTATTCAACCATGAAGAGACCGATGCTAGTTTTGGGGGGTCTGCAGAGGTGGCAGTGGCTTGGGGGGCCATCATCATCAACGGCTGGGATGCGGTCTTCCTTCTTCGGGTTCTCCGATTGGAATTCTTTACAGTACACTTGTTGATGTATTTTTCTTTCTCTTTTTATTAAAGCTGATGGTGTATGGAATGAGAACAATCAATAAAATTCTTTTTTTTTTTGTATTCTCTGTCTTGTATCTTTTTTTTTTTTTTCTTTCTATTTTGCTCTTTTTGTACCGGGGTGAGTCCAATGCTCGTCTTGTAATAATGCTATGTTGCCCCCAGCTTAGTACTTGGTTAGTACAATGAAGTAGCAAGCTTGAATTCCCACCCCCGGGATCCGCATTTCGTGTAGGGTTAAAAGTTTTAACTTAGTTATTGATCAAGCCATTTAATCTTTCTAGGAGAGTTGTGGTTCAGTGCAACCTTTTGCATCATACCACAGATGGACATTCCAGGTGTAGTCCGGGTTCGTATTACAAATCCATGGTTCATGGAAAATTTTTGGACTCAACTTACCGAGGTTGTGTGTCACTTGGTCTGCTGCGCAACCATCCCTTCAACTGTTCTGTGAGGGCCACGTGGCATGCCTTGGTTGGGTAGTCATGCTTAGTGCTTTGCGCGCCATGATGGATATATTTTGAAATGTGTACTATCAAGAAGGAAATGCCCCCTAACTATTTGGCCTTTATAAATAGGGGTTAAAGCTCCCCTTTTTTATTTTTACTATTTGTTTTTGAAATGTGATGGCTTGAGACAATTTTTGGTAATTTTTCACGGTGAAAAGAGTGCAGTTTCCAACTATTTTTGGCGATTCGAACTCTATATCTTTCAATTTACCTTTATTTGAACTCTCTGTTGTCCCCAACTTGACACTTAAGTAGAACAATTAAGTGTCAAGGATTCAAATTTGAAAAGAACACATGGGCCGCAGTGGATACGGAATCCAAAAGGGCCAAGATTCGCCATTATGGAATACCTTCGAGTTGGCATGTGAAGTCTGAATTCGTGGCGGATTATTGCTTTCTTTACCATCCCGCCATCCGAGGTATGTCCTTTATTGCCACCGTGTATGGTTTCATAGGGTTTTTGTCTTTTCTTGCAGCCTTACTCTGCAACATGTAACAATTTGAGCTTTCTTGGGAAATTATTACTTTAACTTTATTGGGAATTAAAGACCCTTTAAGAGGGTATCATTTTCGTATTATTTTCCAACTGCCTGCTACTCCCGTGATGAATCAAAAGGGGGGGCATTAAAGCATGACATCCAACGTGTAATTAGTTCACTTTTTTCGGGGCCAATCAGAGTGCGTTATTCCCTTTATAAATAGGGAATGTTTGCTTTGTGGCTGGAATTCCTTTTGTTGCATTCCTTTTACTTTGTGATTTTGGTTGAGCATGTTCCTCTTTCAGAGAATGATTTCCTTTTCATTTTTTGTACGTACAAGGAGGGTTTTGCCCTCTGCTAAGATCACCATCCTGTTATTTCCAAAGTCTTTACAGGTGTTTACTTTTTTGTGGCTAACTCCGGTAGAGCCCTTTCTTTCTCAGCGTAATGGTTCAGTGAGGACCTAGTAACTGCTCTACCTGTCTAGGTCTCCATGCATCTAGGTGACAAAAGCCTTTCTCTCATGGCGTACATGGGAGAGTTTGATCTACCCGCTCTTGTCGAGAAGATCTTTAGTTTCTACCATGATGCATGGAGACACTCAGAGACGCTTTGCTATTACCTTTCCTCCTTTCTGAGTGATTTGGAGGCACCAGATCCATCTTTTGGCAGGTCCTCTAAGTTCAGTTGGATGTGCAGGAGGGTTCTTTCAAGGAAATCACTCTTGGAGCTACCTAGGGTGGAGCATCTTGTTCAATAATGAAGAGAATGATGCTGGTTTTGCGGGTCTGCAGAGGTGGCAGTGGCTCGAGGGGCCATCATCATCAACGGTTGGGACGCTGTCTTCCTTCTTCGGGTTCTCCGATTGGCATTCTTTACAGTACACTTGTTGATGTATTTTTCTTTCTCTTTTTATTAAAGTTGATGATGTATGGAATGAGAATAATCAACAAAATTCTTCTTTTTTGAATTCTCTACCTTGTATCTTCTTTTTATCTTTTTTTTTTCTGTTTTGTTCCTTTTGTACCGGGGTGAGTCCAATGCTTGTCTTGTAATAATGCTATGTTGCCCCCAGCTTGGTACTTGGTTAGTACAACGAAGTAGCAAGCTTGAATTCCCGCCCCCAAGATCCGTGTTTCGTGTAGGATTAAAAGTTTTAACTTGGTTGTTAATCAAGCCATTTAATCTTTCTAGGAGAGTTGTGGTTCAGTGTGACCTTTTGCATCATACCACAGATGGACATTCCAGGTGTAGTCAGGGTTCATATTAAAAATCCATGGTTTGTGGAAAATTTTTGGACTCAACTTGCTGAGGTTGTGTGTCGCTTGGTCTACTGCGCAACCATCCCTTCAACTACTGTGACAACTATGAGGGCCACGTGACACGCCTTGGTTTGGTAGTCGTGCTTAGTGCTTTACGTGCCATGATGAATATATTTTGAAATATATACTATCAAGAAAGAAATGCCCTCTAACCATTTGCCCTTTATAAATAGGGGTTAAAGCTCCTCTTTTTCATTTTTACTGTTTCTTTCTGAAATCTGATGGCTTGAGACAATTTTTGGCGATTTTTCACAGCGAAAGAGTGCAGTTTCTAGCTGTTTTTGGCGATTCGAACTCTCTATTATCAATTTACCTTCATTTTTTTCAAGGTATTTCTTCTTTCTTTCATTTGTTTCTACTATTTTTGTGTTGTAGAGTGGTTGCACGCTCCTTTTTGGAGTGCACTTCCTTTCTCTTTTTTCAATAAAAGAAGTTGGAGTGTTAATTTCTGTGTTTCTTCAATGGCATTGCCTTGTGGAGCACCTCCTCTGTAGTACGATGTGCGGCGGAGGTGTCCTTTTGAGGCCTAAGAACCCCCCGAAGGGTATTACATTTCAGACTAACTCCTTTTAAATTCTTTACCCAAGTTATAAAATGTTTTAATATTATTTTAATACGGGTTTCAAAACTCCTTTTTCGTAGATAATATAAACTTACCAAATTTTAGAAACACCAAACATAAGAACTGAATAATATACTTTACATATAAATAAAGTTTACTACGACCATACGTACATTATACTTACATACCCAAAACATAAAATGTCTAACATAACTATCCTAGACTGGCCCAAATTCACAACATCTAAAGAAAAGAGTCCTCCTCAGAAGATAAATTCCCTAGTCGGGAATGTCTCGACGGATAGAAATCCGAGCAAAAGATATCTCGAAGTCCTCCCTAGGAGTATAGTGAAGATCATTCCACAACTCCCTGATAGGTATAACAAACTCTATATATGTAACAGTAAAAGAAGAAGTAGTGACTCCATGTCGGGTCCTGCTTACGGATAGAGTAATGTTACCACAATACTCTATATGCTCTGTGTCCCAATGGACATGCCAAGCATTAGCGCCTTCAAGAAACTATAGTCTAAACAAACCTAGCATATCCCTTCTTGCCGCCATCGCAGTCTTCACAGACGTAAGTATAAAATAGAAACAGACAGAATAGTATAATAAAGAGGTGAGATCCCCTACATCAATACCATCATGGCAGTAAAGAAACAATAATGACAGTAATGTCATTCATACACAGCAATATCACATAACAATAGGTATAATCATGTTATCAACTAATAGATAATTTAACACTATATATCACAATATATGAATACTAATCATACCACAAAATAAATATACTGACTATGCCACAACAATATGTACACTGACTAAGCACATGCACAATGTGTATACTATCCATCCTTATGCACAATGCACCCATTTCCTACTTCATGGAGCTAAACATAATTTCAGAGAGAATGATCCAAAAGATATGTTTGTATATCGGCTGCCTTAGACCAAGTGATATAATTTCTCAATGTGTACATCAGGCATTATACAAGACATTCTACGCCAGATCAAGAATAGGAATAGTATTTTGTCGAGATTGTAGGTACGTTTGCATCGGTTGCCACGCCACAGTAGCGCTTTCTAACTGACCATATGTGGAATTTCGCATCCCAACGCCTCCAAGATCCATTATAGACCTTCACTATGCAATTCGCACCCGCACTAAGGTGTAATTCAACTCCTAGGCAACAATAGCTTTAACAGACACCAACTGACAAATAATGCATGATCAATGACTCTATGCATATTACAAGCCTTTACCGGTAATAACCATATGTTGATATATCTGGGTTCAATACATTAGCCCGACAACAAATTACTGTATTTCTCAATCGCATAATATTTTTATCGCATTTTCACAATCGTGTACCACTTCTGTTAAGTTTTCAAATCGCATAACAATTTTTTAACATTTTCTCAATCGCGTAGAGATTTTAAAACATTTTCTTATTCGCGTAGCTAAAAATCATCATTTTTAAATCGCTTAAGAGTTTTGCTACGTATTTTCAATTGCGTAAAACATTTTCTCAATATTCTAAGCTCAAATTAAAACTTTTCTCATTTAATATCAAAATTAGACCTTAATTCCAACATTTCCTTAATAAATCACCTTTAAATAATATTTCTAACATTTTTATACTAAACCTCCTCTAAATAATATTTCCTAATGTTTTCCACCAAAACTTATATTATCTAAATTAATTCAAGATATCTCAAAATCTTTGTTCTTTACTCTTAATAAAACTTCCTTAAATAAAATATTTTAAATTCCAAACTATCATTAAAAATTATTTTCTTGCTAAAACTCCTCTAAACAATATTTTTTAATATCCTTTCCAAAACTTACATTTATTTTAATTAAATAAAACCTTTTCCATCTTCCTCTTTTAAAATCCATTTAAATAAAATACTTAAAGTTTTCAAAATATTTCTCCATCATATTTTCAATATCATAGCCGAATTTTGCTTTCCATTTAATAATAAAAATATATTCATTTTTATTTTTATTTTGTAATTCCTTAATTACATTTTCTTACCACTAATCCTCTAGGTTATCATTTAATAAATCATTTTTGTAATGAATTATCCATTTGTGGGCATAGAGGCCATAAGTCTCATGGTCTATGGAACCAAAAATTCTTTTCCTCTCAATCACAATTTATATCATACAATATACATAAAACATCATAATCCTACTATATCAAATTCAAGCAAAATATCAAAGCAATAAAATCACATAAAGCAATTAAACACAAATCACAAAATCATGCAAATAAGGTGAATAATCCTCACATGGATTCATCACCTTCATACAAATTTTGTTCCTCACCATCATAATTGGTTGATGAGTTTAATCTCCCTCTTACCTTAGATGTAGCCTCCTAAGCTCCTTGTATGATCCTTTGTATCAACTTCCACCACTAAGTTGTCTCTTGAGATCCAAACAGACACATAAAAATTAACATTCAAAGCTTGATTAAGGTAACCATAGATCAAATATGGTCTTAGAATTTCAAGAATCAAATAAGAAATCAAGTTTCAATATATTTACCTTGAAACCCTAGAACTTGAATCCAAAAAGCAAGCTTGAAGATTATGGAATTAGGTCTTGATCACAACATGAAAGTTGCTTAGAATGAAGTTTAGGACCAAGTGGTGTAGTTGGTTTGAATTATGAGTGGTTGGATAGTTATTCTAGGTAGTGAGGCCATGAGCTAGAGGAGAGAAAATGAGAGAGAATATGTTAAGACTTTTGAGAGAAAAGATGATAGCTTTGTGTTATGATAGTAAATAAAACTTGTCTCCTAAAACCCCCCTTGGCCGTGAGATAGGAGATAAAGAGTGTGATTAATTTGACTACTTTCAACCCTTCACAATCATTGATTAGATCAATGGTAGACATCCAAAGCTTCTTCACTAAGCTTGCTACTCACAATCGTTGATTAGATCAATGGTAGATATGCAAAGCTTCTCCTCCAAGCTTGTTTCTATTGGTCCATCACAAAGGTGTCATAGCCTACCTTCCTTGACTAGCTTTAGATATTTTCCAAAAGCATAGATATTTTTCAAAAGCTAAGATATTTTTCAAAAGCTGAGATATTTTCTAGATATTTTCAGAAACTATTACCTAATGGATAATAACTATTGCTAGTTATCATCCAATGGATAATAACATTACACAATGAATAAAAATATTACCCAATGGATAATAGAATTGAACAAAAACTATGATAAAGAAAATTTCTGTCAACTGTTCCCGGTTTCAGGTTTAGTAAGTTTCTCCGGCCCCTCATTAACAGTATGAAACTTTCTAGTCCTGAAATTTTTTTTATTTTTTCGGGCCCGCCTCAACACACATACAGTCTAAAATAATATTAAAATAATTAAAATAAATTAAAAATTCTAACAAATTCACGAAAATTTTCAAATATTATAAAACTCATAAATATCAAGAAAAACAAAAAATCTGGGTTTACAACTAGACCTTAAGCACCGACTCCAGAAGTCCGGATGCTGGTTGCCGAAGATCCCATCTATATTACCCGTGGTCCAAGGTTGGTGTAATACCCTTAATGATATGTTAGACTTATGTATGTGTACAAAAGGTAGCATATGAATTGCTTGACATGCATGTTTAATTTTGTGACAAGCAGAGTTAATTTAGGCACTTTGTTGTAATTCAAAGTGTGAAAAGTAGCTTAAAATGACTCAGATAATAGCATAAATTACTTAGATGAGGGAAATAAATATGAATAATTTATTTCTAGGTCACAAATATATGAAACAAGATATAGTTAAAGTTTCAAGGAAAACTGAGTTAGTTTGGCATTTTTAGGTATACTGGTTGTGCATTTAAAGCTGGATTGACTAGTAGCGAATATAGATATATCAGATAATGGTGAAACAACTTTTTATATGAATCTTAGTTTTTATTTTAAAGTTGTTGGAAGTTAAAAATCTTGACTTAGCTAAATCTAAGTGTTTTTAATAGATCAAAATTTATTAGTTATGGCCTAAAGGCCTTAAGAGTATTTTGTTTCTCCTTTATAAGCTATACTCACATCTGTTTTTGCTTCACAATTTGAAATAGAAAACGTGAAAAAGCAAGAAGAAAGAAAGGAGAAGGAGGAGGAGGAGAAAAAGAGGAAAGTCAAGGGCAAAGCCAAGGTTTAAGATCAACAAAGTTTGAAGCTTCAATCCAGCTGCCAAGATAGGGGATTAGAACTTCTTTTCATCTCTTTCCTTCATTTTTAACCATAGATGCACTCTTGGTGCATAATAGGTCAAAATGAGTTGTAAATGTGTTTGATGTGTTTTGCTTGCATGATTAAGTTTCTTTGATCATTTATGACTTGTTCATAGTATAAGTTGAAGTTAGAAACTTGGAACATCTTATCTAGACCTTTGATTCACAAAAAAGAGGTTTTAGGTTAAGTATGTGATTTCTGGTGTATGAATCCAAATTAGGAGGTTTAAGTTGGTGATTGATGATTCTTATATGTTAATGAATTGATTTAGGACTTAGAATCACTTAGAAACTAATTTGGAATGGCTAAAATCCATTAAAATAACTAATGGAACAGCACCACGATTCTGCAGAATCTGGTTTCTATTATGTGCGTCACTGCGTGAAGAGGCCACGTCATAGCGTGAGGCTATTTTGCATAGTATGTTGCGGCGTGGAGAATGTCACACTGAGGTGTGAGGTGCATCAACATGGAACTCGAGAGTTGGGCGCTGCAGCGTGCCCATGTTTATGTCGCGGTGTAAGGCCCAGAATTGCCAAAATGTCATTTTTTATGTTTTGAAGTTTTGGTTAGTTGGAATCATTTATGTATGTTTCCTAAGCTGTGTCAAGGCACAAATAAAAATATTTTTAAGAGGAAAATTATCACCTAGCATAGATGGGAAAGTTTAAACTTTTGAGCATTCAAGAGTTATGGTTTGCTTTAGGTAAGTATTTAGCACCTTAGGCAAATTTGTGGTATGTATATCACTTTAGAGTAATGAGTGATGAGTTGGCATTTAGATGCATGTATGATGGGAATAATTGGTAGTATTGATCTTTGTGAGTATCCTTTGATGTTGTGCACCATCATTAAGGCCAAGGGAGATAAGTGGGGTGTCCAAAAGGTTCGTTTGAATAATGATTCAACTCAAACTTCTCGATAGTGCCAGGATATATGTAATGTTATTTTGAATAAGGATTCAACTCGAACTTCTCGATAGTGCCAGGATATGTGTAATGTGAGGATGAGCTTTCCCTCTACTTACCACAAGATAATACACTAAACCAATATTCCTAAGTTTAACATCTTGGTTTTAAGTTGGACTAAGCATGCATGTATGAGTGTATGATTATCTTGGTATATTTAGTTTCTAGAGTATAACCTTGTAGATGCTTTAAAATATTTTATTTAGTAGGTGTTAAGATTATGTTTATTATGCTATATATGCTGGTTTTGGTTTACTCATACTGAGAAATGTTATTTCTCACCCGTTGTGTTGCCATGTAATTCCAGGTGAAAGTTCTTCCAAGAGTAAGAAGAAAAGGAAGCTAAAGATTAGATTAGCTTTATAGTTTATATTACAACTGTTGTATTTTATTAGTACTTCTTTTGTAATGTAATGAACCATGTAATACTTCAAGCCTTTGCTAAAGCTAATGTTGTATATAGTTATGTGCATTTTGCTATGAGTTTATGTTTTTCACATTTCATATGGCTCTCTATAATGTTTCTAATAAACATTATAGATATATGTATTAGAGTAGTACATAAGTAGTGACGTTGTAATGCTAAGTATTTCCTTGTACACTATATATATTGGGATATTAGTATTAGGACGTTATAGCTGGTATACCCATGAGTTGGTGATGACGTTTATGATCGAGTGTCCATGTTCCAACTCGGTGTAGAGCTTGATAGACTCCAAGGTTACTTGATGCTGATGGAAAAAGGTAAAAAGGGACCACGAGTTCTAAATCATATCTCTAGAAAATGAAAGGGTGTGCTCCACACGACAAGTAGATGCACATTACATGTTCCTATATGAGGACTTCTTTACATGGTTTGGACTCCAAATCCCTTTCAACGACTTCCAGCTTGCCGTCCTCCATACTCTCCAGGCTTCTCCCTCCCAGATTCATCCCAATGGTTAGGCAAACATCCTAGCTTTCGAGAGAATCTGCCGGTTGGTTGGGTTGTGGTGCTCGAAGAGGGCATTTTTTTATTTCCACACTTAATGAAGTCTTCAGGGTGCTGGTACTACTCAAAAAACCTGGCTCACAGTATGGTCAAGGCTTGGTCGGAAGGTCTTTCTCGTTTACTAAGATAGTTATAAGGACTTTAAAGAAAAGTTCTTTAAGCTAATGGCGACTCCCGGTACTTGTTCTTTCTGGCTAGACAATGATGGGGAGCCGAAGTTTAGCTTTTTGCACTGAGAGGGCATGTAATGTTCTAATTCAATTGATTGAAAAGGAGAAACACCAATTGGATGATGATGAAATTGAGTGCATTGACTTCTTCATAATGTGGGTTCAAGATTCCTTCTGAGGATGTGTTGAATACCCTTGATGACACAATTCCCTGGGCCATTCTAGGTAGTGTAGCCCGTGGTCCGCATTTATTCTTGGGCAAGATAGAAATCAAACTCTTTCTTGTATATTTTCTTACCGTTTGACCGTTCTCATGTTTTTTGATCGATTTCTTTTTCTTGTTGTGTTGTGTTAACCAGGGTGCCACTTCTTCTATTCAGGCGCTTCAAGCTTTGAAGGAGAGGAAGGAAAGAGTTAGACCTTTTCGTCCTTCAGCCACCACTGCTCTGCCTCTTGTTATTAGAGAGCTGGATTAGGATTCCCCCGCACAACCCCTCTAGGGGAAGAAGAGGAAAGCTGTTGAGGGTACCGGGGCGGAAGACCACGACAAGAGGGCACCCAATGTGGAGGGAAATACTAGGTCTAATATAGATCCTCTGTCTTTAATTACCAGAGATAGGTCACCTAAGGACTTCATCGATAACACCTTTTTGAGTGATAATATTGTTAAACTCATTACTTGGAATAAGGTACTCGAGGCTCTATCTCTATTTCAAACTTTTACTTTCCAGACTGCTTCCGAAGCCCAACTTCTCAAGAGAACTATGGTGGTGTTTGAGAAGAAAGCAGAGGACCAGCTGAAGGCAGTGGAGGTAAAAGAGAAGCGACAGTTGGATATGGCTTTTAACGGCAGAGAGGAGGCAGAAACCAAAGTTGTTAGGTTGGAAAAAGAGCTTGCCGACCTCAAAATTTTACTCGCCAATGAGAAGGCTCAATTCACTAAAGCCAACACTGCCACCATCGCCCTTCAAGCTAAGGTAGCTGAACTAGAGGAGAATAACATTGAATTATTGGCCATCAGCACCAATATTGGTGTTGAATAGTCAAAAACGCAATTTCCCAAATCCAGCATTTCAACCCCGATGTAGAGCTGGCCCTAAAGGATCTAAGTCTTGACAAAATATTCCGGGATGGATGCCTAGTTATAGCGGATTCAGTTAATGAGCCGGTTACTGAGGTCCACGATGTTGAGGCTTCTATTGCCATGTTGGATTTAACGGAAAGAGGCTTGAATGATGAGCGACGGAGCCCAGATGGAGACGAAGCCGAGGAATAGCCTTTCCTGCCTCATCCTTTTTATTGTACTTTGTTGCCTTCTACATAGGCTTTTATATTTTGTTAATACAATTACCCTGGTTGTCGGGGTATTTAATTTATTTCCTTTTCTTATTTCTCATCCATGATCTTTACTAGGTCAAACGCCCATTATGTTTGGTCACCGATTTAAAGGACTTCGGATTTTTGTTTGAATTGAAACCTTAATCCGTGGTCCAATGCCCATGATGTTAAGCATTCAAAATTCCACTTAGACTTAGGCAAGATTTAAAACCTTGGTCTGGGGTCCAACACCTATTATTTTGGCACTTAGGATCCCATATGCCTTAGGTATATTTTAGAATCAAAACCTTGTCTGGGGTCCAACACCAACCGCTTTGGCACTTAGAATCTCACTTGAATTAGGTATAAAGGTGATCCGTAACCAGGGTCTTTAATGTTTACGGTTCATAGAGAAAATTGTCTGTCACTTAGGAATTTTCAACTACAAAGCCTGTTTAACATAAGACTTTTGGTGGATACCTGATGGTGGACCATAGATATCATAACCCGCACTACCACTTTATTTCTTAACCTTAAAATGGTAACGACTAAGTATTGAGGATTAGGTATTGACCCTATAACTTTCTAGTAAAGCGTTTTCATGGGTCTGGTGGGTTATTCCTCTTAACCTGAACTTTTTAAGGTGCCTCATATTCTAAACAGAATAGGCTTTAAATTTCACAAGGTGATTTCTAGCTTGAAGGACGGTCCACGGATAACCTCAAGGCAGAGTATGACTTGAGGATCCTATGGGACTTTAGATAATGCATAATGATATCTGAATAACTCCATTTTATTGATAAATTTAAGGACAAGAAGTCTGTACAAAGTGTAAAAACATCAAAATTGGGATAGATCAAACATAACTTACTAAGAGACTAGGCCTTAAAGGGCACTTAGCTATAGTATTTTCTAAGTTTATCTGCATTCTAGTAGTTTTTGATAAGCTTATATGTTAACGTCTCCAATGTGTAAGCTCCTTTGCCAGTGCCGACTACGACGTGGTAAGGGCCTTCCTAATTAAGGGCTAATTTCCCTTGAGAGGCATTCTTCTCTCCGATGTCTGATTTCTTGAGGACCAGGTCTGCTGGCTAGAACTTTCTTGGAATAACCTTCAAGTTATATTTGGCCGCCGTCCTTTGTTTAATGGCGGTGTCACATAAATGGGCAACATGCCTTCTTTCTTCCAGCAAATCCAGGTCTTCCCTGATTAATCCAGGGTTGGTAGCAGGTGAAAATTCCTAGTGACACCAGCTCGGTTCTCCTATTTTCATCGAGATCATAGCTTCGCAACCATAAGTGAGCTTGAAAGGAGTTTCTCTTATCATAAAATGGGGCATAGTCCGATAGGCCTAAAGGACATGATCGAGCTGTTCATCCCAGTTTCCCTTGGCTTCATCTAGCATTCTTTTAATTCCACAGATAATGACCTGATTAGCAGCTTTAACTTGCCTATTTGTCTTAGGGTTCTCAATAGAACTGTAATGGTGCTTGATTTTTAATTCAGCAAGTAGCTCTTCAAAACCCTTATCCATAAATTGGGTTCCATTATCTATCACAATAGACTCTGGAACTCTGAACTTGGTGATAATGTGGTGCCAAGTGTGCTTTTGAACCTGGGCAGAGGTGATTGTGACCAACGGTTCTGCCTCGATCTATTTTGTAAAGTAATTCACTGTCACCACTAAGTATTTCAATTGATAATTGCCTAGGGAAACGGACCCAGGATATCCATACCCCATCTGTAGAATGGACAGGGTACTGACATCGTGAACAGTTCCTTTAAGGGAGTCTGATAATGGTCTGAGTAGCATTGGCATTTATCACAGACCTGAATGTGTGCATGGGAGTCTACTTCCATTGATAGCCAGTAGTATCCCACCTGAGTGCCTTTAGGGCTAGGGCTCTGCCTCCTAAATAGTGTCCACAACTTTCTTCATGAACCTCAGCTAATACATATTATGCTTCCTTTGGCGTAAGATATGTAAGGAGGGGGGATGAAAACCCGCGTCGATACAACTCCTCATCATAGATGGTGTACCTGACCGCTATCTTGACTGGCTTAGAGGCTTCCTTCAGATTAGAGGGCATGGCTTCGTACTGCAGATACTCTATGATAGAGGTGATCCAAGTATGCTCTTCCCCTTCCACTTAAAAGACGACGTGATCCGTGATGGAGGGTTGAGAGGGAATCTCTTGGATCATGTAACGGTTATTACCAGGGCTTTTAGTGCTGGACAGTTTAGATAGGATGTCTACCCTGGAGTTTTGCTCCCCTGGTCTATGCTCTATCTTAGCCTCTTAGAAACTTTTAAGGAGCTCTTGTACCTTAGCTAATTATTTCTGAAGGAGGAGCTCCTTAGCTTGATATTCTCCTTGGATATGGGAGGTTGCAAGTTAAGAATTACTGCAAAGTGTGATCTTAGTTGCTCCCATGTCCTTAGCCATTACCAATCTAACAATACATGCTTCATACTCTACCTGATTGTTTGAGGTTGGGAACTCAAACTTCAGGGAGTTTTCTAGTGTCACTCATTCAAAATTTTCTAAGATTACTCTAACACCACTTCCCTTAGGGTTTAAGGATCCATCAACGAATATGGTCCAAGAAATTCCTTTGGGGCCACTAAGGTCTGATGTAAGTTCTGCTAAGAAGTTTGAGAGCACTGAGCTTTTATTGTAAGTCGAGGCTCGTATGCAATTCCGAACTCAAAAAGCTTGATAGACCAAACAATCATTCTCCCTGTTAAGTCTACGTTGTGCAATACCTGGCGAATGGGTTAGTCCATTCCCACTACCATTAGATGGCATTGAAAATACTATCAGACTCTCCTTGCTGTGGTGATGAGTGCAAAGGTGACCTTTTCAATTTTCTAATAACGAGGCTCTAGGCCTTATAGAACTTTGCTCACAAAATAGACCAACTTCTATCCTTCTTCCCCAATTAGAACTAAGCTTATAGCCTCTTCGTGAACTGAAAGGTATAAGTATAGTATTTCTCCAGACTTCGTTCTCGTCTGTATAGGGGGAGAAGATAAAAGGCTCTTCAAAGAAGCTTGAATAAGGGGAAGAATTAATGAACAACTTTAGCAAGGAATCATGTGAGGGTCGCAATCTGGCCAGTTAGCTGTTGCACTTTTTTAATATTCTGAGGACTTCGCATGTTGAGCATTGTCAAGCATTTTTCTGGATTAGCCTCAATTTTGCAGTGGGTCAACATGAAGCCTAAGAACTTTTCTGCCTGGACTCCGAATGTGCACTTTTTAGGATTAACTCTTATATTGTACTTCCAGAGCTGTGCAAATACTTCTTCGAGGTCCGTTATATGTGATTCATCTTGTGGGGTTTTCACTATCATGTCATCAATATAGACTTCAAGCATCTTCCCCACTTGATCTTCAAAGACCCTGTTCATCATCCTCTGGTAGGTGGCTCCTACATTCTTCAAACTAAAAGGCATAACCCTATAGCAGTAGCTCTCCTTATCAATGATGAAGGCGGTCTTCTCTTCATCTTCGGGGTACATTGGGATTTGGTTATACTCGGAGTATGCATCTATGAATGACAGCATACGAAACCATGAAGAACTATCCACTAATTTGTCTAAATTGGGAAGTGAGTATGGATCTTTGGGGCGAGCATTGTTTAGGTCTGTGTAATCTACACACATTATCCACTTCCCATTAGACTTCTTAACCAAAACCATATTGGACAACCATGTGGTATAGGGTATCTCCCTGATGAAGTTGCCACTGAGTAACTCCTTCACCTATTCCTTAATGATTTGTTGCCTTTCAGGGCCAACTTTTATTTTCTTTTGTGCTACCGATTTCACATCTTCCCTGATAGACAAGTGATGACAGATGAAGGCGGGGTTGAGCCCAAGCATGTCAGATGAATTCTAAGCAAAGACATCTTTATTCTTAAATAAGAGCTCAACTAGCTAGCGTTTTTCTTCTTCTTCTTCTTCTAGGTGTGCTCCAATCTTAGTAACCTAATCTGGCTTGGCACTAAGTTGTAGAGTTAGTAATTCACCCTCCAACTGGGGTCTAGTACCCAGATTTCTTCCTGAACATCCAGCTCAGTCATAAGGATGTTAACCTTATCCAGGATCGGGCTAGACGTAGCTGGTTTAGTTTTTTCAGGAACCCTACAAATTCTTAGGCTCTCATTATAGAACTTTCGGGCTATAACTTAGTCACCTTTTACAATGACAACCTCGTTATTCTTGTTAGGAAATTTCATGACTAGTTGAGTGGTGGACACCATGGTGACGAGTGCATTTAAGGCAGGGTGGCCCAAAATAATGTTGTTGGCCAAAGGGCAATCCACGACTAAAAATCTTACCTTGACTATCCTGAAGAGTTTAAAGGGCCCCAGGGTCAGGTGGGTTTCATAAAAGCCTGCTGGGGTGATCTTTTCACCAATGAACCCTTTGAGTTATCTATCGTAGGGAGTCAAATCTATACTGTTACCAAGTGGCCTCAATACTCAAGATGGGGGTGAATTGAGTTTATAAAATATTTTCGTAAATCTTTCGCAAAACACTTGTTTATCAATTTTCATTGAAACTATTGATTGATAGATATGAATGGATAGAGAAGATTGAATACTTTCACTCACAAATGAACTAACCAAAATAGAGAGTATTAAAGCGTGCATATAAAATAAACATAAATGTAAAAAAGTTGAGTTTAGAAGATCAAACACAAGGTTTATCCTGGTTCAGCCACCAATCCATTTGTGGCCTACGTCCAGTCCTCAAGCAATCACTTGAGATCTTCCACTATATCTTCAAGCTTCAACAGATGCTTACAACTTTTACACAATAGAGCACTCACCACACCTTGAGATATCTCACCCTTTGTGCTTGAGCCTCAACTTCAAGGGATGCCTCACCCTTTACAATTTGGAGGGATGTCTCACCCTCTTTACAAAGAATTGAAGTGTATATAAGATGGAACTCTCACAAGAGTAGTTGATACAAATTGAAGTCCTACAATGCTCTTCAAGAATATCTCAAGTGATTTGCAAAAAATAGAGCAATAAGGGTTTGAAAGCTAATTCATGGATTAGAGTGATAGAAATGTGTTTCAAGTTGTTGGTTAGCCATTAATGATGACCCATGACATGTATTTATACTGATTTTGATCAAAGGATCCGTTGGGTGCATTAAAGGGCAACATTAAATGCCAAGAAAATTATCGTTGGCTATTGTCAGACTTGATGTAATAGATTACATAGTCCATGTAATCGATTACATGACTCTTAGAACGTGTTCTTGGCTTTCTAGGCAGGATGTAATCGATTATAACCCTCATATAATTGATTACAGAGCCTCTGCCAGACTTGTAATCGATTACAACCTTAATGTAATCTATTACAAAGCCTCTGTTTGACTTGTAATCGATTACAACATATGTGTAATCGATTACAATGGCCCTTAAACACATTTTTCAAGTTCAATTAAGCTTGATAGCCATTTCCAACTTAGAAAAACTTAGATTTGTTAAGATGTAAACTTGATTTACAAAATCTAAGATTAAAATCAACATTTCTTTAAAATATGAACTTTAAACTTCAAGTTGATTTAAAAAGGATATTTCAAAAACTATTTTGAGATAGTTGAGATATATTGAGAGCATTTTACATTTAGATTCTAAGTCTTATAAATTATACTAAATATACCTCTTTGAACTTAGTCTTCATCTTAACTTTGTTATCATAAAAAACCTCATTGATATGCTTCAAGATATAAGCATTCATATTCTCCCCCTTTTTGATGATGACAAAATAACATAAGAAAAAAAGAGAATAGCATTTGTATTTATATGTCAGAGATTTAAGGGCAACTCTCCCCCGTAGTTTATGCATGAGATAGGATAAATAATTTGCATGTAAAAACTCCCCCGTACTCATGCAAGGTATATGTTATATAAAAATACTCAGGCAAGGTATATGTTATATAATCTCTCTAAACTCTCTAATCTCTCCCCTGTTGGCATTATCAAAAAGACATAAGCATCCAATTTTTTAGTAATAATACCAATAAAATTTTAGCAACATTTAGCATGATTCACTCATACACACAATCAGCACAACAACGGAGGATAACAAAGTATAACTATTTCAGCCCATACATATCAATATCAGAGTATAACTAATCCAATCAGGGTAACAATAGATGCATATGAAAACAAAAGACCAGATTGTATAAACATTAAGTTCAAAAGTATCTAGAGTCATGTACAAAATTATAAAAGTCAAGACTACTAATGGTTAGGCAAAATATTATGAAAGTCAAGATCGTCCTTAGAGCCAAGAATCTCCTCATCATCATCAGCATTAGCACCAGAAGGACCAATAAAAGATATAGGAACAGGAGGTGCAGCAGAGGAGGTGGGAGCATTGATATGTCTCCTCGGTACATATCCGAGTCCCTCTAGAAAAGATCGGATGGAAACTAACTCTAGTCCTTGATGATTTACCTTTTGCTCAAGGCGCTCAATCCTCGTTCGCAAGCTGTGCATTTCTTGGAGTAACAGTTCCAAATTGGCTGTGGGAATAGGCTGCTGGCTTCCTTCTTCATCATCCTTAGCCTCGTGAGGAATGTGTCCGTAGCTTCCATGAAGGAGATAGTACCATTTGTCATCAACCTTCCTTAGCTGAAGCTTCTGCAGAGTATGCAGACTAATGGACTGTGGCCCTTTAGAACTTGTATCCTTTGTCTTCCCAGACAAAGGGATATGAAATTGCTCTAGAATGACAGTAACGAGCATAACATAAGGTAGGGTATGTTTTTTCTTTTTGGTTTCCAACATGTGTTGTATAACATAATATGCCCAGTTGATTGGTCTATATGTGTTTATGGTCCACAAGGTCAGCACATCATCCTTGAACACTTGGGAGTAGTTTCCTCCCCTCGGAACCAATCCCCTAGCCATAAGGTAATACAGCACCTTATTCTCCATAGTCAACTCAGTAGCCATCACCTTCTTTTTATCCTTCGGAATATCATAGCTAGATCTTGTCAAGGAAGTCAAGGCAGCCTTATATTCGTAGTCATGTCCCCAAACATTCTCACGTCCATAGAAATTTTCACCATCAAAAGTCAGTTGTGTCAACCTATACCAGAGATCCTTAGTGACCCTTATCTATTTCTTTTTGACTTCAGATATCAGGCAGTCATCTTCATACTTCAAATTAGCATAAAAGACTTTAACTAAATCAAGATATATGTCTTTCTTGATACTTAAAAAATCTAGCAATCCTAGTCATTCTATCATCCTAAAACTTTCCAAGGGCTCACTAGAGCAAAAGTCCTTTGTGAGATACTTGGGGGAGATGATCTTTTGCAATTGAAAATTTTTTTTGAAAGTGCTCAGCCTTTTTGGCAGTGCCAAAGTGTTGGGTGAGGTCCAGCCCAAAAATGGTGAGTGGAGAAGCGCCGGAAGACATTCCCATGGAGACCTCTGTTCTTGGCCTCTTTGTCTTTTTTGAGGATTCTGCCATTGTAGAGGAATGAGAGGAAAAGATTGTGAGAGAAGTGAAGGGAATGGGTTAGCATGGTGTTTGGTGGTGGAGTAAGGTGTAAAATTTATGAGAAAGTGGTGGACTTCATGTGTTAGGGCTTAGAGAGAGAAAACGTATATGAGACGAGATGGGGCTAAGAATTTTGAGGATTTTTGTTGGAATTAGGTTGGGGTTTTGTAGAGAAGGGAAATTTGAGTGGAATGGAATTGAAATAGAGTGATTTAGGCAAGATTTGAGGAAGAAATAGGAAGTTTGAGGTGAGAGTGTCACGAGTTAGAGAGAGAAAAGAAGAGTTGCAGGCCAAAAATGGTTGTTCACGCGTCTGAGCCCCTTTTAAACCCCTTTGTAATCAATTACATTGGGAGTGTAATCAATTACACACGCGTTCTAGGTTCCTAGTAATCGATTACAAGGTTGGTGTAATCAATTACAAGCTTTGTGGAATGGTTATAACTGTTTACATAGTATGTGTAATCGATTACAAGCATTCTGACTTTGCTTGTAACGCTTGGCAGAGCCTTTGTAATCGATTACAAGGCTCCTGCAATCGATTACAAGCATGCTGAACTTGATTTTCTCACTTCAAATTGTAGAAGACTTGTGCCAAAACCTTTAAACTATTTCCAAAACTTCCCAAACTAAATTGAAACATCATGTAAGCATAAAAACTAATCAGTTCTTGATCCAAAACACATATTCTTGCAAAATCATCATCTTTACCAAAGATCAAACCACTTTAACAGGATTTGTGAAAGTTGAGCTATTTGGAGGACTTAATCATGATAGAGTACCTATAAAAAAACTTGGGGGAGCCTCTGACACTCAAGTCAGTATGGGATTCAAAAATGATTAAAACAAGGTAATTGTACAAAAAAATTACACATTATGCTACAACATGACAAGCTATGCAACAAAATGATCGATTATACAGCGATATGATAAATTATGCAGAAAATCATGGCTTTATGCAGCAAAATTATATAGCAAGAGTTAGATGCATGATTGGTCTAATATGCCAAGTTCTCTTCTTATATAATAGAATACTTCTTTATTCAAAAGTTCAGTAAAGATATCAACTAGTTGTTTAGTGGTTTCAACAAACTCAAGCATGCAATCACCTTTTTGAATATAATCTCTTATGAAATGGTGCCTTATTTCTATGTGCTTTGTTCTTGAGTGCAAAATGAGATTTTTAGACAAATTGATCGCACTAGTGTTATCACACCTTATAGGGATGTGATCAAGCTCAAGGCCATAGTCTAGAAGTTGTTACTTCATCCAAAGGATTTGAGCACAACAACTCTTAGTTACAACATATTCAGTTTCAGTTATAGACAATGTCATACTATTTTGTTTCTTGCTATACCAAGAAATTAGTGGGCTTCCAATTAAGTGGCATGTCCCACCAGTGCTTTTCCTATCCATTTTGCATCCAGTAAAATCAAAATTAGAATAACCAATTAGACTACATGAGGTACCCTTAGGGTACCACAAGCCCATTTATGAAGTGACTATTAGATATTTCATAATTCTTTTTACATCACTTAGGTGTGATTCTTTAGCATTTGCTTGAAATCTATCATACACACACACACACAACATAATATTAGGTCTACTTGTTGTAAGATAAAGAAGTGAGCCAATCATACCTCTATATTTTGAGATTTCTATTGATTTACCTTCTTCATCCTTGTTCAAATAACAAGAAGTGCCCATTGGTGTAGCCATATGCTTGGCATTATCCATTCCGAACCTTTTGAACAGCTCCTTGCAATACTTGGGTTAACTTATGAAAGTCTCATCCTTTGTTTGTTTGATTTGGAGACTAAGGAAGAAGTTGAGCTCATCCATCATAGACATCTCAAATTCATTTTGCATGATGTTGGCAAACTCCTTGCAAAGAGATTTATTAGTAGCACCAAATATTATATCATTAACATAAATTTGAACAAGAAGTATGTCATGTTTTTTTTGCTTGATGAACAGAGTAATATCAACCTTGCCTCTAGAGAATCCTTTTTCCAAAAAAAACTTGTTCAACCTTTCATACCAAACTTTAAGAGCTTGTTTTAAGCCATACAGGGCCTTTTTCAATTTAAAAACATGGTTGAGTTGTTCAAAGTTTTCAAAACCAGGAGATTGTTCCACATACATCTCTTCTTGTATAAAACCATTTAAGAAAGCACTTTTAACATCCATTTGATAAAGCTTTTAACATCCATTTGATAAAGCTTGAAATCCATGATGCATGCATATGCAAATAGCATTCTTATGGCTTCTAATCTAACTATGAGAGCATATGTTTCTTCATAATCTATGTCTTCTTCTTGATTATAACCTTTAGCAACAAGCCTAGCTTTGTTTCTTATTATTAAGCTCGTTTCATCAAGTTTGTTCCTAAAGACCCATTTGGTGCCAATTATGGGATAATCATTGGGCCTTGGAACTAATTCCCAAACTTGATTTCTCTCAAATTGGTTTAGTTCATTTTGCTTGACCAAGATCCAATGTTCATCATTAATAGCCTCATTTATGCCTTTAGGTTCAACGTGAGAGACAAAAGCCATATGATTACATACATCTCTAAGAGAGTTTCGAGTGGTTACCCCATTTGATACATCACCTATTACTTTGTCAAGATGATGATATCTTGATGTCCTTCATTCCTTGGAAAAGTTCATGATTTGTGAATCCTCTTGTCTTGGGGAATCAAGTAAGCTTTCTTCTTGCTTCTTGGCCTCTTTCTCTTGGTTCTCTAAGTGAGTTCTTGACAAGATTTCTACAACATCATCAACTGAATCCTTTCTTAGACAATTTGGGTTAGTTTTATCAAATGTAACATGAATTGATTCCTCAATGGTCATAGTTCTCTTATTATAAACTCCAAATGATTTACTACTAAGAGAATAATCAAAAAATGTTTCCTCATCGGATTTAGCATCAAACTTGCCTAGGTTATCTTTTTCATTGTTTAAAACAAAGCATTTACAATCAAAGACATAAAAGTGAAAAATGTTTGATTTCTTTCCTTTGTATAGTTCATAGGGGATTTTCTTTAAAATTGGCCTTATTAAAGCCCTATTCATAACATAAAAAGTGGTACTTACCGCATCCGCCCAAAAATACTTAGGAACGTTTATTTCATTGAGCATAGTTCTTACTAACTCTCTATTTTTTCTTTCAACCACTCCATTTTGTTATGGAGTTCTAGGAGTAGAAAAATTATACTCAATGTCATATTCATTGCAAAACATTTCAAATTCTTAGTTTTCAAATTCTCCACCAAGATCACTTCTTATGGATGCAATGCTATAATTTTTCTCATTTTGAATAACCTTTGCAAGTTTCTTAAATGCATAAAAGGCATCATTCTTATGAGCAAGGAATAGAATCCATGTATATCTAGAGTAATCATCCACAATCACCAAAGCATAGTAATTACCCCCAAAGTTCATAGTTCTTGATGGTCCAAAAAGATCCATATGCAAAAGTTGTAAAGGTCTAGTAGTAGAAACAATATTTTTAGCTTTGAAAGAGACCTTTACTTTTTTACCCTTTTGACATGCATCACAAAGTTTATTTTTCTCAAATTTGAGCTTTGATAGACCAATACTAAATCTTTAGAAATAAGTTTGTTTAGATGATCCATATGAATGTGGAAAATTCTCTTATGACATAGCAATGAATCACTCTCTTTACTCATAAGACATTTTGCATTTTGAGAAGTAATATCATCAAGATTAATCATATATATGTTATCAATTTTACGACTAACAAACTTAACTTGCTTATCATCCTTACCTTCAATCATGCAATAATTTGACTCTGAATCTTAATGGAACTAGGGATGGGGTTCCAGTTATGACAATGAATGTATCCGTTCGTTTGGAGTTCACAATGCTCATTCGAGAGCTTTGGGGTGATAGTGTTTATACACCATGGGAGGACTCTGTAGTATCTTCAGCAAGAACCCCTATCAGGCGAGTGATGTATCCGCCTGGGTTATTTGATGATACTGAGGAAGAGGATCCTTCTGAGGGCCCAAATCCTTAGCCTTTAAAAGTTTTAGTTGGACAGTTTATGTTTGATGTTTATGTTATACATATTATCTTTTGGAGTGTAATGTAATTATGTAAATTATTTGGGAGCAAAGTTTGTAATATCTATATCTTCTAGTGTGTTCTTTTCAGTTACAACTTGTACTTACGATTTTTATTTATTTTATTTCTTTTCATTTATTCTACAAATGATCTTTCAAAAAATAATTTTTTTACAAGATTAATTCTTTTACAACTTGGGTAAGTTATATTAGGATTAGTCTTAAATGTGATACCTTATAGTGGGTGTTACATTAGTTGGTATCAGAGCCCCGGTTAGAGTCTTTTGGGTTTTTGTGGTTAGGTCTGTTATGCTTGTGTTGTGTGATTCTCCGTGTTTTGGTTTTTAAAAGGTTACATCTAACTCTTATTGAGTTTTTTTTAGTTACTTTTGAAGAAAGCTATGTCTCGTGGTAGAGGTACACGTATGAATGTGGGACGTGACGATAAGCGATGACAGCTGCTGAAGATGCAATGTAGTGAATGACGGATGTGATTGTGCAACAGAATCAACAAGTTGCACAACAACAAGAAGTAAATGTTGAATCCCAGAATTTGTCTGAGTTTTGTTGAAACAATCCGCCACATTTTAGAGGTGAGTTTGATCTGGAGAAGGCGAGTTTGTGCATCCATGAGCTGGAAAAGATTTTTGAAGGAATAGGATGTACGAACGACCATAAAGTGACTTATGCCACATTTATGTTGATGGGAGATGGCGAAAATTGGTGGAAAGCAACTCGTAGAGTACTACAAGCTGAAGGAAGGGAAATAGAATTTCTGGAAAAGTATTTTCCTGAAAGTGCAAGGCATGCCAAGGAGATAGAATTTCTTGGGTTATGACAAGGTAGGATGACAATTAACGAATATGCTGTGAATTTTAAGAGCTTGTCAAAGTTCTCATGGTATCTCCAGATCCAGCCGGATGAGGTTTAGAAATGTCGCAAGTTCGAGGAAGGTTTGAGAGTTGAATTGAAGAGAGGAGTACTGCCAATGCGAATGAACCAGTTCTCAGCATTGATGGATATGTGCTGTAGACTTGAGGAATTAGAGCCATCACGAGATCCGAGAAATCGTAACTTTGGACCATCTAGGTTCCAAAGGGGAGGAAGCAACAACAACAATCGATTTTAGCAGAAACCATATTCTCGACCATTAGGAAGCCAACAACAACAACAACAGCAATCGTGTGGAGGAAGTTTGAGTTACAATCGTTTTGGTCAGACTGTGGCATTACCAATGAGGTGTTTAAAGGATGGAAAGGGCCATTTGGTAAGAGACTACACGATCAAGGGGATAATTTGCTTTAGATGTGGAAAGCCTGGTCATATCTCGAGGGATTATGATAAAGCGAAAGTAGAACCTTCGATGAGCAACGTTCGTGCTGCTAAGTCCCAAGTTGGTGGACGAGTATATACTATGAGCAGAGCTGAAGCCTCTCAGTCTGATGATCTTATCAAGGGAGAAGGTGTCATAACAAGTAATCTTGTAATTGTACAATATGATTCGGGTGCAACTCATTTGTTTATTGCATATGACTGTGTGGATCATTTAGGATTGCCTGTGTCTTCTTTGAACTTTCAATTGATTGTTTCTACACCTACTGCTAAGCCTGTTAATACTTCTAAAATATGCCTAAATTGCCCTGTTACTATCAATAATCGAACTTTTTCTATTGATCTAATTTGTTTACCTCTTACTGATATGGATATAATCTTAGGAAATGATTGGTTATCTTCTAACCATATCCTGTTAGACTGTTCTAAAAAGACCTTATTATTTCCTAAGAATGAGGTTTCTGGATTTTTGACTGCCAAACGAGTCGAATCTTTATTAAGGGATGGAGCCTAAGAATAAATGTTGTTATCTTCTTTAGAAGTTAAGAATGAGAAGGATGTGAATGCTATTTCTGTGTAAATGAGTTTCTTAAAGTTTTTCCTGATGAGGTGCTCAAATTACTACCAGAAAGAGAGATAGAGTTTTCTATCGATCTTGTACCAGGAGTGGGTCCTATTTCGATTGCACTGTATCGGATGTCGTCGTCAGAATTAGCAGAGTTAAAGAAACAATTGGAGGAACTGTTGGAAAAATAGTTTGTGAGACCTAGTGTTTCACCATGGAGAGCTCCAGTGTTGTTAGTCAAAAAGAAGGATGGATCTTCGCGTTTGTGTGTGGACTGCAACCAGTTGAATAAAGTTACGATAAAGAATAAGCATCCACTTCTAAGAATTGATGATCTGATGGACTAATTGAAATGAGCAACTATTTTCTCTAAGATAGATCTGTGATCAGGTTATCATCAAATTCGTGTCAAGGTAGAGGATATACCTAAGATAACTTTTCGAATGCACTACAATCATTATGAGTATCTTGTGATGCCGTTTGGAGTGTCGAATGCTTTTGCAATATTCATGGATTACATAAATAGGATTTTTTATCCATACCTAGACAGATTTGTCATTGTTTTCATTGATGACATTCTGATCTATTCACAAAGTCAGGAAGAGCATGCTGAACATCTTAGCATAGTTTTCTAGGTTTTAAAGGAGAAGAAGTAGTACGCAAAACTATCAAAATGTGAATTTTGGTTGGAGGAGGTTCAATTTTTAGGTCATGTGATTTCTAAGGATTGAATTGCAGTGGATCCAGCAAAGGTGGAGACGGTTCTTCAGTGGGAAAGGCCATGGATAGTAACTGAGATTCGAAATTTTGTTGGATTAGCCAGATATTACTGAAAGTTTATTGAAGATTTTTCTAAGATAGTCAGACCTTTTGCACAACTCACAAGGAAGAATCAAGCTTTTATTTGGATGGATGAATGTGAAGAAAGTTTCCAAGAATTAAAGAAAAAATTGACATCCGCACCAGTGTTGATTCTACTGGATCTAAACAAGTCTTTTGAAGTATATTGTGATGCTTCTTATCAAGTATTAGGATGTGTATTGATGCAGAATAGAAATGTGGTAGCATATGCTTCAAGACAACTGAAGGTACATGAAAAGAATTACCCAATGCATGATTTGGAATTAGTCGCAGTTATTTTTGCGTTGAAAATTTGGAGACATTTTCTGTATGGAGCTACATTCAATGTCTTCAGTGATCACAAAAATTTGAAATATTTTTTTGATCAGAAGGAGTTGAATATGAGGCAGAGAAGGTGGTTAGAATTTCTAAAGGATTACGACTTTCAGCTTCAATGTCATCCTGGAAAGGCGAATGTTGTGGCAGATGCTTTGAGTAAGAAGATGCTCAGTGTTTCTGCTATGATGATCAAAGAGAAAAAATTGATAGAGCAATTTAGAGATATATGGCTATTGGTAGAATTAGCACTAGGAAGAATTTGTTTGAATATGGTCACTATTCTGAATGATTTGCTAGAAGAAATATGAGAAAAACAGGAAGATGATCAATTTTTACAAAATGAAAGAGAATTCTTGAGGCAAGGTCGTGTGGCAACGATTGAGGAAGGATCTGATGGGGTCTTAAGGTTCAAAGGTAGGATTTGTATACTGAGTGATCCCGATCTTAGGAAGGCGATTCTCGATGAAGCTCACACCAGCAGGTTGAGTATACATCCTGAAATGACCAAGATGTATCAAGACCTGAAGCGATTATTTTGGTGGCCTGGAATGAAGAGAGATGTTGCTGAGCACGTGGCATCTTGTCTTATGTGTCAAAAGGCAAAGGTTAAACATCAAAGACCAGCAGGTATGCTGCAACCCCTAACTATTCTAGAATGGAAATGGGATAGTATTGCCATGGATTTTGTTACTGGATTGCTAAAGGCTAAGAAAGGTCATGATTCTATATGGGTTGTTGTTGATCGGCTTATGAAGTCTACTCACTTCTTGCCAATCAATATTAGGTATTCAATGGAGAAGTTGACCCAGGTGTACATTAGTGAAATTGTTAGACTTCATGATGTACCCTCTAGTATCATTTCCAATAGAGATCCAAGGTTCACATCAAGGTTTTGGCAAAGTCTACATGAAACAATGGCGACTAAACTTCGTTTGAGTTCTGCCTACCATCCACAAACTGATCATCAAACAGAGATAACTATACAGTCACTGGAGGATCTTCTAAGAGCTTGTGTGTTAGAACAAAAAGGGAGTTGGGATGAATTATTGCCTTTGGTAGAATTCACCTATAACAACAGTTTTTACTTAAGTATAAGGATGGCACCTTATGAAGTGTTGTACGGACGACGATGCCGAACATCTTTGTGTTGGTATCAAGATGGAGAGAGTATGACCATAGGGCCTAAGATGGTGCAACAAACGACGGAGAAGGTGAAAATGATTCAAGAGAAAATGAGGGCAACTCAGAGTAGATAGAAAAGTTATGCTGATAAAAGAAGAAGACCTCTTGAATTTGAGGAAGGCAAGCATGTGTTTTTGCGAGTCACACCCACGACTGGTGTCAGAAAGGTTATAAAATCCAGAAAACTCACTCCTAAATTCATTGGACCCTATCAAATTCTTCATTGGATAGGTCCAGTTGCTTACCAAATAGCTGTACTGCCTTTTCTCTCCAATCTTCATAATGTTTTCCATGTGTCCCAGTTAAGAAAGTATATCCCCGATTCCTCTTATGTCATTCATCCCGATGAGGTACAATTGAAAGAAAATTTGAAGTATGAGAGACTTCCTGTTAAGATTGAAGACAGGAGGGTAAAACAACTTAGAGGGAAAGCAATTCCGTTACTAAAAGTGATCTGGAATGAAACAATAGGAGATGCTATGTGGGAGATGGAAGATAATATGAAGGAACAATATCCGCAATTTTTCTAAGGTATGATAAATTTCGGGGACGAAATTCTTTTTAGTGGGGGAGAGTTGTAACACCCCAAAATTTACAGTTCTCAGTAATGTCTAAATTGTACTATTTTGTGTTTTCTGTGAGCTGTAAATTTATTTTGACTGTTTTGTGACTGTTTTTCATCACTATGTGTGATTTACTCCGAGTCAAGAAAATAATAATTTTCAGGCCGGGAAAAATATGTGCTGATTTATTCAGAGTTGGGGGATCTCACTAAACCCGAATCCGAGAGATACGTTACCCAATCTTTTAATTTTTAGAATTTATCTGTGAAATAAAAAAATATTTCACAGTTTTATTTATTTGGACAGTAATTGCTAATTTGTGAGCAGTAGTTTCTGCCAATTGAGTAATAGATTCTGTATCCTTTGTCCATTAGAAAATAGACTGGGAAAAGTTTTTATGACTCACAATTTGGTGAACCAATAGAAATTGGTTAATGTTAATGGCTTGATTTTTCTAAGCCAATAGGATTTGGTCAACAATAATGGTTAGACTAGTTAGCCAAGGAACTAAGTAATCTAACTAAGTTACTCTAAAAGCCTAAGTAGTAACTAAATGAAACAAACATAGTTTGCTAATCCTTAGAGTCTATGGTTACAAAGAAGATCTAGAGTCTTCTAGAATGCATGACCTAAGCTTGTAACTAGATAGTTAGCCTTGTAACTAAATGAACTAATTATAAGAAACTAGATGAACTAACTACCTAAACTAAGTGTAACTAGGAACTAATTGAGATAAAAACTTTGTTACCTACCTCTATGTGCTCCATGGCCACTAGGTGATTCTAGGGAGTTTTTGAACAATCTATTCATCTATTATGACCAAAGGATGACCATCTAATGACCTAAGCCATATGAAGCCATGAGATTAATTTGAACAAGCTCTAGTCTTTCTATACATGCATCTACACGGCCATGCACTAGAGAAATAGGATATTTTATTTCATTTACTATCACTTTGTGACATAAACTCATTCTCTTCATTCTCTCTTATCCAAGAACAACCAAAAACTCCATTTTCTCTTCCTCTTGGAGCTCACGGCCTCCACACCGAAAACAAACATCCAAGCTTCTATAATTCTATCCAACATCATTTCCTAGGCCTAGACAAGATCCTAAACACTTTTTATCTTATAAGTTTCACTTAGTTTGTAATATCCCAAATTTTACAGTTTCTCAGTAATGTCTGAAATGTACTATTTTGTGTTTTTTGTGTGCTGTAAATTTATTTTGACTGTTTTGTGACTGTTTTTAATCTTTGTGTGTGATTTACTTTGAGCCAGGAAAATAATAATTTTCGGGCCGGGAAAAATCTTTACTAATTTATTTGGAGCCGGAGGATCTTACTAAATCCGAATCCGAGAGATACGTACCCGATCTTTTAATTTTTAGAATTTATTTGTGAAATAAAAATATTTTATAATTTATTATATGTCGGATAATATCTACTATTTTGCGAACAGTAGCTTCTGTTTATTGGGTAATAGATCCAGTATCTTTTATCTATCAAAAAATAGAATGGGAAAAGTCTTTGTGACTTATTCTGGTGAACTAATAAGAATTGGTCAACATAAATAGCTTGACTTTTCTTAACCAACAGAAAATGATCAACAAAAGAGGTTAGACTACTTAACAAGGAACTAGATAATCTAACTAAGTTACCCTAAAAGCCTAAGTAGTAACTAAATGGAACTAACTTAGTTTGCTAATACTTAGAGTCTATGGTTACAAAGGAAGTATTTTAGAGTCTTCTAGAAGTATGACTAATGCATGACAAATGCATGACTTAATCATGTAACTAGATAGTTAGCCAAGTAACTTGATGGCCTAACTAAGTTAGCTTAAGTGAACTAACTACCTAAACTAAGTGTAACTAAGAAACCAATTGAATCAAAACTTAGTTACTTCCATCCATGTGCTCCACGGCCAACTAGGTGATTCTAGGATGTTCATCAATAATCTAATGACCAAAGGATGACTACTTAGTGACCTAGGCCACGTGAAACTATGTGATATTTTCTATCTTTTTGAACGAGCCTTGACCATTCTCTCCTTTCACTTACACGGCCATGCATTAGAGAATAGGCTATTTTCATTTCATTCTAACACTTTGTGACAAGAATCCATCATCTTTTCTCTCACTTCTAAGAACTCCAAGAGCAAACACAAAGAACTCCATCTTATTTCTCCTTGTAGGTTTCGGCCCCTACACCCAACACCAACATCCAAGCTTCCATAATTCTACCCAACATCATTTTCTAAACCTAAACAACATCCTAAACACTTTTCATCTAATTCAACCTCTTGGTGCTTCAAAATCAAGTTTAGGTTATCTGCTCCTAAAGGCAACTTCTTGATTTCTTGTTCCTAAATTGGATTCTTAAATTTCTAAACCATGATTGATCCATGGTTTCATGGGAGTGCTTCACGAAATCCATAGGAAAAGGAACTTGAAGGTTTTTGTCTTCTTTGAGGTAAGAGGGAGATTAACCTCATCAACTAAGTGTTGGTGGTGAGGGAATGGCTTGTTTGTGGTGAAAAATCCATAAGGATTTATTCACTTGTATAGTTTAAGCTTGCTTTGTTTGGGGTGATTTTTGGTTAGTATGCTTTATAGCTTTGATTATAGGCTTGAATATGTTATTGTGGAAGCATGATTGATTATTGTATAAAGTAGGATGTGATTCACATGATGAGGAAGTGTATGAAGGTTCCAAAGAACCTATGAAGGCTCACGACCTCAACACCACTAGGAGGGCAAAATGTTTTAAATTATTTTCCTAATTATGGATTAAATGATTTAATGATAAGAAATTGGATTAAGGTTTTTGCAAAGAATAAAGTGATAGAAAATAATTAAATATGATTTGAGAAACCTATAGTGTAGTTTCGGCCAACATGCCAATTTTTAATATCCTAGAACCAAAATTATTTTACTAAGTGTAGACTTAGGCATTTGATTAATAAGAAATTAATTTGAAAGGTTTTTAGACCTAAAAAGAAAGTAAACCCATTTTTAGAATTAAATTAGTGTAATTAGGTTAATAAGTAAGATAAAAGTTAAAATTTGAAATTTACTAACACATAGCTCACCCTTTGGGTTTTGAAGCGCGTTAGAAAATCTTGAGCTGTAATATCCAAATTAATTCAAAGAAATGTAATTTTGTGAGAAATGGTGGAAAATGTTACTTAAAGGATTTTTAATAGTAGAATATGGTAAATAAAGCTAAAATAATTATTTATGTGAAAAATATTAGAGAAATGTCATTTGTTATCAAAATACTGATTTTTAAGCTATTAAATTGAGAAAATGATTTTAAATTGATATGCGATTTAGAAAATGTTTAAAAATCCCTATGCGATTTAGAAAATGTTTGAAAATATTTTTGCAATTATAAAAATATTGGAAAATACTTACGCAATTTGAAAACGTAAGAAAAATGTTTTGCTATTGTGAAAATGCGATAAAAATGCTACACGATTGAAAATAACAGCAAGTTGCTGTCGGGCTGTTGTGGTGGGCCCAGTTATGTTGGAAAGTGATACCGCCAAGAGATGGCGTGTGTATGTGAAACACTGTAAGAATGATGATTGCATGTGTTTTTGAACCATACATCATGCATTGAAAAGCGTGTCAGCTTAATTGGTTAAGGTTGTTATTGTCTAGGAGATTGAATTTACACTTTCATGTGGGTGAGAATTGCGTAGTTATGATCTTCAGTGATCTTGAAGACATCGGGGTGTAGAATGTCATAAGTGGCTAGTTGGTAGCACCTTTGGGCCGTAGTATCCTATGCAAACACACCGACGGTCTTGACGGAGTTACTATTCTTTTCGTGATTGGTTGAGAGTGTCTTGTATGAGCCATGTTGCGCACATTGATATAATATATTGGCACATGATTTGAGGCTGATGATATACAAACATGTACTCCCTATCTTTCTCTCTGAAATTGTGATTAGCTCCATAGAGTAGGAATTGGTCGTTGTGCATATGCATTGTTGGTCAGCATATTGACATGATAATTATGCTTATCTGATTTATTATCTGTGATGTGATAATATGATTTAATATGTTAATATGATATCTGTATATCTGCTGTCATTTTCTATACTACCATACTGGTATTGATGTAGGGGATCTCACCTCTTTGTTGTATTATTTCTATTTTACTATGTATGTTTGATGAAGACCAAGGAGACGAGGAAGCTGGTAATTCTGTTTATCATCAGTGATACTTCTCTTTGTTGGTTGTTATGGTGTCAAGGCGTCAAGTTTTGGGTTTTGTTTGAGTTCAGTTCCATGAGGGGACTGATGCTTGGAGGTATAACTTGGATAATGAACGGTTTGTGTATACTGGGGACTTGACTCTGAATCTGAGTGGGACTCGTGATGGGATCCCTGTTTTGACTCAGCATGTGTCTGTGTAACTAGAGTTCACGATGCCTATTCGTGACCTCTGGGGTGGCACTGTCTATACACCACGAGAGGACTCGATGGTGTCTTCTACTAGAACTCCTATAAGGTGAGTGATGCATCTGCTTGGATTCTTTGATGATACAAAGGAGGAAGATCCTTCTGAAGGCCCAAATCCTTATTTTTTAAAAGTTTAGTAAAACAGTTTATGTTTGATATACATGTTGTACATATGTACCTTTTGGAGTGTAATATTTATGTAAATTATTTTTGGGACAAGGTTTGTAATATTAATGTATATTTTGGTGTGTTTAGTTCAATTTCAAGTTGTACATATAGTTTTTAATTTACTTTATTTACTTTCTCCTATTCCGCAAATGAATTTTTAAAATTAATGTTTTTACAAGATTAATTCTTTTACAACTTGGGTAAATTATATTAGGATTAGTCTTAAATGTGACACCCTATGGTGGATGTTGCATTAGTTGGTATCAGAGCCCCCGGTTAGAGTCTTTTGGGTTTTGTGGTTAGGCCCGTTTTTGCTTGTGTTATGTGACTCTCTGTGCTTGATTTCCAAAAGGTTACAACTGTCTCTTATTAGATTGTGTCTGGTTGCTTGTGAAGAAAACAATGTCTCATGGCAGAGGTACACGTATGAATGTTGTAACACCCCCTCCAAAGGGTATCACATTCATACTAATTCCTTATAAATAAATAATTACCCAAGTTATGAAATATTTAATTTCATTTAAAAATAGGTTTCAAAAATTCTTTTTCGTGAAAAATATAAACTTTACTGAACTAGAAAATATAAAAACTGAATAACATACATCTCTCACATATATCACATAGATTCATGATGTCTTCATTACATAAAACTTATATATTCTAGACAATATCTAATTGCCATATATAAACTTGACCTGGCCTAAGCCAAAATACCTGGAGAGTAAGGTTTTAAACCTGATCCTCTCCCGGATCCTCTAAAGGCACATTCTCTGGTTGAGGTGTGTCTCTTTGAACAGGAGTCCGAGCAGTTGACTCCATAGAGTCTTCACTAGACAAAGGGTGAGCAATGTCCCATAGTTCTCCAATAGACATGGAAAACTCTACATGTACACTTGCAGCATAGTATATGAAAGTAGGGTTTCCATGGTAGGTATCACTTTGGGATAAAGTCACCTCTCCTACATAACTAACACGTTCAGTAGCTGAGTCGACATGCCAGGCATCAATGCCATCGTGGAACTGTGCTTGCATGTAATCAGTGAAATTTCTCCTTGCAGCCATCACAGTCTTTACAGACGTAAACATAAAATAGAAATAGACAGAATAAAATAGCAAAGAGGTGAGATCCTCTACATCACATACCAATATAGCAGCAAAGAAACGATACGAACAACAATGTCGATCCACACATACAATTCATAGATTATAAAATCAGCAGCATATATACATTCAGGATATTAAATAGATAAACATTCCAAGAAACTCGCAGCTCAGTATCAGGCATAATGAGAATGCTATAATCATAATGTTTCAACAGCGTAAACGCTGACTATGCATATGCTAAACACAATCGATTCCTTCCTCATAGAGTTTACTCAAATTCGTAAATGAATGCCCAGTAGATCTGTCCCCCCTTAATAAGAACCGAAATAAGACAGTTTATGCTGGATAATGAAAAACAATAGTGTTTGTCGGGATGACAGTGTGTTGCAACCGGTGATCACGGCCAGGGGTATATATATATATGTCTCAATATCAATTGACTTAATGTCAAACAAGTGAATCACCGTGCCCTGACGTCCCCCAGGATTCCTTCCCACTATCCTGTAAGTTCAGGTCCATTCCTTAGGCATAAAACGCCACAACAAAATCCGCGAATGCATGATAAATAATTCAATCATATACTATCATTGATCACACATTATTTCTTATTCATATGCCATCATATGGCAGTATCATCGTACAATGTTCAAAACAATTTTGTTCAAAAACAGAGTACCGTTATACTGTCCCCAATGATACTAACGCAACCACACATGCACATACAAATTGTCCAATACCATTAGTATCTATGGTATTATATAACCGCCCATACAATCTATAATACCAAAGATCCACTCGGGTCCAATACTTCAGTTTAACAAATTCTTTTCAAAATGTTGGCTTTACAGCAAAACTCGTTGTTCCTCTCAATCGCGTAGCAGTATTATCGCATTTTCACAATCACGTAACACTTCTGTTATGTTTTCAAATCGCGTAAAGGTTTTCCAACATTTTCTCAATCGCGTAAAGATTTTAAAACATTTTCTCAATCGCATAGCTAAAAATCACTGTTTTTGAGTCACGTAAAGATTTTTCAATGTATTTTCAATCGCGTAAAATATTTCTAACATGTTTTAAATCCAAAATACTATTTTTCTCATTTAATACCAAAATTTGACTTTATTTTCATTATTTACATAATAGTCCTTCTATAAAATAATATTTACATAATAGTCCCTCTTTAAAAAATATTTTCAAAATAGTCCCTCTATAAATAATATTTGCAAAGTAGTTCATTTTGAAATAATATATGCAATATAGTCCCTCTAAAAATATACTTTTCAATATGGTCCCTCTAAAAATCAATATTTTTACTATTTCCCAGAAAATTGTATTTCATAGTTTTACTTGGGATATTACAGCTTAAAATTTCCTTGTGCTTCAAAACCCAGAGGGTGAGCTATACGTCAATAAATTTCAATTATTCACTTCTATTTTACTACATAGCTTAATTAGACTAGTTTTAATTCTGAAAATTAAATTACTTTCATTTTAAATTCCCAAACTTAACAAATTGAATTCTTACTATTAAAACACCTAAGTTTTTACACTTAGTAAAATAATTTTAGATCTTGATCATCAAAAATTGGCATGTTGGCCAAATTCACATATTGCTTCAAAACTCATGTTTAAATCATTTTCTAACACTTTAAATCCTTATAAAATTACTTAATTGAATTTCTTGTCATAAAATCATTTAAACCTCAGTTTGAAAAATAATTTGAAATCATTAGTCCCCTTGATAGTGATTAGGTCGTGTACCCTTAGACTCTTTGGAGTCCTCATACAAATTTTTTCATCGTGTTAATCACATTTTAAATTACACAAGTATCATCATGCTTCCAAATTCACATAGGCAAATATACCATCAAAACTATAAGCATATCAAACACATATACTAATCAGGCATACTTATCAAAGCAATAAAACAATCACACAATATAATCAAGCAAGCATAAACCAATAATTGCACAATCGAGTGAATAAATCCTCACGTGAATTTTTCACCCACAAACACAAATAATTCCATTCTTTCACCGCCAGATATGGCCGATGAGGTTAATCTCCCTCTTACCTAGTTGATGTCCTCCTAGCTTTTTTTTATAAAAATCTTCAAGTTCCTTCTCCTCTAAATTTCGTGAATCACCCAAACAATTTCCTAAAATCTTAAACAAATCTTAAAGTCATAAAACAAAGCTTAGGGATAAGCAACCATGGATCAATCATGGTATGGAAAATTAGAAACTCAACTTAGAACCAAAGAATCAAGAGATTACCTTGGATGTAAGAAAACAAAGCTTGCTTTTTGAAGCACTTAGAGTAGGATTTAAGCAAAACTCACAAAAAGAAAGATGTTTAGAATAAGGTGTGGGTTTGGAAAGTAAGGTTGGATAAAATCATAGAAGTGAAGAGGTTGGTTTGGTGGGTGGAGGCCAAATCCTTCAAAGGAGAGCAAGAATGGAGTTTTTGGTGTTTGTTCTTCGTGTTCTTGAATAATTGGAAGAGAGAGAATAGAGAAAATGGTTTAAGTGTTAAAGTTAATAGGAAATGAAATGAAATAAGCTATTTCTCTAAGGGTGTAGCCGTGGGAGTGAGAGAATGGAGAGATAGTAATTTGTTTAGCAAAATAGAAAGCTATCACATGCATGCACATGGTCTTCACATGGCTTATATCACTTGGTGTCATCCATTGGTCATAAAAGACCATTCAAGAACCTTGGAGAAGGCCTTGTAGCCGTGGGAGTCATAGGGGAAATTAACTAAGCTTTGCTTTTATTTTAATTCCTAATTACACCTTAATTAAATAATTAATTCATTTAGTTTCTCTTAAACTAATTTAATTAGGATTTCTAATCATATTCTAATTAGTTAATTACATTATTATGTCATTGTATAGATCATGATTATGTCATGTTTCTAGATAATAGATATTCATGCTTGTACTACTGTTGTGGCGTTGCATTCCCATATCTCAAGTTAGGATGATCTCTCCATCCAGGATTATATGTGCTAGAGTATGGATCATATCTCAGCTGCTGTTGCCACTGGCATGGTGGTTTACCAGAAAAGACACCTGCTGCAGTAATAAATTGATATGAAAAACCAGAACTACCATCCTGAAGTGTAGATCATGCATCTGTGGGATAAGATGAACAAGAACAAATGCCACACACAATTGTAACTATTTGCACAAGTAATTGTTGTCCCACTACTAACTATCTCATCAAAGAAGTCAATTCCTCAAGTCTGTGCTCCATTATGCAAGGTCCTATCAATCTCAAAATCAATATCAAGTAATTGGCTAGCAGAAGACCTAGTCATGCATCATCCAAAGCATATAAAACACAAAAAAAGCAAACAAGTAGAATACACTAGACAACACTAAAAATCAACCAAAATAAATCTAGTTAATCTATCTAAACATTTTTAAAAATTATAGGACTTGTACAACCTGAAAACTACATAAAAATGAAACTAAAAAATGTAATAAAAAATCTTTAAAATTTGAAAAAGTGGTCTAAACGACAGAATTTGCACAAACTAGGGGTGACCTCACAAGTTATTGTAAGCTTTATTTATTAGGTCATTTTCCTTTAACTAACTATGTTTCAGCTCATTCTGGGCACATTTGTTGTTAGTACGAAATTTTGTAAAGTGACCCGTAATCACCCATTTTTGCCTAAAAACCACCAAAACACAGTAACACAGGGGTTAGTGAGTGATTAGTAGTCAAATATAATCTCAATAAGATTGATAAAAATCAAAATGATCCCAGCAATGGCGCCAAAAATTTGATAATTGCTGAGGCTACCAAATTTAAATCAATTTATAACCAAATTACCAAAACTACTTGCAGTGTATATTAACATCGGGTCAAGCCCGTAGATCACTCTAATTACACAATCAGATTAAAAGGTTGATAAACAGGAGGGAAGCAATTAAAAAGAGTAAATAGAATTTGGAAAACAACCAATTCAAGAGAATTAACTAATCTTGATCTTAATTCATCCTTGATCACAAAAGGTCCATTCAATTATCAATCAAATCCTTGGTCTTAGATCATATCAAGATGCCTCTCAATGATCCATGGATTTTTTACTAGAAACGCTTCCAAAATTCAATTAATTAAGGTTAGACAAATTAAGCATCCATCCAAAACCCAAATTAACTTAAAAACTAAGATCCAACCAAGCTAAACATTTCATCAAGCACCTTCAACGCAATGTTTAGTCTCTAAATTCCTCTCTTAGCACATGGTAATTATGCAAATAACATATGCAAATCCCAATCTAATTAAGCATTAAATTGAAATTTAAACAAGAGAAGAAGAAGAAGAAGAAGAAGAAGAAGAAGAAGAAGAAGAAGAAGAAGAAGAAGAGAAACTTAGTTAACAGTTGAATGTAAACAATTAAAATAGAATCTCAAGATTAAGCATAAAGAATGTTCAATCCCTTGGATTGATTAAAGGCTTTACCCCTCTATGAATAGGAGGGAAGAACTCAAAAAAAGAAGAGAAAATCTAGAGAGAAGGGGGAAAAGAAGAGAGATCTAGATCTAGAGAGAAGATGAAAAGTGTAGAATGAAATGATGATCTTGGTTTTCTGCCTCTATCCCCTATAACTACCCCCTAATTTTGCCTCACATGATTAGAAACCTATTAGTTACAAATCTGAGTCCATTAGGAATCATTGGGCCCAAACCATATGTTAATTGGACTACAACTCAAGTTAGGGACAAATCATTCTCAAAGGTTCTCTAATTCCGTTGGCTGATATCAAGGGATGAAAACTCCATCTAAACATTGTAGTTTGGAAAAGTGGTCTTCATATAATTAAAGATATATATCCTAGATTTCAAATGCCACCAGTTTCAAGCCCATATCACATCTATAACCCAAGTTATGCCCTAGTTAGTGCACACTGCTTAGATTCCAATGATAAAACCTGTGTTCTAACTTCTAGCCCCAATTAGCTCTACTAGATGTCCAATTCTGCCCTAGAGCTCTCATGAAAGTGGTATAGCTCTTTCTCATATTTCCTACAAGGTAAGATACATAATTGTTAGACATCTAGAACTCAAGATATGACTAAAATACAGAAATAGTGTCAAACCTCAATGATGCTGGAAAAAATCAATTAAGCCCAATTTGAGTCCAAACTTACAAAACATGACTGTAACATCCCATATTTTGGGTTATTTTATAGTAATGACTGAATTTTACTATTTTGTGTTTTCTATGTGTGCAATAAAATTAATTTGACTATTCTAAGACTATTTTTGATCGATGTGCAAGATTTGCTCCAGGTCAGGAAAATAATAATTTTCGGGCCAAGGAAAATATTATTTGATTTATTCGGAGACGGGGGATCTTACTACACCTGAATCTGAGAAACACAGAAATGAATCTTTTAATTTTTAGAATTTAACTATGAAATAAAAATATTTCTCAGAAAATTATATGCTGTATTATTTATAGCAGCTACTGCTATCAATTATTAGACCCGGTAAAGTTTATTTGACAGAAAGGGTGCTTAGAATATTTTCTGTAGCCTACTTTAAAATGAACTAATAGAAACAAGTCAAAAATGATGGTTGGACTTTTCTAACTAATAGGAATTGGTCAAATATAGTGGCATAGACTTTACTGTGGACCGTTGGATGAAAAACTCGATTTAAGAAGCCTTTGATCATCACCATTGATCTGATCAATGGTATGAGAACGATCTTGATAAAGCAACTTATGATATCCACCTTAGATTAAATCAATGGTTAGGAGATGAAGTTAGTTTTAATGGTTAGGATTTAGCTAATAATAATGGCTTGACTAGTTACAAAGTAATTAAATAAACCTAATTTAGTTACCCAAATTACCTAATTAAGAAACTACGTAAACTAACCTAGTTACTAATTAGTTAGGGTCTAGTTACTAGTTAAATATCCTAATTACATCTAGAAGCCATGACATATGCAATGACCTATTTAATTAGTTAGCTATGTAACTAGATGATAATCAAGTAACTAGAAAACCTAATCTAGTTAGTTGTTAATTGCTTGAAAGGTAACTAGAACTAAAATGGAAACAAACTTGGTTAGCTTTTCCAATAGGGCCACATGGCCAAGTAGGTTCTCCAAGCTTCTTGAATGGTCTTTTATGACCATTTGGTGACCATGAAATGACATAGGCCATGTGATCTTTCATGTGAATACAAATGTGCTATTTTAGTATCACAATTAGTCTTCTATTTTCCTACACTACCTCACAGCTGCACACACTTACTTGTTACTATCCATTTACATTTTCTTTCACCTAAAAGCTAAGCATTCATCTTTTCTCTCCAAACTCTCAAAAACACAAGAAACTTTTCTTCCCTTTCTCCTTCTTTGGAGTTTTTGGCCAGCACCCAAAGTCCCACTCCAAGCTTCTATAATTTTACTTCTTTTCATTTCCTAAACCTAAATCATATCCTAAACACTTTCTTTTAGAAAGTTTAGTCAAAATCCTTCTCCAAGTATCTCAAAATCCAAGCTTTAGCTTACTACCTTCAAGGTAAACTTTTGATTCTATGGTTCAAAGTTAGGCTTTTGATTTTCTAGACCATGTTTGATCCATGGTTCCTTATCTTTAAGCTTTGTTTGTGACTTTTAGAATTGTTTAAGATTTATAGGGATTTAATTGTGTGTCATACGAAATCAAGTGGAGGAAGGAACTTGAGGATTTTTGTCTTCCTTAAGGTAAGAGGGAGATTAACCTCATCAACTAAGTGTTGGTGGTGAGGAAATGGTTGTGTGTGTGATGAAAAACCCATAAGGGCTTATTCACTTGTTGTTCTATGCTTTTTTGTTTGTGGTTGTGGTATTTATGATTTTGAATTTATGATTGCATGTGTGATTATATGTTTATAGCTTTGATAATATGCTTGTATGTATAATTTTGGAAGCATGCAAATGTATGTGTAATTTAGGATGTGAACAATATGTTGGGAAGATTACATGAGAACTCCAAAGAGCTTAAGAGGCACACGGCCTCACCACATTTAAAAGGGCCAAGGAGTCCTAAATTAGGGTTTCAAAATGAGGATTAAAGGTTTTGTGACAATAAAATCAATTAAGAGATTTTACAAGGATTTAAGGTGTTAAGAAATAAATTACAATGGATTTTGAAGCAAGAAGGAAAATTCGGCCAACATGCCAAATTTTGTTATTTAGGATCCAAAAATATTTTACTCGGTGTAGAATTAAGTGTTTTAATAGTAAGAGTTCATTTTGGTAAGATTGGAAATATAGAATGAAAGTAACTATGTTGTTAGAAATAAAATTAGCCTACTAAGCTATGTAGTAAAACAAATGCGAATACTTGAAACTTACTAACGTATAGCTCACCCTATGGGTTTTGAAGCGCGTTAGAAAGTTTTAAGCTGTAAGGTCCTAATTAAAACAAAGAATTATAACTTTTTGGGAAATTATAGAAATACTAATTTTTAGAGGGACTCTATTGCAAATATTTTCTAAAATAGGGACCATCTTGTAAATATTATTTTAAGAGGGACTATTTTGTAAATATTATTTAAACAAGGACTGTTAGGTAAATATTGTTTAAATGAGGGACCATTATGCAAATAATAGAAATAAAAGTTAAGTTGTTAAGAAAAATATTATTTTTGGTTTGAATATGTTAGAAATATTTTACGTAGTTAAAAATATGTTGAAAAACATTTATGCGACTCAAAAATAGTAGTTTTAGGCTACGCAATTAAGAAAATGCGATAAAATATTTACGCAATTTGAGAAATCCTTACGCGATTTGAAAACATAAGAAAAATGTTACACAATTTCAAAAATGCGATAATATCGCTATATGATTGAGCGTAAACAACAATTTGCTGTCGGGCAGTTATGGTGGGATCGGTTATGGTAAAACATATATCATGCGTAGATAAGCATATTTGCTTGATTGGTCAAGGCTGTATGCCTAGGAGATGAAATACACCTAAGTGCTGGTGCGAGTAGACAAGTGTAGGTCACTTGTTGACCTTGGGGACATTGGGGTGCGGGTACCTCACAATGGATTATTGGTAGCTCTTCTGTCTGTGGGGCAGACCAATGCAAATACACTGATGATCCGGACCGAGACACTGTCCTATATCGTGATCTTGTAAAGAATGTCTTATCAAATGCCTGATGTGCACTGTTGACAAAATTGATAAAATGTAGCACTTTTGGCCACGGCAGCCTAGTGACAGACATGTCTTCTGGATCTTCTCTCCGAATTTGTGTCTAGCTCCACGGAGTAAGATTTGGTCGTTGTGCATATGCATAGTGGTCAGCATATTGATTGATTATTTATGCTTACGGATTTTATTATCTGCTTTATAAATAACAAGATTTACAGTTATGATATTATTTACTACTTGTCTGTTATCATTTCCTTTACTGTCATACTAGTATTGATGTAGGGGATCTCACCTCTTTGTTATACTATGTCTGCTTTTTTGTATGTGTTTATTGAAGATCAAGGAAACGAGGAGGCTAACGATTCTGTGTACCATCAGTAGCTGTTTATCTATGTATGAGTAGTTATGTCGGCTAGACGACAAATACTAGGTTTTGTGAGGGTACAGTTCCATGGGGGAACTGATGCATGGAGATTTGATTTTAATAATGAATGTTTTGTATACACGGGAGATCTAACTATGACTCTGAGTAGGAACCAAGATGGTGTCCCTGTGCTGACGCAACATGCAATAGTGCATCTAGAGTTCACGATACCTATATGTGAGCTTTGGGGTGCTAATGTGTCTTTTTATACGCCACAGGAGGATACAATGGTGTCTTCTGCTAGAGCCCCCATGAGATAACTGTCTCCGCCTGGGGCTTATGTTGATTGTGTTGGGGATGGTGAGGATGATGAGGAGGAGGATCCTTCTGAGGAACCAAATCCTTAGGTCTGCTAGGGTTTAGTTAGAGTGCTGTTTAGTTTTATGTCTTTACTTTGCTTTTGAACAAATATGTATTTTACTCTTTGAACTGGTTTGTACCTATGTAAATTATTTCAGAACAAAGTTGCAACATATGTATATATATATATTTGGTATGTTTATTATAAGTTCTACTAATGTTTTAATTCAGTTTATTTATTTTGTTTTATTTCACAAACGAAATTTTAAATTTGACTTTTTTACAAGATTAATTCTTTTACAACTTGGGTAAGTTCTAATGGGATTAGTCTTAAATGTGATACCTTACGGCAAGTGTTACATTAGTTGGTATCTGAGCTCCCGATTAGAGTCTTTTGGGTTTTGTGGTTAAGTCTGTTTTGGCTTGTGTTATGTGATTCTCTGAGTTTGATTTTTGATGGATGATATCTGACTTTCATTAGAATTTGTTTAATTGTTTGTAAAGAATACTATGTCTCGTGGTAGAGGTGCACGCGCAAATATGGAACGTGACAATGACCCAATGATTGCTGCTGTTGAAGTAATGCAAAGGATGGCTGAAGTAATGGCACAACAGAATCAACGGGCTATGCAACAATAAGAGGCAAATACAGAGGTTCAGCATTTGTCAGAATTCCGTAAGAACAATCCACCACACTTTAGAGGCGAATTTGACCTTGAGAAAGTGGAGTTATGGATCCAAGACTTAGAGACGATTTTTGAGGCAATAGGATGTAACGATGATCGATGAGTGACATACGCTATTTTTATGCTAAAGGCTGATGGTGAGAATTGGTGGAAAGCCACTAGAAGAGCGCTAATAGCTGAAGGGACAGAAATTACTTGGGAGCTATTTTGTGAGGTGTTTCTTGAAAAGTACTTTCCTGAAAGTGCGAGGCACACGAAGGAAATGGAATTTTTAAGTTTACGCCAAGGTGGTATGACGGTGAGCGACTATGCTGTGAAGTTTGAGAGCTTGTCTTAGTTCTCACGGTACCTTCAGATCCAGCCGGATGAAGTCTGGAAGTCTCGTAAGTTTGAAGAAGGACTATGTTTTGAGCTGAAGAAAGGAGTGATATCAATGCGTGTAAATCAGTTTTCAACACTAATGGACATGTGTTGTAGGTTGGAAGCATTAGAGTCGTCAAGGGGCACGAGAAACCGCAACTTTGGATCGACTAGGTTCCAAAGAGGAGGCAACGATAACAACAATCGGTTTCAACGAAAGTCGTATTCTCGACCTTCGGGAAGTCAGTTGTAACAACATCAGCAACCTCGTGGAGGTGGTCCAAGTGGGAATCGATTCAATCAGGCTGCGTCGCCGCCAATGAAATGTTTGAAGTGTGGGAAGGGTCATCTGATGAGAAATTGCTCGATTAGAGGCATGATTTGTTTTAGATGCAGAAAGCCTGGTCATGTATCTAAAGATTGTGATCAAGCTAAGATGGAGCCTTCAGTGAGTAATGTTTGAGCCGCGAAGCCGCAAGCTGGAGGAAAAGTTTATACCATGAGTGGAGCTGAGGCCTCCCAATCTGAGAATCTTATTCAGGGAGAAGGTGTCATCTTAGGTAATCTTTTAACTGTACTATATGATTCGGGTGCAACTTATTCATTCATTGCATATGACTATGCGGATCGTTTAGGATTACTTGTGTCTTCTTTAAATTTCCAATTGATTGTTTCCATTCTTACTGCCAAATCAGTTAGTACTACACAAATATGCTTGAATTGTTCTATTACTATTAAAAATTGAGTCTTCTTTGTTAATTTGATTTGTTTACCTCTTGTTGATATCGATATAATCTTGGGAATAGATTGGTTATATTCTATCCATATCCTGTTAGATTATTCTAGAAAGACCTTAGTTTTTCCTTACGAGGTTTCTGGATTTGTAACTGCCAAACAAGTCAAATCTTTACTGAGAGATAGAGCTCAAGGATACATGCTGCTGTCTTCCTTAGAAGTTAAGAGTGAGAAGGATGTGAATGCTATTTCTGTCGTGAATGAGTTTCTTGAGGTTTTCCCTGATGAGGTACCTGGATTACCACTAGAAAGAGAGATAGAGTTTTTTATCGATCTTGTACTAGGAGCAGGTCCCATATCAATTGCGCTGTATCATATGTCACCATCGGAATTGGGAGAGCTGAAAAAGCAGTTAGAGGAGTTGTTGGAAAAGCAATTTATGAGACCTAGTGTTTCACCCTGGGGAGCTCCAATGTTGTTAGTCAAGAAGAAAGATGGAACTTCACGGTTATGTGTCGATTACCACCAACTGAACAAGGTCACGATAAAGAACAAGTATCCACTACCAAGGATCGATGATTTAATGGACCAATTGAAGGGGGCAGCTGTCTTTTCAAAGATAGATCTACGATTAGGATATCACCAGATTCGTGTTAAGATAGAGGATGTACCTAAAATAACTTTTTGTACGCGTTATGGTCATTATGAATATCTCGTAATGCCATTTGGTGTGACGAATGCTCCTGCTCTATTCATGGATTACATGAATAGGATCTTTCATCCATACCTAGACCAGTTTATCGTTGTCTTTATCGATGACATTCTAATCTATTCTCAAAGTCAGGAAGAGCATGCTGAACATCTCAGTATAGTTCTTCAAGTTTTGAAAGAGAAAAAGCTCTACGCAAAATTGTCGAAATGCTAATTTTGGTTGAATGAAGTTCAGTTTTTGGGTCATGTAATTTCTAAGGATGGAATTGCAGTGGATCCAGTTAAAGTGGAGACAGTTCTTCAATGGGAAAGACCAAAGACTGTAACGGACATCCGGAGTTTTGTTGGACTAGCTGGATATTATCGAAGATTTATTGAAGGTTTTTCCAAGATCGTCGGACCTCTTACGCAACTTACAAGGAAGAACCAAGCTTTTAATTGGACAGATAAGTGTGAAGAAAGTTTCAAAGAGTTTAAGAAGAAGTTGACTACTGCACCAGTGCTGATCCTACTAAATCCAAATGAGTCATTTGAGGTGTATTGCGATGCTTCGTATCAAGGGTTAGGATGCATACTGATGCAAAATAGAAATGTTGTAGCCTATGCTTCTAGACAATGGAAGGTTCATGAAAGGAATTATCCAACACATGATTTGGAGTTGGTCGCGGTTATTTTTGCACTAAAGATATGGAGACACTTTTTGTATAGAGCTACATTCAATGTCTTCAGCGACCACAAAAGTTTAAAGTACGTGTTCGACCAAAAAGAATTGAACATGAGGCAGAGAAGATGGTTGGAATTCTTATAGGATTATGATTTTCAACTCCAATATCACCTTGGGAAAGCAAACATTGTAGCAGATGCTTTGAGTCAGAAAATGCTCAATGTTTCTGCTATGATGGTTGAAGAGAAAAAATTGATTGAGCAATTTAGAGATATGTGGTTGTCAGTGGAATTGGCACCTGGAATGATGCGTCTGAATACGGTTACTATTTTGAATAATTTGCTAGAAGAAATTTGGGAGAAACAGGAAGATGACCATTTTTTACAAAATGAGAGAGAATTTTGTAGGGGGTCATAAAGCAACTATTGAGGAAGGATCTGATGGGGTTTTAAGGTTTTAAGGCAGGATTTGTATACCTGATGATCCCGATCTTAAGAAAGCAATTCTTGGTGAAGCATATACTAGTAGATTGAGTATACATCCTGGGATGACCAAGATGTATCAAGATCTAAAACGTTTGTTTTGGTGGCCTAGAATGAAGAGAGACATTGCTGAGTATGTGGCATCTTGTCTAGTATGCCATAAAGCAAAGGTAGAGCATCAAAGAACAGCAGGCATGTTACAGCCTCTTACTATTCCAGAATGGAAATGGGACAGTATTGTAATGGATTTCGTTACAGCGTTGCCAAAGACTAGGAAAGGTTATGATTCTATTTAGGTTATTGTTGATCGACTTACAAAATCTGCTCACTTTTTACCGATCAATGTCAAGTATCCAATGGAGAAGTTGACACAGTTGTACATTGGTGAAATAGTCAAACTTCACGATGTACCTGCTAGTATCATATCCGACAGAGATCTGAGATTTACATCAAGGTTCTGGCAGAGCTTACATGAGGCAATGGGGACTAAACTACGTTTGAGTTCGGCTTATCATCCTCAGACAGATGGGCAGACAGAGAGAACTATACAATCTCTAGAAGATTTGTTGAGAGCTTGTGTGTTAGAACAACGAGGAAGTTGGGAAGAATTCTTACCTTTGGTAGAATTTACCTATAACAATAGTTTTCACTCAAGCATAGAGATGGCACCCTATGAGGCTCTTTATGGACGACGATGCCGAACACCTTTGTGTTGGTATCAAGATGGGGAAAGCATGACTGTCGGACCCGAAATGGTGCAGCAAACTACAAAAAAGGTAAAGATGATTCAAGAGAATATGCGGGCAACTCAGAGCAGACAGAAGAGCTATGCTGATTATAACACCTCAAAAATTATTTATTTTATCATTAATCATCATTTTATAATATTTATGATTTTTGGGAATTTCTGTGGATTTTTTCGAAAACGTCGAATATTTTAATATCTTCCTCATTTTGCATGTACACTGAGCAGAGTCAGTATAACGCCCCGGAGATTGTTTGTTTCATCATGAATAGACATTTTCCAATATTCATGATTTTTGAAAATTTTTCTAGAATTTTTCAGAAATGCTGAATATTTTAATATATTTTTCATTTTACGTGCACACTGAGCAGAGTCAGTGAAACGCCCTAGAAAATTGTTTCTTTCATGACAAATAGCCATTTTCTAATATTTGTGATTTTTGAAAATTTTTTTGAATTTTTCTGGAAACGTCAAATATTATAGTATATTCCTCATTTTGCATGCGCGTTGAGCGGAGCTGGGATAACGAAATGTTTTTCCTGAAGCTGGTAAACCTTGAACTGTCGACGTGTCATGGGGGATCTTACTAAACTTGAGGCTAGGCACAGTTTGCGAGGTTTGTATTTTTTGAAGTTTTATCTGATAAATAAAATCTCTGTACGCAATGTTAATTAAAATTTTGTGATACGCTCTATTATTTATTGGGTAATTAATACTAGCATTGTGCACTGTAACAATTATCCATTGGGTAATAGCTTGTAGTAAAATCCTAATTATCATATTATTTTAACTATTAAATCACATTATCTTATCTAAAGGTAATCTCATTTATGTCTAATCACATATTCTTTATTGAAAATGCACCCAAGCTTCTCAAGAAAGCTAACCATTTTTCTCTCTCTCCTCCCTCTACCTTACGGCTGCTGCACCCATTTTGGAGCCAAAATTGTGCTTCAATTTAATTAATTAACCTATTCTAATTTTCAAAAACCCTAAAAGCATCTTTCACTTTCTACTATCAACTTCTCTCTCTAAGCTTCATCTCTTTCCTTCACAAAATATTTTCTCCTCCTTCTCTCTAGAAAGCTCACAGCCTCCTCACTCCCCACACACCAAAGATCACAAAAATTTTAACCAACCCCATTTTCTTAATCCTCTCCATCATCTAAACACTTCTCTAGTTGGTGATTATTGAAAAAACTTTCATCTTGACCACTTTCTTCAAGCTTCAAGTTAGGGCTTTTGGGTAAGGTTCTTGATTCTTCACTCTCTTTTCCCCATTTTCATTTTTATGGTCTCCTTTGTAACCATCTATACCTTATTTTTCAAGCATTGGTGTTATCTTGATGAGATTAAAATTTCTAGGGTTTGGTTGGGTGTGAATCCGAAAATTTACAAGGAGCTTCAAGGGGTTCTCTTGTTCTCTTCTCTTTGGTAAGAGGAAGATACTCTTCCTCAACCTCTATTGGTAGTAAGGAACCTTGTTTTGTGATTGATTGTGAGAAAACCCTATTGAGGGTTATTCTTTGTTTGTATGATTTATATGATTTCATATTGTTTTTAATTTGTTTAAGTTATTTGATTGATTGATTATGTATATGTATGTGTTTGGATGGATTAGAATCTTGAATGGAAGAAAAAAATGACTTGGTCCTCTTCCATGAGGCTCACGGTTTTGGGGGCCTAAAATTAGGGTTCTTGGTGAAAAATTTATAACAAGTGGAAGACTTAGCTAACCAAGTGGATAATATGTGATTAATGGAATAAAAATTTAAACCCTAAAACCTAGAGAGGCTCACGGCCTTCATGGCTAAAAATGGCTTAACCATATGATTTCATACAACTATGGCATTTAATTAATCAAGTAAATAAATAAGAGGATTAGGTAATGGAAGGAAATAAATTTGGTAACCTAAAGGAATTCTTTGGACTTTAAGAACAAATAAGGATGTGTGAGACATTGGTAAGACTTAGAAATAACTTTTTAAGTGAATAAAACTAAGTTTAAAGTAAGGAACCTAATTATGAAAAGAATTTCATAAGAGACATTACATTGAAGTGGAACTTAACTAAATTGGACAATTAAGAATTATTTAAGATTTCATAAAATGGAAAGAACCAAGAATGGAACTTTACCTAAAAGACTTAGAATGATTTTCAATTAAAGTAAGGACATGAGTGTAAGTGAGAACACTAAATAATTTCATAATGTACCAAAAATGTAATGTACCATTGGAAGGCTTTAGACTATTTAATGTGGGTCCATGTGTGGGACCAAAAATATTATGATGCTTACTTTGGCCAAATTGTGGCATATTGTGGAAAAGTATGTAATGATAAACATACATGACTATGCATTGAGTCGTCATGCATTGTGAAAGTCCATTGGACTGTTGTTAAGGCCATGTTGCCTAGGAGATTGAACACACCTTTGTGCGGGTGCGAGTAGACTAGTGTAGGTCATACTGTTGACCTTTGGGGCATCGGGGTGCGGGTATCTCGCAATGAACAGTTGGTAGCTCTTCTGTCCATGGGGCAAACCGATGCAAACGCACCAATGATCCGGACTGAGACACTGTCCTATATCGTGATCTAGCGTAGAATGTCTGTACAATGCCTTGATGTGCACGTGGATAAACTAATGAATTATAGCACTTTAGCCGTGGCAGCCAAGTTGCAGACATGTCTCTTGATCTTTCTCTCTGATTATTTGTGTCTAGCTCCATGAAGTAGGATTTTGGTGTTGTATGCATGTGCATAATGAGTCTATATTATCTGGAATTTTAATTCTTATGATATATTGGAACTATCACTATACTGATGTATAATTGTCTAGAACTGGTTAACTATTTATTGCTATTATTTAATGTTTATTATTATTACCTCTTGAGATGCTATGTAAAGCGCTGTTTTGTTTCTCTACTGCCATAATTGGTAATGATAGTAGGATGTCTTACCTCTTTCCTATGTTTCTATTATTTCTACTTGTTTATAAATATGTTTCATCGAAGACGTCGACAAGGAGGGTGAAGCTCCCGAATTTCCCGGCTTCTGGCCTGATCGCGACTAGCACCTACTGTTGGATCATGGCGGCACGTTCATGCGAATTTTTAGGTGATATGTATTCGACCTTCCTTGGAGGTCGAGACTGGTGGCACATCAACCTAAATTCCGATCGCTGTGTCTACCTGGGGGATGTGTTGATTTCGCTAGCTTGGGGGCATCATGAACCGCCAATCTTCACTTGCAGCGTCAGTTTACGTTTGGAGTTTTATCTGCCCATCAGGGAGATGTGGGGTGATCATTATTACACCCCACAAGAGGATTCTTTTGATTCCACTGCTCGGGCTCCGGCCCGTAACTCGGTGGCTCCTATGGAGGTTTCCTCGGATGAGGAAGATCCTGAGGAGGATCCCGAGGAGGATCTTGACACGATTCCTCCTCATCTTAGGGATTGATACTATCGATAGCTACTGATGGCTATCAGGGTATATTTTGGGGGCCTGATGTGTCATTATTTTGGTGGGCTGTGTATTTATGATCTCTTGGGGCATACGTGTATGATTTTGCTTTTTATATATTCATGCGTTGTAATCAAACAAGTTTAATATAATGATATATCGTTGTTCATGTATGTTGGTTTGATGTATGCTTTATTTCTATTTTACTATTCATTGCAATTATGTCTTATCAATATTTTTATTAATTATAACAAAAAAAAATTATACTCGCTAATTTAATCACATAATTACAACCAAGTAAATTTATATTTATATAAAGAACCAGGTCTTAACGTTTATTTCTATTTTTCGCATTGTAAATGACAATGTGACGTTCCCTCCCAAAAAGGGGCATTACATTGATAAACAAAGAAGACCTCTTGAATTTGAGGAAGGTGAGCATGTGCTTTTGCGAGTAACACCTATGACTGGTATTGGCAGAGTTATAAAGTCCAGAAAACTCACTCCAAAATTCATTGGGCCTTATCAAATTCTTTGTCGTATAGGTCCAGTTGCATACCAAATAGCCTTACCACCTTTTCTTTCTAATCTCCATAATGTCTTCCATGTGTCTCAGTTGAGAAAATATATTCCCAATCTTTCACATGTCATACAGCCCGATGAAGTGCAATTGAAAGAAAATTTGACGTATGAGGCACTTCTTGTTAAGATTGAAGACAGGAGGGTAAAGCAACCAAGAGGTAAAGCGATTCCATTAATGAAGGTGATTTGGAATGAGACTACCGGAGATGCTACTTGGGAAATGGAGGAGAAAATGAGGGAGCAGTATCCTCAACTGTTTTAAATGTGTGATGAATTTCGGGGACAAAATTCTTTTTCGAGAGGGAGAGTTGTAACATCCCAGATTTTGGGTTATTTTATAGTAATGACTGAATTTCGCTGTTGTGTGTTTTCTGTGTATGCAATAAAATTAATTTGATTGTTCTGAGACTGTTTTTGATCGTTGTGCAAGATTTGCTCCAAGTCAGGAAAATAACAATTTTTGGGCTGGGGAAAATCTTATTTGATTTATTCAGAGACGGGGAATCTTACTAAATCCGAATCTGAGAGACACAAAAATGAATCTTTTAATTTTTAGAATTTAACTGTGAAATAAAAATATTTTTCAAAAAATTATATGTTGTATTATTTAAAGCAGTTACTGCTATCAATTATTGGACTCAATAAAGTTTATTTGATAGAAATGGTGCTTAGAATATTTTCTGTAGCCTACTTTAAAATGAACCAATAGAAACAAGTCAAAAATGATGGTTGGACTTTTCTAACCAATAGGAATTGGTCAAATATGGTGGCATAGATTTTACTGTGGACCGTTGGATGAAAAACTTGATTTAAGAAGCCTTTAATCATCACCATTGATCTGATTAATGGTATGAGAACGATCTTGATAAAGTAACTTATGATATCCATCTTAGATTAAATCAATAGTTAAGAGATGAAGTTAGTTTTAATGGTTAGGATTTAGTCAATAATAATGGCTTGACTAGTTACAAAGTAACTAAATAAACTAATTTAGTTACCTAAATTGCCTAATTAAGAAACTAAGTGAACTAACCTAGTTACTAATTAGTTAGGGTCTAGTTACTAGTTAAATATCCTAATTACATCTAGAAGCCATGACATATACACTGACCTATTTAATTAGTTAGCTATATAACTAGATGATAATCAAGTAACTAGAAAACCTAATCTAGTTAGTTGTTAATTGCTTGAAAGGTAACTAGAACTAAAATGGAAACAAACTTGGTTAGCTTTTCCAATAGGGCCACACGGCCAAGTAGGTTCTCCAAGCTTCTTGAATGGTCTTTTATGACCATTTGGTGACCATGAAATGACATAGGCCATGTGATCTTTCATGTGAACACAAATGTGATATTTTAATATCACAATTGGTCTTCTATTTTCCTACACTACCTCACGGCTGCACACACTTACTTGTTACCATCCATTTACATTTTCTTTCACCTAAAAGCTAAGCATTCATCTTTTCTCTCCAAACTCTCAAGAACACAAGAAACTTTTCTTCCTTTTTTCCTTCTTTGGAGTTTTCGGCCAGCACCCAAAGTCCCACTCCCAAGCTTCTATAATTTTACTTCTTTTCATTTCTTAAACCTAAATCATATCCTAAACACTTTTCTTTTAGAAAGTTTAGTCAAAATCCTTCTCCAAGTATCTCAAAATCCAAGCTTTAGCTTACTACCTTCAAGGTAAACTTTTGATTCTATGGTTCAAAGTTAAGTTTTTGATTTTCTAGACCATGTTTGATCCATGGTTCCTTATCTTTAAGCTTTGTTTGTGACTTTTAGAATTGTTTAAGATTTATAAGGATTTAATTATGTGTCATACGAAATCAAGTGGAGGAGGGAACTTGAGGATTTTTGTCTTCTGTAAGGTAAGAGGGAGATTAACCTCATCAACTAAGTGTTGGTGGTGAGGAAATGGTTTTGTGTGTGGTGAACAACCCATAAGGGTTTATTCACTTGTTGTTCTATGCTTCTTTGTTTGTGGTTGTGGTATTTATGATTTTGAATTTATGATTGCATGTGTGATTATATGTTTGTAGCTTTGATAATATGCTTGTATGTATAATTTTGGAAGCATGCAAATGTATGTGTAATTTAGGATGTGAACAATATGTTGGGAAGATTACATGAGAGCTCCAAAGAGCTTAAGAGGCACACGGCCTCACCACATTTAAAAGGGCCAAGGAGTCCTAAATTAGGGTTTCAAAATGAGGATTAAAGGTTTTGTGACAATAAAATCAATTAAGAGATTTTACAAGGATTTAAGGTGTTAAGAAATAAATTACAATGGATTTTGAAGCAAGAAGGAAAATTCGGCAAACATGCCAAATTTTGTTGTTTAGGATCCAAAAATATTTTACTCGGTGTAGAATTAAGTGTTTTAATAGTAAGAGTTCATTTTGGTAAGATTGGAAATATAAAATGAAAGTAACTATGTTGTTATAAATAAACTTATCCTACTAAGCTATGTAGTAAAACAAATGCGAATACTTGAAACTTACTGACGTATAGCTCACCCTATGGGTTTTGAAGCGCGTTAGGAAGTTTTAAGCTGTAAGGTCCTAATTAAAACAAAGAATTATAACTTTTTGGGAATAGAAATACTGATTTTTAGAGGGACTATATTGCAAATATTTTTTAAAAGAGGGACCATCTTGTAAATATTATTTTAGGAGGGACTATTTTGTAAATATTATTTAAACAAGGACTATTAGGTAAATATTATTTAAATGAGGGACCATCATACAAATAATAGAAATAAAAGTTAAGTTGTTAAGAAAAATATTATTTTTGGTTTGAATATGTTAGAAATATTTTACGTAGTTAAAAATACGTTAAAAAATATTTATGTGACTCAAAAATAGTAGTTTTAGGCTGCGCAATTAAGAAAATGCGATAAAATATTTACACGATTTGGGAAATCCTTATGCGATTTGAAAACGTAAGAAAAATGTTCTGTGATTTCAAAAATGCGATAATATCGCTACGCAATTGAGCGTAAACAGCAGTTTGCTATCGGGCAGTTGTGGTGGGCCCGGTTGTGGTAAAACATATATCATGCATAGATAAGCATATTTGTTTGATTGGTCAAGGTTGTATGCCTTGGAGATGAAATACACCTAAGTGCGGGTGCGAGTAGACAAGTGTAGGTCACTTGTTGACCTTGGGGGCATTGGGGTGCGGGTACCTCACAATGGATGGTTGGTAGCTCTTCTGTCTGTGGGGCAGACCAATGCAAACACACCGATGATCCGGACCGAGACACTGTCCTATATCGTGATCTTGTAAAGAATGTCTTGTCAAATGCGTGATGTGCACTGTTGACAAAATTGATAAAATATAGCACTTTTGGCCACGGCAGCCTAGTGACAGACATGTCTTCTGGATCTTCTCTCTGAATTTGTGTCTAGCTCCATGGAGTACGATTTGGTCGTTGTGCATATGCATAGTGGTCAGCATATTGATTGATTATTTATGCTTACGGATTTTATTATCTGCTTTATAAATAACACGATTTATAGTTATAATATTATTCACTGTTTTTCTGTTATCATTTCCTTTACTATCATACTAGTATTGATGTAGGGGATCTCACCTCTTTGTTATACTATGTTTGCTTTATTGTATGTGTTTATTAAAGATCAAGGAAACGAGGAGGCGAACGATTCTATATACCATCAGTAGCTGTTTATCTGTGTGTGAGTAGTTATGTCGGCTAGACGACAAATACTAGGTTTTGTGAGGGTACAGTTCCATGGGGGAACTGATGCATGGAGATTTGATTTTAATAATGAACGTTTTGTATACACGGGAGATCTAACTATGACTCTGAGTGGGATACAAGATGGTGTCCCTGTGCTAACGCAACATGCAACAGTGCGTCTAGAGTTCACGAGACCTGTACGTGAGCTTTGAGGTGGTAATGTGTCTTTTTATAGGCCATAGGAGGATACAGTGGTGTCTTCTGCTAGAGCCCCCATGAGACAACTATCTCCACCTGGGGCTTATGTTGACTATGTTGGGGATGGTGAGGATGATGAAGAGGAGGATCCTTCCGAGGAACCAAATCCTTAGGTCTGCTAGGGTTTAGTTAGAGTGTTGTTTAGTTTTATGTCTTTACTTTGCTTTTGAACAAATACGTATTTTACTCTTTGAACTGGTTTGTACCTATGTAAATTATTACAGAAAAAAGTTGCAGCATATGTATACATATAGTTTGGTATGTTTATTATAAGTTCTACTAATGTTTTAATTCCATTTATTTATTTTGTTTTATTCCGCAAACAAAATTTTAAATTTGACCTTTTTACTAGATTAATTCTTTTACAACTTGGGTAAGTTCTAATTGGATTAGTCTTAAATGTGATACCCTACGGCGGGTGTTACAATGACCAAGCTCAGTCAATTAAGTACATGGAAAGTGTAAAATGACTAAAAATGAGAGTTTATTAATGTATAAAATATGTGATTATCAGGAGGTGGATCGTTTCCCCTCAAGAAGGTCCACAACACCACAAAGAGGTCCAAAGTTCCTCAAGAAGGATTAGAGTTCCGCATAAGGGAACTACAAAAATTTAGTAATGGCCAAAGAAAAAAGCATTGCATTCATACGTTGAGATTATTATTATTATTATTATTAAGCATGTTTATATAAGGAAAAATTGGTTAAAAAAATAACATCTTCCTCTAGATAATAACATTATAAGATTTTTAACTTATATCTCAGCTATTTATTTTTCAGTTCGAGGTAGTTGAATTTATTATGGCATCATTTTCATATAGAATTATTGAGAGTTCTTATAATTCTCACCCTATTTATATGTTTTCATGATATATCCAATCACTGAGGATGTCGTTATTCAGCATTTACTTTGAGTTTATTGAGGGCGCGTTGGTGTATTTTGCTGACAACCAACACCTACTCATTCGTTAAGTTTATCAGAGTTCACATTATGTACACCCCTAGTCTGCTATAGGAGGGTGCTAGATTAGGTTTCATGATATAGGACCAGATTGAGTATGGTGGTTACATACACATCTAGATCTATTTTGACTATATGCGTATATGTGCTTATTGTTGTATTTGGATATAGATGTTTAATTGCCTGGTCCTATATCATATATTGTTGCTGTTATTTTTATTTTTTTTTTGTTGCTTGACTTGGATGACTATATCAGGGTATTGATACTCTGCTTATGTTTTAGTGAACTTCTATACTTACAAACTAACAAATAATATCTAGTGGAAGGCCTAGAAGGCTGGTATCTTGGCTATTGCATGTTTTATTAGTATATTGTAGTAGCTTTTACATGATATGGGTTAGAGTTCTTCCAGTTAGGACTCACCAGAGATGTTAGATATGCTCTATAAAATTGATTTCCATTGCACGCTGATTAAGGCTCTAGGATAGCTCACCTTGAGAGCTAAATCATTTAAAATCATATATGAAATAAAGTTAAATGCAAAGTAAGATGACGACGCGCTTAAATGGAGATCAAATAAAGGTAAGTGAAAGATGGTTAAAAGAAATAAGGAACTTAATTAAACAAGTAATGGGTAATAGAAATGGTTAGTGATAAACTTTATTTTATTTGGTTTACCTACTATAACGTAAGGTGGACTATATAGCGTAAGGGGCGTCACATATATATTGTTTGTGGTGATTTTCATCAAAAGTAATAACTACTCTTTTTGATTCAAGATCTAATATTTGGGAGCGAATTGACTCCTCTTAGAACCCTCAAGTTTTTTGTGATTGGCAAAATTATTAAGCAACCATTGATCGGTCAAGCGTCAATAAAAAGGTATGTCCAAAAAGAGTTAGCCTTGTGATATGAATATCAATAAACAAAATGAAAATGAAACGACAATGTAAAAATCTTACTGGAAGTAAAGTGACAGAAAGGAAATGTTGAAAGTAAACTTGAATGGAAGTAAACTTGACATAAAGATAAATAACTATAAATTACAGAAAGTAAAATGATGAAATATAAATAGCAGAAAGTAAATGCCAAAAATGTCAATTTCGATGCAGTGTGCTGACAAAAATATCTTTCAAGTGTTGTGTGTGTTCAAGTGAAGATTAAAACATAAAAAAAATGTAGAAAAAGCATGAACTTTAAAGAACACAAAGAACAACAAAAATGCATAAAGTAAAACACAAAAAGTGTAAATTTGCACTAAGTTAGAAAAAGATTAAAGGGAACTTGCAAAAAGTTAAAATAAATGGAAATTAACCTTGAAAACAAGTGAAATGGGGAATCAATAAAGAACTTGAAAGATGAACAACTAAGAATATAAAAGAACATGTATGAAATTGAAAGAACTGAAATTGAAATTACATTAAGTGGAATGTAAAAGGTACAAATTACATCAATGATAAATAGACTGAAATATAGAGAGACATGTGAATTGAAAGTAGTGGCCATACTTGAATGATAACCTGCCAATCCGTGAGTGTAACATAAGGGACTTAGGAACTATAGGATGTGTTCTGGACTGTGATCTGGACCACAATTAGTAGACCAACTCGACATGCATCCACTGAAATCCACCATGAACATCCCATCTAAGCATTGGACAATGTCAAGACCTCGATACCATGCACATCAGACTGTGGCATTGGGCAAGTGCATTAAGATCATGAGATTTGGGCAGAGGATAAATCCCAAGATATCCGCAACTGTCAATCGTGATCTTATGAAATTATTGGACCCATAACTGCCTTAAGCTACTCATAACTGCAGTATTAATGTTTCGATCTTATAGGGATTTTTTACTACAATTAAAGGAGACCAAATCCTAATTGCACTCTATAAATATCAGCCTCAATCACCTTCTACAGGTAACTTATTGCATACAGCATAACCCTACTTGTGTACATTCTGACTTGAGAGTTAGAGTCCCTTTATAGGTACCAACCCCTTGGTTCAACACGCTCTGCTGCTGCTGCTCAAGGAGAAAATAAGATGTATAACGTGTGTTACAAGTAGATAGACCAACTTGTTGCACATCATTTAATATTTTACTTATAGTTAACCAACCTCTCCCTTCGACACTTAAATTTTATATTCTACAGCCCTTAAGATGTTGCCACCTGGCAATCATGCAGTTTCTAGCATGCGCTTAATTTTCATGTGGCTCTCCACGTGGTAACTACTCCAAGTAATGCGTGGTTTCTTTCTTCTCTCTAGCTTTTAACTTCCCATGATGCCACCTTCTTATCCTTTTAGCATCAACCTTAGGAACTACCTACGTTTAATGATGTGTCCCACCATAATCTCTTTTTAGTTTGCAAACTATTCTTCACTGATCATAAGCTTTAACATCGACACACCTACCCTCGCATGGCTTCAACATTCTTGTATGGTTTCACTTTGACAATAATTTGAGACTTGCTTTTGAAGTTTCATGATTTGTCTAAGTGTTCCTCCCTTGTCAAATCCACTTTTCTCTTAACACTTGGTTTCTGTCGAATCTTTCATTCTGTCAACATGGTCTTCTTTGACTTATGATCTTGGCTGAACCGGTTGTTAAAACATTGTTGATGTTAGTTAGCTGATTTATCGATCATTGTCTTTGACAAATCCTTGAGACTTAGTCTTTTTAGTGGTTTTATATTGCCTGCTTTTCATATTTGTCGAAATGGCTAATTTTGACTCCCAACAGATGCCCCTCAAAATTTACCTTTTGACGAAGTGAGGGGGAAAAAACATAAATTTTATTCTAACAAGCCATATTTCGACAATGTTATTTTTTACGTTATTTGAAATACTTTTTTTCCAGCATTCATTTCAACAACTTGCAATAAATATTTCTAGAACGCTTTGAAGAATACATAAAGTTTTTTTCCTTTATGGTGATTGACCTTTGACGTGACAATTGGATTTAAATCCCTTGGGAAACGGATGTAATAATTACCATTTGTCAAACGAACACATTGATAACTCCACAAAATGGAGTTATTACAATCTCAATTTGAATAGAAATGAGAGTGATGAGTGCAATTATCTTTCAGTCCTCATAAGAAATTATGCTTAAAGTGCACACTTCTTTCATGTCTTGAGCTGAGCTAACTTTCACATTGTCCAATTGCATTTCATGATGCTTAATGATTCATTTTAATGTAATAACTTGATTCTGACTAATTGAATTTAATCTGTGGATTTTGAAGGGCAAAAGAAGCTTTGGAAAAGGATTATGGAGCAATGGACATGAAGAGCAAGTATCAAAAAAGGACAACAATAACTTTGGAAGAGAAGAATTGAAAGTAGGCATCCACGCATGTGCGCAAAGAATCCACGCACGTGCGTGACAGCCTCTGTTTTTGGATCAGAAAAGCTTACACATGTGCGCAAGGAATTCACGCACATGCGTGACAGCCTCTGTCTTGGGCCAGAAAATCTTACGTATGTGCGCAAGGAATTCACGCACGTGCGTGGACGACTGATGCTATTTTTTCTGATGCACGTGGTTCTCACTTGACCCAATATAAATAGATGGAAGGCAACCATTTTGAGAGAATCAGTTTTTGGGGACTATTTCATTAAGGAGGCCGACTCTTCTCCATCCTTTCTCGCTCTTTCCACCATTTTTGCAAGTGAGGGGCGTGGATCCAAGATCAAGGGAGTGAAGATTTATCCTCTCCATCTCCATGGATCTCTTGGTTTCTTCTTCCCTTTCTTCTTTATTTTCATTTCTTTTCATGGGTAACTAAATCTCCATAGCTAGGGGGAGATCTAGCTTGACCCAAACTTGATGTACATGGATCTTTGATTATTTGATGTTTAGTTCTGTTCAATTGAGTGTTAATCTCTGTGCTTAATGCTTCTGTGACTTGATCAACCATAGATTGTTTTGTTGGGTATTTTGAGAATTGGAAAATTCCTCTTTACCTCTTGCTTCTTGAGTTTAGCACCATAATCTATCAATATCTAGGAATGGGTCTTGGTGATTATATGGTTAATTTAGGAATCTCATGCGTAATCCTCTTAATTACATGAAATTGACTAAGGAATTGGTAATTTGAGGTAATTAGGAGAGAGTTAATCCACCAAGGAATTGGGTTTTGGCTAATTTAGTGTTTTCCTTACCATCAATTGAGAGAATTAAACATAATTAATTGAATTACATGGAAGTTAAGGATGGGTCAAGTGAAAATCAACCCTTAGTGTTCTCATTCATTGATTTCATTTTATAACTCTTAATTCAAATTCTTCTAAAATTTAAGTTTAATTGCTCATTCCTTCAGTTTATCCTCTTAATGTTCTTTTTACAACCATCTCATTATAATAGTTAGTCTAGATAGTAATAGCCTAGTGAAATTGGTACTTAATATTAATCAATCCTCATGGGAACGATACTCACTCACTCTTTATTACTTGTGCGACTCGGTATACTTGCCGAAGCTACATCAAGTTTTTGGCGTCGTTGCCGGGGATTGAGTTAGTATTAATATCAAGTAGTATCTAGAATATTGCTACTTTAGACATTTTTTTTTACATTGTTTAATTGTCATTTAGTTCTATTTTGTTTGCTTTCACTTTTTACTTTTGTTTTTTTTATGCGAGGTACCATTAATCCGGGAGCTTTGCTTTTTGATCCAGAAATTGAAAAGTCTGCTAAAAGAAATCGAAAAAGAACCAAAGCAAGGAAAAAGGCAGAACAATCAGCTATGGCTGAGCGAAATAGACAACCAGTGTGAACAACTCTTGGGGATTATTCCATCCCTACGGTTGATGGGCGTGTATCTAGTGTTGTGTCCCCTCCTATTGAAGCCAACAATTTTGAGTGAAGACATCTCTTATTCATTGGTGCAGCGAACAGGTTTGGAGGTAATGATGATGAAGATCCTAACCTTCATATTTCCAATTTCTTGATAATTGTGAAAACATAAAGATCAATGGAGCAACCGAGGATGCCATCAAGTGAGACTGTTCCGGTATTCTCGTGAGGATAAAGCCAAACATTGGTTGCACATTACCCAATGGGAGTGTCACTACATGGGATGACTTAGCCAACAAGTTCCTTGCACGATTTTATCCACCCTCAAGATACATGAAGATGAGGGGTGATATATCTTGCTTTGCACAAAAGGAGGGAGAATCACTACATGAGGCCTGGGAAAGATTCAAGGAGATGTTGAGGAAATGCCCGAATCATGGATTTGATGAATTTCAGACAATGCACATTTTCTACAACAACTTGAATCTGACCATAAGAAATATGGTTGATGCTTTGGCAAATGGTTCTCTTAATACTAAAACTCCAGAAGAAGCCAGACAATTAATTGAGGTCATTGCAGCAAATGAGTATCATACACCATATGGAAGGCTGACAGGGAAGCGTGGTGTTATGGAATTGGAGGCTTTGGATGCTATCTTGGCCCAGAATAAGTTACTCTCTCAGCAAATGGCCAGCCTTACAAAACAATTTGGAAGCATGCAAGTGAACTCCATGAACTCTCAACCTCTAGTTTGTGACTTTTGTGGAGGAAACCATATGAATGGAGCTTGTGATGGAAGTGCTCCAATTCAAGATCAGGCCAATTACATGGGAAATTTTTCCAGACCTCAAAACAGCCCTTATTCAAATACTTATAATCCAGGGTGGAGGAATCATCCAAACTTCTCATGGAATACACAAGGAATGCCAAGGCCACCTCTTCCTCACCAACAACCTTCATCTGCATCTTCCTCACAACCTCAACAAGCAAAATCATCTGATCTTGAGAGCATTGTTAAAAGTCTTGCCTTGACCACCGATAGTTTCATGCAAGAGGCTAGATCCAATTTTAAGAATCAAGAAGCATCAATTAGAAGCTTGGAATCTCAAATTGGACAACTTTCTAGACAAATGGCTGAGCAATCACAAGGCACTTTGCCTAGTGATACTATTACAAACCCCAAGGAGCATTGTAAAGCTATCACTACAAGAAGTGGAAAAGTGATTGAGCCACAAGAAAGGAAGGATAAGTCGAGTAAGGAAGTTCAAGAGCAAGTGACTGATGAGATTCCTTTGGAAGATAAAGTGACCAAGGAGCTTAGTGAAGAGGACAAGTCTAAAGAGGAAAGTCCTAGAAATGAAAGAAGGAAGAGGAAAGATCTAGACTGGGACAGGCCATATGAACCTTCACCCTATGACAGAATTCCATATCCTCAAAGGTTGAAGAAGCAAGACCAAGAGAAGCACTTTGCTAGATTCTTAGACGTCTTCAAAAAGCTCCAAATCAACATTCCATTTGCAGAGGCATTGGAACAAATGCCCTCTTACGTAAAGTTTATGAAGGAATTACTTTCCAAGAAAAGGAAATTGAAGGAGGATGAAATAGTAGTGCTCACAGAAGAATGCAGTGCTATCATTCAAAGGAAATTACCCCCAAAACTCAAAGATCCGGGAAGCTTCAGTATTCCATGCACCATTGGTAATGTTACCATTGGTAAAGCTCTCTATGATCTTGGTGCAAGCATTAATCTTATGCCTTTATCTATCTTGCACAAGCTTGGAATTAATGAGGTGAATCCTACAATGGTCTCCCTTCAACTAGCAGATCGATTAATTAAGTACCCTTACGGTATTGTGGAAGATGTGCTAGTGAAAGTGGACAAGTTCATATTTCTAGCTGACTTTGTTGTATTAGACATGGAAGAAGATGCAGAGATTCCACTCATACTTGGAAGACCATTCTTAGCCACTGGAAGAGCACTGATAGATGTACAACAGGGAGAGTTGATGCTAAGAGTTCAAGATGAAAAAGTCACTTTCAATGTGTTTGAGACAATGAAGCACCCAATGGAAAAGGACCAGTGTTTTAGGGTTGATCTAATTGATTCTTTAGTGAATGAAGTGTTTCAAGAATCTATACCAAAAACACCACTTGAAACAGCCATGGTGCATTCCAAGACAATTAAAGAAGAAGATGTAGATCAAGAAGTAATGAAGTGCATTGAAGAGTTGGAAGCCCTGCCAATTGACACTAATGGGAAAAAGGTTGAAGAGTTGAAAAATGATAAGGTTGACAAGGAAGAACTTCCTAAGTTGGAATTGAAGCCGCTGCCTCCTACTCTCAAATATGGGTTTCTTGGTGATAACAACACCTATCCGGTGATTTTCAATGCTTCATTAAGTGAACTTGAAGAAGAGAAGCTTCTGAGGGTGTTGAGAGAGCATAAATCAGCAATTGGATGGACTATTAGTGATCTCAAAGGCATTAGTCCTTCAGTTTGCATGCACAAGATACTCATGGAGGACAACTACAAGCCAGTGGTCCAACCTCAGAGGAGACTTAATCCAACCTTGAAAGAGGTGGTTAAGAAGGAAGTAATGAAACTGTTTGATGCAGGCATTATCTACTCTATTTCAGATAGCCCAGGGTGAGTCCAGTTCAAGTTGTTCCTAAAAAGGGTAGCATGACAGTGGTGGTAAATGAGAAAAATGAACTCATTCCAACAAGAACTGTGGATTGGATGGAGGATGTGCATAGATTACCGGAAACTTAATGATGCAACCAGGAAAGATCATTTTCCCCTTCCGTTCATTGACCAGATGTTGGAAAGGTTAGCTGGCCACGCATATTATTGCTTTCTGGATGGTTATTCAGGTTATAACCAAATTGTGGTAGACCCAGCAGATCAAGAGAAGACAGCATTCACCTGCCCCTATGGGATATTTGCCTACCGGAGGATGCCTTTGGTTTGTGCAATGCTCCTGCCACTTTTCAAAGGTGTATGTGTTCCATTTTTTCTGATATGCTAGAAAAATTCATTGAAGTGTTCATGGATGATTTTTCTGTTTTTGGGTCCTCTTTTGATGTTTGCTTGTTTAATCTTTCATTAGTTTTAAAGAGATGTCAAGAAACTAATTTGGTTTTAAATTAGGAAAAGTGTCACTTTATGGTGCAGGAAGGGATAGTTCTTGGCCACAGGATCTCTTTCAAAGGCATTGAGGTTGATAGAGCAAAGGTGGACATAATTGAGAAGTTACCCCCTCCAACAAATGTCAAGGGGATAAGAAGCTTTCTTGGGCATGCAGGATTTTATAGAAGATTCATAAAGGATTTCTCAAAAATTGCTAAGCCTTTATGCAATCTATTAGCCAATAATGCACCATTTGTGTTTGATGATGCCTGTTTACATGCTTTCAATACCCTTAAAGAAAAGCTTATTTCTACTCCCATAATTGTTGCCCCTAACTGGAATTTATCATTTGAATTGATGTGCGATGCAAGTGACTTTGTAGTAGGGGCTGTTTTAGGGCAAAGGATAGATAGAGTTTTGCATGTTATCTATTATGCTAGTAGGGTGTTGAATGAAGCTTAAATAAATTACACCACAACTGAGAAAGAGTTGCTTGTCGTGGTTTTTGCTTTTGATAAATTTAGGTCTTATTTGATTGGGTCAAAAGTCATTGTATATACTGATCATTCTGCTTTAAAGTATCTTTTGAACAAACAAGAAGCAAAGCCACGATTGATTCGTTTGATTCTTTTGTTGCAGGAGTTTGATATAGAAATTAAAGACAAGAAAGGCACAGAAAATCTTGTAGCTGACCATTTATCAAGAATTGTGCAAAATGAGGAGGTGAAAAATCAACCTTTTCCCATCAAGGAAGAATTTCCAGATGAACAACTCTTGGCTATTTAGAGCCTACCGTGGTTTGCAGATTTTGCAAATTTCAAAGCTGCTAGAGTTCTTCCCTTGAACATGAGTTGGCAACAAAGAAAGAAATTCTTACATGATGCCAGATTTTTTAGATGGGATGCACCATTTTTGTTCAAACAATGTGTTGATGGAATGTTAAGGAGGTGTGTGCCTGAAGGAGAATTTGATAGCATCTTGTGGCATTGTCATAACTCAGACTATGGAGGTCACTTCAGTGGGGATAGGACAGCAGCTAAGGTATTACAAAGTGGATTTTACTGGCCAACCCTCTTCAAGGATGCTAAATTGTTTGTGGAAAAATGTGATAAGTGCCAAAGAGCCGGGATCATTTCAAGAAAGCATGAAATGCCACTTAATAACATTTTGGAGGTTGAGCTTTTTGATGTTTGGGGCATTGACTTCATGGGCCCTTTTCCTTCTTCATTCTCCAATCTTTACATCTTGGTAGCAGTTGACTATGTATCCAAATGGGTAGAAGCCATACCTTCTCAAACCAATGATGCTAAAGTGGTGATTGGGTTTCTAAAGAAAAACATCTTCTCAAGATTTGGAGTACCTAGAGCACTAATTAGTGATGGAGGGAGCCATTTCTGCAATAAACAGTTAGAGGTTATGTTGAGTAAATATGGAGTCTCACATCGTGTTGTAACTCCGTATCACCCGCAAACAAGTGGCCAAGTTGAGATTTCTAACCGCGAATTAAAGCAGATTTTGGAAAAAATGGTTGGGGCTTCAAGAAAAGATTGGGCCAGGAAAGTTGATGATGCATTGTGGGCTTACAGAACAGCTTTTAAAACACCAATTGGTATGTCTCCATATCAATTGGTGTATGGAAAAGCTTGTCATCTCCCTGTAGAATTGGAACACAAAGCCTTTTGGGCAACTAAGTTCCTTAACTTCGACCTAAAGGAAGCAGGTGAAAAGAGGATGCTTCAGTTGAATGCGTTGGATGAAATGCGTTTACAAGCTTATGAGAATGCTAGAATATACAAGGAAAAAACCAAGAAATGGCATGATAAAAAGATAGCTTGGAGAACTTTTGAACCAGGACAACAAGTGTTACTCTTCAATTCAAGATTGAAGTTATTTCCTGGAAAGTTGAAATCAAGATGGTCTGGCCCGTTTGTGGTAAAAGAAGTATTTCCACATGGAGCAATTGAGTTGATAGAACCTGCATCTGGGAGAAGCTTCAAAGCCAATGGCCAGAGGGTGAAACACTATCTTGGAGGAGATGTCAACCGGCACACTTCCTCCTTGACATTGAATCAACCCAATTGATTTCTGAGAAAGTCTAGCCAAGACTATAAATAAGGCGCTTCTTGGGAGGCAACCCAAGTTTTTCAACTCTTTTGTTTTGTTATTTTGATTTTGGGTTTTCAAATTTTGAAGTTTGTAACAAGTGATTTTTTTTATTTTGATTTTTGCAGGGATGGAGTGTTGGAAGTGGCTCCTGTTTGATTAAAAAAAAAATTTGGAAAGAATAGATACTTAGACGACTTTTGGGTCCTGGGAACCAGCATTTCGCGCACATGCGTGAGGAAACCACGCACATGCGTGGGGTTCTCTGGCTGCTGAAAAAAAATTAGCAGAACGTGTTGCGCACATGCGTGAGGAAACCACGCACATGCATGGGGGTCTCTGGTTACTGATAGACAATTTGGCAGAGTGCGTTGCGCACATGCGTGAGAGGCCACGCATATACGTAGGTTCCTCTATTTAAAAAAAAACAACAACAACAAAACGTCTGGAACGCATCGTGCCAGTAATGTCTTTCCAATCTTTTCAGCACACATTATTTCCTTTTCTCCAATCTTTCCCCCCTCTCTCATTCCACGCTCATCTCCCTTATTCTCGGTTCTGCCCTTTCTTTCCCTTTCTCCTAAAACGTCTTCTCTTCTCTTCTCCCATAGCGCAGGTAGCCCTTTTTTCTTCTCTCTTTTTCACATCCCCTTCCCATTTGTGATTTTTGCACCATTGTTTAGTTGGAGCTTCATTCTTCTTCGCCCCATTAGCTCGAGCCTCTTGTTCATGCTGTTGTGTTCTTCCTTTGGACATCAGGGCCTCTTCACTCTTCTTTTTCTTTTCTCTCTTCTTGCTTTTTCTTTTTCTTTTATTTTATTTTATTTTCTTTTTCTTTCTCTTTTCTTGTTTTTCGCTCTTTTTGTTGTGCTTCTTTCTATTACACCATGAGGACATGTTTCTCCTTAGGTTTAGGGGTGGGGTGTAATATTTGTTTTGAGCATTCTTGGAATTATGCATATTGTGCATTACTGCTTTGAGATCTGATCTGACACCCATGCTCCCCTTTTCTTATTTTCTTTCATTTTTTTTTATTTTTTTAATTTTATTTTTATTTTTGAGGAAAAAGAGAAACAAGTAGAGGAACTAGCTTGTAAGCTATTGAATGGAATGGCCAATGAAGAGTAACTACATGGATCATCTTGATTTAGTGTTACCTTTGCCAATTCAAATCTTTATTTGATATCCCATACACACTTTTGTATGATTAAGCTCTCTTACCTTGTGTGTGTGTGCTTAACTCAAATTTTGATGGGAATGCATGTCTAGAGAAATTATGATTTGCATATGTATGGATTGTGAATGACTTATGAGTTGTTTTGATTCCCCTTGAGGCGAAATCCTAGGCACTACATGACCAAGGAAATGATTAGGGCAATTTTTTTTTTTGAACAGATTGAGCCGTTTCAAGCCAACCAAAGGTGAATATTCCCTAGATCCCATTTTGAAGCCTTGGGTGTGTGAGTTTAGCCAATAATTTTTTCTTTTACCCACAACTTCCAACCTTTACCCCATGTTCATGTGGAAATTGTTTGATCCCATTCACATAACCTTTGTTGAATGCATGATTGGGCATCTTCATTTGCTTTAAGTCTTCATAGTGCATTACAAATGAAAAGAGAGGACCATTGGGAATCAACTCTGAGAAGTAAAGAAGAATATGGGAAAAGTGTTAAAAAAAAGAGCACAAAAAAAAGGGGGGAATATATTGTGTGGAGCAGTTCTATTCTATTCAAAAAAAAAAAAGAATAAAAAAGAAAAAAAAATGGTATGGCTAAAAAAAAAAAAAAGAGAAAAAGACACTTGTATATATATATGTAAAAAAAAAAGTTAAAAACAAAAAGGAAAAGAAAAGAAGAAGAAAGATACTTGTAAAAAAAAAAAAACTAAAAGTTGTACAAAAATAGGAGGAATAAATGGGTTGATTCTTGAACTCTTTCTTTTTACTGAATGACTTGAAGCATTTGAATTTCTTAATTGTGCATTTGACTGTTGATTCAATTTTTCCTTTCCCCTTCTTTCTTCACCCTTACCCATAGCCACACATTACAAGCTCAGAAAGTCCCTCTTGATCCTTGGTTGTGCTTTGTCTACATTAGTGGAGAGAGGGATGAGAATCAATCTTATAGGGTATGCATTTGAAGCACATGTGCTTGCTCATAATTTTTTTTGGAATGTTGAACTGGATCTTGAAGAGTTTACACATCCATGCATTGTGAGGAAGTCATCATATGATTGTGTGCATGGGCATGTATTGGTTGAGTTTGAGTTGTCAATTGCAACACTTCACCTTGAGCTAATATGTTTTGAGGCCATATATGATATTCTTCTGCTTGCATTATTATTTTCCCAAACTTGTAATCTCTTTGAACATTTTGGGGTAATCTGTGCTTGGTTGATTGATTGGAGTTGGTTCTATATTTTGCTCGAGGACTAGCAAAACTGAGGTTTGGGGGTGTGATAACTCCACAAAATGGAGTTATTACAATCTCAATTTGAATAGAAATGAGAGTGATGAGTGCAATTATCTTTCAGTCCTCATAAGAAATTATGCTTAAAGTGCACACTTATTTCATGTCTTGAGCTGAGCTAACTTTCACATTGTTCAATTGCATTTCATGATGCTTAATGATTCATTTTAATGTAATAACTTGATTCTGACTAATTGAATTTAATCTGTGGATTTTGAAGGGCAAAAGAAGCTTTGGAAAAGGACTATGGAGCAATGGACATGAAGAGCAAGTATCAAAAAAAGACAACAATAACTTTGGAAGAGAAGAATTGAAAGTAGGCATCCACGCATGTGCGCAAGGAATCCACGCACGTGTGTGACAGCCTCTGTTTTTAGATCAGAAAAGCTTACGCATGTGCGCAAGGAATTCATGCACATGCTTGACAGCCTCTGTCTTGGGCCAGAAAATCTTACGCATGTGCGCAAGGAATTCACGCACGTGCGTGGACGACTGATGCTATTTTTTCTGATGCACGTGGTTCTCACTTGACCCAATATAAATAGATGGAAGGCAACCATTTTGCGGGAATCAGTTTTTGGGGGACTATTTCATTAAGGAGGCCAACTCTTCTCCATCCTTTCTCGCTCTTTCCACCATTTTTGCAAGTGAGGGGCGTGGATCCAAGATCAAGGGAGTGAAGATTTATCCTCTCCATCTCCATGGATCTCTTGGTTTCTTCTTTATTTTCATTTCTTTTCATGGGTAACTAAATCTCCATAGCTAGGGGGAGATCTAGCTTGACCCAAACTTGATGTACATGGATCTTTGATTATTTGATTTTTAGTTCTGTTCAATTGAGTGTTAATCTCTGTGCTTAATGCTTCTGTGACTTGATCAACCATAGATTGTTTTGTTGGGTATTTTGAGAATTGGAAAATTCCTCTTTACCTCTTGCTTCTTGAGTTTAGCACCATAATCTATCAATATCTAGGAATAGGTCTTGGTGATTATGTGGTTAATTTAGGAATCTCATGCGTAATCCTCTTAATTACATGAAATTGACTAAGGAATTGGTAATTTGAGGTAATTGGGATAGAGTTAATCCACCAAGGAATTGGGTTTTGGCTAATTTAGTGTTTTCCTTACCATCAATTGAGAGAATTAAACATAATTAATTGAATTACATGGAAGTTAAGGATGGGTCAAGTGAAAATCAACCCCTAGTGTTCTCATTCATTGATTTCATTTTATAACTCTTAATTCAAATTCTTCTAAAAATTAAGTTTAATTGCTCATTCCTTCAGTTTATCCTCTTAATGTTCTTTTTACAACCATCTCATTATAATAGTTAGTCTAGATAGTAATAGCCTAGTGAAATTGGTAATTAATAATAATCAATCCTCGTGGGAATGATACTCACTTACTCTTTATTACTTGTGCGACTCGGTATACTTGCCGAAGCTACATCACACATCCCTCTAGGAACAACATTAGTGGGATTTTTATCCTATTACTAGATTTTTTCTTATATTTGAAATTTAAAATTAAATTTGAGAATGTGAAAAGGTTTGAACTTCTATAGGATGTTTTTGATCCTATAAATATTCCATGGAGTAAAACCTATTTTTTTTCACTTTCACCCTCTCCTTTTACTAGTAAAACTTTGTAGTTTCTCCATTTCTTCTTTTTATTCTTTTCATGGCTTTCTTCATTGACACCAAACCAAGTTCTTCTTCAAAACTTCCTATGGCATCACATATTGAAGTTCCAGCCCAAAAAGATGGGATTTTTCTTGCTCCTGACCCTTCAAGCCAAAAATCTAAAACCTATAAAAACTATATTCTCATCCCTCAAACTTTTGACTAGAAAACTTTTTGTTACCTTGGCCCTTTGTTATCAATGTTTGAAGCTTTGCATCTTGATGTTAATGATTTCTTTCCTTTTGGTAAAGACAAACAAATCTTGGCCTCTTTGGATTCACTTCTTATTGGATATTTTGATCTAAAGGCATGGCCCTTTAGGGCTTTTTACGCGAAACCATCCATGGAATACATTGCTTAGCTTAATCGAGTTCAATCCTTCAAGGAGAGTTTCTGGAAAGAATATCATATCTTTGACTTGATTCAGCTGAGTTACCATTACATCAAGCTTAACTCTAGCAAGATGGGCGCGACTTTGTTCTTTTGGAACAAGACTATGACCAATTTCCACTTTCCTTATGGAATGATAAAACCAACTTTGTTTAATTTGGCTCTCTTATCAGCCTAGAACCTCATAGGGAAATAGTCTCTCCTGACAAGGATCCCAGTAAGACTGTCAATATCAATGTCCTAATTTGATCTTGTGGACTTTATATAAATCATCAATACAAACTTGGCCAACCAACCTTATTGGATGAAGAACATGTGGCCTTCTTGTTGTTATGGCTTTGTGGCCATGTTTTCTACATTAAATCTTTACATGTGTCAAAGGCCTATTTCCCTTTGGTAATGATGATTCATGAAGGTTGATTCTTGGCCTTAAGTCAGTTGATAATTGCTCGCCTTTATCATTCGATTAATAAGATTATTGACATGATTTGTGCTTGTCGCAAGATGCCTACTATGGGTGGCCCTTTTTAGCTATTACAAATATGGCTTAATGTTGTTCTTTATTATTACTTAGCCAATGATTCATTGACTGATTTACTTGAAATAATTTACAGCTATAGACTTGCTTATTATCACCATCATGGGAGTAAAAACGCCTTTTATGTCAATAACATCAAAAAGTATTTCAAGGTGTTTCACTCCATGAAAATGAATGTTACGGATATAAGCTTCAACCCCTTTGTAGTTGTGATCGAAGGTCCTGTCCTCTTCATCGACACGTTGATTTCTAAATATAGTAATTTCCAAGAGGAAATTAATGCTATGTGGGCAAATTACCTTTATCAGCAAATATTTTGCATAGGCTTTACGGATTTTGATGATCTTGGAGTTGTTTATCATTTGCCAAACTTTGTGGCTCAACAACTTAGTTATACCTAAGCCATTCCTGCTCCTATGCTCAAATAAGATTTATACAAGTACCCTGTTGCAAATCTGTCTTCAATAGAGGCCATTTCCAAATTAGGAAGGATCAATCAACATATTAGACAATCTTTTAAGCTTGTCAATTGCACCACCAGTAACTTCCTAACCCCTGATTTTTTTGAATGGTAGGAGCATTACTACCAATTGTTGTCAAACCTGAATACTTGCTTCAGCCAAATGACCACTACGACTATAAAGGGCACACCTTCCAAGTAGAAAAGGTATATATCTATAAGAAAATTTGGCTCTTGAACAAATTTATAACATCAAGTAGGATCCTCGACATGCTTTTACAATAACTATGGAAGTAGAGTTGTTAATGGAACAAAAATTCAAAAGATCATCAAGATGAATGCCTTTCGAAGTTCTTTGACGCTTTGATGTCGAATCCCAATGTTGATCTTGATATTTACTTTAATCCATTTTGTTGAATGCTAGTTCCTATTTCGATAGCTCATTTTAGCATTATTGAAATGGTTGATCCCCTTGATAAACATCAAGTTACTTTTACTGGCAACTACATGCATTTGTATGGATGTCGATTGACTTGATTAAGTACAAGGGTGGTTTGTCAGCCCTTATTAGGTGAAGCATTTTAATTTTGACTTTGTCTCTTTCTAATATTAACATTTTTCTTTTCTTCATGTCTTGTGCCAAGTAAATCTTCACCAGTAAATCCTAATCCATTTGACCTTGAGAATGAGGATGATGAAGGCTTTGTCGAACCTATCCCTAAAAAGACATAGTCTAGTAAGGTGAAAACTCTTCCCAATTGCGGCAAGTCAAAATCTATAACACCTATACACCATCCAAAGACCAAACCAATTGTGTCAAAAATAATATGAAAGTCACCTGTTGCTAAGATAACCTGTGTTTCAATTATGTGCCTTGTTAATTTCCTAGACCTTTAACTAATTGCTGCCTATATTTGTTTGTTAGGACAAACAACCAATTCTGGTTACTTTTAATGTTGACTCTCTAGCCTCTTCAGGCTTAGTCAAAATAAAAAAGGAGAAAATAGAAAAGGGCGTGTTAGCATTAACCGAAAGTGCACCTCCTAAAGTACCTTTAAGAGAAAGCACTTCAAATAGTATAATACCTCTTGTTACTCGAAACATCGAAATAGGGAACCTGGAAATTGCGGTTGACACCTCACTAATGATTGTTGACCATCCTACTGAAGTCACAAATGTTGCTTTGGAAGACTCTGATGACCCATTGGCTTTTCTTGACAATCTTCTGCAACCAGTTTTTGAAGTACACTGGAGCCAACGCCGATTACTATTGTCGAACCATCTTCCTCTTTGAACTAACCTAAGGATGCCATGTTGGCTTTGGAGCAACTCTTTGACATGCCACTTAATTAATTCTTTGAAGACTAAGACTTGAACCACAAACTGCAAACTACTCTTGACACTTGCTACCAGGTGAAAGTTCAACTTCCTAAGTCTCTCCAAAAATTCTTCTAGGAATTAAAGATTGTTGTAGTTGACTTCAATGCCAACTATCCCCCTTTGGTCGATATTGCGACTGCCTATAATGAGCGTTCAAGGAAAAGAAGTTGTTTGGTGTAACATCCCCCTTCTAATTTGCTTAAATAACTAGTTATATTAATAAATAATTAATTATTGATTTATTTGCTTGTTTATGTGTAAGGTTGCATTTTATGTGCAGGCAAAAAATAACTTAGAGAGTGAGTTGAGTTTAAAATATTAGTTCAAATAAATATAGAAAATTTAAATGAGTAAGGATAATGGTTAAAATTTTATAATTTGGTTTTAGATGAATAAATAAAATTATAATGAATTTTTGGAGCTTAAATAAATTCATTTAGTAATTTTAGTTAATTTTAATGATTTTATCAAATTAAAAGTAGCATAGAAATTAGAATAAATAGGATAAAATTATGAAAATAATTTTAAAAATTGAGAAACATATTTAGATGATGATGATGATGATTTTATAATTCCATTGGGACTTGATAAAATGCTTGAGAATAAATTAGGATAATTATATAGGTGTAGAATCCTATTTAAATTAAAATTAAGGTAAGTAATCATTTTCTTTGGACCACTAGATTTTCATGCAAGGGAAGACCAAGCACTAACCCAAACCCTTATTGGCTTGATGTCAAACTTGAAATGAGTAGGTTTAAGCTTGATTAGACTTAAACTAATAGGATTGCATGCATATAGGTTACTTGAACACTAAGTTAATAACACATTGGTAAGAATTAGGACCTAATTGACATCAATTGGCCTAAACAAAAATCCTACATGAGTCCTATGAATTTATAAAACATAATTAGGAGGTATAAACATAGGATTGAGGATTAAAATCTTCCCTAGGAGCATCAAAGCTCACTAGCTACCTAGCACCTTCACTAACTTAGCAACTAAGTTGCCAACTATCCTTATTTCTCAAACAACCGACGCCACTCTCCACTACCACACACCAAAACACATTTATCTCATCTCTCTCTCTTGGTCAACACACAGGACAACAAGGGGAAGGAGCTTTCAAGCTCATGCATGGTCCACCTAGAGGCCTTACTCACCTTGCTCGAGTTAGAGAAAATATTCCTCATTACTCTTCTTCAATTCTAGCTGATTGGATCCTTGAATCAAGCTATCTCACCTCTTGTTCCTCCTCCTCTCCTGTCAGCTTAGGTGACCAAGTAAGGGTCTATGTCTCTTACTTTCTCATTTCTTCTATCTCCTATGTTCACCCATGTTAATATGTGATGCTTTTTATTGAAGTCTTGTTGATTCTCCATGGGGAATGATTTCAAGTATTGGAGGGTGAGGGTAGGATTAGATTTTTTCATCCTTGTTCTATTGATTCTTGGTTCTATAGACATGGTTGATCATGATGGAAAGATTGCATGCGTCATTTGGTTGATTTCTCTTAGCTTGGTCGAACTTATATACCTCGGGTTCATAGGTATTTTTGCACCAAAGGATCAATTTGTGATGATGCTTGGTTAAAAATTGCTTCATCATGTTTAATTTAATTAATTTGATACTTAATTAGATCATTGGATGCAAATTCTAGAGGTTATAATTGGTCTAAGGTCTCGAGTTCTATAGGATTTTAGGGGGATTTGTTAATTAATTTTAATTATGTGCTAAATAGGTTAATTAGACCTTAATTACCTAAGTCAATAAATTAATTGAGTGAGAAATTGTGGCATGGCCGATACTAAGGTTGGTTTAATGTCAAATTGGACTAGTTAAAATTAATTAGAATATGTCGGTTGGTTAGTGACAAATGAGTTCTTAATCACCTAGACTAATTGAGCATAATTGGATTAATTTTAAGTGGAATTTAGTAGAAAGGTTGAGATCTATGCTTAGGTTACTAGGCTTAGATTGATATGTAGGATCCTCACTTGATAACTAATTATAGGTAATTTGAGTTACTAATTTAGGCCTAAGCCATTGGAATTTAATTAGTGAAATTTTGGTGTATAGGGTGATAATGGCCGAGGGCTAAGGCAATCTTGAATTAATGACTATGATAATTTATCATATTTGTTGATGAACGATTCAATAATAAAGCATGAGATAGGAATTTCTTAGAAATCCTAGTTGAGTATGTTGAATTGACTATAATTGGTATTCGATATGTTGAGAACTATTTGTCAAATGATTGATCTAGCTGAAGGCTATACCTTGTGAATTGCACTAATTTTTGTGATAGATATACAATGCTCACATTGTTTGATGTATTGGAATTAGGATTTAATCATGTCTATAATGAATAGTGAGCATGCACAGAGAAAATGATATGCTTCTTTAAATGATTAAAATTGAGCCAAAGAAATAAGGATTGAAATGGTAATGTGCATCCTTAAGTGCTCAGACTTAAAAGATATTGCATATGATCCTCATACCTAGGGGTGATCCCATGTGTTATTCCCTTATGTTAAGTAACTATGGGCGAGGCCTTAGTCTTATGGAATAGGGCTATGTGATGAAGTATTGTCACGTATAGGATAAGCTCAGGCTTGATAAGTAGTCTATCACCAAGTGTAGGTTGAATATAAGACTCCCTACTTATTATGAGGACATGGGTCCTAGGAATGAGCTTATGGACAGATAAATTGGCATTGTAAGGCAATTAATGAGTCATGGCATTGCATTGCGTTAATTAAACAAAGCATGCACTACATTTGCATGGCATTATGCATTTATGTCACTGCTCTAAATATTGTTGTTATTTTCTATTAATATTTTTCTTTTAATTGATAACATTTTGAGTTCTTTGAAAATGATTTTTGTGAACCTCTATTATGTTAATTATGCCCTTGAGAGGTATTTGTATGATTCTTTATGAAATCTTATTGTTCTGTTAATAATTCTATAAGTTAATTTATCTAGAAATTGATGATTAAAAATGAACCTTTGCCTCAGGGATAATTAAGCTATTTTGGCTTCTATCGTTTTATTAATTATCTGTAAATGTTTGTGAAAATCTCGAAGCAGCTAGAACTATCATGATGACACTTGTTTGTTAGAATTAGTGTCAATTCTTAAAACTCTCACCCCGATCATATTTCCATGGTATTCCAGCCCCTACTTCCACTATAGATTGAAGATGCCACTGTTGATGATCTAATGGAAGCCTGCCAATAGTTAGTGGGTGTATAACCCCATGACCGACACCTATACAGTCTACATGAACATGAAGCTATGTATGAGTCATTTTCTAGGGGTTGTCATCCTCTTTCGACATATGTGACCTTGTTGTTGGATCGTTGTAGTCTTCTTTTTGTGATAGGCATATTTATAGGATGTGGATCTTTTTGCTTATGATAGTATACCACATCTGTGCTTGGTTATATATTCGTTACAGGTATACCTATCAGGACACTAGCAAGGGCCGCTCTGATGCTGACTGTAACCTTATATGATGTATATATGATAAACAAGGTATTAATGCCCTTAGATATGTTTATATTTTGTTCACAATGCATGTATAGACCTAAGGCCCAAATAGACTATAGGATAGTGTAGGTACTGATGCTTGCACTTTGATTATGTATGTATAAATAATGATAGTAATTTTTGTATCTACATTAGTTTAATAGAATTTGTGTTATCGATCCACTTAACAAAGTAAACTACCATAATTCTCAAAAGAGGACTCGTGAGTCCTAAATAGACTTAACAATGGATTGGTAACTTAATAAATTGTCAAAACAATGAGCTAAATAATCCCTCACAAGGCTTAATAATAATTATGGCAAAAGAATAATAATAATACACGCCTAGAAGAAACTAGAAAGTGATATGTGACGAGTCTAAGTTTGATTACTTCAATATAAGCCCTGATTATTGTAACACCCCAAATTTCTGTTATTTGACCGTAATGCCTAAATTGTACTATTTTGTATTTTTTGTATGATATAAATTATTTTGACTGTTCCGAGACTATTTTTGATTATTGTGTGAGATTTTCTCTGAGTTAGGAAAATAATAATTTTCGATCCAGGGAAAATCTTATTTGATTTATTCGGAGACAGGGAATCTTACTAAACTCGAATCTAAGAGACACGAAATCAAATCTTTTAATTTTTAGAATTTATCTGTGAAATAAAAATATTTCGTAGAAAAACATCCATTGTTTTATTAACAGCAGCTTCTATTACCGAGTAATGGACCCGGTATATTTTATTTGTCAAAAAATAGACTAAGAATAATTTTTGTAACATATTTTAGAATGAACCAATAGAAATGAGTCAACATTGGTGGTTGGACATTTCTAGACTAATAGAAAATGGTCAATATAAATGGTTGGACTAGTTACTAAGTAACTAGAAAAACTAACTAAGTTACCCTAAATAACTTAAATAGTAACTAGATGGAACTAACGTAGTTACTAAATATTTAGAAGCTAGTAACTAAATAAATATCTAAGTCATCTAGAAACATAACTTAAGCATGACTTATACAATGACTTAAGCAAGTAACTAACTAGTTAGAATGTAACTAAATAACCTAATCTAGTTAGTTTACTATCTAATTAAGATGTAACTAGAAACTAGTTGGAAACAAACCTAGTTAGTTCCCCCATTAGGCCACATGGCCACATGGGCATTCCACCATGTTCTAGGTTCATCTAAATGACCACTTGATGACTATTGTGTGACCTAAGCCATGTGCACACCATGTGAGACCATGTGAGTGAATTTCTATCACATTAAGTTACTATCCATGCAACTACACGGTTAAACACTTGAGAAATAGGCTAATTCATTTCATCTTCTTTCATCCTTGTAACTTAACCGTTCTTTCCATTCTCTCTCCTCCAAAGAAAAACCAAAAACTCCATATTTGCAAGTTCTTGGAGCTCACAGCCTCCTACTCCAAACCCAACCTCCACACTTCTATAATTTCATCTATTCATACTTTATAAACCCAAACATCATTCTAAATGCTTTTCCTTTAGAGAGTTTTATTAAAATCCTTCTCTAAGTGCTTCAAAAAGCAAGCTTTGATTTCCTATATGAAAGGTAATTTCTTGAATCTTTGATCTTAGGTTGGATTTTTTATTTTCTAAACCATGATTGATCCATGGTTTATTATTTTCAAGGGTTGTTTATGAATTTTAGATTTGTTTAAGTTTTATTAGGGTTTTGTTTGGTGCCACACGAATTCAAGAGGAGAAGAAAGCTTGAAGTTATTGTCTTCCTTGAGGTAAGAGGGAGATTAACCTCATCAACTATGTGTTGGTGGTGAGGAAATGGATTTGTTGTGGTGAAAAATTCATAAGAATTTATTCACTTGCTTATTTAAGTTCTCCTTATTTGTGCTTGCTCTGTTTATAATTTTGAAATTATGCTTGCATATTTAAAAGTAAGAACTCAATTTGGTAAGTTTAGAAATTTAAAATGAAAGTAATTTAACTTTTAGAACTAAAATTGGCCTAATTAAGCTATGCAGTAAAATAAAAGCCAATACTTGAAATTTACTGACGTATAGCTCACCCTATGGGTTTTGAAGCGCGTTAGAAAATTTTGAGTTGTAATATCCCAAGAAAATTAAAGAAACACAATTTTCTGGGAAATAGTAGAAAAATTAAATTTTAGAGGGACTATATTGAAAATATTATTTAAGGAAGGGCAATATTAAAAATATCATTTAAAGAGGGACTATAATGAAAATATTCTTTAAAGAAGGACTATTTTAGAAATATTATTTAAAGAGAGACTATTATGTAAATATTATTTTATAGAAGGGCTATTATGCAAATAATTAAAATAAAGTCAATTTTTGGTATTAAGTGATAAAAATCTCATTTTGAACTTAAAATATCTTAGAAACATTTAATGCGATTGATAATACATTGAAAAATCTTTACGCGGCTCAAAAATAGTAATTTTAGGTTACGCGATTGAGAAAATGCAATAAAATATTTACGTGATTTAGAAAATATTAAAAAATCCCTACACAATTTAAAAACGTAAAAAAAAATGTTCTGCAATAGTGAAAATGCAATAATATCGCTACGCGATTGAGCGTGAATAGCAGTTTGTTGTCGGGCTGTTGTGGTGGGCCCGATTGTGTTGAATATTGATACCACCAAGGAAAGGTGAGGGTATATGAGGTACTGTAAAAATAAGAATAGTATGTGTGTTTAAATCATATATCATGCATAGAAAAGCATATTTGCTTGTTTGGTTAAGGCTGTATGCTTAGGACACGAATTACACCTATGTGCGGGTGCGAGTAGACAAGTGTAGGTCACTTGTTGACCTTGGGGGCATCGGGGTGTGGGTACCTCACAATGGACATTTGGTAGCTCTTCTGTCTGTGAGGCAGACCGATGCAAACACACCGATGATCCAGACCGAGACACTGTCCTATATCGAGATCTAGTGTAGAATTTCTTGTCCAATGCCTTGATGTGCACGTTGATAAAATTGATATATTATAGCACTTTTGGTCACGGCATCCGAGTGACAGACATGTCTTCTAGATCATTCTCTCCAAAACTAGTTTTACTCCGTGGAGTAGGAATGGGTATGTGTGCATATACGTAGTTAATCAGCATATTGATGTGTTAATTATATTTATCTGATTCATTATCTGTGATGTGATAAATATGATTTAAATATGTTAATATTATGTCTGTATGCTTGATGTCGTTTCATTTATTGCCATACTAGTATTGATGTAAGGGATCTCACCTCGTTATTATATTGTATCTGTTTATCTGTGTATGTTGGATAAAGACTAGGAAGACAAAGAAGCTGTTAAATCTATTTATTACTAGTAGTTGTCTATCTGTTTATCAGCTATGATGGCAGCGAGACGTCAGGTGTTAGGTTCTGTCCGGGTACAGTTCCATGGGGGAATTGATGCCTGGAGGTTCGATTATAATAATGAGAGGTTCATTTACACTGGGGATTTGACTATGAGTTTGAGTGGAACTCTGAATGGGATTTCTGTATTAACCCAACATGCTACTGTGCGTCTGGAATTCACGATACCCATTCCTGAACTTTGGGGTGGAACTGTGTCTGTCTACACACCCTAAGAGAATTCTGTAGTATCATCGGCAAGGACCCCCATGAGGCATCTGTATCTGCCTAGGTTCTTCGATGATAATGTGGAGGAAGAGGAGGATCCTTCCATGGAACCAAATCCTTAGGTCTGTTTTTGGAGTATTGCGTAGTAGTTATGTTTGTATTTTACTTTTGAAGCAAGATTGTATTTATGTAAATTATTCAGACAAAGTTTATAATATAATATATAAATATATTACAAGTCTTACTAATGTTTTAATTCAGTTTACTTATTTTATTTTATTCCACAAATAAAATTTTAAAATTAACGTTTTTACAAGATTAATTCTTTTACAACTTGGGTAAGTTATATTAGGATCAGTCTTAAATGTGATACCCTACGGTGGGTGTTACATTAGATGGTATCAGAGCCCCGGTTAGAGTCTTTTGGGTTTTTGTGGTTAGGTCTATTTTGCTTGCGATGTGTGATTCTCTGTGATTAATTTCTTAAAAGATTACATCTGACTTTTATTGGACTTTGTTTGATTGCTTGTGAAGAAAGCTATGTCTCGAGGTAGAGGTACACGTGCTAATGCGGGACGAGAAGATGATATGATGACTACTGCTGTCGAAGAAATGCAACAAATGGCAGATGTACTTGTGCAACAAAATCAGCGAGCTGCACAACAACAAGAAGCAAATGCAGAAGTTCAGCATTTGTTTGAGTTTAGCCGAAATAATCCGCCACACTTTAGGGGTGAATTTGACCCTTAGAAGGCAAGCGTCTGAATACAAGAGTAAGAGAAATTTTTTAAGGAATGAGATGTGTGGATGATCGACGCGTGACTTATGCTACGTTCATGTTGGTGGGTGATGGTGAAAACTGGTGGAAAACAACAAGAAGAGTACTACAAGCTGAGGGGAGAGAAATCACATGGGAAGTATTTTGTGAGGTATTTCTGGAAAAGTATTTTCTAGAAAGTGCCAAGCATGCTAAAGAAATGGAATTTTTGGGATTAAGACAAGGTGGAATGACTGTCAGTGATTATGCAGCGAAGTTCGAGAGCTTGTCTATGTTCTCAAGGTACCTCTAAATCCAGCCGGGCGAGGTTTGGAAGTGCCGCAAATTTGAAGAAGGTTTACGATTTGAGTTGCAGAAGGGAGTTATACCAATGCGTGTGAATCAGTTTTCAACACTGATGGACATGTGTTGTAGATTGGAAGGGTTGGAGGCATCGAGAAACACTAGAAATCGCAACTTTGGTCCGTCAAGGTTCCAAAAGGGTGGAAATAATAACAACAACCAATTTCAAAGGAAACCATACTCTCGACCCTTTGGAAGTCAGCAGCAACAACAACAACATCAGCAACCTCGTGGAGGTGGTCCAAGTGGAAATCGGTTCAATCAGACTGCAGCACTGCCAACAAAATGCCTGAAGTGTGGGAAGGGTCACATGACGAGAGATTGCTTAATTAAAGGCATAATTTGTTTTAGATGCGGTAAGCCTGGTCATGTCTCTAGGGATTGTAATCAAGCAAAAATGGAGCCATCAGTAAGCAATGTTCGTGCTGTGAAGCCGTAAGCTGGAGGAAGAGTTTATACAATGAGTGGAGCTGAGGCCTCCCAGTCTGAGAATCTTATTCAGGGAGAAGGTGTCATCTCAGGTAATCTTTTAACTGTGTTATATGATTCGGGTGCAACTCATTCATTTATTGCATATGACTGTGTGGATCATTTGGGATTGCTTGTGTCTTCTTCTTTGGGTTTTCAATTGACTATTTCCACACCTACTGCCAAACCAGTTAGTACTACAAAAGTATGCCTGAATTGTTCTATTACTATCAAAATTTGAGTCTTTTTTGTTAATTTGATTTGTTTACCTCTTGTTGATATCGATATAATCTTAGGGATAGATTGGTTATCTTCTAACCATATCCTATTAGATTGTTCTAGAAAGAACCTAGTTTTTCCTGATGAGGTTTCTAGATTTGTAACTGCCAAACAAGTCAAATCTTTATTGAGGGATGGAGCTCAAGGATACATGCTACTATCTTCTTTAGAAGTTAAGAGTGAGAAAGATGTGAACGCTATTTCTGTCATGACCAAGTTTCCTGAAGCTTTTCCTGATGAAGTACTCGGATTACCACCAGAAAGAGAGATAGATTTACTATCGATCTTGTACTAAGAGCGGGTTCTATATCGATTGCACCATATCGTATGTCACCGTCGAAATTAACAGAGTTGAAGAAACAATTAGTAGAGTTATTGGAAAAGTAGTTTGTGAGACCTAGTGTTTCATCCTAGGGAGCTCCAGTGTTGTTAGTCAAGAAGAAGGATGGAACTTCACATTTATGTGTCGACTACCGCTAGCTGAACAAGTTCACAATAAAGAATAAATATCCATTTCCAAGAATTAATGATCTGATGGACCAACTGAAGGGAGCAGCTGTTTTCTCCAAAATAGATCTGCGATCAGGTTATCACCAAATTTAAGTCAAGGTAGAGGACATACCTAAAATAGCTTTTCGAACGCGTTACAGAAATTATGAATATCTTGTAATGCCGTTTGGTGTGACGAATGCTCCAGCTATATTCATGGAGTACATGAATAGGATCTTTCGCCCATACTTGGACAGATTTGTCATTATTTTTATCGATGACATTCTGATCTACTCCCAAAATCAGGAAGAGCATGCTGAACATCTCAGTATAGTTCTTCAGATTTTGAAAGAGAAGAAGTTGTATGCGAAGTTGTCAAAATGTGAATTTTGGTTGGATGAAGTTCAGTTTCTGGGTCATGTAATTTCCAAGGATGGAATTGCAGTGGATCCAACAAAGGTGGAGACGATTCTTTAATGGGAAAGACCAAAGACTGTGACAGAGATCCGGAGTTTTGCTGGATTAGCTGGATATTACCGAAGGTTAATTGAAGGTTTCTCCAAGATAGTCAAACCTCTTACACAACTTACAAGGAAGAACCAAGTTTTTTATTGGATGGATAAGTGTGAAGAGAGTTTCCAAAAATTGAAGAAGAGGTTGACTACTGCACCAGTGTTAATTTTACCAGATTTGAATGAAACTTTTGAAGTATACTGCGATGCTTCTTATCAAGGGTAAGGATGCATACTGATGCAGAATAGAAAAGTTGTAGCATATGCTTCCAGACAATTGAAGGTGCATGAAAGGAACTACTCAACGCATGATTTAGAATTGGCCGCAGTTGTTTTTGCACTAAAAATTTGGAGACACTTTTTGTATGGAGCTACGTTCAATGTCTTCAGTGATCACAAAAGTTTAAAATATTTGTTTGATTAGAAGGAATTGAACATGTGGCAGAGAAGGTGGTTAGAATTCTTAAAAGATTATGACTTTCAACTCCAATACCACCCTAGGAAAGCAAATGTCGTGGCAGATGCTTTGAGTCGAAAGATGCTCAATGTTTCTGCTATGATGATCAATGAGGAAAAGTTGATCGAACAGTTTAGAGATATGTGGTTGTCAGTGGAATTGTCACTTGGAAGAATGCATCTGAACATGGTCACTATTCTGAATGATTTGCTAGAAGAAATTCGAGAGAAGTAGGAAGATGACCAATTTTTACAGAATGAGAGAGAATTTTTGAAGCAAGGTCATAAGGCAACTGTTGAGGAAGGAGCTGATGGGGTCTTAAGATTTAAAGCTAGGATTTGTATACCCGATGATCCCGACCTTAAGAAGGCAATTCTTGGTGAAGCTCATACTAGCAGATTGAGTATACATCCTGGGATGACTAAGATGTATCAAGATCTGAAACATTTATTTTGGTGGCCTGGAATGAAAAGAGATGTTGTTGATTATGTATCATCTTATCTAGTATGCTAGAAAGTAAAAGTTAAACACCAAAGACTGGCAGGCATGTTACAGCCCTTAACTATCCCAGAATGGAAATGGGATAATATTGCTATGGATTTCGTTACTAGTTTGCCAAAGACTAGGAAAGGTTATGATTCTATTTGGGTCATTGTTAATCGGCTTACGAAGTCTGCCCACTTCTTGCCAATCAATATCAAGTATCCAATGGAGAAGTTGACCCAGGTGTACATTGGTGAAATTGTTAGACTTTATGGTGTACCCACTAGTATCATATCTGATAGAGATCCAAGGTTTACATCGAGGTTTTGGCAAATCTTACATGAAGCAATGGGGACTAAGCTACGTTTGAGTTCTGCCTATCATCCGCAAACTGATGGACAAACAGAAAAAATGATATAGTCACTGGAGGATCTGCTGAGAGCTTGTGTGTTAGAACAATGAAGGAGTTGGGATCAATTCTTACCTTTGGTGGAATTCACCTATAACAACAGTTTTCACTCAAGTATAGGGATGACACCCTATGAGGCGCTTTACAGATGACGATGCCGAACACATTTGTGTTAGTATCAAGATGGGGAAAGTATGACCCTTGAACCCGAAATGGTGCAACAAACAACAGAGAAAGTAAAGATGATTCAAGAGAAAATGCAGGCAACTCAGAGCAGACAGAAAAGCTATGCTGATAAATGCAGAAGACCTCTTGAATTTAAGAAAGGTAAGCATGTGTTTTTGCGAGTCACACCCACGACTAGTATTGGAAAGGTTATAAAATCCAGAAAACTCACTCCTAAATTCATTGCACCCTATCAAATTCTTCGTCGGATAGGTCCAGTTGCATACCAAATAGCTTTACCACCTTTTCTTTCAAACCTTCATAATGTTTTCCACGTGTCCCAACTATGAAAGTATATCCCTGATCTTTCGCATGTCATTCATCCCGATGAAGTGCAATTGAAAGAAAATTTGACGTATGAGGCACTTTCTGTTACAATTGAAGACAAGAGGGTGAAGCAGCTCAAGGGCAAAGCAATTCCATTAGTGAAAGTGATCTGGAATGAAACAACCAGATATGCTACTTGGGAAATGGAAGATAAAATGAGGGAACAGTATCCTCAGTTGTTTTAATGTATGATCAATTTTAGGGACGAAATTCTTTTTAGGGGTAAGAGTTGTAACACCCCAAATTTCTGCTATTTGACAGTAATGCCTAACTTGTATTATTTTGTATTTTTTGTATGATATAAAATAATTTTGACTATTCTGAGACTGTTTTTGATTATTGTGTGAGATTTGCTCTGAGTCAGGAAAATAATAATTTTTGGGCCGAGAAAAATCTTATTTGATTTATTCAGAGACGGGAGATCTTACTAAACCCGAATCTGAGAGACACGAGATCAAATCTTTTAATTTTTAGAATTTATTTGTGAAATAAAAATATTTCGTAGAAAAATATCTGTTGTTTTATTAATAGCAGCTTCTATTACCGAGTAATGGACCTAGTATATTTTATTTGTCAGAAAATAGACTGAGAATAAATTTTGTAACTTATTTTAGAATGAACCAATAGAAATGAGTCAACAATGGCGGTTGGACATTTCTAGACCAATAGAAAATGGTCAATATAAATGGTTGGACTAGTTACTAAGTAACTAGAAAAACTAACTAAGTTACCCTAAATAGCTTAAATAGTAACTAGATGGAAACAACTTAGTTACTAAATATTTAGAAGCTAGTTACTAAATAAATATCTAAGTCATCTAGAAACATGACTTAAGCATGACTTATACAATGACTTAAGCAAGTAACTAACTAGTTAGAATGTAACTAAATAACCTAATCTAGTTAGTTTACTATCTAATTAAGATGTAACTAGAAACTAGTTGGAAACAAACCTAGTTAGTTCCCCCATTAGGCCACATGGCCACATGGCCATTCCACCATGTTCTAGGTTCATCTAAATGACCATTTGATGACTATTGTGTGACCTAAGCCATGTGCACACCATGTGAGACCATGTGAGTGAATTTCTATCACATTAAGTTACTATCCATGCAACTACACGGTTAAACACTTGAGAAATAGGCTAATTCACTTCATCTTCTTTCATCCTTGTAACTTAACCGTTCTCTCCATTCTCTCTCCTCCAAAGAAAAACCAAAAACTCCATATTTGCAAGTTCTTGGAGCTCACAGCCTCCTACTCCAAACCCAACCTCCACACTTCTATAATTTCATCTCTTCATACTTTCTAAACCCAAATATCATTCTAAACACTTTTTTCCTTTAGAGAGTTTTATCAAAATTCTTCTCTAAGTGCTTCAAAAAGTAAGCTTTGATTTCCTATATCAAAGGTAATTTCTTGAATCTTTGATCTTAGGTTGGATTTTTTATTTTTTAGACCATGATTGATCCATGGTTTATTGTTTTCAAGGGTTGTTTATGACTTTTAAATTTGTTTAAGTTTGATTAGGGTTTTGTTTGGTGCCACACGAATTCAAGAGGAGAAGAAAGCTTGAAGTTATTGTCTTCCTTGAGGTAAGAGGGAGATTAACCTCATCAACTGTGTGTTGGTGGTGCGGAAATGGATTGGTCATGGTGAAAGATCCATAAGGATTTATTCACTTGCTTATTTAAGTTCTTTTTGTTGGTGCTTGTTATGTTTATAATTTTGAAATTATGCTTGCATATGTGTTGGTATGATTATAGCTTTGATAATATGCTTGTATGTGTGAATTATAAAGTATGCAAATTTATGTGTGATTTAGGATGTGAATAACATGTTGAGGAAAATTGTATGAAGGGGATCAAGAGTCCTAAATTATTTTCCTAATTGAGGATTAAAGGATTTTGTGATAAGAAATTTAATTAAGTGAGTTTATAAGGATTAAAGTGATAGAAAATGATATGTATGAATTTTAAAGCACTATATGAATTCGGCCAACATGCCAATTTGTAATGATCAAGATCCAAAATCATTTTACTAAGTGTAAACTCAGGTGTTTTAATAGTAAGAACTCAATTTGGTAAGTTTAGAAATTTAAAATGAAAGTAATTTAATTTTTAGAACTAAAATTGGCCTAATTAAGCTATGTAGTAAAATAAAAGCCAATACTTGAAATTTACTGACGTATAGCTCACCCTATGGGTTTTGAAGTGCGTTACAAAATTTTGAGTTATAATATCCCAAGTAAATTAAAGAAAACACAATTTTCTGAGAAATAGTAGAAATACTGAATTTTAGAGGGACTATATTGAAAATATTATTTAAGGAGGGACTATATTAAAAATATCATTTAAAGAGGGACTATATTGAAAATATTCTTTAAAGAAAGACTATCTTAGAAATATTATTTAAAGAGGGACTATTATGTAAATATTATTTTATAAAAGGACTATTATGTAAATAATAAAAATAAAGTCAATTTTTGGTATTAAGTGATAAAAATCTCATTTTGAACTTAAAATATGTTAGAAATATTTAATGCGATTGATAATACGTTGAAAAATCTTTACGCGACTCAAAAATAGTAATTTTAGGCTACGCGATTGAAAAAACCCAATAAAATATTTACGCGATTTAGAAAACGTTGAAAAATCCCGACGCGATTTAAAAATGTAAGAAAAATGTCCCGTGATTGTGAAAATGCGATAATATCGCTACGCGATTGAGCGTGAATAGCAATTTGCTGTCGGGTAGTTGTGGTGGGCCCGATTGTGTTGAATATTGATATCACCAAGGAAAAGTAAGGGTATATGAGGTACTGTAAAAATAAGAATAGTATGTGTGTTTAAATCATATATCATGCATAGAAAAGTGTATTCGCTTGTTTGGTTAAGACTGTATGCCTAGGAGACGAATTGCACCTATGTGCGGATGCGAGTAGACAAGTGTAGGTCACTTGTTGACCTTGGGGGCGTCGGGGTGTGGGTACCTCGCAATGGACAGTTGGTAGCTCTTCTGTTTGTGAGGCAGACTGATGCAAACACACCAATGATCCGGATCGAGACATTGTCCTATATCGAGATCTAGTGTAGAATGTCTTGTCCAATGCATTGATGTACACGTTGATAAAATTGATATATTATAGCACTTTTAGTTGCGGCAGCCAAGTGACAGACATGTCTTCTAGATCATTCTCTCCAAAATTGTGTTTAGCTCCATGGAGTAGGAATGGGTCTGTGTGCATATGCATAGTTGATCAGCATATTAATGTGTTAATTATACTTATCTGATTCATTATGTATGATGTGACAAATATGATTTAAATATGTTAATATTGTGTCTGTATGCTTGATGTCGTTTCCTTTATTGCCATACTAATATTGATGTAAGGGATCTTACCTCGTTATTGTATTGTATTTGTTTATCTGTGTATGTTGGATAAAGACCAGGAAGACGAAGAAGCTGGTAAATCTATTTACCACTAGTAGCTGTCTGTCTGTTTATTAGCTGTCATGGCAGCGAGACGTCAGGTGTTAGGTTTTGTCCGGGTACAGTTCCATGGAGGAACTGATGCCTGGAGGTTCGATTATAATAATGAGAGGTTCGTTTACACCGAGGATTTGACTATGAGTTTGAGTGGAACTCTGAATGGGATTTTTGTATTAACCCAACATGCTACTATGCGTCTAGAATTCATAATACCCATTCGTGAACTCTAGGGTGGAACTGTGTCTGTCTACACACCCCAAGAGAATTCTATAGTATCATTGGCAAGGACCCCCATGAGGCGTCTGTATCCGCCTGGGTTCTTCAATGATAATGTGGAGGAAGAGGAGGATCCTTCCGAGGAACCAAATCCTTAGGTCTGTTTTTGGAGTATTGCGTAGTAGTTATGTTTGTATTTTACTTTTGAAGCAGGGTTGTATTTATGTAAATTATTCGGACAAAGTTTGTAATATAATATATAAATATATTTTGGTGTGTTTATTACAAGTCTTACTAATGTTTTAATTCAGTTTACTTATTTTATTTTATTCCATAAACAAAATTTTAAAATTAACATTTTTACAAGATTAATTCTTTTACAACTTGGGTAAGTTGTATTAGGATCAGTCTTAAATGTGATACCTTACGGTAGGTGTTACAATTATAGTGAGGTAATTAGACTGCTCAAATGACTAATGCAAAACAAAGGCATGCCGCCATCTACACAAAGACTGTCAAAGGGGAGAAACACTTGGTTGACATAGAAAAACAACTTCAAGAGCTTCTAACAAAGCAAGAAAATTTTAAGAAGGCTCTTAAACTTTGCGTGGAGGAGAAACAGAAACTTTGTGAAAAAGCTCAGAAGTGAGTGGTCGAAGGTTCTATACTTTTGACAGAATTAAGAGAAAATGAGACTGTCTTGTCAAAGCAAAATATCTTGCAGAAGAACTAGGAAGACTTGAGAAAGAAGTTAATTCTTAACATATCTATTTTTTGACTTTTATACTTTTATGTACTTAGATAACTAGCACGTAGGGCCATTTTTTAATATATTTTGTCAATGTTTGCTGCTATAGCCGACACACAAAATGTATTGGATCAACCTTTGTGGCTGTTTTGAATATAATTGACATGTTTCAATGTACTTTTACTTCGTATATTGTTTGGCTTATACTGTTTTAGATACTTGTTGTTAATTGCTTGTAGCTTTTGCCCTGTATTGACGTCGATGAGGCCATAATCATTTTCACCAAACACTTTAATAACTTTATAAGGACCATCCCATTTTGGCGATCACTTTCCAAAGCTTCGACCACTTTGATTAATGGGCGATATGACTTTCCAAACTAAGTTACCAATCTTAAATTATTTATACTTAACTCGATGAACGTAATACTTAGCGATCCTTTCTTTTTTGTCAAATCAAGTGTTCTAATGCTAACACTCATTCACCATCTAATTGGTTTAACTCATCAAACATGACATTCCAATAATCTTCCATTGGTAAATCATTTTGTCTCAATAGATGAACTGAATGAATATTTATTTCGATAGGCAACATGGCATCGTGCCCATATCTTATAAGGAGTAGTTCCTATCAAACCCTTTGGTAAATTTTTATATGCCCATAAAATCTGTTCAAGTGTGTTGTGCCAATTTCTAGGCTACTGGGCAATATGTTTCTTAACCAAATTAATGATAACTTTGTTGACAGCTTCCACTTGGTCATTTACTTGATCAGAATAAGGTGTTGATGTCAATAACTTGATTTGTCTTTACTCAGTGTATTCCAAAACTTCTTTTCAAAAAAGATTGTTCCTTGATCTATATCTAAGCTTTCTGTCAACCTGCTTGTTTGGATCCAAGTAATTGACGATAAGATTTTAACATTGCGGGCCTTTAGTTTAACTAGAATTTCTAACCCAACAATTAAAGCTTCATATTCTGCTTTATTATTAGAACACTCACGATGTAATTCAAACATAAACATTTTTTGGTTATTATTAGGAATTAATATTAAAACCTATATACCAACATCATTTTAATGGTGGGAACTGTCAAAGTATAATTTCCAATGTTTCAACCTAATAAAATCATCATTTTTATTTTTGACATCGACACATAGATGATTAGCCAGAAAATCTGCTATAATGTGGCCTTTAACAACTTTTAATGGAATATAATGTAAAGAAAATTCAAATAAGTCCAAGGTCCAATGATCAAATCTTCTATGTATTATGGGTTTTGATAACATGTATTCAATTACATCTATCTTTGACAAGACTAATACATCAAATGATATCATATAGTACTTTAACTTTGTGCATGATAAATACAAGGCAAGAAGAAGTTTCTTAAAAGCACTATATCTTCTTTCAGTGTTAATAAGAACTCTACTAAGGTAGTACACAATGATAGTTGTCGAGACTATCAAATTATATCAATTTATAAATTGATTCACCAAAATACTTATAGTATAAGGCACAACCGAGTCAAGTTCTTGGATCACTCTAATTAAGCAATCAGATTAAGAAGTTAACAAAGGGGGGAAAAGTTGAAGAATTAATTAATAGAAATTAATTAAAAATTATAAACAAAATTAAGTAAATAATCAATCCCAGGAAATCAATTATTCTTTAGTTTAATTCATCCTTGATCACTAAGAATCCATTTAATAGCTAACCAAGTTCTTAGCTTTAGATCACATCAAAAAGCCTTAAGATGATCAATGAATTCTCCACTAGATAGGCATGTAGAATTTAATTAGTCAAGGTTAAAGGAATTAAGTACCTATTTAATCCTACAATAACTTAAAACCTAGAATTCAACCAAACTTTCAATTGCTAATCAGATTCTTGGTCTTAGATCACATCAAGAAGCCTTAAGATGATCAATGAATTCTCTACCAGAAAAGCTTCCAGATTTTAATTAATCAAGGTTAAATGAATTAAGCACCTATCTAATCCTAGATTAATCTAGAACCCAGAATTCAACTAAACTTAACAAACAACATCCAAGAAGTATTTGATGCATTATTTAATCTCTGTAATCCTCACTAACATGTGGTAATTATGCAATTATCGCATTAACATCCAAATCAAATTAGGCAATTCAATTTAAATTTAACAAAATCAAAAGAGGTAAAGAGAAATTTGATTAACAAGTAAAAAGAAACTTGATCAACAATTAAATGTAAAACAATAAAAAAAATATCACAAAATTAAAAATCATGATTGTCAATCCCTAGGATTGATTAAAAGGTTCTTTCATTTAATCCATGGATGAGAGGGAAGAGAAACATAAAAGAAAGAAACCTACAGAGAAGCGAGAAGAAGAAAGATGAAGAGAGAAAGTGCAAACAAAAGCGACTAGGAGAGAATTAGGGTCGAGTTTCATAGTTGCTGTTGCTACTTCTTAAATAACTATAAAATTAAAAATCCAAGTTTTCCCTCAGCTTAGGGTTAATCCTCTTCCTCCTCACTTTAATTGGACACATAATTTGCATAATTTGGGCTTAAGATGAGAAAGTTATACCCAAAACATTCTTAACAGCTCTCTGAATCCGTTATCCAATTTCAAAGGGCAAAAACAGCATCAAAATGTCATAGTTTTGATAAGTGGTCTTCATAAGAATTGAATATATGTATCTCATCTTTCAATGGAACCATTTTCAACTACAAATGACACCTATAGCCCAAATTATGACTCAATTTTTGCAAATCGTCTAGGTTCTAGAGACAACATCTCTGTTCTGACATTTGTGGTCCAATCCGACCTACTAGACATTGAATTCAGCCTTCAAGCTCTCATCAAAGTTATAGAGCTCTCTCTCAGCTTTCCTACGAGGCAAAATTCATAGTTTTTATATGTCTATAACTTAAGTTATGCCCAAAATACAAAAATAGTGTAAAATTTTCAATAATGCTAAAAAATACAATTAAGCCCAATTTGAACTCAAACTTATAAAATGTGGCCAAATCTAATCAATTAAGCATATAAGAAGTCTAAGAGACTAAATATGAAGGTTAACTAATATATAAAAATTATGTTTATCAAATTCCTCCTTACTTAGCTTTTGCACTCCTGGGGAAACCTTGAAATTCAACATAGGAGACAAAGAACAACAACACAAACTCAAAAGTTAAAAACTCTAAAAGACTCACTTTTCAATGATGTTCAAGAATGCAAAAGTCTATAAGCAAGATCAGCAACCAAAGTTTCAAGGTATTAAAACATTCATGAAGTAATATTTCTTTACATCTCAAATCAACAAGCAAGGTAATTTCAATTGAAAAGCATAAATCAGAAATGATAGAACCTCATAAGATACACTGCCAATCCCTTGAGTGTTTAGAAGGTAAGTGTTTCACTCAATTCAACTCATGAAGAATTGCATTACCATAAGCTTGTTTATCTTCTACTTCTCCACTACTCAAAACACGTGCACACACAAATCAAGATGACTTTATACAAGATTGTAATGGGGTCAAGGTAAGGAAGGGGAATAATAAAGAGATGACAAGTTAAATACCTAAGAGAATAAAAGAACATTGGGGATGAATTCAAATAAAAAGCATGAAAGTTTAACCCAAATTCTTGTAGTGCAAATTCTCTTTACATATTTTTTTCCTTTTTTTTTAAATTTTTCTATTTTTTTCATTTTTTTTCACTTAGCCACTCTTTCCTTTTTCACCAAACATCTTGCACACTAATTAGCACATCCTCACACTTGTTTAAGAACTCTTCTAATGATAATGTTAGTGCTCTCCTATTCCCAATGGTTAGGTAAAAATATGGTTTTCCATTTAAGGTATGTAATGAGCTAAAAATAAGGAAAGGTCAAATAAGCTCAAGGGGGTTCATCAATGAAAATATACAAGCTTGACTATTTGGCTAAAGTAGCTAATTCAAGAAAAATGTTTCAATCATGTTCATGTATACATGTGAAAATATAGCCTAAAAAAGAATCAAATCAAAGTCTAGAGTAACAAATTCCTTGAATGAAAATCACATAAGAAAAGAAAACAATGACACAAATGCTTAATTCATTCTTTAAAATGCTCAAAGTCTCACAATGTATGTTTTTATCAAATTCAATCTACCAATTTAATTTCTATTACCAAACTAGTTAATCTCAAGATGAAAGATAATTTATTCACTTATGTTATAAACTTTTAACTTCAATTGATGTATGCTCACAAATTCACAAATCTCAAAATTCCATTAGAAAACAATTAAAAACACAGATTCTTATATTTTTTCTTTTTAAAAAAATAGAAAAATAGAATTTTAACAAAAAACAAAAACAAAAATTTAAAATAGAAAACAAAAAATAAAAATAGAAAATAGCAACAAAAAATTAAATAGAAATATTAAAATTAAAAAAAATAGTAAAACAAAAAATAGAAAAATAGAATTTTAAACAAAAACAGTAAATAAAATGTAAATTCTTCTCCTACATTTAAATTCTACATTGTCCTCAATGTAAAGTTTAAAAATCATCAAATCATCAATATCCCATAAATATCATCAGCAAATCTAGGACAAATAAAATAAATGAGAGTGGGAAGAAACATCATTATCAAGTGATGTAAATGACCGCTTGTTCTTGCACTTGAAGACTACAATTGTGTTGAAAATTACCTAAAACAAGGAAAACAAGGGTAAGTGAAGGGTTAGTAGTTAATTATACTCGTAATATAATTAATAAAACTTAGGATGATCCCCGGTAAGGATGCCAAAATTTGATAGTTGTCGAGACTATCAAATTATATCAATTTATAAACTGATTTACCAAAATACTTATAATATAAGGCACAACTAGGTCGAGCCCTTAGATCACTCTAAATAAGCAAACAAATTAAAAAGTTAACAAATAGGAGAAAAAAGTTATAGAATTAATTAATAGAAAGTAATTAAAAATTATAAACATAATTAAGTAAGTAATCAATCTAAGGAAATCAATTGTTCTTAAGTTTAATCCATCCTTGATCACTAAAAATTCATTAAATTGCAAACCAAGTTCTTAGCTTTATATCACATCAAGAAGTCTTAAGATGATCAATGAATTCTCCACTAGATAAGCATCTAGAATTTAATTAGTTAAAGTTAAAGGAATTAAGCACCTATTTAATCCTAAAATAACTTAAAACCCAAAATTCAACCAAACTTTCAATTGCTAATCAGATTCTTGGTCTTAAATCACATCAAGAAGCCTTAAGATGATCAATGAATTCTTTACTAGAAAAGCATCCCGAATTTAATTAATCAAGGTTAAATGAATTAAGCACCAATCTAATCTTAGATTAATCTAAAACACAAAATTCAACCAAGCCTAACAAACAACATCCATGAAGTATTTGATGCATTGTTTAGTCTTTGTAATCCTCATTAACACGTGATAATTATGCAATTATTACATTAACATCCAAATCAAATTAAGCAATTGAACTTAGATTTAAAAAAATGTAAAAATGTAAAGAGAAACTTGATTAACAAATAAAAATCAGCTTGATCAACAATTAAATGTAAAACAATCAAAACAAGATTTCATAGTTAAACATCAAGATTGTCAATCCCTAGGATTGATTAAAAGGTTTCATCCATGGATGATAGGGAAGAGAAAAATAAAAGAAAGAAACCTACAGAGAAGGGAGAAGAAGAAAGATGAAGAAAGAAAGTGCAAACCAGAGCGGCTAAGAGAAAATTAGGGTTAAGTTTCGTGATTGTTGCTGCTGCTTAAATAACTATATCTAAAATTAAAAATCTAAGTTTTCCCTCAACTTAGGGTTAATCATCTTTCTCCACACTTTAATTGGATAGCTAATTTGAATAATTTGAGCTTAGGATGAGAGAGTTATGCCCAAAACATTCTTAACAGCTCTTTGAATCCGTCATCCAATTTCAAAAGATAAAAACACCATCAAAATATCATAGTTTTGATATGTGGTCTGCATAAAAATTGAATATATGTATCTCATCTTTCAAATGGCACCATTTTCATCTCCAAATGACACCTATAGCCCAAATTATGACCCAATGTTTGCACATTGTCTAGGTTCCAGAGATAACATCTCTATTCTGACTTTGTGTCCTAATCTGACTCACTAAACATCTAATTCAGCCTTTGAATCCACCAAAGTTGTAGAGCTCTCTGTCAGCTTTCCTACGAGGTAAAATTCATAATTTTTATATGCCTATAACTCAAGTTATGCCCAAAATACAGAAATCGTATAAAATTCCCAATAATGATGAAAAATACAATTAAGCCCAATTTAGACCCAAACTTATAAAATGTGGCTAAAACTAATCAATTAAGCATATAAGAAGTCTAAGAGATTAAATATTAGGGTTAAGTAATATATAAAAATTGTGTTTATCAAATTCTCTCACACTTAACTTTTACACTCCCGGGGAAAACTAGAAATTCAACATGGGGAATAAGGAACAACAACACAAACTCAAAAGTTAAAAACTCTAAATGACTCACTTTCTAATGATATTCAAGAATGTGAAAGTCTATTAAAAAGAAGAGAGACCAAAGTTTCAAGGTATGAAAACATTCATGAAGTAACATTTCTTTACATCTTAAATCAACAAGCAAGGTAACTTCAATTGAAAAGCATAAATTAAGAATGATAGAACCTCATAAGATACACTCTTAATCACTCAACTGTTTAAAAGGTAAGTGTTTCACTCAATTCAACTCATGCAAATTTTCACAACCATAAGTTTGCTTATCTTCTACTTCTCCACTACTCAAAACACATGCACACACAAATCAAGAGGACTTTATGCAAAGTTGTAATGTGGTCAAGGTAAGGAAGGGGGATAATATAGAGATGACAAGTTAAAACCTAAGAGAATAAAAGAACATTGGAGATGAATTCAAATAACAAGTATGAAAGTTTAACCCAAATTCATGTAATGCAAATTCTCTTTACTTATTCTTTTCCCTTTCTTTTCCTTTTTTCTTTTTAATTTTTCATTTTTTTCTATTTTTTTTCACTTAGCCACTCTTTCCTTTTTCACCAAACATTTTGCACACTAATTAGCACACCCCCACACTTGTTCAAGAACTCTTCCAATGACAATGTTAATACTCTCCTATTCCCTATAGTAAGGTAAAAACATGGTTTTCTATTTAAGGCATGTAATGAGTTAAAAACAAGGAATGATTAAATAAGCTCGAAGGAGTTAATCAATGAAAAATATACAAGATTGACTATTTTGCTAAAGTAGTTAATTCAAGAAAAATGTCTCAATCATGTTCATGTATGCATGTAAAAATGTAGCCTAAAAAAGAATTAAAGTAAGTTCTAGAGTAACAAATTCCTTAAGTGAAAATTACATAAGAAAAGAAAAGAATGACGCAAAAGCTCAATTCATTCTTTTAAAAGGCTCAAAATCTCACAAAGTATGCTTCTATCAAACTCAACCTACTAATTTAATTTTCATTACCAAACTAGTTAATCTTAAGATGAAAGATAATTTATTCCCTTGTGTTATAAACCTTTAACTTCAATTGATGTATGCTCACAACTTTCACAAATCTCAAAATTCCATTGAAAATAATTAAAAACACAATTTCTTATATTTTCTTTTTTTTAATAAAAAATAGAATTTTAAGAAAAAAATAAAACAAAAATAGAATTTGAAAATAGAAAAAAAAATAGAAATAGAAAACAACAACAAAAAATAAAACAGGAGTAGTAAAATTAAAAACAGAAATAGTAAAATTAAAACAAAAAGAGTAAAACAAAAAAATAGAAAAATAGAATTTGAAACGAAAATAGTAAATAGAATGTAAATTCCTCCCCCATACTTAAATTCTACATATCCTCAATGTAAAGCTTAAAAATCATCAGATCATCAGTATCTCATAAATATCATCAACAAATCTAAGACAAGTAAAATAAATGAGAGAGAGAAGAAACAACCTTATCAAGTGATGTAAATGACCTATTCTTGCACATGAAGACTACAATTGTGTTGAAAACTACTTGAAATAAGGGAAACAAGGGTTAGTGAAGGGTTAATAGTTAATTTTATTCCTAATATGATTGATAAAACTTAGGATGATCCCCGACAACGGCGTCAAAATTTGATAGCTATCGAGACTATCAAATTATATTAATTTATAAATTGATTCACTAAAATACTTGTTGTATAAGGCACAACTTAAATCACTCTAATTAAGCAACTAAATTAAGAAGCTAACAACGAGGAGAAAAAAGTTGCAAAATTAATTAATAAAAATTAATTAAAAATTGTAAACATAATTGTAACACCTCAAAATTTATTTGTTTCATGATATATATTCATTTTATAATATTTGTGATTTTTGTAAATTTTTTTGAAATTATTTGAATTGTTTGATTATTTTAATATATTTCTCGATTTACGTGAGCACTGAGCGGGGCTGGGAAAATGAAATATTTTCTGGAGGTCAGAAAACCTTGAACTATAGAAACAGTGATGGAGGATCTTACTAAACTTGATATCGAACACAGTTTACGAAGTTTCATTTTTTGAGATTTTATCTGACAGATGAAATTTAGGTACACTCTATTATCCATTGGACAATAGATACCGACTTTGCTAATTGAGACTTTTATCTATTGGATAATAGCCTTTAGTAAAAGTGCTAGTCACTTTTATGATATCATCCTTGGGACCCACACCTTTATGTCACATCAACCTTGAATCAAGAGAAAACAAGCTTGTTGGAGAAGCTTATCAAGGCTTGTTGGAGAAGTTTCCTCAAAGCTTGTTGGAGAAGCTTTTTTTCTCTCTCCTTGGAATGGCCACACAGTTTTGGAGGAGGGAAAGATGACCACTTTGTCATCTTTTCACCCAAAGCATCATTTCCATTTTTCATTTCAAAAGCTATCACTTTCTCTCTCTACTTTTCCTTTCTCTCGTTTTCTATCACATTCTCTCTTCTTCCTCTCCTCTTCAAACTTCATGGCCACACCTCTTCCTCCACCCTCTGTGTTTGTTTAATTTCAAGCAATCACATTGCTTGAAACTACATATTATTTGAAGACATTTTCTTATTAGAATCACCTCCTAAAGCTCTCATCTCCATTTTCTCTCCACCTACCTTACGGCCATCACTCTCCATTTTCCTCTTCCATTTTTGTTTACTCCAATCAATCATATTTTTAGAATTTACACACTTTTTGGATGATTTTCTATGTTGTGATCATCATCAAATTCTCTCATCTTCATCCTTTTCTTTCAATCCCTAACTTGAAGCTCTTAAGGTGAGATTCTTGTTTTTTTATTTTTCTCTTCTCATTTTTCTTTATACGTCACGGCCAAGACCACTTTGAAGGGCCAAAGATTTGATTTTTTCTATCACCTAGTTCATTTCCATCTTTCTATCAAAGATCAAGAAGCTAAAATACAAAACTCCTTTCTTTTTCTCTTGGATAGGCCACGGCCAAACCCCAAAACCCATCACCCAATCTTCAATAATTCAAGATACTCTTAGATCTTGAATCTATACATCATTCTAAGAAACTTTTGTGTGGAAATCAATCTCTAGTTCATCCATCTTCAAGCATTTCTTTAAGCTTTACTTCAAATCTCAAGTTCAAGAATCTTAAGGTAAGGTTCTTAAATCTTCTTTCTTGCTTCATTTTAAAGAATGTAAAATCATATTTTGATATATGGTAATCTTATTCAAGCCCTGGATATTAATTCTTGTGTGTTTGCTTTGATTCTAATAACCTCTTAGTGGAGAAAGTTTGCTACACAATGACATACAAGGAGCTAGGAGGCTACACCTACGGTAAGAGGGAGATTAACCTCATCAACCACTCATGGTGGTGAGGAACGAATGGTTGTGTTAGGAGTAGAGAGTCCACATGAGGATTCATCCACTCGATTGTGTGACTCTTGATTTATGTTTGTTTGATTTTGTATGATTATATGATGTTGCTGTATGCAAGAGATGATTATGATGGCTTAATGGATATATGTGATGATGTGATTTTGATAGTAAGCATGAACTTAATTAATTGTGATGATTAAAGTATACGGCATGCTATGATTATGTTGTAAATGAATGATTTTTGGTCCCCTTGATCTCTTGAGGCTCACGGCCTTCTTAGCCTAGGAGTATCCATAAGGAAAATATTTATTGATTAAGGACTTAGATGATTTGGTAACAAAAATATGATTCATGAGATTACAAGTTGAAAGAGAAAAGAAACAAGTTTTTTACCATTGAAAAGAATTGGTTTTGGCCATGATATTTGATAATTGGATGAAAGAGTGAATTAGAAACCTAAAATGTTTGATATTGGGATGGAAGAGTAATTAGGATGGAAAGGGTTTTATTTAGAAGTTGAATAATGAAAGTTTTAGAAAGAATGTTAGAAAATACTGTTTAGGTGAATTGGATGACAAATTAGGGTTAAAAGGATTTATAAGTAAGAGAGAAGATAATCATAATGTCATGATTTTGAGGAGTAATAACTTTTGGATATACTAATGAAAATAATTTTGGGGATAATTAGAATAATAAAAAATGATTTATTAGTGGTGAATCTAGTTAACTTGATAATCAAGAAATTTAATTAAGGGTTCATAAGATAAGAATAAATTTTATCATTTAGCAAAAGAGCGATTTTCGACTTTGAGAAGAAAAATAAGCATAAGAAAAGAATAGTGAAAACTTGAAAGACAATGTGGTTTTTTTTTTAAGTTTTAGTGAACGATATGAGGAAAGGTCACTCAAGGGACTTAGTTAGAAGAGTTTGGTTATTAGGATTGATTTCTACCTTTTTCTTGAAAGTGTTACAATTAAAGCCTAATGGTGAAACAATGGTTCTATATGCTAAAGAAATTTGTCAGAATGCTACAAGTGAATTGATAATGATAACTCTTGAAATTGCCTGACTGAGATACTTTGTGAAAGAATGCATTAGCATTGTACTTTTGGGCCGACGTACAGGACCCAAGTGGATTATGGATTTAGCATTTGTGCTTTTGGGCCGACGTACTGGACTCAAGTGGATTGTGGATTTAGCATTATGCTTTTGGGCCGACATACTGGACCTAAGTGGATTGTGGAATCGAAGTACTGGACCTGGATGGATCATTGGTATTATGTAATTGTATGAGGGGTTATATAATATCATTGATACTAATGGTAATGGACAATTGTATGGGCAGTTGTTTTAATACCATTGGGAATGGTATAACGGTGGTTTGATTTCATTGCTCATGCATTGAACATTATACAGTCGGCTTTTGTGCCTAGGAGTGAACGAGAACTTACAGGATAGTGTGATCCATGATGGATCTCAAGGGGCGTCAAGGCGAGGTGATCCACTTAGTAACCTGTTGTCATATTGTATACCCCTGGCCATGGAGAACAGTTGCAATGCACAGCGAGGACCCAACAAACACTATCCTTTTCGTGGTCCGGCGTAGACTATCTTTTGAGGGGGGACAAATCTTCTAGAATGTTCATCTCTGAACTTTTTAGCTCCATGGAGTAGGAACTAGTTGCATTGTGCATAAGGATGGTTAGCATACACATCGTGCATATGCATAGTCAGTGTACACCTTGTTGTGGTATAGTCAGTGTTTATGTATTTCGATGCACCTTGCTGAATCATATATTAGTTGATAACATGATTATACCTATTGATCTATCTTATACTTGTTGATCTGTCTTATTCTTGTACTACTATGATTATTTTCATTGTGTTTCTTGCTTCCATGATGGTATTGATGTAAGGGATCTCACCTCTTCTATTGTATTATTCTATCTATTCTATTTTTGTACTTATGATGGAAAAGACTGTGATGGCGACAAGGCAAGATCCGTGAGGTTTCACTAGGTTATAGTTCCACGGGAGCATCGGAGCGTGGAGTGTTCAGTGGGACACGGGGCGCATTCGGTATGACGGAGATGTCACTTTGATTTAGAGTAGGACCCGACATGAGGCGACTACGTTTACTATGGATGCAGTTGCTCACTTGGAATTCTGCATGCCCATTGGCGAGCTTTAGGATGATTAGAGAGCTTCCTCTAGGTAGGATTCTGTGGAGTCGACTGCTCAGACTCTCATCCGTAGTGGCATGCCTCGTATAAGGGCTTTGTCTACTGGGGATCCCGAAGGGGATCTACATGAACATCGGGTGCAGGACCCTGTTCTTCAGGTGTTTGGACTTAGACAAAGCTCAATCTTCATTTGGTAGTTATATGTATATATTTACTTTTTGGAATACTTAAGTTTTATGCTTTGGAACATGATGTAATGTACTTATGGATGTGATAAACTTTGCTTTATGAAAAGTCTTTTATTCCGTCCTTCTAACTTGTACTTCTCTATTTCGGTAAGTTTTAAGTTATTCGTTGAAAAGGGATTTTACAAACCTGTATTTTACAATGTTAACTATTTTATAACTTGGTTAATTTTTAAATTAAAGGAATCGGTCTAAAATGTAATGCCTCCCGGAAGGGGGTGTTACAATAATTAAGTAAGTAATTAATCCAAGGAAATAAATTATTCTTGAGAGTTTAATCCATCATTGATCACAAAGAATCCATTCAATTGCTAACTAAGTTCTTGGCTTTGGATCACATCAAGAAGACTTAAGATGATCAATGAATTCTTTAATAGATAAGCGTCTGGAATTTAATTAATCAAGGTTAAATGAATTAAATACTCATTTAATCCTAAATTAACTTAAAACTCATAATTCAACCTAACTTTCAATTGCTAATTAGATTCTTGGTCTTAGATCACATCAAGAAGCCCTAAGATGATCAATGAATTCTCTTTTAGATAAGCATCCAAAATCTAACTAATCAATGTTAAATGAATTAAGCATCCATCTAATCCTAGATTAATCTAAAACCTAGAATTCAATGAAGCTTAACAAATAACACCCAAGAAGCCTTTGATGCATTGTTTAGTCTCTGTAATCCTCATTAACACGTAGTAATTATGTAATTATATCTAAATTAAATTAAGCAATTCAATTCAAATTTAACAAAATCAAAAGAGGTAAAGAGAAACTTGATTAACAAGTAAAAAGAAACTTAATCAAATATTAAATGTAAAACAATCAAAACAAGATCTCATAATTAAACATCAAGATTATTAATCCCTAGGATTGATTAAAAGGTTCTTCATTCTCGTCCGTGGATGAGAGGAAAGAGAAACATAAAATAAAGAAACCTACAAAGAAGAGAGAAGAAGAAAGATGAAGAGAGAAAGTGCAAACAAGAGTGGCTAGGAGAAAATTAGGGTTGAGTTTCGTGGTTGCTGCTGTTATTTAAATAATTATCTCTAAAATTAAAAATCTAAGTTTTCCCTCAGCTTAGGTTTAATTCTCTTCCTCCTTACTTTAATTGGACACATAATTTGCATAATTTGGGCTTAGGATGAGAAAGTTATGCTTAAAATATTCTTAATAGCTCTCTAAATCCGGCAGCTGATTTCAAAGGGTAAAAACACCATCACAACGTCATACTTTTGATAAGTTGTCTCATACGAATTGAATATCTATATCTCAATTTTCAAATGGTACTAGTTTTAGCTCCAAATGACACATATAACCCAAATTATGGCCCAATTTTTGCACATCATCTAGGTTCTAATGATAGCATCTATGTTCTGACTTCGTGGCCCAATCTGACCTACTAGACATCCGATTCAGCCTTTGAGCTCTGCATCAAAGTTATTGAGCTCTTTCTAATCTTTCCTACAAGGTAAAATTTATCATTTTTAAATGTCTAGAACTCAAGTTATGTCCAAAATGCAAAAATAGCATAAAATTCTCAATAATGCTGAAAAATACAATTAAGCCCAATTTGAACTCAAACTTATAAAATGTGGTCAAAATCATTCAATTAAGCATATAAGAAATCTAAGAGACCAAATATGAGGGTTAACTCATATATGAAAATTGTCTTTATCACACTGCTCTTTCGACACCAATTTCATCTTCTTGGGCTAACATACTCCTAAAAGTTTCTTTAGATGCCAATATGTATAATTTAAGTGGATGGGTTGGTGTCAGCAGCGTCATAATAGGCGGATTCTTCAAGTATCTTTTGATCTCATTGAATGCTTTTTAGTGTTGTTTCTCCCATTTGAATTCTTCTGAAGACTTCAATTTCACCAATGGGGAGAAAATCCTAGTCTATCCTGACAAATTAGAATTAAATCTTCATAAGTTGATTTTTCCAAAGAGAGACTGCAACTGTTTCTTGTTTGTAGGGGATGTTGCTTCTAGTATGAATTTTGCCTTGTTTTTGTCAACTTCGATTCCTCTTTTATGCACTAGGAATCCTAGGAAGTTTCCAACAAACACACCAAAGAAACTTTTTGTTGGGATTCATTTTTAATCCATGTTTTTGCATTCTGTCAAATGCTTTTCTTAAATATATTAAATAAGTCATTTTAGAGTTTGATTTGATGACCACATCGTCAATATAGATTTCCATAAAATTATCAATTATATCATGAAAAGTGGTGTTCATGGCTTTTTGATATGTAGCCCCAACATTTTCAAGGTCAAAGGGCATAACAACCCATTCTTAAGTTCCAATGGCCTTGGGGCATCTAAATGTCATTTTTTACACATCATTTTAGGCCATGAATATTTGGTTGTACCTAGAATATCCATCCATAAAGCTTAAAATATCATGACAAGAAGATGAATCAACAAGCATATCGGCTATAGGCATCGAATATTCATCTTTTAGAGTAGCATAATTTAGATTACTAAAATCAATGCAGACTATTAGTTCCATTTTTCTTCTTAATGGGTACAACATTAGATATCCAATCAATATACCTGGTTGTTCTAATGAACTTGACTTTTAGTTGTCATTCAATTTCTCCTTTGATTTTTAGCACTACCTTTGGCGCAAATCGTCGCAACATTTGTTTCACTGGTTGACATCCAAAAATGGTTGGTAATCTATGTTCAACAAGACTTTTGTTGAGTTCTGGAATTTCATTGTAGTCCCAGGAAAAATAATCTTTATACTCCTTTAAAAGGATAATCAATTATGCCTTGAAATCTTCCAATAGTAACTTGTTGACATAAATAGGTCTGTTGTCAACTTCGGTACCCTAGTTGACTTCATCCATGGGGTCTTGTACTTCAACTTTCTTGACATCGCCTTTTGACAGTGACTCCTGCTAATTAACAAGCTCTTCGTCATATATACAATCTGATACTTCACCCTCAATAATGCAGACCCTTGTTTTGTTAGCCATATAAGCTGATAGGCGAGCTAGTGGGCTCTTAAGGCTTGTCATCATCATTAACCTTGTCTAACCGAATTGCATTGGCCTTAGGAACGAAATGGAATCCATAGTGATCCATTATGAAAATGTCATAGAGAGCGGCGTCAAACTTCTGCTTGTACTGCAAAGGCTTTAGATATGGACTATAGATCTTGCAATCGACATGCCTTTGTTGGAGATAGCATGGGCTATCATCAGAATCAACGATCTCTATGTCTCCGTCCTTATTCCAAAGGATTATCTTTTGATGTAATGTTGAAGGGATTGTACCTATGGCACGAATCCACTCTCTGTCGAGTAGCAAATTATAAATAGCTTTTAATAGGACAACAATAAAAGGAGTTGATCTTTCATAACTTTCCACTTTGATGTTTAATATGGTCCTCACATCTGATAGAGCAAATTTACCTATAAAACTTGTCACACCCATATTAGAATTCAATAGATCAATTTCCGCCTTACCAAGTTTTCTTAACATAGCTCTTCATATCTAGTTGACGGTTTCTCCTTCGTCAATCAGAGCTCTATTTGTGGGTCTCCTTTCAACAAGTGCTCAAATGTGCAAAGGACGCAAATAAGCTTTCATATGTTAGTAGGCTTTTCAAACTGGGCTATATCGACAAACACAGTTGTCAAATCTTTGTTCAGGAATTCTCATATTTTTTCATCTAGATAATCATCGTCTAGCTAGTTGGCTCCTTTGTTCGACTCATAGTTAGCTGGTATGACTAAAACTAAGTTTAGGTTTATGTCGAAGTCACAGCTATCCATGGTGTGTTCAAATTCAATATCATATTCAATATCAACATCTTTAGATTCGTCGCTGCTTCCTGACTAGAGAGCTTCGATAATAACACATTTTCCTTTGTCTTCAACTAACAGTGAAGACTCAGCCTGCTTCTGGACTTCTTCGAATTTGGCCATTGGTTTTCTTATCGGCTTAACCTCTCTTGATTGTCTACTTTCTGTAGAAGACTCTGTGATCACAGCCTTGAGCCCTTCTCCTGGTAGCTTCAATCCTTTGTTTTCTTCTCTATTGAGTCTTTGTCAATGACTATATTACCAAGTGGCTCTAATACTCAAGAGGGGGTGAATTGAGTATTTAAAAACTTTTCGCAAGTGCTTGTAAAACAAATTCCATTGAAGCTATTTCTTAAAAGAAATGAATAAAAAGAGGAGATAAAGAGATTTAAGAACAGAAAATAAGCAGGTAATAATTATAAATAAATTGCAAGAATAATAAAAGAAATAAAGATGAGAAGAGCAGGAACAATATTTATCCTGGTTCGACCACCAACCACTTGTGGCCTACGTCCAGTCCTCGAAAAACTATTCGAGATTTTTCACTATCAATGCAAGCTTGGGTAGGTGCTTGTTACCATTAAAAACTACAGCACTTTTCACACGCAGAAAAACTTTACCCTTGTGTTAAAGCCTCAACTTTCAGGGATACCTCACCCTTACAAAACTTTTGAGGGATACCTTACCCTCTTTATTATAAAGCAGAATATAGTAGAAGAGAAACTTTCAAAAGAGTAAATAGCACAACTTGAAGCTCTAAGAAGCTCTGTAAGGATATCTCAAAGTTTTGGCCAAAAAAAACACAGAAAATATTTGAAAATTATGAAACACGAATTAAAGCAAGATAAAATTCTTTCAGATTGTTTGATGTTTTCAAAGATGACCCAAGGTCAGTATTTATAGAGCTCTTGAGAAAATAGTCGTTGTGGGTTTTGAATTCTCGTAATAAATGTGAAAATAGACATTAGTTTCTAAATCTGGAAACTGTGTTCATTCAAATAACATTTGTGTTATTCGAATAACACATTTTAAAAATTCACGAGCAAACTAATTCTATAACACGTTATTCGAATAACCCAATGGTTATTCGAATAACTATTTCAAATAAAGTTTTCTGAAAAACATGGTTATTCAAATAACAAGGATGTTATTCGAATAAACCTTTCTGAAAGCTACGTTCACTAGCGCCTTTATTCGAATAGCGAGTTATTCGAATAGCTTCTTTTTGGAAAATATTCTGGAATGCCTTTTATTCGAATAGCATGAGTGCTATTCGAATAACATTTTTGAAAAAAAAAAGGTGCACAACTTATTTTAAACTTGTTATTCAAATAACTCCACAGTTATTCGAATAACCTTTGATCAAATGAAATAGTTTATTCGAATAAAGGAAGCTTTATTTGAATAAAGCTGTTCAAAATCATTTTTTAAATATTTTTGAAACTTCCTAGATTGCTTCTAATTTTTGTTTCAAAAACCTTTTAATTATTTTTCAAAAAACCATTTTGTATTTTAAAAACATTTTTATCTTTTCTTGCAAAATCAATGAGATATCCAAAAAGCTCCGTACAAAAAGACTCTAATTCCTAAAACTATTCTTGAAGTTTCTTGGTCTTGGTTTTCCCATCATCTTCATGTTTGTTATCATCAAAACTAACATTCAATGTCACATAGTCAATCACAGGCTACGAGTTGGATTGAGTCAGACTATAGTAACCTTCCCTGTACCAAGCAAGTTAAAGCCTACTCCTTGGGTTGAATGTTGGATGGTTCTAATTTGACTTTATAGTTTATACCATGTATACTTCTTGACATACTTAGGTTGCTCATAATGCTGAGAGTTATTTACCCATTTCTTCTTGATCACACCAGCTGGCGAAACTTCGGTTCTACCTTGTAATTATGATGGATCAACATTGACAACCACAACAAACTTTAGCTTTTGATTTGGCAGAGGAGGATGGCGATCAACACGTTCATCTTGACGTTTCTCCTTTCAACGGTCGTTACCTGACCACCATCTGTCTAATCGACATTGTTCATATTGCTCTATGTCAAAAGCTTCAATTTCTGAACAAGCATTTTCTAGTTTTTTTATCTCATTGCACTTCGTCACTGTTTCATCATACACAGTATTGCAATGAGGACATAGCTTAACTTTTCCTTTCTCTTTCTTCCTTTTTAGAAAATCATCCAAGGACTCATTAAGTTTGGGATAAATATCCAAAGCATGTTTAGTATCAATGCCCATATCTTCAATTGTTTCATTGACATTGACTATGTTAATCTACATGCAAATGAATGGCTCTACAACCTCTTCGGGTTCGACAAAGCTTGAGTTGACTTCTCACATTAGAGGAGACTTATCATTGGTCCTCATTCTGCTATCTTGACTAAGCACTGAGGAATGGCATCTATTGTTATAGTGGGTGGAATAAAATGAAATGAAATGAGATATGATGGGATGGAATGAAATGAAGTGAAATAGTATACAGTTTTTATACCATTATTTAGATATTTAAGGATGGAATGAAAGAAGGTTTCCATCCCATTGTTTGGAATGGTGGGTAGAATTGAATGAAATAACAAGAATTATAATATTTTTGTTCTTATGTCATTCTCCATTCCATTCCACCTAATTTGGGGAGACGAAAAGGTAAGGCTTAGGATGGAATTTGATAGAATGAATATCTTGTCATTCCATACTATCCTAATTTTAAAAATTTTAAAAATGAAACCATAATTTAGAGGAAAGATGAAGCAAGACTTAAGATGAGATAAAATAGATGTCAATCTATGTCATTCCATATTATCCTAATTTTAAAAATTTTAAAAATGAAACCATAGTTCATTTTATCTTATTCCACTTCATTCCATCCCTTATTACTAATCCAAACAAAGCCTCGACGACAAGCAATCCTAATTTCATCTAGTTATTGAATTATGCGGCATTCCTAACATGAAATGATACTAGAGGTTTACCTTTCTGGCATCTTTCTTTTGAAGTGAAATAATTAGCTACCAAGCGCCAACCTTTACGGGGAGAATCTATTAGCACTTTATCTAGCGAGTCTTACATGAAATTGTTAATATTCAGATCCTGCTGTAGTGTTTAGGCATGCACATAAGGCGGGTATCACCAAGGGCTCTTTAGCGTCAGCAAGCATATGTATTATTTGTTCTTTTCCATGTCGAAAGCAATCATGTGTTATTTGTTCACCTTTTTTTTTTGTCCCAATCATAGTCACACACTGTTTTCTCAACTGTTTGGGCATTCTGCAAATATAAATGCGACTATCCAATAGGTGACTTGAATTTTGACTATCTGACATTGAGTCTAGACAATATCCAATTAGGATTTTACAAACTACAGAACAGAATGGTTGCAGAAAAATAATCTACAAAAAAATCGAGTTTGTTATTACAGGTTGCTTGCAACTATGTCATGGTCCCTGAACTTACAAACGACTTAAGAATATACAAAAAATTTAGGAACCATTGAAAGAATATGCAACTCCATAATCGTTGGGAGAGGAAAAGCTAAAAACATTTTCACTTTTGAAAACTATACTTCAAGTATATAGAAAAATTCCATTTACCAAAATTGGTTGCGGCTTGTTAAGTTCACTTCCTGAATTCTCTGTGAATCTCTTATATCAAGTGCTCTCGTCCGTACTCACGGACAATTACGGGCACACTTGTAGGAGGAACCTGCAACAAGAATAGATCGAAGATTGTAAAACTGGAAATTATCCTAAAACAAGAATTGAAAAGGGGTAAAAAAATATTCACAATGTTAATCTCGTTCAACAAGAAAAATAAATACATTTAAGAGGTAAGGGACAAAGGATCGGCTATGTAATATGTATAGGACAAACCATATCATTTCTGAGTTCAATCATAAATCATAAAAATAAAAGGATCCATAAGCAGAGAAATAACGGAGGAAAGGTTAGAATTTTACTAAAAATTCAACATAAAGATTACAGAAAACGAGCTAAATGGACGTCACCTACTTTAAAAGTTAGTACTAAGTGGTGGCACACAGCACTACAGTCAAAACCTGTACAGTATACACTAATCAACTTACCATTCCATGATCCGTAACAATCGCCGAGACATAATCTGAAGGAGTAGCATCATACCTGTAAGTCAAACTAAAATCAGTCTATCCTTTTTTCAGGGTGTTCACACAAATGGAATATCTATAGCTTACATCAAATTCAAAAGCTGCAAATTATCTTCACTAGTCCAATTGTCAAGATAATTGACGTCCATTCTTCCAGGAATCATGGCAACAGCATCTGGGTCACCTGCAAGCAATATGAAGTTTCTCAAATACAATTGCCATCTCCGTTTCAAGATATAAGGGTGTGTACCGTGCCTGCCAAAGCTTGGAAGTAAATAGAAGTGGGAGAAAAATGCCCTGTTTTTTCATCATAATACTTGATAGCAGTACAAATAAATTCCTTCCCAATACCTCCTCTTAATACATATCAAGAATATGCTATGGTGAAAATGCAACACTAACAAGCTGATGCTATCAAACTTACCAAGTTCATTGGAACATATTGAATCAAGTTGTACCCTTTCATGAAACTTGTATGCTTCACAACAGATTAATACAGGAACACGAAATGCATGAGCCACCATTGCAACACATGCAGTCCCAAGCCTTGAATATACGGTTCCATTAGACAGAACGGCAGAAGCTCCCAGAAATACTCGTGTGACCTCATGCATGACATAAGAAACAGCATTTATATGAGTATATGTACAATTCAGGCCCTTTGCCACCAGCCTACGAAGTAAGGCCTGACTTTCAAGCTTTGGTCGTGAGTCTACCAACACAACACGGAACTGTTTCCCAAGATCATGAGCATATAAAAGAATCATCTCAACAACACATAATGATCCATATGTAAGAAGAACATCTCCATCCCTAACCTTTGTAGCAGCATGTCCAACAATCACCTTATCAGCAAGAATTATTTTTTCATTAATGAATCGGTCAATATCAGAACAAAGAGCTGCTTTTGCCTCAGATTCAGAAAGACTTAAAGGCAACATGGCAATACGACTCTTTACAAACCTAATTGCATTTCCCATGCTAATAGAAAGAGGTCTGCATTCAGTAAAAAATGAAACATAACTACTGATTTTTGCAGTTAAATCCCTAACAAGGGCTTTTTCAGGCGGTGTGGAATAGTCTCTAACGGCTTCTTGAAATGCTCTCAGCATTTCAATACAACGAGCATTACCACCTGATATATCTCCGGCCAAATAACGCAATCCAACCTGCAAATTAGATAAGCCAATGAGCACCATACCTAAATTGCCAACTTTTCTAAAGTTTATTTGCAAAATCATGGACTCATACGAAACAAATGGCTTGAGAATTCAAGCTAGGAATAAAAAAAAGGAACAATTAAATTGACATAAAGAGGCTATGGCTGTCATGTCAAAGGGCATAACATTTTTTCCCGTTTTGTATGGGAATTGGGAATATTAGTGATGCAGGTTCTAGTTCAAAAGAACAAAGCATGAATACTCACATTACTATTATTGATAGCACAATGTGCATATTTGCACTGATGAACATGCACATTTATACATGCAAACTGAAGAAATATAGGGTTTTGGAAATATTACCAGCTTATTATCTTCCATTGATACGGTAAAAAAATATATACAAGAGGAGTTGGTAGAGATCAGCTAATCTACTCCTAAAATCTTGCTAAATCTCATGATTACAGAGATAAGAAAGGAAACAAATAATCCTAACTAATTCTGATGGTTACAAAGATAAGAAAGGAAATAAATCATCCTAATTTATTCTTTTTACAAATTTAATGATTTTTTACAGATTCAATGAATCTGGACTCTTATTCTTACACTCCCCCTCAAACTGGTGAATAGATGTCTATCATTCTCAGCTTGCCAATATTATCTTCAAAAACTAGTCTTGACAAAGTCTTGGTCAGTACATCAGCTTCTTGAAGTTTGGTAGAAATGTAGGTTAAACTAATTCCACCATTCTCAACTTCTTGTTTAATGAAGCTCCTATCAATCCTCACATGTTTTGTTCTATCATGCTGAACTGGATTGTTGATTATACTGATGGCTAATTTACTGTCAGTATACAGTCTTCTAGGTGTTGTCAAAGGAATTTTTAAGTCCTCCAATAACCTTTCTAACCAGATTACTTCACAAATTCCTTGGGCAATTGCCCTATATTCGGCTTCGGCACTACTTCTAGAGACCACAGACTACTTTTTACTCCTCCAAGTTACAAGATTACCCCAAACTTTAGTGCAATAACCTGAAGTAGACTTGCAATCATCATATGACCCTGCCCAATCTGCATCCGCATATCCTACAATTCCCCTATCTTCACTTTTCTTGAACAATAAGCCCTTTCCAGGTGTTCTCTTCAAATATCTCAAGATATGAATGACAGCATCTAAATGTCCTTCTGTAGGGCAGTGCATATATTGACTGACAACGCTTACAGCATGAGCAATGTCAGGTCTTGTTAGGGAGAGGTAGATAAGCTTTCCTACTAGGCGTTGATACCTTCCCTTATCAACTGGAGTATCCTCATTATCAGTTCTACCCTTCCACCCTTGTTCCAAAGGTGTAGAAGCTAGTCTACAGCCTAAGTTTCCAGTTTCTTCAAGTAAGTCAAGGGTATATTTCCTTTGAGAGATGAATATTCCCTCCTTGCTCCTAGCTACCTCCATTCCCAGGAAGTATCTCAGTTTTCCAAGGTCCTTGACCTCAAATTCAGACTTCAAATGGTCTTTCAATTTTTTGGTTTCCAGCAAGTCATCGCCTGTTATAATGATATCATCAACATAGACTATAAGGATGGTCCTTCTTCCTTCTTTAGAGCACTTCACGAATAGTGTGTGATCAGCATGTCCCTGCTTGTACCCAATTCTGGTCAGAACAGCACTAAACCTTGTGAATCATGCTCTCGGGGATTGTTTTAAACCATAGAGAGATTTATTTAGCCTACAAACTTTATTCTTTGTTTCTTCATTCTCAAAACCAGGGGGAATTTTCATAAAGATTTCTTCATCCAAATCTCCATTAAGAAAGGCATTCTTAATGTCAAGTTGGTGAAGTTCCCAATTCAAATTTACTGCCAAAGAGAGTAATACGCGGATGGAATTGAGTTTTGCAACTGGAGCAAATGTTTCTTCATAATCTAGTCCATAGGTTTGAGTGAACCCTTGGGCTACTAATCTAGGCTTAAACCTCTCTATACTTCCATCTGACTTGTATTTTACTGAGAAAATCCATTTGCTACCCACTGCTTTCTTCTTGTCAGGCAATTCAACAACATCCCAAGTATTGTTCTTTTGTAGAGCTCTCATTTCTTCCATCACAGCCTCTCTCCATTTTGAATTTTCCATTGCCTCTTGTATGGTTTTAGGGATTTCCACCTTATCCACATTGATCACGAATGCTTTGAATGCTGATGATAGATTTGCATATGCAACATAATTGGAGATGAGATGCTGAGTGCATGCCCTCCTTCCCTTTCGAAGAGCAATAGGGAGGGCCAAGTCTGAAGGAGTCTTGGATTCAATATCCTTTACTTCAACAGAATATTGGTCATTACCAGAATGCAGAGAATTATCCCTTATTCCACTCCTTTGACCCAGTTCCAAGTCGAATGATTGACCTTGTTGAAGTGGTTTAGGCCTCCTACAATATGTTCTGTCAAAGAATCTCTTTGGAGTTGTCTCTCCCCTTGGATTAGTTTCCGGATTCAGGTTAGGTTCAAGGTTCAGATTTGGGTTACGAGAGGTTTCAAAAGAAGGTTCAGGTATTGGTGGAGTTTCGGGTTCTGATTCTAGGTTAGGAGAGGTTTCAGGAGATGTTTCAGGTATTGGTGGGATTTCTAGTTCTGATTCTAAGGGAATGTCATCCTCAGTTTCAGGTTCTTGCAGACTTTTAGGTGGCAGCAGCATAGAAACTGTGGGATCCCAATGGCAAGACCTATCTTCACTTATATTCTCCCCCTGAAGAGAGGTTTTGGCAAAGAAGGGATGCTGTTCCTGAAACTGGACATTGGCAGTGACAAAAAATCTGAGTTGAGGGAGAATAAAATTTGTATCCTAGTTGGGTAGGAGAGCACCCCACAAAAACAACTTTAAGGGACCGAGGATCAAGTTTGGACTTAGAGGGAGTATGGTTGAGAATGAAGGCTGTATAGCCAAATATTCTTGGGGTTAAGGTGTTTAGGAGTCTGATATTTGGGTAATGTTCCATCAACAGGCTTAAAGGGGTCTTAAATTTAAGGACTTTGGAGGGAAGTCGGTTTATGAGGTAGGAGGCTGCAAGGATGGCTTCTCCCCAAAAAGAATGAGTGGAACTAGAAAACATCATTGCTCTAGCAGTCTCAAGAAGGTGGCGGTTTTTCTTTCTGCCACCCCATTTTGTTGAGGGGTATATGCATTTGAAGTTTGGTGAAAGATTCCATGGTTTGATAGGTACTGAACAAAAGAATGGGAAAGATATTCTCGTCCATTGTCAGGTCTAAGTATTTGAATAGACGTTTGGAAGACATTAAGCACAAATATGTGGAAGTTTTGAAAATTTTGAGGGGCTTCTGATTTATCTTTTATTAGAAACACCCAGCAGGTTCGTGTATGGTCATCAATAAAGGTTATGGACCATTTTTTTTCAGTTAATGATGGTATTCGTGCTGGCCCCCAAATATCACTACGGACAAGATGAAAAGGCTTGGACGGTTTGTAGTTTTGAGCTGAATATGAGTTTCTTGTTTGTTTTGCAAGGATACATTGCTCACAAGAAAAATTGCCACTGCCTTTATTGATAAACAAATGAGGGTACAAATGTCAAATAAGAAAAACTAGGGTGCCCTAAGCGATGGTGCCATAAAAGCACCTCGAAATCTGACTGAACAGTGAAAACTGAAAGACTAATCCTAGAAGGAGGACAACAATCAGTGACATAATAGAGGCCTTCCCTTTCTTCAGCACTGCCAATCATCCTCCCCGAAGCAAGGTCCTGAAAAACACAATGGGTTGGGAAAAATGTCAAACTGCAATTCAAATCCTTAACCAGGTGATGAGCAGATAATAGATTATGCTTTAATTTAGGAACATATAAAACAGACTGAAGTGAAAAATTCAGAAATTTAATAATTCCTTCTCCTTCGGCTAAGGAGGATCCTCCATCTGCCACTGAAACAGAGATGTTACTATCTGTTTTGGAGTAGGAGACAAAGTTGTCAAAAGTTCCAGTCATGTGGTCTGTTGCGCCTGAATCAACTATCCATTGAACTTCATGAGATTTTTAACAGTAAAGGAATGTTCTGATCTACCTGCTTTAGCAATGGAGGCAGTAGAAGTGGATTTTTCTCGGAGCATTGAGAGATGCGGTGTTTTTACTTGTCTGTAAAAGTTGTTGGAGCAAATTTACTTGATCGGTGGATAAGTTGATACCGAGAATTCTTGTTCTTGTCGGTCTACGCCACATGAGTGACGACTGTTTTGTCCTCTCAAATGCTTCGGTTTCCAATTAGGAGGCTTGCCATGAACCTTCCAAAGAAGTATCACGGGTATGATAAGGTTTGTTGCAATGATCACACCATTGCTTTTCTCGAGAGATAGAATTTTGATCTCTAGTTCTGTTGATAGCCAGGGCAGAAACTTGATTGTGGTTCTGGCGGGGTAGGAGTGGTCTGGAATCTGTGGAAGGGTTAAGCATAACCCTTTTTCTGCTCTCCTCTCTTCTGACCTCAGCAAAGGCTTCTCTAAGGGAGGGTAATGGCTTGGTACCAAGTACCCTTCCCCTGACTTCATCTAGATACCCTTCCCCTGACTTCATCTATATCAGGATTTAAACCATGCAAGAACTCAAACAGTCGATCCTTCTCCATCATCTTGCTATACTTCTGGGCATCATTTAGGGTGTCCCAATCAGGTTCATAAAAGAGGTCTATCTCTTGCCACAATTGCATTAGATTGTTGAAGTATTCTGTGACACCTAGGCTTCCTTGTTTGGTGTTCCTGATTGCTGACTTCAATTTAAAGCATTGGGAAGAGTTTTCAAGATCTGAGTAGGTTTCTTTGACTGCATCCCACACTTCTTTTGCAGTCTAATAGAAGAGGTACACACGGCCAATCTTGGGTTCCATTGAGTTAATCAGCCATGCCATAATAATGGAGTTCTCTCGCCTCCCATTTCTGAAAATCGGACCCATTTTTTGAGGGTGCTGAAATGGCACCAGTAAAGTACCCATATTTGCCCTTGCCTTTGATTACAAGGGTAACAGATTGGTACCATTCTCTGAAATTGATACCGTTTAATTTATGGAGGGTGATTTGTAAAGAAGGGTGGTCAAGGGCTAGAGAAGTTTGCATGCTAGACGCTGTTTTTGGGGCTGTGTTCTGTTTCCTAGATTTCCCATCACCAGTGGGGATCTCAGTCGTCTGCGATTGTTCGCTGGTATTGTCGGCCATGGTAGGGCAAAAGGGGTAAAGAGAGGGGCTTAGATTGAGTTTGACGGCTAGACGAACCTAGCTCTTGATACCATGAAGAAATATAGGGTTTTGGAAATATTACCAGCTTATTACCTTCCATTGATATGGTAAAAATATATATACAAGAGGAGTTGGTAGAGATCAGCTAATCTACTCCTAAAATCTTGCTAAATCTCATGATTACAGAGATAAGAAAGGAAACAAATAATCCTAACTAATTCTGATGGTTACAAAGATAAGAAAGGAAATAAATCATCCTAATTTATTCTTTTTACAGATTTAATGATTCTTTACAGATTCAATGAATTTGGACTCTTATTCTTACACAAACATAGGGTAAACAGTTAAAGTTAACATATTTGATGTTATCAAGGTCTTCGAAAATATATTTTTAAGCTTTGAAAAAATACTTATAATTATAAGAAACAACTATAATAATATCAAAGAGATTGGAGATTTGAATTGAAAGAAGAATGATTAATTTAAGACACAACAATGCAATTACATGCAAGCACAAATTATGGACTCTAGTGAAAGAATAATTTAGTTCTGATGTTAGTATTCATCTTCAGATAATCAGATCACATATCTAACTGACCGTGATTACAAATAGATGCCATGTACATTATTTTGAACCAACCTTACGAAATTCCAAAACAGTACCTTGAACACAGTAGGATGCACTGAATCAAGTTGGAAAAGCCTTGTTTCAAGTTTAAGAAGCTGAGTCCCATGTTCATATTGAGGCAAATGCCGAAATAATTCAACTCTGTTTCTAGCTTCAGTTTGATTGACTACTGCACGCCTTTTAGCCTTTTCCACTCTGTTTTTGTCATCAAATTGCATTCGCGGAGGAGGAACATCTTTCTTCCTCTCTTTCTCCAAAGGACGATCTCCTGATTTCTTGTCAGTAGCCACTGAAGATGTAACAGGAGGACCATCTTTCTTTTGTGAAGACAGCTTTGTACTTTTACCAGGGGCTGCTCTGCCAGATTCAGCAACTGCTGTACTTCCATCAGCTGGATACAGAATAACAATCAAAAGCAGAAGCACAGACTACAGGAACAATAAGGGCATAGAATTCCTGAATAGCAGCAACTAGCAAATGAATCTGACACATTAAGAACCATATAATAAAAACACTGAACTTCATATTCTCCCTTTCAAGGCCAAATTTTATACAATTGATAGGATTATAATGCAATCTAAACAACTTTATCAAATCTCAACACTTTCAGTAAAACAAAAGAAAAAAATGATGCTACTAAAATATATGCAAACCCAAACAGCCACCAAGACTGCTCAAACAAAAAGTTTACCTTAACATAGAAATCATAGAACTTACTGAAATTATGCAAGGTTCATTCACCCTGCCATGTACAAAAGATGTTAAGATAAAGAACGAATCAACATTGAATTTATAACCCATACCTTTCATCTAAAATCCAATTAAGGAAACAAGAACAGTCCAATGCAAGAGGCGGCTGTCAATATTTAGACTGGGAAAAAAGCTAGAATTTAAACTTTATAGGAATATACATACATGAAATCAAACAACAAATATAGGCATTTGAATTCTGAAATATTTATCGTATATTGAATTAGCCAGATAACTTTTATCTTATCATAAAAAAAACTCAAGGAAGAAAATGGATTTTAATGGCTACAACCTTTAGAAGCAGCTTTTGCAGCTCTTTCTGCCTCCTGCAAGGCTCGTCTCTCAACCTTTGTAGATTTTGCTTTCAGTGGCTTTAAAATTGCTGGCAGATCAGGGCGTACTTCTTTGACAGCTTCTTCCTTCTTTTCTGCAGGACTTTTGCTCTCCATTAATATGTGAAAGAATAAGATATGCAAATAATTCTACGTAGAATCAGCTATCTATCAGAAGCAAAACAGCTTATATAGGAGAAGGAAACAAAAATCTAAAACCACTTCGGTCGAAAAAAGAAAATTTAAACCCCAGGACTAAAGCACCCCTTCTAGTTGCAGGATATAAACCATAAACTGATAGATAGATAGATTAAATCGAAAAAACTCAGTACCACTACACATAACAAATCAACAATTTGGTTTATATTGCCCACATATTGTACACTTTTATCAATAACTTTATAAAATTAAATACAACCAGAGTTTAGGGTTACAATGGTAACTAATTTGGGTGCTGTAAACGATACCTGTGGGTTTAGTGTTTGGGGTTTGATGGGCTCTAGGTAAAATGAACTGCACATAACAAATCAACAATTTGGTTTATATTGCCCACATATTGCACACTTTTATCAATAATTTTATAAAATTAAATACAACCAGATTTTAGGGTTACAATGGTGACTAATTTGGGTGCTGTGAATGATACCTGTGGGTTTAGTGTTTGGGGTTTGATGGGTTCTAGGTAAAATAATCAAGTAGAATTTTCATTGAGAGAATATTTAATGTTGTCTGCCAAAGGAAATCAGATCTGTGCAGGTGCAGAAAATCAAGGAAATAGAAAAATGAAATAAGAAGAAGAAAATAAACCTAGTTTGAAAGAAAGTATAACAATGGTTTAACAAGAACTCGAATGACTATGACTTATCCCACAAGTGTAAGCATAAAGAGTGTGTTTGGAATGTAAAAAAATGGAAAATGAATTGATTTCTAAATCAAATCCAATTAAATCTTGTGTTTGGAATATTAAAAAATTGGAAATGATTTGATTTCTAAAATTTTATGGAATTCATTCTTTTTATTTTAGAAATTCTATCAAATTTGATAGGATTTGTTAGAATTTGATTTGATTTAAAATAAATCGACTATTTTACTCTTAGTAACCACCTCTAACTACCTCTCATAAGGGTTAAAATGTAAAACAATAAAATCAAATCAAATCAATTCTCATTTTAATGAATTCCAATCACAAAATTTGATTTCTAAATCAAATCAAATCAAATCAAATCATTTCCCATTTTTATTCATTCCAAACACAACCAAAGTCTTCATCCAATAAGGATATGGGATTCCTAACCAATTAAGAAACACTTAAGCTTATAAATAAAATAAACCCAAACCCAATGCTTGGTCTGCCCAGAAGAAAATAAATACTGGAAAAACTACTAAAATACCCTTAGGGCAGGAAATATCAAACTCAATAATGTAACAACTAACTAAAAAGCTAGTAAACCTAAATAATATCAATATAAAAGGGTATGGAATCCTCATTGCCACCTTTGTACCGAAAAAAGTTATGGAATATTACAATCTGTCTCCTATGCTGCACCTCATCTGCAACCACTTGAGCCATTTCAGCTGGTAGTATTTGGCTCCCTTTAACAGAATTGTCCACGTTAGCATTGTCCACGTTTATTACATCTAATCATTAGGAGCTGTCCAAGGCAGAACTGCTCTCTCTAGTCAGACTTCAAGATGAAAGAATTCATCTCCAGGAGGATATTATTCACAACTTGGAGAGAGTTACTAACCGGGATGATGAAGGCGAGAAGCGATCTCTAAGAAGGAATCATGAAATTAATATTGAACCAAAATGCTAAGATGATTTGATCTTTAAGCTTATGTTTTCTTGATTCTAGTGCATCCTGCATCCACAAGCAAAGGAGAGCTCTATGCTAACATAAAATGAGGGGACGGAGAAAATGGAAGTTCAGGCTTTTTTCTAATAATCCCCACACCCTCTCCCACAAGGGTGGGGGCTGTTAGACGGTTATATCAGCCTCTACCCTCCAAACAAATATAACATGAAAGTGCAGGCTTCTCTTCTCTTCTCCGGACTTACAATTTTCAACACTGATCAACAAGGGCAACTCAAGTCATCATACAAGTGCATGAGTATTTATCACTACTGTTATAGTTGGTTCCAAGCTTACAACTTGAGCATGTTTGGTAACGCTTATTTCTAAAGAAATAATTGCTTTTTTTATCAAAAGCTCTTTCAAGGAGCTTTCGATTATAAGCTGTTTTGAACACAAAATAAGCTAATCCAAACATACACTTGATCTCCAAGCTAATTAAAAATGAAATCAATCAGCTTTCATAATTTGCCCTTGTGTATAGAATCAGCAGGAGGTGCAGATGTATCTTTATAGAACACAACCCAAATCAGAGTGTTATTGACAATTTCCGTACATTCCATAAAACTCTAATCCAACAACACTCCCAAATAATGACTAGAACACAACGGATATTCCAGAGCAAAATAATGATCAAACAATAATTATAAAATACCAATTTTAACTTGAATTCAATCACTACTAATCCAGTCAGCTTAATCAGTCTAGTCTCCCATTACAAAGCACCAAACAAATTCATGCAGCAACAAGCACATATTCATGAGCACAATATACCAGTGTAATAAAATATTTACCAGTGCCTCCAGCAAGAATTTTCAAATTCACCCCCACAGCAAAGTTATTCTCTACCGAATTTTCTGGAGGCTTCACTGCCGGCAAATCAAACCCTCGTCCGGGGAAACTCAAGTCGCTGCGAAGGAACCAGCCGGAAGAGTCCTCGGATAACTCTCCGTCGCTGATCCCAACACGGCTTGAAGGCGACGCTGCCGGCGAAGTTCCGAGCAGCGATTCGGAGGGGTTGTAGCTCCCAATTGGCACCTGGTCTCCGGACGCCTGGCGCCGAAACCCGGACTCGGGGACTGGCACGGCGGCGGTTCGCTCGGAAAGATGACGTGGAGGGGGTATCATGACGGGAGAGACCGAGTTATAAGCGGGAGAGTCCGAGAGCGGCGGGGAGTCAGGTTTGGACTGATCGGGTTCTGCACGTGGAGAGAAGAAACCGACGCGCCTGACTTTAGGATCGATGACGGCCCGCGAGAAGCGTCGCCCGTCCATGGGAGCAATGTGTGTGGATGGCTATATCTCTGTTAAAAACGAAGAATGTAGCTGCGAAGAGGAAGATGATTGATGGGCCTTGGGCATGGCCGTGGTGGAGGATTCTGACGAAGGAATTAGGGTTCCATTTCCATAATATTCCAAATTCTAATCGTGTCAATAAGATTTTCAGGAGTCACGGAGAAGAAATAAGTAGCGGTAACAACGATCTGGCACTGGTCCTTTCATTTTCATATGTTTATTTTTCGACCTATGTTTTATCTTCCCCGTATTATCTATCACTTGACTTACGCAATGTAACGTGATTAATTCTATCACATTCTAATTCCATACCTTCATTTTTTTTTCTCTCTTTCAAATTGGAAGAAAGAAATGAAATCAACATTCATTATATTAATATTGATATAATAATGTAATTACATATTTTCTCTTTTAACTCAACAAATTTGCCTTTTCTTTTCTGTCAGGCACAGCTACCGTTGACTTCGTTTATACCATGCTGTCACACACAACTTCCATTGACGTCTCCACGTCTAATGCACATTTCACCGAGAGAAAACCACAACCCAAGAAGAAACTTGATCAAAAGCACACTATTTGGGAACGTAACTTGTACAGTTTTCTATAACTTGATTCTATATAACTTGAAAAACCCAAAAAAAAAAAAAACTCTTTGTAAAGTCTGCTTCACTCAATTAAAAAACCTACTGATGTTTATTTTATTTTTTCTTGTACTTTTTGGTATTTATATTTCAATCTTCTTTATTTTTTTAATATTTAATAAATTCTCATATTTTATCAAGTTTAGTTATAACCACAATTTGTGTTCGGATGCATACTTTTGAAGATTTGTTTTGATGATAACAAACGTGAAGAATAAATGAAGATGATAAATAGACTAAGTTCAAGTTCATATTTGATTAGCATTAGGACTTAGGATCTATTGTACGGAGCTCACATTGATATCTCTTTGTTTTCAATCTAAAAGATAAAGCTTGTTTTTAAACTTAGTTTTCAAAACGTTTTTGAACTGAGTTATTCGAATAGAGCCCAGTCTATTCGAATAAACCATTTTACGAGACTCTGTGTTTTAAGTTTTATTCGAATAGCATGGTCTTTTATCCGAATAAATGAGATTTTTCAGAACTGTGCTTTAAGTGAATTATTCGAATAACTCATACGTTATTTGAATAAATTCATTCTGTCTGAACTTCTTTTAAACTACGTTATTCGAATAAATAAGTTGTTATTCGAATAACCCCTCGTTTTCAGAACTCTGGTTTTAATAGAGTTATTCGAATAACAGGTTGGTTATTTGAATAACCCATTTCAGACAAGCCTTTAAATTGGTTTCAGGAACAGTGTTATTCGAATAACCTGTTAAGTTATTCGAATAAACACGTTTGAATACGCAGTCTGATATGGAAACTTTCAAACGTTTTAATTCGGATAAATTTGTTTTAAATGCTCTTAATTATACCCAACGGCTAATTCATTTGTTTTTCCCTATAAATAGCAAGCTTGGGTCACGAATTTCAGGGCCAATAATTCTGAACTATTTTCTGATTACTCTGATTTGTGAAAACTATTTTCTATGCTCTTATTGATTAAAAACTTTGAGATATTTCTGTGAGAGCTCTTTTAGCACTTCAATTTGTATTACTTACTCTGAGTGAGAGTTTCTCTTTATCTATTTTTTCTGATATTCTGTATCGAGGGTGAGGTATCCCTTAAGGTTTGTATAAGGGTGAGGTATCCTCATGTTGAGAGAGTTTTGTGCACAAGTGCTCTATTTTGTAGTGTCCCCAAGCACCTGTGAACCTGTATACTTAGTGAAAAATCTCGCTTTCGAGGATGGATATAGACCACAAGTGGGTTAGTGGTCGAATCGGGATAAATATCAGTAATGTCTCCGCTTCTCTTTTCCCTAATCTCTTTATTTTATGCAATTTAATTTACTGCACATTTATTTTTCGCTGCTCTTTATTGTTTCTTTTCTTCTTCTTGTTCCTTCTATGCATTTATTTATTAAGCTTTTAATATTTGTTTTAATTTTAAAAAGAGTTTTTGCGAAAAAGTTTTATACTCAATTCACCCCCCTCTTGAGTACTGGAAGCCACTTGGTAACAAGTGGTATTAGAGTTAGACTCTTGTATAAAGAGCTTAGCAGCTTCAAGAGAACATGGCTTCTTCAAATGGTTTTTCAGAAGGATCTTCCATAAACTGACCACCCTTTTTCAATGGGGATGGTTATGCATATTGGAAGGAAAGAATGAAAATTTTCATCGAAGCTATTGATCTAGGTGTATGGGATGCTGTCGAAAAAGGCGCTTTTATACCCACACATGAGGTCAATGGTGTAAGGACCGAAACACCACGAAATAAATGGTTTGATGAAGACAAAAGAAAAGTTCAATTTAATTTAAAAGCCAAAAATATTATTACTACTGCTTTGGGATATGATGAGTTTTTTAGAATTTGAAATTGCAAAACTGCTAAAGAAATGTGGGACACTTTGCAAGTTACCCATGAGGGTACTAGTGAAGTTAAGAGGTCGAGAATCAATTCTCTAACTCGTGAATATGAACTATTCAGAATGAACCAAGGAGAAAGCATTCAGAAAATGCAAAAGAGGTTCACCCACATAGTTAATCATTTTGCATCTTTAGGCAAAAAATTTTCTAACGAAGATTTGATTAACAAAGTTTTGAGATGTCTTAGCAGGATTTGGCAACCCATAGTAACAGCCATATCAGAATCAAGGGATTTGTCCACAATGACTTTAGCTACCCTCTTTGGAAAACTTCATGAGCACGAATTGGAACTGAGCAGATTAAGCCAAAGCGAAGAGAACGATAAAAAGAAAAAGGGAATAGCGCTCAAAGCCACTTTATCAACATTCAACAATGATGATGAAGAAAATGAAGAAAGCTCAGAGAAGATCGAGGTAAGTGAAGAAAATCTGAGTTTGTTGGTTAAAAGGTTTGTTAAATTTCTCAAGAAAAAGGAAATACAAAGAAGACCTCCCTTCCCTCCGAAAAAGACACATTTCAAAGGCGAAGGAGCTTCATCGACTCCAACTTGCTATGAATGTGGCAAACCTGGTCACATGAAAATGAAGTGCTCAGTTTATCAAAAGAAGAAGGAGAAATTTAAATAGAAGCCCTTCAAGGAAAGAAAAGGAAGAAAAGCCTACATAGCGTGGGATGAAAACGACATGGACTCAACTGACAACTCAGATAGCGAAGAAGCTCAACTGTGTCTCATAGCAAAAGGAGATGAAGAAGAAAGCGAAAACGAGGTAAGTTTCAATACTACTTTATTGCCTTCTTACAGTGAGTTACAAGATGCCTTTGAGGAACTACATGAAGAATCTTTAAAATTCACAAAAATTATTTCCTCTTCTAAGAAAACAATTTCTTCTTTAGAAAATCAAATTCTTGTTTTAAATAAAGAAATAGAAGAATTGAAAATTGAAAACGAAACTTTAGGAATCATTGATGCATGCACAAATCATTCTTCATGTCATATACTTGAAAAAGAAATCGAAGACCTAAAGAACACTTTTTCTAAATTCACCTTTGGAAGGGATAACTTAAATATTTTGTTAGGAAGACAAAGAGTGATTTTTTAAAAAGCTGGGATAGGTTATAACCCGAAAAATCAACAAAAACTCTATAAAAATTTCTTTGTGCATTCTAGTGTTTCAAGTAGTCCTTTTATTAAATGTTTTTACTGTGGAAGAAAAGGACATAGTACTTCAACATGTAATGCAAGGAAAAACATAAATACAAAAGTTGGGACAAAAATGGTTTGGGTTCCCAATGGTACTATATCCAAAACTGACACACAAGGACCCAAGAAAGTTTGGGTACCAAAAGTTAAAAACTAAACTTGTGTTGTAGGTGTGCTTGAAAGCTAGAAGTTCAAATTGGTATCTTGATAGCGGCTGTTCCAAGCACATGACCGAGGACGACTCAAAATTCACCATGTTTATTCCAAAGAATCATGGACACGTCACTTATGGTGATAACAATAAAGGAAAAATCCTTGGAATCGGCAAAGTCAGTAAGAACCCTAACTCCTCTATTGAAAATGTGCTACTTGTTGAAGGTTTGAAACATAACTTGCTTAGTATTAGCCAATTATGTGATAAAGGAAATAAAGTGATATTTGATTCAAACTGTTGCATAATTGAAGATAAAAATGACAAGCATGTTAAATTCATTGGTCATAGAGTAAACAACATCTATATGATTAGTCTTGATGATATATCTTCAAATGATGCGAAATGCCTTTTAAGTAAGAATGATGATTCATGGCTATGGCATAGGAGAATTGCACACATTCACATGGATTACTTAAAGAAGTTGATCTCTAAAGAGCTAATAATTGGACTACCCAAACTTAATTTTATAAAAGATAAATTATGTGATGCATGTCAAAAAGGTAAACAAATAAAGGTCTCTTTTAAAGCAAAAAATATAGTTTCAACTACTAGACCTTTACAACTTTTACACATGGATCTGTTTGGACCTTCTAGAACTATGAGCTTTGGTGGGAATTACTATGCTTTAGTGATTGTGGATGATTTTTCTAGGTTTACATGGACTTTATTTCTTGCAAATAAAAATGATGCATTTCTAGCTTTTAAAAGACTTGCCAAAGTTATTCAAAATGAAAAAGGTTTTCAAATCTCTTCTATAAGAAGTGATCACGGTGGCGAATTTGAAAACATTGTTTTTGAAAATTACTGTGATGAACATGGCATTAATCATAATTTCTCTGCCCCTAGAACTCTGCAACAAAACGGAGTTGTAGAAAGGAAAAACCGTTCTTTAGAAGAAATGGCGATAACTATGCTTAATGAGGCTGCTCTTCCTAAATACTTTTGGGCGGATGCTGTAAGTACAGCTTGTTATGTAAAGAACTGGGCCCTTATAAGGCCTATTTTAAAGAAAACCCCATATGAGTTGTATAAAGGAAGAAAGCCAAATGTCTCACACTTTCATATTTTTGGTTGCAAATGTTTTGTTTTAAATAATGAAAAAGATAATTTAGGCAAGTTTGATGCTAAGTCTGATGAAGGTATATTTCTTAGCTATTCAAATCATAGTAAAGCTTTTCGTATATATAATAAGAGAACTATGACTATTGAAGAATCTATACATGTTGCATTTGATGAAATTGACCCAAGTGGATCGAGAAAGGATCTTGTTGTTGATGATGTTGTAGAAATCTTAGCGGAAACACATTTGGACAGTAAAGAAAAAGAAATCAAGGAGAAAGAGGATGAACAAAGACAAGAAGATTCGCAAGCTTTGGAACTTCCCAAAGAATGGCGAACTTTAAAATATCACTCCCTTGATCAAATTATCGGTGATGTATCTAAAGGTGTAAGTACTCGTAACTCCCTTAGAAATGCTTGTAATCACTTAGCTTTTGTTTCTCAAATTGAACCTAAGGATTTAATTGAAGCTTTTGATGATGAAGATTGGATCTTAGCTATGCATGAGAAATTAAATCAGTTTGAAAGAAATCAAGTTTGGGAATTAGTTGCTAGACCTAATAATCACCCTATAATTGGAACTAAATGGGTTTTTAGAAACAAACTTGACGAAAATGGGTTAATAACTAGAAACAAAGCTAGATTGGTTGCTAAAGGGTATAATCAAAAAGAAGGAATAGATTATGAAGAAACTTATGCACCTGTAGCTAGATTAGAAGCTATTAGAATGTTACTTGCTTATGCTTGCATCATGGATTTCAAATTATATCAAATGGATGTCAAGAGTGCTTTTCTAAATGGTTTTATTCAAGAAGAGGTATACGTTGAACAACCTCCGAGTTTTGAAAATCATGAACTACCCAACCATGTTTTTAAACTTAAAAAGGCTTTATATGATTTAAAGCAAGCTCCTAGAGCTTGGTATGAAAGGTTGAGTAAATTTCTTTTAGAAAATGGTTTTTCAAGAGGAAAAGTCGATACTACCCTTTTTATTAAAAATAAAAAGCATGACATTCTTCTTGTGCAAGTATATGTGGATGATATTATCTTCGGTGCTACTAATGAATCCCTTTGCAAAGAATTTGTTAAGTCAATGCAGAATGAATTTGAAATGTCAATGATGGGAGAATTGAATTTCTTCCTTGGATTTCAAATCAAACAAACGGACGAAGGGACTTTCATAAGTCAAACCAAATACTGCAAGGAATTGCTCAAGAGGTTCGAAATGGAAAACGCTAAACACATGGCCACTCCGATGGGCACGTCTTGCTACTTGGACAAAGATGAAGGAGGTAAATTAGTAGAAATAACGAAATATAGAGGTATGATTGGATCTCTCCTTTATCTTACTGCTAGTAGGCCAGATATTATGTTTAGTGTATGCATGTGTGCTAGATATCAAGCAAACCCTAAGGAATCTCACTTAAGTGCTGTTAAACGAATAATGAAATACCTAGTAGGCACTTCAAAAATGGGCTTGTGGTACCCTAAGGGTGCCTCTTGTAGCCTAATAGGCTATTCTGACTCTGATTTTGCTAGGTGCAAATTGGACAGAAAAAGTACTAGTGGGACATGCCACTTGCTTGGTAGTTCTTTAGTTTCTTGGCATAGTAAGAAACAAAATAGTGTGGCTTTGTCTACCGCTGAGGCTGAATATGTTGCAGCCGGGAGTTGTTGTGCTCAAATCCTATGGATGAAGCAACAGTTCTTAGACTACGGTCTTCAGCTTGATCACATCCCGATAAGATGTGATAACACTAATGCAATAAATATCTCTAAGAATCCCATACTGCATTCCAGAACAAAGCATATAGAGATAAGACATCACTTTATCAGAGATCATGTACAAAAAGGGGATTGCTTTCTTGGGTTTGTTGAAACATCTAAGCAACTTGCAGATATCTTCACTAAACCCTTAGCAAAAGAAGCTTTCTTTTATATTCGAGGAGAATTGGGCATAATTGATCAATCAAATATTTAATTTACATGTTTTATTGCTGAATATTATCACATGGATATATGCTTTAAATTTCATGAACATATGTTTTTCTGTTAGATTTATTCGAATAAACAAACCTGTATTCGAATAAACCTCTTTACTACTTGTTAAAATGTGTGTTGAACATCAGCCTTATTCGAATAGAACTTAGTTTATTCGAATAAACTGATTCCTCTGTTGAATCCTGTGTGTTTTTCTTCTCTGTTTATTCGAATAAGTCCCTCTTTATTCGAATAACCAAAGTCCCTCTTCTATCAGGTTTTGTTCTTGGTTTCTGTCTATTCGAATAACACCTTCCCTATTCGAATAACCAGAGGCCTTCGTTTATCAGTGTTTCTCTCTGCCCTCTGCTTATTCGAATAATCCTCAGGTTATTCGAATAACCTGAACCTGTTTCTATCAGTGTTGACTGATTGGCCTCAATCTATTCGAATAACTCCCATAGTTATTCGAATAAACCATGTCAGCTAGCCAAAACGCTTGGCTTTCCCAGTTGGTCTATTCGAATAGAATACCCCCTTATTCGAATAAACCCTAGCTGTAACACCTTTTCAATTTCCTGCGCGCCTGTCCTTTCAGCTTTCCAGCACGGTTTATTTGAATAAACCCATAGTTATTCGAATAAACACGGGGTTTCTTTAAATAAAACCTTGCGTGCCCAAACGTCTCCACATTCTCTGCTCTTCAAGCTTCCTTGCTTCTGCCTCTTAAACTTTTTCACCCCTCGTTTTTCACTCTCTCTCACCTTCTTCCTCCATGGCCTCCTCTTCCAGCAAGCGTCCTCGCACGAAGAATGCTCCAGGCACCAACCCTCTTGATCTGAGAAGGCTCTCCTCCAACGAAGAGCATCGTGCACGCTTCATCTCGCGCTTCTGGGAGCGAAACTTGGTTCAACCCAAGTACCTGGACATCTCTTTCTTCCAGTAGTATCACGGCTTTGACTTCCTGACTCTGCTGCAAAACCAGGGAGTTCTTCAGCTTTGCTCTCACCAGGCCATCATCTATCCAGCTCTGGTGAAGATGTTCTTCTGTAATCTGGCTTTTGATGGCCAGAATTTTCTCTCTGAGGTATGTGATCAGAACATTGTGATCACACTGCTAGACTGGTTGACTCTGTTCGGGCTGCAGTTCTGTGGCGCCCTTGTTGAAGATGGTGACACGCCCTTCCTTGAAGTTTTCAACAAGCTTCAGGTAGTTGAAGACCTATTGAAGCCTGGTCTAGCCCTGCCTGACAAGGGTCTCAAGGGTGGAATGCTGAAGAGCTAAGATAGGCTTCTGCATTACGCCTTCGCTTACATCCTGGCTCCTCGCGGTGGTAACTACGCCTACCTCAGCGAGGAAGATGTCTTCATGTTGTGGTTTCTGAAGAATGGCCATCAGATCAACTGGCCTGTGTTCATCATGAGGCACATGATGAGGGCTAAGGGCAAGGAGAAATCTGACTTACCTTATGGCATTCTTGTCACTACCTTGCTGAGCAAGTATCCTTAGGTCTTAGAGACTGAGCGAGCCATTGCTCTGACTCACCACAACGTCTTTGGCGCTCACACCTTACGAAAAATGAAGATAATCGAAACCGATGAAGGCTGGGTGTACCCAGATGAGGTTGCTGAGGATGAGCTTGACCCTGCTGATGCCCCTGCTGCTCCTATTGATATACTTGCTGCTGCCTCTGCTCCTGTAACTTTGGAACAGATCATGGCTACCTTGGAAGATAACCGAGCTTACATGGAACATACCTTCTCTATTCTGTTTGATAGAATAGAAGGCATTGAACGTGAGGTTGCTGCCCTCCGATCTGCTTCACCTGCTCCTGCACCAGCTTCTTCACCACCACCTCTGGATGCTTACTTCTAGGAACTTTAGTTCTTAGGCTATCTGTTTTTGGCTTCATGTTATTTATTTCTGGCTTGTGTAATTGACTCTCTTTGTTATTAATGCATAAATAAAATTTCCTGTTGATCTATTGCTATGAGTACATTTCCTTTTATGTATTCTTATATATGTTTATGGGACTTACCCCTCCTTTTTGCTCATGACAAAAGGGGGAGAAATATTTGATCATTTAACTTTAATTAAGAAAAGGCAGGTAAATTTGAAATGAGATTGGATTCAAATTGAAAGGGGGAGCTGCGCACATATCTGATATATATTGCCTCTTATAATTAAAGAGGGAGAGTAAGCTTTTATACCTCTTTGTGAATTTCAATTATATGCACTAAAGTTTTTCTCATTGATAGTCTCTTTGATAGTTTGTCATCATCAAAAAGGGGGGAGAATGTGTTTGGATGCATACTTTTGAAGACTTGTTTTGATGATAACAAACATGAAGAATAAATGAAGATGATAAATAGACTAAGTCCAAGTTCATATTTGATTAGCATTAGGACTTAGGATCTATTGTACGGAGCTCACATTGATATCTCTTTGTTTTCAATCAAAAAGACAAAGCTTGTTTTTAAACTTAGTTTTCAAAACATTTTTGAACTGAGTTATTCAAATAGAGCCCAGTCTATTCAAATAAACCCTTTTACGAGACTCTGTGTTTTAAGTTTTATTCGAATAGCATGGCCTTTTATCCGAATAAATGAGGTTTTTCAGAACTGTGCTTTAAGTGAGTTATTCGAATAACTCATACGTTATTCGAATAAATCCATTCTGTCTGAACTTCTTTTAAACTACGTTATTCGAATAAATAAGCTGTTATTCGAATAACCCCTCGTTTTCAGAACTCTGGTTTTAATAGAGTTATTCGAATAACAGGTTGGTTATTCGAATAACCCATTTCAGACAAGCCTTTAAATTGGTTTCAGGAACAGTGTTATTCGAATAACCTGTTAAGTTATTCGAATAAACACGTTTGAATACGCAGTCTGATATGGAAACTTTCAAACGTTTTAATTCGGATAAATTTGTTTTAAATGCTCTTAATTATACCCAACGGCTAATTCATCTGTTTTTCCCTATAAATAGCAAGCTTGGGTCATGAATTTCAGGGCCAATAATTCTGAACTATTTTCTGATTACTCTGATTTGTGAAAACTATTTTCTACGCGCTTCTTGATTAAAAACTTTGAGATATTTCTGTAAGAGCTCCTTTAGCACTTCAATTTGTATTACTTACTCTGAGTGAGAGTTTCTCTTCATCTATTTTTTCTGATATTCTGTATCGAGGGTGAGGTATCCCTCAAGGTTTGTATAAGGGTGAGGTATCCCTGCAGGCTGAGACTTTAGCACAAGGGTAGAGTGTCTCTGTGTGTGAAAAGTGCTCTATTTTGTAACGGTAGCAAGCACCTATTGAAGCTTGTATACTTAGTGAAAAATCTCGATTTTCGAGGACTGGACGTAGACCACAAGTGGGTTAGTGGTCGAACCAGGATAAATACTGTGCTCGCTTCTCTTTTCCTTAATCTCTTTATTTTATATAATTTAATTTACTGCACATTTATTTTTCGCTGCTCTTTATTGTTTCTTTTCTTCTTCTTGTTCCTTCTGTGCATTTATTTATTAAGCTTTTAATATTTGTTTTAATTTTAAAAAGAGGTTTTGTGAAAAAGTTTTATACTCAATTCACCCCCCCTCTTGAGTACTGGAAGCCACTTGGTAACACAATTAGATAGTGAGATTTGTAATTTAAGTAACTTTATTATTTTCTATTTATTTTCGTAAAATTTTATAAAAAAATTAAGTATAATACCTTTGAAATAAGGGTAATATAGAAAAAATAAATTTAAAGTTTTATCATTTCATCCACTTCTATTAGAATTTCTAAACAATGGAATGTAAGTTTTACTCCATTCCACCATTAAATATTCAAATAATGGTATGGAAACTTCATACCATTTCATTCAACTCCACTTTATTTCATTCCATTCCATTTATCACAAAATATCCAAACATAGTTTGGTTGGGCAAAAATGAGTCAAGTCATTCGTCTTTATATATTAAAATATTAAACTAGATTAGTACCCTAGTATACACGAAATAATATAAAATTCTTACTATAAATGTCTTTATCTTTTATCATTGTTGACATTGATTTTATTAATGGTAACTATTCTAGATCAGAATCTGGGATCTGTAAGCTCCAAAATCTTTTTAGTGTTTAATAATGCATAATTTGTTTTGATGGAGATAATTATGTTGAAAATATGGTTTGAATATTCTCACAACTTGATTCATTTAGACTTAATATGTGTGAAGTGTTTTATGTGATATTAAGCTTTACAATACTAAATCAAAGTGTAAGGAAGCCTTCTAATCATCTGAAACGACTTGAGAAGATCAAATTTTGACTTGAGAAAGTTCAAGTTAATATTAAGAAGCTTCTTGAAAAACATGAGAAAGTTTACTATGAGAAGGTCCTGAGAAGATTGAAAGATTGTGCAAAATAGAACTCCCACAAGTGATTACTTCATTGGAAGAAGCTTAAACCAACTTACCATCAAGAAGAATGAAGATTTATCACTAAGATGGTGAGGATTAAAGTTAAGAAGGTTGAAGTCTTCAGACATGAGAAGGTTGAGCGAGAAAGCTGGTGAGAAAGTACTTGAGAAACTTTATGCTGATAAGACTCAATGAGAAGGTAGACCTTGAAAAGATTTCTAGTGAATCTTCTCACCTTAAAGTAGAACGCTAATATGTCCAGGAAAATGACAAAATAATGGTTGCCTGCAATTGGCCAATACAACCATCGTTTGGAGAGCCCAATAGTCATATTTCAAAGCCTACATAAGAGATCAAGCATGAAGATCATTAAGAGAACTTTTACTGAAAAAATTTCTGACAAGCTGACAAGAGTTGAACTTTCTCACCTGTACCTACTTGAAACTGATCTTTGTAAATCCTATTGTTGTAACACCCTAAAAATTATTTGTTTCATCATAAATATTCATTTTTTAATATTTGTGATTTTTGGAAATTTTTCTATATTTTTTCAGAAACATCGAATATTTTAATATATTCTTTATTTTACGTGCACATTGAGCAAAATCAGTGTAACACCCTAGAAATTGTTTGTTTCATGATGAATAGTCATTTTCTAATATTTGTGATTTTTGAGAATTTTTACGGATTTTCTGGAAATGTCAAATATTTTAATATATTTCTCATTTTACGTGTGCGCTGAGCGGAGCCAAGAAAATGAAATTTTTTTCCTGAGGTTGGTAAACTTTGAACCGTGAAAACATCAATGGGGGATCTTACTAAACCTGAAGTCGGGCACAGTTTACGAAGTTTACATTTTTTAAAATTTTATCTGATAAATAAAATCTTTGTACGTACTGTTAAACAAAATTCTGTGATACGCTCTATTATCCGTTGGATAATTAATACTACCTTTGTGCACAGTAATAATTGTCCATTGGGTAATAGCTTATAGTGAAAACCCTAATCACCTTATTATCCTATTATTTTATTACCTTATCACCTAATTATCTTATCTAAATGTAATCCACTTTATGTCTAATCAAATCTACTTTTTGAAAAATCTAGCAACTTAACCCTAATTCTTGGTGACACTTTTCCCTCCTCTCTCCCCCCCTTCTACATGGCCATGAAGGCCAATTAGGAGCCAAAATTTTGGCTTTTCACTTAATTAGTTTTCATTCTATTTTCAAACCCTAAAAGTTCATTTCATTTCCTATTATCACTTTCTCTCTCTACACTCATATTTCTCTCATTTTCTCCTCCTTCTCTCTACCACCCACACGGCCTCACTCCCTCTCTTTGCCTCCATGTTTGCAAAAATTCAAAGTAAACACATTTCCTTAATCTCCATCACATTCTAAATACCTTTCTACCTTGAATCTACTTAAAAAGCCACCATCTTCATCATCTTCTTCAAGCTTCAAGTTTGAGGCTTTTAGGTAATATTATTGATTTCTTATCTTCCCCTCTCCATTTTCATTTTGATGGTCATCTTTATGACCATTTATTTTCTCTTTTTTAAGCATTGGTGTTGATTGGTTGAAGTTGAAATTTCTAGGGTTTTGAAGGAGCTTGACCAAATCCATCAAGGAGCTATAAAGGAAGTTTCTTTTCTTGATTTCTCTTGGGTAAGAGGGAGATGGTCTTCTTCAACCTCTCTTGGTAGTGAGATTCTTGATTTTGTGTTAGTTGTGAGAAAACCCTAGTTAAGGATACTCTCTTTGATGTTTGATTTTATGGTTATATTGATTTTGCCTTGTTTAATCTATTTGGTTGATTGTGAATGTATATTGATGATCTTAGTTTGATTTGGATGGATTGAAAATATGAAATGGAAATAAAAGTCCCTTACTTTCCTCATGGGTGCTCACGACCATGACCCTCAAATGGAGTGATCATGGTTGAAATTTTGTAACCAAGATGGAAACATAATTAATCAAGTGAATAAAATGTAATGGAGCTAAGAAAAATTTTAGGGTTACTAACCTTGAGAGGCCACGGCCTCTAGGCCATTTTGGGTACAAAAGATGTAATTTTTAGGTAACTTTGGGATTTCAATAATTAAGTATTAAGTAGTTAATAAGGTGATGGAGAGAAATTTAATTGATAACCTAAAAGTGAATCTTTTGACCTAACCAAAGAACAAGAGTGTGAGACTTGGAAAACCTTAGAATAATTCTCTAAGTGGGTTTGAATGAACTTAAAGTAATGAACTTAACATTCAAGAGAATTCCTTTAGAGAAGAATTCCATAAGAAATATTAAATTGAGTGAAACTTAATTAATTGGATAGTTAGGAATTAATTAGAGATTCATAAAATGGAAAGAATCAAGAATGTTGAATAACTCAATTTAAATTACTCTAAGGGAATTAGGTTTAAAATTTAGTGATGGACTTATTTAATTAAAATAATAAAGATTAAATGAATAATGTGAGAGAATTTCTCTAAAAGAGAAACTTATTAAGAAGGATGTAGAAATTTAGGTATAATTCTATAATGTACCCTAAAAGTGTAATGTATTATTTAAGGACTTAATAGTATTTATTGTGGGTCCATAAGTGGGACCAAGAATATGTTGATGCTTATCTTAGGCAAATTGTGGCATGTTATGGAAATTATATTATTATTGAATATACATGATATATGCATTGAGTCATCATGCATTGTGAAAGTCCGATGGACTGTTGTTAAGGCCATGTTGCCTAGGAGATTGAACATACCTTAGTGCGAGTGCGAGTAGACTAGTGTAGGTCATAATGTTGACCTTGGGGGCATCGGGGTACCAGTACCTCATAATGGACAATTGATAGCTCTTTTGTCCGTGGGACAAATCGATGCAAACGTGAATAAACTAATGAATTAAAGCACTTTGGCCGCAGCAGCCAAGTTACAGACATGTCTCCTGATCTTTCTCTCCGAATGTTTATGTCTAGCTCCATAGAGTAGGATTTTGATATCATATGCATGTGCATAGAGAGTCAATTTATTAATTGGGCATTTAATTTATATGATGATTTGATCTGCTATCTTATTGGTGTTATAACTACCTGGAATTGTTAAACTGTTTAATGTCTGTTTCTTGTTACTATTTATTATTTTTGTAATGCTATGCAGGCGTCCTATGCCGTGCTGTTTCTTTACTACCATAATTGGTACTAAAGGTAGGATGTCTCACATCTTTTCTGTATTTGTACTATTCTGTCTATCTATATGTTTCTTCGAAGACGTCGACGAGGAAGGTGAAGTACACAAGTTTCTTGGCTTCTGGCCTGACTTCAAGTAATACCTGTCTGATCATGATGGCCCATCCGCAAGGCTTTTTAGGATATGTGCGACTGACTTTCCTCGGAGGTCCAGACTATTGGCATGTCAACTTTAACTCGGACCATTGTGTTTATCTGGGAGATGTGACGATATCTCTAGCTTGGGGGCGTTATGATCCGCCCATCTTTACCTGTAGTGTTCGTTTACACTTAGAGTTTTATCTGCCCATCTGTGACATGTGGGGTGAGTGTTACTACTCCCCACAGGAGGATTCACTCCTCTCTACTGCTCGAGCCCCTGCCCATAATTCGGTGGCTCTAATGAGGGTTTCTTCTTATGAGGAAGACCCTGAGGAGGATCCAGCTACAATTCCTTTTCTTTCTTCTTAGGGGCTGATACTGTGATAGCTACTGATGGCTATCTGTTTTCTTTTTGGGGCTTGAAGTCTTATCTTTTTGGTGGGCTATATATATGTGTAACTATTTTGGGGCAGGTAAAGCTTTTTGCTTGCCTTTGTAAATCTGGTGATGTAACTAAACAGACATGATGTCAGTATATATATATATATATATATATATATATATATATATATGATGTATGATGTATGGATGTATGTTTTAGTTCACGTGTTAATTTCTATTGTAACCACTTATTATAAGCTTACTTTAACAAAAAACAATATTCACCATTTTATTTATACAACTGTAACTAAATAAGTTTATTTATAATATAATGAACTGGGTCTTAGTTTATTCTTTTTATTTTCCGCATCGTAAATAATGATGTGACGTTCCCTCCCAAAAAGGGGTGTTACATTTAATTGGTATCAGAGCCCCAGTTTATGTTTTCTTTGGGTCTTTGTGGTTAGGTCTGTCTTATTTGTGCTATATAATTCTCTGTGTTTAGTATTCCAAAAGGATACATCTAATTTTTTCTTGTGTTTTTTAGTTAATCTAACCTTAAAAGAATGTAATGGCACGAGGTGGAGATATGGCTGTAGCAATTGAGGCGATGTAACGAATGACTGAGGTTATCGCGCAACCAATGGAGAGGACTGCTCAGCAGCGGGAAAGGGCTGCACGACAGCTGGAAGCATCAGCTGATGCTCAAAATTTGGCGGAGTTCCGTCACCACAACCCTCCTTAGTTTAAAGAAGAATTTGATCTGGAGAAAGCTAGTTTGCGGATCAAGGAGCTGGAGAAAATCTTCAGAGACATGAACTGTGCCAATGACAAGAAGGTAACTTATACCACTTTTATGTTGATTGGGGATGCTGAAGACTGGTGGAATGGGGTACAGAGAGTGTTAGAAGCTGAAGGTCGCGCAATCACTTGGGAGGTATTCAAGAATAAGTTCTTGGAAAAATATTTCCCCGCAAGCGCCAGGTATGCAAAGGAAACGGAGTTCCTCAGCTTGAGGCAACGAAGCTTGTTTGTCAGCAAATACGCCGGGAAGTTTGAAAGCTTATCTAAGTTTTTGATATATTTCCAGCACCAGCTAGACGAGGTGTGGAAATGTCAAAAATTTGAGGAAGGACTGAAGCACGAAGTGAAAAGAGCAGTCATCACCTTAAAGATCAATTAATTTTCAGAGCTATTAGATACGTGCTGCTAGGTGGAAACTCTGGATTAAGCTCGGGATATAAGAAATCGAAACTTTGGACCTAATAGGTTCCAAAGAGGAGGCGGCAGCAACGCGAATCACTTTTAGAAGAAGCCTTATTCTCGACCATGAGGAAATCAGCAACAGACATCTGGTGGAGGTTCCAGTGGAGGTGTTGGTGGAAATCGAGCCAGACCGAATGTGGTATTTCCTTCGAAATGTTTGAAGTGCAGGAAGGATCATGCTACGAAAGACTGTACCATCAAAGGGATCATCTGTTTTCGATGTGGGAAACCTGGACACGTCTCCAGAGATTGCAACCAAGCTAAGGCTGAGCCTTCAGTCAACATTACATGAGCTGTAAAGTCGTAGGCAGGAGGCCGAGCCTATACTATGAATGGAGCTGAAGCCTCCCAATCAGAAGATCTGATACAAGGAGAGGGTACCATAGGAGGTTATCTTTTGACTATACTGTATGACTTTGGGACAACCCACTCTTTCATTTCTTATGACTGTGTGCGATGACTTGGTTTACCTGTGTCTTCCTTACCTTTTGACTTGACTATTTCTACTCCCACTGATAAACATGTTGTTACTGCCAAAGTTTGTTTAGATTGTCCTTTAATTGTTGAGGGTCGAATCTTTTCTGTTGATTTGATCTGTTTACCCCTTTCCCAATTAGACATAATTTTAGGGATGAATTGGTTGTCTTCTAACCATATCCTGTTAGATTACTCTAGTAAAACCATATTTTTCCCTATGGATGAGGTTCCTAGATCTTTGATGGCCAACCAATTTCGAGCTTTCTTGAAAGAAGGAGCTCAGGGATACATGTTATTGTCTTCCTTGAAGGTCGAGAGCGAGGCTGATGTGAATGCAATTCCAGTGGTTAACGAGTTCCCCAAGATCTTTCCTGATGATGTACCTGGTTTACCGCTGGAGCGAGAGATAGAGTTCGCTATTAATCTTGTGCCGGGATCTAGTCTCGGGATCTAGTCTCGTATCTATAGCTCCATACAGAATGTCACCATTATAGTTAGCTAAGTTGAAGAAGTAGTTAGAAGAACTCTTGGGGAGGCAGTTTGTTAGACCCAGTGTGTCACCTTGGGGAGCACTAGTGTTGCTAGTCTGAAAGAAGGATGGTACTTCGTGATTGTATGTGGACTATCACCAACTGAATAAGGTCACAATCAAGAATAAGTATCCATTTCTGAGGATAAACAACTTAATGGATTAACTAAAAGAAGTAGCAGTGTTCTCTAAGATCGATCTGCGATCGGGCTACCATCAGATTCGAGTAAAGGAGGAGGATATTCCCAAGATGACTTTTCGTACCTGTTACAATCATTATGAATACCTTGTGATGTCGTTTGGCGTAACGAATGCACTTGCTATATTTATGGATTACGAGAACAGAATCTTTAGTCCTTACTTGGACAGATTCGCTGTTGTCTTCATTAACGATATTCTAATCTACTCTCAAAATCAAGAGGATCATGCTGAACACCTCAGTATAGTTCTCCAGATTCTAAAGGAGAAGAAGTTGTACGTCAAATTGTCGAAGTGTGAGTTTTGGCTGGACGAAGTCAAGTTTTTGGGCCATGTGATCTTGAAGGAAGGAATTGTAGTGTATCCATCAAAAGTAGATGCAGTTCTATAGTGGGAAAGGCCGAAGACGATGATAGAAATCCAAAGCTTTGTGGGATTGGTTGGATACTATCGGAGGTTCATTAAAGGATTCTCTAAAATAGCAAGGCCTCTCATTCAGCTCACGAGAAAGAATCAAGCCTTTGAGTGGACTAATGCTTATGAAGAAAGTTTCCAGGAACTGAAAAGATGACTAACTACCTCACCAGTGTTAGTTCTACCTGATCCAAGTGAACCCTTCGAAGCGTATTCCGATGCTTTATACCAAGGATTAGGATATGTGCTTATGTAAAATGGAAAAGTGGTGGCTTACGCTTTGAGGCAGTTGTGAGTGCATGAGAAAAACTATCCAATGCATGACTTGGAGTTGGCAGTTGTGGTATTTGCTTTGAAGATATGGAGGCATTTCCTTTATGGAGCGACATTTAATGTCTTTAGTGACCACAAGAGCTTGAAGTATCTGTATGATCAAAAGGAATTGAATATGAGACAGCGAAGGTGGTTTGAATTTCTTAAAGACTATGATTTCTGACTTCTGTACCACCCTAGAAAGGCAAACATCGTGGCAGATGCTTTGAGTAGGAAAATGCTCAGTATCTCAGCCATGATGATCAAGATAAAGGATTTGATAGAGCAATTTAGGGATGTATGGTCTTTTGTGAAATTGGCACCAGGGAAGATCTGCATGAACATGGTCACCATTTCAAGTGAGTTAATGGAGGACATCCGGGAAAAATAGAAAGTTGACAAGTTTCTGCAAGAAGAAAGAGAGTTGATGAAGCAGGGCAGTTCGACAACATTTGAGGAAGGAACGAATGAAATTCTAAGCTTTAGAGGTAGAGTTTGTATACCCAGGGATCAAGAGCTTAGAAAGTATATTCTCGAACACGCTCACACGAGCAAGTTGAGTATGCACCCGGGGATAACTAAAATGTACCAAGACCTGAAGAAGTTATTTTGGTGGCACGGGATGAAGAATGATATTACTAGATGTGTGTTTTCTTGTCTGGTTTGCCAGAAAGTAAAGGTGGAACATCAAAGACCGTCAGGACTGTTACAACCTCTATCTATTCCTGAATGGAAGTGGGATAGTATTGCGATGGACTTTGTGGTTGGATTGCCGAAGACCAGAAAGGGTTATGACTTAATATGGGTAATCGTTGATCGACTCACAAAGTCAGCACATTTCCTCCCAATCAACATAAGGTACAACATGGAGAAGTTGACTCAACTGTATATTGGTGAGATTGTTAGGCTACATAGTGTGCCTACCAATATTATTTCGGATAGAGATCCAAGGTTCACCTCAAAGTTTTGGCAAAGTTTGTAACAAGCATTGGGAATAAAGCTACGATTGAGTTCTGCTTACCATCCACAAACCGATGGGCAATCGGAAAGGACGATTCAATCGTTGGAGGATTTGCTCAGGGCTTGCGCTTTAGAACATACTTGAAGTTGGGATGAAATTTTACCGTTGGTAGAGTTCACCTACAACAACAGTTTTCATTCAAGTATTGGGATGGCACCCTATGAAGCTCTGTATAGACGACGGTGCCGAACACCTTTGTGTTGGTACCAAGACGGAGAGCGCCTTACTGTTGGACCTGATATTATACAACAAACGACTGAGAAGGTCAAGATGATTCAGGAAAAGATAAAGATGACTCAAAGTCGACAGAAGATCTATGTGGACAAGAGAAGAAAGCCTCTTGAATTTAAGGAAGGCGAGCATATATTTTTGAAAGTCACGCCAATGACTGGGGTCAGCCGAGTTCTGAAATCTAGAAAACTTACTCCCAAATTCCTTAGACCTTACCAAATCCTTCGCCGGATAGGTCCAGTAGCTTACCAGATGGTCTTACCACCTTTTCTTTCAAACCTTCACAATGTCTTTCATGTGTCACAACTATGGGAATATATTCCTGACCCGAATCATGTCATAGCACGGACACAGTACAATTGAAAGAAAACTTAACCTATGAGGCACCTCCTGGAAGGATTGAAGATAGGAGAGTAAAACAACTCATAGGAAAGGAAATCTCATTGATGAAAGTGATATGGAACGAAAAGACTAGAGATGCAACATGGGAATTGGAAGACAAGATGAAGGAGCAACACCCACAACTGTTCTAAGGTATGAAAATTTCGAGAACAAAATTTCTTTTTAAAAGGGGAGAGTTGTAACACCCTGAAAATTATTTGTTTCATCATAAATAATCATTTTCTAATATTTGTAATTTTTGAGAATTTTTCTGAATTTTTTTAGAAATGTCGAATATTTTAATATATTTCTCATTTTACGTGCACACTGAACAGAGTCAGTGTAACACCCCAGAAATTGTTTGTTTTGTGATGAATAGTTATTTTCTAATATTTTTTATTTTTGAGAATTTTTGTGAATTTTTCTAGAAATGTCAAATATTTTAATATATTTCTTGTTTTGCATGCGCGCTGAGTGGAGCTGGGAAAATAAAATGTTTTCCCTGAGACTGGTAAACTTTGAACTGTGGAAACATCGACGGAGGATCTTACTAAATTCGAGCTTGGGCACAGTTTACGAGATTTATATTTTTCAAGATTTTATCTGATAAATAAAATCTCTGTAAGTATTATTAAATAAAATTCTGCGATAGACTCTATTATCCGTTGGATAATTAATACTGGCTTTGTGCACTGTAACAATTGTCCATTGAGTAATAGCCTATAGTGAAAACCCTAATTACATTATTATCCTATTATTTTATTATCTTATCACCTAATTATCTTATCTAAATGTAATCCACTTTATGTCTAATCAAATCTACTTTTTGAAAAATCTAGCAACTTAACCCTAATTCTTGGTGACACTTTTCCCTCCTCTCTCTCCCCCTTTGGTGTGTGAAATCCGCAAGTGTACGGTTTCATCGTCAAGTAATAAAAGATCGAATCTAGAGAGACTGTGTCTATGAATACTAATTAATTAATTAATTTAATTAGATTAAACAAAGGGGGATAAAATTGTTGATTGATGAAATCTTAATATCCAAGCAATTAAATAAATAAATATTAAAGTACAAAATTAAGAACAAAAATAGCAAGTTATTAAGAAAGATTTTTCAGATTCAAGAAAGCTTCCAAGATTGAGGTAACCATAATGATACAAGACAAATCCTAATTGACAACCCTTTTATTAAAATTGAAATTCAATTGAAGGTGAATTACCCTAAATTAGTTAATGTTCTTTCTCAAGAGACAAGAACCGTGCCCAATTAAACCAATTCCTACTTTTGTGATAATGAATTTAAATTAAACCTATTACGCTTTATGGTAATTCATTGAATCCTCGAAAGACTAAACCTACTCTCGTGATTTAGACCTTAAGTTCAATTCTTATGGTTCTAACACCTAAGTTCACCTCTCAGTATGTCCCTAGATATCTATGAGATGCAAATATGTGACCAGCAAATTCACATGAATAAGCGCAATAAGAATTGAATCAAAGAATATTCAAGATTAATAAAAGGGGTAAACAAAATCAATTAGTCATCATCAATGTATCAAAGGGCATTGCCCAATCTTAGAAACAAAGAGAACTACTCAGACATGGAGAAGGAGAAACAAGAATTCAAATTCAAGAACATCCAAACCCGTAATCAAAGAGAGAATAGAGGAGAAAGATGATGATCAAGAGCCTCCAAGTGTGCCTCCTTCAAACCAAATTGGAACCCCCAAAACTGTATTCAGAGCATGTATTTATACCTCTAGGGTTTTTACTAGCTAAAAGGCCCCAAAGGAAATAAAAAATAAAAATTAAAAACTGTTGCGTACTGCGATCCACGGTAGTGGATCATTCCACGGGCTGGCCATGGATCTCTCTGCCATAGGATAATTTTACTTCAGCTTGAATTCCACGGCCGTGGATAATTCCATAGCCTGGCCGTGGAACTCTCTAGAGTTTCTCTTTTGCTTCTTCAAGTTGCTGCTCGATCCATGGCTGTGGGAAATTCCACAGGCAGGCCGTGGATCTCTCTAGAGTGAGCTTTTTGCCCCTGTTTGCTATCTATAAAGCTTCAACTTCAATCATGCAAGCTTTTCATCCATTTCAAGGCCAATTGAGCACCAATCCTGCACAACAACACCACAAACACTGCGGTTATCCGAACTAAATGAAAAACAAATAAAAAGAGAAACTAAAATGCCTAAAAATGCATGCAAAACAAGAATAGAATATGATATTGTTACACACACATCAAATCCCCCCAAGCTTAAGATTTTGCTTGTCCCCAAGCAATAACTAATGTCAAACCAAGAAGTGGGATCAAGAGACAATAATGAATGAGGAACCCAAGAAAACATCTAACCAAGCAATAGGCAAAGGCAAACGAAGAATTAGAAAGGTAATCAAAATCAAGTCCAATTAGAGGCTAAAGTTCTCAGAAATTATGTTTCTCACTAAATTAGGTTCACTCTACTAACCACACTCAACGTATTTAAGGGTGAAGACAATGCCCTCAAGATTCCTCAAAGAAAAAGCACTTCTATAAGCTTGATAAGAAACCAAATTTCCACTAATAATCAGCATGCATGCAAGAATCAAAAGGTCTTTCAAGGGTTATAATGGGGCTATGGGAATAATGTTAGGTAGGGAAAAGAAAGGAAGGTATGCACAAATGGCTAATTTTCAATAAGCACAAGAAATTCAATAGAACATAAATAGAGCAAAGGCAATTTTTCAATCAAAAACATAACTTCACATTTTCAAGCATTTTTTTTTTTACTTTTCTTTCCCCTCTTTCTCTTAATCCTTTTCAACTTTTCATCTCATGATTTTTTTTTTCATTTGAGAAAGAGAAAGGTCAAAAACATATGATTCCCAACACAATTTTACACAACTTTCAAACCCAAATTTGCTCCATTTAATATTCTAAATGATTACTAACAATATATCATCATAGGCATCAAGAAAAATAATTATGTAATAGGCACAAAATGGGCAACCAGTGGATGAAAGTGTGACAATTATTTTAGAAGGCCAGAAAAATACCTAAGATACCTTAATCACATTCCAACATGCAAACAAAATTTTTACCTCAAAATGGTTTCAAATCAAGTTCTAGAGCACAAAATCAATGAGGACTTATGACTCAACACAAAGAATGTGAGCAAAAATCATATAGTGCATAAATCTCATACAGGCTCAAAACTCATATTTAGAGGTTCAAAAATCAATGAGAAGCACAACTTCAGAGAACATATGCTAATTATCAACTATCAAGAAATTACCTCCACTATCAATTAAAATAATGCCTATTGTCTACCACAAGAATCAACTAATTGGGTTCCAAATCAATACCATCTCAAAATCCTCGAAAGAGAGGGGCACAAAGTTCAACTAAAAAGCCAAGAGATATGATAGTATGAAAATGCAATAAGAAGATACAGTACAATATGAGACATGAAAATACATGAAACTAATGATCTAAAATGAAAATGAAATACCCCCAAGCTTAGAACTTACATTATCCCCAATGTAACAATCTATAACTAGAGAAGGGATAAAAGAAAAGAACTCATTACGGTGGTGGAAAATCTTCTAGTGTTCAATCCATGGCCATGGAATTTTTCATGGGCTGGGTGTGGAACTTTCTGACTTCACTCTCCTTCTAATTTGAGCTTCAAAAAGGGTCAAACCTAAATAAGATCTATGATATAAAAATCAAACTAACAATCCAACATACAAAATCAAAAGAAAAAGAAGAAATAAAAAGGAAAAAAAATAAAGAAGCTTGGGTTGCCTCCCAAGAAGCGCTTGTTTAAAGTCATTAGCTCGACTTTGGTCTGGTTTCTGCGCTCAAGTGATGTCAACGGAGTACTGCTCAGTCCCCACTCCTTTAAAGTGTTTCACTCTCTAGTCATTTATCATGAAAGGCTCATGGCATTCTTTCTTCACCTCAAGCACACCGTAGGATAAAACTCGAACAATCTCATATGGTCTTGACCATTTCGACCATAATTTATTAGGACAGAAACGTAGAAGTGAGTTGTTAACAAGAACTTTATCCCCGAGTTTAAATCCACGCTTCTCGACACACTTGTCATTCTGCTTCTTAGGTCTTTTCTTGCAGGGCTTAGACTTCTCAAATTTTGTGATACCCTTGGGCAAGGTCTTTTCTAGCATAGCATCAGTCACTGATTCTTGCATGCCTGAAAGCACAACATTATCCACAACTTTAGCAGCATCTATGCGATTATATGAATTTAAGGAATTAGAATTATTTTTAGAATAAAAAACATAAAAAATAACTTCCTTATCATTCAATCGCAAAGTCAATTTTCTTTCATGAACATTAATGATCGCCCTTCCAGTGGCAAGGAATGGACGCCCAAGTATGATCGGCATTTTAGTATAAGCTTCCATGTCAAGCACAACAAAATCTACAGGTATGAAAAACTTACCTACTCTAATAGGAACGTCCTCCAAGATGCCTACGGGGTATTTGACAGACTGATCCGCTAATTGAAAAGAGATAGTTGGGGGTTTTAGCTCACCTACCTCCAACTTCTTACACACAGAAAGGGGCATAAGACTAACACTAGCCCCCAAATCACGTAGAGCTTTATCAAAATTTGTATTACCAATCAAATAAGGAATAGAGAAGCTACTTGGATCTTTTAGCTCAGGAGGTAATTTATTTTGAATTAAAGCACTACACTCCTCAGTTAAAGCTACTGTCTCATATTTCTCTAGTTTTCTCTTATTAGACAAAATGTCTTTAAGAAATTTAGCATAAGTAGGCATTTGTTTCAATGTCTCAGTGAATGGTACATTAATGTACAATTTCTTAAGGACCTCTAGAAACTTCCCAAATTGCCTATCTAACTTGGCCTTAGCCAATCTTTGAGGGAAGGGAACTGGGGGTTAGTATGGTTCAGGGGGTACATACTTAGACACCTTCTCATTAGTTTTCTCTTCTTTTAAGGGTTGTGTCTTAGTCTCATTTTTCTCATTCCCCTCATCTTTGTCACTCTCCCATTTACCCTTGGGATCCTCTAATTTCTTGCCACTTCTCAAACTTAGCCTTACAGTATTCATTACCTGGATATATTTCAAGTTGACCAGGAAACTTACCCTGTTGCCTTTGTGAAGTGCCTGCTTGTTGGGCAATATGAGTTTCTAACATCTTATTATGAATGGCCAAATTGTTAACCTTAGTTGACAACTCTTTAGTCGCCTTAGTCACAACTTGTCCATGTTGCCTAAACTCCTCATTTTGCTTAGATTGACTCTCAACAAAATTCTTAAGAAGAGACTCAAGTTTAGATTTTTGTACCTGTTGGAGTCCAGAAGAGGTTTTAGCATTACCTTACCCGGCTTGGTACTAACTATTCCGGTAGGAGAAGTTGTGAATGCTTATGTCTCTAAGGCATGTCAAATGGTTTTTGATGATAACAAAGACAAAAGCGAAGATCAAGTGCAATAGTGAAGATCAAGCGCAAAAGGAAAAATCAAGATCAAAGAAAGAAGACAAGAAGGTTTATTTAGTTATAAGATTAAGGACACTAATGTTAAATGCTCTCAAGATTTTTCAAATGGTTTTTCAATATATGATTTCAAAATAAATGGGAAATTTCAAAGATAAACATGGCTTTCAAGAAAACTTGTGTTTCAATCTTAAAATTAACACTCTTAAAAAGATTCATGTTTAAACAATTGTCTCAAGGTGTTAGAAATGACTTACAAGCTTTATTGGACTTGAAAAATGTGTTCAATGGCCAATGTAATCGATTACATGATGTTTGTAATCAATTACACAGCAAACAGAAGGCATGTAATCGATTACATGAGCAATGTAATCGATTACAAGCAAGTCAGAGGCCATGTAATCGATTACACAATATATGTAATCGATTACATCAAGCCCAGAAAAGCATGAACACTTTCAAAGAGTCATGTAATCGATTACATGTATATTGTAATCGATTACACAGCAAGTCAGAAGTTATGTAATCGATTACACAGATATTGTAATTGATTACACACAAGTCAAAAGCCATATAATCGATTACACCAAGAATGTAATCGATTACACACAAGTCAGAAGCCATGTAATCGATTACACCAAGAATGTAATCGATTACACAGAGCCTAGAAAGTCAAGAACACGTTGGAACAACATATGTAATCGATTACCTGAGCTGAGTAATCGATTACAAGAATCCTGACAACGTCCAACGGCTATATTTAATGCATTTAATGCGTGCCCAGAAAACCCCAACGGCTCTATTAAATGAGAAACTTATAAATACCAAAGTTGGGTCATTATTTGAGGTTGACCTTGAGCCAAAAACTGATTACCAATACGTCCAAACGTGAATCAATCCTCAAATCATTTTCTTGCTCTGTTTTCTATCAAAAAAACGTGAAAAATCTTTGAGAGCATATTAGAGCTTCAATTTGTATTCATCTGCTCTATTGAAAGCTTCATTCTATCTATCATTATTGCTTTGTAAAGAGGGTGAGGCATCCCTCCAAAAGTATAAAGGGTAAGGTATCCCTTAGTTGAAGAGACTCAAGCTCCAAGGGTAAGGTATCCCAAAAGGGTTGAGTGCTCAAGGTTGTAGTGGTTGTCAAGCACCCATTGAAGCTTGAAGATATAGTGGAAAATCTCAAGCTGTTGCTTGGGGACTGGACATAGATCACAAGTGGATTGGTGATCGAACTAGGATAAACGACTGTGTTTGTTATCTCTAAACCCTCCCTTGTTTATTTTGTATATTGTTTTATTGATTTTCTTGGATACTGTCTCCGTAGACTATTTCTGTTACAAGTAAAAGTGTTTATCTCGTCCTTCTAATTATTTCTAATCATTCAATAGCTTCAACAAAAATAAGTTATCAAACGATTTGTGAAAGATTTGCGAACTTAGTTTTCATACTCAATTCATCCCCCCCTCTTGAGTATTGAGGCCACTTGGTAATAAGTAATATCAGAGCTAGACTCTTGTATAAAGAGCTTAGCAGCTTCAAGAGAAGTAATGGCTTCAAATGGTTTTTCAAATGAAGGTTCTTCTATAAACAAACCTTCTTATTTCAATGGGGATGGTTATGCCTATTGGAAAGAAAGGATGAAAATTTTATTGAAGCTATTGACTTAGATGTGTGGGACGCCGTTGAAAATGGTGCTTTTGTCCCAACACAAACTAAAGATGGTGTGAAAATTAATACACCTAGAAATACATGGACCGATGATGATAAAAAGAAGGTTCAATACAACTTGAGAGCCAAGAACATCATCACCACATCTTTGGGGTATGATGAATTCTTTAGGGTGTCAAATTGGAAAACCGCAAAAGAAATGTGGGATACTCTACAAGTAACTCATGAAGGTACTAGTGAGGTAAAATGACCTCGAATAAACACTCTTACTCATGAATATGAATTGTTTAGAATGAACTAAGGTGAGAGTATTCAAGATATGCAAAAGAGGTTTACTCATATTGTTAATCATCTTATCTCATTGGGAAAGACATTTCCTAATGAGGATCTTATTAACAAAGTGTTGAGATGTCTAAGCAAGAATTGGCAACCCAAAGTGACGGTGATTGCGGAATCAAGAGATTTATCAACAATGTCTTTAGCCACCTTATTTGGAAAGCTTCAAGAACATGAGCTGGAACTAAATAAGCTCAACCAAAATGAAGAGCATGACAAAAAGAAGAAGGGAATCGCACTCAAAGCTACTTCCTCTACAATTGAAGATGATGATGAAGATGGTGAAGAGGATGGTGAAAGTGGGGAGCTAAGTGAGGAGAATCTTAGTCTCCTTGTGAGAAAATTTGGAAGATTCCTAAAGAACAAGGGATTTCAAAGAAGGCCACCCTTTCCTCAAAAGAAAGCACATCACAAAGGAGAAGGATCCTCTACTCCTCCAAAATGCTATGAATGTGGAAAACCAGGACACATGAAAATGGAGTGTCCTATGTATCTCAAGAAGACAGAGAAGTTTGAGAAAAGACCTTCTAAGGAAAGGAGAGGAAGAAGAGCATATATAGCTTAGGAGGACAATGACTTAAGCTCTTCCGACGATTCGGAGAATGAAGAAGCCCATCTTTGCCTCATGGCTCAAAGAGAAGAAAGTAAAGAAAGCGACACCGAGGTGTGCTTGAAGACTAAGAGCTCAAGTTGGTATCTTGATAGTGGTTGCTCCAAGCACATGACCGATGATGGCTCCAAGTTCTCCTCCCTTACACACAAGAAACATGGTCATGTCACATATGGTGATAACAACAAAGGGAAGATTCTTGGAATTGGCAAAGTTGGTAAGATCCCTTCATCATCTATTGATAATGTTTTGCTTATTGAAGGACTTAAACATAATTTGCTTAGTATTAGTCAATTGTGTGATAAAGGCAATAGAGTTATATTTGATTCTTCTTGTTGCATAATTGAGGGAAAGGATGATAGGCAAGTTAAGTTTGTTGGTCATAGAGTCAATAATATATACATGATTAGTCTAGATGATATCTCCTCAAATGATGCTAAATGCTTTATGAGTAAAGAAAATGATTCATGGTTATGGCATAGAAGAATTGCTCACATTCACATGGATCACATAAACAAATTGGTTTCTAAAGGACTAGTAATTGGTCTTCCAAGCTCAAATTTGAAAAAGACAAACTTTGTGATGCATGTCAGAAGGGAAAACAAGTAAAGGTCTCTTTTAAAGCTAAAAACTTAGTTTCAACTTCTAGACCTTTACAACTTTTGCACATAGATCTTTTTGGTCCCTCTAGAACTATGAGCTTTAGTAGAAATTACTATGCATTAGTGATTGTGGACGATTTTTTTAGGTTTACATGGACATTATTCTTGGCCCACAAAAATGATGCTTTTCAATCATTTAGAAAACTTGCCAAAGTTATCCAAAACGAAAAAGGTTTTTGTATTGCATCCATAAGAAGTGACCATGGTGGTGAATTTGAAAATCATGAATTTGAAACTTTTTGTGATGAACATGGCATTGAGCACAATTTTTCTGCCCCTAGGACACCACAACAAAATGGTGTTGTATAAAGGAAAAATCGATCTTTAGAGGAAATGCAAGAACTATGCTCAATGAGGCTAACCTTCCTAAGTATTTTTGGGCCGATGCGGTCAATACCGCGTGTTATGTTATGAATAGAGCCCTAATAAGGCCAATTTTAAAGAAAACCTCATATGAATTGTACAAATGAAGGAAACCCAATGTGTCACATTTTCATGTCTTTGGATGTAAATGCTTTGTTTTGAATAATGGAAAAGATAACTTAGGGAAGTTTGATGTAAAATCTGATGAGGGAATATTCATTGGTTATTCTATTCATAGTAAGGCCTTTATAGTCTATAATAAACGAACTATGACCATAGAAGAGTCCATACATGTTGCATTTGATGAAACTAACCCAAATGAGCCGAGAAAGGAGCTTGTTGATGATGTTGCAGAAATCTTGGCAAAAACACACTTAGAAAATCAAGAGAAAAAATCCAAAAAGCAAGAAGATTCAGAAATTGTGAATCTACCCAAGGAATGGAGGACTTCAAGATATCATCCTCTTGACAAGGTGATAGGTGATGTATCAAAAGGGGTAATTACTCGAAACTCACTCAGAGATGCATGTAATCACCTAGCCTTTGTCTCTCAAGTTGAACCTAAAGACATAAATAAGGCCATTAATGATGAGCATTGGATCTTGGCCATGCAAGAAGAACTAAACCAATTTGAGAGAAATCAAGTTTGGGAATTAGTTCCAAGGCCCAATGATCATCCAATAATTGGCACTAAATGGGTCTTTAGGAACAAACTTGATGAAACGGGCTTAATAATAAGAAATAAAGCTAGGCTTGTAGCTAAGGGATATAATCAAGAAGAAGGCATAGACTATGAAGAAACTTATGCTCCCGTAGCTAGGTTAGAGGCCATTAGAATGTTACTTGCATATGCTTGCATCATGGATTTCAAACTCTATCAAATGGATGTCAAAAGTGCCTTTTTAAATGGTTTTATACAAGAAGAGGTGTATGTGGAACAACCTCCTGGTTTTGAAGATTTTGAATTGCCCAACCATGTTTTTAAACTGAAAAAGGCCTTGTATGGCTTGAAACAAGCTCCTAGAGCTGGGTATGAAAGGTTGAGCAAATTTCTTTTAGAAAAAGGATTTTCTAGAGGCAAAGTTGACACAACCCTTTTCATAAAACAAAAAATGCATGACATACTGCTAGTTCAAATCTATGTTGATGACATTATATTTGGAGCTACTAACAACTCTCTTTGTAAAGAATTTTCAAATATTATGCAAAGTGAATTTGAGATGTCTATGATGGGTGAACTCAACTTCTTCCTTGGTCTCCAAATCAAGCAAACAAGAGAAGGAACATTCATAAGCCAATCCAAGTATTGCAAGGAGCTGCTCAAGAAGTTTGGAATGGACAATGCCAAGCATATGGCTACTCCTATGGGCACCTCTTGCTATTTGGATAAGGATGAAGGAGGTAAATCAGTAGAAATTACAAAATATAGAGGTATGATTGGCTCACTCCTTTATCTTACTGCAAGTAGGCCTGATATAATGTTTAGTGTATGCATGTGTGCTAGATATCAAGCTAATCCTAAAGAATCACACCTAAGTGCTGTTAAAAGAATAATGAAATATCTAATAGGCACATCACAAATGGGTTTATGGTACCCTAAAGGTGCCTCATGTAGTCTTATTGGGTATTCTGATTCTGATTTTGCTGGGTGCAAAATGGATCGAAAGAGCACTAGTGGGACATGCCACTTGCTTGGAAGCTCACTAGTTTCTTGGCATAGCAAGAAGCAAAATAGTGTGGCATTATCTACAAATTGTGAATATATATATTACTAGGGAGTTGTTGTTCTCAAATCCTTTGGATGAAACAACAAGTCTTGGACTATGGTCTTGAACTTGATCATATCCCCATAAGATATGATAATACTAGTGCAATCAACTTATCTAAAAATCCCATTTTGCATCCTAGGACTAAACATATTGAAATAAGACATCATTTCATTAGAGACCATGTTCAAAAGGGTGACTGTATGCTTGAGTTTGTAGAAACCACTAAGTAACTAGCTGACATTTTCACTAAACCCCTAGCAAAAGAAGCATTTTTCTACATAAGAAATGAACTTGGTATATTGGAACATTCATGCATAAATTAACTTCTGCTGCATAATCTTGAATCTAATGCATAGCCTTGCATTTTTCTGGATAATCACGCCAAATTGCTGCATAATCTTTGAATTTTTCATTAAATTTGAATCCAATACTGACTTGAGCATCGGAGATTTCCCCTAAGTTATTTTGCAGGTGCTCCCTCATGACCAAGACTCACAAGCAACTCAACATCCTCAAAATTTCACCAAAAATGGTAAAAATCTTGGTAAAAATAGTAATTTTTGATAAACTGCGTGAGTTGAATCATAATATGATTAGATTATATGGTTAAATAATGCTTTGAATTGATCTAAGTTGTTTTGAAACTAATTTGGATTGATTAAAGTTGATTATATGCTGTTTGGAATGCAAAATCTAAGTTAAAGAGTACTGGTAATCGATTACAATGCCTTTGTAATCGATTACACAGGTTCTGTCACGCATGTAATCGATTACACACCTTTTGTAATCGATTACAATCAACTCAGAACTCAGGTAATCGATTACAATATCCATGTAATCGATTATAAGGTTCCCAGAAATCATGTAATCGATTACACCAAAATGTAATCAATTACACACCCAAAAAAAAAATTCATGTAATCGATTACACACTCAATGTAATCGATTACACAGAGTGTTTTAAAAAGGTTTCTGACGCGCGTAGAGCTCATTTTTTTCTGAACCTGTTCATCTTCTTCGTGCTCCTCCTCTGCTCCCACGCATCCTAAACCTCTCAAACCTCAAAATCTCTCATTTCTCACTCAAATCTCCATCGAAATCCCTCATTTTACCTCTCTCAATCTCAGAAATCCCCTCTCCACATAACCCATCTCTCAAAATCTCCTCACATCCCTCACCCAAATCTCCCCACCTTCTCTCACGAACCCCATCTCCATTTCTCTAACCTAATTTCGTCCCTTTCTCTCTCCTCACTCATCCCCAACCATTTCCACTCCTCCCACTCCACTCCTACTCCTCAATGGTTGAATCTTCTCATCGTTCAAAGCACCCAAGAACAAGGGCTGCCATTGCAGGGTCTTCTGGTGGTTCTTCACGTAACATATCCGACCTGGACCTCACGAGGCACTTCTCCACTATGAAGCGAGCTGAATTGTTCCGGAAGAACTTCCAGCTTCGCAAGATCATCTCTCCCAGGTATCTACCCATCACCTTCTGCGAGAGTGAACCATTAGAGAGCTTTAGGACAATAGAAAACTTAGGCTTGCTGGGATTCCTGAGCATAGAGAAAGCCATCTACCCTAATCTTGTACGTGTCTTTTATGCGAACCTGAAGGTTGAGGATAACTATATCATTTCTGAAGTGAAAAAGCAACAAATTAGGTTATCAATGGCAGAGTGGTATAGGCTGACAAAGCTCACTCCAGATGGAGCTCAGTTCTGTGGGAATGCCAATGTATGGGGACATGAGTTTGAGCACAAGGCTGCTCTTCTTTCTTTGATTAGGACTGGCTACCACCCCCCGAGTGATCCTAAACGAAGAATTATAGCTACTGGCCTCACCATGGAGAACAGGGTTCTCCACTATCTTTTGGTCCGTGGCTTGATTCCCAGGGGAGGGAATTACTCCCAAGTCCTCAAGGATGATGTGATTGCATTATGGGCAATGACTACAGGGAGGCCTATTGACTGGGGTTATTATATGTTAGAGCACATGCTGGACGTCAAGAAAAAGAAGAACTCTACTCCCCCCTTCGCCATGTTGGTAACCACTATACTTGAGCACTGTCGCATTTCGCTGGCTGAAGAGTCTAAGGACACCAGCTCCAAGGGACCACAATCAATTAGGCTGCATACTCTGAGGAAGCTCCAGCTCTATAAGGTGGATGATAGATGGCATTACGTCGCTCATGGCACTTTTAGCCATATCCATCACGACCCAGATAGTGACGAGGATGCGGAGGCTCAGCATCCTGCTCCAGCTCCCACTCCTACTACTCTTGATCTCCTGCTCCAAGAAATGCGCAACCTGAGCGCTAATGTAAACAAACGCATAGATCATATCGAGCAGAAGATTGACCATCTTGAGCTGAGGATGGACTACTCTGATCAGGAGCTTGCCTCCATCCGATCTCTCCTGGGTGGACCTCCTATTCCTCAGAGCGCTGCTACTACACCTCGCACATCCCCTGCCTCTCTGGTTCCCCTCTCCTTTGTTGGCCCATCTGGAGTTCCTACTGATGATGAGGAGCCTTTGGACTCTGACGATGATCTTATGCCTAGCGATGACAATGATGATAACGATGATACTGCTGCGGATCTAGAGGGTGATGTCTTTTGTGACAGCGAGGCCACTGATAGTGATCATGGCTCATTGCCTTGATATTTGTTTTGATAAACACCATGTATTTATTTTGTTTTGACTCTGATTATATTTCATTGGTATACATTTATGGTGTTCTTTGATTATTGGGTATACTGGCTGTGAGAACATTACTTTGTCCATGGCTGATTAATCAAATATGAACTTGTTTCCGCTTTGAATTTTTGGCTGTTTGTCAATATTGCATGAACTGATTGATATCCTTGGCATTGTTGTTCTGGAAAAATTTAGGAATCATGAACTATAGCTGTTATGCTGTCCATTTTTTAATGCTTATGTCTTTTTGATAATGCCAACGGGGGAGAAAATAAGGAAAATAAGGAAAAATGAAATAAAGGTTGCATGAGTAATTAAGGCTGCATGAGTACGGGGGAGTTATTGAGCTTTTGCGCTCTTAAGCTTTTTATATGAAATCTAACCCAATATCATGCATAAACTCAGGGGGAGCATTGCGCCTAAATGTCTATTATATAAAATTGCAAAAATTCTTTCCTTTTCCTATGATCAGTTTGTCATCATAAAAAAGGGGGAGAATGTGAATGCTTATGTCTCTAAGGCATGTCAAATGGTTTTTGATGATAACAAAGACAAAAGCAAAGATCAAGTGCAATAGTGAAGATCAAGCGCAAAAGGAAAAATCAAGATCAGAGAAAGAAGACAAGAAGGTTTATTTAGTTATAAGACTAAGGACACTAATGTTAAATGCTCTCAAGATTTTTCAAATGGTTTTTCAATATATGATTTCAAAATAAATGGGAAATTTCAAAGATAAACATGGCTTTCAAGAAAACTTGTGTTTCAATCTTAAAACTAACACTCTTAAAAAGATTCATGTTTAAACAATTGTCTCAAGGTGTTAGAAATGACTTACAAGCTTTATTGGACATGAAAAATGTGTTCAATGGCCAATGTAATCGATTACATGATGTTTGTAATCGATTACACAGCAAACAGAAGGCATGTAATTGATTACATGAGCAATGTAATTGATTACAAGCAAGTCAGAGGCCATGTAATCGATTACACAATATATGTAATCGATTACATCAAGCCCAGAAAAGCATGAACACGTTCAAAGAGTCATGTAATCGATTACATGGATATTGTAATCGATTACACAGTAAGTCAGAAGTCATGTAATCGATTACACAGATATTGTAATCGATTACACACAAGTCAGAAGCCATGTAATCGATTACACCAAGAATGTAATCGATTACACATAAGTCAGAAGCCATGTAATCGATTACACCAAGAATGTAATTGATTACACAGAGCCCAGAAAGTCAAGAACACGTTGGAACAACATATGTAATTGATTACCTGAGCTGAGTAATCGATTACAAGAATCCTGACAACGTCCAACGACTATATTTAATGCATTTAATGCATGCCCAGAAAACCCCAACGACTTTATTAAATGAGAAACTTATAAATACCAAAGTTGGGTCTTTATTTGAGGTTGAACTTGAGCCAAAAACTGATTACCAATACGTCCAAACGTGAATCAATCCTCAAATCATTTTCTTGCTCTGTTTTCTGTCAAAAAAATGTGAAAAATCTTTGAGAGCATATTAGAGCTTCAATTTGTATTCATCTGCTCTATTGAGAGCTTCATTCTATCTATCATTATTGCTTTGTAAAGAGGGTGAGGCATCCCTCCAAAAGTGTAAAGGGTGAGGTATCCCTTAGTTGAAGAGACTCAAGCTCCAAGGGTGAGGTATCCCAAAAGGGTTGAGTGCTCAAGGTTATAGTAGTTGTCAAGCACCCATTGGAGCTTGAAGATATAGTGGAAAATCTCAAGCTGTTGCTTGGGGATTGGACGTAGATCACAAGTGGATTGGTGATCGAACTAGGATAAACGACTGTGTTTGTTATCTCTAAACCCTCCCCTGTTTATTTTGTATATTGTTTTATTGATTTTCTTGGATACTGTCTCCGTAGACTATTTCTGTTACAAGTAAAAGTGTTTATCTCGTCCTTCCAATTATTTCTAATCATTCAATAGCTTCAACAAAAATAAGTTATCAAACGATTTGTGAAAGATTTGCGAACTTAGTTTTCATACTCAATTCACCCCCCTCTTGAGTATTGAGGCCACTTGGTAATAGAAGTTAGTATGTGACTTCCAACTGGGGTTATAAGTTTGAGAATATGGATCATTCCTCCCTTTTTGGTTGAAGTCATGGAAATTGTGGCATGATTCCACTTGCTCCACCGGTGCACCTTGTGAGGAGCCAGTTCCAACTTGGCATTCGGCACCTATGTGTCCTTGTGCTCCACAAATCTCACAAAAATTGTTAGAAGCACCTATGGCATTAACATGAGCTTTTTCAAGCATGTCAAAACATTTATTCAAAAAATCAAATTTTGACATAATTAAATCAACACCATCTACCTCAAACTTACCTCCCGCGAGTTTTCTCGGGTTATGACCTCTTTCATTTGCCCATTGGTGATGATTTGCAGTAACACTCTCAATGATCTCATAAGCTTCTGTTACCCTTCTGTTCATCAAAGCTCCACCAGCTGCGGAGTCAAGAGACACCTTCGAAGAATATTCTAAACCATTATAGAAGGTGTGGATGATCAACTATTTTTCTAACCCATGATGTGGGTAAGCTTCCAGTAAAGACTTATATCTGTTCCAAGCTTCCGACAATGACTCTCCATCTTTCTGAACGAAGCTTGTGATTTGGGTCCTAAGATGAGCAGTCTTGGATAGTGGGAAGAATTTGTCCAAGAAAGCTTGCTCCAATTGGTCCCAAGTAGTGATTGTCTTAGCGGAAACATATTTCAACCAAGCTCTAACTCTATCTCTCAATGATAATGGAAATAAGCGAAGGTGAATAGAATCAATAGAGGTGCCTTCAATCTTGAGGGTCTCACAGAACTCCAAGAACATATCCACATGATCATTAGGGTCCTCTGATGGCAATCCTCCAAACTGGTTCTGCCTTATCATAGAAAGTAAGGTAGGAGGTATGGTGAAGTGCCTAACTTCAATGTCTGGCCGAGCAATTCCAGATTGCAAACCCCGAGCATTAGGGGCTGCATACTCTTTTAGTGGTCTATTATCCTTAGCTTCAGCCATGACAAGTGTTGGTTCTGTAACACCCTCCTTAGGGCATCACATTTCTGACTCCTGACTCATAATCTGAAAAGAAGTTCGCACAAAGTTTGAGTTATAAAAGATGGATTTTAAAATTTCTTCTTTACTAACACGTAAATTTACTGAAAATATTAGGTAATATTGAAAATCATATTTCAACTATTCATTATGCAATATTGACACCAATTAATATCACAATTTAAAGAGAAATATAAAATTAACAAACTTATTATTATTTTTTTGACAGTAGCAAACCCCATGACGGGTCCTACTTAATAGCACGGTACAATACTAACGAGAAACTTTAACATACTTATTCCTTTTTCTGTCCATCTTGATGCATCAGAACTTTACTCCTTATCTACCCGGCACATCTTCGAACTTGAGACAGCCACTTTTCAATGTTTCCATCAATCTCTGAGTATCTACCACTTGTTATGTCTAAGACAACTCATTCCTTCTACTGTATAATTTTAACAATACAAACAAAGCAAAACAATATAACAAAGAGGTGAGATCACCTACACCAATACCAACATGGTAGCACAGAGATAACACAAACAGTAATATCATACAGATAGATCATACCGCAATTATGATCATACCATCAACATTAATCAACTATCATCATCCAATCATTTATCAATTCAATTATCATCCAAGTATTCAAAACAATTGTCATAACCAATAACCAATATTCCTCAATTAATATATCACACAGATATAAATGCTCAGATTTATGCATATGCACAAAGACTCATTTTATCAAAAACAACTCCATGGAGGTTTTCACAATTTCGAGAAGAATGCTCTGGTTAATTGTCAGCCTTAGCCCAAAGACAATCTCCCAGTTGTTGAAAAGAATCGTGTTCTTGTCGGGTATCGTCAATGCGTTGCAACGGACTGCATCGCCAAGTGGCACAGGGTACTCGCCAACTGTCCACTGGTCGACCGCCGCGCCTCGACGCCCCCAAGATCCATCATAGACCTCACTATCAATTCTCATTCCCTCTTCAACCACAAGGGCCATAATAGCTATTAGCTATATTTTATACAATGCACGAATATATCAGTGCAAGTCCAACCCAAAGGGCCAAATCTTTTCAATTTCATTTGTTCAATGTAATCATATGCTTCAACGCATATTTTATACAATACACGAATATATCAGTGCAAGTCCAACCCCAAAGGGCCAAATCTTTTCAATGCACGTATAATGCACCAAATCCAATCACAGACATATCTTTCCAATGCATGTATAATGCACCAAATGCCAATCATAGGCAAAACATGTCATTTTCTCACACAAAGATCCATATAATCGGTTCTACAAGATTTATCTTTGTATTTTCAACAGAAAAATCATATTATCACATTTTCATAGTTATAAAATTATTTCATCGTGTTTTCACAAAATTGCGCAACATTTTCATTTCGTTTTCACAATTCCAAAACGTTTACATTCGCGTTTTACACATCTTGTCACTCTTCATTTGCACCTTTAAATCACGTATTAAATTTTTTAATATTTTTCTCAATCGCATAAAAATATACGTTTCTCAAATCGCGTAATGATTTTTCATCATTTTCAAAATCGCGTAGCTTAAAAATCATTCTTTTAAGTTGCGTAAATCATTTTCCATCTAAAACACTTTCCAAATCACATAATGATTTTCCGTCATTTTCACAATCACGTAAAAATATTTTCTCATTATTTAATCACGTAGTGATTTTTCAACAGTAGTTCAAATTACGTAAAATATTTAAACATAATTCAAATCACTTAAAAAATGTTTCAACGCATCTCCAATCGCGTAGTAATATTTTATCATATTTCAAATCGCATAAAAATATTTTACTGTATTTCTAAACACTTAGAAATATTTTACTATATTTCAAATCACGTACTTTAAAAATTACATTTTTAAGATACGTAAATAATTATTTTTCACCATAATTCTATTACATAAAATATTTCTCATTTCTTCAAAAATTTCATTTCAACTTTCCTCAAAATAATATGACTTTATACTTTATTTAACACATTTTCTTTACTCAAGAAAATCTTTTTCCACATTTCTTTACTCAAGAAATCTTTTTTAAAATATAATTCACAAAATCACTTTTCCATTAATATAAATCAACGTTTCAAAACTTAACATTTTCTAACGTACTTCAAAACTCAAAAATAAGTTATACATTAGTAGATTTTCATAATACCACTATATTCTTCATTTTTCCCAAATTATTTCCAAACACAACCTTCTTCAAAATAAATTGAAGTTTGAAAACATTCTTATTTACAAAAACTTAATTTCTTAAGTGATTAAAATGCTCTGATTCCCTTTTCAAATTCTTGTATTAAATCAAGTTACGTTTCCACTTTGAAAATCACTTTGTTTATAAAAATCAAGGCATTACAAGCCTTCAAAAATGTGGACATGACTATTGAAATCATCAAATATTTTTCCTTCTAAATTGATATAGTTTTACACAAACAAAACCATTAAAAATTTTGTTTTCAAAACCGCAAGACTTATGGTTATAAAACCAAACCCATTTGTTCAAATTCATTTTTATTTTCTTTGCAAATCTTTTTTTTCACTTTCTTTGCAAATCCTTTTTCACTTTCTTTGCAAATTCTTAGAATCATCATTGCTATTTTCATTTAAATCTCATGTTTTGTAAAACACTTAGAAACTTTTTACACAAAATAAATCAATAAAAATTCCTCAAAAACCATGTTCTTGTACTCTTTGAAAAATAAACTCTTTGTTTATTTTCCTTGTTTTTCTAAACATCCATTTTCATCATTCATGAAAATATTCATTTATGAACACCTATCTTGACGTGTCTTAACCGATATTCACCATGTTTCTAGGGACCAAAAATTAATTCCCTTGTTCTTGAAATTTTTTTAATATGAACCCAAATCAAGGGCATCAAAACCGTAGTCCTTCCTTGGCCATTGGGACCAAAAATTAATTTTCTTTCCATCACCAAATCATGGCATACACATACATACACATCATATATATATATATCAAAAGCATGCCATATTATCATCATGCATAGTATAAGCATACCATCAAAATCATAAACTCATGCAAAGTATATATTAAGCATAGGCAATTAATCAAAGCTCATAAACACATATAAATTATTACATGACCATGGATATGAATCCTCACATGGATTCACCATCCATCAAATATAAGACCATCTCTCACCACCATGCTTGGTTGGTGAGATAGATCTCCCTCTTACCTCTTGAAGATCCTCAAAAACTTTTTAATTTGCTTCTTTTTCCAAGTCCTTCACCACCAAAGGCTTTTCAAATACAAAACAAAATACATAGAAATTAGTATATTAAGTTTGATTAAGAGGAACCATGGATCAAACATGGTTTAGAACATGAAAAAGAAGAGAAGAAATGAAGTCTTCTTATACTTCACCTCAAAAACCCAATAACTTTGATCTTGAAGAAAGTCCATGAAGATGAATGATTTAGAGAAAATCTCCAACATGAAAGTTGCTTAGAATATCATGTAGATTCAAGATCTATGGTTGGATGAAATTAAAAGAGATTGGATGGTGGTTTTGAGTGTCTTGACCGAATGGTTTCTCTTGAAGCACAAAGATGGAATTTTTGATTTTTGATAGAAACTTGAAGCTTGGATTTGAAGCTCTTAGAGTGTGATTTTGGGAAAACTTTCTAAATGAAAAGTGTTTAGAATATTATTTAGCTTTAGGAAATGGTGAGAGTGAAAATTATAGGTGAGTGATGGTAATTATAGGGTACTTGGCCGAATCATTCAAGGAAAAGGAAGGAAAAATGGTTACTTGGTTCTTGGAATTTTTGAGAGATTTTGAAAGAATTTGATGAAGGCTTTTTGGTGAAGTAGAAAAATGAAAATGGAGAGTGTAACCAAAGGTGCTGCTACCGTGGGAGTGAAAGAATAGAGAGATATGAATTCATTTGGCATAATTGAAGGCTATCACATGATGTACAAAGTCTTCCACTTTGTCATCTTTTTCTTTGGCCTAAAAAGGCTATACAAGCATGTCTAAACATGTCTCCTCCTTCCTAACACTCCAAAACCGTCCCCCCCTTCATCATGCACTCAAAAGGAAGCAAACAAAGCAATAATGGTCAAGAAGAATGTCATATTGACCATGACAAGCAATAATGGTAATCAATTAGGCTTGCATGGCTATTATGGATGATTCAAAATTCATATAGATGCCTCCCCAAGGCTGCTGAAAATCGTGACATTCAAGGGAGTTTAGAGACTTTAATTTATTTTAATTCAAGTCTAATTACTTGCTAATTGATTAGTTAATTCATTAGATTAAGTTTCCTAGTCAATTTTAACTAATTTTCTAATTACATAACTAATTAATTAGACATATTATTTCATATATTATAATCTCTAATTAAAATTAGGATATTTAATTAAGAATTAGATTATAACAATTTAACATTTAATTTAGTTTACTTGGCTTGTTAATTAGGCCATTATTTGAAGCATTTCTAGCCATTGATTAATTCAATGGTTAGGATTTAGGTAGACTTTTGATTTTTAGAAGACTAAATCTAAGCCATTGGATCCTTCTCCTTTAAATTCTAGCCATTAGATGTGTCTCCAAAATAAAGGGTCAAGATTGCTCCTTCAAGCTTTAAATCCAAGGGTTATAATTAGTCATAACCTTTTTAGAAGACCAAATCTCCACCCTTGATTAATTCTTCATCCAATGGTCATAAATGGTCATTGTTACTTTACAAAACCAAATCTCCACCATTGATCAATTCTAAATCCAATGGTTGTAAATGGTCACTTTATATAATCAAATTTACACCGTTGATTAAATCTACGGTTGAATTTACACCGCTGATTGATTAAATCTACTCTTGATATTGAAGCTTGCCTAACTAAGTTTATTCTCACACCATTGATTAAATCAATGGTGATTATCCAATACTTCTTTATTAAATTTATTTCTTAACCGTTAATTAAATCAATGGTAGATATCCAAACCACCAAGTGTTGACTTAAGCAATATAATTTCTATTTTTATCTACTAAAAACCTCACGAAAGAATATATTTACTTGTATTTTTATCGCTTTGATAATTAAATACAAAGATGCAAACACAATACAAGAAAATTTCTAAAATCTGTTTTCGGATTCGGTTTAGTAAGATCCCCTGTCTCTGTCTAAATAGTACAAATTTTTTTATGCGTAGAAAAATTTTCACTTTGCGGGACCCACCTGGGCCCACGTAAGGTCACTTGGGCCCACCTAAGACCACCTGGGCCCACATACAGTCAAAAAATCATTATCATTCACAAAAATCACAAATATGAGAAAATGTATGAAAATCAAGTCAGATTGTTAAAAATAATTACAGTCAAGAGAAATAAATACAGAAAGATTTTTCCTCGGCCCCGAAAATTATTATTTTCCTGACACGGAGTAAATCACTCAAAACGATCAAATATGCTGACGAAATAAACAAAATAATTTTACAGTATCCAGAAATTACTAAACAGTAAAATTCTGTTAACTATCAAAATTACTGTTTAAGAGATACAAAATTTGGGGTGTTACAGGTTCAAGTATTTCTCTCACTCTTTGCCTTTGTTGTCTTCTCCTTCTAGGAAGAGTTCTTTCAATTTCAGGATCTGCTTCAATAAGAGTCCCGGATTGTCTAGTACTTCGCATAAACAAGAGAAATTACCTGCAGAGAGTCAAAGAGAAAACAAGAATGTAAGAATATGATAAAAAGAAAAAGGTTTAAAAGAATTAAATTAAAAATTAAACTAATATTCAAGAAAAACACACTCCTCGGTAACGGCGCCAAAAACTTAATGCGTGAAATCCGCAAGTGTACGGTTTCATAGTCAAGTAATAAAAGATCGAATCCACAGGGACTGTGTCTATGAATATCAATTAATTAATTAATTCAATTAGATTAAACAAAGGGGGATAAAATTGTTGATTGATGAAATCTTAATATCCAAACAATTGAATAAATAAATATTAAAGTGCAAAATTAAGAACAAAAATAGCAAGTTATTAAGAAAGGTTTTTCAGATTCAAAAAAGCTTCCAAGATTGGGGTAACCACAATAATACAAGACAAATCCTAATTGACAACCCTTTTATTAAAATTGAAATTCAATTGAAGGTGAATTACCCTAAATTAGTTAATGTTCTTTCTCAAGAGACAAGAACCATGCCCAATTAAACCAATTCCTACTCTCATGGTAATTGCATTTAAATTAAACCCATTACACTTTATGGTAATTCATTGAATCCTCGAAAGGCTAAACCTACTCTCATGATTTAGACTTTAAGTTCAATTCTTATGGTTGCAACACCTAGGTTCACCTCTCAGTACATCCCTAGATATCTATGAGATGCAAATATGTGGCCAGCAAATTCACATGAATAAGTGCAATAAGGATTGAATCAAAGAATATTCAAGATTAAAAAAAGGGGTAAACAAAGTCAATTAATCATCATCAATGTATCAAAGGGCATTGCCCAATCCTAGAAACAAAGAGAACTACTCAGATATGGAGAAGAAGAAATAAGAATTCAAATTCAAGAACATCCAAACCCGTAATCAAAGAGAGAAGAGAGGAGAAAGATGATGATCAAGAGCCTCCAAGTGTGCCTCATTCAAACCAAATTGGAACCCCCAAAACTGTATTCAAAACATGTATTTATACCCCTAGGGTTTTTACTGGCTAAAAGACCCAAAAAGAAATAAAAAATAAAACTTAAAATCTAATGCGTACTACAATCCACGGCCGTGGATCATTCCACGGGCTGGCCGTGGATCTCTCTGCCATAGGACAATTTTGCTTCAGCTTGAATTCCACGGCCATGGAATTCTTTGGAGTTTCTCTTTTGCTTCTTTAAGTTGCTGCTCGATCCATGGCCATGGGAAATTCCACAAGCAGGCCGTGGATCTCTCTAGAGTGAGCTTTTTGCCCCTGTTTGCTATTCATAAAGCTCTAACTTCGATCATGCAAGCTTTCCATCCATTTCAAGGCCAATTGAGCACCAATCCTGCACAACAACACCGCAAACACCGCAGTTATCTTAACTAAATGAAAAATAAATAAAAGGAGAAACTAAAATGCCTAAAATGCCTAAAAATGCATGCAAAACAAGAATAGAATATGATGTTGTTTCACACACATCACCCTTCTGCACGGCCATGAAGGCCAATTAGGAGTCAAAATTTTGGCTTTTTACTTAATTAGTTTCCATTCTATTTTCAAACCCTAAAAGTTCATTTCATTTCCTACTATCACTTTCTCTCTCTACACTCATCTTTCTCTCATTTTCACCTCCTTCTCTACACCCAAATCTCGATTCTCCAGAATAGATCACCACCCTCCATTTCCTAGAGGGAAGAGTACCAAATGGCATCATTAATGTTGAAGAAGCCGCACTCTCTACCACTAAACTCTGTAAGCATGGACACTCACTTTAGAAGATGATTCGACATGATCCCAATCGCTTTACGACAATTATCCTGCATCAATTGACAAATTCCACCCACCTCACTCTTCTCTTTGCCTCCATGTTTGTAAAAATTCAAAATAAACATATTTTATTAATCTCCATCACATTCTAAACACCTTTCTACCTTGAATCTACTTGAAAAGCCTCCATCTTCATCATCTTCTTCAAGCTTCAAGTTTGAGGCCTTTAGGTAATATTCTTGATTTCTCTTCTTCCCTTCTCCATTTTCGTTTTGATGGTAATCTTTATGACTATTTATTTTCTCTTTTTCAAGCATTAGTGTTGATTGGTTGAAGTTGAAATTTCTAGGGTTTTGAAGGAGCTTGACCAAATCCATCAAGGAGCTACAAAGGAAGTTTATTTTCTTGATTTCTCCTGGATAAGAGGGAGATGATCCTCTTTAACCTCTCTTGGTAGTGAAAGACTTGATTTTGTGTTGGTTGTGAGACAACCCTAGTTAGGGATACTCTCTTTGATGTTTGATTTTATGGTTATATTGATTTTGCCTTGTTTAATCTATTTGGTTAATTATGAATGTATATTGATGATCTTGGTTTGATTTGGATGGATTGAAAATATGAAATGGAAATAAAAGTCCCTTACTTTCCTCATGGGGGCTCATGGCCATGACTCTTAAATGGAGTGATCATGGTTGAAATTTTATAATCAAGATGGAAACATAATTAATCAAGTTAATAAAATGTAATGGAGTTAAGAAAAATTTTAGGGTTACTAACCTTGGGAGGCCACGGCCTCTAAGTCATTTTGGGTCCAAAAGATGTAATTTTTAGGTAACTTTGGGAATTCAATAATTAAGTATTAAGTAGTTAATAAGGTGATGGAGAGAAATTTAATTGATAACCTAAAAGTGAATCTTTTGACCTAACTAAAGAACAAGAGTGTGAAACTTGGAAAACCTTAGAATAATTCTCTAAGTGGGTTTGAATGAACTTAAAGTAAGGAACTTAATATTCAAGAGATTCTTCTAGAGAAGAATTCCATAAGAAATGTTAAATTGAGGTGAAACTTAATTAATTGGATAATTAGGAATTAATTAGAGATTCTTAAAATGGAAAGAATCAAGAATGTTAAATAACTCAATTTAAATTACTCTGAGGAATTAGGTTTAAAATTTAGTGATGGACTTGTTTAATTAAAATAATAAAGATTGAATGAATAATGTGAGAGAATTTCTCCAAAAAAGAAACTTATTAAGAAGGATGTAGAAATTTAGGCATAATTCCATAATGTACCCTAAAAGTATAATGTATTATTTAAGGACTTAATAGTATTTACTGTGGGTCCATGAGTGGGACCAAAAATATGTTGATGCTTATCTTAGCCAAATTGTGGCATGTTATAGAAAGTATATTATTATTGAATATACATGATATATACATTGAGTCATCATGCATTGTGAAAGTCCGATGGATTGTTGTTAAGGCCATGTTGCCTACGAGATTGAACATACCTTAGTGCGGGTGCGAGTAGACTAGTGTAGGTCATAATGTTGACCTTGGGGGCGTCGGGGTGCTGGTACCTTATAATAGACAGCTGGTAGCTCTTCTATCCGTGGGGCAGACTGATGCAAACGCACCGACGATCCGGACTGAGACACTGTCTTATATTGCAATCTAGTGAAGAATGTCTTGTACAATGCCTTGATGTGCACCTGGATAAACTGATGAATTAAAGCACTTTGACCGCGGCAGCCGAGTTACTGACATGTCTCCTGATCTTTCTCTCTGAATATTTGTGTCTAGCTCCATAGAGTAGGATTTTGATATCATATGCATGTGCATAGAGAGTTAATTTATTAATTAGGAATTTAATTTATATGATGATTTGATTTGCTATCTTATTGGTGTTATAACTACCTGGAATTATTAAATTATTTAATGTCTATTTCTTGTTACTGTTTATTATTCTTGTAATACTATATGGGCATCCTATGCCGTGCTGTTTCTTTAATACCATAATTGGTACTGAAGGTAGGATATCTCACCTTTTTTTCTGTATTTCTACTATTCTGTCTATCTATATGTTTCTCCGAAGACGTCGACGAGGAAGGTGAAGTACACGAGTTTCCTAGCTTTTGGCCTGACTTCGACTAATACCTGTCTGATCATGATGACCCATCTGCAAGGCTTTTTAGGATATGTGTGACTGACTTTCCTCGGAGGTCCAGACTATTGGTACGTCAACTTTAACTCAGACCGCTGTGTTTATCTAGAAGACGTGACGGTGTCTCTAGCTTGGGGGCATTATGATCCACCCATCTTTACCTATAGTGTTCGTTTACACTTAGAGTTTTATCTACCCATCTGTGACATGTGGGGTGAGCGTTACTACTCCCCATAGGAGGATTCACTCCTCTCTACTGCTCGAGCCCCCGCCCATAATTCGGTGGCTCTAATGAGGGTTTCCTCTGACGAGGAAGACCCTGAGGAGGATCCAACTATGGTTCCTTCTCTTTCTTCTTAGGGGCTGATACTGTGATAGCTACTGATGGCTATCTGTTTTCTTTTTGGGGCTTGAAGTCTTATGTTTTTGGTGGGTTATATATATATGTAACTATTTTGGAGCAGGTAAAGCTTTTTGATTTCCTTTGTAAATCTGGTTATATAACTAAACAGACATGATGTTAGTATATATATATATATATATAGCATGATGTATGGATGTATATTTTAGTTCACGTGTTAATTTCTGTTGTAACCACGTATTATGAGCTTACTTTAACAAAAAAAAAATATTCACCATTTTATTTATACAACTGTAACTAAATAAGTTTATTTGTAATATAATGAACCAGGTCTTAGTTTATTCTTTTTGTTTTTCGCATCATAAATAATGATATGATGTTCCTTCCCAAAAAGGGGCATTACAATAGTAGGTGTCATTACTGATCTATATAAGTGTTTATATCTACTCCTAGAGTGATTTTGAGAGCTAAACAAGTTAACAAACACCTATTTCAACCTCTGATTCTATCTTATAATGAGTGAGCTTGTGAGGTTGTTCAAGCCATTACTTGATTCTGAGTTTGTTGGCCTGAAGAGGTTGTTGTTAAGAATACTTGTAGCTAGCCTGAAGAGGCTGTTGGCAAAGAATACTTGTAAATAAGCCTAGAGAGGCTTGGTTAATTAAAGAATACTCATATAGTGAAAATTCTAATGGTTTGCTAGGTACTAGACATAGCCCTATGTGGTTTAAGGGTGAATCAGTATAAATCTCTGATGTGATTTTTTACTCCTTCATCTTTTAATTTACATCAGTTCAAAAGTTTTAAAGATAAAAAATTTGGGTGTCTTCTTTAAGAAGTTCTTTAAACTAATTTTTGTTAAAATTTATAAGTTGAATCTAGTCAACTTACTGAATCTCAAGTGTTTGATTCAAGGAAATATTTTTTAAAGAAGTAATAAGACTCAAACTGATTAAAAAAAAAACTTGAAGTGGTGAGAAGGTTATTTTTAGTCAACTTTTAAAGCTTCTGACAAACCCTCTCACCTTGGTCTATCAAGCATTATTTCTGAAGTTTCTCACTAACAACCTGCATTGAGATATAGCCTTCTCACCTCCAAGTTTACTAACTTGAGAAAGTTGTGAGAAAGTTAATTTTCAAGAAAAAAGAGGAACACAATTCAAGCCCACATCTTGTGTTGCCACCAATTTCAAGATCAAGCCTAACAAGGAGTAATTCAACACACTTAAGCTGGACCCTAGATTCGGATCCACACGACCTTGTTAGTAATAACTCTAACTGATTGGGAGCCAATTTCTTTGACAAATCCTCCATTTTAAGGAATGATTATCTTGGCCATAATTACCCATTAATATTCAAATCAAATGGGATTTTTTCCTCCTATCTTACTTGACAACTAAACATCACTCCTTTACAAATACTAGGCAAAGCCACTCAAGTAACTCTCTAGACACTAAACACTATTCTTTTAGTGCATAGCTTAACTTGAGTATTGAAGTGCCTTTGCAAGTACACTACCCTCTGCTCCATCTTAGCTACTGTTGTGCTAGGGAGGAAACCACCACATCAAACCCACCATAGACACTTTCAAGTGGCCCACTTGATCCTGTTCTAAACATTACCGTTTACGGGAACCATAAACTCCTACTCCTACCATCATGGTAAACACAAGACAATAATGTGCTTCTGCAACACAAAACCAATTCGTCACTAGCCAACACCATGCCTCTACTGCTCACAATCAACCCGTTACTAGCCAACGTCATGTGTCCACCACCGTCCATAACTAACCAATAGCAACTAACTTAGAATCCAAGCGAGATATGGAGGTGGCCTCTCTCTCCAATGAGAGTCCTTCTCCTCCCCAGTCATAAATTCCTTCCAAACAACGACTAGGCTTTCGTGTAGCACCCTCAAGAGTTACCGAAGAGTGGATCCTAACATTGCAGCGCTTGGGGGAACGTGAGGAGAATCTCACCTCATAACAATAAGAATCCATACCCTGGGAACAGTGTAGGCATTTGGCAGAGTTAGAGATGAAATGAAAAGTCATGGGATCTATTCTGTCTAGTTGAAAATAATGGTGGTAAGCTATTTAGACAAAATTTTCCTCACTGCATTACTTCTTTAGAGGGTAATAGATCCTCTTATATGATTTTTCATATGACAAGGTCATGCAGAGGAGAGAGATAGACACAATGAGATTTTATTAGTAGGGCCCAGTCAAAACTTGTGAAATTTCTTTTATAACCTTTGTGTCTATCTCTCTTCTCCACATGACCTTGTCATGTGAGAAACCACATTAAGACGATCCATTCCCTCCTTAAAGTATTAGTGTAGAGGAGTTGGGTACTTTCAAGACACTTCAATCCTCAAGTAAGTTAGGATGTAGGTTGGTAGAGAGAGGGGAAAGATATTTATCCTAGAGCTACTATAGCAATTTATAGGAGTAAGAGTGTTTTAGGGACCATGTAGAGTGTAAGGGCAGATTAGTCACTCTAGATGCCTATAGGAAACTTTTTAGCATCTTCTTTGCTATGTGTGCTGACTAATGATTGGTCCACTTTAGGGGAACATTCCCTTTATAGGGTATGAGTAGTCTTGTCCCATGGGTAGTTGGGCTTGGCCTTGTGAGGCATAAAATCCTATGGATCACTGTTCGTAGGTCAGTGCTTTGACAGTTATCAGAGTGCCGAGCTTTGTGCCCACTAGGGCTTGAGCCAAGGTAGTGGATTTTTACCTCGCACATGCTTTAAGTCCTCTGAGGCTAGGCTCTTCTTACTCTTGACCACAAAATTTGAGGCACTAAGGTGTGTTTGCCTTTTGCATATCATCGCAGACCATGAGTTAGTTTCCATGGTCTCGATATTAGAGTTTCCTTCATTATGTGATAGGCACATGAGTTACAGGATGTCGAGTGCTGGAGAAGTCTAGCATTAGGTTGTTGGGTCGTTGTCCCATAGTGGAGAGGCTCATTGTCATTGGAGGTGTGACCTTTGGCTTGTCTGGAACGTTTCATCTATTATGTTGATGTCTCTTCGCATGTATAACAGCAGGCTTTTGCCACGTGGCATAAGGGGGATTTTCCTGGTGCAGCCATCGCTTAGTTTTCGCTTTAGATGATGATTTCAATTTTAAAATACTTCCCAAACTACCTCCAAGTGTGGGTGGAAGTTCGTGCTAGGCATTCCCTATAAATAGGGAGTGTGGGAAGCAGTTTCTACTTTCTGCTTCTCATATTCCTCAAATTACTTTTTTTCCCTCCTTTTCAGTTGATCCTTGTTACTTCAAGCCACCATTCACGATGCTATGTTGTTACTTCAAGTGGGTTTCTCCATCATCCACCTCCAATCCTCTTCAAGGTATCTCCCCTTCTTCCTTTCTCTTTTCCATTTTCATCATTAAGGCAAAAATTAAGGAAATAGGGGGAATAAAGAAGAAAAGTCTTCTCTAGAAATCTTTGAACAACTCCTACCTTTATTGTGTCCCTAATGGCAGAGGAGGGCTCTAAGGAGCGCTTCTACTTGAGTGGTGCGAAGGCCACTTGGGTCTGCCGAGTTTCATACTCGAGGTAGTGGGCATTATGAGGCTTCTAGGTCTAGGGATATTTTTTGAGGGGTTCACTCGTTCTCCATGATTAAAAATATCTTGGCCCTATTAGCAACAACTCTAATAGTTCTTCAACCTCTGTAGGTTTCGTCCAGGTTCATTTTCCGAGGTTATGGGTAGAAAGAAGCTAGACCTTTAGGAGCGGTTAAAAAAGTTCCCTCTTTTGTCAAACGTGCACTTGTACCCTTGGGTAGACTATGAGCCCTTGGAAATACAGTCTATGGTCTAGAATGGCCAAAACTATTATGATCTCCGTATGTATATACAACTAACGAAGGGTGGAAGACAAGAAAAACTTTATATTTTCAAGCCCTACAATGAGGATAACAAGATCTGTAACCAGATGAAGTTGGGTAACCACTTCAGCTCATGTATAAGATATTCTTTACAAGCCTGGGGATTCAAATTCCATATTTAGAGTTCTAGTTAGGGGTACTTGATCATCTATTGGTTGCCCCTTCTCAACTACATCTTAATAGTTGGACCTTCATTAGGTTTTTTGAGATAGTTTGTCAGCATTTCTATATCTCACCTTCTGTGGATATATTCTTGTTCTTGTTTGACGTGGTGAGCTCTATGGGTGGATAGAGTAGGCTTCGGTGGATCACTATTAAGAACCATCAGGGGTGAAAGTGCTTTGAGCACTTCAACAAGTCCTATAAGGACTTTAGAGAGATTACTTTAAGGTAGATCATACTTGAGGTTATATGCCTTTTTTCTTGACCCCCAAATTATAGTCTAGGTTCCACTTATATTGGAACAAAGACTTCAAAATTGGTAAAGAAGTGCACGTGAAGAGGGGGCACTTGTCAGAGCTTGAGCTACAAATATGCTACTTCCTCATTGAGTTAATGAATGTGGAAAACGTTAAATGCTCCTAGCTGATTAATAGGGAGGTGGGTGAGATTAAGGGTCCAAGGAGACTACTTCGGCCTCTAGTTCCCTTCCTCAACCTCCTACCCAAAAGCATAAGGTCCAAGAGCTTGTGGGTGAGATTTGTTTTAAAAGGGTGATGATTATGGAGGATGTCCAAGTAGCTAGCGTCATTGAGGATGTGATGGAGACCTTGGCAGGCAGCAAGGACCATGATACTATCGACCTCATGGTGGGTTCTCCATCCTCTTCTACTTCCATTTCGAGTAGGGCTTGTGAAACATATAGTCATGTGGAGATGTTTCTAAAGGTTCCCGTTGACTCCAAGGTTCTATGGTAATTCTTGCCTTTCGAGCCCTTCCTCAACAACCAAAAGTCTACCTTACAAGTAACCAGTATTCTCTGATATTTGGAGTCAAAGGCGTTGGATACCAAAAAGCTATTATTGATGGAGTCTAACCTCTAATTACTATAACAACTGAGGGAGGCTTTGAAAAATGAAGAAAAGGAGCTTAAGGAGGATCTGGAAAAGGCCAAAGAGAAGCAGTAGCAGGCAGAGGTGATCGAGGCTAGTTATCTAGCGGAGACTTGGAAGACCAACGCTAAGGACTTCAAAACTAAACCCAAAATTTTTGAGGCCAAAGCCAAGGAGTCTAGGGATTAGAAAGCCAAGGCTATCCATCTTAAGAAAGAGAATAAATGTTAGACAACCAAATTATCGGAGCTTGGGAAAAAATTGGAGGATGAAAGGTGTACTTAGGAGGCTGCAAGGCGGAAGCATGTTAGCAACTGGGAGGAGTCGACCTTAGAGTCGTTCTACAATGCATTTGCTCAAGTCTTCATTCTCTACCCAGACATTACCAATTTTGAGGGTCCTCACCACTTGAAAGTGATCATGGATAAGTAGATTATCGATCTTCCACACGTTAAAGATGATGAGTAAGGTGAGTATAGGGTTAATGTCAGTGACACAGAGATCGAATAAGATGCTGATACCAACACAGATGGCAACATGTTTTTCGTTTTGCTAGACTACGCAAGCACACATGTCGACAAGTAAAAAATATGAGTATCAAGTATCGTTCCCATGAGGATTGTATTAAAATTTATGCTAAGTGTCAACCAATCACTTCTTAATCTTTATCCATGCAATTGAATTGTTATGAATGATTTAATAACAAAACAAATAATAAAGTATCAAAAACAAAAGAAAATCTCCAAGACAAGATAAAACTAAGTTAAAGAAACAATGGTTTGGGCATCTAGGGGCTAACTTCACTTATTATTTCATTTGACTCCATGCAAACCTTTCATTACTCTTGATCATAAATTAGTTATGTTAGCCAATGTGTTTAAACATTTACAAGCCTCTTTTGATGGCCTTGTAAACCTATGGACCCTAATCAAACACTATATTTCTATGTGAATTGACAATGTTCCATGCATTGAGAGCAAACAACAAACACTTGGTATGCATGACTAATAGGTATATTTCTATCCTATTGGCTAATCAACTCATCCATACAATTGAATATAATTGAACATACATCATCTAATTCCATGGTCCAACATCCAAATCCTTATGTCTAGTTCAATGAGTTCACCAAGACATCACAAATAATGACCAATCAAATGTGAGCATTAAGCATTGAATTAGACAACCATAACCAAAATCATCGCAAGAGTAAGAAAGGATTACAATCAATTCAAACTACATAATAAGATCCATTAGAACCCTAGAAAAGAGAATTAGAACATCATGGTTACAAAGGAAACAAACTCAAGAGAGAACAACAATTTCATCATGAAAATAAAGAGAAGATGAAGTGAAGAACTCAGTGTTTTGATAGATGAACAGAGGTTCTTCAAGCTCCTCTAAATTTTCTCTAAGTAAAAACCCTTCAAAACCCAGAGCCTCTCTTTCTACAACCCTCTGAAATTGTGTAGATGATCAAAAGTGCATCAGGGAAGTTAAAATACACACTCCCTTATGTGCCCAGGGGAAGCTGTGGCACAAAATAGTGAGAGTCGCGACACCTAAGTCTCAGGAAATAGGAATTACTGCACCAAATCATTGAGCTGTGACATATAATTGTGTGTGAGCCACGACACCTAATCTTTAAGAGGAGTCATGACACAAATGAGTGGGTGTGCCGCAGCTCCCTGCTTTTGGGAGTTTTTCTAAAGTGTTGAGGGTCGCGGCTCCCAATGAGGAAGTGTTGTGGCCTCCCCTATAGAGGGATAAACTCTCACATGTCTTCATCCATCTCGTTCCCTTAATCTCCCCCTTGCTTCTTTGTAAGCTCTTGGAAGTAAGCAAATACCAAATTAGTCAAATATTCATAGAAAAAGCTAGTGTATGAAAAAGTTAGTGTATTTAAATTTATAAAAATGTATGAATAAGTATTCCATATACACTTTTTTTTTATCAAGAATTGAATAAAATCTAGCTATAACTCAAGGATATAGCCTATGAATGTATAAGGAAATGCTTGAGTAATAACTTTATTTCATAGAGTTATCATACCGCCAAACTTACGATTTTGCTAGTCTCGAGTAAAACAAAACAAAATTGCCTTAACTTCTCAGTTTCAACATTAAGCATCTATATATTCACAATCATATCCCAAAAATTCTGATTCCAAAATGCTCATGATGTTGTGGCATCATGTTAAATCTCATATTCAATGGTTCAAATTTGATTCAATGTTAAGCATACATGCCATCTATTCTTCAGCTTACACTGTCATGCTTCAATTTTTATGTAAAAGATTTCCCAAAAGATGATTGTGGGACGGATTCCTAACTCTAGCATGCACATCCAAGAAAACTCATGATAATACCCACACAACTCCATCTTAGATTTCCTTAAAAATGTCCTTCATCTCTCTCTCTCTCCACTAATATAGAACCAAGCATGATTAATGATCAAGATGGTCTTTCAAGCTTGTAATATAAGGCCAAAGTAATGGGTAAAGAAATGAAAGAAATGATAAAATAAACATTGGGACATATAATCTTGTAAAAGACCTAAATGGGCCAAACAACAATTAGCACAAAGTGCATCTTCTAGCATAAAAACCCCAAAAGCTTATTTTTTTACCTTTTTTTTTCAAAACTTTCCATCATTTTAAAATTTTTCTTACGATTTCTTACTTTCCTTCTTTTTAACATTTCCTTCTTTTTTAACCATAAATTTATTGGGTTCTAAAACATATTTATGGTAGTGTACTCTTGTTTCTTCTGACTCTTATGTATTTACAAGTTATGTTTCCAACATCGACAATGGTGGATAAATTGTAATTAAGGGCTAAAAGGTAAGGATGATATGGGTAAAGAACAAAACATAAAAAGCCAACATATTCACAAGGCTCGAAATGGGTTCTAAGGATATTCATGCATATATAGGTAGGCTTGAAAGGTTTAACCAATCCAAAGAATGCCTTAATCATTTCATCAAACATGCATAGCCTAGGATTTTGCCTCAAGAGAGAATCATACACTCTTTCAGAAATTAAGCCTTCATCACAAAATGGTAAATCACAGTCTTCTTTAGATGGGCATAACTATTGTTATTCTAAGATTCACAATCATGAAAAGGGAAGTGTATTTACACCTCAAAGAAACACTAAGGCTCAACTAAATTTCAAATGAGATGCATCCTTTCCCAGAATCAACATTTGATCCATAAGTATACATATTATAGATCAAGTAAACCACATCAACATTTAACATTTATTTCACAGCTCCACATTAGCATAGTTTCTTCATTGGAAATACATGTATCAATGACATATCAAATATCTTAATTAGGCACACAAAACAAACATTGGTGCGACATAACAACCTTAACAGTGAAAAATTAATTAGAAAACAAAATGCAACACCCCCATACCTAAAGGCAACATTATCCCAAATGTTGGACCCAGCCGAAAGTAAATAGAGAACATGGTTAGAAACAGCCCTAAGCAAGTGCTGAGACATCAATCAGCTGCATACTCAAGATCGGCTTCAGCTAGCAGTGGCATGTAAATGGGGAACTGAACCATAGGTGCCCTACCGTGCTCATCGTGAAAGCGCATAGCTGTCATAGTGTAATCAAATTAGGCTTGTATGGTCGTAGACAACCATGCAAGCTGTTGCTCAAGGCGGTCAAGGTGGTCAGAGGTAGACTATGGTGTGCGTCTTGGGGGGGGCGCGGCTGAGGAGGATGAGTTAATGCCTCATCAGGGGCGGCTAATTAACATAGAGTTAACTCATTCAGGTTCGCTTTGGGATGAATCAAGTCCTCAATTAAGGACCATATGACACCAGCCCTCCAGTATAGGGCAGTGATCAGGGAAGGGAACCATAGACCCTGTTGGCGTGAGGTGGAAGCTGTAATGATTTAAGTGTTAAGCAATAGGTCAACATCAATATGGAAGTGTCCCACATTGGCATATAGAAGGAAAATCCTCACTATAGGAATATCCAATAAATTAGTGATGGGGAGGAGGCGACAGGTGATGAAATAATACCGAGCTTTGGTATTGGAGCACAAAGATGCACGAGGGATTGAGACATGACGATCACCTATCATTTTCCACTGCGTACCCGACACACAGAGTAGGGTGGTCAAAGCCTCTATATCAACATCGCCACTGACAAAATGCAAATAATCGCACATTGTAGGAGGATCAGGCAAGTTATAGATTCCTCTTATAACAGCCGGCTAAACAGACACTCGTTGCCCACGGATATATGCAATGCTATCCTCGTGAAAGGCTGCATTAGCATAGAACTCTCTAACCAAGGGAATTACACCAGCTTTAGGGTGAGCACAAAATGTCTGCCAATGGTGATGGGCAATAGTAGCATGGAAGGCACAGACTCGCTTAGGCATATTAAACCCCCGCTCTACAAAATCCTTTAGCAATCATATTTTCTTGATAAACCAATAACATGTTATTGAAATCAATAACCTATTATTCACGTGCTATAGTGTTTCTTGATGAAACCAATAACCTGTTATTGAAACCAAATAACCTTTTATTCACGTGCTACAGTGTTTCCTGATGAAACCAATAACCTATTATTGGAAACAAATAATCTGTTATCTGGGCATACATAAAACGAAAATAATGGCTAGTTTCTAGCATTTAATGCACCCAACCACCTCCAACAGCTCTTAAAATACATTGGGCTATAAATGTAAGTGTTTGGTGTAACACCTCAAAAATTAATTGTTTCATCATAAATAGTCATTTTATAATATTTGTGATTTTTGATAATTTTTGTGAATTTTTTTCGAAAACTTTAAATATTTTAATATATTCTTCATTTTACGTGCGCACTGAGCAGAGTCAGTGTAACACCCCAGAAATTATTTGTTTTATGATAAATAGTCATTTTATAATATTTGTGATTTTTGAGAATTTTTGTGAATTTTTCCAGAAATGTTGAATATTTTAATATATTTTTCATTTTGCGTGCGCGCTGAGCGGAGCCAGGAAAATGAAATATTTCCCCCGAGACTTGTAAACCTTGAACTGTGAAAACGTCGATCAGAGATCTTACTAAACCCGAGGCTGGACACAATTTACGAGGTTTACATTTTTTGAGATTTTACCTGATAAATAAAATCACAGTACTTCTGTTAAATAAAATTCTGCGGTATGCTTTATTATCCATTGGACAATAGATACCGACTTTATGAACTGCAACTATTGTCCATTGGGTAATAGCTTGTAGTTAAAATCCTAATCACCTTATTATTTTATCACCTTATCACCTAATCACCTTATCCAAAGGAATCCACTCTATGTCTAATCGAATTTGCTTTTGAAAAATCTAACAAGATTAACCCTAATTTTAGGAACAACTTTCCCTCCTCTCTCTCCCCCGTTCTACACGACCATGAGGCCATTTTGAGAGCCAAAAGTGGCTTTTCATTTTATCATTTCCCAATTATAATTTTCAAACTCCAAAAGCTACTATCATTCTTACTATCACTTTCTCTCTCTACATTTTCTTCTCTCATTTTTCTCTCAAGTTTCTCCTCCTTCTCTCTTCCTCTCATACATGGCCACACCCCTTCCATGCCATCCATTGTTACAAAAATTTCAAGTAACCATATTTTCCTGACCTCCATCACATTCTAAATACCTTTCTAGTTTGAATCTACTTGAAAAGCTACCATCTTCATCATCTTCGTCAAGCTTCAAAGTTTGAAACTTTAGGGTAAGATTTTTGATTTCTCATTTTCTCTTCTTCATTTTCATTTTCAAGGCCATCATCATGACCATTTATCCTCTCTTTTTCAAGCTTTGATGTTAATTTGTTGAAGTTGTGATTCCTAGGATTTTGAAGGACCTTGACCGAATCCATCAAGGAGCTACAAAGGAAGTTTCTTTTCTTGATTTCTCTTAGGTAAGAGGGAAATTGTCCACTTCAACCTCTATTGGTAGTGGGAGACTTGATTGTGTGTTGGTTGTGAGAAACCCTTGTTAGGGTTACTCTCTTTGATGTATGATTTTGATGGCTATATGTTGATTTTATCTTGTATAATTTATTTGATTGAATATATATGTATATTGATGACCTTGAATTGATTTTGGTGGATTGGAAACATGAAATGGAAGCAAAGGTTCCTTGCCCTCTTCAATATAGCTCACAGCCATAACCCTTGAATAGGGTATTCATGGATGAAATTTTGTATCAAGATGAAAACATAATTAACTAAGTGTATAATATGTAATGTAGTGATGAAGAATTTGGGTTCCTAATTCCATTAGAAGGCTCATGGCCTCTTAGGAAAAATAGGGGAAACTGTTGTGTTAAAATGGAAGCTTGACTAATTAGTTAATTAGAATTAATTAGGAATTCATAAAATAGAAAGAATCCAAAATGAAATTGTGTCCCAAAACTTAGAATAATTTTTAATTAAAGGAAGACCATGAGTGTAAGTAAGAATGTTGAATTACTTAATTTAAATTATCTTATGGGAATTAAGTCTAAAAATTAATTGATGAACTTGTTTAATTAAAATAATAAAGATTAAATGAATAATGTGAGAGAATTTCTCTAAAGAGAAACTTATTAAGAAAAATGTAGAAATTAAGGCATGATTTCATAATGTATCCTAAAAGTGTAATGTCTTATTTGAGGACTTGATAATATTTATTGTGAGTCCATGAGTGGGATCAAGAATGTGTTGATGCTTATCTTAGTCAAATTGTGGCATGTTATGAAAAAGTATATTATTGTTGAATATACATGAATGTGCATTGAGTCATCAAGCATTGTGAAAGTCTGATGGACTGTTGTCAAGGTGATGTTGCCTAGGAGATTGAAACACACCTTAGTGCAGGTGCGAGTAGACTAGTGTAGGTCATGATGTTGACCTTGGGGGCATCGGGGTGCGAGTGTCTCATATATGGACAGTGGGTAGCTCCTCTGGGTCGTGGGATAGACCGATACAAATGCACTGACGATCCGGACTAAGACACTATCCTATATCGCGATCTAGTGATGAATGTCTTGTACAATGACTTGATGTGCACGTTGATAAATTGATAATTTATAGCACTTTGGTCATGGCAGTCGAGTTACACACATGTCTCCTGATCTTTTCTCTTCGCTGTTTGTGTCTAGCTCTATGGAGTAGGATTTTGATATCATATGCATGTGCATAGTGAGTCAATGTATTATTTGGCATTTAATTTATATGATGATTAGATCTGCTATCTTATTGATGTTATAACTGCCTGAAATTTTTAAATTGTTTAATGTCTATTTCTTGTTACTATTTATTATTCTTGTAATGCTATGTGGGTGTCCTACGCTGTTCTGTTTCTTTACTACCATAATTGGTACTGAATGTAGGATGTCTCACCTCTTTTCTATATTTCTACTATTCTATCTATCTGTATGTTTCTTTGAAGACATCAGTGAAGAGGGGGAAGTACACGAGTTCCCTGATTTTTGGCCTGACTTTGACTAGCACCTATTTTGATCATGACGTCCCGTCCGCAAGGCTTTTTGTGATATGTGCGACTGATTTTCCTCAGAGGTCCAGACTACTGGCATATCAGCCTGTCATCGGATCACTGTGTTTATCTGGGAGACGTGATGGTGTCTCTAGCTTGGGGGCGTTATGATCCGCCCATCTTTACCTGTAGTGTTTGTTTACACTTAGAGTTTTATCTGCCCATTCATGACATGTGGGGTGAGTGTTACTACTCCCCACAGGAGGATTCATTCCTCTCTACTGCCTGAGCCCTCGCTCGTAACTCGGTGGCTCTGATGAAGGTTTCCTCTGACAAGGAAGACCTCGAGGAAGATCCAGCTATAGTTCCTTCTCTTTCTCTGTAGGGGCTGATGCAGTCGATGGCCACTGATGGCTATCTATTTTTCTTTTGGGGCCTGATGTTACATCTCTTTTGGTGGGCTATATATGGGTAATTCTTTTGGGGCAAGTAAAGCTTTTACTTTTTGTAAATCTAAAGATGTAACTAAACAAAGTTGATATGATTATATATATATATGTATGTTGTTCGAATGTATAGTTTACTTTTTTTTTTACTCTTTGCTATAACTACATCTCATTACTATATTTTTTTATTATTTTCTAACAAAAAAAAAGAATTCGCTAATTTAACTATACGATTACAATTTAGCAAGTTTATTTGTATTATAATGAACCGGGTCTTAGTTTATACTTTTGTTTTTAGAATTGTAATTAATGGTGTGACGTTTCCTCCTCAAAAAGGGGCGTTACATTTGGGCATTAAAGAAAAGTTAGAAAATAATCTAAAAAGCATTCTTGAGAAATGAACACGAGTTTCAACTCTTATTTCTCATAAACCCTTGTTTTGAGCTTTAGTGTGTGATTCATTAATACCCATTAAGCTTCAATTTGTAATATCTACTCTTGTGAGAGTTTATCATTCAATCTTTTTTTGATTTCCTATGAAAGAGGGTGAGGTATCTTTCAAGAGATAAAAAGGATGAGGTATCACTTGAAAGAGTAAAGGGTAAAATATCCCTTATTTGTAAATAGGGTGGGATATCATTCTAAAGTTGTAAAAGGTGAGGTATCTCTGTTTTGAGGCTCAAGCACAAGGGTGAGGCATCCCAAGGTGTGTTGAGTGCTCTTGATTGTAAAAGTTTTTCAAGCACCTGTGAAGCTTGAAGAGTTGAAGGCTCTAGCACAAAGGTGAGATATCCCAAGGAGTGAGGAGTGATCTTACTTGTACAAAGAGTTTCCTAGCACTCGTGAAGTCTAGGAGATAGTGAAGAAAGTCTCAAGTTAAGCTTGGGGACTGGATGTAGGCCATAAGTCGTTGGTGGCTGAACCAGGATAAACTCTTATGTTTGTTATTCTCAACTCTATCTCATTTACATTTGTGCTTTAATTATATATGCTTGAGTTGAACTTGATATTTAACTTATTTGCTTGATTTATCCTATAACCCAAGTTGTATTTGAGTAATCTATATTTGTTGTACATTTGTTATGTCTAACACCCTTGCTTGGGTATTACATTTCAGACCAACACTTTTTCCTTATTTTAAAACTTTACTCAAACCATAGTTAAGGTTTGTTATAAAATACGGGTTTAAAAATTCTTTTTTCGTGAATAACATATACTCAACAGAACATGAATAAACTCAAGATATAAAGAACTGAACAAAACATTCCACACACACACACACACACACACACACATATACGTAAGAAATTGAATAAAACATAAGTACTTAAGATTTACATACCAAAAGAAACATAAAACAACTTAACAACATAAACTTAAACTAGCCCAAGTTCATTACACCTAAGGGAAGGGTCCTCCTCTGAATCCTCCTCAGGATCTTCTTCAGATTCCTCAAAAGACAAGTCCCCCAGCCGGGGCAAGTCTCGACGGGCAGGAGTCCGAGCAGAAGACACCTCGGAATTCTCCCTAGGAGAATAGTGAAGGTCGCCCCACAAATCCTTTAAAGGCATATAAAACTCTAGATAAACTGAAGCAGAAAGAGAAAAAGTAGTGACCCCATGATGGGTTCTACTCATGGATAGAGTAACATCTCCACGATACTCTACCCACTCCGTATCCAGATGGATACACTAGACATCAGTGCCTCTAAGAAACTGGACTCTCACGTAACCCAGTAGGTCTCTCCTCGCTGCCATTGCAGTCTTCAAAGAGCATAGACATAAAATAGAATAAGCAGAACAAAAATAACATAAAGAGGTGAGATCCACTACATCACATACCAGCATGGTAGCAAGAAATAACAATAACAATAACAATAAAGTCACAGAGTATAGAAATAACAATTACAGTCATGATATTTATCAGTAAATAATTCAACAATATATCAGCAGGTAATTCAATAATATAAATGTATCACAACAAAATGTTCAATGACTATGCAAATGCACAATGAAATGATACCTACTCCACGGAGTTAAAACTAAACATCGGAGAGAATGATCAAGGAGTCATGTCTATATATCGTTAGCCTCAAATAAAGTGCTTTCAAATATATCAGTATGCGCAACATGGCTTATACAAGACACTTTCAACTGGATCAGGAATAGGAATAGTGTCTCATCGAGATCGTCAGTGTGTTGCATAGTCACCACGACCCAGTGGAACTACCAACTATACACTTGTGGGATACCCGCGCCCTGACGCCTCCTAGGTCATTCATAGACCTTCACTATGCAATTCGCACTCGCACAAAGGTGTAATTCATCTCTTAGGCATACAACTTTAACAATAAGTCATTTCGACTTTCACAATGCATGATCATATGACATAGATAAAACAATACTTATTAACAGCATAAATTCCACTAAAAGGAGCCACAATAGGGCTTAAGTCAACCACTGGCATCTCTGGGTCTAGTACATCGGCCTGACAGCAAACTATTATTTTTCTCAAACGTAAAACATTTTCACTGAATTTTCATAAGCGTGCAACACTTTTTGTCATTTTACAAAACCACGAAACATCTTTACATCGATTTTCAAACGCATAAACACTTTAAAACATTTTCTCAATCGCGTAAACATTTTGAAGCATTTTCTATCTCTTAGCTGTTGTGTGGTTGTTCAAATAAACTCAATAACCAGTTATATGAAATACTCTAACCGGTTATTTGTGAAGTCAGAAGGAGCTCACATTGCTGCACCCTTGGATAAATGGTTATGCCCTTGTGGATAACCAGTTATTTTTGTATTTGAGAAAAATCACAGCCATTGTGATAATTGAATAACCAGTTATGACTTCTTCATAATCGGTTATTTGTATGTTCTAGAGAGCACCACACCCATTCAATTACTTAATAATCGGCTAAGAGCTTTTCTTAATCTGTTATTTTAGCTTGGCAGAGCAATACCAGCGTTCCATCCGCTTCCAATGACCAAATAACTGATTATTAGCTTTTCACAATTGGTTATTTCATCACCAGAAATAGAAATTCAACAAGAATTCAACCTTTTAAAACACCAACTCAAGCCATCTTGAGGATCATCTTAGCTTGGCCTTATTTTCATTCACTTTAAACACCATAAATGCATCCCAAAAATAAATTTTTCTTCTTCTAGAAGTACTAGAATGCAATTTCTTCAGCAAGAACTTGAGATTGGAAGATTGGCGGACTTAAGCATGGATCAAGCACCTGCAAAAAAAACTTGGGGGAAACTCCAACGCTCAAGTCAGTATTAGATTCAAGAGATAAAAATATAAGAAAAATTATGCAGCAAATTATTATGCAATAGGGCATTATGCAGCAAGGCTGTTTTTCAAATTAAATGCATGATTGGTCCAATATACCAAGTTCAGTTCTTATATAAAAGAATGCTTCTTTATTTAAAGGTTTAGTGAAGATGTCAACTAGTTGTTTTGTGGTTTCAACAAACTCAAGCATGCAATCACCTTTTTGAATATGATCTCTAATGAAGTGATACATTATTTCTATGTGTTTTGTTCTTGAGTGCAAAATGAGATTTTTAGATAAATTGATTGTACTAATGTTATTACATCTTATAGGGATGTGATCAAGCTCAAGTCCATAGTCTAGAAGTTGTTACTTCATCCAAAGGATTTGAGCACAATAACTCCCAACTGCAACATATTTAGCTTCAGCAGTAGATAATGCCACACTATTTTGTTTCTTGCTATGCCAAGAAACTAGTGAGCTTCTAAACAAGTGGCATGTCCTACTAGTACTTTTCCTATCCATTTTGCATCCAGTAAAATCAGAATCGAAACAACCAATTAGGCTATATGAGGCACCCTTAGGGTACCACAAACCCATTTGTGAAGTACCTATTAGATATCTTATGATTCTTTTTACAGCACATAGATGTAATTCTTTAGGATTTGCTTGAAACGTAGCATATATGTACACACTAAACATAACATTTGGCCTACTTGTTGCAAAATAAAGGAGTAAGCCAATCATACCTCTTTATTTTGAGATTTTTATAGATTTACCTCCTTCATCCTTGTCCAAATAATAAGAAGTGCCCATTGTGTAGCCATATGCTTGGCATAGTCCATTTCAAACTTCTTGAGCAGCTCCTTGCAATACTTGGATTGACTTATGAAAATCCCATCCCTTGTTTGCTTGATTTGGAGACTAAGGAAGAAGTTTAGCTCGCCCATCGTAGACATCTCAAGCTCATTTTGTATAATGTTAGCAAACTCATTACAAAGAGACCTATTAGTAGCACCTAATATAATATCATCAATATGTATTTGAACAAGAAGTATATCATGCTTTTTATGCTTAATAAAGAGAGTAGCGTCAACCTTGCCTCTAGAGAAGCCTTTTTCCAAAAGGAACTTGCTCAACCTTTCATACGAAACTCTAGGAGCTTGTTTTAAGCCATACAAGACCATTTTCAATTTAAAGACATGGTTAGACAGTTCAAAGTTTTCATAACCAAGAAGTTGTTCCAGATACACCTCTTCTTGTATAAAACCATTTAAGAAAGCACTTTTAACATTCATTTGATAAAGTTTGAAATCCATGATGCATGCATATGCAAATAGCATTCTTATGGCCTCTAATCTAGCTACGAGAGCATATGTTTCTTCATAATCTATGCCTTCTTCCTGGTTATAATATTTAGCAACAAGCTTAGCTTTGTTTCTTATTATTAAGCTCGTTTCATCAAGTTTGTTCCTAAAGACCCATTTGGTGCTAATTATGGGATGATCATTGGGCATTAGAACTAATTCCAAAACTTGATTTCTCTCAAATTGGTTTAGTTCATCTTGCATGACCAAGATCCAATTTTCATCATTAATGGCCTCATTTATGTATTTAGGTTTAACTTGAGAGACAAAAGTCATATGATTACATGCATTTCTAAGAGATTTATGAGTAGTTACCCCTTTTGATACCTATCACCTTATCAAGAGGATGATATCTTGATGTTCTCCATTCCTTGGAAGGTCCATGATTTGTGAATCCTCTTGCCTTGAAGGGTCAAATGGGCTTTCTTCTTGCTTCTTGCTTTCTTTCTCTTGGTTCTCCAAGTGTGTTCTTGACAAGATTTCTGCAACATCATCAACCAAGTCCTTTCTCGAGCCATTTGGGTTAGTTTCATTAAAATAACATGAATGAACTCTTCAATGGTCATAGTTCTTTTATTATAAACTCTAAAAGATTTACTATGCTTGAAATAGCCAAGAAATATTCCTTCATCAGACTTAGTATTAAACTTCCCTATGTTATCCTTTCCATTGTTTAAAACAAAGCATTTGCATCCAAAAATAAGAAAGTATAAAACATTTGACTTTCTTTCCTTGTACAACTTATAGGTGGTTTTCTTTAAAATTAGCCTTATTAGGGCCCTATTCATAACATAACAAGTGATGTTTACTGCATCCACCTAAAAGCACTTAGGAAGGTTAGTCTCATTAAGCATAGTTTTTGCCATTTCTTCTAAAGATTGATTTTTCCTTTCTATAACCCCATTTTATTGTTGAGTTCTTGGGGCAAAAAAATTATGCTCAATGGCATGTTCATCATAAAAGGTTTCAAAATCATGATTTTCAAACTCACCACCACGATCATTTCTTATGGATGCAATGCAAAAACCTTTTTCATTTTGGAAACTTTGGCAAGTCTTTTGAATGATTGAAAAGCATCATTTTTGTGAGATAAGAATAATGTCCATGTAATCCTAGAAAATTCATCCACAATCACTAATGCGTAGTAATTCCCACTAAAGCTCATAGTTCTAGAGGAACCAAAAAGATCCATGTGCAAAAGTTGTAAAGGTCTAGAAGTTGAAACCATATTTTTAGCTTTAAAAGAGACCTTTACTTGCTTTCCCTTTTGAAATGTATCACAAAGTTTATCTTTTTCAAATTTAAGTTTTAGAAGTCCAATTACTAGTTCTTTTGAGACCAACTTATTTAAGTGATGCATGTAAATATGAGCAATTTTTCTATGCCATAACCATGAATTATCTTCTTTACTCATAAAACATTTAGCATCATATGAGGATATATCATCAAGGCTTATCATGTATATGTTATTGACCTTATAATCAACAAACTTAACTTGCTTATCATTTTTTCCTTTAATTATGCAACAATTTGAATTAAATATAACTCTATTTCCTTTATCACATAATTAACTAATGCTAAGCAAATTATGTTTAAGCCTTTTTACAAGTAAAACATTATTAATAGAAGAAGAAGGGATTTTACTAACTTTGGTAACTCCAAGGATCTTCCATTTGTTGTTGTCACCATATGTTACATGTCCATTCTTCTTTGGGACAAGGAGGGAGAACTTGGAGCCATCACTGGTCATGTGCTTGGAGCATCCACTTTCAAGATACTAACTTGAGCTTTTGGTCTTCAAGCACATCTACAATATACATTTAAATTTTAACCTTTGGTACTCAAATTTTCTTGGGTCCTTGTGTGTTAGATTTAGGCATGGTGCCCTTAGGGACCTAAACCATTTTAGTCCCAACCTTGGTGTTTATATTCTTCCTAACATTGTATGTTGAGGAACTATGCCCTTTCCTCCCACAATGAAAGTATTTGATAAAGGAGCTACTTGAAGTACTTGAGGAAACAAATAGATTCTTGAGAAACTTTTATTAGTTATTGGGATTATACCCTAAACTGATCTTTTGAAAAGCACATCTTTATTTCCCTAGCAACACATTCAAGTTGTTTCTTCCAAATGTAAATTTTGAAAGAGTATTTTTCAAATCTTCAATTTCATTTTCAAATGTTTTACATGATGAGATGACGAGGGTGTCAGTGCATTATCATAGGAAGAACAAATCATGCATGATAAGTTAGCATCAATAAGTCCTAAGGTCTTATTCTCAATTTTGAGCTCATTAATCTCTTCATTTAAAATAGAAATTTTGTTTACCAAAAAGGAGATTATTTTGTTAGAAGATAAAGCCATTTTAGTGAGCCTCATGGATTCATCATGCAACTCTTCAAAAGCATCTTGTAATTCACTATAATAAGGTGAAAAGTCTAGGTTAGAAGAAGTTACCTTGGTGTCATTTTCTTCTTCTTTTTCTCCTTTAGCCATGAGACATAGATGAACTTCTTTATTTTCTGAACTATAGGTAGAATTCATATCATTGTCCTCCCATGCTATGTAGGCTCTCATTCCTTTCTTTTCTTTTGAGGGTATCCTTTCAAATTTCTCTGCCTTCTTTTGATAGACGGGACACTCCATCTTCATGTGCTCCAATTTTTCGCATTCATAGCACGTTGGAGTAGATGAGGTTCTTTCCCATTTATGATAGGCCTTCTTAAGAGGGAAAGATGGTCTTCTTTGAATTTCTTTCTTCTTAAGGAATCTTTCGAACTTTCTCACAAGGAGACTAAGATTCTCCTCATTTAGCTCAAGGTTTTCTATTCCATCTCCATCATCGTCTTCAATTGTAGAAAAGGTGGCTTTGAGTGCAATTATAACACCCCGATTTTTCATTTTTCTTGATATTTATGAGTTTTATAATATTTAGGAATTTTTGAATTTTTGAGAATTTTTAATTTATTTTGATTATTTTAATATTATTTTAAGCTGTATGTGTGTTTGAGGCAAATCCGAAAAATAAAAATTTTTCTCAGACCCGAAAGTTTCAGACTATTGATGCAGGGCTGGGGGAACTTACTAAACCCCAAACCAGAAACAGTTGGTAAAAATTTTCATTATCTGAGTTTTTGTTACATTGTATTATCCATTGGATAATGTTATTATTCATTGGATAATATTATTGTTTATTGGATAATGCTATTATCTGTTGTGTAATGTTATTATTCATTGGATAATAATAACAGTATCTATTATCCATTGGGTAATATCTTTTGGAAAATATCTTTTGGAAAATATCTTTTAGAAAATATCTTGAGATTAGTCAACTAAAGAGGCTATGACTTTTATGATGGACCAATAGAAAACAAGTTTGGAGGAGAAGCTTTGCATATCCACCATTGATCTAATCAATGGTTGTGAGGGCAAGCTTAGTTAAGAAGCTTAGGATATCTACCCTTGATCTAATCAATGGATGAGATGAGTTAAGTGTAAACTTAGTAGAGAAGTTTTGGATATCCACCTTTGATTTAACCAATGGTTGTGATGGCTTGTAGCAAAACAAAATATCTCTTTCTCTCTCCATGAAGGCCCACGGTCATAAGGCTCAAAAGTGATCAAAGTTGATTTATCTATCACATTCTAAAAGCTATCATCTTTTCTCTCAAACCTAAACACCATTTTCTCTCACTTTTTCTCATTTTCTCTCCACTAGCTCACTGACTTGGTGCCTAAAAACACCTTCCAATCACTTATAATTTAAACCAACTATACTTTTTGATCCTAAACTTCATTCTAAGCAACTTTCATGTTGTGATCAAGACCTAATTCCATCATCTTCAAGCTTGATTTTAAATTCAAGTTCTAGGGTTCTAAGGTGAAGTTCTTGGTTTTTCATTTCTTATTTGATTCTTGAAATTCTAAGATCATATTTGATCTATGGTTACCTTAATCAAACTTTAAATGTTAATTTTTATGTGTTTGTTTGGATTTCAAGAGACTACTTGGTTGTGGAAGTTAATATAAAGGATCATACAAGGAGCTTAAGAAGCTACATCTAAGGTAAGAGGGAAATTAACCTCATCAACTAATTATGGTGGTGAAGAGCAAAATTTGTATGAAGGTGATGAATTCATATGAGGATTATTCACATTATTTGTATGATTTTGTGATTTGTGTTTAATTGTTTTATGTGATTTATTTCTTTGATATTATGCATGAATTTGATATAGAAGGATTATGATGTTTTATGTATGTTGTATAATATAAATTCTGATTAAGAGGAAAAAGAATTTTTAGTTCCAAAGACCATGAGGCTCACGGCCTCTATGCCCACAAATAGGTAATCCATTACAAAAATGATTTATTAAATGATAACCTAGAGGATTAGTGGTAATGAATTTAATTAAAGAATTACAAAATAAAAAATGAAAATGGATATATTTTTATCACTAATTAAAATGTGATTTTTGGCCAACATAGTGAAAAATAGGATTGGGAATTAAGTTTGAAACTTAAAGTATTTTATTTAAGAAGATTTTTAATATGGAAGATGGAAAAGGTTTTATTTAATTAAAATAAACGTAAGTTTTGGAAAGGATATTAGAAAATATTATTTAGAGGAGTTTTAGCAAGAAAATTATTTTTAATGATAATTTGGTGTTTAAAATACTTTATTTAAGAAAGTTTTATTAAGAGTAAAGAATAAAATTTTTGAGATATCTTGAATTAATTTAGATGATATAAGTTTTAGTGGAAAACATTAGAAAATATTATTTGGAGGAGGTTTAGTATAAAAATGTTAGAAATATTATTTAAAGGTGATTTATTAAGGAAATAATGAAATTAAAGTCCAATTTTGATATTAAATGAGAAAAGTTTTAATTTGAGCTTAGAATATTGAGAAAATGTTTTACGCGATTGAAAATACGTAGAAAAACTCTTACGCGATTTAAAAATGATGATTTTTAGCTACGCAATTGAGAAAACATTTTAAAATCTCTATGCAATTGAGAAAACATTGAAAAATTGTTATGCAATTTGAAAACGTAACAGAAGTGTTACGCGATTGTGAAAATACGATAAAAATGCTACGTGATTGAGAAATACAGTAATTTATTGTCAAGCTGATGTATTGAACCCAAATATATATTAAAGCATGGTTATAGCCGGTAGTGGCTTGTGATATTGCATTAAGTCATTGGTCATGCATTATTTGTCAGACGATGTCTGTTAAGGCTATTGTTGCCTAGGAATTGAATTACACCTTGTGCGGGTGCGAATTGCGTAGTGAAGGTCTATAATGGATCTTGGAGGCGTCGGGACGTGGAATTCCATATATGGCCAGTTAGAAAGTGCTACTGTGCCATGACAACTGATGCAAACGTACCAACGATCTTGATGAAACACTATTCTTATTCCTGATTTGGCGTAGAATGTCTTGTATAATGCCTAATGTACACATTGAGAAATTATAGCACTTGGTCTGAGGCGGCCGATATACAGACATATCTTCTAGATCATTCTCTTTGAAATTGTGTTTAGCTCCATGGAGTAGGAGATGGGTGCATTGTGCATAGTCAGTATACATATTTTGTGGCATAGTTAATATATATATTATTGTGGTAAGGTTGGTATTCGTGTTATTGTGATATATCTATTGTTGAAATATTTATTAATTGATAACATGATTATACTTGTTTGTTCTGTGATATTGCTGTATATGTATAGTATGATTGTTGTTATTGTTCTTTGCTGCCATGATGGTATTGATGTAGGGGATCTCACCTCTTTATTGTATTATTCTGACTATTTCTGTTTTATGCTTACGTCTGTGAAGACTGTGATGGCGGCAAAGAGGGATCTACTGGGTTTGTTTAGACTACAGTTTCTCGAAGACGCTAATGCTTGGCGTGTCCATTGGGACACAAAGCATATAGAGTATTGTGGTGACATTACTCTATCTGTAAGTAGGACCCGACATAGAGTCATTACTTCTTCTTTTATAGTTGTATATGTAGAGTTTGTTATACCTATCAGGGAGTTGTGGAATGATCTTCACTATACTCTTAGGGAGGACTCTGTGATATCTTTTGCTCGAATTTCTATCTGTCGAAATATTCCCGGCTAGGGAATTTGTCTTCTGAGGAGGACTCTTTTCTTTAGATGTTGTGAATTTGGGCCAGTCTATGTTAGTTATGTTAGACATTTTACGTTTTGGGCATGTAAGTATAATGTATGTATGGTTGTAGTAAACTTTGTTTATATGTAAAGTATATTATTCAGTTTTATTTCTTGTGTTTCTATAATTCGGTAAGTTTATGTTATCTGTGAAAAAGAAATTTTAAAACTCGTATTAAAATAATATCAAATATTTTATAATTTGAGTAAAGAGTTAAAAGGAGTTAGTCTGAAATATAATGCCCTAAAGGGGGTGTTACAACAATCCCCTTTTTCTTCTTGTTATGCTCCTCATTTTGATTAAGCCTATTTAGTTCCAATTCATGCTCTTGGAACTTCCCAAATAGAGTGGCTAGTGTTATTGTTGATAGATTCCTTGACTCCACAATAGCCATCACCTTGGGTTTCCAATTCTTATTCAAACACCTCAACATTTTATTAATAAGATCTTCATTAGGAAAAGTTTTTTCCAATGAAGCAAGAAGATTTATAATGTGTGTGAATCTCTTTTGCATTTCTTGAATGTTTTCTCCTTGATTCATTCTAAACAAATCATATTCATAAGTGTGAGTGTTTATTCTTTATTTTTTACCCCCACTTGTGCCCTCATAGGTTACTTGTAAGGTATCTCACATTTCTTGGGCAGTCTTACAATTTGATATCCTAAAGAATTTATCATACCCCAAGGATGTGAAAATGATGTTTTTGGCTCTCAAATTGTATTGAACCTTCTTTTTGTCTTCATCGATCTATTCACTTCTTGGTGTATTGATTCTTACACCATCAACTACACGTGTGGGAATAAAGGCACTATTTTCAATGGTATCCCATACATCTAAATCAATAGCTTTAATAAAAAATTTCATTTTTTCTTTCCAATAGGCATAACCATCCCCATTGAAATAGGGGGTCTATTTATAGAATAACTTTCGAAAGAAGAAAAATCGTTTGAAGCCATCACTTCTCTTAAAGCTGCTAAGCTCTTTATACAAGAGTCTAGCTCTGATACCACTTGTTACTAAGTGGCCTCAATACTCAAGAGGATAATGAATTGAGTTTTTAAAATATTTTTATAAATCTTTCACAAAACACTTGATTATCAATTTTCATTGAAGCTATTGATTGATAGAGATGAATGGATAGAATAAATACTTTCACTCACAAATAAATAAACCAAAATAGAGAGTGTTCAAGCATGCATGTAAAATGAATACACAAATGTAAAGGAGTTAAGTTTAGAGAAACAAACACAAGATTTATTCTAATTCAACCACCAATCCACTTATGGTCTACGTCCAGTCCTCAAGCAATCACTTGAGATTTTTCACTATATCTTCAAGCTTCAACATATGCTTGCAACCTTTACACAATAGAGCACTCACCACACCTTGGGATACCTCACCCTTTGTGTTTAAGCCTTAACTTCAACGGATACCTCATCCTTTACAACCTTGAGGGATACCTCACCCTCTTTTACAGATTAATCAAAGTGTAGATGAATTGAAACTCTCTCAAAAGTGGATAATACAAATTGAAGTTCTATGGGTATCATGGATTCACACTTTAAAGGTCAAAAATAGGGGTTTGGAGAAAATTAATGTGAAACACGAATTTAATGCTCAAGAATGATTTTCAGATAGTTCTCCAACTTGTTTTAATGCCCAACCACTTTTATTTATAGCCAAAATCAATTAATAGTTGTTGGTGGTTGTTCGGGACATTAAATGCTCTCAATAAAGTCGTTGGGATATGCTTTCTACTTTCCCAGATAGCCGGTTATTGATTTCCAATAATTGGTTATTTTGGTTTAGCATAACCGATTATGGGAAAAGGCATAAACGCTTATGAGCCATTAAAAAAGAGCCCTGTGCCTTTGACTTATAGAATAATTGATTATGTAGATTCAATAATCAGTTATGAGCATTTAGAAAAATAGGAATTGGCTCCTAAATTAGTGAATAACCAGTTATGGGAAATCCATAATTAGTTATTCCCTTTTAAAAACATTTTGGCGCTCTTCTATTTTGGTCAAATAACCTATTATGGAACAATAATAACATGTTATTGGTTTATCAAGAAAAATAAGATTTCTAAGGATTTTGCAACCAAAGATTCCCAAAAGCTTTTTTAATCTTTTTAAAAGCATTTTGCTTAAACTTAAACAACATTTTAACAAGAATGAATCATGATTTTGCAAAGCCATTTGAGTTGGGTAAAAGTAAAGAGATGAGCTTAGTGTGATTCCTAAATACTTTTACATAAGATCTAAGTCCTATATGCTAATCTTGAAGAGTCTTGGGACTTGATCTTTGCATTACCATTCCTTTCTTGTTTGTTATCATCAAAACCATTACTTTAGTGAATGCCAATTACATAGTGTTTATCCTTTAAGAAGTCATTTGACTTCTTTTCTTTTCTTGTATGGTATAAATAGAGAATGAAGGAAAGAGAGAAGAAGAGAAAAGAAAAAAGAAAGAAGAATAGGAGGGGATGAGGAAGGAAAAAGGCAAGGCCAATGTGTGATCATCCACTCCATAAAGAGGTAGGGGTGCTCGATTTTCATCCTTTTCCCTTAATCTTCATCTTGTTTCTTGGATTGACTTAATGAGGAAAAAGTTGGTTTTGGGTGAGAATAGGGATTTAGATGCTAGTTTCTTGCTTCTTTAGTTGAAATGAGTTAGATACTAACTAGTTTGATGCTTGGTTGATAATTTGGAACCCTTAGAATCCATAGTTTCCTATTGGTTAGTTAGTTGAAAAATAGGTTTTAAGGTTGGGGATTGAGTTTTAAATCTAAGTTTGATTGAGCTAAGAGATGAACTGACATTTATAACATGATAAAAAACCTTTAATGATGTTAGAAACCATCTAGAAATTGAGTTTGAGGGTGAAAACTTGGTTTAGAACAAAGATTACGCAAAAACGTGTTTTACAGAATTTTCTGCAGCAGGGTCATGCATAGGCGTAGGTTTTTCATGCCTAGGCATGGACTGAAAATTTTTAATCCAGGATCAGCCAGAGAGTGCCATGCCTAGGCATGGGAATTTCATGCCTAAGCTTGAGACAGGGTTTTCAGCCACACCTAGGTGTGGGAAAGTCATGCCTAGGCGTGAGTTCTAGGATTTTTCAAGAATTGTATTCCTGATGTCTTGGGGTTCCCTAAAGGTTGGGATCACTCATATATGCCATTTTAAGAGTATTAAGACACTAGTAGAATAATTCTTAGAGAGAAGGATCATCTTACATCCAAGGGAAATTAAGGAAAGTTTATGCATCTATTAGTTATGGATTACCTTAGATAAGAGTTAGTTTTGTGAGCAACATAGTGTTGCATAGATGTCACTTGGGAAATGATGAGGAGGTGAGACAATATACACAAGTATATTAAGAAAGTTTGGCAATAGTAGAGTGCCATAGTGCATGAAGTGCTCTCACAGAGTTGAGGTAGAGCTAGTTATGCATGAACATGAAGTATACTAAGTTTGTTTGGCAATAATAGAGTGCCATAGTGCATGAAGTGCTATCATAGAGTTGAGGTAGAGCTAGTAGTGCTAGGAAAAACTTAGCATAGAGTTTATGTGGTAGTTTTGTAAGAGTTAGATATAGCACCACATCTTTCACACACATCACATTTTTCATACACTTGCTATTCCTAGCAGTTTGAGGTAGTGCCAAAGTCCACTCAGTATAAGGTAGGTTAAGGAGGTAATATATTCCCTCTCTACCAAGAGGAATAGTCAAGTCTCAAGATATTGCATTCATAATATCATAATACATTACTTGAGCACAATCATATATCATAGCATAAAGCATTACTTTTTATAGATAATTGTATAGGCAGTTGTCTTATATTCTTGAATGAGTTAGTTCAGAGTTATAGTTTGATTAAGAACATTACATAGAGAAAGAATGTAATTGTTCCTTGAATAATGAATAATAGTTTATTTACTTGCTATAGTTTTATTTGTGATTTTTATGAGTTATATGTTCTTATGGATATTACGACTGCTGGTATTGGTAAACTTATACTGAGAATTATGAATTCTCTCCCGTGTGTTGCCATACAAATCCAGGTGGAAGTTCATCCAAGGGCAAGAAGTAGAAGAAGATTGAAGATTAGTCTAGTTTTATGTTTTAGTAGTTAAGTTTCTATATATTCATGTATATTTGATATTAATATGTAAACAGATGTATATATTACATTTTGTCATTTAAGACAAAGTTGTATGTTTATAAGTGGATGTATATTTCTGCAAGGCTCTCCATAATGATTTATTGATATAAATATTATGGATTAGATTAATGTTTAAATTAGAAGTAGCATAGCTAATACTGCTTATCCATGTCTATGACAGATATACTAGGATTCCAGTATTAGGATGTACACGTAGCACAAGTTTGAAATGTGAAGCCGCGACACTAAACATTTTGGAGACTCGGGGTGGAAACCTGAAGCTATGGGGCATCGACATAAACTAATTGAAAGCCATAACCCCCTTCCTTCTGGATTCACAATTCCTTTGGCCTGAAGGTTAGAGGTCGTGGCACTCCACTTTTGAGGACGCAACACCATTATTTTTCCCCAAAAATTACATTTTAACATGTGATCAAAACACTTAATGATATAAATATACAGCCACAACTACAACACATACTCTAAACAAAAACTATAAACTCAAAGTAAGATAAACAAGAAATCAAATGCCCAACAGAATCAAAAGAAGATAGATAACTACACTATGAATGTAAAAGCATCAATAAACCAAAATAAAGAGAAGGTATAGGACTTGGGTTGCCTCCCAAGAAGTGCCCCATTTATATTCCTAGATTGGACTTTCTTTGAATCATCAAGGTTCGACAAGGTGATGGAGGACTTGTGCCGAGCTACCTTTCCTCCCTAATAGTGCTTTAGTCTTTGACCATTCACCTTGAAACTTTTTGAGGAATTTGGTGGGGAAATCTTAATAGCTCCATGAGGAAACGCCTTAAGCTCCATAAAAAGGCTCAACCATCTTGACTTCAACTTCCCAAGAAATAATTTGAGCCTTGAGTTATATGATAACTCCAAAAGGTATAGTTATTTGTGCCCTATATCTATGCTATATTGGTTGCTTAGTCCTTGTTTGTATGCATGAATGGAAGACTTTAGCATCATATTCATCTGATTTTATCTTAATAACTTTCATTATGATTTTTAGCAAATACTTCTAAATCTTTAATAAATTAAGTACATTTGCATTTGCTATTGAAATGGTAATTTCTCTATTACAGGAAAGGCTCCAATTGAGAGAATTTGGACAAGCTTTGGACGAGGAAGCCCAAGAGAAAGTCAAAATTGAAGACCAGCAATCAACGTCATGCCGCAGGTATGTTAAATGCCGCGACATTGTTCATCCCCTATTTCAGTACTAGAACCCGAGGCTAGAGGGCCGCAGTGCTAAAAAATTGGACACCACGGTGTCTGTAACCTAATTAAACGCGCGTCATGGCATAATGTGTTTAATGCCATGATGTGACTCTGTTTTATTCAGCCTATAAATACTATTGTATCCATTTTGTACGGGAGCTTTTGATGTTTTTAGAGAACAACTGTTAGGGTTTTGTGTTTTAGACATAAAGGAAGTAGAAGTAACCAAGATTGAGGGCTTTCTTCAGCTTGGAGGAGGATTAGAGCTTGGAGGATCATCAACCTTGAGCTTTCTCTTCTCTATCTTCTACTTTCTCATTTTCTTTCCATAAATATAATGTATTTTGCTATATTTTCATGCTTCATGGCTGGCTAAGCTGTGTGTAGGGTTTCCTTTGGATCCTCCTATGAATATTGAATAATATTGTAATCCTTTGAGTTTATATACATGAAATAGTTTTGTTCAATCATATAGTGCTTAATGCTTTTGATTGTTTGATTAGCTTTTGATTGATTTGTTGAAATCTAATGAACCTAGACATAGGAATTTAGATTTAAGATCGTATGTATGATTGATGCATGTTCTATTTCATTCAATTGGTTTGGGTGAGATGATTCGTTAGTATGATAGAAATATACCTATTGGCCATGCATAGTAACTATTGGGAATAGATCTTAATGAGTGGATTTACACTAGTTCTCATGGAAACATAGTGAATTAGGTAATTGAAGCATAGTTGATTGACCTAGACATAGGCTTTTAACTAATTTAGATTCTCAAGCTAACCTAATTATTTCATTTATATTGCTCATAAGCATTACTTGTTATTAATTGAAGTAGGATGTGAAAAAGGATTCTCAATTCTCTAATTCTCAACCTCAATTTAATCTTAAAGTTTTTAAGTTCTTTTAATTAGTTTAGACACTCATTTCTCAATTTATATGCCCTTGGATAGAAACTCTTAAACTTTTGGTTTATATTTAGCACTAATTTTAACCTTAGTCCTTGTGGTAATGATATCCGACTCCTAACTATATTATAAGTGCGATCCGTGCACTTGCGATAAGCAAAAAAGTGAACAAGTTTTTGGTGCCGTTACTAGGGACTACGGTTTAAATTCAGTAGAGCTAATATTAACAATCAATTTAAGTAACTCTAATTCAAAGTTTTCTTTTTTTTATTGTGCATAGTAATTTAAATCTTAATTCTCTAATTATTTCAGGTGATTGATTATATAATGGCAGAAGAACATGATACGCACAAGGTGGAGGACGATAGTCACACTAAACCATTGAGGGAGTTTGCTACTCCTCAAATGGATAATCTGCAATCTAGCATTAGATGTCCTGCCATCCGGGCAAACAACTTTGAAATAAAGCCAGCCATTATCCAAATGATTCAAACTTCTGTACAGTTTGGTGGCTTATCTAATGAGGATCCCAATGCGCATCTCTCAAACTTCCTGGAGATTTGTGACACGTTTAGGCACAACGGAGTATCCAAGGATGCTAATCGCCGAAGGCTCTTCCTTTTTTCTTTAAGAAATAGGCCAAAAGTTAGTTACATTCTCTTCCAGCGGGATCAATTACAACTTGGGCAGAGGTATGTACTAAGTTTTGAACAAATACTTCCCTCCTGCCAAGATTGCAGAGATGGTGAATGATATTACATCATTCACTCAGACTGAATTAGAATCCTTGCATAAAGCATAGGAATGGTACAAGGATTTTTTAAGAAGGTGCCTATATCATGAGATACCACCTTGGCACCAAATCTACTCATTTCACAAGGACTTGCTACCTCATCACTGCCCAATAGTAGATGCTGCTGCTGGAGGCTCCTTGTTAAGCAAATCTTTTGATGATGCCTTCCAACTGTTGGAGGAATTAGCTGCTAATAGCTATCAATGGCCATCAGTAAGAAACACTCCACAAAAGGTAGCTAGAGTACATAAAGTAGATGTTATAACCTCGTTGTCAGCTCAGGTTGTAGCATTGGCAAGTAAAATGGACAGTATGGGATAGCAAGCTCACTAGAGCCCATTTGTGTTGTGTGACCAATGTGGTGACAATCATCCAAGTGACAGGTGCCCTTCCACCTTTGAAAGTGCACATTATCTGGGGAACTACCGATCACAACAGAATAACCCATATGCGAACTAGTATAATCTTGGATGGAGGAACCATCCAAACTTCTTTTAGAGGGATAATCAAGGGGCCTCCTCCTCAGCACCTGGAGCTGAGTGACCTTCAATCCTCTTGGATTCCCCTCCTAGTCTAGACAACTAGTTCAAAAAAAGAAACCATCTCTTAAAAAGATGTTCATGTAATTAATGATGAAAACTGATTCCTTTATGACGAAGATGGACACTCATTTGGCTAAGAACAACTCAGTGATACAGACCAGTTAGCTTCTATGAGGGCTTTAGAAACTCAGGTAGGGCAATTAGCCAATGCAATCAATAACAGGCCCCCAGGCACCTTCCCAACTGACACAGTTAACAATCCTAAGGGTAGCTCTAATGAGCATTGTAAGGTCATCTCACTGACGAGTGGGAAAGACATTGAGGGAAACCTTAAGACAAAGCTGATGGAGGATAAGAAGGGAAAGAGCCAGAAATGGGAAGAAGAGGTCCACAAGAAGGTCGAAGACAAAGAATTGAATAAGGAAACTGACCATAAGAAGGCTGAAGACAAGAAGGTGGTGAATAAGCCATATATACATCCTCTGCCTTTCCCAAGCAAACAAATCAAGCACACAATGGATGAGCAGTTTAAGAAGTTTTTGGAAGTTTTCAAGAAACTTCACGTCAACATCCCTTTTACAGAAGCATTGGAACAAATGCCCAGTTATGTTAATTTTATAAAGGATATATTATCCAAGAAACATAAGTTAGGTGAGTTTGAAACTGTAGCATTGTTAGAAGAATGCAGTGCTATCTTGTAACAAAAGCTTCCCCCGAAGTTGAAGAATCCAGGAAGCTTAACAATTCCTTATGCCATCGGTGACAAATTCTTAGGACAAGTATTGTGTGATATGGGGGCAAGCATCAATCTTATGCCCCTATCCATATTTCAGAGGCTAAGTTTTGGGGAATGTAAGCCCACATCCGTAATCCTCCAACTGGCTAATTGTTCATATACATATCCGAAGGGAATTATGGAAGATATCCTGGTGAAAGTCGATAAGTTCATATTCCCTACAGATTATATTATTCTAGATATGGAAGAGGATCAAAGGGTGCCACTGATCCTAGGAAGACCGTTCCTAGCCATGGGAAGAACACTCATAGACGTCCACAAAGGTGAACTAACAATAAAAGTTCAAGATCAAGAGGTGACTTTTAACATCTTTAAAGCAATTAAGTTTCCTCAAGATCAAGAAGTGTGTTCTTATGTTAGTTTATTGGATAATATCATTAATGATGTATTTCAAGCTAACAATTCTAAAGATCCCCTTGCCTTAGCATTGACTTCATCAACTGAGGATGATGAAGATTCTAGAAACAATGTATTTGATTACATCAAACACCTTGATGCAGTTCTTAGGCAATATCATTTGCCCAAGTTTGAAACCTTGGAGTCTAATGTAACAAAAGTGACATCTAAGACTTCTATTGAGGAACCTCTAAAGCTTGAGATAAAGCCACTGCCAAACCATTTGCAGTATCCTTATTTGGGAGGAACATCCACCCTACCTGTAATCATATCATCATCCTTCTCAGATGATCAAGAGGAGAAGCTTCTCCGTGTGCTTCGGAAATATAAGCATGTTCTAGGTTGGACTATTGCCGATATTCAAGGCATTAACCCTTTTATCTGTATGCACAAGATCTTGTTAAAGGATAATCAGAGTGGAGTTGTGGAACACCAAAGGAGGCTGAATCTAATTATGAAAGAGGTGGTGAGGAAAGAGATAATCAAGTGGCTAGATGCAGGCATTATTTATCTTATTTCTGACAACCTTTAGGTATCACCAATCCAGTGTATGTCAAAGAAAGGTGGCATGACGGTGGTCAATAATGAAAATAATGAGCTTATTCCCTCCCGAAAGGTCACTGGATGGAGGGTGTGCATAGACTAATGCAAATTAAACAAGGCCACCCGAAAAAACCATTTCCCGCTTCCTTTCATAGATCAGATGTTGGATAGATTGGTAGGGAAGGCCTATTATTACTTCTTGGATAGTTATTCTGGATATAACCAAATTGCCATAGTACCAGAGGACCAAGAAAAGATAACATTTACTTATCCATATGGTAAATTTGCTTTAAGAAGGATGCCCTTTGGGCTATGCAATGCTCCTGCAACCTTTCAACGTTGCATGATGGCTATCTTTGCTGATATGATTGAACATGGCCTAGAGGTGTTTATGGATGAATTTTAGGTATTTGGGGATGATTACAATAACTGTTTGCAGACCTTATCATCCATGCTGAAAAGGTATGAGGAGACTAACCTCATCTTGAATTGGGAAAAGTGTCATTTGATGGTCCAAGAAGGCATAGTTCTTGGCCATAAGGTTTTTGTAAAAGGGATGGAGGTGGACAAGGTAAAAATAGAAGTGATTGATAAGCTTCCTTCGCCAAACTCAGTAAAAGGAATCCGTAGTTTTCTTGGCCATACGGGTTTCTACATAAGGTTTATTAAAGACTTTTCAAAGATAGCCAAGCCTTTTTGCAACCTTTTGGAGAAAGATATCTAGTTTACCTTTGATGATTCATGTCAGGTTGCATTTGAGGAACTGAAAAAGAGACTAGTTTCAGCTCCTATTATAATCACTCCAGATTGGCATTTGTTGTTTGAACTCATGTACGACACCAGCGACTATGCTATGGGTGCAGTGTTGGGATAAAGAAAAGACAAAGTGTTTCACTCCATTTATTCTGCGAGCAAAACACTCAATGATGCCCAGCTTAACTACACAACAACAAAAAAAGAGTTGTTCGCCGTTGTGTTCGCATTTGATAAGTTCAGAGCATAATTGGTGGGCACGAAGGTGATAGTGTACACAAATCACTCTGCAATAAAGTACTTAGTGAGCAAGAAGGATGCAAAACCCTGATTAATTAGGTGAGTTTTGCTTTTACAAGAGTTTGATTTGGAGATCAGAGATAAGAAATGTGCAGAAAATCAAGTAGTAGACCACCTTTCAAGACTTGAAAATGAAGATTTCTAAGCTGAACTAATCATAATCAGGGAAACATTTCCTGATGAGTAGTTATATGCAGCCACCACTCAATCATGTCTATGGTATGCTAACATGGCGAATTACATTATGGGCGGTGTGTTGCCACCTGATTTAACCTCTCACCAAAAGAAGAAATTCTTGTATGATGTCAAGCATTATATCTGGGATGAGCCATTTCTGTTTAAATAGTGTTCGGACCATATATTGAGGAGGTGTGTGCCTATGGAGGAAGTAGAGTAGATTTTAAGCCAGTGTCATGATTCTTCATATGCTGGACACTACAATGGTGAGAGGACAACTGCAAAGGCACTCCAGCTTAGCTTTTATTAGCCATCGCTCTTCAAAATGCGTGTTTCTTTGTGCAAAGGTGTGATCGATGTCAAAAGTTGGGGAATATCTCAAGAAGGAATGAGATGCCCTTGAATTCCATTTTGGAGGTTGAGATTTTTGATGCATGGGGCATAGACTTCATGGGCCCTTTTATTCCCTTCTTTGGAAATCTGTACACACTAGTGGCTATAGACTACATGTCCAAGTGGGTGGAGACATGTTCATTTCCTACTAATGATTCAAAAGTAGTGATTAGCTTCATGAGAAAATAGATCTTCACTAGGTTTGAAACACCTAGGGCCATAATCAGTGACGGAGGGTCGTATTTTTGCAACAAGTATTTTGAAGCCCTCCTAGCCAAGTATGAAGTGACACATTGGATTGCCACTGCTTATCACCCACAGACAAGTGGGCAAGCAGAGGTATCCAATCGTGAAATAAAGCAAGTCTTTGGAAAAAATAGTGTGTCCAACCATTCAAAGAAACTGGACGACGCATTATGGGCCTATAAGACTACTTACAAGGACCCCATTAGTATGTCTCCCTACAAGTTGGTATTCGGCAAGGCATGCCATTTGCCAGTTGAGCTTGAACATAATGCTTATTAGGCAATAAAGTAGCTCAACTTCAATTTGCAAACTATTGGGGAGAAAAGGCTTTTATAGCTTAATGAGCTGGATGAATTTAGGCTGCAAGCCTACGAAAATGTAAAATTGTATAAAGAAAAAGTGAAATTCTGGCATGACCAAAAAATTGTGTAGAAAAGGTTTGAAGAAGGCCAGTAAGTCCTCCTTTACAATTCTAGGCTCAAACTATTTCCTGGAAAACTTAAATCGAGGTGGTTGGGGCCCTTTGTGGTAATAAAAGTTTTTCCCCACGGAGCAGTGGAGATTGCTCCACTGGATCGATCATCAAGTTTTAAGGTTAACAGCCAACGCCTAAAACCTTATTTCGGAGGAGAAATTGATTGGGGGAAGACTTTCCTCTCTTTAAAAGCCCTAATCTGATGTTTGAAAAGTCCTGCCAGGACTATAAATTAGGCACTTCTTGGGAGGGAACCCAAGTTCTTTATTTTAATGTCTTAAATATGTCAATACTTTGATTTTTAGGTTTTAATATATTTATGTATTACATTGGGTAATTTGACCTTATAGGCATGTTTTGTAGGTACTGGAGGCCCTATTTGAGTAAAAGTCCCGGCTAAAGTGAATTTGCTGTAAAATTCTGCACCCAGACTCCTCACGTTGCGGCGTCACACTTGAAGCGCCGCGGCGTGATGGTGCTATGGGCCAAAATCCAGAGAGCACAGCGCCGCGATATATCACACCAGAACGCTGCGGCATTCCTGCGTGCATGTTTAAAAAAAAGTAAATAGTAATTATTTAAATAATTAATTTTGGAGGGAATTAATGAGCGCCGCAGTGCATGTATCTTCATGCCATGATGCAAAGTGGTAGTTAGGGTTATATGTTGCGGCGTTTGGAGCACCTCACATTCAATTCCTCTTTCTCGTTTCCTCTGCTTTCTCTCTCTTTCTCTTTAGTTTTCATTTTCTCTGCTCTTCCATCTCCCTTTCAGTTTACGCCTGCGTCAATTAAGGTATGTTCATATTTATTTTTAAATTTTTGTAAATTAATAGCATATTTTCTTAGTTTATGTCTTTTTATTTTTGTCTCTTTTTGTAGTTTTTGTTGTTTATTGTGATGAATAGTTATTGTTGGTTAGTTATTTATAGGTTTTTGTGTAAAATTTTTGCCTAGAATGCATGAAAATGGATTAATCTAGTTTAGACTGCGTTATCTGGGGTAAATAGTTTATGTGCGTTGCGACACTAGTCATGAACGCCGCGACATTATGATGAACTACTTTGAACGTTGTGACGCTAGTCATGAATGCCGCGACGTTATGATGAACTACTTTGGACGTTGCGATGCTGTCATGAATGCTGCGACGTTCACTTGATTGTCGCGGCATTGACTTCTAACATCGTGGTGTTACATGAACTTTTTGAATGCCACGGCGCTGGTATTGAATGTCGTGGCATTTGTAACCCAGATTTTTGAGAATTGCTTTATGATAGGGGGAGGTTTATTTTTGCGGATGCTTCCCAGATATACACTGTGCTCATTACCAGACAGCTCATTCTGGAGCGAGGCTTCTCTTTTTCCAGTGCTATTCACCAGGACTTAGAGGGCCTCATTAACCACCTTAACTGGAGCATATTTGCCCGACACCCAGAGTCATCTACTGTTCTTCTTGTGGTTCACGAGTTCTATGCCAATACAGCATACTCTGGTGAAGGGGCTACTACGCTTCGGAGAGTCGAGCCCCCGAGATTTGGCTACTACTTGCGATAGTCTCATTTTCTACGTTTGCTTCTCATTGGTGCGCTATGAGTGTACGACAAACGACGAGATACTTCCCACACACTGCCTGAGCCCCCACTTCATTTGTACCCGAGATTTGTGAGTTTACCTCTCTAAGGTGAGTTCTCTTGGACGCGCCGGTCCATCGATGTCGCTCGACTTATTTTTGAGCGGATCTTGAGGTCAATATGGGAATTGAAGGAAGGCATTGATGTTAACGTGGTCACTGCACGGATTTGCACTGTGGAGTCTCAATGCAACATACTCTAGGAAGGGGCTGTGGACTATGAGTGTTTGTGAGTTTACGAGTTTTGCTACAAACAGACGAGATACTTCCCACACCGGCAGAGTCTCAACCGTGTGTGGACCATGTGTACGACACTAGGACGAGATACTTCCCACGCACTGCCCGAGCCTAGTACCACTTCATTTGCACCTGGATTCTACCATCCGCGAACCTCTCTACGGTGACACGAGACCAAACCATACTAATTTATACCATCTTGGAGTGTCGGTCTATCGATGTTGCTCAGCTTATTTTTTAGCAGATCTTAAGGTCAGTACAGGAGCATAGGAGCCTCTTTTTCCCTTTTCTCATCCATACCCTGTGTAGCTGGCATAATGTACGCTGGGGGCCATATCAGAGGCTTACTGATGATTGACATCCTCTTAACAATCATTTTATTGAGAGGGTGGGAGTAGCCCCAACCCCCTTACCAGCTAGGCAGAGGCAGGCTCGTGTTGAGCCTAGGGTGGCTATACCTGATCCACCAGCAGCACTTGAGCCCCAGGAAGCACCTGCAGCTGACGCAGATTGGCGTGCTCATGTGGAGGCTCAGCTAGTCCATATGGAGACCTAGAGCACATAGATAACAGCTATGCTGTCTTACACTATTCATGCATAAAGGTGGATGGCAGAGCGCCTAGGACTTCCGATAGGGGACTTTCCTTTTCCAGCCTTCCCACCACTGCAGTCACTGACCCCTCCCAACCTGGACCTTCAGTAGTACATTATGATGTTGGCGAGGATGGAGATGACGAGGATACAACTACTGAGACCACCGATTCTGATGGTGCACTCATTTAGCCTATATGGCATTTCAGGCCACTTTCTTTCATTGTACTTCATATATTTATTTTTCTGTATCTTTCTTTTGTACAGTGAGAACAATGTTTGCCTTAGGTTTGGGGGGGTGTCTTTGACTTTATGTTTTGGCTTTATATGAACTAGTATTCTATTATATTTTCGTATTATTATGTTTTTATGCATGTGTTTTAGTGTTATATTTATGTTAAGTATTATACTTTTTTGTAGTATATATATATGTGTAGATAATAACCATAGGAGCATGTATCTTGATAAAAGTTTTTAAAATCCCATTCAAGATATAATTGTCGTTCCCTTTTCATAACATGCATTGCAATGTTTGAAAAGCATGATGTTTCATGAATGTAATGTTGAGAACTTTTGAAAAACATCATGTAGCCAAAAACTAGTGTGTATGATTGTTTAATGATAGATATGGATGTAAAATGACTTTCATTTATCTGTGAATCCATATGCAATCTTTGGCGCAACCTGAAGCATTTTAGTTTCTTTTTATGTATGATGCATTTTCCTTTTGCATGCTTCTTAAACTTTGAAAAGGATAAGAATTTGTCTAAAGAAAGTTTATGGACAACACATAAGGAAAATTCAATTATCTTTGAAATTGTTTTTCGACTCTCTTGAGGCGAAATCCTAGGTTGTGCATATTGAGGAAATGATTAGGGCATTGTTTGGACCGATTTAGCCTTTCGAGCTTACCCTAAATGATTATATCCATAGGCCCCCTGTTGAAGCTTGTATATGTTGGCCTTATATATTTTTCATAACCATTATGATCGTTAACCTATTAACCATTCAAATGCATGTGAAAGCATTGCATATTCTTCCTACCATCATTGTTTGTTAAGTACATAATATGTTATTTCTTGAAGTGAGTTTTGTGATTAGGGGTATTAATGATTCAATACAAAATGAGCCTGAAGAAACCAGATGCAGTTAAGAAAATGTTTTGCAAAATGAAAAGAAAAAAAATGAAAAGAAAGAAAAAAATGAAAAAAAAGAAAAGAGAAAAAGAAAAGCAAAGCATAAGATACGAAAAGAACGAAAAGCATCAAAATGATTCTGGCAACTTTTCTACTTTCACTGTTGAATACCCTGCTAATGTTTGTTAGAGGCTCAAGACTTGAAATAAGATGTTTATATTTCTCAATGTTTGTGTTAAATCCTATCTTTTTATTCTGTTACCCACTACCTTTGGCCTTACATAATAAGCTAATAAAGTCCCTTTTAATCCTCAATTTTGTGTGATTTACATTAGTGGAGAGAGAGTTGTATTACAATCTTGTGGATTCTATGAATTATATTCATGTGTATGCTCATAACCTCATCTAGGTGAATATGAATTAAATGGAAGAAGTTTTCTTTGCATGATTTTTGGGAAAATATCTTGTATGAAAAGAAGTTATGAATGTTAGCATGATGAGGATTGTATATGTGTGAAACGGATTGTGAGATATGTGTATTCTTTGAGTATTCATGCAATCATCATACACTAGTTAGTTTAAATGAAAGAGGAATGTCAAATGTGACTAAATGCAGGTTATTAATGTTAATCTATGTAATTGTACTTTGTTTTGCTCGAGGACTAGCAAAAATTTAGGTTTGGGGGTGTGATAACTCCACAAAGTGTAGTTATTTGTACCCTATATCTATGCTATATTGGTTGCTTAGTCCTTGTTAGTATGCATGAATGGAAGGCTTAAGCATCATATTCATATGATTTTATCTTGATGACTCCTATTATGATATTTACAAATACTTCCAAATCTTTGATAAATTGAGTATATTTGCATTTGCTATTGAAATTGTAATTTCTCTATTACAAGAAGGGCTCTAATTGAGATAATTTGGACAAGCTTTGGACCTGGAAGCCCAAGAGAAAGCCAAAAATGAAGACCAACATTCAACGCCGCAACGCAGTAATCTTTAATACCACGACATTGTTCATGCTCTGTTTCAGTACTAGAACCCGAGGCTAGAGCGCTGCAGTGCTAAGAACTGGACGCCACGGCATCTGTGACCTAATTAAACACGCGTTGCGGCGTGATATGTTTAATACTGTGGCGTGACTCAATTTTATTCAACCTATAAATACTATTGTATCCATTTTGTACAGGAGCTTTTGATGTTTTTAGAGAACAGTTGCTAGGGTTTTGTGTTTTAGACATAAAGGAAGCAGAAGTAACCAAGGTTGAGGGCTTTTTTCAGCTTGGAGGAGGATTGGAGCTTGGAGGATCAACCTTGAGTTTCCTCTTCTTTGTTTTCTACTTTCTCATTTTCTTTCCATGACATGATGTATTTTGCTATATTTTCATGCTTCATGGCTGGCTAAGCTGTGTGTAGGGTTTACTTTGGATCCTCCTATGAATATTGAATAATATTGTAATCTTTTGAGTTTTTATACATGAAATAATTTTGTTCAATCATATAGTGCTTAATGCTTTCGATTGTTTGATCAGCTTTTGATTGATTTGTTGAAATCTAATGAACTTAGACATAGGAATTTAGATTTAAGATCGTATGTATGATTGATGCATGTTCTATTTCATTCAATTGGTTTGGGTGAGATGATTCGTTAATAGGATAGAAATATACTTATTGGCCATGCATAGTAACTATTGGGAATAGATCTTAATGAGTGGATTTACACTAGTTCTCATGGAAATATAGTGATTTAGGTAACTGAAGCATGGTTGATTGACTTAGACATAGCTTTTAACTAATTTAAATTCTCAAGCTTACCTAATCATTTCATTTATATTGCTCATAAGGATTACTTGTTATCAATTAAAGTAGGAGGTGAAAAAGAATTCCCTATTCTCTAATTCTCAACCTCAATTTAATCTTAAAGTTTTTAAGTTCTTTTAATTAGTTTAGACACTCATTTCTCAATTTATATGCTCTTTGATAGAAACTCTTAAAATTTTGATTTATATTTAACACTAATTTTAACCTTAGTCCTCGTGGGAATGATATCCAACTCCTAGCTATATTATAAGTGCGATCCGTGCACTTGCGGTAAGCAAAAGAGCGAACATTATATAGCAAGACTTGTTAACCTGACTCAAACCTCTTTTCAAAAATATACTTATCATGCCATCTTTTAACCTTTTCCCTGTAGAACTTGGCATTCTCATAAGCTTAAAGGCCGAATTCATTGAATTCATTCAATTAGAGAAGTCGTTGTTCACTTGCGGCTTGAAGAACAAAATTAAGCTTTTTGATAGCCTAATAGGCATGGCGTTCCAATTCTACAGGCAAGTGACAAACTTTTCCAAATACAAGGTTATATGGAGATATGCCAATAGGAGTTTTGAAAGTGGTGCGGTAAGCCCACAAAGCATCTTCCAACCTCTTGGACTAATCTTTTCTCAAAGGACATAGTTTTTTCAAGGATTCTCTTAATTTCATGATTGAAAATTTTAGCTTGCCCACTTGTTTCTGGGTGGTAAGCTGTGGCAATCTTGTGAGTGACCCCATACTTTCCAAGGAGCTCTTGAAAACACTTATTACCAAAATAAGAACCTTCATCACTAATAATGGCCCTGGGGTGCTACAGCGAGTAAAAATATGCTTCTTAAGAAAATGCACCACCACTTTAGAGTCATTCGTGGGAAAGGCTACTGCTTCTGTAATACCCTTAATAACATGTTATACTTGAATATTGTTAGTTACAAAGGTAGCATATAACTTGCTTAATATGCCTGTGAAGTTTTATGACAAACTGAGTTCGTTTAGACACTTAGTTGCAACTCAGAAGTTGAAAAATAGCTTAAAATGATTCACTAAAAAGCATAAATTGCTTAGATGACAGAAATAAATATGGATAATTTATTTCTAGGTTACAAATGTATGAAACAAGATGTAGTTAAAATTTCAAGATAATCATAGTTAGTTTGGTATTTTTAAGTATATTGGTTGTGTGCTTTAATGCCACATTGACTAGCAGCAGATATGGAAAATCATGAAAATGAGAAAACAACAATTTTAATGAATCTTATGATTTATTCTAAAGTTGTTAGAAGTTAGGAAACTTGATTTCATGGAATCTAAGTATTCTTAGCAACTATAGGTTTTCCAGTAGAGCCCTAAGAGACAAAGTCTCCCACGACTCCTTCTTTTTAAAATGTAGCAAAGCTGATGTAGAACAAAGAAAAAGAGAAAAACAGAAGAAAAGAAATAAGGAGCCAGAGGAGAAAAACAAAAAAGGGGAAAAGAAGGAAGACCAAGGGAAGATCAAAGATCAAAGTTCAAGCTTGAAGATGGATATTCCATACAAGAGGTAGGGGTTTTGTTTTATAACTTCATATCTTCTTTCTTATTTAAACTTGTTGCATAGTGGTGACTTGTTGAATAGAATTGGGATTTGTTGTGGTTTAAGGTTATTCATGCTGGATTCATGTTTGTGAACATGATAATGACTTAAATCTAGTAAGTTTGATGTTTAATGATGATTAGGAACTTGATTAGGCCCTTGTTCTTCTATAATCTTCAAAGTTAAAAAAGTAGGTTTTTGAGCTAAATTATTGTTCATCAATTTATGTAAAATGGATTAAGTTGATATTTGATGATTCTATCATGTTTTCAATCATGGTTAGGATTGGTTAGTATCTAGAATTCATGAAATTGGTGATTGGAATTGGTTTGGACAACCAATTTTGTAGAAACCATTCTACAGAATTAGTTCTAGAATGTGGGTGCCTAAGTGCGCTGAGCAAGAGCGCTCAAGCGCCTAATGCCTAGAGAACAGGGCAAGCGCTCTGGTTCACGTGCTTGAAAGACAATAGTGGGCGCTTGAGCACCCCAAGACTAGAGAGTTTCTGCCTGATGCATGCGATGAGCACTCGAGCGCGCTATGCCAAAGCGCCTGAGCGCGCAAAGTGCTGGAACTCCCTTGGGCTCAATGCTTAAGTGCCCAATGTTCATTTTCTCAAGATTTTTATCTTGATTAAATATAATTTCATACTAAATGGGACTTTTTATACATCTTTTTTGGAGTGTGTTAAAATTTAAATGGGGATATTTTGAGAGGGAAATTATCACCTAGAAAGTATGAGAAAGCTTAGACCTGTGAGCATTCAAGAGTAATGGTTTGTCCTAAGTGGGTATCTATCACCTGTTGGGAATTGCGGATACATCACGTAGCGAAAAAATAGGATTCCCACCAAGGATCCATGCGAAAAGCCATAATCTAAGTTTTAAAATAATTTACCTCTTGAAGTGTGATCAAAAGGAAGTGATGTGAATAATCAACACCGTAATAGAAATGATATCTCTGCGGTATCCACATGAACAGACTCACGAACATCCAACGTCCGCAAAGAGGAGCCTCACGTCTCTCACATAGTGCTAGCTGTGAAATATAGAGAAGAACCCTGTCGCTCTCTCACTCACTTTTCTGTAGGTGCGGCTAGGGTTATGTAATATGTGTGTCTTAGCAGCCCATTAACAGTACTATTTATAATAGTTACTACCTTAAGTGAGTATGAGCAGCAGCAAGGTAAGCTGTGCAACCCTAGACTCATCTGTTATGAGTCTGACCCATAATTGAATCCGAGTCCAACTTGGATTTATTGCTCCAATTTTAGTCTGCTCTATATGTGTGACCCTGCAGGTTCTCATTACGTTGGTAATAATATTAAAATCCCATTTTAATATTACAAGCAATGAACAGTATCTAGCAACACATCGCTACTAACCAAGTAGTAAGAATATCAGTGATTAGACATAACCTTTCCGTGACTAATGTTTCCATGTCATTTAGTCCCTTTGTCAAGATATCTAGATTGAACACAAGGCATGGAATGCATCACCTTTGTATAGTCCAATCATTCATTTCTTGATACTCGAGTAGACTTTGTAACAATAAATGAAATTAATATCTCATATTGACTCATTTGAGCATGGCCATGCATTTCGCAGTCTCACTCAATTAGGGGGCCCGAAGTTATCGCTTCTGTTATATAGGAGTGACAAATCTCATCTAGGTCACTCACATCCCTCTATATGATTCGTGGTATATCCAATAACCAACTTTATAATCACCTTGTTACAAATGACATTTGATAGTATTAAAACACACAACTCCTCATGTAGGAATCATAGTGATTTCAGGTCAAATGACCACAGACACCATTGTCACTATGAGAATTACTTATGACACTCACGTAACGATCCATGTAGCGTTCTCATGGCAGGTCAGTCTAGTACATAATTACTCTAATATGTGCCTATGTGAAGACTTGATATCTCATATCCATAACCCGTGAGATGTGGTCATCAGTCTATGCACATACTAGTCTCAATGCATTATTGTTGTCCTAGTTAACAATAATACTTGATTAGGGACATTTAAGAATAATGTTCTAACCAAAAGGATCTCACTATCAAGTCATCCACTTGATGTCCTATGGCATCAAACTTACTATTCTAAGGACTTTATTATGTTTATTAAAAAGAACACAATAAATGAAATGCCTCATATATTAAAATAACATAATAGAATGTATGTAAATACAGACAAATGTATTAGCCTCTAGGGCATACAACTTGCACTAGAGCCAATCAGGCATATGTCTAATGCCTAAAGACCTAATGTGACCCTCATGCTTCTGCTGTGCAAGAGGCTTCATCAGTGGATCAGCAATGTTATCATCTATTGATAGTTTGCATATATTCATATCTCCTCTATCGATGATCTCTCGAATGAGATGGAAGCGCCTAAGTATATGTTTGGATCATTGGTGAGATCTAGGCTCCTTAGCTTGTGCAATGGCTCCATTATTATCATAATAAAGGTCCACTGGGTCTACAATGCTAGGAATAGTTCCAAGTTCAGTAATGAACTTACTGATCTAAACGGTCTCCTTTGCTGCATTGGAGGCAGCAATATACTCAGCCTCTGTGGTAGAATCGGCAACTGTCTCCTGCTTTGAACTCTTCCAGCTCACAGCCCCACCATTTAGGCTAAAAACATAACCCGATTGCGATCTGAAGTCGTCCTTATCGATTTGGAAGCTAGCATCAGTGTAACACTTTATAACTAGCTCTTCCTCGGCTCTATATACCAAGAACGAATCCTTAGTCCTTCTCAAGTACTTAAGGATATTCTTGATAGCAGTCCAGTGACTCTCACCGGGATCAGACTGGTATCTGCTAGTCATGCTTAAAGTATATGAGATGTTTGATCGAGTACATAACATGGCATACATGATAGATCCAATTACAGATGCATATAGAATCTTGCTCATGCAATCCCTCTCATCCTGGGTGGAAGGGGATTGAGCCTTAGATAGGCTTACACCATGTGACATAAGCAAGAGTCTTTTCTTGGATTCATGCATGTTAAATCATCTTAACACTTTGTCTATGTATGTACTCTGACTTTGGCCAAGCAGTCTCAGTGATCTATCTCTATAGATCTTGATACCTAACACATAGGTGGCTTTACCCAAGTCTTTCATAGAGAAGCAGTTTCCTAACCAAGTTTTTACGGACTGTAGGGTAGGGATGTTATTTCCGATAAGTAGTATGTCATTTACATACAAAACCAAAAAGATAATAGTGCTCCCACTAACCTTCTTGTAGACACAAGATTCTTCTTCATTCTTGATGAAACCAAACTATTTTATTGTATCATCAAAACGGATATTCTAGCTTCTGGAAGCTTGCTTCAATCCATAAATAGATCGTTGTAACTTGCACACCTTTCCAGCATCCTCTGGAGTGGTAAAACCCTCAGGTTGTGTCATGTACACATCCTCAAGAAGATTTCCATTAAGGAAAGCAGTTTTGACATCCATTTGCCAGATTTCATAATCATGGTATGTTGCAATAGCAAGCAAGATTCAAACGGATTTAAGCATCGCAACTGGGGAAAAAGTCTCATTATAGTCTACACTATGAATTTGAAAACCCATTTGCACCCAATGGGTTTTACCCCTTCAGGTGGGTCAACCAAGGTCCATACCTAGTTGGCATACATGGAATCCATTTCAGATCTCATGGCCTCAAGCCATTTCTCAGATTCTAGGCAAATAATGGCTTCCTGGTAAGTCACAGGCTCATCTTGATCCATGAGTAATACATCACCTTGTTGGGTTATGAGAAATCCATATCTCTCTAGTTGATGATGTATCCTGTTAGACCTACACAGGTCTTGTGCTACTAGAGCAGGTTACTGTTCCACAATATTTTGTAGAGGCTACTTTATTTCCATCATCGGTTCGTTGCTACTTTGTGAACCTTGAACTTCTTCAAGTTCTACTTTTCTCCCACTGGTTCCTTTGGAGATAAACTCCCTTTCTAGAAACACAATTGTCCGTGCGATAAACACTTTACTCTCAGTAGGATTATAGAAACAGTATCCCTTAGTTTCCTTGGGATAACCCACAAAGAAGCATTTATCTGATTTGGGTCCAAGCATATCGAAAACTTGACGTTTCACATAAGCTTCGCAGCCCCAAATCTTCATGAAAGACATACTGAGCCGTCTCCCAGTCCATATCTTATATGGTGTCTTTTGAACCGTTTTAGATGGAACACAGTTAAGTGTGAAAGCTGCTGTTAACAGAGCATATCCCCAGAAGGAGCCTAGAAGGTCTGCATGACTCATTATGGTTAAGACCATGTCCAACAAGGTCCGATTCCTCTTTTCAGAGACATCATTCCATTGTGGTGTTCCTGGTGGAGTGAGTTGAGATATTATCCCATACTCTTTCAGATAATCATCAAACTATTGGCTTAAGTATTCTCCTCCTCGATCTGATCAAAGGATTTTAATACTCTTGCCAAGTTGGTTTTGTACTTCATTCTTGAACTCTTTGAACTTTTCAAAGGATTCTGATTTGTGCTTCATAAGATATACAAATCCATATCTACTGAAATCATCAGTAAATGTAATGAAGTATTGAAAACTGCCTCTAGCCAATGTGTTTAGTGGCCCACATACATTACTATGTATGAGGCCTAAAAGATCACTAGCCCTTTCACCTTGTCCAGTGAATGGGGCCTTTGTCATCTTCCCCAATAAAATTCACATATCTCGTATGATTCAAAATCAAACGAGTCCAAGAATCCATCTTTATGGAGTTTGGAGATGCGTTTCTCATTTATGTGGCCCAAACGACAATGCCAGAGAAAAGTTGGGTTTAGATCATTTGATTTAAACCTCTTTGTATTTATGTTATAGATGGGCGTTTCGAGGTCAAGGACATAAAGTCCATTACTCAATTGTGCACTATCATAAAAATATCATTCATATAAATAGAACAACATTTGTCCTTTATAATAAAAGAAAAACCCTTCTTGTCCAAACAAGAAACATAAATGATATTCCTGCTAATAGTAGACACAAAATAGCAGTTCTCTAACTCTATTACAAGCCTAGTGGGCAAATATAATAAGTAAGTCCCTACAGCTAATGTAATAACTTTTGCTCCATTTCCCACTCGTAGGTCGACTTTGCCCTTCGTCAATGGTCTACTGCTCTTTAGATCCTGCACATTTACACAAATGTGAGATCCACATCTAGTATCTAATACCCATGATGCAGAAGTAGATAAATTGACTTCAATAACAAAAATACCTGAAGTGGAAGTCTCACTTCCCTTCTTCTTTTTGAGCTCCTCTAGGAACTTAGCACAGTTCCTCTTCTAATGTCCGGTCTGACCACAGTGGAAGCATGTACCTTTCTTAGCCACTCCACCCATAGGTTTCAAGCCAGAAGTGCTGGGCTTGGACTTATCCTTGCCTTTGCCCTTCCAGTTGTCCTTGGACTTTCTCTACTATTTCTTGCCCTTATTCTTTTGGATCATCATTATGGCGTTTCCTTTGCCTTTGTTTATGTTTTGCTCAGCAGTTCTCAATATGCCTAGCAACTCTGGTAGTGATTTGTCAATTTCATTCATGTTGTAGTTCATGACAAATTTACTAAAACTTTCCAGCAATGATTGCAGGACTAAGTCAGTGGCCAACTCTTGGCCTAAAGGAAAACTAAGTCTCTCTAGGTTTTCAATGTACCCAATCATCTTGAGTACATGAGCATCAACAGGGCTTCCTTCTACCAGCTTGCACTGAAATAGTGCTTTAGAGGCCTCGTATGTCTCATGCCTGGCCTGCTCTTGATAGAGCTTCTTAAGATATACGATCATATCGTAGGCATCTATGTTCTCGTGTTGCTTTTGGAGCTCAGAGTTCATGGTGGCTAGCTGGTGTGAAGCGGATAGTGGTTAAAAATTCAGAATAAAAATCAGTTTTTAGGCCCACCAGAAAATAAAAACCTTACAACTAGTTGTAGTTAGTAAGTGTCGATCCACAGAGAACTAATTCTATCAACAGTATTAAACAATTCCTAATTTAAACTCTAATTAACAATAAACAGTAAAAATGGGGGGTTTTTAGAGTTTTGATGAACAATGAACAGTTTCAAAAACAATAACAATAAATAAATTGAAATCAACAATATAAGAAAATTGGTTAAGAGATTGAATCCACCACTAAATTTATATGATGATGTAAATCCACATATCCTTTTATCCCAATATGCTCAATTATGTTTTTACGTAATTGTGAGAGTAAATCTCTGTTTTCCTTACGTGTTGGCCAATTCAGCAACCACTCAAATCAACTCCTAATCATTGATTAGTCATAAAGTAACCGCTCTTACAACTATCCAATAATTGCATTAAGTCTTAGAAAATTAATTACACTAAGATCTAATCACACACCGGGATTAAATTACTTAGAACATATATTTCTCTAGATCTATTACCGTAACCGCGCATAATAAACCTAGATCTACCACTTTTATAACTGGTAAATAGAACAAAGATAATTATACCCACATGAACATCATAACTTCTGCTAGATCTACTACCGCAACTACGTATAATAAACCCAAATCTACCACTTTGAAAGTGGAAACAAGTATAAAAATCTCCATACCAACAATAGATTCAAAAATATATGAATAAAAGCATAATTGTGTTGAAATAATCAAATATGCAAGATTCACAACATCAAAACTAGTGATTTCATCACCCCCTTAACCAAGGGAGGTTTAGTTACACATAGCTAGAACAAAATCACAAGAAAAACTAGGAAAGAATATCATAAGAAACAAAGTGCAGAAGAAAAACTAAATAGCAAACGAGTTTCTAAGGATTGAGGATGATGGATCTCTGATTGCTCAAACCCGAGACTCCAATCTTTGATCCAAGACTCCCTTCTCCTTCTCCAAGGAGTTGCAGTTGCTCTCCTCAGTCAGAACTCCCCTCAAAACATGCTAAGGATGTGAATATATAGGCCCTTAACATAAACTTCTCGTAGAAGTTTCAATAATTGAGTTTCTGACACAAATACATGGCCGTGCATGCATACACGACCTAGGCTGTGCATGACACTGCCTGGAGGATCAAAATTTATTGTTTTAATTACAAAATTCAGAGGAGTACAAGGCCTAGGCCGTATACTCTCACACGGTCGTGTATTTTTTACGCAGCCTAGGCCCTGTAATCTGACGCAGGCCCTGTAATTTGACTCAGGCCCTATAATCTGACTTCCAAGCCCAATATGACTTATTATACCTCTGAATATGAAAAAGTGTTCAACATTAAAGTTGTAAATTTGGATCTTAACTATCAACCATCAAAATTTCAGCCATTTGACAACTTGTAGCTTGAGCTATATCATGAACAATATGCATAGGTCAAGCTGTCAGGATCAGCACCCTAGTTCTTGCTTCAACTCCAAGTTGAGTTATCTAAACGTGTGATTAGGCCTTTGATGTCTTCATGGAAGTTGTGGAGAATTGCCTTAGATTTCCTACAAGACTAAAATCACATCATTCAGATATTTGAAACTCAAATTATAGCTAGTTTACTGAACACTGTCAAAGAGATAAATTAAGGCTAATTCATGCAATAATTCCTTCAATGATCCAATTAGGCACAATATCATAAAATGTGTCAAAACTAACTTAATTAAACCTAATTAAACCTTAAGAAGCCCAGTGACTGAAAAACATAATTCAATTATAAGTGCTAATGAACACATTTAAGCAAAGTTTCACAGTAATGTTCCAATTAGGGTTTGATATCAGAAACTAAGCTAAATGATGACAATTAAGCACAAATGGAGTTCAATGAATCAATTACAAGACGATTAAAATATAGGAATAATCAACAAATCAGTTACCCCTACACTTAGCCTTTTGCACTCCTGGGCAAAAATATACAGTTCAACACAGTTTCACAACAAGCCAATCAAATGTAGAATAATGATAAAAGACCTTTATGCATTCAGTTTTCAAAGAATTTAAACAATCAAAAATTCCCTTTCTTAGCAATCAAAGTTAGCAAGCAAAATAAATCAAATTTCAGGGTTCAATCAGCATGATAAATTCTCACTGAAATGCTTTCTCACTCAAGTATTTCAGGCTTGTGTTTTCACTCAACCAACTCATGAGAATATGCTTTACCATAGGCTTGTCAAGCCTCTACTTCTCCACTACTCAGACCACATGCAAACAGAGATCAAAAAGACTTTATTCAAGTTGTAATGGGGTCAGGGTTAAGGTAGGATACATCAAAGATAGACAAAGCTAGACCATAGGAACTAGAAGAGCAAAATGTAAAGATATTCAATCATTACACAAAATTTCCCAATATTCTTCAAATTCAAATTCCTATTATGTACCTTATCCTTGTTCTGACTTTTTTTTTCTTTTTTTTAAATATATATATATACACCTTGCATTCAATTCAACTTGACATTTTGCCAATATGAGATATTTTATACACAGACATAACTAGGCAAAAACATCATGAATCACACCCCCACACTTATTCAAAAACTAATTTTCATCGTAATCATGAAGCTCTTCTACTCCCTATGGTAGGGTAGCACAATGGTTTTTCACTTTTTGGCTTAAATTGAGCTTAGATCGAAGGAAAGAAGGTCAATTAGGCTCAAAGGGGGTTAAACAAAGGATAAAATGCAAGCATGACTATTTGGCTAGTAGTTATTTAAAAGAAAATGCCTTTATCATTTCAATTACATGCAATGATCATTAGCAGCTTAAAAGAGAACCAATACAAGTTTTGAAAAACACAATAATCATGAGTGGAATCACACATTCAAAGATCCAAAATGGCCTAAAGTTAGCCATTTCCAATAAGGCCTAAAAACTCACTAGGTTTCGATTCATCATTTTCAATTAAACCCTTTAATTTTTAGAATTTCACCCGACAAAATTGATAACCAGAAAGTTCATTCAATTATGCTCAAAGTTTTTTTTAATAAATTTTTTTATTTTTTATTTTTTATTTTTTTTCAATTTTTTTTCAGGTCAATTGCTCACTAATCACATCACTTGAAAGCTTATCGGAAACTTTAAAAGCCCAATGGAGAAGTATCACAAGAAGAACAACACCATCAATATCAAATACACTCACCCCAAGAAAGTCAATATAATTCAATCAGTCATTCAAAACCCCAGGAGAACAATTCAGAACATCAAAAGCATAAAAAATAGAACAACAAAGTATCCACACCCCCACACTTAAACTAGGCATTGTCCTTAATGCTACAAACATTAAGAAAAGGAAAATAAAAGAAATGCTACATACATCCAAAAAAGGAAAACAACCAACAAAGCTATCATATAAACACACGAAATGAAAAACATCAACCAGTAAATCAATGACCAAATTCATAGTTTAAACCAAAGATCAAGACTATATAATACAATATAGTGGAATGTGCATCATAATGGAAACTACAGGAGTACATAAATGGGGTATGGGAAAACTCTACATGACTCGATTAACATTGAGATGATAGGAAAACTCCTATGGATGATGATGTTCTTTGAAAAACAATAAGAAATCAGTTCAAAAACACAGGTCAGGGTCTTTTAAAGTCAGATTCCCAAGACTAAAACTCATCATGCTTGAGGGGATTCCCAAAAATCGACGAAGTTCATAAGGTACCAATTCATAAGAATGCATCTCAAGAGATTGACTCTTTACTCAGTCCATTCATTATGAAATACAATTTAACTTTCAATTGAAGGAAATCATTCCCAAAGAACATGATTCAGCATTCAGAAGAACAAAACAATAACACCACAAAAGAAGTAATTCCTACAGTTTCGCTTGGTTTCCATTATACTTTGTCCACACAAATATCAAACAAACAATCTATGCATTCCAACACACATTTAATCAAACCAAAACATAAGGTTTTCCAAAGATTCGCATGCTCACAATCAACAAACAGATAAAAACATAAAATAAAAGGGTTAAAGAAAGCAAATCTGATTTTCTTGATGATGGGTTGCCTCCCAATAAGCGCTTAGTTTATTGTCCTCAGCCCGACATGATGATACTTTTAATGCTCCTCATATTGTGGAAGGATAAGGGTCATCACTTCCATCTCTGCACTGTCAGGAAGTTCATGATATGGTTTGAGATGGTGACCATTGACCTTAAATGCTTTACCAGAAATTTCACTCCTGATCTCAACTACACCAAAACGAAAGACATTAGTTACCACAAACGGCCCAATCCACTTAGAACGCAGTTTACTTGGAAACAATTTGAGTATGGATTGATATAGTAGAACTTTTTGTCCTTTGTGAAATTTTTTTCTAGAAATCAATTAGTCGTGGAATGCTTTAGCTTTAGTCTTATAAATCAGGGCATTCTCAAAGGCCTCATTTCTTAGTTCTTCTAGTTCCTGTAACTGGAACTTCCTTTACTTTCCAGCACCTTCCAATTCCATATTAACTTGTTTAATGGCCCAGTAAGAGCGATGTTGCAGCTCAACGGGCAAATGACAGGGCTTTCCATACACCAACTGAAATGGTGACATGCCAATGGGAGTCTTACAGGCAGTCCTATAAGCCCAGAAAGCATATTCAAGTCGAGTGCTCTAATCCTTTCTTGAGGGATTCACTGTCTTTTCAAGGATTGACTTAATCTCCCGGTTGGACACTTCAGTTTACCCATTCGTCTGTGGATGGTAAGGAGTGAAAATTCTGTGCAATACTCCATATTTTTTCAATAGAGCATTAAAGGTTCTATTGCAGAAATGGGTCTCTTGGTCACTGATGATAGCCCTCGGGGTCCCAAACCTGAAGAAAATATGTGACTTAACAAAATCTGCAATAGTTTTAGAATCATCAGATCGGGTGGCTTTTGCTTCCACCCACTTAGACACATAATCAACAGATAAGAGAATGTATGTGAAACCAAATGAAGGAGGGAATGGTCCCATAAAATCAATACCCTACACATCAAAGACTTCCACAAAAATGACCAGAGTCTGGGGCATTTGATTACGAGGACCAATGTTACCTATTCTCTGATAGCGGTCACAAGACTTATAGAAGTTGTAAGCGTATTTGAAAATTATAGGCCAATAAAGACCACTGTCAAGCACTTTGTTGGCTGTCCTTTTACTGCCAAAGTGTCCTCCATATGCATAGGTGTGGCAAAAGGAGAGGATGGAGTGTGTCTCAGAATCAGGAATGCACCTCCTAATGACTTGATCTGCATAATACTTCCATAGGTATGGGTCATCCCAGATATAGTAGTTCAAACCCTTCGGAAAGTCCTTAGTAACCATGTAGTTAACAATGTCAGCATACCAAGGGATTATGGCCTTGACAGTCATCAAACACTCATTCGAAAAAGTCTCTATGATAGACATTTCTTCCTCTTTAGTTACCAACCTACTCAAGTGATCGGCCACCAAGTTTTCTCTCCCTTTCTTGTCTTTAATCTCCAAGTCAAATTCCTAGAGCAATAAAATCCATCGGATCAATCTAGGCTTCACTTTTTTCTTTATTAGAAGATAACTTCAAAACTGCATGATCTGAAAACACAATTACTTTAGAACCAATGAGATATGATCTAAATTTTTCTAAAGCAAAAACAACAGCTAGAAGTTCTTTTTCAGTTGTTGAGTAGTTGAGTTGAGCATCATTTAGAGTCCTTGATGCATAGTAAATGGCATAAGGAACTCTATCAACTCGCTGTCCTAAGACAGCCTCTACCGCGAAGTCACTGGCATCACACATCAGTTCAAATGGTAGTTCCTAGTTAGGTGGCCTAATGATAGGCACAATAGTCAACAATTTCTTCAATTTATTGAAAGTTTTCATACATTTCTCATCAAAGTTGAAATTGACATCTTTTTGAAGAAGTCTGCAAAGGGGCAATGAGACTTTAGAGAAGTCTTTAATGAATCTCCGGTAGAAACCTGTATGACCAATAAAAGAATGAATCTCCCGCACACTAGTGGGTAGGGGCAAAGAATGCATGAGCTCTACCTTAGCTTTATCTACTTTAATTCCCCTAGCAGAAATTATAAGACCTAACACAATACCTCCCTTTACCATGAAATGACATTTTTCCCAATTCAGTACCAGGTTAGTGTCAATGCATCTTTTAAGCACCAATGTCAAATGATCTAAACAATTTTCAAAACCATTTCCAAAGACACTAAAGTCATCCATAAAAATCTCAATAATATTTTCAATCTAATTAGAAAATAAACTCATCATGCATCTCTGGAAAGTTCCCAGTGCATTGCAGAGTCCAAAAGGCATTCGCCTATATGCAAAGGTACTAAATGGACAAGTGAATGTAGTCTTGTCTTGGTCTTCTAGAGCTATGGCAATCTGATAGTAACCTGAAAAACTATCCAGAAAATAATAATAAGAATGACTAGCTAATCTCTCTAACATTTGATCAATGAAAGGTAAAGGAAAGTGGTCTTTTCTAGTGGCGGCATTCAACTTCCTGTAATCAATACAAACACGCCACCCTGTCTGCAACCTAGTGGGAATAAGCTCATTTTCAGCATTTCTTACCACAGTAATTCCAGATTTCTTTGGTACTACCTAGACTGGGCTTACCCACTTGCTGTCAGAAATAGGGTAGATCACACCCACACTTAGGAGCTTTAGTATCTACTTTTTCACAACCTCCATCAAAGGAGGATTCAACCTCCTCGAGGAGTCTCTCACAGGTTTAGCACCCTCCTCCATTAGGATCCTGTGCATTCAAATGGAGGGACTAATACCCTTGATGTCAGCTATTGACCAACCAATGGCTATCTTATGTTTCTGCAAAATAGCCACCAATTTCTCTTCTTGCTCTTGGGTGAGTGACTTTGTAATTATTACTGGAAGAGTGTCCTTCTCCCCCAAGAAGATGTATTTAAGATGATCAGGCAATGCTTTTAGTTCCAATTCAGGTGCATGCACAATAAAAGGTTGAGGTATATCAGTAGTAATAGGTAAATCAACAAAAGATACCTTATGCTCTTCTGGAGTGGAAGAGAGCTCTTGTAAGATAGCAACAATTTCATCAATTTCTTCACTCCGTGGCTCTTCTTCATCCTTCTTCTTTTCCTCATGTACATCTAAGCTATGAGTTAGAATTGTATCAAGAGCATCAGAATGGTTAGAATCAAAAGTTGTAGAAATTAAAGAATCAAAAGGATCAAAAGAATCAATTAAACAAGCAGAGTGCACATCACTTGGGTATCTCATAGCTTCAAAAATATTGAATCTAATCAATTCCCCATCAAATTCCATTGTTAAAGTTCCTGAGTGCACATCAATTTTTGTCTGCGCAGTTTTCAAAAATGGTATCCCTAACAAGATAGGAGCAGATTTGGGAGAATCATCCTCTTCCATGTCCAAAACATAGAAGTCTGTCGGAAACACTAATTCATTCACTTGCACTAAAACATCTTTAACCATAACTTTTGGGTATACATTAGATCTATCAGCCAGTTATATAATAACACCAGTAGGTTCCAAAGGACCCAAGTATAAAGATGCATAAATAGAATATGGCATGACATTTATAGATGCACCTAAATCAAGCATTGCCCTTTCAAACCTTGTGTTACCTATAGTGCATGGAATGGTGAATATGCCAAGATCCTTACATTTAGTTGGGAGTTTCTTTTTTATCACAGCTGAAACATTTTCTCCCACTTGGACCTTTTCATTTCCTTTTAACTTCCTCTTGTTAGTGCATAATTCTTTCAGAAATTTTGCATATCTAGGTACCTGCTTAATGGCATCTAACAAAGGGATATTAACTTCTACCTTCCTAAAAGTCTCAAGTATTTCTTTTTCTGCTTCTTCTTTCTTAGTCTTTGCCAACCTACTAGGAAAAGGAACTTTAGTGACATATTTAGGAGGGGGTTCAAAATTACTTACCTTAGGGGCTTTGGAGCTTTGCCCCTTATCATTTGCTTCTTTGGGTGGTTCATCTTTCTCTTGAGTTTTGGGTGGAACAGATGTAGGCTCATCCATTATCTTTCCGTTTCTCAATATAACAGCACTAGCATTTTCCCTCAAATTCACTTCTGGCTGTGAGGGTAGTTTCCCTAAAGCTTGGCTTTGAAACTTGTTGAATTTTGTGGATAACTGCCTTATCTGATTCTGCAAGTTATTGATTGCAGTCCTTGTTTCTTATCGGAATTACATATTATCAGTGACCATCTGTTTCACTAGCTCCTCTAGTGAAGGCTCAGGTTGCTTAGGAGCTTGAACTTGTTGCTGTCTCTGAGGGAAAGGTGCTTGCCTTTGCTAAAATCTTGGAGGTCCATAAGTTGGAGGTTGATTTTGAGGTTACTTTGCATAGCTGAAATTAGGATGATCCCTCCAACCCGGATTATATGTGTTTGAGTAGGGGTTGTAATTTTTTAAAAGTCCAGCATATCCCCCAACTGCTCTTACCTCCTCATTTGTGTCCTCTTGGAGAGTAGGACACATATCAGTGGGATGTCTAGATAAACAACAGATCCCACAGGCATGAACTAGTGCTTTGCCTGTATCCATTAACTGATGAACCATAGTAGTTAATTGAGCCATTTGCTGCTGTAGACTAGTTATCTCTACTTCTTTCACTGCTCTCACTCTAATGTCATTTCTATAGTAGAACTATTGAGTATTGGAAGCCATTCTTGAGATCAAGTTTCTAGCTTCTTGAGTTTTATCAACTAATGCTCCTCTGCTAGCAGCATCAATTATGTTGCGATCCATCACTTGTAATCCTTCATAGAAATATTGAATTAAGAGTTGCTCACTAATTTGATATTGAGGGCATCTGGCACATAGCCTCTTGAATCTCTCCCAGTAATCATGGAGTGATTCCCTATGCCTTTGTTGAATACCACATATTTCTTTTCTGATTGTTGCGGCTTTTGAAGCAGGGAAGTATCTGTCTAGGAAAGCTCAGGCCATGTCTTGCCATGATTGGATGGATCCTTGTGGCAAGTAGTAAAGCCACTCCTTAGCTGAGTCTTTTAGTGAAATGGAAAAGCTCTAAGTTTGACTTGATCTACTGGAATTCCTGCAGGCTTAATGCTAGAACATACCACATGAATTTCCTTCAAGTTCTTATTGGGGTCCTCTCTGGGTAATCCATTGAAAGATGGCAAAAGATGGATTAGGCCGGACTTTAATTCAAATGCCTCTTCATTTTTAAGAATGTCTATGCATAGAGGCTGTTGATCTAGATCTGGAGCACCCAATGCCCTTATAGTGTTTTCTGCCATTGTCACTTCTTCAGATATTTCAGATGGTTCAAATGTCTCTGAACTTGATAGATCAATGTAACGGGCAGTTTCAATGTCAGCAGGTGTGAGTTGGAAATTAGCCAGATGGAAGGGAAATTGAGGATGTGAGTTGAGTTGATCAATATAGTTCCTCAAATTCTGCAATCCCTCGTCTAACTCTTTAATGGACATCAACACCTACAAAACACTCAGAAAGCAAGAATAAAAAATTAAAAATAAAATAAAAACAAAAATAAAAATAGAGTAAAAATAGGAAATAAATTAACAGTGTAATTGGAAAATTGGCTCCCCAGCAACAACGCCAAAATTCTTGGTGTGAGGCGGATAGTGATTAAAAATTCAGAATAAAAATCAGTTGTTAGGCCAACCAGAAAATAAAAACCTTACAACTAGTTGTAATTTGTAAGGGTCGATCCATAGAGAACTAATTCAATCAACACTATTAAACAATTCATAATTTAAACTCTGATTAACAATAGACAGTAAAAAATGGGGATTTTTGGAGTTTTGATGAACAATGAACAGTTTCAAAAATAATAACAATAAATAAACTAAAATAACCATATAAGAAAATTGGTTAAGAGATTGAATCCACCACTAGATTTATATGATGATGTAAATCTATATATCTTTTTATTCTAACATGCTCAATTATGTTTTTATGCAATTGTAAAAGTAAATCTCTGTTTCCTTACGTGTTGGCAAATTCAGCAACCACTCAAATCAACTCCTAATCACTGATTAGTCATAAAGCAACCACTCTTACAACTATCCAATAATTGTATTAAGTTTTAGAAAACCAATTACACTAAGATCTAATCACACACCGGGATTAAATTACTTAGAACATATATTTCTCTAGATCTATTACTGCAACTGCGCATAATAAACCTAGATCTACCATTTTTATAACTGGTAAATAGCACAAAGATAATTATACCCACATGAACATCATAACTTCTGCTAGATCTACTACCGCAACTGCGCATAATAAACCCAGATCTACCACTTTGAAAGTGGGAACAAGTATAAAAATCTTCATACCAACAATAGATTCAGAAATATATGAATAAAAGCATAACTGTGTTGAAATAATCAAATATGCAAGATTCACAATATCAAAGCTAGTGGTTTCATCACCCCCTTAACCAAGGGAGGTTTAGTTACACATAGCTAGAATAAAATCACAAGAAAAACTGAGAAAGAACATTATAAGAAACAAAGTGCAGAAGAAAAACTAAATAGTAAACGAGTTTATGAGGATTGAGGATGATGGGTCTTTGATTGCTCATACCCGAGACTCCAATCTTTGATCCAAGACTCCCTTCTCCTTCTCCAAGGAGTTGCAGCTGCTCTCCTTGGTCAGACCTCCCCTCAAAACATGCTAAGGGTGTGAATATATAGGCCCCCAACATAAACTTCTCGTAGAAGTTTCAATAATTGAGTTTCTGACACAAATACAAGGCCGTGCATGCATACACAACCTAGGCCGTGTATGACACTACCTGGAGGATCAAAATTTACTATTTTAATTGCAAAAGTCAGAGGAGTACACAGCCTAGGCCATGTACTTTTACACGGCAGTGTATTTTTACGCAGCCTAGGCCCTGTAATTTGACTTAGGCCCTGTAATCTGACTTCCAAGCCCAATATGACCCATTAGACCTTCGAATATAGGAAAGTGTTCAACATGAAAGTTGTAGATTTGGATCTTAACTATTAACCATCAAAATTTTAGCTCATTTGACACTTGTAGCTCGAGCTATGTCATGAACAGTACACATAGGTCAAGCTGTCAAGATCAGCACCCTAGTTCTTGCTTCAACTCCAATTTGAGTTATCCAAACGTGTGATTAGGCCTTTGAGATCTTCATGGAAGTAGTAAAGAATTGTCTTAGATTTTCTACAAGACCAAAATCACATCATTCAGATATTTGAAACTCAAATTATAGCTAGTTTACTGAACACTGTCAAAGAGATAAATTAAGGCTAATTCATGCAATAATTCCTTCAATGATCCAATTAGGCTCAATATCATAAAATGTGTCAAAACTAACTTAAATTAAACCTAATTGAACCTTAAGAAGCCCAGTGACTGAAAAGCATAATTCAATTATAAGTGCTAATGAACATATTTAAGCAAAGTTTCACAGTAATGTTCCAATTAGGTTTTGATATCAGAAACTAAGCTAAATGATGACAATTAAGCACAAATGGAGTTCAATGAATCAATTACAAGGCGATTAAAATATAGGAATAATCAATAGATCACTAGCATAAGACATCCGATGTCCAAGGCATCATCTTGATGCTTCTTATAAGCATCCTTTTCAATTCTAGGGGCATTAGTAGTAGGTGGCTCAGGAATAGGCTGTTCTAGTACATATAACTTTTTCTCTTGCTTGAGGACAATCTTCAAATTCCTATACCAGTCTAGAAAATTCGTTCCAGACAAATTGTCCTTCTTAAGGATGGATCTCAGTGATAAGTTACTTGATGTGTTTATTGCCATGGTAGTCTATTAACAAAAATATGTAAAATATAAGTATCATGCCATAAATATATTTAATAAGGTCTTTTAATTAAATATGCTTCCCACTATTTTATTCAAGTCAATGACCCTCAGCATTGACTCGGGAATCCCATTGTAAGATTTCCTAGTGGGCCAAGATCCATATTTCACCTAGTTTTGAGTCAGCTTTGGCTGATCATCCAAAATTCAGTTATTTAGGTAGGAAACATTTTCCAATTACATCACATGTAACTCTTGGATAGTTGGGTGAATAACACTTATTCAAATCTATGTAATGGACCAAAGCCTAACTCTATGCCTCTAAGCCTTCAATCCTATTGAAATGGCCTAATTAAGTCAAACTCAATGATTGGCAGTTGGATATTACTTTTATCCCATTGCGTCTTACTAATATAGATCTATCCTGCTTAGCAGACCTACACTTGATCGATACTAGTCTTGACAAGTGCCACACATTGGAAGGCATCACATAATGACTTAATATTTACTTTGAGGGAATTATTATTATTATTAGATCTCACCATTAATTAAACTGTTTATCATACCATAAACATTATCCATGCATCTCATACATATAAAGCATATAATAAAAGTGACATGGTTATGGCCCCCTAAGAGAGTAACATTAACTAAGCCAGCTTCACTAAGCGTCTCCCATCAACGTCCTCACTTGATGCCGTCTTTTTGCCTCCACATCATAATTATATTTTATAGAAATCTCTTTTACATTCGAGGGGAGTTAGGTGAGAAGAGAATGTACAATCAAAATGTAGAAAGAAAGGCACGACATGTAGGTCATATTTATAAAAAAAAAAGCATAAAAAGAGGACTAAGGTCATAACCATGCACCATGCATCACAAAGAACATAAAAACTCAAAATAATAATACATTATTATTTTTGTGAGTCATAAAATTGGATAAAAAATATTGCGCTTTCGAATAACACACTATGCAGAGGTAGCACGGGAGGCCGCTCCTTGCGGGGTGCGGGGCAGTGCCCCGGCCTAAAAAATTGAACTGAAAATAATAGCTGAATCCCTTGTGCCTCCCTTGATGGCTTGAACCCTAAACCAAATATGCATGAATGCTTCATGCGCCTCCTTGATGGCTTGACATCAACACTTGATGCTACTGCCACAAAATAGGAAACAAGGATTCCATAACCCTTGCTGTCGCAAACCAAGAACAAGGTTTCTTAAACCCTTGCGTCGCGCATTGAGAATAAGGATTCCATAACGTTGTACGTATCACACACATACCAGAAAGCTTCGCAAAAAACATACATCTTAATACAAAATGATTTTCACAAAACTTATGAACATCTTTATGGTTTTTGAAAATAACATCACAGTTTTGCATACGACACATAAAACAGAATATGTTTTCGCAAAAGGGTTTCATTCGTTTTCTGAAATAACATATTAAAGATCATATCTTTTATCAAAAAATAAGAACAACAAACATGTTATCTTATGCAAAATGAAAATAGAAAATTGAATCATGGTTTTGCAAGTTGCTTTGATACCACTATTGGGAATTGCGGATCCATCACGTAGCGGAAAAATAAGATTCCCACCAAGGATCCATGCGAAAAGCCATAATCCGAGTTTTAAAATAATTTACCTCTTGAAGCATGATAAAAAGGAAGTGATGTGAATCACCAACACCGTAATAGAATGATGTCTCTATGGTATCCACACGAATAGACTCACGAACATCCAATGTCCACAAAGAGGAGCCTCACGTCTCTCACACAGTGCTAGTTGCGAAGAGTAAAGAAGAAACCTGTCACTCTCTCACTCACTTTTCTGTAGGTGTAGCTAGGGTTCTCTAATATATGTATCTTAGCAGCTCCTTAGCAGTACTATTTAAAATAGTGACTGCCTTAAGTGAGTGTGAGCAGTAGCAAGGTAAGCTGTGCAACTCTAGACTCATCTGTTATGAGTTTGGCCCATAATTGAATCCGAGTCTAACTTAGATTTATTGCTCTAATTTTAGTCTGCTCTATGTGTGTGACCCTGTAGGTTCTCATTACGTTAGCAATAATATTAAAATCCCATTTTAATATTACAAGCAATGAGCGGTATCTAGAAACACATCGCTGCTACCTAAGTAATAAGAATGTCAGTGATTTAACATAATCTTTTCGTGACCAATGTTTCCGTGTCATTTAGTCCCTTTGTCAAGATATCTAGATTGAACACAAGGCATGGAATGCGTCACCTTTGTATAGTCCAATCATTCATTTCCTGATACTCGAGTAGACTTTGTAATAACAAATGAAATCAATATCTCATATTGACTCATTTGAGCATGGCCATACATTTCGCAGTCTCACTCAATCAGGGGGCCCAAAGATATCGCTCCTGTTATGTAGGAGTGACAAATCCCATCTAGGTCACGCACATCCCTCTGCATGATTCGTGGTATGTCTAATAACTAACTTTATAATCACCTTGTTACAGATGACGTTTGATGGTATTAAAACACACAACTCCTCATGTAGGAATCGTAGTGATTTTAGGTCAAAGGACCATAAACACCATTGTCACTATGAGAATCGCTTATGACACTCACATAACGATCCATGTAGCGTTCTCATGGCGGGTCAGTCCAATACATAATTACTCTAATATGTACCTATGTGAGGACTTGATATCTCATATCCATGACCCGTGAGATGTGGTCATCAGTCTATACACATACTAGTCTCAATGCATTATTGTTGTCCTAGTTAACAATAATACTTGGCTAGGGACATTTAAGAATAATGTTCTAACCAAAAGGATCTCACGATCAAGTCATCCACTTGATGTTCTATGACATCAAACTTACTAATTCTAAGGACTTTATTATGTTTATTAGAAAGAACACAATAAATGAAATGCCTCATATATTAAAATAGAATAATAGAATGTATGTAAATACAGACAAATGTATTAGCCTCTAGGGCATATACCAACAACACCTTAGGCAACTTAGTGTTGCATTAGATATCACTCAAGATGTGATAATGTGGTACATTAGATGTAAGTATACTAAGATAGATTAATAGTATTCACTCTAGTAAGTATGAGAAGGGTACGAACCTTAGGATATCCAAGAGTAGTGGATTAGCTCAGGAAGCTACCTAACCCATTAAGCAACAAAGTGTTGCATTTGTTAATCACTCTTGAACTAGATTCTTTTAAGTGGAGATAGAGTTGTGTATTTAGTTCCTAAGTGAACAGATGTTTGATGTATTGAGTTCTCTAGGAAAGTGCGATCTTGTGCATTATTAAATACACAATAAGATAAATTGTGACTTTTAAGTTGGCCATAATCATGAAATGTAGCAAAAATTTGCAATAACTCTTTTATTAGTGAAAATTGAGTTTGAATTGCAAGATGAATGTGATTTACTTCCTTTAATATGAAGTTAAGTATGGGAGTTGAAGTCCTTAAGCATTCCATGAGTTAGGAATTGCTAAGATAGGTATATGGAGCCTTAAACACTCTAAAGTAACTTATGTTGCTACTAGAGATGTGAGAATAAGGAAGGCTAGATACAACCAAGATAAGTATCTTATACTTGTTTAGATGTATATATGTGGGAATGGTCTGGTAGTGTTAGTCCTTGTGAGTATTCTTTGATGCTATGCGCAATCATGTAGGTCAAGGAAGATAAATAGGGTGTCCGAAAGGTTCTTTGAACAAGGATTCAGCCTTGACATCTCGGTAGCGCCAAGTCCAAGGGAGATAATTAGGAAGTCCATAAAGGTTCCTTTAAGCCTGGATTCATGCCCTAACTTCTCGATAGTGCCAGGATATGTGTAATGTGAGGATGAGCTTTCCCTCTATTTAGTACAGGATAATATACTAAACTAGTTCTTAATAAACAACTTGGTTCTTAATTGACCTAAGTATGTATGTATGTATGATGTTTTCACTTGCTCTTCTAATTTATGGTAACCTATGATGTACACCATCATTTGGCCAGGTGGACGGGAGTCAGAGTTCCTAAGGGAACAAGTCATTCCTGACCAAGAGCCAAGGGTTACAAGTAGTGTGAGGTTGTAGTTCTTCGTCCCTACCATAACAGTATGTAGGCTATTAGTTTAGACCACACTACATGGTAGTGTGCAACTATGAGAATAGTGGAGGCAACTTCTATATTAGTTATTAGAAATTGTTTATACAATGTTTAACTAACTGGCATTAGAATATTTTTTATTGAGAATTATAATTCTCACCCCAATTGTGTTTCTATATAAATCCAAGTCAAGACCCCACCAAGGGAAAGAAGGTGAAGCATGAAGACTAGTATAGTTTTATATGCTTTTATAGATAAGACTTATGTATAAGTTTATATTTGTTCTATATGTATTAAGAGTTATGTATTACAATATGCCTTTTTGGCTATGGTTATATATGTATATGTATGAGTTTATATTTTTTGCATTCTCTCAAGGCTCTCTATAATTGCTAAATTGTGATTATGGATATATGTTATTAGATAGCTATGTGATAAGTGATGTACTTTTTATATCGGTATAATCCAGATATATCTAGATATCTGTATTAGGGTGTTGTATTATGGTATTAGAGCAGTTCATCCTGTTGAGCCGATGTATGGACTGACTGTGCTTAGGCATATGTAGTAGTTTAGTAGAGTGTTATACATCCTTTTATCTCTTTGTGAGATATGTAAATGGAATTGCAAAACTTGCCTTAGGTATGGATGCTAATGGTTACTGTGTATATAGGAAACTATGGCAACTATTGGGTGAACCCATGAGACTAGGAGACTGGTAAGGGAGGAGATGACCAGAGCTCTTAGAGTGATGGCTGCTGCAGTGAGAGAGCAGTCTACCATCAGTAGAAGACTATTAGAAAAGTTAGTCAAGGACTCACTTAGTAAGTTGAAGAATTTATGAGGGATTAGGATTTCTCAGAGTTCAGGAGAGTTACTCATTTGTTCTTCAAGGGAGAGTACGATTCGGTTAGAGTGGTTAGATGGCTTCAAGAGGTGGAAGAGATCTTCATGGTCATAGCTTGCATTGATAAACAAAAGGTGACCTTTGCTTCTTTTGTATTAGTAGGAGAGGCGGAAAGCTAATGAGTTGAAGATGAGAGGTTACTTGAGAAGGTAAGTACTCAATTCACCCGTGGGGTGTTTAGAGCTACCTTTTTAGACGAGTATTATTCCCTTGAGTTACGGAAAGCAAAAGAATTAGAATTTCTAAGGCATGAACAAGGGGATATAGTTGTGGATCAATATATGAGCAACTTGAAGAACGTTCTAAGTTCTCTTCTTATTTTACAACCAATCCAGATGAAGACTAGAAATGAGTAAAATGTGGAATGGGACTTGGAGATGACATTAGAGGAGTTGTGAAGCAAATGGAGATTCAGGACTTCTCCGCTCTAGTCAATGAGTGTAGAGTTGTAGAAGTAGATAATCTCAAAACCACAACGGAGCAAGAATTAGAAAGTTCCCTAAAGAGGAAAAGATAAGATGTTGAGAATAGCAAGGGTGCTTGTTAGTCTTAATTCTTACCAGGTAAAGGAAAATAGTTTCAAGTAGAATCTTAGGGTGATGATAAGTATGAATAGAGTGCTTTTAAAATGATAAACCCTAAGGAAAAAGGTCAATCAGACTCCAAGGTACCAAGATGTGCTATATGTGAGAAGGTACATGGAAGTAGACCGTGGTAGGTGGGAAATCCATGTGCTAGATATGTGAGTAACCAGGACATCATTGAAAGATTGTCCACGGAAAAATGAAGCAACAAAATCTTCCAACTTGGTACTAGGTAAAAGCACATTGAAAGAGAAATCTTTTAAGGATGTGTACAAGTAAAGTATAGATTTATTTTGTAAATCATGTTGGTTTACTTTGTGAATCTAGTTAGTTTACCTTTGTTGTTATGGTTTGGTTATTTTATGGACAAATGATATTATGTTCTTGTTTAGTTAGAAGTGTGAGACTATACTTAGATTATAAGCAGTTGAACAAGGAACTATCAAGAATAAATGTCTTTGTCTAAGTATAGATGATCATATGGATAAGTTGAGAGAAACTTTGGATTTTCTCATGAGATGATCTAAGATCTGGTTGTCATGGAATCAAAGTTAGGAAGAGAATATCTCTAGAAATTTTCCAAGATTATGAAGGAATATAGACAGTATGTTATGGTAGTTTTGGTAAACTTTTGGAGAAAAGTGGTTGTGTGCTAAGTTAGCTGTGAACACCCAATTTTGACTGGGTTCCAAAAACAAACAATTAAACAAAAAATTTAAAAATTAAAAATTTAAAAAAAAGAAAAAAAATAAAATTTCAATTATTTCAAGCCCATATTGTTGACCCTTTTTTTCTTATCCCAAGTCCACCTTAGCCTAAAAAAACAAAAAACTAAAAAATAAAAAAAAACAAAAAAAGTAAAATAGAAAAGAAAAGAAAAGTGACAAAGGTGTAACGTATAGAAGATGGTGCTTGGTGGTGTTTCTATTTTAGGATGGAAACCAATTTTCTTTCTGGCCCAACGTTCCCTTTCTTGTTTTAGCCATGCACTACCCACGCAACACCACTACACTACAACACACACTATTGTAGAGGGGACAATATTACTTTGCCTCCCACTTAATCTGACTTTTACATTCCTCACCAGTGTAATACCCTCCTTAGGGCATTATATTTTAGACCAACTCTTTTTAAAACTTTACCCAAGCTATAAAATATTTGATATTATTTTAATACGGGTTTCAAAATTCCTTTTCGCAGATGACATAAACTTACCAAATTATAGAAATACAAGACATAAGAACTGAATAATATACATCTCATGTACAAAACATAAATTAGTAACAGCTTAAATATATAAAGCTTACATACTTTAAATAATATGTATAACTTCCATATCAAAACTAAACCTAGACCAAGTCCAAAAACTTGAAAAGAAGGGTCCTACACCCGATCCTCCTCCAAATCCTCTTCGGGATCCTAACGGACAAATTCCCCAGTCAGGGCATGTCATTACAGGCGAGAGTCTGAGCAGTTGACACCTCGGAATCTTTCCTAGGAGTGTTATGACGATTACCACATAACTCTCCAACAGGCATATAAATCTCCAAGTAAACAGCAGCATCCATAGAAAACGTAGCAACCCCATGTTAGGTCCTACTTCAAAGCAAGGTAACATCTCCAACATATTGGATGTGCCCCGTGTCCCAATGGACGTGCCATGCCTCAATACCCCCATGAAATTGCAACCTAACGAAACCCTGAAGATTCTGCCTCATCGCAATCACAGTCTTTTTAAATCATAAATATAAACAGAAACAAATAGAACAATAATACAAAGAGGTGAGATCCCCTACATCAATACCAACATGGTAGGAAAGAAACAAACAATAACAACAATGCTATTCATATACGGCAATAACAAATATATTCATTGCATCAAATAACCATTGCATAAAATAACAAATAATTCCACAAACAAATATATATACCACAATGATATGTTAATTGACTATGCATATGCACAATGTACTAATTTCCTACTCCATGAAAAGTATAAGCATACGCATTAGGGCTTAAAAAGTATAAGCGTACGCATCAGGGCTTATACAAGACATTCTACGCCAGATCAGGAATAGAGCAGTGTCTCGTCGAGATCGCTTGGTGCGTTTGCAATAGTCACTATGGCACAATATTGCGACTAACTAGCCACTTGTGGGATACTTGCGCCCCGACGCCTCCAAGGTCAATCATAGACCTTCACTGACGTAATTCGCACCTGCACGAAGGTGTATTCATCTCTTAGGCAACAAAAGCCTTAACAGACATCGTCTGTACAATAATGCATGATCAATGACTCAATGCATATCACAAACCATCACCAGCTACAACCAAACATTGATATATCTGGGTCCAGTACATCGGCTCGACAGCAAACTACTGTATTTCTCAATTGCATAGCACCTTTATTGCATTTTCATAATCGCGTAATAATTTTGTTACATTTTCAAATCGCGTAACAGTTTTTCAACATTTTCTTAATCGCGTGAATATTTTAAAATGTTTTCTTAATCACGTAACTAAAAATCATCATTTTTAAATCACGTAAAACATTTTATTAACATTCTAAGCTCAATTTAAAACTTGTCTCATTTAATATAAAAATCAGACTTTAATTCCAACACTTTCTCACAATGATATGTTAATTGACTATGTATATGCACAATGTACTAATTTCCTACTCCATGAAAAGTATAAGCATACGCATTAGGGCTTAAAAAGTATAAGCGTACGCATCAGGGCTTATACAAGACATTCTACGCCAGATCAAGAATAGAGCAGTGTCTCGTCAAGATCGCTTAGTGCGTTTGCAATAGTCACTATGGCACAATATTGCGACTAACTAGCCACTTGTGGGATACTTGCGCCCCGACGCCTCCAAGGTCAATCATAGACCTTCACTGACGTAATTCGCACCCGCACGAAGGTGTATTAATCTCTTAGGCAACAAAAGCCTTAACAGACATCGTCTGTACAATAATGCATGATCAATGACTCAATGCATATCACAAACCATCACCAGCTACAACCAAACATTGATATATCTGGGTCCAGTACATCGGCCGACAGCAAACTACTGTATTTCTCAATTGCATAGCACCTTTATTGCATTTTCATAATCGCGTAATAATTTTGTTACATTTTCAAATCGCGTAACAGTTTTTCAACATTTTCTCAATCGCGTGAATATTTTAAAATGCTTTCTTAATCACGTAACTAAAAATCATCATTTTTAAATCACGTAAAACATTTTATTAACATTCTACGCTCAATTTAAAACTTGTCTCATTTAATATAAAAATCAGACTTTAATTCCAACATTTTCTCACTAATCCACCTCTAATTAATATTTCCAAACGTTTTTCACAAAAACTTAGATTTATTTTCATTAAATCAATATACTACAAAAATCCTTCTCCATTACTCTTATTAAATAAAATACTTTAATTTCAAAACATCATTCAAGCTTTATTCCCATACTAAGGCCGAAAATCACTCTTTATTCATTACTCTAAAATATTTTAAATTCCAAACTATCCTTAAAAATTATGTCTATTAACATAGCCAAAAATCAATGCTTCTTAAATTATAAAATTGTGTTCATCTTCTTTTTAACTTGTGAAATCCTTAAATCCTAATTTAGTCCCCTAATTCTCTAAGTAACATTTTCTAACATTCTTTCCAAAACTTTTATTATTAAAAGTCTTTTCCATTTGCCTTACTAAGAATCCTCTTAAGTAAAATACTTCAAATTTCAATCTACTTCTGAATTTTATTTTCCACATCATAGCCAAAAATCACTTTTTGTTTAATGATAAAAGTTATTCATTTCCATTTCTATTTTATAATGCCTTAATTAAATTTCTTATCACTTAATCATCTAGGTTAACAATTGATAAATCATTTTTGCATTGATTTACCCTTTTGAGGGCATGGAGGCCGTGAGCCTCATTGGTCATTAGAACCAAAATTCTTTTCCTTTCTAGCACAATTTGTAGCAATGAACATACTTTAATCATCACAAATCTACACTATCAAGTTCATGCATAATATAAAAGTAATAAAATCACATAAAGCATATAAACACAAACCATAAAATTATACAAACATGGTGAATAAATCCTCACATGGACTTATCACCCACAACTAAATTTTGTTCCTCACCACCAAAACATGGTTGATGAGTTTAATCTCCCTTTTACCTTAGATGATGCTCTCTAAGCTTTTTGGATGCCTTTGTGAATTAAACTTTCACCACCAAGTTGCTCTTAAAATCAAAGCAAACATACAAATATTAACATCTAAGGCTTGAATAAGATGACCATAGATCAAAGTATGGTCTTAGAACTTTAAAAATGAAATAAGAAAAGAAAATCAAAGAACTTCACCTTAAAGCTCTTGAACTTAAGCTTGAAAAACAATCTTGAAAATGGTTGAACTAGCTCTTGATCACGATACCAAAGTGTCTTAGAATTGTGTATAGATTCAAGATATAAGATTATCTTGAATTATAGAAGATTGGATGTTGGTTTTAGGTAGTATGGCCATGAGCTTTGGAGAGAAAAATGAGAGAGAAGTTTTGGTTCTTGGTTTGCATGAAAAGATGATAAGCTTAACAAAGTAATAGAAAAATTAGTTTTGGCCTCTTTGAAGCTTCATGGTTGTGGGCCTTCTAGATATGCAAGGTGGCCAAGTGAGTCACCTTCCATGAGTCACAATGGTGTCATCAAGTTGTCATGTGGTGAGTCACTTAATGAGTCACCTAGGTGAGTCATAAGAAAAAAAGTTCTAGACTCATGACTAAGCTCCTCTAAGATATTTACTAGTTGGTTATTAACCAATGGATAATAGCTTTATCCAATAGATAATAGAATGAAACAAAAATTCAGATAAAGAAAATTTTTGAAAACTATTTTCGATTTCAAGTTTAGTAAGCTCCCCCGGCCCCGCATTAATAGTCCAAAATTTTCTGGCCCCGAAATTTTTTTATTTTTTGGGCCCGCCTTCGAACACACAGAAGCCCAAAATAATAATAAAATAATCAAAATAAATCAAATAATTCACAAAAATCACAAAAATTAGAAAAATATATATAGCAAAGAGAGAAAGAAAAATCGAGGTGTTACAACCTGCACACACACCCACCCACTCACATTTTCATCCTCCATTCTCACGTACACTCCCAGATAGCAACCCATTTGTCCCTTCAATAGCCACAGGCCAGAAACTCCCATCCACCCTCACGTAATCCACTTGCACACACTACTTATTCTCACACACCTCAAGCATCATACTTCTAATATAAATTCAACACAGAATAGAGATGGGGGGATTTTTTTTTTAAATAAAATTGAAGGATTTTGGCCGAGCATTTTGGGAGAGAACCATTTTTCAGAGAGAATTGCTTAGAGGACCATCATGCTTAGAAAAGTTCAACAAACACAGCACCTTCATCTTCAACCTTTCACTATTCCCCACCTTCAACCTTCCATTTCTCACCTTTATCTTCAACCAAACAAACTCTTCCCCCCATGTCCTCCTCCTCATCCGTGACCAAACAAACTCCACCCTTCACCCCACCATCTTCCTCCCAAACTCACCACCCACACCAAGCTCCACCACCTTGATCCATCCTTCCCTAAACCGTGAACCACCTGCAACACCCTCCAAATAGAGACCACCACCCTCCAACCTTCATCCCCACCCTCCATGCCATCACACCCACACGTTCAACCCCTTGCCAAGATCTTCACCATCAAAAGTCAACCTCTGCCAAAAGCCCCTAAACCATCATCTTCCCTATCTCAATTACACAGAAAACCTCATCTATATTCAACCAATCCATCTTATCATAATACAGTTTAATCACAAAACTGTTAACAGAGTATTTCCCTTCTCTGTAATCTTGCCTTCCATTTTCACCCTCCCCTCACCACCATAACCGTGGCCTTCCCAAACGTCCACCCAAACAGCAAGCTCCCCCTCCATCCACCAAGCACCGACCACTGTTTTGCTCAAACTAGAGGCACACCACATAGCCACCCTCGTGCCACCGCTGTTAACAACTCCCCTTTGAAATCAGTCCCTGTTTGTTGCGTTAGTGTGTCTTCCATTTCTGCTTTTATGTTTTATTATGGTTTCTTTCATGCTTTTTACTTGCTTTATCTTTTTTTTTTATGCCTATTGAGTTGAACTTTCTTTCGTTGGGCCAGCAAAAGGCCTTAACTTAGGATGGGTATATCTTTATCATTTTATGGAATGGGTGAGTTCATGTTAGGCTAGATTTGTTTGAATATATTGGTTTGGGCTCATTTTTTTACATGATAAACCTTTTTTTTGGGTTGGTCACTCTTTTATGTTTCACATTTATTATTATTATTATTATTATTATTATTATTATTATTATTATTATTATTATTATTATCATTTTGAGTCTTTAGTTGTTGATACGTAAATAAAAATGTTGACATTTGAGTTTTTTAAATAATATTTTGTTTTCCTTTGTTGACTTATTGATTTTGTTTTTTTATTTTTATTAATGCATTTATTATATTATTGATCTTTGTTTTAAAGGGTGATATCGTACTAATTTTTCATTTTTAAAAAAATGAAAAAATGAAAAGAAATTAACTGAGTTGTCACAACTTGTTAATCTTGAAACTTTTAAAATCATTTGAGTTGTGACAGCTTGATGATTCTTTTTTTAAAAATAAAATAAAATAGTTTTTTAAAACAAATTAAAAGAACTAATTCACAAAGGTTATGAGTTTTTTATTTTAAAAAAATAGAAAAATTGAACATTGTTAAGAAAAGAAAACGAGATTAGCTGAGTCGTGATAACTTGTTAATCCCAAAACTTTTAGAATTATCTGATTTGTGACAGCTTAATGATTCGTTTTCTTTTTAAAAAAAAATCAAATAGATTTTCAAAAACAAATTTAAAAAAAATTAACCCACAATTATTTTCTTTATAGAGAACTACGTGACTTTGAGTTCCTCATTGCACCTGAGGATACGTAGGAGCGGAACTCTTATTCTGTTAAGCCAAAAATTAAAATTTCACAATTTATTTTTTTATTTTATTTTATTTATTAAAAAAATATATACAATGTTTTTAAGAGGAGTAAAATAAATATATTTTGAGATTATCAAGATTTTGCACAACTGACTTAAGGTACCTTCTTCTCCCTATCCTTGGTTACAATAGTTGCTCTTCCCATTGTACCTCTGCTAAAACTTTACTGCGGTTCTCTACAATTTCCCCTCTTGAGAAATTACATGGCCAGTAAATTGTACCACTTGCAACCCAAAACTGACTTTTGGCTAACTTTGCATGCAACCACTTTTTTCTAAAAGTTTCCAAAACTACTTTTAACATACTCTTCATGTCCTTTCATAATCCTGAAAAACTCTTAGAGATCTACTCTTCTTAATTTTGATTCTACGATAACCAAATCTTAGATCATCTCATGAGAAAATCCAAGGTTTCTCTTAAGTGATCTACCTGATCATCCTTTCTAAACAAAGAAATTTATTCTCGACAGTCTCTTTACTGCCTATCATTAAGCATAGTCTCACACTTCAACCAAACAAGAACATAATGTCATTTGTCTCTAAAACAACCAAACTATACCAAAAAGGTAAGCAAGCTAGATTCACAAAGTAAACAAACATGATTTACAAAGTAAATCCATACTCTTCTTTTATACACCTTAAAAGATTTCTCTTTACATGTGTTCTTACCTCATACCAAGTTAGAAGATTTCGTCGCTTCCTCTATGCCACTCTAATTGCGCACTTAAGAAGCATAAGGATTTGCTCGTCAAGAATGGTCTACCCCATTGCACTTTCTTCATCTAACACATCTTGGTACCTTGGAGTCTGATTTACCTCTTTCCTTTAAGGTTACTCGTCTTAAAAGCACCTTACTCATACTTATCATCACCCCAAGCTTCCACTTGAACCTCTTTTCCTTTGTCTGATAAAAATTGAGACCAATAGGCATCCTCACTGATCTCAACATCTAATTTTTTCCTCTTTAAAGAACTTTTTAACTCTTATTCTATTATGACTCTAGGATTATCTGCTTCTGTAACTCTAAGCTCACTGACTAGAGTGGAAAAGTCATTAACCTCCATTTGCTTCACAAACTGGTCCTCAGTAATATCCCCTTGCTCAAAATTTAGAAATTCCATTTTCTTTGCTTCCTTTAACTCAAGGGAATAATACTTGTCTAGGAAAGTAACTCTAAACACTACCTAGGTGATTCGAGTACCAATTATTTCGAGAAACCTCTCAACTTCTACTCAATAGCTTTTGGCTTCACCTACTAACTCATAAGAAGTAAGGTCACATTCTATCCATCAGTGCCCGCTATGACCTCAAAAATTTCTTCTATCTCTTGCAACCATCTCCTAGCTCTGACTGAACCATACTCTCCCTTGAAGAACAAAGGAGTAACATTTTTGAACCCTGAAAAATACTGATCCCTCATAAGTTCCTCAACGTCCCGTAACTTACTAAGCAAGTCCTTTTTTATCGATTCTGATAGTCTTCAATAAACGGTAGTCTGCTCTTTCAAAATAGCAACCATTTCTCTAAGAGCTCTGGTTATCTCCTCCTTTACTAATCTCCTAGTCTTACAGGTTCGCCCGATAGTTGCCATAGTTTCCTGTACACACAGAACACTACATATTGAGTTAGCTAGCCTCAATATCATGTAACTATGCGATAGTAGCTAATAGCATCCATACCCAAGGCTAGTCATGCATTTCCATTTGTATATCTCATAAAGAGATAAAACAATGCATAACATTCTACTAAACTACTACTCATGCCTAAGCACAGTTAGTCCATATCCCGGCTCAATAGGATGAACTGCTCTTATACCATAGTGTAACATCCTAATACAAATATCTAGGTATATCAAAGATACACAAGGAGATTCAGTATTAGAAATGCCACTTCTACATAACTAACTAACATATATCCATAATCACAATTGAGTAATTGTTGAAAGCCTTGAGAGATTAAGGAAAAACTTAAACTCATACATATATATATACAACACTAGCCACAAAAGGGCATATTGTAATACATACTACTTAAAACATACAAAGCAAATATAAACTTTATACATCAACTTTGTCTACTAAAGCATATAAAAACTACACTAGTCTTCATGCTTCATCTTCTTTCCCTTAGTAGTACTTAGATTTACATGGAAGAACAACCGGGGTGAGGATTACAATTTTCAATAAAAGCAATTCCAATACTAGCTAGCTATAATATTGTATAACAAATATAACAATTGTTATAACTATAAACATAAGAGTTTCCTCCATTTTTACTCATAACTGCACATTACTAAGTAGTGTGGTCTAAACTGATAGCCTACATACTGCTAGATATAAATAACTGCCCATACAATTGTAAATACCAACAACAACGGACAATGACTATACAACTATCCATAAATATAATGAGAATGATATTTAATATGATTATGCCTAAGAAAGATCCTAAAGATATGCTCATGCAATGTTTTATTTTGACATACAAGCAGAAATTGATTTTGAAAACAAAGGTATTCATTAGGAACTGGTTCAATATATTATCCTGTGGTAAATAGAGGGAAAGCTTATCCTCACATTACACATACCCTGGCACGCTGAGAAGTTCAGGTTGAATCCTTGCTCAAAAGAACCGTACAGACTCCCCACTTATCTCCCTTGGCCTTAGCACTATCAAGATATCAGGGTTATGTCCTTATTCAAAAGAGTCTTTCAAACATCCATCTATCTCTCTTAGCCTTCATGAATGACATCAAAGGATACTCACTAAGATTAATACTACTAGACCATTTCCTTTGGCATACCTACATACTTATATACCTAGTTCATTTAAGACCTAAGCATATTCTACTAGAAAATTTTGACTTCTCATGTTTACCCCCTTGTAGATAGGAAAACTGTAATTTTCACACTACATGCAACCTTAGCACTTAGTTAGGAATACTTATCCCCTTAGGAACTTCTTGACTCCCTTCCTTCTTGGCTAAACGACCTCACGCCATATAAGGCACATTAAAAGGTAGACAATGCCAACTTATCCTAGTTTACTTATATCTAACACCCCTCATCATCACATCTCTAGTGAAGCTAAGAAACAGAAGTTACCATAGGTGATAGACACTTATCTATAGCAAACCCTTACTTTTGGTTGCACTAAGGTTCTTAGTTTTCTCAAACAAACTAGATTAACTAACTAGTGTGTGAAAAGCATAGTGTTATGTTTACCTCTTACATAAACACCACCTTAACCGTCCTATAGACTCAACTCAACCTTTTGTGTATTCTACAATGTACAAGGTTCCACTTAACTAGAGACTTAGTATATAACATTCCCTCTTCAGAACTAAATACACAACCTTATTCCCACTTAAGTGAATCTAACTCAAGAGTGGTTTTCGCTTGCAACTCTTTGTTACTTAAGTTCTAGGTACTTTCCCAAGGTAATCTGCTACTCTTGGACATCCTAAGGCTCATATCTTCCTTATTCTTACTAGAGTGAACCCTATAATCCATCCTAGTATACTTGTATCCATTGCACTATCTCATCACACCTTATGTGACATTTAATGCAACACTAGGTTGCCTAAGGTGCTATGTTCTTACCTAGGGTAATTCTTCATTTTTAGGATGCTTAAAGACCTAAGCTTTCTCATTCATTCTAGGCGATAGTTCCCCTCTTGAAATATCCTTATTTGTGCCTTAACACACTTTAGGAAACTTATACGAATGATTCCATCTTGTACAGAACTTCAAAGCATCAAAAATGACATTTTTAGAGTTTCTGGTGCTCATGCCGCGACGTACCTCAATACTGAGCGTAGCATCACTCTTCGCTGCGGCACGACATCTTCACACCGTGGTGCATGTAGCAAAATTCAACCTCACACTGTGACACGGTGTACTAACGTTGCGGCATTCATAGCAGAAACCATATTTTGCAGAATTCTGCAGAACTGTGGTACTATTCCATTAGTTTTTTCTTGGATTTTGACTATTCCAAATCAATATCTAAGTGATTCTAAGTCCCTAATCAGTTCTTAAACACATATGAATCATTAATCACAAACTTAAACCTCTTAATTTGGATTAAAACACCAAATCACACTTAGCTTGACCTAAACCCCTCTTTTGGGCATTAATGGTTTAAATGAGATATTCTAAGCTTCTACCTTCAACTTATACTATGAATAAGTCATAAATGACCAAAGAAGCTCAATCATGCAAGCAAAACACATCAAACACCTCTAGAACTCAATTTGGCCTATTAAGCACCATAAGTGCATCAATGGTGAAAAGAGTAAAAAGAAGTGAAGATGAGCATAAAACCCCTACCTCTTGGAAGTTGAGATAATCCATCTTCAAGCTCTATGCTTTGATCTTGTTCATCCCTTAGTTTCCTTCTCTTTCTTCTTCCCATTTCTTTCTTCTCTTCGTTTTCTTTCTTTCTCTGTTTCTTGTCTCAACCGAGAGAATGAGAGATAAATAGGAAACGAAAACCAACTTAAGTTCCTGTGTTGAAACTTGTATTTGCTAATGACACCAGATTATACTAATTCAAGTTTTCTAGCTACCAACAAATTTAGAATAAATCATATGATTCATCTAAATTATGGTTTCATCATTTTCATGATTTTCCATATCTGTTGCTAGTCAATCCGATAGTAAATAGACAATCAGTATGTCTAAAAATACCAAACTAACTTTGATTATCTTGAAACTTTAACTACACCTTGTTTCACTTATTTGTGACTTAGAAACAAACTCTTTATATTTATTTCCCTCAACTTAGCAACTTATGTTATTATCTGAGTCATTTTAAGCTACTTTTCAACTTCTGGGTTGCAACTAAGTGCCTAAGTGAACTAAGTTTATCACAAAACTTCACTGTCATGTTAAACAAGTCAAATGATACCCTTGGTAACCATTTACCAGTCCAACATGTGATTAAGGGTATTACATTTCTCCCCACCTTTTTAAAATTTTGTCCCCAAAATCACTCACCTCATGCAATCAACTCTGGGTAAACTCTCTTAACATGGACTTTCCAGCTACCATGTAGTTCTTTTTCAGCACTAGCTTCTCCCAATAGCACAATTATTAGAGGAAATATACTTATCTCTAAGCTCTTGACTCCTTTATTTGTGGATGGTAAGTTGTACTAAAACGTAACTTAGCTTTGAACTCCTCCATGCAAGGTTTTTCAAAACCATATGTGAATCTAGGATCTCTTTTAGACACTACATTCACTAGAACTCCATGCACTCCAACTATCTCTTTCAAAAGTAGTTAAATTACCTTATCTAGAAAATAACTAACTTCACATGGTGAAAGTGGGCAGATTACTTAATCTATCCACCCTTACCTGCAGCTTAACATATTCTACTATGTTCTTTAACATACTAGGTTACCAAAACATCTTCCTTAACTCTTGAAAAACCTCAGTAGCCGCTAGATAGATGGTTTACATTCTCTTGTGAACTCCTTCTAGAATCCCTTCCTTGATTTTTGACTTACTTGAAAAACAAAGTTTGTCTCTAAACCTCGCCATTCCATCATTCATATTTCAAAAATCCTTTTGGGTTCCTATGAAGATCTGCTCACAAATGTCTCTTAGAGCTTCATCCTCCTTTTGAACTTCTAAAATCTGAGTCCTTAAGTCCTTTACTATGTCCACCTTGCTCATTGAGAAACTATCTGGCATCACAGTCACCGCTAGACTGAAATTCCTAAAACTCTCAAGAAATTCACTCTCTTGGACCATCATTAGGGACACATATAGGAATTTCCTACTTAGTGCATTAACCACTACTTTGGCCTTACCCGAATGATATCATAACTTAACGTTATAAGCCTTGAAAAACTCCATCCATATATTCAACCTAATGTTCAGCTTCCTCTGATCAACAAGCATCTTGAACTATTATCATCACTGAGCACCTCGAACTAGACCTCTTATGAGTAATGTCTCCAACACTGCAGGCAACCAGCATTGTGGATAATTCCAAATCATACCTAGGATAGTCCTTGTCGTGCAGGTTTAATTGCCTTAATGCGTAGACATCCTCTTACCTCTTCTGCATCCTAACACACCCCAGTCCTTTCTTTAAAGTATAATTGACTACCTCATAGTTCTCGCGGGAATTTGGAATTACCAACACTAACGTAGTAATCAACCTTCTCTTCAACTCTTGCAAACCATAATCACAATCTAAAGTCCACTACTAAGCACTACCTTTCCTAGCTGACCAAATCTGGATAGTACTAACCAAAAAAGTCTACTTATAAACTCTCTACCCTTCATTACAATGGTTGCTCTTCCCATTGTACCTCTACTTAAACTTTACTTGGGTTTTCTATAATTTCCCCTCTTGAAAAATTACATGGCCTGTAAACTGTACCACTTGCAACCCAAAACTGACTTTTAGCTAACTTTGCATGCAACCAATTTTTTCTAAAAGTTTCCAAAACTACTTTTAACATACTCTTCATGTCCTTCATAATCCTGAAAAACTCTTAGGGATTTATTCTTCTTAACTTTGATTCTATGATAACCAGATCTTAGATCATCTTATGAGAAAATCCAAGGTTTCTCTCAATTGATTTACCAGATCATCCTTTCTAAACAAAGACAATTATTCTCGATAGTCTCTTTGTTTGACTGCCTATCATTAATCACAGTCTCACACTTCAACTAAACAAGAACATAATATCATTTGTCTCTAAAACAACTAAACTATACCAATAAGGTAAGCAAGCTAGATTCACAAAGTAACATAACATGATTTACAAAGTAAATCCATACTCACCTTTTACACACCTTAAAAGATTTCTCTTTACATGTGTTCTTACCTCATACCAAGTTGGAAGATTTCACTACTTCCACTACGCCAGTCTAATTGCGCACATAAGAAGCACAGGGATTTGCCCACCAAGAGTGCTCTACCCCTATATACCTTCTTCATCTAACACATCTTGGTACCTTGGAGTCCGATTTACCTCTTTCCTTTAAGGTTACTCATCTTAAAAGCACCCTACTCATACTTATCATCACCCCAAGCTTCCACTTGAACCTCTTTTCCTTTGTCTGATGAAAATTGAGACCAAGAGGCACCATCTCTGATCTCAACATCTGATCTTTTCCTCTTTAAGGAACTTTCTAATTCTTGTTCTGTTGTGACTCTGGGATTATCTACTTCTGCAACTCTATGCTCACTAACTAGAGTGAAGAAGTCCTTAACCCCCATTTGCTTCGCAAACTGGTCTTCAGTAATATCCCTTTGCTCAAACCTTAGAAATTCTAGTTTCTTTGCTTTACTTAACTCAAGGGAATAATACTTGTCTAGGAAAGTAACTTTAAACACCTCCTAGGTGATTCGAGTACTAACCATTTCTAGAAACCTCTCAGGTTCTACTCAACAGCTTTCGGCTTCACCTACTAACTCATAAGAAGCAAGGTCACCTTCTATCCATCAGTGCCTGATATGACCTCAAAGATCTCTTCTATCTCTTGAAGCCATCTCCTAGCTCTAATCGAACCATACTCTCCCTTGAAGAATGAAGGAGTAACTTTTCTAAACCCTGAGAAGTACTGTTCCCTCATAAGTTCATCAACGTCCCACAACTTACTAAGCGAATCTTATTCTATCGATTCGGATAGTCTTCTAAAAATGGTAGTCTGCTCTATCAAAATAACAGCTATTTCTCTAAGAGCTCTAGTTATCTCCTCCTTTACCAGTCTCCTAGTCTCATAGGTTAGCCCGATAGTTGCTATAGTTTCCTGTACACATAGAACATTACATATTGAGTTAGCTATGCTCAATATCATGTAACTATGCAACAATAGCCAATAGTATCCATACCTAAGGCTAGTCATGCATTTCCATTTGTATATCTCATAAAGAGATAAAAGAATGCATAACATTATAGTAAATTGCTACTCATGCTTAAGCACAGTCAGTCCATACCCCAGCTCAATAGAATGAACTACTCTGATACCATAATGTAACATCCTAATACAGATGTCTAGGTATATCATAGAAACACAAGGATATTCAGTACTAGAAATGCCACTTCTACATAATTAACTAACATATATCCATAATCAGAACTGAGTAATTATAGAAAGCCTTAAGAGATTACAAAAAAACTTAAACTCATACATATATATATATACAACACTAGCCACAAAAAGGTTATATTGTAATCCATACTACTTAAAACATATAAAGCAAATATAAACTTTATACATTAGCTTTGTCTACTAAAGCATATAAAAACTATACTAGTCTGTTGGTGTATGCCCTAGAGGCTGATACTTTTTCTGTATTTACATACATTCTATTATGCTTATTTTAATATATGAGGTATTTCATTTATTGTGTTCTTTTTTGATAAACATAACAAAGTCCTTAGAATAGTAAGTTTGATGCCATAGGACATCAAGTGGATGACTTGATCATGAGATCCTTTTTGGTTACAACACTATTCTTAAATGTCTCTAGTCAAGTATTATTATTAACTAGGACAACAATAATGCATTGAGACTAATATGTGCATAGACTGATGACCATATCTCATGGGTCATGGATATGAGATATCAAGTCTTTACATAGGTACATATTAGAGTAATGATGTACTGGACTGACCCACCATGAGAACGCTACATGGATCGTTACGTGAGTGTCATAAGCAATTCTCATAGTGACAATGGTGTTTGTAGTCCTTTGACCTGAAATCACTATGATTCTTACATGAAGAGTTGTGTGTTTTAATGCCATCAAACATCATCTGTAACAAGGTGATTATAAAGTTGATTATTGGACATACCGCGAATCATACAGAGGGATGTGAGTGACCTAGATGGGATTTGTCACTCCTATGTAATAGGAGCGATATCTTCAGGCCCCCTGATTGAGTGAGACTGCGAAATGCATGACCATGCTCAAATGAGTCAATATGAGATATTGATTTCATTTGTTGTTACAAAGTCTACTCAAGTATCAGGAAATGAATGATTGGACTATACAAGGGTGACGCATTCCATGCCTTGTGTTCAATCTAGATATCTTGACAAAGGGACTAAACAACACGGAAACATTAGTCATGGAAAAGTTATGTCAAATCATTGACATTCTTATTACTTGGGTAGTAGCGATGTCTTGCTAGATACTGCTCACTACTTGTAATATTAAAATGAGATTTTAATATTATTGCCAACGTAATAAGAACCTGTAAGGTCATACACATAGAGCAGACTAAAATTACAGCAATGGATTCAAGTTGGACTCGGATTCAAATATGGGTCAGACTCATAACAGATGGGTCTAGGGTTGCACAGCTTACCTTGCTACTGCTCACACTCACTTAAGGCAGTCACTATTATAAATAGTACTACTAAGGGGCGGCTAAGATATACAATTTCAGAACCCTAGCTGCACCTACAGAAAGTGAATGAGTGAGCGACGGGTTTCTTCTCTTCTCTTCGCAGCTAGCACTGTGTGAGAGATGTGAGGCTCCTCTTTGCGGACGTTAGACGTTCATGAGTCTGTTCATGTGGATACCGCAGAGACATCATTTCTATTACGGTGTTGGTGATTCACGTCCTTCCTTTTGATCACGCTTCAAGAGGTAAATAATTTTAAAAAAAAACTCAGATTATGACTTTTTCGTATGGATCCTCAGTGGGAATCCCTATTTTTTCACTACGTGATGTAACCGTAATTCCTAACATAGTCTTCATGCTTCATCTTCTTTCCTTTAGCAGGGTCTTTACTTGGATTTACATAGAAGAACAACTGGGGTGAGAATTACAATTTTCAATAAAAGCATTTCCAATACCAGCTAGCTATAACATTGTATAACAAATTTAACAATTGTTATAACTACAAGCGTAGGAGTTTCTTCCACTTTTACTCATAACTGCACACTACTAAGTAGTGTAGTCTAAACCGATAGTCTACATACCATTAGATATAAACAACTGCCCATACAATTGTAAATACCAATAACAACAGACAATGCCCACACAACTGTCCGTAAATGTAATGAGAATGATATGTAATATGATTATGCCTAAGAAAGATCCTAAAGATATGCTTGTGCAATATTTTATTTTGAAATACAAGCAGATGTTGATTTTGAAACAAAGATATTCATTAGGAACTGGTTCAATATATTATCTTATGCAAATAGAGGGAAAACTCATCCTCTCATTATGCATACCCTAGGATGCTAAAAAGTTTGGGTTGAATCCTTATTCAAAAGAACCTTAAAGACTTCCTACTTATCTTCCTTGGCCTTGGCACTATCGAGATATCAGGGTTATGTCCTTACTCAAAAGAGTCTTTCGAACACCCATCTATCTCTCTTTGTCTTCATGACTGGGCATCAAAGGATATTCACTAAGATTAATACTACTAGGCCATTTCCTTTAGCATACATACATACTTATATACCTAGTTCATTTAAGACCTAAGCATATTCTACTAGGAAATTATGATTTCTCATGTTTATTCCCTTGTAGATAGGAAAATTGTAATTTCTACACTACATGCAATCCTATCACTTCTCATGTTCACGCCATATAAGTCACATTAAAAGGTAGACAATTGCAACTTATCCTAGTTTATTTATATCTAACACCCCTCATCATCACATCTCTAGTGAAGCTAAGTAACAAAAATTACCATAGGTAATGGACACTTATCTATAGCAAGCCTTTACTTTTGGTTGCACTAAGGTTCTTTCTTTTCATAACTAACTAGTGTGTGAAAAGCATAGTGTTATGTTTACCTCTTACATAAACACCACTTTAACCTTCCTATAGACTCAATTCAACCTTTTGTGTATTCTACAATGTACAAGGTTCCACTTAACTAGAGACTTAGTAAATCAATAATTTCGATAAAAATTTTCATTATTTCCTTCCAATATATATAACCATTCCCATTAAAAAAGGGTGGTTGGTTTATCGAAGATCCTTCTGAAAAATCATTTTAAGAAGTCATGTTTTCTTGAAGCTGCTAAGCTCTTTATACAAGAGTCTAGCTCTCATACCACTTGTTACCAAGTGGCTCTAGTGCTCAAGAGGGGGGTGAATTGAGTATTTAAAAACTTGTTGCAAGCACTTGTAAAATAAATTTCATTGAAGCTATTTCTAAAAATAAGTGAATAAAAAAAAGAGATAAAGAGACTTAAGAATAGAAAATATGTAGGTAATAATAATGAATAAATTATAAGAATAATAAAAGAAATAAAGGTAAGAAGAGCAGACACAATATTTATCCTGGTTCAGCTACCAACCACTTGTGGCCTATGTCTAATCCTCAAAAAACTATCTGAGATTTTTCACTATCAATGCGAGCTTGAACAGGTGCTTGCTACCGTTACAAACTAGAGCACTTTTCACACGTAGGAAAACTTTACCTTGTGCTAAAGCCTCAACTTTTAGGGATGCCTCAACTTTCAGGGATACCTCACCCTTATAAAAGTTTTGAAGGATACCTCATCCTCTTTATAATAAAGTAGAATATAGTAGAAGAGAAACTCTCAAAAGAGTAAATAGCACAACTTGAAGTTCTAAGAAACTCTTTAAGGATATCTCAAAGTTTTGGCAAAAAATAACACAGAAAATATGTGAAAATTATGAAACACAAATTAAAGCAAGAGAAAATTCTTTCAGATTGTTGGATGTTTACAAAGATGACCCAAGGTTAGTATTTATAGAGCTCTTGAGAAAATATCTGTTATGGGTTTTGAATTCTCGTAATAAATATGAAAATAGACATTAGTTTCTAAATTTGGAACCCGTGTTTATTCGAATAACATATGTGTTAGTCGAATAACACATTTTAAAAATCCACGAGCAAATTGATTCTATAACACGTTATTCGAATAACCCAATGGTTATTCAAATAAATCTTTCAAATAGAGTTTTTTGAAAAACTTGGTTACTTGAATAACAAGGATGTTATTAAAATAAACCTTTCAGAAAGTTATGTTCACTAATGCCTCTATTCGAATAGCAAATGAGTTATTTGAATAGCTTCTTTTTAGAAAACATTTTGGAATGCCTTTTATTTGAATAGCATGGGTACTATTTGAATAACATTTTTGAATACAAAGGCGAGTAACTTATTTTAAACATGGTATTCGAATAACTTTACTATTATTCAAATAACCTTTAATCAAATGAAATAGTTTATTCGAATAAAGGAAGCTTTATTCGAATGAAGCTGTTCAAAATCATTTTTTTTAAATATTTTTAAAACTTCCCAGATTGCTTCCAAATTTTTTTCAAAAACCTTTAATTATTTTTCAAAAAACCATTTTGTATTTCAAAAACACTTTTATCTTTTCTTCCAAAATCAATGAAATATCCAGAAGGCTCCGTACAAAAAGATTCTAAGTCTTAAAGCTATTCTTAAAGTTCTTGGTCTTGATCTTCCCATCATCTTCATATTTGTTATCATCAAAACCAATCTTCAATGTTGCATAGTCAATCACAACTAAACTAGTTCTTAGTAAACATCTTGGTTCTTAATTGAGCTAAGCATGTATGTATGATGTTTTCGCTTGCTCTTCCAATGTATAGTAACTTATGATGTACACCGTCGTTTGGCCAGGCAGACGGGAGTAAGAAGTTCCTAAGGGAAAAAGTCATTCCTGACCAAGAGCCAAGGGTTACAAGTAGCGTAAGGTTGTAGTTCTTCCTCCCTACCATAGCAGCTTACATGGAATGTTCAGGTTCCCGGAATGAATAGGTATTCATGATTTTCAAAATAAAACTCAGCATGTATTTCAAAATAAAACCTTGCACAAGCATATCTTTAGGACATTTCTTATGCATATTCATATTGCATATCATTAACATTGCATTTATGATAGTTATATGGGCAATTTTCTATTGCTGTTGATATTTACGATTGTATGGGTGGTTGTTTATATCTAACAGTATGTAGGCTATTGGTTTAGACTGTACTACGTGGTAGTGTGCAACTATGAGAATAGTGGAGGAAACTCTTATGTTAGATATTAGAAATTGTTTATACAATGTTTAACTAACTGGTATTGGATTTGCTTTTACTGAGAATTATAATTTTCATCCTGATGGTGTTTCCATACAAATCTAGGTCAAGACCCCGCCAAGGGAAAGAAAGTGAAGCATGAAGACTAGTATAGTTTTATATGCTTTCATAGACATGACTTATGTATAAGTTTATATTTGTTCTATATGTATTAAGAGTTATGTATTACAATATGCCTTTTTGGCTAATGTTTTATATGTATGTGTATGAGTTTATGTTTTCCACATTCTCTCAAGGCTCTCTATAATTACAAGATTGTGATTATTGATATATGTTATTAGTTAGTTATGTAATAAGTGACGTAGCTAGTGCTGTTTATCTCGGTATAATCTGGATATATCCATATATCTATATTAGGGTGTTACATTATGATATCAGTGTAACACCCCCCGAAAGGCATTACATTTCAGACCAACTCCTTTTAATTCTTTACCAAAGTTATAAAATATTTGATATTATTTTAATACGGGTTTCGAAATTTCTTTTTTGCGGATACCATAAACTTATCGAATTATAGAAACACAAGACATAAGAACTGAATAATATACTTTACATATAAACATAGTTTACTACAACCATAAGTATATCATACTTACATACCCAAAACATAAAACATCTAATATAACTAACCTAGACTAGCCTAAATTCATAACACCTAATGAGAAGAGTCCTTCTCAGAAGACAAATTCCCTAGCCGAGAATGTCTCGATAGATAGAAATCCGAGTAGAAGATATCTCGGAGTCCTCCCTAGGAGTATAGTGAAGATCATTCCACAACTCCCTGATAGGTATAACAAACTCTACATATACAGTAACAAAAGAAAAAGTAGTGATCCTATGGAGGGTCTTACTTACGGATAGAGTAATGTCACCGCAATACTCTATATGCTCTGTGTCCTAATGGACACGCCAAGCATCAGCGCCTTCAAGAAACTGTAGTCTTACAAAACCTAGCAAATTCATCCTTGCTGCCATCGCAGTCTTCACAGACATTAACATAAATAAAAACAACAGAACAATAACACAAAGAGGTGAGATCCCCTACATCAATACCATCATGACAGCATAGAAACAAAAATGACAATAATGCTATTCATATACAGCAATATCACAGAACAATAGGTATAATCATGTTTTCAACTAATAAATAACTTAACAATGTACATCATAATATATAAATATTGACCATACCATAAGAATAAGTATACTGACTATGCCACAACATTATGTATACTGACCATGCTTATGCACAATGCAACCATTTCCTACTCCATGGAGCTAAACACAATTTCGAAGAGAATGATCCAGAAGATATATCTGTACATCATCTGCCTCGTGCTATAATTTTTTTCTCAGTGTACACATCATGGCTTGTACAAGACATTCTATGCCAAATCGTGAATAGAGTAGTGTTGTTGTCGAGATCGTCGGTGCATCGCTCAGTTACCACCGCCTGGTGGAGCTACCAACTGTCTACTTATGGAATTCCCGTGCCTCGATATAACACCCCAATTTTACGTTTTCCTTGAAAATAAGTTTTATAATATTTATAAGTTTTTGTGAATTTTTGGGAATTTTTAATTATTTTGAATATTTTAATATTATTTTGAATATTTTAATATTATTTTTAAAATATCTGTCAGAATTTAGTTTTTTCTAAAAATATGAGTTTTATAATTTTTATGATTTTTAGGAAATTTTGTGAAATTTTCTGAGTTTGTGATTATTTTAATATTATTTTAAGTTGTATGTGTGTTTGAGGCGGGCCCGAAAAAATAAACAAATTTTCAGGACCAGAAAGTTTCAGACTGTCAAGGCGGGATCGGGGGATCTTACTAAACCTGAAATCGGGAACAGTTGATGAATATTTTCTGTATCTGAGTTTTCTATTATCCATTGTGTAATAGTAGTAGTAGCTATTGTTTATTGGGTAATATCTGTTAGAAAATATCCCGATGGTGATGACTCAAAGTGATGGACAAATAGAAGCTGGACACCTTGCGTGACACCTCAGCGTGATGACTTGCCATGTTTTAGAAACGATGACTAGTCATAATAACTCACCTAGTAAATATTTAAGGATAAATATCTAGGAATAAATATCTACCGGGAAAATATCTTAATAAAATATCTCAAGTGTAATCATAAAAGGTGAAAATATCCAAGTTAAATATCTTAAGGGTAATCATGAACCATCATTATTAAGCTTTATGGCTAACTAATAAGAATTGGTCAAACATAGTGGCTTGCACTTTATTAGGAACCGCTGGATGGAGAACTTGATGGAAAAGCCTTAGATCATCACCATTGATCTAATCAATGGTGTGAGAGCCATCTTGATAAAGAAGCTTATGATATCCACCTTAGATTTAATCAATGGATAGGAGATGTAGTTAATTTTAATGGTTAGATTTGTTAGTTGAGTAACTAGATAATCTAACTTAGTTACTTAAATAGACTAAGTAGTAACTAAATGAAGTTAACTAAGTTTATAAATACTTAGAATCTATAGTTACAAGAAAATATCTAGAGTTTCTAGAATCATTACCTATACATGATAAGAGCATGAGTTAATCATATAACTAGATAATTAGAATGTAACTAAATGATTTAACTAAGTTAGCTTAAAGGTAACTAAGTGAATTGATTAAATTAGTTTAAGTATAACTAGAAAGCAATTGAATTAAGACTTCATTAGTTTTCTATTGATTCAAATGGCTACCTAGTGTAATCTAGGATGTTCTTGAATTATCTTATGGCCAATTGATGACTACTTGATTACCTAAGCCATGTGACGTAATTATTAAGACATGTGCATTTGTTTAGCTTATTAAACAAGCCTTAAACTATCTATCCTAAGCAACCAGACGGCCATAAGACCATTTTACCAAGTTCTAGATTCATTTTATGATCAAATGATGACCACTTGATGACTAAGGCCATGTGCACTCATATGAGCCCATGTGCTTATGCTTAATCTTGCAAAACAAGTCATAATTCTCCTACACACTCATTCCCACGACCATGTGATGTGTGTGAAATAACATCATGTTTTGTTCTTGTTTTGCATGCATTCTTGAGCATTTTAGGCATTTTAGTTTCCCTTTTGGTTTGCTTTTCCCTTAGTTCGGATAACTGCCGTGTTTTTGGTGTTCTTGTACAGGATTAATGTTGAATTGGCCTTGGATTGAATGGAATGCTTGCATGTTTGAAGTTGGAGCTTAATGGATAGCAATAAAGATGCAAAAACGCCATTCCAGAGGGAACCACGGCCTGCCCGTGGTCTCAACCACGGCCATGGTTCGTGGGAACCAAGAAATTGAAGAAATTTGAAGCAGACTCAACCACGGCCATGGTTGAGAGCCAACAGTGAAACCTCCATCTCAGAACCAACCACGGCCTGGCCGTGGTGGCCACCACGGCCGTGGTTCGGGGCGCACAACAGATTTTAGTTTTCTATTTTTATTTCTTTTGGGGGCTTTTAGCCCATAAAAATCCTAGGCTATAAATAGATGTTCTGATTGCTATTAGGGTATTCAATCTTGGATTGAAACCTAGTTCGAAAGGAGGCACGAAGGAGGCTTGGATTCTTGATCCTTCTTCTTCTTCTTCCATTGTTACGGGTTTGGGATGTTTTTAAGTTTGATTTCTGTTTCCTTCTTCTCTATGTCTGAGTAGTTACTTTTGTTTCTAGGATTGGGCAATGCCCTTTGATACATTGATAATGATGAATTGACATTGTTTCCCTTTTTATTAATCTCGATTGTTCATTGATTCAATTCTTATTGCTTTTATTCATGTGAATTTGGTGACCACTTATTTGCATCTCATAGGCATTTAGGGACGTACTGAGAGGTGAACCTAAGTATTGGAACTATAAGAATTGAACTTAAGGTCTAAATCACGAGAGTAGTTTTAGCCTTTCGAGGATTTAATGAATTACCACAAAGCGTAATGGGTTCAATTTAAATTCAATTACCACGAAAGTAAGAATTGATTTAATTGGGCACGGATCTTGTATCTTGAAAGAGAACATTAACTAATTTTGGGTAATTCACCTTCAATTGAATTTGAGTTTTAATAAAAGGGTTGTCGATTAGGATTTGTCTTGTATCATTGTGGTATCCCAATCTTGGAAGCTTTCTTAAACCTGAAAACCCCCTTCTTGATAACTTGCTGTTTTTATTGTAAATTCTATCTTCTTGATTTTTATTTAATTGTTTTGTTACTACATTATTCTTAATAAACAATCACACTCTCTTTTATTTAATTTAATTGAGTTAATTAATTAATTGGTATTCATAGACTCAGTCCCTATTGTAACGCCCCTCTTCCAAGGGAACGCCACATGGTCAATTACAATGCGAAAATAAAGTTAGGTGAGTTGAGACCCGGTTCGTTTTAATAAGACGCGTATATTCACTAGATTATAGTTGGGTATTTTAATTGGCGGTTAGGTTATATATATATATATATACTTTTTTTTTTCTTGATTAGTAACCATATTGACAAGACATCAATGGAAATAAAAGATCAAACAGTAAAACATGCATAGGAATTAACATCTCATCATCATCATATATATATATATATAAGTTTATCAAAACATTTAGTTACAAGCCTGGTACATCAAAAGCAAAGCTATACCTGCCCCCAAAGTATTACATACACATCCCCACGGTATCGAATTTACAAAATGCCCACTACAAACAAAACATCGGGCCCCCAAAATAAAATAATTTGGTAGCCTTCAAGAGCTACGAGTAACATCAATCCCTCAAGTGAGGAGGAATCGTGTCGATCCTCTTCGTGGTCCTCTTCGGGTCGTCCTCGGGGACTTCCTCGGGATCTTCCTCGGATCTTCCTCATCATCGAGGAAATCACCATAGGAATAGCAGAGACACGGACGGGGCCCGAGGCCGTAGAACGAAAAGAGTCCTCTCTGGAGTGAAGTAACGATCGCCCCACATCTCACGTTCGGTAGAGCCGAAACTCCAAACGTAGGCTAATGCAAACAGGTAAAGACAGTGATTCGTGGCGTCTCCAGGCTAGTGATATCGAGACATCTCCCGTGTAGACACAAGCTCGAATCGTAGTTGATATACCAAAGACTCGGCCCTCCTAAGAAAGTCGGACGTACATCTCCCAAAAATCTGTGTGTACGGGCTCCATAGTCTTCGTGGGTCGCTCACCAAGGTAAGGCCAAAAACCAGGGGAAGTTGGGAGCTTCCTGGTTCCTCACGGTTGTCTTCGATGAGACGCAACGTACGTATAAACAGAAATGGAGAGACAGGAAGGAAAAAGAGGTAAGACATCCTTCCATCATTACCAATTATAGCATCAAGAAACCAAACTACGAAAAGCGCCCACATAGCATTTACAACAACAAGTAATAGTAATAGACATTCAAGAGCAGTTATGAATCAAGTAGACAGTTCCAGGCAATATAGGTATGTCAACAATATATCAATGCCAAACCATAATAATGATAAATGCAAATAATGCACGGACTCTTTACACATGAGCCCTCAATAACCAAGATCCTACTCCATGGAGCTAGACACAAAACACTCGGAGAGAATGATCAGGGAGACATGCTAGTATCTCGTCAACCATAAAAACAAGTGCTTTCCGAAAATAATCACTCATTTTGCGCAACAAGGCTTTATACAAAGAAAGATTCTCACAAGATCTCGATATAGGACCGTGGGCCGGTCCAGATCGTTGGTGCGTTTGCATCGGTTTGTCTCACGGTCCCGGAGGGCTACCACCGCCCTTTGTGAAACACCCGCGCCCCAACGCCCTCAAGGCCAACTACAGGACCCCACTTGTCTATTCGCACTGCACTAAGGTGTGTTCAACTCCTAGGCAACTAGGCCTTACGACAAATCCAACGGACAAATCACAATGCATACAGACTCTATGCATAATCATGTATGATCATTATTACATACTATTCCATCATATGTCACAATTTGCCAAAGTAAGAATTAATACAGTCAATGGTCTCTCACATGGACCCACAATAGCATAATATTGTCATTAAATAGATCACTACCTTTTCAAAACGTATTATGAATTCTTGCTTAGGTTTAGCTTTACTTACAGGGTTTGTCTCTAAAGGAATTCTCTTAGTTAACTTAAATCCTCTTAGGTAATTTATTCATATGCCCTTAGAAGATTATTTTAAGATCTCAAAATCTCACACTCTCATGTTCTTCCCTGTTTATGCATCCCTAAGTAATTTCTAGTCATCCCATTTATTTATGATCAATATTCCTCTATTAGTCCCAAGGTTTAGGTCCAGGAAACTACACGGTCAGAATCACAAATTAAGTCACAGATTTCAATTACTAGGTGTTGGGTGATAGGTATACGCTTGAATTCGACAGAGACTACGTTTTTATGAATAATTGAAGTTGCTATTCGACGAAGAATAATGTAACAGGAGGAGGAAAGAATGGGGAAAACATTTTTCTGTCGGATGGGGGTTCATTTCGGACGAAGAAATCATTTGTCGTTGTTGGATGGGGTTCACGGACGAAGATCAAAACGTCGGACCCTCCGATGGTCGACAAAGCCTCTATTCGACGGGTATAGGTGTCGACGTTGGAGAAAATCTCCCAAGTGTCGAACCGACGAACACCGGTCGAAATCTCTAATTTCGACGGTCCGGAGAAATTCATCTACTCGACAGGCATTGTCTCTCGACCCGATTATTGACTTTGGGGCATTTTCTTGTAAGTGTCTAGGGACTCTATTCGACGGGTTTTTGGTCGGAAGATCAATCTCGACGGGCATGATCGAGGTTCATACTCGACGGATTTTCACTTAGTGTTTGCTGGTCAGAAATCTAAATTCGACGGGTTTGACATTCGACGGAAAGGGTCGAGTCTAAACTCGACGATTTTAACATTTCACCAAGTGATTAGGTTATCACATTCGACAGGTTTGGCTATGGGTCCCTACTCGACGGATTTTAACATTTTACTAAGTGATTAGGTGATCACGTTCGACAGGTTTGGCCATGGGTCCTTACTCGACGGGTTTTAACATTTTACTAAGTGATCAGGTGATCACGTTCGACAGGTTTTAGGCTATCACGTTCGACAGGTTTTATCATTCGACGAAATGGTCAGAAATCTTCATTCGACGGATTTTGACATATCACCAAAAGATCAGGTTATTGTATTCGACAAGTTTGGCCAGATTTCATACTATTACTAATTTCCACATGAAGTTTCCACATTCTGGGCTCAACATCGTAACTATCCGAGAACAAATTGGAACTTATTCCCTTCAATATTACACATTCCAAGACATCCAAGCTATATATATATATATATGTACATTCAAACTCAAACAATCAAATAACACATATACCATACAAACAACATAAAAAGCGAGAAAGACCCTCAACAAAATCACAGACGTTCCTAAATGCTAAGAGAGGTTGAGGAGGAGTGTCTTCCTCTTACCTTAGAGAAGCACAAAGAAAGGCTCTCCTTTTGGTCGAAATGATATTTTCACTCCCGTAAATCCTTGAATATTCAAGCTCACCAAAATCAGAATCAAATGTTGAAATGGATACCCATGGTCATCAAAATGACAAGGGGTTACGAAAATGAGGAGAGATGAGGAAAAAGCTAAGGACTTTACCTTAAAGTTCCAGCCTTTAAGCTTCAACCGTGGAGGAAAAGAAGATGAAGAAAACGTAGAGCTTTGAAGATGATTCCCTCGGTGTGTGTGCTTCTCCAAACACGAAATGGTGGCTTTGGAGTGTGACGGTATTGGAGGATGGAAATATGAAGGTGGGTGGATGGTGTCTTCTTTGGAAGGAGAAAAGGGAAAGAGAGAAAGATGAGTGCTACGTACGGAGGAGGAAAATGTGGGGATTGAAGAATGAATTAAGTCCCTTAATTCAAATGTGCAAACAAAAATGGGAGGAGAGAGAAATATTAAAAAAATGATTCAAAGAAGCTTCCTTGAGAAGCTTCGCACGCTTCTCTACGAAGTGCATAGTAAGCTTGTCTCCTTGATTAAATACCTCATGTCGATGATTTATTACTCTAGCGAGATAAAACCTCAAAATGTAGACCTCAGTAACCGTGTCTGGGACTCGGGTTTAGTAAGATCCCCGTTGACACGTTGATGAAATCCAAGGTTTACCAAACTCGGGAAAATATTTTATTCTCCCGCCTCCACTCAAGACACACATAAAACGAAGAATATATTAAAATATTCATCATCTCCGAAAAATTCCACAAAAATTCTTAAAAATTGCAAATATTATAAAATGATCGTTTTTAACAAAATAATGAATTTTCGGGATGTTACAACACTCCTTCTAAAAAGAAATTTCGTCCTCGAAATTTGTATACCTTAGAATAGTGTGGGTATTGCTCTCTCATCTTGTCTTCCAACTCCCAGTTGCATCTCCAATTACCTCGTTCCAGATCACTTTCACCAATGCGATCTCCTTGCCTCTTAATTGCTTTATCCTGCTATCCTCGATTCTTATAGGAGACGTCTCATAAGTTAAGTTTTCTTTTAGTTGTACTTGTATCCGGTGCTATGATATGACTTGGGTCGAAGGTATTTCCGAAGTTGTGACACATGGAAAACATTATGAATGTTTGAAAGAAAAGGAGGTAAGGATATTTGGTATGCTACAGACCTACACGAGCAATGATTTGGTATGGTCCAAGGAATTTAGGAGTGAGTTTTCTAGATTTTAAAGCCCGCCCACCCCAAATTAGGTGTGACTTTTAGGAATACATGCTCACCTTCCTCAAACTCAAGAGGTTTTCTCCTTCGGTCTCGCATAACTCTTTTGTCGACTCTGAGCCGTCCTTATCTTTTCCTGAATCATTTTAACCTTCTCAGTTGTCTGCTTGTATAATTTCGGGTCCAATAGTAAGGCGCTCGCCGTCTTGGTACCAACACATAGGTGTTCGACATCGTCGTCCATACAGAGCTTCATAGGGTGCCATCCCTATGCTCGAATGATAACTGTTGTTGTAGGTGAATTCTATCAAGGGTAGAATATCATCCCAACTCCCAGTTTGCTCTATGGTGCAAGCTCTAAGCAAATCTTCCAAAGATTGGATTGTTCTCTCCGATCGACCGTCTGGCCTCATGGATGATAAGCAGAACTAAGTTGTAATTTTGTCCCCAATGCTTTTTGCAAACTCTCCCAGAAATTTGAAGTAAACCTCGGATCTCTATCTGAAACAATACTTGTAGGCACACCGTGCAATCTGACAATCTCTCCAATATAGATCTGAGTCAATCTCTCTAGCTTGTACTTGATGTTGATCGGAAGAAAATGTGTTGATTTCGTGAGTCGGTCCACAATTACCCAAATCGAATCATAACCTTTTCTTGTCCTTGGTAATCCGACTACAAAGTCCATTGCACATCTTGTCCCACTTCCATTCCTAATAGATAATCGCGGTTGCAGAATCCTGCTGGTCTCTCGATGTTCCACTTTAGCTTTTTGACAAACCGGACAAGTAGATACACGTCTAGTAACGTCACTCTTCATTCCGTGCCACCGAACAACTTCTTCAAGTCTTGATACATCTTCGTCATGCCCGGGTGCATACTCGCTTGGCTTGTGTGAGCATGATTAATGATGTATTCTCTAAGTTCTTGATTCCGAGGGACACAAACTCTCCCCCCGGAATCTCAAAATTCCATCCGTCCCTCCGCAAACTCTGTTTCATTTCCTTGCTTCATCTGTTCCTCACTTCTTGTAAGAATTTGTCCTTCTTCTCGCTCTTTTCTTATGCCGTCCATCAACTCGCTCGAGATGGTAACCATATTCATGCAAATCTTTCCAGGTTCTAACTTCACAAAAGACCATACATCTCTCGAATTGCTCTATTAGATCCTTTTCCTTGATCATCGGGGAGACACCGATCATCTTCCTACTTAGAGCGTCTGCCACAACATTTGCCTTGCCAGGATGATACGTGTTGGAAATCGTAATCCTTCAGAATTCTAACCACCTCCGTTGCCTCATGTTCAACTCCTTCGATCATACAAATACTTCGACTCTTGTGATCACCGAAAATGTTGAACGTTGCTCCGTAGAAAAATGCCTCCATATTTTCGAGCAAAAACTACAACGCTAGCTCCAGTGTCGTGCGTCGGATAATTCTTCTCGTGCACTCGCAACCGCCTTGAAGCATAAGCCACCACTCTTCCATGTTGCATAAGCACGGACCCTAGCCCTTGGTATGAAGCGTCACAAGACACTTCAAACTGTTCATTCGGATCGGGTAGCACTAACACCGGTGAGGTAGTCACCGATTCTTCAACTCTTGGAAACTTCGCTCACAAATTGTCGGTCCACTCAAAAGTTTGGTTTTTCCTTGTGAGTTGTGTAAGTGGCCCAAAGAATCTTGGAGAATCCTCAATGAACCTCCGGTAATATCCCGCTAAACCCACAAAGCTTCGAATCTCGTCGCCGACTTCGCCTTTCCCATCGTAGTACGCCTCCACTTTCGATGGATCCACAAAGCAATCCCACTCTTTGAGATCACGTGACCTAGAAACTTGACTTCTTCCAGCCAAAACTCACATTTTGACAAGCTTTGGCATACAATTCTTTCTCCTTCGAATCAAGAACTATACCGAGGTGTTCAATGGTCCTCCCGATTTTGAGAGTATACCGAATGTCATCAATGAAGACCACAACGAACTTGTCCAAGTAAGGTCGAAAGATTCGGTTCATGTAGTCCATGAAGATAGCCGGTGCATTCGTCACACCAAACGGCATCACCAAATACTCGTAGTGACCGTATCGGTGTGCGAAAAGCGCCTTGGGCACATCCTCTGTCTTCACTCGTATCTGATGATACCCAGATCGCAGATCAATCTTGGAAAACACTGCCGCTCCCTTCACTTGGTCCATCAAGTCGTCAATCCTCGGGAGTGGATATTTGTTCTTAATCGTCACTTTGTTCAGCTGCCGATAGTCCACACATAACCTTGAGGTGCCATCCTTCTTGCGAACTAATAGCACTGGTGCTCCCCATGGTGACACACTTGGCCTGATAAATTGCTTTTCCAAAAGCTCTTCTAGCTGTTTCTTTAGCTCGGCTAACTCTGTTGGTGCCATCCGGTACGGTGTTATAGACACAGGACCAGCCCCGTACTAAGTCGATAGCAAACTCTATCTCTCGAGCCGGTGGTAAACCGTGCACACTCTCGTGAAAGACTTCGAAACTCATTCACCACTGGAATTGTGTCCACATCAACCTCGTTCTCGATTTTCAAAGAAGACAAGTAGCATGTATCCGTGAGCTCCTTCTTTCAAGAGAGCTTGAACTCGGTTGGCCGTCGAAATCTAGAATTCTCATTTAGGGGAAAAACTATGGTCTTTCTCTCGGGAACAGCTTCTAACGAACATGGTTAGAAGACAACCACCCATCCCTAGGATAATATCTAATTGGGAAAGGGTAAACAAATCGATCGACCAAAAAGGATCGACCTTCAACAATCAATGGACAGCTTTAAACAAACTTTGGTAGTAACTCATTGGTTTATCGGTGGGGTAGAGACAGTTAAGTCAAAAGGTAAGGACGACACGTAGTAGACTCGCTTTTTGCATACAAATATACGATATAAAAGAATGGGTTGCCCCAGTCAGTCATACAAGATGCAGCTTAAAAGATTACCTTCTATGATACCTTCTCCTCAGTATCAAATCTTCGGATTCGGAGGCTTCACTCCGCTCATAGTGTAAACTCGTCCTCCAGCTTGCGGTTTCTTGCTTTCGCAACATTCATTGAAGGTTTGACCTTCGCTTGATTGCAGTCTCTGTAGATGTGTCCAGGTTTCCCACATCGAAAACAGATAATCCCTTTGATAGGACAATCCCTTGTCAGATGATCTTTTCCACACTTCCGGCATTTGGAGGGATATGCCAAGTTTTGGCCAGTCCGGTTCCCACTAGAACCTCCACTTGAACTTCCACCCATGGCTTGTTGGTGACTTCCCATTGGTCGAGAGTATGGCTTCTTCTGGAAGCGGTTAGCACTGTTATTGCCGCCTCTCTGGAATCTCGCAGGCCCAAAGTTTCTATTCCTCATATCTCTAGATTGCTCCAGAGCCTCTACATCACAAAGAAGTATCCAGGCGGTTGTGAGAATTCATTGATCCTCAAGGTGATTACAGCTTTCCTCGCCGTACCTCAATCCTTCCGTGAATCTTCGGCACTTCCAAGCCTCATCCGGTTGGTTCTCGAAAGTAGGTCGAAAATCGTGACAAGTTTTCGAATCTCGCCGCGTACTCGCTAACAATCATATTCCCCGTCGCAGTTGAGGAATTCGACTCCTTCGCATGCCTTGCACTCGCAGGAAAATACTTGTCCAAGAACTTTTCTTTGAACAACTCCCAAGTAATATCTCGGTTCGCGAGCTTCTAGCATCCTCCGCACTCCGCTCCACCGCTTCTCGCGTTGCCTACCAAAGATAAAAGTAGCATAATCCACCTTCTTACCCTCGCGCAATTCATTCCTCGAAATACCTTCTCCAACTCCTTGATCCACGAGACTAGCTTTGTCCTGGATCAAATTCTCCTTTAAATTGAGGAGGATTATGGCGTCGAAACTCGCTAAATTCGAGCATCGCAGTAGCCTCTAACCGTTGAGCAAATTCGCTCTTGTTGTTGCGTAACTCTCTCTTCTTGTCGTGCGGCTTGCTCGGTTGTTGTGCGATGACCTCGGCCATCCTTTGCATCGTAATAGTTTCTTTGCCATGTCTTCCCTTCGTGCCATCTCACTTTCTCGTATTCGGATTATCCGAAAACACAGAAAAGGCAGCTTGCATTCACTAAGAATACTAAACACTACTCCTTTACGAATACCATTCGAGAGACACACAAAGACAAACAAGACAGACTCAACCACAAGACCCAAAGAAACATAAACCGGGGCTCGATACCAAAATGTAACGCCCTCTTCCAAGGGAACGCCACATGGTCAATTACAATGCGGAAATAAAGTTAGGTGAGTTGAGACCCTGGTTCGTTTTAATAAGACGCGTATATTCACTAGATTATAGTTGGGTATTTTAATTGGCGGTTAGGTTATATATATATATATATACTTTTTTTTTTTCTTGATTAGTAACCATATTGACAAGACATCAATGGAAATAAAAGATCAAATGTATAAAACATGCATAGGAATTAACATCTCGCATCATCATATATATATATATATAAGTTTATCAAAACATTTAGTTACAAGCCTGGTACATCAAAAGCAAAGCTATACCTGCCCCCAAAGTATTACATACACATCCCCACGGTATCGAATTTACAAATTACCACTACAAACAAAACATCGGGCCCCCAAAATAAAATACCGGTAGCCTTCGGTAGCTACGAGTAACATCAATCCCTCAAGTGAGGAGGAATCGTGTCAGATCCTCTTCGTGGGTCCTCTTCGTCGGTCGTCCTCGGGGACTTCCTCGGGATCTTCCTCGGGATCTTCCTCATCATCGAGGAAATCACCATAGGAATAGCGAGAGACACGGGACGGGGCCCGAGCCGTAGAACGAAAAGAGTCCTCTCTGGAGTGAAGTAACGATCGCCCCACATCTTACGTATCGGTAGGCTGAAACTCCAAACGTAGACTAATGCAAAGAGGTAAAGACAGGTGATTCGTGGCGTCTCCAAGCTAGTGATATCGAGACATCTCCCGTGTAGACACAGCGCTCAGAACTGTAGTTGATATACCAGCACTCTGGCCCTCCTAAGAAAGTCAGACGTACATCTCCCAAAAATCTGTGTGTACGGGGCTCCATAGTCTTCGTGGTCGCTCACTCAAGGTAAGGCCAAAAACCAGGGAAGTTGGGAGCTTCTGGTTCCTCACGGTTGTCTTCGATGAGACGCAACGTATGGATAAACGTAAATGGAGAGACAGAAGGAAAAAGAGGTAAGACATCCTTCCATCATTACCAATTATAGCATCAAGAAACCAAACGGCGCAAAGCACCCACATAGCATTTACAACAACAAGAATAGTAATAGACATTCAAGAGCGCTTATGAATCAAGTAGACAGCCCAGTGAATCATAGGTATGTCAACAATATATCAATGCCAAACCATAATAATGATAAATGCAAATAATGCACCTGACTCTTTACATGAGCCCTCAATAACCAAGATCCTACTCCATGGAGCTAGACACAAAACACTCGGAGAGAATGATCGTGGAGACATGCTAGTATCTCGTCACCATAAAAACAAGTGCTTTCCGAAAATAATCACTCATTTTGCGCAACAAGGCTTTATACAACGAAAGATTCTCACAAGATCTCGATATAGGACCGTGGCCGGTCGGGATCGTTGGTGCGTTTGCATCGGTTTGTCTCACGGTCCCGGAGGGGCTACCACCGCCTTTGTGAAACACCCGCGCCCCAACGCCTCAAGGCCAACTACAGGACCCCACTTGTCTATTCGCACCCGCACTAAGGTGTGTTCAACTCCTAGGCAACTAGGCCTTACGACAGTCCAACGGACAAATCACAATGCATACAAACTCTATGCATAATCATGTATGATCATTATTACATACTATTCCATCATATGTCACAATTTGCCAAAGTAAGAATTAATACAGTCAATGGTCTCTCACATGGACCCACAATAGCATAATATTGTCATTAAATAGATCACTACCTTTTCAAAACGTATTATGAATTCTTGCTTAGGTTTAGCTTTACTTACAGGGTTTGTCTCTAAAGGAATTCTCTTAGTTAACTTAAATCCTCTTAGGTAATTTATTCATATGCCCTTAGAAGATTATTTTAAGATCTCAAAATCTCACACTCTCATGTTCTTCCCTGTTTATGCATCCCTAAGTAATTTCTAGTCATCCCATTTATTTATGATCAATATTCCTCTATTAGTCCCAAGGTTTAGGTCCAGGAAACTACACAAATCGAGAATCACAAATTAAGTCACAGATTTCAATTACTAGGTGTTGGGTGATAGGTATACGCTTGAATTCGACAGAGACTACGTTTTTATGAATAATTGAAGTTGCTATTCGACGAAGAATAATGTAACAGGAGGAGGAAAGAATGGGGAAAACATTTTTCTGTCGGATGGGGGTTCTCATTCGACGAAGAAATCATTTGTCATCGAATGGGGTTCGTCGGACGAAGATCAAAACCGTCGGACCCTCCAGATGGTCGAAAAAAGCCTCTATTCGACGGGTATAGGTGTCGACGTTGGAGAAAATCTCCCAAGTGTCGAACCGACGTAACACTGGTCGAAATCTCTAATTTCGACGGTCTGGAGAAATTCATCTACTCGACAGGCATTGTCTCTCGAATTCGACGATTATTGACTTTGGGGCATTTTCTTGTAAGTGTCCAGGGACTCTATTCGACGGGTTTTTGGTTGGAAGATCAATCTCGACGGGCATGATCGAGGTTCATACTCGACGGATTTTCACTTAGTGTTTGCTGGTCGAAATCTAAATTGACGGGTTTGACATTCGACTGAAAGGGTCGAGTCTAAACTCGACGATTTTAACATTTCACCAAGTGATTAGGTTATCACATTCGACAGTTTGGCTATGGTCCCTACTCGACGGATTTTAACATTTTACTAAGTGATTAGGTGATCACGTTCGACAGTTTTGGCCATGGGTCCTTACTCGACGGGTTTTAACATTTTACTAAGTGATCGTGTGATCACGTTCGACAGTTTTTAGGCTATCACGTTCGACAGTTTTTATCATTCGACGAAATGGTCGAAATCTTCATTCGACGATTTTGACATATCACCAAAAGATCAAAGTTATTGTATTCGACAAGTTTGGCCGATTTCATACTATTACTAATTTCCACATGAAGTTTCCACATTCTCGGGCTCAACATCGTAACTATCCGAGAACAAATTGGAACTTATTCCCTTCAATATTACACATTCCAAGACATCCAGCTTATATATATATATATGTACATTCAAACTCAAACAATCAAATAACACATATACCATACAAACAACATAAAAAGCGAGAAAGACCCTCAACAAAATCACAGACGTTCCTAAATGCTAAGAGAGGTTGAGGAGGAGTGTCTTCCTCTTACCTTAGAGAAGCACAAAGAAAGGTCAAGCTCCTTTTGGTCGAAATGATATTTTCAAATTTCCCGTAAATCCTTGAATATTCAAGCTCACCAAAATCGAATCAAATGTTGAAATGGATACCCATGGTCATCAAAATGACAAGTGGGTTACGAAAATGAGGAGAGATGAGGAAAAAGCTAAGGACTTTACCTTAAAGTTCCAGCCTTTAAGCTTCAACCGTGGAGGAAAAGAAGATGAAAAAAAACGTAGAGCTTTGAAGATGATTCCTCAGTGTGGTGCTTCTCCAAACACGAAATGGTGCTCGAGTGTGACGGTATTGGAGGATGGAAATATGAAGGTGGGTGGATGGTGCTGCTGGAAGGAGAAAAGGGAAAGAGAGAAAGATGAGTGCTACGTACAGGAGGAGGAAAATGTGGGGATTGAAGAATGAATTAAGTCCCTTAATTCAAATGTGCAGCACAAAAAACGGGAGGAGAGAGAAATATTAAAAAAATGATTCAAAGAAGCTTCCTTGAGAAGCTTCGCACGCTTCTCTACGAAGTGCATAGTAAGCTTGTCTCCTTGATTAAATACCTCTGTCAGATGATTTATTACTCTAGCAGATAAAACCTCAAAATGTAGACCTCGTAAACTGTGCCCTGACTCGGGTTTAGTAAGATCCCCGTTGATACGTTGATGTCAAGGTTTACCAAATTTCGGGAAAATATTTTATTCTCCCTACTCCACTCAACACACACATAAAACGAAGAATATATTAAAATATTCATCATCTCCAGAAAATTCCACAAAAATTCTTAAAAATTGCAAATATTATAAAATGATCGTTTTTAACAAAATAATGAATTTTCGGGATGTTACACCTATGGATTCGATCTTTTATTACTTGACAATGAAACCGTACACTTGCGGATTTCACGCATCAAGTTTTTGGTGCTGTTGTCGGGGATTGTGTTTTTCTTGAATATCAGTTTAATTTTTAATTTAATTATTTTAAACCTTTTTATTTTTACCATATTATTATGTTCTTGTTTTCTCTTTGACTCTCTGCTGGTAATTTCTCTAGTTTATGCAAAGTACTAGACGTTCTGGGACTCTTGTTGAAGCATATCTAGAAATTGAAAGAACTTTACGTAGAAGGAGAAGACAACAAAGGCAAAGAGTAAGAGAAATATCTGAACCACTACTTGTCATGGCAGCAGCTGAGGATAACAAACCTTTAAAGGAGTATGCAGCCCTTAATGCTCGGGGTTTGCGATCTGGAATTGCTCGGCAGACATTGAAGCCAGGCACTTCACCATACCTCCTGCCTTACTTTCTATGATAAGGCAGAACCAGTTTGGAGGATTACCCTTGGAGGACCCAAATGATCATGTGGAGATGTTCTTAAAATTCTGCGAGACTCTTAAAATTGAAGGTGCCTCAGTTGATGCCATTCGCCTCTGATTGTTTCCATTATCATTAAGGGACAAGGCTAGAGCTTGGTTGAAATCGGTACCCACCGATACTTTAACTACTTGGGACCAATTGGAGCAAGCCTTTTTGGATAAATTCTTTCCACCTTCCAAGACTGCTCACATAAGGACCCAAATCACAAGCTTCATTCAGAAAGATGGAGAGTCATTGTCAGAAGCTTGGGATATATATAAGGCTTTGCTGGAAGCCTGCCTACACCACAGGTTAGAGAAGTGGTTGATCGTTCACACCTTCTACAATGGATTAGAATATTCTTCGAAGGTGTCTCTTGACTCCGCAGCTGGTGGAGCTTTAATGAACAGAAGGTTGACAGAAGCCTATGAGATTATTGAAAGTGTCGCTGCAAACCATCACCAATGGGCCAGTGAAAGAGGTAACAACCCGAGAAAGCTCTCAGAAGGTAAGTTTGAGGTGGATGGTGTTAGTTTAATTATGGCTAAGTTTAACTCATTGAATAAACGTTTTGATAAGCTTGAAAAAGCTAGTGCTAATGCCATAAGTGCTGCTAACATCTTTTGTGAGATTTGTGGAGTACAGGGACATATGAGTGCGGAATGCCAAGCTGAAAAGGGTTCCTCACATGGTGCACTGGTGGAGCAAGTGGAATCATGCCACAATTTCTATGACATTCCACCAAAGGTGCGCAATGATCCATATTCACAGACTTACAATCCCGGTTGGAGGTCTCATCCCAACTTCTCCTATCTAACAATCAAAATCAAGTCGACAAGGTAGTGCTTAACCTTCTATTGATTCCCCAGTGTACAAAAGTCTAAACTCGAAACTCTCCTTGAAAATTTTGTAGAGAGTCAAACCAAACAAAATGAAGAGTTTAGGCACTATGGTCAAGTTGTTAGTGAGGCTATTAAGGATTTGACATCTAAGGTTGATAATTTAGCTATTCATAACAAGATGTTAGAAACTCAAATAGCCCAACAAGCTAGCTAGCTCTTCATATAAACCACACGGAAAATTTCGTGACACTGAAATAAATCCTAATGAACATTGTAAGGCTGTGAGTTTAAGAAGTGGAAAGCAACTAGAAGATTCCAAAGCAAAGGGGGAAAATGACAAAGATGGGAGGGATGAAGAAAAAGAAACAACTAGGACACAACCCTTGGAAGAGGAGGAAATTAATGAGAAAGTGTCTAAGTATGTACCCCCTGAGCCATACCAACCCCCGGTGCCCTTCCCTCAAAGATTGGCCAAGGCCAAGCTAGATAAGCAGTTTGAGAAGTTTCTTGAGGTCCTTAAGAAGTTGTACATTAATGTACCCTTCACTGAGGCATTGCAACAAATGCCTACTTATGCTAAATTTCTTAAGTACATTTTGTTTAATAAGAGAAAGCTAGAGGAGTATGAGACTGTAGCATTAACTGAGGAGTGTAGCGCTTTAATCCAAAATAAGTTACCTCCTAAACTCAAAGATCCTGGCAGCTTCTCTATTCCTTGCTTGATTGGGAATACCAGTTTTGATAAAGCTTTGTGTGACTTGGGGGCTAGTGTTAGTCTTATGCTCCTTTCTGTGTGTAAAAAGTTGGAAGTGGGTGAGCTGAAACCCACAACTATCTCTCTTCAATTAGCGGATCGGTCAGTCAAGTACCCCGTAGGCATCTTGGAGGATGTTCCCATTAAGGTTGGTAAATTTTATATGCCTGTGGATTTTGTTGTGCTTGATATGGAAGCTGATGCTACAATGCCTATCATACTTGGGCGTCCATTCCTTGCCACTGGAAGGGCGATCATTGATGTCCACGAAGGGAAATTAACTTTGCGATTAAATGATGAGGAAGTAGTTTTTGATGTTTTTAAATCTAAAAATAATTCTAATTCCTCAAATTCATGTAATCGCATAGATGCTACTAATGTTGTGGATAGTGTTGTGCTTTCAGGTATACAGGAATCAGTGACTGATGCTATGCCCTGCAAGGAAGGACCTAAGAAGCATAGTGACAAGTGTGACGAGAAGCGTGAATTTAAAATCGGGGATAAAGTCCTTGTTAATAACTCACTTCTACGTTTCTGTCCTAGTAAGTTATGGTCGAAATGTTTTAGACCATATGAGATTGTTCGAGTTTTATCCTACAGTGTGCTTGAGGTGAAGAAAGAAGGTAATAAGTTTTTCATGATAAATGGTCAGAGAGTGAAACACTTTGAAGGAGTGGGGACTGAGCACTACTCCGTTGACGTCACCTGAGCACAGAAACCAGACCAAAGTCAAGCTAATGACTTTAAACAAGCGCTTCTTGGGAGGCAACCCATGTTTTCTTGTTTTTCTGTTTTATTTCATCTTTTTCTTTTAATTTTGCGTGTTAGATTGTTGTTTGATCTTTATCTCATGGATTTTGTTTAGGTTTGACCTTTTTTGAAGCTCAAATTAGTAGGAGAGTGAAGTCAGAAGGTTCCACACCCAGCTCATGAAAAATTCCTATGGCCATGGATTGAACACCAGAAGATTTCTCACCACCGCAGTGAGTTCATTTCTTTTATCCCTTCTCTAATTATAGATTTTTACATTGGGGACAATGTGAGTTTTAAGCTTGGGGGGTAATTTCATTTTCATTTTAGATCATTAGTTTCATGCATTTTCATGTCTTGTTTTGCATTGCATTTTCATGTTGCATTTTCACACCATCGTTTCTCTTGGGTTTTTGGTTGAACTTGTGCCTCTCTCTTTTGAGGATTTTGAGATAGTATTGATTTGGAACCCAATTTGTTGATTCATGTAGTTGGCAATAGGCATTGTTTTAATTGATAGTAGAGGTGATCTTTTGATAGTTGATAATTAGCATAATGTTCTCTGAATTTGTGCTTCTCATTGAATTTTTAAACCTCTAAATGTGAGTTTTGAGCCTATATGGGATATATGCACTACATGATTTTTGTTCCCATTCTTTGTGTTGAGTGATATTCTTCATTGATCATGTGCTCTAGAACTTGATTTGAAACATTTTTTAGGCAAAATTTTTGGTTGCATGCTTGAATGTGATTAAGGCATTTTAGGTATTTTTCTGGCCTTCTGAAATTGTTACACTTTCATCCTCTAGATGCCCATTTTGAGCCTACTGCATACTTGTTTTCTTGATACCTATGCTGAAACATTATTGGTTATCATTTAGAATATTAAATGGAGCGAATTGGGCTTGAAAGTTGTTTGAAAGTTGTATTGGGAATAATATGTATTTGAGCTTCCTCTTCCTCTTCCTTAAAAAAAAAAGAGAAAAAAAAAAGAAAAAGAAAATAAAAGAACATCATGAGATGAAAGCTTGAAAAAAAGGAGAAAGAGGAGAAGGAAAAGTAAGGAAGAAAATTCTTTGAAATGTGGAGTTATGTTTTAGATTGAAAGATTGTCTTTGCTCCATTTATGTTCTATTGGATTTCTTGTGTTTATTGAAAATCTTGATGAGCCCTTTGTGTATACCTTCCTTTCTCTACCCTACCTAACATCATTCCCATGGCCCCATTATAACCCTTGAAAGACCTTTTGATTCTTGCATGCATGCTGATTATTAGTGAAAATTTGGTTTCTTATCAAGCATATGGAAGTGCATTTTCTTTGATGGATTTTGAGCGTATTGTTTTCACCCTTAAACACTTTGAGTGTGGTTGGCGGAGTGAACTTGATTCAATCAGTGAGGATGCATGATTTCTGATAACTTAGCCTCTAATTGGACTTGACTTTGATTACCTCTCAGATTCTTTGTTTGCCCTAGCCTATTGCTTGGATATTGTTTTCTCGGGTTTCTCATTCATTATTTTCTTTTGATCCCACTTCTTGGTTTGGCTTTAATTTTTGCTTGAGGACAAGCAAAGTCTTAAGCTTGGGGGGATTTGATGTGTGTGAAATAACATCATATTTTGTTCTTCTTTTGCATGCATTCTTGAGCATTTTAGGCGTTTTAGTTTCCCTTTTGGTTTGCCTTTCCCTTAGTTCGGATAACTGCCGTGTTTTTGGTGTTCTTGTACAGGATTAATGTTGAATTAGCCTTGGATTGAATGGAATGCTTGCATGTTTGAAGTTGGAGCTTAATGGATAGCAATAAAGGTGCAAAAAGGCCATTCCAGAGGGAACCACGGCCTGCCCGTGGTCTCAACCACGGCCATGGTTCGTGGGAACCAGGAAATTGAAGAAATTTGAAGCAGACTCAACCACGGCCTGGCCGTGGTCTACACCACGGCCGTGGTTGAGAGCCAGCAGTGAAACCTCCATCTCAGAACCAACCACGGCCTGGCCGTGGTGGCCACCACGGCCGTGGTTCGGGGCGCGCAGCAGATTTTAGTTTTCTATTTTTATTTCTTTTGGGGGCTTTTAGCCCATAAAAACCCTAGGCTATAAATAGATGTTCTGATTGCTATTAGGGTATTCAATCTTGGATTGAAACCTAGTTCAAAAGGAGGCACGAAGGAGGCTTGGATTCTTTATCCTTCTTCTTCTTCTTCCATTGTTACGGGTTTGGGATGTTTTTAAGTTTGATTTCTATTTCCTTCTTCTCTATGTCTAAGTAGTTACTTTTGTTTGTAGGATTGGGCAATGCCCTTTGATACATTGATAATGATAAATTGACGTTGTTTCCCTTTTTATTAATCTCGATTGTTCATTGATTCAATTCTTATTGCTTTTATTCATGTGAATTTGGTGGCCACTTATTTGCATCTCATAGGCATTTAGGGACGTACTGAGAGGTGAACCTAAGTGTTGGAACTATAAGAATTGAACTTAAGGTCTAAATCACGAGAGTAGTTTTAGCCTTTCGAGGATTTAATGAATTACCACAAAGCGTAATGGGTTCAATTGAAATTCAATTACCACGAAAGTAAGAATTGATTTAATTGGGCACGGATCTTGTATCTTGAAAGAGAACATTAACTAATTTTGGGTAATTCACCTTCAATTGAATTTGAGTTTTAATAAAAGGGTTGTCGATTAGGATTTGTCTTGTATCATTGTGGTATCCCAATCTTGGAAGCTTTCTTAAACCTGAAAACCCCCTTCTTGATAACTTGCTATTTTTATTCTAAATTCTATCTTCTTGATTTTTATTTAATTGTTTTGTTACTACATTATTCTTAATAAACAATCACACTCTCTTTTGTTTAATTTAATTGAGTTAATTAATTAATTAGTATTCATAGACTCAGTCCCTATGGATTCGATCTTTTATTACTTGACGATAAAACCGTACACTTGCGGATTTCACGCATCACCATGCATGGAATAAAGGCCTATTCTACTTCATTTTAACACTTTGTGACACAAAGCCTTCATCTTTATCTCTCACCATTCAAGAACAATAAAAAAGTTCTCTCATTTTCTCTCCAAAGAACCCCACGACCATGACTCATAGAACCACTTCCAATCTTTCATAATTTTATCTAGTTACATATCTTGAATCTTCTTATGAATTCAAAACACTTTCATGTTGTGAACTTCTCAAGATTCATTCGTCTTCAACCTTGTTCTTCAAGTTGAAGATCAAAAAGTTCTTACCTTGTTCATTTAAGGAACTCACGGCCTCACTCTATAAATCACCTTCCAAGTTTGTTTAATTTCAACTAACTATACTTCTTGAATCCTCACATCATTCTAAGACTTTTTGATGTTGAGACTTTGGTCTAAATCCATCATCTTCATGCTTGAATCTTGGATTTAAGTTCTAGGGTTTCAAGGTAAAAATCTTGAAACTTGACTTTTTATTAAATTCTTTGAATCCTAAGACCATGTTTGATCCATGGTCATCTTAATCAAGCCTTAGATGCTAATTTTTATGTGTTTGATTTGATTCTAAGATCAGCTTGGTGGTGAAAGTGTGATACAAAAAGGATTAAATAAGGAGCTTAGAAGAACATCAACCAGGTAAGAGGAAGATTAACCTCATCGGCTATATGTAGCGGTGAAGGAATGGAATTATTTGTGTTTGAGAGTGAAAAATCTTGTGAGGATTTATTCACTCGATTGTGCAATCATTGGTTTGTGCTTGTTGGATTATATTGTGTGATTGTTTATTACTTTGATAAGTATGCATGATTTATATATATATTTGGTGTGCTTATAGTTTTGATAATATATTTACATGTGTGATTTGGAAAGCAGGATAATTTCTGTGTAATTTAATATGTGATTCACATGATGAAAAAATTTGTATGAAGACTCCAAAGAGTCTAGAGGCACACGACCTCATCACTACAAAGAGGACTAAGGATTCTAAATTATTTTCTAAATTGAGGATTAAATGATTTTATGACAAGAAATTCAATTAAGTAATTTTATAAGGATTTAAAGTGTTAGGAAATGATTTATATATGAATTTTGAAGCAATATGTGAATTCGGCCAACATGCCAAATTTTGATGTTTAAGATCCAAAATTATTTTACTAAGTGTAGACTTAGGTGTTTTAATAGTAAGAACTCAATTTGGTAAGTTTATGAATTTAAAATGATATTTTAGAATTAAAATTGGCTTAATTAAGTTATGTAGTAAAATAAAAGTCAATACTTGAAATTTACTAATGTATAGCTCAACCTATGGGTTTTAAAGTGCCTTAAGAAATTTTGAGCTGTAATATCGTAAGTAAAATTAAGAAATACAGTTTTTTGGGAAATAGTAGAAAATACTAATTTTAAGAAGAGTATATTACAAATATTATTTAAAGAGGGACTATTATGTAAATATTATATTATAGAAGGACTATCATGCAAATAATGAAATAAAGTCAATTTTTGGTATTAAATGAGAAAAATCTTATTTTGGACTTAAAATATGTTGAAAATATTTTATGCGATTGAAAATACGTAGAAAAACTTTTACGCAACTTAAAAATAGTAATTTTTGGTTACGCGATTAAGAAAATGCGATAAAATATTTATGCAATTTAGAAAACATTAAAAAATCTTTATGCGATTTGAAAACATAACAGAAGTGTTACGCAATTGTGAAAATGCAATAATATTACTACGCGATTTAGAAGAACAACGAGTTTTGTTGTAGGGCCAATGTAATGAACCAAGTAATTTTGTGAAACTGAAGTATTGGACCCGAGTGGATCTTTGGTATTATATAGTTGTATGAGCTGTTATATAATATCATAGATACTAATGGTATTAGACAATTGTATGGGCGGTTGCATTAATATCATTGGGGATAGTACAATGGTACTTTGATATAAATAAATATACTGTGTGATAAATGATAGTATATCGCCATAAGAAGGCATATGAGTAAATATACTGTGTGATAAATGACAGTATATCGCCATGAGACGGCATGTGAATAAAGAAATACTATGTGATGAATGACAGTATATGTTTGAATCATTTATCATGCATAAAAAAGCGTATTCGCTTGATTTGTTGGGGCGTTTTATGCCCAAAGAATGAATGGAAACTTACAAGATAGTGGATCGTAACGGATCTTGAGGGATGTCAGGGCACGGTGATTCACGCGGTGGAGTGGTTACCACCCGTAATTATTATAATCACAAAATATCCCTGGCTTGTGGACACTGATTGCAACGAACTGGTAAACCTGACAATACTATTGCTTTTCATAATCCAGCATAGACTGTCTTTTAAGGGGGACCGATCTTCTGGACCGTTCATCTTTAATCTTGAGTTAGCTCCATGGAGTAGGATTTAGTTGCATTGTGCATATGCATAGTCAGCATTTCTTACTATCGTGATACAGTATTTATTGTATGATTGTGGTATTATCATTAAGACTGATATTGTGTTGCAAGTTTATTTAATTGTTTATTTATTAAATGTCATGAATATATTTGCTGATTTTATATTAATCTATGGATTGTATATATGGAATGATATTGTTGTTCGTATCATTTCTTTGTTGCCATGTTAGTATGCGATGTAGGGGATCTCACCTATTTGCTGTTTTATTATGTCTATTTCTATTTTATGTCTACATTTGTGAAGACAGCGATGGCTGCAAGGAAGGATCAGCTAGGTTTCTTTAGACTACAGTTTCTTGAATATGCTACTGCTTGGCATGCCCATTGGGACTCAGAGTATATAGACTATTGTGGTGACATTACTCTATCTGTAAGTTTACCTAGGGAGATGTGGAATGATCTTCACTATATTGCTAGGGAGGACTCCGAGATATCTTTTACTCGGATTTCTTTTCGTTAAGACATTCCCAACTAGGAACTTTGTCTTCTGACGAGAGCTCATATCTTAGGTGTTATGTTTTTAAATATGTAAAGATAATGAATAAATAATTATAGTAAACTCTTTTTATATGAAAAGTATATTTATTCAGTTTTTATATTTTGAGTTACTTTAATTTGATCAATTGATGTCTCCGCGAAAAAGAAAATTTAAAACCTGTATTTAAATGATATTAAATATTTTATAACTTGGGTAATTAATTAATTTTTAGGAGTTAGTTTGAAATGTGATACCCTTCAGAGGGGGTGTTACACTCGACGCCTCCAAGGTCATTCATAGACCTTCACAAACAAAATTCGCACCCGCACGAAGGTGTAATTCAACTCTTAGGTAACAATAGTCTTAACAGACACAGTCTGACAAAAATGCATGATCAATGACTCAATGCACACTATAAGCCATTACCGACTACAACACACAATGACATATTCGGGTCTAGTATATCAGCCCGATAGTAAAACTTGCTGTTCCTCTTAATCGCGTAGCATTTTTATCGCATTTTCACAATTGCAGAAAACTTTTGTTACATTTTCTAATTGCGTAACAGTTTTTCATCATTTTCTCAATCACATAAAGATTTTAAAATGTTTTCTTAATCGCGTAGCTAAAAATCATCACTTTTAAATTCCATAAGAGTTTTTCTACGTATTTTTAATCACGTAAAACATTTTCACAATATTTTAAGCTCAATTTAAAACTTGTCTCATTTAATATAAAAATTGGACTTTAATCCCAACATTTTTTTCACTAATCTACCTCTAATTAATATTTCCAAACGTTTTTCACAAAAACTTAGATTTATTTTCCTTAAATCAAGATACTACAAAAATCCTTCTCCGTTACTCTTACTAAATAAGATACCTTAATTTTCAAAATATCATTCTAGCTTTATTTCCATACAAAGCTCAAAAATCACTCTTTGTTCATTTCTCTAAATAAAAACATTGTTAAATTGAAATATTTTATTTTCTAAACTATCCTTAAAAATCATCTCCATTGATATAGCCAAAAGTCATTACTCCTTAAATTATAAAATTGCATTTATCTTCCTTTTAACTTGTAAATCCTTTAATCCTAATTTAGTTCCCTAATCATCTAAGTAACATTTTCCAACATTCTTTCCAAAACTTTCATTATTCTAATTCTAAATAAAATCCTTTCCATTTAACTTATCAAAAATCATCTTAAATAAAATACTTTAAGTCTCCAAATTAATTCTCATTCCTATTTTTAAATCTCTTGACCAAAAATCACTTTTGATTTAGTGGCAAAAATATATTCATTTCCATTTTTATTTTGTAATTCCTTAATTAAGTTTCTTATCACTAATCCTCTAGGTTAACATGTAATAAACCATTTTTGCATTGGATTACCCATTTCTGGGCATAGAGGCCGTGAGCCTCACGGTCATTGGAACCAAAAATTGTTTTTCTTTCTAACACAATTATAGCATACAACATAACTTTAAGCATCATAAACATACTATATCAAGTTCATGCAATTATCAAAGTAATAAAAATCACATAGAACAAATAAATACAAATCACATAATTATACAAATATGGTGAATAAATCCTCACATGGATTCGTCACCTTCATACAAATTCATTCCTCACTACCATAAGTGTAACACCCCAATTTTTTGTTTTCCTTGAAAATAAATAAATTTTATAATATTTGAGTTTTTATGAATTTTTGGAAATTTTTAATTATTTTGAATATTTTAATATTATTTTAATTATTTTAATATTATTTTTGAAATATATGTCCGAACTTCATTTTTTCTGAAAAATATATGAGTTTTATAATTTTTATGATTTTTGAGAATTTTTGTGAAATTTTCTGAGTTTGTGATTATTTTAATATTATTCTAAGCTTTATGTGTGTTTGAGGCAGGCTCGAAAAAATAAAAAAATTTCTTAGACTAGAAAGTTTCGGACTGTCAAGGTGGGATCGAGGGATTTTACTAAACCCGAAACCGAGAACAGTTGACAGAGATTTTCTGTATCTAAGTTTTCTATTATCTATTGTGTAATAATAGCAGTAGCTATTGTCCATTGGGTAATATCTATTAGAAAATATCTTGATGGTGATGAGTAAAAGTGATGGACCAATGGTAAGCAGGAAGAAGGCGAGGAGAAATTCAAATTGACTACTCAAGCAAGAAGACAAATTCAATTTGACTACTTACTCTTTCAAGATATTTTAAGTTTGTCTTGTCATTCTTTTTCTAGAAGCGATGACTCGCCATGTTCTAGAATGGTGACTCACTATATTCTAGAAGGATGTGGAATGCTGACTCACCTAGTGACTTGTCACGATGAGTCGCACATTCCAGAAGCTTCTCTTGATGGCTCAGCTGGTGACTTAGCACTACGACTCACCATGCTGACTCAGCTGATCTAAAAAATTCTATGATGATTCACCTAGTAAATATCTAAGGATAATATTTAACGAGAAAATATCTCAGTAAAATATCTTAGACAAATATCTAAATACAAATATCTAGGTGAAAATATCTAAGATATTTTTAATCAAAAAATATTTATGCTAAATATCTCAAGTGTAATCATGAAAATAGAAAATATCTAGGTTAAATATCTAAAGAGTAATGATGAACCATCATTATTAACTTTATGGCTAACCAATAGAAATTAGTCAAACTTAGTGACTTGGACTTTGGTGTGGACCGTTGGATGGTGAGACTTGGAGGAGAAGCTTTGCATATCAACCATTGATCTGATCAATGGATATGAAAGCAACTTGATGAAGAAGCCTTGAATGATCACCATTGATCTAATCAATGGTGTGAGAGCAGACTTGTTAAGAAAGCTTAGGATATCAACCCTAAATTAAATCAATGGTTAGGAAGTAGTTAACAAAAATGGCTAGACTAGTTACTGAGTAACTAGATAAACTAACTAAGTTACCCTAATAGCTTAATTAGTAACTAGATGAAACTAAGTTACTAAATGTTTATAAACCCTAACTACACAAAAGATCTAGATTCATCTAGAAGGTGTGATAAAGCATGACATATGCAATGACTTAATCAAGTAACTAAATGGTTAGAATGTAACTAAATGCCTTAACTAAATTAGTTTAGATGTAATTAGATGAATTAACTATCTAAGCTAATTGTAACTAGAATCTAATTAAAATTAAAACTTGGTTAGTATGCACCATGTGCTCCATGGCCACTAGGCTATTCTAGGAGGTTCTTGATTCATCTTTTATGATCAAATAATGACCACTTGATGATCTAAACCATGTGCACCCATATGAGCCCATGTGCTTATGTGTTGTCTTGCAAAACAAGCCATAGTCTTTGTAACACCCTTGTGGGGGTGTCACATTTGTTATTAAAATAAAATAACGATTAACGAGAATATTTAAATTATAAGGTTTTGATATAAATAAATAATAAAACCTGTACACTTACTTTGTTTCGAAAACATAAAAATTGTATTATCAAGATATTATATCTATATAAATAACATCACACACAAAAATAACATCATCACTCCCTAGTACACTATACATTATATTCACATGCATATTCATCAGATACTAATATACAAAAGTTTACATAAGTTTTGTTTTCTCGGTTATACGAATAATTTACACATAATTTACAAACCCAAATAAAAATACATATCAAAAGAAAAAGAAAGCATGAAAGGTTTATATTTACAACCCAAAGATCGAAGATAACAAACCCAAGTGCACGTCATACATTTTTTTAGTCACTTGGAGAAACATTCCCGGATGATTCCTCCAAAGACAAATACATGACGCTCCCGAAGACCCGTGAGCAGAACTCGGGTGCTCAGGACCTAAATATAGTTAGGGGTCCGAACAAAGACAGTGTTCTAGCGAAGACACAACACTAAACTCATAGGGAGTCCGAAATAGACCGTTCCAAAGGACGGCGAACTCGTAATGGTAGTTCTAACCGAACATAGAAATCGAACAAAAACGACGTGATTAGTAATAATTCCCGTATAAGCAACAACATTACGTTCTCTATAGATGCGCCACTCTCGGCCCTCCTCCGTGGAATTCCAAACCGATAAAACCCAAAAATCCGGGTGTCGACATCTCACCCTATCGCACTAACACTAGAGATGATCTAAGGCTCCGGGTCTTCTGAAAAAATCAGGATCGTGGTTCTTCCTCCGCTATGTACTCACCGCCCAACTCGGTTCTTCAACCCCTTCTTCATAGTCTAAATATATATATATATAAACATACAACAAATAAAACAAACAATATATACAACAAATAGAGAGGTAAGACAACTTAAAGTAACCAATAAATATCACATATGAAATAATAATACAACATTAACATAAATAAAATCCATAATGTACATAAATCCCATAATTCAAAATACTCACCACACAATATAATGAATTTAAAATGAATATGACAAAGTATAAAATGACTCATTCCTACTCCATGGAGCTACAACACATACTCGATATCGAGAGAATGAGATGAGACTTCTATTAGTATCTTGCCTACCAATCCAAATATTGCAATAGTGTCTATAGCTTTGGCTACCCCGACCAGCTTATTGCATTGTCAAACTTTGTGTCTATAGTGATCGTTGTGATTGCTATTGCACCACAAAACTTTGTGTCTATAGCCCACGAAAAATAATATAATGGCATAGCATACAACCCAGAAGAATTTATTGTATACTACATCATAGTCCTCTCAAAACTTGATTAAGGATAGTGCTTGTCGAGAACATAAGTGTGTTGTCACGCACCACGGCCCGAAAGAGCTACTCATGTCCACATATGGAATAAGGCACACTATGAACTCCAAGTCCATATCTAACACACTATGCCTATCACATCGACAACACGATGTTATTCATCTCGTCAATCAAATCACCAATTTGGCACGACTCAATGCATGAACAAATGCGTAATTACCAAAATATCCTCGTGTTTCAATTATTTATATATGTACCATCAATTTCCAATTATTTACAAAAATACCATCAAATCTCCATTATTTACAAAAATGCCACTAAACTTCCATTATATACAAAAATGCCATCAAACTTTTCATTATTTACAAAAATGCCATTAGATTTCAAATAATGTCAAAAACGCCTCTCAATAGCGAAAATAATTACATAAATGTCCTCAAGTTCTCCAATTACAATACACTCCCACTTGGTTTACTCATACATTCCACACATCCGGGTCCACCACTTTGGCCCGAATTAGGAAAAACTTGTTGTTTTCATCAATCGCGAGAAATTTTATTTCATTCTCACTTTAAACATACATCACATTTCCAATTACTTGTAAAATATTTTAAATTGCTATATATTTTTTGTAAATACTAACAACACTTAAATTAGCTTCAAAAATTTATTTGGTTTTCGTTAACAACATTATAAAACATTTTAATTCCTTCCATTCAATAATATGACCAAACCTAGGGTTTTGCATTCTTTGGAATGCTCATGCATTTCTAACATTAATTTAATATATACAATGTATAACACATACAATACATCAAAGCTTAAACAAGTAATAAAAACTATAAAAATCAACACATAGAGGAATCCTATGGATTTTACAAATACAATCAAACCGAAATTTCTTAATAACACTTAAATTTAACTAAATTTTAGTCTTCCTCTTACCTAAAATGATGAAAATTTCTTCTTTTCCTCTCCCTTGTGATTTCGGTTTTGCTCTTTAGAATTCTAGGAAAATAAATAAAATTTTCTGAAGGTTAATACAAGAAAATAGAACCATACCATGGTTCAATCATGGCTTGGAAGCTTAGAAATGAAAATGGAATTGAAAAATAAAGAATTTTACCTTTGAAGAAGGATTCTCAAAGGTGGTCTTCAAGCTTGAAAATGGAAGAAATGAAGGAAGTTGTCAACTAGAAATGGTCTTGTAATAAGGTCTTGAAGTAGGAAAGTGAGAAAATGGACTTTTTTATTTTTTATTTTTTTGGGTGAAAGGGTGGTATTTTATGGAACTTGGCCGAATGGCCTCCTTGGGTTTTCTTTAATGGTGTTCGGTGAAAGGAAGGAGAAAAGGAAAGAATTATTTGGTGAATTGTTTAAGTGATAGCCGTATAAGTGAATGGAAAAAGTCTAAATGCATGTGCAAAATTTCAAGAACCAATCTAGGCCATCCAATGGTTCAAAGGCTAGGATTTTGTCTTACTTGATAAGCTTAATTCCTATTGGTTGCATGGTGATGAGTCATGACATGAATAAGCATTTGTCTAGAGCCTTCTCGGTTGCTCTCCTTGCTTGGCCGAAATCTCCACTTAAAAAGCCAACTAAATTTGTTTCTTCCAACTAGTTAGTTATATATTTAAGTGTAGGTTTAGTTACATATTAAATTAATTAGTTACTTCAAGTTACATTAGGTTAACTTAATTAGTTTAGGATTCTATTTAGTTAGGCCTAACTAGATTACTATCTAGTTATCACTATTTAGTTACACTAAGGTTATAGTAATTAATTTAGTTAGATTCTAAGGTAACTATACTAACTAAATTAAATATTCTAGTTCTAATCTAACTAGCTTAGCCATTTTTGTTGACTTAGCTTTATTAATTTGACTTCTAGGTGTCTTGTTCCCATTGGTCCAAAATTCCTAATTTCCTTATTGTTTACTTTATTTATACGTGGGTCCCACACATATAGTATCGGTCCACTTTGTCAAGTTTTATACTTGAGTAATAAAATAATACTAAAAATTATTTTATCGCACGCTAAATTCTAAAAATTAAAACATTCAGAACAGTGTCTTTCAGAATTGAGTTTACTAAACTCCTTCTACTCTAAAAAAAAAAAAAACAAAACAAAAATAACATTTTATACGTGACAAGCATAAAACAAGACACAACATAATTGTCATTTACCCTAAAGTCAGAATTTTTAGGGTGTTACAGTCTTCCTTTCCTATTGCATCCTATGGCCATGCATTTCAAAATAGGCTATTCCATTTCATTTCCTCACACTTTGTGACAAAAGAAAAGCTATCATCTTTCTCTCAAAATTCAAGAACACTAAGAACACTCAAAACTCCATTCTTCTCTCTTTCTTGAAGAATTCGGCCACCTCCCTCTAAACCTATTTCCAATCTTCCATAATTTTATCTAGCTATATATCTTGAATCTTCTCATCAATCCAAAACACTTTCATGTTGAGAACTTCTCAAAATTCATTCATCTTCATCATCTTATCAAGCTAAGAACACAAAAGCTTTTATCTTTTCTTCTCTTGAAGGCTCACAGCCAACCACCTTAAGACCACCTTCCAAGTTTGTTTAATTTCAACCAACTATACTTCTTGAATCCTCACATCATTCTAAGACTCTTTGATGTTGAGACTTTGGTCTAAATCCATCATCTTCATGCTTGAATCTTGAATTTAAGTTCTAGGGTTTCAAGGTAAAAATCTTGAAAACTTGATTTTTACTTTGATTTTTTTAGAATCCTAAGGCCATGTTTGATCTATGGTCATCTTAATCAACCTTTAGATACTAATTTGTATGTGTTTTTTTTATTCTAAGATCTACTTGGTGGTGAAAGTCTGATACAAAGAAAAATTCTACAAGGAGCTAGGAGGACATCAACTAGGTAAGAGGGAAATTAGCCTTATCGGCCATATGTGGCAGTGAAGGAATGAATTGTTTGTATTAGTGAGTGAAAAATCCATGTGAGTTCACTCGATTGTATGGTTATTGTTTTATGCTTGTTAGATTATATGTGATTGTTTTATTGCTTTGATAAATATGCATGATTTATATATGTGTTTGGTATGCTTATAGTTTTGATAATATGCTTACATGTGTGATTTTGGAAAGCATGATAATTCCTGTGTAACTTAAGATGTGATTCAGATGATGGAAATTGTATGATGGCTCCAAAGAACCTAGAGGCACACGACCTCAACATCTCTAAGGGGATCAAGTATTCTAAATTATTTTCCTAATTAACGATTAAATGATTTTATGACAAGAAACTTAATTAAGTAATTTTTATAAGGAATAAAATGTTAGAAAAGAATTATATATAATTTATGAAGCATAGTATGAAATTCGGCCAACATGGCATTTTGATGTTCAAGATCCAAAATTATTTACTAAGTGTAGACTTAGGTGCTTAAATGGTAAGGAATCAATTTGGCAAGTTTTTAAATCTAAATGAAAGTAATTAACTTTTTAGAACTAAAATTGGCCTAATTAAGTTATGTACTAAAATAAAAGTTGAAACTTGAAATTTGTTAACGTATAGCTCACCCTTTGGGTTTCAAAGCGCATTAGAAAATTTTGGAGCTGTAATATCTCAAGTAAATTAAAGAAATACAGTTTTCTGAAAAATAGTAGAAAATGCTAATTTTGATGAGAATATCTTGAAAATATTGTTTTAAGAGGGATTATTATGGAAATAATAGAAATAAAGTCAAATTTTGATAATAAATGAGAAAAGTATTATTTTGAGATTAGAATATGTTAAAAATAATTTACACAATTGAAAATACATAGAAAAACTCTTACACGATTTTAAAAAATAGTAAATTTTAGCTACGCGATTGAGAAAACATTTTAAAATCTTTATGCGATTGAGAAAATGTTGGAAAATCTTTACGCGATTTGAAAATGTAACAAAAGTGTTACGCGATTATGAAAATGTGATAATATTGCTATGCGATTAAGAGGAACAGCGACTTTTGCTGTATGGCCAACGTATTGAACTAAGTAATTTGTGAAACTAAAGTATTGGATCCGAGTGGATCTTTGGTATTATGTAATTATATAGGCGGTTACGTAATGTCATTGATACTAATGATATTAGACAATTGTATGGGCGGTTGCATTAATGTTATTGGGAACAGTACAATGGTACTTTGATTCGATTAAATATGCTTCTGAGAATTATATAGTGATATCGCCATATGACGACGTGTGAATAAGAAATACTGTGTGATTAATGATAGTATATCGCCATGAGACGGCATGTGAATAAAGAAATATTGTGTAATCAATGACAGTATATGTTTGAATCATTTATCATGCATAAAAAAGCATGTTCACTTGAGCATAGAAAAGTGTGTTCGTTTGAGTGTAGAAAAGTGTGTTCGCTTAAGCATAGAGAAGCGTGTTCTCTTGATCATAGAAAAACATGTTCGCTTATGCATAGAAAAGCATGTTTGCTTAACATAGAGCATTGTTCATAATTATGGTCCTTGTACTCATTGAGCATATTTAATGTACACATTGTTCATGAGCATACTCAGCATTTATACTGTGGTGATATAGTATTGTGGTGATATAATATTATGATGACATAATATTGATGTGATATTATCATTATGCCTGATATTGTGCTGCAAGTTTATTAGATTATCTATTTGTTAACTATCTGTTGATTTTATATTATTAAATAGACGGTATGCTGTAATGTATTGGTATGTTTATCGTTTCTTTGCTGCCATGTTGGTATGCGATGTAGGGGATCTCACCTCTTTACTATATTATTTGTCTGTTATGTTTTATGGTTATGTTTGGTAAAGACAGTAAGAGGGACGAGATTGGATCGCCTAGGTTTGAGTTGGATTGGTTTTATTTGATCATTTTGCAATGGCTGCAAGGAGGGATTTCTTTGATTATATGCAAGCGCAGTTCCAGGATGGTATTGATGCCTGGAATGTCGACTCGGATACTCAATGTTTTAGTTATATAGGAGAGGTGACTCTATCCTAGAGTGATACCTACCATGGAAGTCCTACTATTACATATAATGCTTGTGTACATGTAGAGTTTTCCATGCCGATTGTAGAACTATAAGACATTGCTGACCGTCTGCCTAGTGAAGACTCTACGGGGTCAACTGCTCGGACTCTATCAAAGAGACATTTCCCGACCAGGGAATGTGCCTTTAGAGGATCCGGGAGAGGATCAAGTTCAGAACCTTACTCTCCAGGTGTTTTGGCTTGAGCCAGGTCGAGTTTTTATGTGGTAATTAAATATTGCTTAGAATATAAGTTTTATGTAATGAAGACGTTACGAATCTGTGTTATATACGAGAGATGTATTTTATTTAGTTCTTATATTATGTGTTTTTCTAATTCAATAAAGTTTCTTTCATCCGCGAAAAAGAAATTTTGAAACCCGTATTTAAATGATGTTAAATATTTTACAACTTGGGTAATTAATTATAAGGAGTTGGTTTGAAATGTGATACCCTTCAGAGGGTTTTGAAATGTGATACCCTTCGGAGGGGGTGTTACATTAGATGGTATCAGAGACGAGACCTCTCCCAGTATGGTGTGGTTCAGGGATGAACCAAGCGGAAGTTGGTGGGCATGTGTGTCCCGGGGCCGACGAGGGCGGGGAGTGATCACCGGTGCAATGAAGCATGGACAAGGAGCGGCTTCTAGCAGGCTTCTAGGTGAAGGGTCGCATGAATGAACTGAATACGCACCAGAATGAGAGGGATTCAGAGACTGTGCAGGTATAGGACTGTGGTGCGTGAAATCCGCAAGTGTACGGTTTCGTCATCAAGTAATAAAAAGATCGAATCCACAGGGACTGTGTCTATGAATACCAATTAATTAATTAATTCAATTAAGTTAAACAAAAAGGAATATGATTGTTGATAAAGAAGAACATAGTAACAAAACAATTAAATAAAATCAAGAAAACAGAATTAAGAACAAAAATAGCGAATTATCAAGAAAGGGATTTTCAAATTCAAGAAAGCTTCCAAGATTGGGATACCACAATGATACAAGATAAATCCTAATTGACAACCCTTTTATTAAATCTGAAATTCAATTGAAGGTGAATTACCCTAAATTAGTTAATGTTCTTTCTCAATATACAAGATCTGTGCCCAATTAAACCAATTCCTACTCTCGTGGTAATTGAATTTAAATTGAACCCATTACGCTTTGTAGCAATTCATTGAATCCTCGAAAGGCTAAAACTACTCTCATGATTTAGACCTTAAGTTCAATTCTTATGGTTCCAACACTTAGGTTCACCTCTCAGTATGTCCCTAAATGCCTATGAGATGCAAATAAGTGGCCAGCAAATTCACATGAATAAAAGCAATAAGGATTGAATCAAAGAACAATCAAGATTAATAAAAGGGGAAACAACGTCAATTAATCATTATCAATGTATCAAAGGGCATTGCCCAATCCTAGAAACAAAAAGAAACTACTCAGACATAGAGGAGAGGAGACAAGAAATCAAACTTAAAAATATCCCAAATCCGTAACAATGGAAGAAGAAGAGAGAAAGATGAAGATCCAAAGCCAAAGCCTCCAATGTGCCTCCACCAAAACTAAATTAGAACTCCTTAATTCTATTCAGAACATCTATTTATAACTTAGGGTTTTAATTGGCTAAAAAGCCCTCAAAAGAAACAAAAAGAAAAACATAAAAATTGCTGCGCACTGCGATCCACGGCCGTGGATCATTCCACGGCCAGGCCGTGGATGAACAGGCTAATTTCTAGTCCTTTGAGTTCCACGGCTGTGGAACTCTCTGGAATTCTCTTTTTCCTTCTTTAAGTTACCCCTCAATCCATGGCCGTGGTTTGATCCACGGGCAGGCCGTGGATCCTTCTGAAATGGCCTTTTTGCACCTTTATTGCTATCCATTAAGCTCCGGCTTCAAACATGCAAGCTTTCCATCCATTCCAAGGCCAATTTAGCACCAATCCTGCACAGGAACACCAAAAACACCACCGTTATCCAAACTAAGGGAAAAACTAACTAAAAAGGAAAACTAAAATGCCTAAAATACTCAAGAATGCATGTAAAATAAGAACAAAACATGATGTTATTTCACACACATCAAATCCCCCTAAGCTTAAGACTTTGCTTGTCCCCAAGCAATAATTAATGTCAAACCAAGATGTGGAATCAGGAGACAAGAATGAATAAGGAACCTGAGAAAACAATATCCAAACAATAGGCTAAGGCAAACCAAGTATCTGAGAGGTAATCAAAATCAAGTCCAATTAGAGGCTAAGTTCTCAGAAATCATGCATCCTCACTGATTGAATTAAGTTCACTCCACTAACCATACTCAGAGTGTTTAAGGGTGAAAACTATACGCTCAAAATCCATTAAAGAAAATGCACTTTCATATGCTTGATAAGAAACCAAATTTCCACTAATAATCAACATGCATGCAAGAATCAAAAGGTCTTTCAAGGGTTGTAATGGGGCCATGGGAATGATGATAGGTAAGGTAGAGAAAGGAAGGTATGACAAGGGCTAACCAAATTTTCAATAAGCACCAGAAATACAATAGAACATAAATGGAGCAAAGGTAATTCATTTTTGTTTTCATTCAAAAACATAACTCCACAATTCCAAACATTTTTTTTTTTTACTTTTCTTTCCTTTCTTTCTCTTAATCCTTTTCAACCTTTTATCTCATGATTTTCTCTTCTTTTGTTTTCACTTGAGAAAGGGAAAGATCAAAAACATATGATTCCCAACACAACTTCACAACTTTCAAACCCCATTCGCTCCATTTAATATTCTAAATGATAACCAACAATGTTTCAGCATAGGTACCAAGAAAAATAAGTATGCAATAGGCTCAAAATGGACAATTAGAGGATGAAAGTATAACAATTTCAGAAGGCCAGAAAAATACCTAAAATGCCTTAATCACATTCAAGCATGCAACCAAAAAATTCTCCTCAAAAAGGTTTCAAATCAAGTTCTAGAGCACAAGATCAATGAGGAATATTACTCAACACAAAGAATGGGAACAAAAATCATACAGTGCATAAGTCCCAAATAGGCTCAAAACTCACATTTAGAGGTTTAAAAATTCAATAAGAAGCATAAATTTAGAGAACATTATGCTAATTATCAACTATCAAGAGATCACCTCCACCAACAATTAAAACAATGCCTGTAGCCTACCACAAGAATCAACAATTGGGTTCCAAATTAATACCATCTCAAAATCCTCAAAAGAGAGAGGCATAAGTTCAACCAAAAACCCAAGAGATATGATGATGTGAAAATACAACATTAAAATGCAATGCAAAACAAGACATAAAAATGCATGAAACTAATGATCTAAATGAAAATAAGAAAATGAAAATGAAAATTCCCCCCAAGCTTAGAGCCTACATTGTCCCCAATATAAAAATCCAAAACTAGAGAAGGGAGAAAAGAAATAAACTCACTGCGGTGGTGGAAAATGGTTTTGACTCAAATGCCAATCATGAATGGCCCGCATCATGCTCTCCATACTCTGAACTGTCCCTTCCAAGGTCTGCAGGCGGCCATCAGTAGCCTGACCCTGCTGATGAAGCTCCTCTAGCATGTGGCGCTGCTGCACCTGCTCAGCATGAAGCGCCTCCAGAGAAGAATAAATCTGTGTGAGACTATCCTCAAAAGGACCTGCAAAAGAAGAAGAAGAAGGACGAGAGGTGCCTGCCCTTGGTGGGGGGCGAAGAGGGCACTGAACATCAATTGGATCATCTACCACACTCCCAGGAGTGCACCAATTTGCACGGTTGCGCACAGTGATAGCAGGAGGGTTAGGAAGGCGTAGCGATTCAGCTCTATCATTCAAGCGGAGGCAGTAAATTCTGTCCTCTTTAACAATCATCTTAATAGCTAAACAGGACTTAATATCAATCCTAGAATTACCTCTAATTGCCTCCAGACCATCTAAATCATATTCAAAGAAATTGGCAATCGCTGTGAGTAAACCACCAATAACAATTGTCCCAGATTGGGCTCTACCCACCCTAAGCAGATGCCGTACAAGAAAAGATCCAGTATCCATTTTAACATCATTAAGAATGGCCCACATAAAAGCAAGTTCATCAGCACGAACATTGCCATCACTATCCCCACATCCAAATAAAGTATGAGCCATGATACGGTGGAGATAGCGAAGGCAAGGATTTGGCAGAAAAGATGCCTTATAGTTTGAAGAATTATATGTACCCATCCCAGAAGAAACATCAGCCCAAAAAGAAATTACGAAAAAACCACTTGGGTGCCTCCTTTCCCCCCCAGCAGGCAATCCAAAAATCTCATTAAACTCTTCCAAATTTAAGCAATGTTCATTATTGAATAGCCGGAAAGTGATCCGGCCTTCAGAGCAACCTTCCCCCTGAAGGATATGAGCCTCAACAGAACTAAGAAACTCCAAGGTAACCTCAGTGTAAGTAGGACACTTTAAATTCAAAAAATAAGTCCATCCAGCCCTATCAAGCATCCAATCAAAGTCATTACGCAAGCCTAAGGTATCAAGAACAACATCATCCATGTACCTAGTGCTAACTATCCTCCTATTCACTAACACATTGTAACGATCTCTCTGCTCATTATCCCTAAAATTAAAACCATGGGGATTATGGGGATTACCTCTTGGAGCAACATTGCTTCTTCCCCGTGTCCTTGAACTTGAACCAGCTTCTCCCCTCTGACGCTTATTCGTCATCCTTCCAACCCACACCAACTCACAGCAAAGCAAAAAGCAAAAATGCTCTTTTTTTTTTTGCAAAATTTGGGGATTTCTAAATTGGAAGGAGAGATCAGTTAGGGAGAGAGTAGGGAGATGAACAAGGGTAGAAAAATGGAAGAAAAAGGGAGTTTGTGGAGAAAACTTATGGTTTTGAAGGTATGGTTATGGTGGTTATGGTAGAGAAAAAGAAGGAGAAGGAGGGGGAATAGGGGTGAAGGGTTGTCTTTGAGAGAGGGAAAGAAGAAGGTGAACGTGTGGTTATGAGGGAAAGAAGGTGTATTGGAGGTTTGGAAAGATGGGTATGGAGATTGAGGGAGAGAAGAAGAAGAAGAAGAAAAGAGGAAAATGATGAAATGAAAGAGGGGGAGAAGGACCGTGGTTTTTGAAACTGGGCAGCAGCGATCCACGGCCGTGGATCATTCCACGGCCTAGCCGTGGACGCTGCTGACTTCTGGGATTTTTTTTTTTTGAAACAGAGAGTTCCACGGCCATGGATAATTCCACGGCCTGGCCGTGGAATTCTCTGACTTTTCACCCTCTCTTTTTTTTTCTTGCAAACTGAGGTCCACGGCCATGGATTGATCCACGGCCTGGCCGTGGATCTCTCTGACTTATACCTTCTTCGTGGTTTGCATTTCAAGGTCATGGAAATTCCCATGGACGGGGTGTGGAACCTTCTGATCTCTCTCTCTTCTTCTAAATAAGTCTTCAAAAAGGGGTCAAACCTAAACAAAATCCAAAAGATAAACATCAAAACAATAATCTAACACATAAAATTAAAAGAAAAAGATGAAATAAAACAGAAAAATAAGAAAACATGGGTTGCCTCCCAAGAAGCGCTTGTTTAAAGTCATAAGCTCGACTCCTATCCTCTCATCACTCTGTATTTGGGTCACGGAGGGCAATGTTCATCCTCTTCTCGAGTTGCTCCTCCGCTAGATAGTGCTTCAACCTCTGACCATTAACTTTGAAAGACCCTCGCTCTTCATTCCATACTTCCACAGCACCATAGGGAAACACTTTCTTCACCAAAAATGGCCCCGACCATCTTGACTTAAGTTTTCCGGGAAAGAGTTTCAATCTAGAATTGAAAAGAAGCACCAGTTCTCCTTCACGAAATTCTCTACGAAGAATATGCTTGTCATGCCACCTCTTGGTTCTTTCCTTGTATGACTTGGCAGTCTCATAAGCATCTAATCTCAGCTTATCAAGCTCATGAAGTTGAAGCTTTCTCTTTTCTCCTGCCGCTTTTAAGTCAAAATTCAGAAGCTTAATAGCCCAAAAGGTTTTATGTTCAAGCTCAACGGGTAGATGACAGGGCTTCCCATAAATCAGTCGAAAGGGTGTCATCCCAATGGGAGTCTTGTAAGCAGTACGGTAAGCCCAAAGAGCGTCATCAAGCTTCAAAGACCAATCCTTTCTTGAGCTAGACACAGTCTTTTCCAGAATACTCTTGATTTCTCGATTAGAGACCTCCACTTGGCCAGAAGTCTGAGGATGGTAAGGTGTAGCAACCTTATGAGTGACTCCATACTTCTTCAAAAGGTTCTCAAATTGTCTCTCAATGAAATGTGAACCTCCATCACTTATCACAGCCCTAGGAACTCCAAACCTTGGAAAAATCATCCTCTTGAATAACTTGATCACTGTCTTTACATCACTTGTTGGAGATAGAATGGCCTCCACCCACTTAGATACGTAATCAACAGCTACAAGAATGAACTTATTATTGCAGGAGGATGGAAAAGGGCCCATGTAGTCAACTCCCCAAACATCAAATATCTCCACCTCAAGAATAGTATTCATTGGCATCTCATGCCTCTTAGAGATACTTCCAGCTCTCTGACATAGATCACATGATAGCACATAATTCATAGCATCTCTGAAAATATGAGGCCAAAAGAAACCAGACTAAAGAACTTTGGCTGCCGTCTTGGAGGCACTAGCATGTCCTCTATAGGATGCAAAATGACAACAACTCAATATACTCGGAGCCTCTTCCTCGGAGACACATCTCCTATAAATACCATCAGCACACCTCCGGTATATGTATGGGTCATCCCACACAAAATTTTTCAGATCGGAGAAGAACTTCTTCCTCTGCTGATAGTTAGCTCAGGAGGTAGAACCTTGCTAACCAAGTAATTTGCATAGTCAACATACCAATGAGCTCTCTCCGCAAAAACTGTAAACAATTGCTTATCAGGGAAAGAATCATCAATAGGTAATTCGCTCTCCCCAATCACTGGTTGCTCAAGCCTAGATAAATGATCCGCCACTTGATTCTCCGTCCCTTTTCTATCCAAAATCTCCAAATCAAATTCTTGGAGAAGAAGAATCCAACGGATTAGTCGAGGCTTTGCTTCTTTCTTGCTCATGAGGTACCTAAGTGCCGAATGATCAGTGTATACGGTCACCTTTGAACTCACTAGATAGGACCTGAACTTCTCAAAAGCGAAAACTACCGCTAGCAACTCTTTCTCTGTAGTGGCATAGTTTGCTTGAGCTCCATCAAGTGTTTTGTTAGCATAATAAATTGCATGCACTTTCTTGTCCTTTCTTTGCCCCAACACAGCTCCTACGGCATAGTCACTGGCATCATACATGACCTCGAAAGGTAAATTCCAATCCGGTGTTTGCAAAACGGGAGCAGTGATCAAGGCCTCTTTCAACCTGCAAAAGGCATTCAAACAGTCACTATCAAAATTAAATGGAATATCCTTCACTAAGAGATTAGACAAAGGTTTAGCAATTTTAGAAAAATCTCTAATGAATCTCTAGTAAAAACCAGCATGTCCTAAGAAACTTCGCACTCCCTTCACATTCACCGATGGAGGCAACTTCTCAATCACTTCAATTTTTGCCTTATCCACCTCAATTCTTTTCCCAGAGACCAAATGTCCAAGCACTATCCCCTCTTGTACTATAAAATGGCACTTCTCCCAATTCAAGACAAGATTAACCTCCTTGCATCTCTGCAAAATATTAGACAAATTAAACACATAATCATCAAAGTTAGTACCATATACTGAAAAATCATCCATAAAAACTTCCATGATGTTTTCAATAAATTCAGAAAATATTGCAGTCATGCATCTCTGGAAAGTAGCAGGGGCATTACATAAACCAAATGGCATTCTCCTATAGGCAAAAGTGCCATAAAGGCAAGTAAATGTGGTTTTCTCCTGGTCACTAGGATGAATAGGAATTTGGTGAAATCCTGAATAACCATCTAAGTAACAAAAGTGTGTATGCCTAGCTAGCCTCTCAAGCATCTGATCAATGAAGGGAAGAGGGAAGTGATCTTTCCTAGTTGCACTATTTAACTTTCTATAATCAATGCACATCCTCCAGCCTGTGTGATCATTCCTAGTGGGAATCAATTGATTTTTCTCATTTTCAATTACAGTCATACCCCCTTTCTTAGGAACCACATGCACAGGACTAACCCATTCACTATCAGAAATTGGGTAAATTACCCCAGCATCAAGCAACTTAAGTACCTCTTTTTTAACAACCTCTTTCATATTAGGATTCAACCTACGTTGATGCTCTACAGAGGGTTTATGCTCAGGTTCCATCAAAATTCTATGCATGCAAAAGGAAGGATTTATGCCTTTAATATCATCAAGAGTATAACCTATGACCTTTCTATGCATCCTAAGAGCCCTTAGCAATTTCTCAGTCTCTAACTCATTCAAGCTAGCACTAACAATAACAGGATAAGAAGAGTTGGGACCAAGAAACTCATACCTGAGAGTGGAAGGAAGAGTTTTAAGTTCTACCTTAGGAGCCTTTTCCTCTTCCCAATTTTCAGACTTAGGCTTTGGCTTAAGCCTTTCCACCTTGGCTTTGCTAGGAGGAATTTTTGAGGTTGCCTCCAACAAGCGGGCATACTCAGTTACCTCTCCTCCAGAATCAAGAGAACCGCCCCCAACCAAGCATCTTTCCAATGGATCTTCCAAATGAATTATGGTGGACTCTTCCTCCACCACCTGGTGCAATAAATCAACCCTGTAACAAGAGTCCTCAAAAAAAGGTTGTTTAATAAATTTAGAAATATCAAACTCAACCTTATTATCACCAACAGTTAAAGACAATTTGCCATTCTTAACATCAATTATAGCACCAGTAGTAGCTAAGAAAGGCCTACCAAGAATAATGGGGATTTGGGAATCCTCCTCCATTTCAAGCACAACAAAATCAGCAGGTATGAAAAACTTACCAACACGGATAGGAACATCCTCCAAGATGCCTACAGATACTTGACGGACCGATCCGCCAATTGAAGTGAGATAGTTGTGGGTTTTAGCTCACCCACCTCTAACTTCTTACACACGAGAAAGGGCATAAGACTAACACTAGCCCCCAAATCACACAGAGCTTTATCAAAGTTAGTATTGCCAATCAAACAGGGAATAGAGAAGCTACCTGGATCCTTTAACTTAGGAGGCAATTTATTTTGAATTAAGGCACTACACTCCTCAGTTAAAGCTACTGTCTCATAGTCTTCTAGCTTCCTCTTATTAGACAGGATGTCCTTAAGAAACTTAGCATAGGTAGGCATTTGTTTTAACGCCTCAGTGAAGGGTACATTTATGTACAATTTCTTAAGAACCTCTAAGAACTTCCCAAACTGCTTATCTAACTTTGCCTTAGCCAATCTTTGAGGGAAGGGAACTGGGGGTTGGTAAGGTTCAGGGGGTACATACTTAGACACCTTCTCAGTGATTTCCTCCTCTTCTAAGGGTTGTGCCTTAGTCTCTTTTTCCTCATTACCCACATCTTTGTTACTCTCCCCATTACCCCTAGGATCCTCTAACCTCTTTCCACTCCTCAAACTCACAGCCTTACAATGTTCATTGCCTGGGTTGACTTCAGGTTGACCAGGAAACTTACCTTGCTGCCTAAGAGAAGTGCTTGCTTGTTGGGCAATCTGGGTTTCCAACATCTTATTATGAATGGTTAAATTGTCAAACTTAGCTGACAACTCTTTGATTGCCTCAGTCACAACTTGCCCATGGTGCCTAAACTCCTCATTCTGCTTAGACTGGCTCTTAACAAAATTCTCTAGAAGGGACTCAAGTCTAGATTTCTGTACCTGTGGGACTCCAGAAGAGGGTTTAGCATTACCTTGCCCAGCTTGGTACTGATTATTCCGGTAAGAGAAGTTAGGATGTGACCTCCAACCAAGGTTGTAAGTTTGAGAATACGGATCATTCCTCCCTTTTTGGTTGAAGTCATGGAAATTGTGGCATGATTCCACTTGCTCCACCGGTGCACCATGTGAGGGTCCCATTCCAACTTGGCATTCAGCACCAACATGTCCCTGTACTCCACAAATCTCACAAAAATTGTTAGAGGCACCTATGACATTAACATGAGCTTTCTCAAGCATGTCAAAATGTTTATTCAAAGAATCAAACTTTGACATAATTAAATCAATACCATCTACCTCAAACTTACCTCCCGAGAGCTTTCTCGGGTTGTGCCCTCTTTCATTGGCCCATTAGTGATGATTTGAAGCTACGCTCTCAATTATCTCATAAGCCTCTGTGAGCCTTCTATTCATCAGAGCTCCACCAGCTGCGGAGTCAAGAGACACATTCGAAGAATATTCTAAACCATTGTAGAAGGTGTGAACGATCAACCACTTTTCTAACCCGTGGTGTGGGCAGGCTTCCAGCAAAGCCTTATATCTATCCCAAGCTTCTGATAATGACTCGCCATCTTTCTGAACAAAGCTTGTGATTTGGGTCCTTAGGTGAGCAGTCTTGGAAGGTGGAAAGAATTTATCTAAAAAGGCTTGCTCCAATTAGTCCCAAGTAGTTATCGTCTTAGTAGGAACAGACTTCAGCCAAGATCTAGCTCGATCTCTCAATGATAGAGGAAACAAGCAGAGACGAATAGCATCAACAGAGGCGCCTTCGATCTTGAGGGTCTCACAGAACTCCAAGAACATATCCACATGATCATTAGGATCCTCTGACGGCAATCCTCCAAACTGGTTCTGCCTTATCATAGACAGTAAGGTAGGAGGTATGGTGAAGTGCCTAGCTTCAATGTCTGGCCGAGTAATTCCAGATCGCAAACCCCGAGCGTTAGGGGCTGCATACTCCTTTAAAGGTTTATTATCTTCAGCTGCTGCCATGACAAGTGTTGGTTCAGATATTTCCCTTACTCTTTGCCTTTGTTGTCTTCTCCTTCTACATAAAGTCCTTTCAATTTCAGGATCTGCTTCAATGAGAATCCCAGAACGTCTAGTACTTTGCATAAACAAGAGAAATTACCTACAGAGAGTCAAAGAGAAAACAAGAACGTAAGAACCAAAAAAAAAAAGAAAAAGGTTTAAAATAATTAAATTAAAAATTAAATTAATATTCAAGAAAAACACAGTCCCCGGCAACGGTGCCAAAAACTTGGTGCGTGAAATCCGCAAGTGTACGGTTTACGGTTTCGTCAAGTAAGTAAAAAAGATCGAATCCACAGGGACTGTGTCTATGAATACCAATTAATTAATTAATTCAATTAAGTTAAACAAAAAGGAATATGATTGTTGATAAAGAAGAATGTAGTAACAAAATAATTAAATAAAATCAAGAAAATAGAATTCAGAACAAAAATAGCGAATTATCAAGAAAGTGATTTTCAAATTCAAGAAAGCTTCCAAGATTGGGATACCACAATGATACAAGATAAATCCTAATTGACAACCCTTTTATTAAATCTGAAATTCAATTAAAGGTGAATTACCCTAAATTAGTTAATGTTCTTTCTCAAGATACAAGATCCGTGCCCAATTAAACCAATTCCTACTCTCGTGGTAATTGAATTTAAATTGAACCCATTACGCTTTGTGGCAATTCATTGAATCCTCGAAAGGCTAAAACTACTCTCGTGATTTAGACCTTAAGTTCAATTCTTATAGTTCCAACACTTAGGTTCACCTCTTAGTACGTCCCTAAATGTCTATGAGATGCAAATAAGTGGCCAACAAATTCACATGAATAAAAGCAATAAGGATTGAATCAAAGAACAATCAAGATTAATAAAAGGGGAAACAACGTCAATTAATCATTATCAATGTATCAAAGGGCATTGCCCAATCCTAGAAACAAAAAGAAACTACTCAGACATAGAGAAGATGAGACAAGAAATCAAACTTAAAAACATCCTAAACCCGTAACAATGGAAGAAGAAGAGAGAAAGATGAAGATCCAAAGCAAAAGCCTCCAATGTGCCTCCACCAAAACTAAATTAGAACTCCTTAATTCTATTCAGAATATCTATTTATAACTTAGGGTTTTAATTGGCTAAAAGCCCTCAAAAGAAACAAAAAGAAAAACATAAAAACTGCTGCGCACTGCGATCCACGGCCGTGGATCATTCCACGGCCAGGCCGTGGATGTCTCTGTCAACAGGCTAATTTCTGGTCCTTTGAGTTCCACGGCCGTGGATGGTTCCACGGCCAGGCCGTGGAACTCTCTGGAATTCCCTTTTTCCTTCTTTAAGTTACCCCTCGATCCATGGCCGTGGTTTGATCCACGGGCAGGCCGTGGATCCCTCTGAAATGGCCTTTTTACACCTTTATTGCTATCCATTAAGCTCCAGCTTCAAACATGCAAGCTTTCCATCCATTCCAAGGCCAATTTAGCACCAATCCTGCACAGGAACACCAAAAACACCGCAGTTATCTGAACTAAGGGAAAAACTAACTGAAAAGGAAAACTAAAATGCCTAAAATGCTCAAGAATGCATGTAAAACAAGAACAAAACATGATGTTGTTTCACACACATCAGACTGCATAGTTGAGGATGGCTTAAAGGAATTGATTTGGCATAGCCATATCAACAAGTTGCAACTTCTTTTTGGTAGCCTAGAATATAAGAACTCCATGGTTAAGCGTGCTTAGCCTGGAGCAATTATGGGATGGGTGACCTCCTAGGAAGTTTCCTAGGATGCGTGTGAGTGAGGATAAAGCACGCTGAAAAGACCCGTGTTGGTTTGTGGAGACACTCGTCAATCCTGTAGGTAGTCTTGGAACGTTACAATAAGTGGTTGATAAGGTTAATCTCTCTCTTACATTAGATGTAGCCTCCTAGCTCCTTGTAGGACTCCTTTGAGTCAACTTTATCCACCAAGTAGCTCTTAGAAATCAAAGTAAACATAAACATATTAACATCCAAGGTTACAGTAAGACAACCATAGATCAAATATGGTCTTAGAATTTCAAGAATCAAACTAGAAATCAAGTTTCAAGAATTTTACCTTAGAACCCTAGAACTTGGATTCGAAAATCAAGCTTGAAAATGGATGTATCAAGCTTTGATCACAACATCAAAGATGCTTAGAATGATGTTTAGAATCAACTAGTATAGTTAGTTTGATTTATAAGAGGTTGGAAGGTATTTTTGGGTAGCTTGGCCATGAGATAAGGAAGAGAAAATGAGAGAAAATGGTGTTTAGCTTTTGTATGAAAGATGATAGCTTTGAAAATGTGATATTTTTTCTCTCCTAAAGCCCTTATGGTCGTGAGATACAAAGAGAGTGAGAAAGATATTTTAGTTTACTACAACCTATCGGTTAAATCAAGGGTGAGCATCCGAAGCTTCTCCTTTAAGCTTGTTTCTAATTAGTTGTTCAAAAAGATATCATAACCATCATCTTTGACCACTTAGATATTTTCTAAAAGCTATTACCCAATAGACAAAGGCTACTACTTTATTGTCCAATGGATAATAATATTACACAATGGATAATAACATTACCCAATGGATAATAACATTATCCAATGGATAATAGATTCGAACAAAAACACAATAACATTACCCAATGGATAATAACATTATCCAATGGATAATAGAATGTTTTATTTTTCTAAGCCTGCCTCAAACACACATATAGTCTAAAATAATATTAAAATAATCAAAATAAATTAAAAATTTCCAAAAATTCACAAAAATTATAAAACTCATAAATATCAAGAAAAATGAAAAATCAGGGTGTTACAATACTCCCTCTCTAAAAAGAATTTTGTCCCCGAAATTACCTTACATTAGAACGACTGTGGATATTTCTCCTTCATTTTGTCTTCTAGTTCCCATGTTGAATCTCCAGTCGCATCGTTCCAGATTACCTTTACCAAGGCAATTCCTTTTCCTCTAAGTTGTTCCACTCGCCTATCTTTGATCTTAACAAGCAATGTTTCATAGGCCAAGTTCTCTTTTTAATCGTACTGTATCTGGTGCTATGACATAGGTTGAATCAAGAATATATTTTCTCAATTGAGACATGTGGAAGACACTATGAAGGTTAAAAAAAAAATTAGTAAGGCTATTCGGTAGATTACCGGACCTATTCAACAAAGAATTTAATATGGTCCAATAAATACAGGAGTGAACTTTCTAGATTCAAATCCAGAAATCTCAGTCTCAAGGAAAATTAAAGTTTTATTGGAACAATATAATAAGATATGGTTAGTAGATAACCAGTTCATTCCTGAAATCATGTCTTTTTTTTGTGAAAGATATAAACAAATCGAATTGGAAAAAAGGTTCTGATTTCCAATAGTAATAGGATAATTCACACAGGCATGAGTAGTAATTACAAGTTTAGCAGTGGGAGTAGTAGTAATCAAGTCAAAAGGATATGAAAACACAGATAATCCCAAATGGTTCATACAGTCACAGGAAACAAAAGAATAGGTTGCCCCTGAGTCAAATAGTACAATTCAAGGTTTACTTTCTATGGTACAATCTTAATTAGTTAGACCTTCAGATTGGGAGGCTTCGACTCCACCCATGGTGTAGACTCTTCCTCCTGCTTGAGGTCTCGAAGCATGTATGTTACTCACAGAAGGCTCTATCTTTGGTTATGTACAATCTCTAGAAAAGTGTCCGGGCTCCCCGCATCTGAAACAGATGATCCCATTGATCGTACACTCATTTGTTAAGTGATCTTTTCCGCACTTCCAACATTTTGATGTCGATGCTACGGTCTGACCGAATCTATTGCCATTATTATTTCCTCCAACTGTTTGCTATTGTTGTTGATTCCTCGATGGCCGTGAATATGGTTCTTGATGGAATCGATTGCTATTACCATTACTTCCTCTTTGGCACTGAGATGGTCCAAAGTTACGGGATCTCATATCTCGGGATTGATCAAATTCTTCAATCTGGCGACACTTATCCAACAAGGCTGGGAATTGTTTAATTCCTAAAGGTAGAACCGCTCGCTTCAAGTCGTGTCTCAACCCTTCTTCAAACTTTCGGTACTTCCACTCCTCATCAGGCTGGAGTTGAAAGTATCGAGAGAATTTAGATAGGCTTTCAAACCTAATAGCATACACACTAATCATCATTCCCCCTTACTTCAATTCAAGGAACTCCATCTCTTTGGCGTGCCTCGTACTAGCTAGAAAATACTTCTCCAAAAACTTACTCCGAAAAACTTTCCATGTGATAAACCTTCCCTCAACTTCTAACAATCATTGCGTTCCTGCCCACCAATCCTTAGTGTCTCCAACAAGCATAAAGGTAGCATAAGTTACCTTTCTCTCATTTGTGCATCCCATTCCTCAAAAAATTTTCTCTAACTCCTTGATCCAAACATCTGCCTTCTCTGGATGAAATTCGCATTTAAACTGTGGCGAATTATTGCAGAGAAACTCTAACAAATTCTGTGTTTCAGCTATCACTTCTTGTTGTTAAGCAGCCCATTGATTTTGTTGTACAATCATGTCAGCCATCCTTTGCATTGTTGTCGCTGCCGCATTCATACTGTCATTGTCACGTCTTATTTCTGTATGTGCACCTCGACCACGAGCCATTGCTTTCCTTCTACGTCAAACTAACGACAATACAATGAAAACTAATTATAACCATTTCAAACAAGGTTGTCTCCTTTCAGAAACTAAACACAGAGAAACACACAGCACAAACAAGACAAACCTAACCATAAACCTAAAAGACTCAAACTTGGGCTCTGATACCAACTAATGTAACACTCCCTGAAGGGCATTATATTTCAGACCAACTCCATTTAATTATTTACCTAAGTTATAAAATATTTGATATTATTTTAATACAAGTTTCTAAATTTCTTTTTCGCGGATAACATAAACTTACCGAATTATTAAAACACAAGACATAAGAACTGAATAATATGCTTTACATATAAACATAGTTTACTACAACCATATGTACATTATACTTACACACCCAAAATATAAAACATCTAATATAACCAACCTAGACTGGCCCAAATTCACAACACCTAATAAGAAGAGTCCTCCTCAGAAGACAAATTTCCTAGCTGGGAATGTCTCGACAGAGAGAAATCTGAGCAGAAGATATCTCAGAGTCCTCCATAGGAGTATAGTGAAGATTATTCCATAACTCCCTGATAGGTATGACAAACTCTCCATATACAGCAACAAAAGAAAAAGTAGTGACCCCATGGTGAGTCCTACTTATGGATAAAGTAATGTCACCACAATACTCTATATGCTCTATGTCCCAATGGACACGCCAAGCATCAGCGCCTTCAAGAAACTGTAGTCTAACAAAACCTAGCAGATCCTTCCATGCCGCCATCGCAGTCTTCACAGACATTAACATAAATAGAAACAGACAGAACAATAACACAAAGAGGTGAGATCCCCTACATCAATGCCATTATGGCAGCATAGAAACAAAAAAGACAATAATGCCATTCACATACAACAATATCACAGAACAACAAGTATAATCATGTTATCAACTAATAAATAACTTAACAATGTACATCATAATATATAAATACTGACCATACCATAAGAATAAGTATACTGACTATGCCATAACATTATGTATACTGGCCATGCTTATGCACAATGCACCCATTTCCTACTCTATGGAGCTAAACACAATTTCAGAGAGAATGATCCAAAAGATATGTCTATACGTCATCTGCCTCGTGCTATAATTTTTTTTTTATCAATGTACACATCATGGCTTGTACAAGACATTCTACGCTAGATCGTGAATAGAGTAGTGTTGTCATTGAGATCGTTGATGCATCACTCAGTTACCACGGCCCAGTGGAGCTACCAACTGTCCACTTGTGGAATTCCCATGCCACGACGCCTCCAAGGTCATTCATAGACCTTTACTAACAAAATTCGCACCCGCACGAATGTGTAATTCAACTCCTAGGCAACAATAATCTTAACAGACACAGTTTGACAAAAAATGCATGATCAATGACTCAATGTACACTATAAGCCATTACCGGCTACAATCACACAATGATATATTCGGGTCTAGTATATCGGTCCAACAACAAAACTTGCTGTCCTTCTTAGTTGCATAGCATTTTTATCACATTTTCACAATCGCAAAAAACTTCTGTTATGTTTTCAAACCGCGTAAGAGTTTTCCTTTGTTTTCTCAATCGCATAAAGATTTTAAAATATTTTTTTACTCACATAGCTTAAAATCGTCATTTTTAAATTACGTAAGAGTTTTTCTACATATTTTTAATCGCATAAAACATTTTCTCAATATTTTAAGCTCAATTTAAAACTTGTCTCATTTAATATAAAAATTGGACTTTAATCCTAACATTTTTTTCACTAATCTACCTCTAATTAATATTTCCAAATGTTTTCCACAAAAACTTAGATTTATTTTCCTTAAATCAAGATACTGCAAAAATCATTCTCTATTACTCTTATTAAATAAGATACCTTAATTTTCAAAACATCATTCTAGATTTACTTCCATAGAAAGATCAAAAATCACTCTTTGTTCATTTCTCTAAATAAAAACATTGCTAAATTGAAATATTTTATTTTCTAAACTATCCTTAAAAATCATCTCCATTGATATAGCCAAAAGTCATTATTCCTTAAATTATAAAATTGCATTTATCTTCTTTTTAACTTATAAATCCTTTAATCCTAATTTAGTTCCCTAATCATCTAAGTAACATTTTCCAACATTCTTTCCAAAACTTTCATTATTCTAATTCTAAATAAAATCCTTTCCATTTAACTTATCAAAAATCATCTTAAATAAAATACTTTAAGTCTCCAAATTAATTCTCATTCTTATTTTTAAATCTCTTGATCGAAAATTGCTTTTGATTTAGTGATAAAATATATTCATTTCTATTTTTATTTTGTAATTCCTTAATTAAGTTTTGATGCGGTATTAAAAGTTAAGTTGTAAACCCAAGTAGAGGTTGTTTCAAGTAATAAATTCTCGGGAGTCCGAGGTTGATCCACAGGGAATTGATGAAGAAAAATTTATTTGACGTAAGGAAAATATTTTGTTACAACAATAAAGGTGATAAACTTAGTCACAAATAAAAAGGAATTGCTTGGGCTAGGAGATCCACTCTTGGTAAATAAATTAAGGATAAAATTAATTCTTTTATAACTCAATTAGAATCCACACATAACGGAGGTTCCAATAGAAAAATATAATGTTCAAAGTTCATTAAAAATTATATACGTAATTATATTGTGATTCCTTTAATCATCTATTAACACTACCACTCATAAATGGGATCAAGCATTCATTATGCCAAAATCTTGTCTACAACAAATTTCAAGATCTCCACTTTATAAGGAGAGTTTCTAACACCACCACTTGTAAATGGGTTCAAGTATTCATTGTGTCAATCTCTTGTCTACAACAAATCAAGAACTCCACTTTACAAGGAAGGTTTTTAAATTAATTAGAAACAAAATACAATACGTATAATGACCACTTGAAAATATATCATTTAAGCACAAGAGAGAAATTAATCTAACCTTATTTCATTACCAAGAGCTTCACTCTTTCACCCAAGCAAAATGAAACTTAGTTACTCATAGACAAGAAGAAAGGAAGAAAGAAGAAGAAGAAGAAGAAAAAGAAGAACACAACTTCAATTTAGAACAAAAGAAAATTATAAGAAGATAATCAAACAATAAAATAACATGAATTTGGTATCTAACTCCTTAGCCTTCTAAATGATCAGCCAAGGCTCCCTTTTATAGAGGATTAGGGATACAAAATGATAAGGGGGCTGAGTCATGAGTGAGTGGATGAGTGGAAAATGAGTGAAAAATGCCAAATGACTTTTGATGAGTGAAAAATCATGGAGATTCTTTGTCTCTGAAATTATTTAGCTCTGAAGTCATTGCATTCATAATTTTTTCACCAAGTAGTCTTCATGAAATTGTAGGCTTGGATCTTAGCTTTCAAGTGCCATTAGTTTGAACCCAAACGCATTCCTACAACTCAAGATATGGTCTGATTACTGTATACTACTCAGGCCTAGTGATAGCTCCTCTATTCTGACTTCCAAGCCTAATATGACCTATTAGAACTCAGATTCTGGAACAATATTTCACATGAAAGTTGTAGATTTGGGTCTTAGCTATCAACCATCAAAATTTCAGCCCATTTCACATCATATAGCCCGAGATATGTCATGAATAGTACAAATAGGTCAAACTGTCAAGATCAGCACCCTAGTTCTTGCTTCAACTCCAATTTGAGTTATCCAAACGTGTGACTAGGCCTTTGAGGTATCATGAAAGTTGTAGAGCTCTCTTGTATCTTTCAAATGCCACCAAAATCACCTCAAAAAACTACCTACATCCCAATATATGGCCCAAATGCAGAAATAGTGTAAGATGTAAATCATGCTGAAAAATTCAATTAAGTCCAATTTGAGTCCAAACTTACAAAACATAACCAAACTCAATCAATTAAGTACATGGAGAGTGTAAATAACTAAAAATGAGGGTTTATTAATGTATGAAATATGTGATTATCAAAATTTTCCACACTTAACATTTTGCACTCTTGGGCAAAACACACAAGACCAAAATTAGGAAAAAAATGACACAAATTCAAAAGCTAAACACTCTAAAAGACTCAATTTCTAATAATATTTAAGAATGAAGGGCAACCAATCATTCAAGTAATCAAAACATTTATGAGGTAACGTTTCTTCACATCTCAAATCAACAAGCAAGGAAATTTCAATTAAAAAACATGAGTCAAGAATGATAGATCTTCACAAGATTTGCTCTCAATCCCTCAAGTGTTTAAAAGGTAGGTATTTCACTCAATTTAACCCATGAAAATTGTACTACCATAAGCTTGCTTATCTTCTACTTCTGCACTACTCAGAACACATGCACACACAAATCATGAGGACTTTATTCAAGGTTGTAATGGGGTCAAGGTAAAGGTGAAGGTAATATAGATATGACAAGTTAAATACCAAAGAGAATAAAATAACATGAAAGCTCAATTAACAAGCATGAAAGTTTATCCCAACTCTTCATAATACAAATTCGCTTTACATATTCTTTTCTTTTCCTTTATTGCCTTATTGACCATCTTTTTCTTTTTACATTTTTTTATTATTTATTTTTTTTTTGATTTATTTTATTTTATTTTTATTTTTTACAAAAAGAACATCATATATACATTTTTTTTAACCATTCTACACACACCCCCCACACTTGTTCAAGAACTCATCCAATGACAAAGCTAATGTTCTCTTATTCCCTAAGGCCAGGTAAGAACATGATTTTTTCATTTAAGGGACAAAATGAGTTTAAAACAAAGAATGGTCAAATAAACTCAAAAGGGTTAAGCAAGAGAAAATAGGCCATCTGCAATGCTTTATGTTGGCAGGAATCAGAGAATTTACAAGAAGTCATAAGAGTGCTTGATATCATATTAGGAATCAGAGAATTTTTAAGAAGTTATAAGAGTACTTGATATCATATTGAGACAATATGCTACTAAGCAAGGCTGACTATTTGATTAAAGTAGCTATTTCAAGAAAAATACCTCAATCATATTTATGTATGCATATGAAAATGTAGTCTCAAAAAGAATCAAAGCAAGTTCTAGAGTAACAATTCCATGAATGAAATTCACACAAGAAAGAAGAAAATGGTACAAATGTTCAATCCTTTCATCAATAGGCTCAAAATCTCACAAGACATAATTCTATTATTCTCAGTTCACCAATTCAACATCCATAACCAAGCATATGATTTTTAAAAAAGAAGACAATTAACTCAATCATGCAAATTTTCCTGAATTTGAATTGCTACTTCCACATAAACTAGTTGTCTACCTAATTACTCCTTACTTTGCCACCAATTTTGATGCGTCTCAAGAGTAAATAATTTATTCCTTACTCTGTCAATCCTAATTACTTTTGTTGTTAATAAATTGATGACAAACACAACAAACATATTAACAAACACACTTCCTAATATTTTTACTTTTATTTTTTAGATTTTTTTTTGGGTTTTTTTTACACAATTATCCTTCCCTCCAACCAGATCACAACATTGTCCTCAATGTCAAATATAGATAAGTAAAGGATAAAAAATAGTACCTGTTATTGCAATTATTGAAAAGAGAAATCTCACACAAATTTAAACAGAAACAAAGTTTGATGAATAAAACTAAAGCTTGTAATTATTTAAATAGTTAGAGTGTTTAGTATGGCTTGCTTTTCATACTACTTCCCTCACCGCTTCCTTCTGACCAATCTATCTGAGCTGTTACTGGATCAGGTTCATAAATAAAAGCTTCTAATTTATTAATCAACTCATCAACAGTGGAAGCAGAGATAAGGAGTCATCTTGTAGAAGATGTGACAAATTTCTGTTCCATAGCACGGTCAACAAAAGATAAAAAATTATCAAAGAAATTATTAACATTCAACAAACCTATGGGTTTATGGTGGATGTTCAGTTAGGCCCAAGAGATAATTTGAAAGACTTCTTCCAAAGTACCAAAACCACTAGGTAAGGCTATGAATGCATCAGAGTTTTCAAGCATTGCCTTCATTCGTCCATGCATAGATGATACTTGAATTTCTAGTCCAGTTGTCTGTCCAATGATGTTCCTTCGAGTTAAAGGTTCAGGAATGATACCTAAAACTTGACCACATCTTATATGTGCACAAAGTGATACGGCCCCCATTAACCCAATGCTACCTCCCCCATATACTATACAAATGTTTCTCGCAGCAAGTGTTCTACCAATAGTGCTTGCTATGTTTACAAACTCTAAACCCTTCCTATAACTTGTCCCACAAAATATACAGATACTGATAAATCTACGAACTGAAGAAGAAGCTCCCTCTATTTCTACACTCACACTCTCTTTGAATGATTATGAGTTGCAAGAAAGTGAAGAAAATGGAGTGTTTAAATAGGGAAGAGAATAGAAAAAGTAATAATAGCTCCTATATGGGTAGGTTGGTTGTTGTCAGAAAAGTTTGAATTTAAGAAACTTTATTTTTTTTTATTTTTTTATTTTTTTTTATTTTTTTTAAATTTTTTTTAGACTTTAAGAAAACCATCAGGGTAAAGAAGTCTAGAAACCCCTGAAGGACCTTGCCCAAAGGATCGTCTGTCCAAAACCAAAATACAACAAAATCAAACAAAGATAAAATTAAAACAACAAATGATGGCATACCTTTTATGTATAGTATTCATGGCGTATCTTTATACTACGCGTCATGAGTGCAGTAATACCAAGACGGCTCAGCTAATCTAGGAATTCTTCTCTCTCCCCGCTTGTGAGATATTTTGGATTGAGCTACGATGCAACTAATTAAAGTGCATAAATCTGACAGCCACCACCAATGACCACAGCTAGTGAGAGGTCACTAGAGAGCCCATGACATTAAATCACAGGATCCAGCTCAGAGGCATTGTCACGCGAGAATGCAAGCGCGGGACGTTTCTATCTGTCCATCAGCAAGCAGAGTCTACAGTTGAAACCTGGGAATGCTTGTGCGACTCTCTAGAGAGCATGGCACACGAACCTTATTTACGGACCGGGGTGCGAAGGTCCACCCGAGTCAATGACGAGTCTAACCCTTAGGGAATTGATCTGAGGCCCTAAGGTTAAGTGTTCTCCGTTTGATTTGAAGCCTTAAGGTTAAGGGCTCTCCATTTGATTTGAAGCCCTAAAGTTAGGGGCTCTCCATCCTGTTAAGGACAGAGTACACAAAAGTTCACCCTTCTTTATTCTTTATTCTTTATTCTTTTTTTTCTTTTTTTTTTTTTTTTTTTATTTTTAAAAAAATGTACAATATAATATATACATTGTGATTGTGGCTCACATCTTCCTCTGGTTTCACGTCCAGAAATAGCTTAAACGCCTTCTATGAGTCGAGGATAAGCTTCCCATCCAATTTTCTTATAAATTAGCAAACAGGGTCTTTTTGAGTCAGATTCCCAAGACTATAACGCTTTTGCTCATCCTTGAAGAGATTTCACAAACTAAGAAGTTCACGATGCACAACTCCACAAGAATGCGTCTCAAGAGTCAATAAGATATCATCTAATGACTCCTTACTCTATCCATTCTTGATAAAGTAAATTTTATCTTCTCGATTTTCAAAAACCATTCCTAAAGAACGACATCGCGTGTTACAATTTCATCGTGCACACTTGTAACAAACTTTCATTCTTTTTGCTCTTCTTCTTTTTGAATACGAACTTTTACCGAGACCCAGCATGTATGAGACAAATGAATCTAAAGATTCACCAGCTAAACGAACCTTTGCTTCGATTATCCAGTGTATATGTTCTGGGATGCCCTTATACATTAACAGTCTCAGTCTTTCACACCTAGCTTAGTAGATTTTGGTTAGAGCATTTTTAGGAAAAGAAGGGAAATACTTTCTTAGATTTGAGAGAATGACATCCATTTTGAAAGAGAAGGAATCAGTTATTATGGAAAACTGAAAAATAAACCGACTTGAGAGTCACGGAGTACCGTTATCCGCCATTTAATTGGGAGCACAAAGAACTGAAAAAAGAAAGAAACAAAATTAAAATAAATTCTACTCATAACAAGGATTAGAAAGGGAGATAAATTCTACCTCAATAACTTGATGTTCTAGAAATGGTTTGAGTCTTTGTCCATTGACCTTAAATACATTACCATTCCTAGGGTTCTCAATGTTTATGGCCCCATGAGGATACACATGTTTGACAATAAAATGACTAATCTAGCTAGATCTCAATTTTTCAGGGAATAGGTGAAGACGAGAATTAAAAAGTAGAACTTTTTAACCAATTTCAAAAGATTTTCTCAAAATTGATTTGTCATGAAAATCTTTTGTTCTAACTTCATAATTTTTTGAGTTTTCATATGCATCATTTCTCTATTCCTCAAGTTCATTCAATTGCAATTTACATAACTTGGAAGCATCATCAAGATTTGAATTGAATGCTTTAATGGCCCAAAATGCTTTATGCTCCAATTCTACAGGCAAGTGATAAGATTTTTCATAGACTAACCGATAGTGTGACATGCCTAAAGATGTTTTGAAAGCAGTATGGTAAGCCCAAAGTGCATCGTTTAATCTTAAAGACCAATCTTTACGATTTGGGTTAACCATTTTTTTCAAAATTTGTTTAATCTCCATATTTGCTAATTCTACTTGTCCACTTATCTGAGGGTGATAAGGGGTAGCAATTTTGTGTGTGATGCCATATTTCTTCATTAAAGATTTAAATGGTTTATTACAAAAATATTTTTCCCCATCACTGATGATAGCTCGAGGGATTCCAAATCGACTCAAAACATTTTCTTTTAAAAATTTCAAAATAGTTTTGTGATCATTGTGTTAATATGGAATCGCCTCAATCCATTTTGAGACATAATCAAATGCAACCAAAATATACACAAATCCAAATGATGATGAAAATGGACTCATGAAATCAATTCCCCAAAAATAAAAAATTTCAATGACAATGATAAGATTCAAAGGCATCATGTCTCTTTTAGAAATGGAACCCAATTTCTGACAACTTTTACAACTTTTGCAAAAAATATAGTTGTCCTTAAATAATGTGGGCCAATAAAATCCACACTGCAAGATTTTTGCAGCTGTTTTCTTTAAAAAAAAATGACCTCCACATGCTTCTAAATGACAAAATTTAATGACACTACTTATCTCATTGTCGAGTACACATCTCCGAAAAATTTGGTCAAGACAATATTTGAAAAAATATGGGTCATTCCAATAGAAATTTTTTACTTCAATCAAAAACTTTTTTCTGTCTTGATGCGTCCATTGAGGAGACATCTTACCTGTTACAATAAAATTGACAATGTTAGCAAACCAAGGCATGGAATTGATAGAAAATAAAAATTCATCAGGAAAAGAATCATTGATAGGTGTGCTATCAAAAGATGAGCATGTTGTAAGTCTGGACAAATGATTTGCAACAATATTTTTGGCTCCTTTCTTGTCTTTTATTGTGATGTTGAATTCTTGAAGCAACAAGATCCACCGTATCAACCTAGGTTTGTCATCTTGCTTAGACATGAAATATCTAACAGCAGCATGATCGGTGAAAACAACAGTGGAAGAACTAATCAAATAAGCTCAAAATTTATCCAATGCAAAAATTACAGCAAGTAGTTCTTTTTCAGTAGTGGTGTAATTCATGTGTGCACTATTCAAAGTTCGACTTGCGTAATAAATTATATGAGATTTACCTTCCTTTCTCTATCCTAAAATAGCACTAACAGTAAAATCAATAGCATCACACATCAACTCAAAAGGCAAAGACCAGTCAAGAGATTGCATGATAGAAGCAGAAGTCAAAAAACTGATTAATCTTTTAAAAAATTTCTAACAATTTTGGTTCCAATAAAATGGTACATCTTTTGTTAGAAGATTACATAAAGGTCTAGATATGGGACTAAAGTCCTTTACGAATCTTCTGTAAAATCCTACATATCCTAAAAAGGTACGAATTTCTTTGACTATTTTTGGGGAAGGCAAATGAGCAATTAATTCAACTTTGGCCTTATCAACTTCAATTTCTTTAGAAGATATCATATGACCTAACACTATTCCTGAGGTAATCATGTAATGACATTTTTCCTAATTTAACACAAATCTTTTTTCTTTGCATCTTTTAAGAACTTTTTCTAAATTATCAAGACAAATTTCAAAAGAATTTTCAAAAACTGTCAGATCATCTATGAAAACCTCTAAATAATGCTCAATCATGTCACTGAAAATACTTAACATGCATCTTTGAAAAGTTGTCAGAGCATTACAAAGATCAAAAGGCATTCTTCTATATGCAAAAGTGCCAAAGGGACAAGTAAAAGTGGTCTTTTCTTCATCCTCCAATGCAATTAGTATTTGATTATACCCTGAATAACCATCAAGAAAACAATAGTAGGGATGTCCTGCTACTCTTTTCAGAATCTGATCAAGAAATGGCAAAGGGAAATTATCTTTCCTAGTGGTTGCATTCAATTTTCTGAAATCAATATACATACGCCAACTAGATGAGACTCGGGTAGGTATTAATTCTCCTTTTTCATTTTCAACCACTGTTATTCTAGATTTCTTAGGCAGAACTTGTGTAGGGCTTACCTACTGGCTATTAGAGATAGGATAGATAATTCCAACATCAAGTAATTTAAGAACTTCAGCTCTAACTACCTCTTTCATGTGTGGATTTAATCTTTTTTGAGGTTATTGAGATATTTTAGCATTATCCTCTAAATGTATTCTATGTATACAAATTAATGGATTAATGCCTTTTATATCTTTTAATGTCCATCCAATTGCACTTTTATGCCTTTTAAGTACTTCTATCAATATACCTTCTTGTTCTTCGGTTAGGGATGAGGAAATTACCACTAGAAAGCTTTGTTCTTCTCCCAAAAATGTGTACTTCAACCCAGCAGGTAATGGCTTTAGTTCTAGTATGGGCACTTCTTCATGGGTATCATCATTCATGGGTTTAAGCTTTTCGAATCTCAGATTCCATCATTTGTATTCCATTTCCTATGTATAGTTAAGCAAAGAAAATATTTCAGAAACATCATCATCTAATTGTATAGCTGAATTAAATGAATTAATTAAACAAATTTCTAATGAGTCAGAAGAACTCTTGATTTGAAGATGATCATTTATAATGGCCTCAATCCCTTCAATTTCTTCCTTTTGATCATAAACTTCTTACGGTTGCTTGCACATGTTGAAAACATTAAGCTCCAGTGTCATATTTCCAAATGTTAGCTTCACCACTCCATTTCTGTAATTTACCAAAGCATTAGATGTTGCTAAAAATAGGCGACCTAAAATAATAGGAATTGACTTGCTACTATTTTCCATAGGTTCAGTTTCCAAAACAATAAAATCCACAGGATATATAAATTTATCAACTTGTACCAACACATCTTCCACTATTCTTTTTGGAATTTTAATTGATCTATCAACAAGTAAAAGAGTTACAGAAGTTAGTTTTAACTCACTCAGGTTTAGTTGCTGATAAACTGAATATGGAAACAAATTAACACTAGCACCAAGATTAAGTAAAGCTCGTTCAATTTTATGTTCTCCGATAATGCATGAAACTATAGGACAACCAGGGTCTTTATATTTCAACGCATTATTGTTCTGAATAATGGAACTTACCTGTTCAGTCAAAAAGGCATTCTTTTTCACATTATGTTTCCTTTTAACAGTGCACAAGTCTTTCAAAAATTTGGCATAACAAGGAATCTATTTGATAGCATCTAACAGAGGAATATTGACTTTCACTTGTTTAAGGATTTCAAAAATATCACTGTTATGGTTCACTTTACTTGAATTGTTTAATGCTTGAGGATATGGGGGTGAAGGCGAGGGTTTGGTCTCCTTTTGGCTAGGTGGCTTATCAACTCCTTCCTCATCTTTGGGACTTGACTCATCATTTTTCTCACAAGGTTCAGGAATTTATTTTTCAACAATATTTTCACTCCTAAGAGTTATCACTGACTGGACTTGATCTATTTGTTGGCTTTCTGAACTACCCTCATTTAGGCTATACTGACCCTTGGGATTTGGTTGAGGTTGAGAGGAAAATTTTCCTTTCTCGTGAATGGCAAGTGCAGAAGAAAGTTTAGCAAGAGTGTCTTTTATGTCAATCATGGCTTGAGTGTTTTGGTTATTAATGACTTCTTGCTTTTTCATGAATGTATGCAATGTTCCCTCAAGATTTTTCCTACATGGTGGGACATAAGGTGCATATCCTTGAGAATTTTGTGAATCCTGCTGTGCCTGAGGAGGTGGTGGTTACATGAATTATGCCTGATTGTTAGTCCTCCAACTGAAGTTCTGGTAATTTCTCCATCTCAGATTGTATGTATCTAAAAAAGAAGAAGTGAATAAATTTTTAAAAATTTTCATTGCATTTACTTTCCTTGATTCCATGGTTTCAATCTTTCTAGCCAAACTGGCAAACCTTACATTTAGATCTTCTTCTTGACTAAGGTGATATTTTTCTTTACTAGCATTTGCAAGGTTAGATTTGATTGAATTTTCAGAAGGATTAGTACCATGCCAAGATTGAGAATTTTCAGCCAACTGGTTTAAATAGTCTGAAGGTTCATTAGGTTCTTTATTAAGAAACTCACCATTGCACATTGTTTCCATAAATTGTTTAGTTTCGGGTGTTAACCTTTCATAAAAGAAGCTTATAGTGTACTATTTTTCAAAACCATGATGTAGGCAAGAATTCAACAAATCTTTAAAACGTTCCCAACTTTGAAAATATGCTTCATTTGAATTTTTGAAAAAATTTTGGATTTGTCTTTTCAAAGCATTGGTTTTATGTGTTGAAAAAAATTTCTTTAAAAACTCACCTTGCATTTCTTGCCATGTGCCAATTGATCTTGGTTTCAAAGTGTTAAACCAAGTTTTTGCTTTATCTTTCAAACAAAAAGGAAACAATTTAATCTTAACAACCTTTTCATTGCAAGTTTGATCATGAAAAGCGGTACATACTTTTTCAAATTCTTTTAGATGTAAATATGGGCTTTTAGATTCTAAACCATGGAAATTAGGAAGTAAAGAAATCATACCTGGCTTGAATATAAAATTATTAGCATTAAGTGGAAATATAAAACATGATGGACTAGAATTTCGAGATGATTGCAAATATTCACGCATGGTTAGCAACGGTTGATTTTCATGTTCATCATGCATATTTTCATTTTCAGTTATTGTGTTTAATGTGTGTGATTGTGATTCAAACAAATCAATATGTAAAGTACTAGAATTTACTTTAACCAAAAGACCGGAATTTAAATCACGATACCAATTAAGCATAAACAAGTAACTTAAAATATAAAATAAAATGTACAAGCTAGCAGTATAAACCGTCCATTAAATATTAATAAAGATGTGGTATAAACCAGCCTCCAAATATATATTAACAAGGGTGTGGTATAAACCAGCTACCAAATATATATTAACAGTTAGTAAATAAATATTAACAAAGGTGTGGTATAAACCAACCACCAAATAAGTTAATAAGCAAAAAAATTAAAAAGTTAGTATGCAGATAAATTAAAATGTTAGAAGCAAGTAAATTAAAATATTAGAAGCAGATAAAGTAAAAAGTTAGATAGCAGATAAAGTAAAAAGTTATATAGTTAGTAAGTTAGTAAGCAAGAAAATTAAAAGATTAGTAAGTTAATAGGTTAGAAAGTTAGAAATAAAATACAAAAAGTAAAGTATAGAAATTAAAGTACAAAAAATTATGTGCAGAAAGTAAATTTAAAATATGAAAACCAAAGAATCGGCAGAGCCGATTTTTTGCTTTAGCGAGAGAGAAAAGAAGAAGAAAGATTATTTCATTAATGATTAAAGATTATAAAGAGATTAGGGAGAGTTTCCCCACTAAGTTAGTTTGTTAGTAAGTACAAAAAAAAATTAAAATAGTAGAAAAAATATACAAAATATTTACAACATAAATTTGTTCTTCAAATCAAGTTCCTGGCAATGGTGCCAAAAACTTGATGCGGTATTAAAAGTTAAGTTGCAAACCCAAGTGCAAGTTGTTTCAAGTAATAAATTCTCGTGAGTCCGAGGTCGATCCACAGGGAATTGATGAAGAAAAATTTATTTGACGTAAGACAAATATTTTGTTACAACAATAAATATGATAAAACTTGGTCACAAATAAAAAAGATTTACTTGGGCTAGGAGATCCACTCTTGGTAAATAAATTAAGGATAAGATTAATTCTTTTATAACTCAATTAGAATCCACACATAACAGAGGTTCCAATCGAAAAATACAATGTTCAAAATTCATTAAAAATTATATACGTAATTATATTATGATTCCTTTAATCATCTATTAACACTACCACTCATAAGAGTAATGATGAACCATCATTACATAACTTTATGGCTAACCAATAGAAATTGGTCAAACTTAGTGACTTGGACTTTGGTGTGGACCGTTGGATGGTGAGACTTGGAGGAGAAGCTTTGCATATCAACCATTGATCTGATCAATAGATATGAAAGCAACGTGATGAAGAAGCCTTGAATGATCACCATTGATCTAATCAATGGTGTGAGAGTAGACTTATTAAGGAAGCTTAGGATATCAACCCTAAATTAAATCAATGGTTAGGAAGTAGTCAACAAAAATGGCTAGACTAGTTACTAAGTAACTAGATAAACTAACTAAGTTACCCTAATAGCTTAATTAGTAACTAGATGAAACTAACTAAGTTACTAAATGTTTATAAACCCTAACTACAGAAAAGATCTAGATTTATCTAGAAGGTGTGATAAAGCATGACATATGTAATGACTTAATCAAGTAACTAAATGGTTAGAATGTAACTAAATGCCTTAACTAAATTAGTTTAGATGTAATTAGATGAATTAACTATCTAAGCTAATTGTAACTAGAATCTAATTAAAATTAAAACTTGGTTAGTATGCTCCATGTGCTCCATGGCCACTAGGCTATTCTAGGAGGTTCTTGATTCAGCTTTTATGATCAAATAATGACCACTTGATGATCTAAACCATGTGCACCCATATGAGCCCATGTGCTTATGTTTTGTCTTGCAAAACAAGCCATAGTCTTCCTTTCCTATTGCATCCCATGGCTATGCATTTCAAAATAGGCTATTCCATTTCATTTCCTCACACTTTGTGACAAAAGAAAAGCTATCATCTTTCTCTCAAAATTCAAGAACACTAAGAACACTCAAAACTCCATTCTTCTCTCTTTCTTGAAGAATTCGGCCACCACCCTCTAAACCTATTTCCAATCTTCCATAATTTTATCTAGCTACATATCTTGAATCTTCTTATTAATCCAAAACACTTTCATGTTGAGAACTTCTCAAAATTCATTCATCTTCATCATCCTATCAAGCTAAGAACACAAAAGCTTTTATCTTTTCTTCTCTTGAAGGCTCACAATCAACCACCTCAAGACCACCTTCCAAGTTTGTTTAATTTCAACCAACCATACTTCTTGAATCCTCACATCATTCTAAGACTCTTTGATGTTGAGACTTTGGTCTAAATCCATCATCTTCATGTTTGAATCTTGAATTTAAGTTCTAGGGTTTCAAGGTAAAAATCTTGAAAACTTGATTTTTACTTTGATTTTTTTAGAATCCTAAGGCCATGTTTGATCTATGGTCATCTTAATCAACCTTTAGATACTAATTTGTATGTGTTTTTTTTTATTCTAAGATCTACTTGGTGGTGAAAGTCTAATACAAAGAAAAATTCTACGAGGAGCTAGGAGGACATCAACTAGGTAAGAGGAAGATTAGCCTTATCGGCCATATGTGGTGGTGAAGGAATGAATTGTTTGTATTTGTGAGTGAAAAATCCATGTGAGGATTTATTCACTCGATTGTGTGGTTGTTGTTTTATGCTTGTTAGATTATATGTGATTGTTTTATTGCTTTGATAAATATGCATGATTTATATATGTGTTTGGTATGCTTATAGTTTTGATAATATGCTTACATGTGTGATTTTGGAAAGCATGATAATTCCTGTGTAACTTAGGATGTGATTCACATGATGGAAATTGTATGATGGTTCCAAAGAACCTAGAGGCACATGACCTCAACATCACTAAGGGGACCAAGTATTCTAAATTATTTTCCTAATTAAGGATTAAATGATTTTATGACAAGAAACTTAATTAAGTAATTTTTATAAGGAATAAAATGTTAGAAAATAATTATATATAATTTATGAAGCATAGTATGAAATTCGGCCAACATGGCATTTTGATGTTCAAGATCCAAAATTATTTACTAAGTGTAGACTTAGGTGCTTAAATGGTAAGGAATCAATTTGGCAAGTTTTTAAATCTAAATGAAAGTAATTAACTTTTTAGAACTAAAATTGGCCTAATTAAGTTATGTACTAAAATAAAAGTTGAAACTTGAAATTTGTTAACGTATAGCTCACCCTTTGGGTTTCGAAGAGCATTAGGAAATTTTGAGCTATAATATCTCAAGTAAATTAAAGAAATACAGTTTTCTGAAAAATAGTAGAAAATGCTAATTTTGATGAGAGTATCTTGAAAATATTGTTTTAAGAGGGATTATTATGGAAATAATAGAAATAAAGTCAAATTTTGATAATAAATGAGAAAAGTATTATTTTGAGCTTAGAATATGTTAAAATTATTTTACACAATTGAAAATACATAGAAAAACAATTACGCGATTTAAAAAAATAGTAAATTTTAGCTACACGATTGAGAAAACATTTTAAAATCTTTATGCGATTGAGAAAATGTTGGAAAATCTGTACGCAATTTGAAAATGTAATAAAAATGTTTCGTGATTATGAAAACGTGATATTATTGCTATGCGATTAAGAGGAACAGCGAGTTTTGCTGTATGGCCAGCGTATTGAACTAAGTAATTTGTGAGACTGAAGTATTGGATCCGAGTGGATCTTTGGTATTATGTAATTATATAGGCGGTTACATAATGTCATTGATACTAATGATATTAGACAATTGTATGGGCGGTTGTATTAATGTCATTGGGAACAGTACAATGGTACTTTGATTCTATTAAATATGCTTCTGAGAATTATACGGTGATATCGCCATATGACGACATGTGAATAAGAAATACTATGTGATTAATGATAGTATATCGCCATGAGACGGCATGTGAATAAAGAAATACTGTGTAATCAATGACAGTATATGTTTGAATCATTTATCATGCATAAAAAAATGTGTTCACTTGAGCATAGAAAAGTGTGTTCGTTTGAGCATAGAAAAGTGTGTTCGCTTAAGCATAGAGAAGCGTGTTCTCTTGATCATAGAAAAACGTGTTCGCTTATGCATAGAAAAGCATGTTTGCTTAACATAGAGCATTGTTCATAATTATGGTCCTTGTACTCATTGAGCATATTTAGTGTACACATTGTTCATGAGCATACTCAACATTTATACTGTGGTGATATAGTATTGTGGTGATATAATATTATGATGACATAATATTGATGTGGTATTATCATTATGCCTGATATTGTGCTGCAAGTTTATTAGATTATCTATTTGTTAACTATCTATTGATTTTATATTATTAAATAGATGGTATGCTGTAATGTATTGGTATGTTTATCGTTTCTTTGCTGCCATGTTGGTATGCGATGTAGGGGATCTCACCTCTTTACTATATTATTTGTCTGTTATGTTTTATGGTTATGTTTGGTAAAGACAGTAAGAGGGACGAGATTGGATCGCCTGGGTTTAAGTTGGATTGGTTTTATTTGATCATTTTGCAATGGCTGCAAGGAGGGATTTCTTTGATTATATGCAAGCGCAGTTCCAGGATGGTATTGATGCCTGGAATGTCGACTCGGATACTCAATGTTTTAGTTATATAGGAGAGGTGACTCTATCCTAGAGTGATACCTACCATGGAAGTCCTACTATTACATATAATGCTTGTGTACATGTAGAGTTTTCCATGCCGATTGTAGAACTATGAGACATTGTTGACCATTTGCCTAGTGAAGACTCTACGGGGTCAACTACTTGGACTCCTGTCAAAGAGACATTTCCCGACCAGAGAATGTGCCTTTAGAGGATCCGGGAGAGGATCAAGTTCAGAACCTTACTCTCCAGGTGTTTTGGCTTGGGCCAGGTCGAGTTTTTATGTGGTAATTAAATATTGCTTAGAATATAAGTTTTATGTAATGAAGATGTTACGAATCTATGTTATATACGAGAGATGTATTTTATTTAGTTCTTATATTATGTGTTTTTCTAATTCAATAAAGTTTCTTTCATCCGCGAAAAAGAAATTTTGAAAACCGTATTTAAATGATGCTAAATATTTTACAACTTGGGTATTTAATTATAAGGAGTTGGTTTGAAATGTGATACCCTTCGGAGGGGGTGTTACATTAGATGGTATCAGAGATGGGACCTCTCCCAGTACGATGTGGTTTAGGGATGAACCAACCTGAAGTTGGTGGGCATATGTGTCCCGAGGCCGACGAGGGCGGAGAGTGATCACCGGTGCAATGAAGCACAGACAAGGAGTGGCTTCTGGCAGGCTTCTAGGCGAAGGGTCGTATGAATGAACTGAATACGCACCAGAATGAGAGGGATTCAGAGACTGTACAGGTATGGGACTACATAGTTGAGGATGGCTTAAAGGAATTGATTTGGCGTAGCCATATCAACAAGTTGCAACTTCTTTTCGGTAGCCTAGAATATAAGAACTCCATGGTTAAGCGTGCTTAGCCTGGAGCAATTATGGGATGGGTGACCTCCTAGGAAGTTTCCTAGGATGCTTGTGAGTGAGGACAAAGCACGCTGAAAAGACCTGTATTAGTTTGTGGAGACACTCGTCAATCCTGTAGGCAGTCCCGGAACGTTACAATAAGTGGTTGATGATGTTAATCTCTCTCTTACATTAGATGTAGCCTCCTAGCTCCTTGTAGGACTCCTTTGAGTCAACTTTCTCCACCAAGTAGCTCTTAGAAATCAAAGTAAACACAAACATATTAACATCCAAGGTTACAGTAAGACAACCATAGATCAAATATGGTCTTAGAATTTCAAGAATCAAACTAGAAATCAAGTTTCAAGAATTTTACCTTAGAACCCTAGAACTTGAATTCAAAAATCAAGCTTGAAAATGGATGCATCAAGCTTTGATCACAACATCAAAGATGCTTAGAATGATGTTTAGAATCAACTAGTATGGTTGGTTTGAATTATGAGAGGTTGGAAGGTATTTTTGGGTAGCTTGGCCATGAGATAAGGAAGAGAAAATGAGAGAAAACGGTGTTTAGCTTTTGCATGAAAGATGATAGCTTTGAAAATGTGATATTTTTTCTCTCCTAAAGCCCTTATGGTCATGAGATACAAAGAAAGTGAGAAAGATATTTTAGTTTACTACAACCTATCGGTTAAATCAAGGGTGAGCATCCGAAGCTTCTCCTTTAAGCTTGTTTCTAATTAGTTGTTCAAAAAGATGTCATAACCATCATCTTTGACCACTTAGATATTTTCCAAAAGCTATTACCCAATGGACAAAGGCTACTACTTTTATTGTCCAATGGATAATAACATTACACAATGGATAATAACATTACCTAATGGATAATAACATTATCCAATGGATAATCGATTTGAACAAAAACACAATAACATTACCCAATGGATAGTTATCCAATGAATAATAACATTACCCAATGGATAATAATATTATCCCATGGATAATAGAATGTAACAAAAACTCAGATAAAGAAAATTTTTGAAAACTATTTCCGATTTCGGGTTTAGTAAGTTCTCCCGGCCCAGCATTAATAGTCCAAAACTTTCTGGTCCAAGAAAATTTTTTATTTTTCCAGGCCTGCCTCAAACACACATATAGTCTAAAATAATATTAAAATAATCAAAATAAATTAAAAATTCCCAAAAATTCACAAAAATTATAAAACTTATAAATATCAAGAAAAATGAAAAATCGGGGTGTTACAATACTCCCTCTCTAAAAAGAATTTTGTCCCCGAAATTACCTTACATTAGAACGACTGCGGATATTTCTCCTTCATTTTGTCTTCTAGTTCCCATGTTGAATCTCCAGTCGCATCGTTCCAGATTACCTTTACCAAGGCAATTCCTTTTCCTCTAAGTTGTTCCACTCGCCTATCTTTGATCTTAACAAGCAATGTTTCATAGGTCAAGTTCTCTTTTTAATCGTACTGTATCTGGTGCTATGACATAGGTTGAATCAAGAATATATTTTCTCAATTGAGACATGTGGAAGACACTATGAAGGTTAAAAAGAAAATTAGTAAGGCTATTCGGTAGATTACTGGACCTATCCAACAAAGAATTTGATATGGTCCAATAAATGCAGGAGTGAACTTTCTGGATTCAAATCCAGAAATCTCAGTGTCAAGGAAAATTAAAGTTTTATTAGAACAATATAATAAGATATGGTTAGTAGATAACCAGTCCATTCCTGAAATCATGTCTTTTTTTGTGAAAGATATAAACAAATCGAATTGGAAAAAAGGTTCTGATTTCCAATAGTAATAGGATAATTCACATAGGCTTGAGTAGTAATTACAAGTTTAGCAGTGGGAGTAGTAGTAATCAAGTCAAAAGGATATGAAAACACAGATAATCCCAAATGGTTCATACAGTCACAAGAAACAAAAGAATAGGTTGCCCCTGAGTCAAATAGTACAATTAAAGGTTTACTTTCTATGGTACAATCTCACTTAGTTAGACCTTCAGATTGGGAGGCATCGACTCCGCCCATAGTGTAGACTCTTCCTCCTGCTTGAGGTCTCGAAGCATGTACGTTACTCACAGAAGGCTCTATCTTTGGTTATGTACAATCTCTAGAAAAATGTCTGGGCTCCCCGCATCTGAAACAGATGATCCCCTTGATCGTACACTCCTTTGTCAAGTGATCTTTTCCGCACTTCCAACATTTTGATGTCGATGCTACGGTCTGACCGAATCTATTGCCATTATTATTTCCTCCAACTGTTTGCTATTGTTGTTGATTCCTCGATGGTCGTGAATACGGCTCTTGATGGAATCGGTTGCTATTACCATTACTTCCTCTTTGGAACCGAGATGGTCCAAAGTTACGAGATCTCATATCTCGGGATTGATTAAATTCTTCAATCTGGCGACACTTATCCAACAAGGCTAGGAATTGTTCAATTCCTAAAGGTAGAACTGCTCGCTTCAAGTCGTGTCTCAACCCTTCTTCAAACTTTCGGTACTTCCACTCCTCATCAGGCTGGAGTTGAAAGTATCGAGAGAATTTAGATAGGCTTTCAAACCTAATAGCATACGCACTGATCGTCATTCCCCCTTACTTCAATCCAAGAAACTCCATCTCTTTGGCGTGCCTCGTACTAGCTGGAAAATACTTCTCCAAAAACTTACTCCGAAAAACTTTCTATGCGATAAACCTTCCCTCAACTTCCAACAATCATTGCGTTCCTGCCCACCAATCCTTAGCGTCTCCAATAAGCATAAAGGTAGCATATGTTACCTTTCTCTCATCTGTGCATCCCATTCTTCGAAAAAATTTCTCTAACTCCTTGATCCAAACATCTGCCTTCTCCGGATCAAATTCACATTTAAACTGTGGCAGATTATTGCGGAGAAACTCTGACAGATTCTGTGTTTCAGCTGTCACTTCTTGTTATTGAGCAGCCCTTTGATTTTGTTGTACAATCATGTCAGCCATCCTTTGCATTGTTGTCGCTGCCGCATTCATACTGTCAATGTCACGTCCTATTTCTGTATGTGCACCTCGACCACGTGCCATTGCTTTCCTTCTACGTCAAACTAATGACAATACAATGAAAACTAATTATAACCATTTCAAACAAGGTTGTCTCCTTTCAGAAACTAAACACAGAGAAACACACAGCACAAACAAGACAAACCTAACCATAAACCTAAAAGACTCGAACTTAGGCTCTGATACCAACTAATGTAACACTCCCCGAAGGGCATTATATTTCAGACCAACTCTATTTAATTATTTACCTAAGTTATAAAATATTTGATATTATTTTAATACGGGTTTCTAATTATTTACCGAATTATAAAAACACAAGACATAAGAACTGAATAATGTGCTTTACATATAAACATAGTTTACTACAACCATAAGTACATTATACTTACACACCCAAAATATAAAACATCTAATATAACCAACCTAGACTGGCCCAAATTCACAACACCTAATAAGAAGAGTCCTCCTCAGAAGACAAATTTCCTAGCTGGGAATGTCTCGACAGAGAGAAATATGAGCAGAAGATATCTCAGAGTCCTCTCTAGGAGTATAGTGAAAATCATTCCATAACTCCCTGATAGGTATGACAAACTCTCCATATACAGCAATAAAATAAAAAGTAGTGACCCCATGGTGAGTCCTACTTATGGATAAAGTAATGTCACCACAATACTCTATGTGCTCTATGTCCCAATGGACACACCAAGCATCAGCGCCTTCAAGAAACTGTAGTCTAACAAAACCTAGCAGATCCTTCCATGCCGCCATCGCAGTCTTCACAGACATTAACATAAATAGAAACAGACAGAACAATAACACAAAGAGGTGAGATCCCCTACATCAATACCATCATGGTAGCATAGAAACAAAAAAGACAATAATGTCATTCACATACAACAATATCACAGAACAATAAGTATAATCATGTTATCAACTAATAAATAACTTAACAATGTACATCATAATATATAAATACTGACCATACCATAAGAATAAGTATACTGACTATGCCATAACATTATGTATACTGGCCATGCTTATGCACAATGCACCCATTTCCTACCCCATGGAGCTAAACACAATTTCAGAGAGAATGATCCAAAAGATATGTCTATATGTCATCCGCCCCGTGCTATAATTTTTTTTATCAATATACACATCAAGGCTTGTACAAGACATTTGATGCCAGATCGTGAATAGAGTAGTGTTGTCATCGAGATCGTCGATGCATCGCTCAGTTACCACGGCCCAGTGGAGCTACCAACTGTCCACTTGTGGAATTCCCATGCCCCGACGCCTTCAAGGTCATTCATAGACCTTCACTAACAAAATTCGCACCCGCACGAAGGTGTAATTCAACTCGTAGGCAACAATAATCTTAACAGACACAGTTTGACAAAAAATGCAAGATTAATGATTCAATGTACACTATAAGCCATTACCGGCTACAATCACACAATGATATATTCGGGTCTAGTATATCGGTCCAACAACAAAACTTGCTGTCCTTCTTAGTCGCATAGCATTTTTATCATATTTTCACAATCGCAAAAAACTTCTGTTATGTTTTCAAATCACGTAAGAGTTTTTCTTCGTTTTCTCAATTGCATAAAGATTTTAAAATATTTTTTTACTCGCATAGCTTAAAATCGTCATTTTTAAATTGCGTAAGAGTTTTTCTACGTATTTTTAATCGCATAAAACATTTTCTCAATATTTTAAGCTCAATTTAAAACTTGTCTCATTTAATATAAAAATTGGACTTTAATCCTAACATTTTTTCACTAATCTACCTCTAATTAATATTTCCAAATGTTTTCCACAAAAACTTAGATTTATTTTCCTAAATCAAGATACTGCAAAAATCGTTCTCCATTACTCTTACTAAATAAGATACCTTAATTTTCAAAACATCATTCTAGATTTACTTCCATATAAAAATCAAAAATCACTCTTTGTTCATTTCTCTAAATAAAAACATTGCTAAATTGAAATATTTTATTTTCCAAACTATCCTTAAAAATCATCTCCATTGATATAGCCAAAAGTCATTATTCCTTAAATTATAAAATAGCATTTATCTTCTTTTTAACTTATAAATCCTTTAATCCTAATTTAGTTCCCTAATCATCCAAGTAACATTTTCCAACATTCTTTCCAAAATTTTCATTATTCTAATTCTAAATAAAATCCTTTCCATTTAACTTATCAAAAATCATCTTAAATAAAATACTTTAAGTCTCCAAATTAATTCTCATTCCATTTTTAAATCTCTTGATCAAAAATTGCTTTTGATTTAGTGATAAAAATATATTCATTTCCATTTTTATTTTGTAATTCCTTAATTAAGTTTTCATGCGGTATTAAAAGTTAAGTTGCAAACCCAAGTAGAGGTTGTTTCAAGTAATAAATTCTCGGGAGTCCGAGGTCGATCCACAGGGAATTGATAAAGAAAAATTTATTTAGCGTAAGGAAAATATTTTGTTACAACAATAAAGGTGATAAACTTAGTCACAAATAAAAAGGAATTGCTTGGGCTAGGAGATCCACTCTTGGTAAATAAATTAAGGATAAAATTAATTCTTTTATAACTCAATTAGAATCCACACAAAACGGAGGTTCCAATAGGAAAATATAATATTCAAAGTTCATTAAAAATTATATACGTAATTATATTATAATTCCTTTAATCATCTATTAATACTACCACTCATAAATGGGATCAAGCATTCATTGTACCAAAATCTTGTCTACAACAAATCAAGATCTCCACTTTACAAGGAGAGTTTCTAACACCACCACTTGTAAATGGGTTCAAGCATTCATTGTGCCAATCTCTTGTCTACAACAAATCAAGAACTCCACTTTACAATGAGGATTTTTAAATTAATTGGAAACAAAATACAATACGTATAATGACCACTTGAAAATATATCATTTAAGCACAAGAGAGAAATTAATCTAACCTTATTTCATTACCAAGAGCTTCACTCTTTCACCCAAGCAAAATGAAACTTAGTTACTCATAGACAAGAAGAAAGGAAGAAAGAAGAATAAGAAGAAGAAGAAGAACATAACTTCAATTTAGAACAAAAGAAAATTATAACAAGATAATCAAACAATAAAATGACATGAATTTGGTTTCTAACACCTTAGCCTTCTAAATGATCAGCCAAGGTTCCCTTTTATAAAAGATTAGGGATACAAAATGATAAGGGGGCTGAGTCATGAGTGAGTGGATGAGTGGAAAATGAGTGAAAAATGCCAAATGACTTTTGATGAGTAAAAAATTATGGAGATTCTTTATCTCCGAAATCATTTAGCTCTGAAGTCATTGCATTCGTAATTTTTTCACCAAGTGATCTTCATGAAAGTTGTAGGCTTGGATCTTAGCTTTCAAATTCCATTAGTTTGAACCCAAACACATTCCTACAACTCAATATATGGTCTGATTACTGCATACTACTCAGGCCCAGTGATAGCTCCTCTGTTCTGACTTCCAAGCCTAATATGACCCATTAGACCTCAGATTCTGAAACAATATTTCATATAAAAGTTGTAGATTTGGGTCTTAGCTATCAACCATCAAAATTTCAGCCTATTTCACATCATATAGCCCGAGATATGTCATGAATAGTATAATTAGGTCAAGCTGTCAAGATCAGCACCCTAGTTCTTGCTTCAACTCCAATTTGAGTTATCCAAACGTGTGATTAAGCCTTTGAGGTATCATGAAAGTTGTAGAGCTCTCTCGTATCTTTCAAATGCCACCAGAATCACCTCAAAAGACTACCTACATCCTAAGATATGGCCCAAATGTAGAAACAGTGTAAGACGTAAATCATGCTAAAAAATTCAATTAAGTCCAATTTGAGTCCAAACTTACAAAACATAACCAAACTTAATCAATTAAGTACATGGAGAGTGTAAATAACTAAAAATGAGGGTTTATTAATGTATGAAATATGTGATTATCAAAATTTCCCACACTTAATATTTTGCACTCTTGGGCAAAACACACAAGACCAAAACTAGGGAAAAAATGACACAAATTCAAAAGCTAAACACTCTAAAAAACTCAATTTCTAATAATATTTAAGAATGAAGAGCAACCAATCATTCAAGTAATCAAAACATTTATGAGGTAACGTTTCTTCACATCTCAAATCAACAAGCAAGGAAAATTCCATTAAAAAACATGAGTCAAGAATGATAGATCTTCACAAGATTTGCTCTCAATCCCTCAAGTGTTTAAAAGGTAGGTATTTCACTCAACTCAACTCATGAAAATTGTACTACTATAAGCTTGCTTATCTTCTACTTCTCCACTACTTGGAACACATACACACACAAATCATGAGGACTTTATTCAAGGTTGTAATTGGGTCAAGGTAAAGGAGAAGGTAATATAGATATGACAAGTTAAATACCAAAGAGAATAAAAGAACATAAAAGCTGAGTTTAATTAACAAGCATGAAAGTTTATCCCAACTTCTCATAATACAAATTTCCTTTACATATTCTTTTCTTTTCTTTTATTGCCTTATTGACCCTCTTTTTCTTTTTACATTTTTTTATTATTTATTTTTTTGATTTATTTTATTTTATTTTTATTTTTTACAAAAAGAACATCATATATACATTTTTTTAACCATTCTGCACAGACACCCCCACACTTGTTCAAGAACTCATCCAATGACAAAGCTAATGTTCTCTTATTCCCTAAGGCCAGGTAAGAACATGATTTTTTCATTTAAGAGACAAAATGAGTTCGAAACAAAGAATGGTTAAATAAACTCAAAAGGGTTAAGCAAGAGAAAATAGGCCATTTACAATGCTTTATGTTGGGAGGAATTAGAGAATTTACAAGAAGTCATAAGAGTGCTTGATATCATATTAGGAATCAGAGAATTTTTAAGAAGTTATAAGAGTACTTGATATCATATTGAGACAATATGCTACTAAGCAAGGCTGACTATTTGATTAAAGTAACTATTTCAAGAAAAATACCTCAATCATATTTATGTATGCATATGAAAATATAGTCTCAAAAAGAATCAAAGCAAGTTCTAGAGTAACAATTCCATGAGTGAAATTCACACAAGAAAGAAGAGAATGGTACAAATGTTCAATCCTTTCATCAATAGGCTCAAAATCTCACAAGGCATAATTCTATCATTCTCAGTTCACCAATTCAACATCCATAACCAAGCATATGATTTTTAAAAAAGAAGACAATTAACTCAATTATGCAAATTTTCCTGAATTTTAATTGCTACTTCCACACAAACTAGTTGTCTACTCAATTACTCCTTACTTTGCCACCAATTTTGATGCGTCTCAAGAGTAAATAATTTATTCCTTACTTTGTCAATCCTAATTACTTTTGTTGTTAATAAATTGATGACAAACACAACAAACATATTAACAAACACACTTCCTAATATTTTTTTTTAGATTTTTTTTGGGTTTTTTTTACACAATTATCGTTCCCTCCAACCAGATCACAACATTGTCCTCAATGTCAAATATAGATAAGTAAAAGATAGAAAATAGTACCTGTTATTGCAATTACTGAAAAGAGAAATCTCACACAAATTTAAACAGAAACAAAGTATGATAAATAAAACTAAAGGTTGTAATTATTTAAATAGTTAGAGTGTTTGGTATGGCTTGCTTTTCATACTACTTCCCTCACCGCTTCCTTCTGACCAATCTATCTGAGCTGTTACTGGATCAGGTTCATAAATAAAAGCTTCTAATTTATCAATCAACTCATCAACAGTGGAAGCAGAGATAAGGAGTCATCTTGTAGAAGGTGTGACAAATTTCTGTTCCATAGCACGGTCAACAAAAGATAACAAATTATCAAAGAAATTATTAACATTCAACAAACCTATGGGTTTATGGTGGATGTTCAGTTGGGCCCAAGAGATAATTTGAAAGACTTCTTCTAAAGTACCAAAACCACCAGGTAAGGCTATGAATGCATCAGAGTTTTCAAGCATTGCCTTCATTCGTCCATGCATAGATGATACTTGAATTTCTAGTCCAGTTGTCTGTCCAATGATGTTCCTTCGAGTTAAAGGTTCAGGAATGATACCTAAAACTTGACCACATCTTATATATGCACAAAGTGATACGGCCCCCATTAACCCAATGCTACCTCCCCCATATACTATACAAATGTTTCTCGCAGCAAGTGTTCTACCAATAGTGCTTGCTACGTTTACAAACTCTAAACCCTTCCTATAACTTGTCCCACAAAATATACAGATACTGATAAATCTACGAACTGAAGAAGAAGCTCCCTCCATTTCTATACTCACACTATCTTTGAATGATTATGAGTTGCAAGAAAGTGAAGAAAATGGAGTGTTTAAATAGGGAAGAGAATAGAAAAAGTAATAATAGCTCCTATATGGGTGGGTTGGTTGTTATCAGAAAAGTTTGAATTTAAGAAACTTTATTTTTTTTAATTTTTTTAATTTTTTAATTTTTAATTTTTAATTTTTTTTTAGACTTCAAGAAAACCATCAGGGTAAAGAAGTCTAGAAACCCCTGAAGGACCTTGCCCAAAGAATTGTCTGTCCAAAACCAAAATACAACAAAATCAAACAAAGATAAAATTAAAATAACAAATGATGGCATACCTTTTATGTATAGTTTTCATGGCGTATCTTTATACTACGCGTCATGAGTGCAGTAATACCAAGACGACTCAGCTAATCTAGGAATTCTTCTCCCTCCTGCTTGTGAGATATTTTGGATTGAGCTACGATGCAACTAATTAAAGTGCATAAATCTGACAGCCACCACCAATGACCACAGCTAGTGAGAGGTCACTAGAGAGCCCATGACATTAAATCACAGGATCCAGCTCAGAGGCATTGTCACGCGAGAATGCAAGCACGAGACGTTTCTATCTGTCCATCAGCAAGCAGAGTCTACGGTTGAAACCTGGGAATGCTTGTGCGACTCTCTACAGAGCATGGCACACGAACCTTATTTACGGACCGGCGAGCGAAGGTCCACTCGAGTCAATGATGAGTCTAACCCTTAGGGAATTGATCTGAGGCCCTAAGGTTAAGTGCTCTCCATTTGATTTGAAGCCTTAAGGTTAGGGACTCTCCATTTGATTTGAAGCCCTAAAGTTAGGGGCTCTCCATCCAGTTAAGGACAGAGTACACAAAAGTTCACCCTTCTTTATTTCTTTTTTTTTTCTTTTTTATTTTTTTTTTTTTTTTTTTTTTTTAAAAAAATGTACAAGATAATATATACATTGTGATTGTGGCTCACATCTTCCTCTGGTTTCACGTCCAGAAATAGCTTAAACGCCTTCTATGAGTCGAGGATAAGCTTCTCATCCAATTTTCTTATAAATTAGCAAATAGGGTCTTTATGAGTCAGATTCCCAAGACTGTAATGCTTTTGCTCGTCCTTGAAGAGATTTCAAAAACTAAGAAGTTCACAATGCACAACTCCACAAGAATGTGTCTCAAGAGTCAATAAGATATCATCTAATGACTCCTTACTCTTTCTATTCTTGATAAAGTAAATTTTATCTTCTTGATTTTCAAAAACCATTCCTAAAGAACGAAATCGCGTGTTACAATTCCATCGTGCACACTTGTAACAAACTTTCATTCTTTTTGCTCTTCTTCTTTTTGAATACGAACTTTTACCGAGACCCGGTATGTATGAGACAAATGAATCTAAAGATTCACCAGCTAAACGAACCTCTGCTTCGATTATCCAGTGTATATGTTCTGGGATGCCCTTATACATTAACAGTCTCAGTCTTTCACACCTAGTTTAGTAGATTTTGGTTAGAGCATTTTTAGGAAAAGAAGGGAAATGTTTTCTTAGATTTGAGAGAATGACATCCATTTTGAAAGAGAAGGAATCATTTATTATGGAAAACTGAAAAATAAACCGACTTGAGAGTCACGGAGTATCGTTATCCGCCATTTAACCGGGAGCACAAAGAACTGAAAAAAGAAAGAAATAAAATTAAAATAAATTCTACTCATAATAAGGATTAGAAAGGGAGATAAATTCTACCTCAATAACTTGATGTTCCAGAAATGGTTTGAGTCTTTGTCCATTGACCTTAAATACATTACCATTCCTAGGGTTCTCAATGTCTATGGCCCCATGAGGATACACATGTTTTACAATAAAATGACCAATCTAGCTAGATCTCAATTTTTCAGGGAATAGGTGAAGACGAGAATTAAAAAGTAGAACTTTTTAACCAATTTCAAAAGATTTTCTCAAAATTGATTTGTCATGAAAATCTTTTGTTCTAGCTTTATAATTTTTTGAGTTTTCATATGCATCATTTCTCAATTCCTCAAGTTCATTCAATTGCAATTTGCATAACTTGGAAGCATCATCAAGATTTGAATTGAAAGCTTTAATGGCCCAAAATGCGTTATGCTCCAATTCTACAGGCAAGTGACAAGATTTTTCATAGACTAACCGATAGTGTGACACGCCTAAAGATGTTTTGAAAGCAGTACGATAAGCCCAAAATGCATCATGTAATCTTAAAGACCAATCTTTACGATTTGGGTTAACCATTTTTTTCAAAATTTGTTTAATCTCCCTATTTGCTAATTCTACTTGTCCACTTATCTGAGGGTGATATGGGGTAGCAATTTTGTGTGTGATGCCATATTTCTTCATTAAAGATTTAAATGGTTTATTACAAAAATGTTTTTTCTCCATCACTAATGATAGCTCGAGGGATTCCAAATCGACTCAAAACATTTTCTTTTAAAAATTTCAAAACAGTTTTATGATCATTGTGTCGATATGGAATCGCCTCAATTCATTTTGAGACATAATCAAATGCAACCAAAATATACACAAATCCAAATGATGATGGAAATGGACCCATGAAATCAATTCCCCAACAATAAAAAATTTTAATGACAATGATAAGGTTCAAAGGCATCATGTCTCTTTTAGAATTGGAACCCCATTTCTGATAACTTTCACAACTTTTGCAAAAAATATAGTTGTCCTTAAATAATGTGGGCCAATAAAATCCACACTGTAAGATTTTTGCAACTATTTTCTTTGAAGAAAAATGACCTCCACATGCTTCTGAATGACAAAATTTAATGACACTACTTACCTCATTATCGAGTACACATCTCTGAAAAATTTGGTCAGGACAATATTTGAAAAAATATGGGTCATTCCAATAGAAATTTTTTACTTCAATCAAAAACTTTTTTCTGTCTTGATGCGTCCATTAAGGCGACATCTTACCTGTTACAAGAAAATTGACAATGTTAGCAAACCAAGGCATGAAATTGATAGAAAATAAAAATTCATCGGGAAAAGAATCGTTGATAGGTGTGCTATCAAAAGATAAGCATGTTGTAAGTCTGGACAAATGATCTGCAATAATATTTTTGGCTCCTTTCTTGTCTTTTATTGTGATGTTGAATTCTTGAAGCAACAAGATCTACCGTATCAACCTAGGTTTGACATCTTGCTTAGACATGAAATATCTAACAGCAGCATGATCGGTGAAAACAACAGTGGAAGAACTAATTAAATAAGCTCAAAATTTATCCAATGCAAAAATTACAGCAAGCAGTTCTTTTTTAGTAGTGGTGTAATTCATTTGTGCACTATTTAAAGTTCGACTTGCGTAATAAATTACATGAGATTTACCTTCCTTTCTCTGTCCTAAAACAGTACCAACAGTAAAATCAATAGCATCACACATTAACTCAAAAGGCAAAGACCAGTCAATAGATTGTATGATAGGAGCAGAAGTCAAAAAATTGATTAATTTTTTAAAAAATTTCTAACAATCTTGGTTCCAATCAAATGGTGCATCTTTTGTTAGAAGATTACATAAAGGTCTAGATATGGGACTAAAGTCCTTTACGAATCTTCTATAAAATCCTACATATCCGTCAAAGGAACGAATTTCTTTGACTATTTTTGGGGAAGGCAAATGAGCAATTAATTCAACTTTGGCCTTATCAACTTCAATTCCTTTAGAAGATATCATATTACCTAACACTATTCCTGAGGTAACCATGTAATGACATTTTTCCTAATTTAACACAAATCTTTTTTCTTTGCATCTTTTAAGAACTTTTTCTAAATTATCAAGACAAATTTCAAAAGAATTTTAAAAAACTGTGAGATCATCTATGAAAACCTCTAAATAATGCTCAATCATATCACTGAAAATACTTAACATGCATCTTTGAAAAGTTGTTGGAGCATTACAAAGACCAAAAGGCATTCTTCTATATGCAAAAAGTGCCAAAGGGATAAGTAAAATTGGTTTTTTCTTCATCCTCCAATGCAATTAGTATTTGATTATACCCTGAATAACTATCAAGAAAACAATAGTAGGGATGTCCTGCTACTCTTTCCAGAATCTGATCAAGAAATGGCAAAGGAAAATTATCTTTCCTAGTGGCTGCATTCAATTTTCTGAAATCAATATACATATGCCAACTAGATGAGACTCGGGTAGGTATTAATTCTCCTTTTTCATTTTCAACCACTGTTATTCTAGATTTCTTAGGCACAACTTGTGTAGGGCTTACCCACTGGCTATCAGAGATAGGATAGATAATTTCAACATCAACTAATTTAAGAACTTCAGCTCTAACTACCTCTTTCATGTGTGGATTTAATCTTCTTTGAGGTTATTGAGATATTTTAGCATTATCCTCTAAATGTATTCTATGTGTACAAATTAATGGATTAATACCTTTTATATCTTTTAATGTCCATCCAATTGCACTTTTATGCCTTTTAAGTACTTCTATCAATATACCTTTTTGTTCTTCGATTAGGGATGAGGAAATTACCACTAGAAAGCTTTGTTCTTCTCCCAAAAATGTGTACTTCAACCCAGCAGGTAATGGCTTTAGTTCTAGTATGGGTACTTCTTCATGGGTATCATCATTCATGGATTTAAGCTCTTCGAATCTCAGTTTCAATCATTTGTATTCCATTTCCTATGTACAGTTAAGCAAAGAGCATATTTTAGAAACATCATCATCTAATTGTGTAGCTGAATTAAATGAATTAATTAAACAAATTTCTAATGAGTCAGAAGAACTCTTGATTTGAAGATGATCATTTATAATGGCCTCAATCCCTTCAATTTCTTCCTTTTGATCATAAACTTCTTGCGGTTGCTTGCACATGTTGAAAACATTAAGCTCCAGTGTCATATTTCCAAATGTTAGCTTCACCACTCCATTTCTGCAATTTATCAAAGCATTAGATGTTGCTAAAAATGGGCGACCTAAAATAACAGGAATTGACTTGCTACTATTTTTCATAGGCTCAGTTTCCAAGACAATAAAATCCACAGGATATATGAATTTATCAACTTGTACCAACACATCTTCCACTATTCCTTTTAGAATTTTAATTGATCTATCAGCAAGTAAAAGAGTTACAGAAGTTGGTTTTAACTCACCCAGGTTTAGTTGCTGATAAACTGAATATGGAAACAAATTAACACTAGCACCAAGATCAAGTAACGCTTGTTTGATTTTATGTTCTCCAATAATGCATGAAACTGTAGGACAACCAGGGTCTTTATATTTCAACGTATTATTGTTCTGAATAATGGAACTTACCTGTTCAATCAAAAAGGCATTCTTTTTCACATTATGTTTCCTTTTAACAGTACACAAGTCTTTCAAAAATTTGGCATAACAAGGAATCTATTTGATAGCATCTAACAGAAGAATATTGACTTTCACTTGTTTAAGGATTTCAAAAATATCGCTGTTATGGTTCACTTTACTTGAATTGTTTAATGCTTGAGGATATGGGGGTGAAGGCGAGGGTTTAGTCTCCTTTTGGCTAGGTGGCTTATCAACTCCTTCCTCATCTTTGGGACTTGACTCATCATTTTTCTCACAAGGTTCAGGAATTTATTTTTCAACAATATTTCCACTCCTAAGAGTTATCACTGAGTGGACTTGATCTATTTTTTGGCTTTCTAAACTACCCTCATTTAGGCTGTACTGACCCTTGGGATTTGGTTGAGGTTGAGAGGAAAATTTTCCTTTCTCGTGAATGGCAAGTGCAGAAGAAAGTTTAGCAAGAGTGTCTTTTATGTCAATCATGGCTTGAGTGTTTTGGTTATTAATGACTTCTTGCTTTTTCATGAATGCATACAATGTTCCCTCAAGATTTTTCCTATATGGTGGGACATAAGGTGCATATCCTTGAGAATTTTATGAATCTTGCTGTGCCTGAGGAGGTGGTGGTTACATGAATTGTGCCTGATTGTTGGTCATCCAACTGAAGTTCGGGTGATTTCTCCATCCCGGATTGTATGTATTTGAAAAAGAAGAAGTGAATAACTTTTTAAAATTTTTCATTGCATTTACTTTCCTTGATTCCATGGCTTCAATCTTTCTAGCCAAACTAGCAAACCTTACATTTAGATCTTCTTCTTGACTAAGGTGATATTTTTCTTTACTAGCATTTGCAAGGTTAGATTTGATTGAATTTTCAGAAGGATTAGTACCATACCAAGATTGAGAATTTTCAGCCAACTGGTTTAAATAGTCTAAAGCTTCATCAAGTTCTTTATTAAGAAACTCACCATTGCACATTGTTTCCATAAATTGTTTAGTTTCAGGTGTTAACCTTTCATAAAAGAAGCTTATAGTGCGCCATTTTTCAAAACCATGTTGTAGGCAAGAATTCAATAAATCTTTAAAACGTTCCCAACTTTGAAAATATGCTTCATTTGAATTTTGGGAAAAATTTTGGATTTGTCTTTTCAAAGCATTGGTTTTATGTGTTGAAAAAAATTTCTTTAAAAACTCACCTTGCATTTCTTGCCATGTGCCAATTGATCTTGGTTTTAAAATGTTAAGCCAAGTTTTTGCTTTATCTTTCAAACAAAAAGGAAACAATTTAAGCTTAACAACCTTTTCATTGCAAGTTTGATCATGAAAAGCGATACATACTTTCTCAAATTCTTTTAGATGTAAATATGGGCTTTCAGATTCTAAACCATGGAAATTAGGAAGTAAAGAAATTATACCTGGCTTGAATCTAAAATTATTAGCATTAAGTGGAAATATAAAACATGATGAGCTAGAATTTTGAGATGATTGCAAATATTCACGCATGGTTCGCAACGGTTGATTTTCATGTTCATCATGCACATTTTTATTTTCAGTTATTGTATTTGATGTGTGTGATTATGATTCAAACAAATCAATATGTAAAGTACTAGGATTAACTTTAACCAAACGACCAGAATTTAAATCACGATACCAATTAAGCATAAACAAGTAACTTAAAATATAAAATAAAATGTACAAGCTAGCAGTATAAACCGTCCATTAAATATTAACAAAGATGTGGTATAAATCAGCCACCAAATATATATTAACAAAGGTGTGGTATAAATCAGCCACCAAATATATATTAACACTTAGTAAATAAATATTAACAAAGGTGTGGTATAAACCAACCACCAAAAAAGTTAATAAGCAGAAAAATTAAAAAGTTAGTATGCAAATAAATTAAAATGTTAGAAGCAAGTAAATTAAAATGTTAGAAGCAGATAAAGTAAAAAGTTAGATAGCGAGATAAAGTAAAAAGTTATATAGTTAGTAAGTTAGTAAGCAAGAAAATTAAAAGATTAATAAGTTAATAGGTTAGAAAGTTAGAAATAAAATACAAAAAGTAAAGTACAGAAATTAAAGTACAAAAAATTATGTACAGAAAGTAAATTTAAAATATGAAAACCAAAGAATTGGCAAAGCCGATTTTTTGCTTTAGTGAGAGAGAAGAGAAGAAGAAAGATTATTTCATTAATGATTAAAGATTACAAAGAGATTAGGGAGAGTTTCCCCCACTAAGTTAGTTTTTTAGTAAGTACAAAGAAAAAAAATTAAAAAAGTAGAAAAATATACAAAATATTTACACCATAAATTTGTTCTTCAAATCAAGTTCCCGGCAATGGCGCCAAAAACTTGATGCGGTATTAAAAGTTAAGTTGCAAACCCAAGTGCAGGTTGTTTCAAGTAATAAATTCTCGGGAGTCCGAGGTTGATCCACAGGGAATTGATGAAGAAAAATTTATTTGACGTAAGACAAATATTTTGTTACAACAATAAATGTGATAAAACTTAGTCACAAATAAAAAAGAATTGCTTGGGTTAGGAGATCTACTCTTGGTAAATAAATTAAGGATAAGATTAATTCTTTTATAACTCAATTAGAATCCACACATAACTGAGGTTCCAATCGAAAAATACAATGTTCAAAGTTCATTAAAAATTATATACGTAATTATATTATGATTCCTTTAATCATCTATTAACACTACCACTCATAAATGGGATCAAGCATTCACTGTGCCAAAATCTTGTCTACAACAAATCAAGATCTCCACTTTATAAGGAGAGTTTCTAACACCACCACTTGTAAATGGGTTCAAGCATTCATCGTGCCAATCTCTTGTCTACAACAAATCAAGAACTCCACTTTACAAGGAGGGTTTTTAAATTAATTGGAAACAAAATACAATACGTATAATGACCACTTGAAAATATATTATTTAAGCACAAGAGAGAAATTAATCTAACCTTATTTCATTACCAAGAGCTTTACTCTTTCACCTAAGCAAAATAAAACTTAGTTACTCATAGACAAGAAAAAAGGAAGAGAGAAGAAGAAGAACATAACTTCAATTTAGAACAAAAGAAAATTACAACAAGATAATCAAATAACAAAATAGCATGAATTTGGTATCTAACACCTTAGCCTTCTAATTGATCAGCCAAGGCTTCCTTTTATAGAGGATTAGGGATACAAAATGACAAGGGGGCTGAGTTATGAGTGAGTGGATGAGTGGAAAATGAGTGAAAAATGCCAAATAACTTTTGGTGAGTGGAAAATTATAGAGATTCTTTGTCTCTGAAATCATTTAGCTTTGAAGTCATTATATTCGTCATTTTTTCACCAAGTGTTCTTCATAAAAGTTGTAGGCCTAGATCTTAGCTTTCAAATGCCATTAGTTTGATCCCAAATGCATTCCTACAACTCAAGATATGGTGTGATTATTGCATACTACTCAGGCTCAGTGATAACTCCTCTGTTCTAACTTCCAAGCTCAATATGACCTATTAGACCTCAGATTCTAGAAAAGTAACATAAAAGTTGTATATTTAGGTCTTAACTATCAACCATTAAAATTTCAGCCTATTTGACAACATATAGTTTGAGCTATGTCATAAATAGTACGAATAGGTCAAGCTATCAGGATCAGTACCCTAGTTCTTGCTTTAACTCCAATTTGAGTTATCCAAATGTGTGATTAGGCATTTGAGGTATTCATGAAAGTTGTAGAGCTCTCTCTTATCTTTCAAATGCCACTAGAATCACCTCAAAAGATACCTACATCCTAGGATATTGCCTAAATGCAGAAACAGTGTAAGACATAAATCATGCTAAAAAATTTAATTAAGTCCAATTTGAGTCCAAATTTACAAAACATAACCAAACTCAATCAATTAAGTACATGGAGAGCGTAAATGACTAAAAATGAAGGTTTATTAAAGTATCAAATATGTTATTATCAAGTTTCTTATCACTAATCCTCTAGGTTAACAAGTAATAAACCATTTTTGTATTGGATTACCCATTTCTGGGCATAGAGGCCGTGAGCCTCATGGTCATTGGAACCAAAATTTGTTTTCCTTTCTAACACAATTATAGCATACAACATAACTTTAAGTATCATAAACCTACTATATCAAGTTCATGTAATTATCAAAGCAATAAAAATCACATAGAACAAATAAATACAAATCACACAATTACACAAATATGGTGAATAAATTCTCACATGGATTCATCACCTTCATACAAATTCATTCCTCACTACCATAAGTGGTTGATGAGGTTAATCTCACTCTTACCTTAGATGTAGCCTCCTAACTCCTTGTAGGACTTTTTTGTGTCAACTTTCTCTACCAAGTAGCTCTTAGAAATCAAAGTAAATACAAACATATTAACATCCAAGGCTAGAGTAAGACAACCATAGATCAAATATGGTCTTATAATTTCAAGAATCAAACAAGAAATTAAATTTCAAGAATTTTACCTCAGAATCCTAGAACTTGAATTCAAAAATCAAGCTTGAAAATGGATGAATCAAGCTTTGATCACAACATCAAAGATGCTTAGAATGATGTTTAGAATCAAGTAGTAGGGTTGGTTTGAATTATGAGAGGTTGGAAGGTATTTTTGGGTAGCTTGGCCGTGAGATAAGGAAGAGACAATGACAGAAAATGATGTTTAGCTTTTGCATGAAAGATGATGGCTTTGAAAATGTGATATTTTCTCTTTTCGAAAGCCCTTATGGCCGTGAGATACAAAGAGAGTGAGAGAGATATTTTAGTTTACTACAACCCATCTCATCCATTGATTAAATCAAGGGTGATCATCCAAAGCTTCTCCTCTAAGCTTGTTTTTAATTGGCTGTTCAAAAAGATGTCATAACTATCATCTTTGACCACTTAGATATTTTTCAAAAGCTATTACCCAATGGACAAAGGCTACTGCTTTTGTTGTCCAATGGATAATAACATTACACAATGGATAATAGCATTACCCAATGGATAATAACATTATCCAATGGATAATAGATTTGAACAAAAACACAAAAACATTACCCAATGGATAGTAGCATTATCCAATGAATAATAAACAAAAACACAAGAACATTACCCAATGGATAGTAGTATTATCCAATGAATAATAACATTACCCAATGGATAATAGAATGTAACAAAAACTTAGATAAAGAAAATTTTTTAAAACTGCTTCCGGTTTCGGGTTTAGTAAGTTTCCCAGGTTAACAGTCCAAAACTTTCTGGTCCAAGAAATTTTTTTATTTTTTCAGGTCCACCTCAAACGCACATATAGTCTAAAATAATATTAAAATAATCAAAATAAATTAAAAATTTCCAAAAATTCACAAATATTATAAAACTCATAAATATCAAGAAAAACAAAAAATCGGGGTGTTACAATCAGAGCAGTTCCTCCTATTGAGCTAAGGTATGGACTGACTGTACTTAGGCATATGTAGTAGTTTAGTAGAGTGTTATGCATTCTTTTATCTATTTGTGAGATATGTAAATGGAATTTCATGACTTGCCTTACGTATGGATGCTAATGGATACTGTGTATACAAGAAACGATGGCAACTCCTAGAAGAACCCATGAGACTAGGAGACTGGTAAATGAGGAGATAACCAAAGCTCTTAGAGTGATGGCTGCTGTAGTGAGAGAGCTAACTGCCATCAACAGAAGACTATTAGAAAAGTCAGTCAAAGACTTGCTTTGCAAGTTAAAGAACTCATGAGGGATCAGGATTTCTCATAGTTAAGTAGAGTTACTCTTTTTTTCTTCAAGGGAGAGTACGATTCAGTCAAAGCGATTAGAAGGCTTCAAGAGATGGAAGAGAGCTTCATGGTCACAACTTGCACTGATGAATAGAAGGTGACCTTTGCTTCTTTTGTGTTAGTAGGAAAGGCTAAAAACTGATGAGTTGAAGTTGAGAGGTTACTTGAGATGGTAAGTACTCAATTCACCTGTGGGGTGTTTAGAACTACTTTTTTAGACGAGTATTATTCCATTGAGTTACAGAAAGCAAAAGAATTGGAATTTCTAAGGCTTGAACAAGCGGATATGACTGTGGATCAGTATGTGGAGCAACTTGAAGAATTTTTTAAGTTCTCTTCTTATTTTTCAACCAATCTAGATGAAGACTGGAAGTGAGTAAATGTGGAATGGGATTTCGAGAAGACATTAGAAAAGTTGTGAAACAAATAGAGATTAAGGACTTCTCTACTCTAGTCAATGAGTATAAAGTTATAGAAGTAGATAATCTTAGAACCACAATGGAGCAAGAATTAGAAAGTTCCCTAAAGAGGAAAATATAACATGTTGAGATCAGCTAAGGTGCTTCTTGGTCCCAATTCTTACCAGCTAAAGGAAAACAGTTTCAAGTGGAATGTTAGGGGTGATGATAAGTATGAATAGGGTGCTTTTAAAATGAGCAACCCTAGGGAAAAAGGTAAATTGGACTCTAAGATACCAAGATATGCTATATGTGAGAAGGTACATCGAAGTAGACCGTGGCAAGCGAGCAAATCCATGTCCTACATATGTGAGCAACCAGGACATCACTGAAAGATTGTCCACGAAAAAAGGGAGCAAAAAAATCTTCCAACTTGGTAATAGGTAAGAGCACATTGAAAGAGAAATCTTTTAAGGATGTGTACAAGTAAAGTATAGATTTACTTTATAAATCATGTCAGTTTACTTTGTGAATCAAGTTAGTTTACCTTTGTTGTTATGGTTCAATTGTTTTATGGACAAATGATATTATGTTCTTGTTTAGCTAGAAGTGTGAGACAGTACTTAGATTATAAGCAGTGGAACAAGGAACTATCAAGAATAAATGTCTTTGTCTAAGTATAGATGATTAGATGGATTAGTTGAGAGAAACTTTGGATTTTCTCATGAGATGATCTAAGATTTGGTTGTCATGGAATCAAACTTAGGAAGAGAATATCTCTAGAAAATTTCTAGGATTATGAAAGAACATAGACAATATGTTATGGTTGTTTTGGGAAACTTTTGGAGAAAAGTGGTTGCATGCCAAGTTAGCCAAAAGTCAGTTTGGGTTATAAGTGGTACAGTTAAAGGGTTATATAATTTCTCAAGTGGAGTTGCAAAGAACCCTAGTAAATTTTAAGCAGTGGTACAATGGAAAGGGAAACCATTGTGACCGAGATAATAGAATCTAATAGTAGACTTTCTCATTTAGTGCTACCCTGACTAGGTTATCTAGAAAATATGGTACTTTGTACTGGACTCTAGATTATGAGTATAGTTTCTAAGAGTTGAAGAAGAGGTTGACTACTATGTCAACATTGGTAATTTTGGATCCCCATGAGAACTTTGAGGTAGTTTATTATACTTTGAAGATGGGACTAGGGTGTGTTCTGATGCAACAGACATTAGTAGATGCCGATGCATTAAAGCAGTTAAACCTACACTAAGAGGACGACCCTATGTGTGATTTGGAATTATCTACAGTAGTGTTTGCCTTATAGATTTGGAGACATTACTCATAAGGAGTCTAGTTCGAGGTATTCAGCGATCATGATAGTTAAAAGTACTTGTTGATCAGAGGAAGTTGAACATGAGGTAAAATAGATAGATGGAGTTTTTCAAGGCTTATAACCTTGAGTTATAATATCATTCAGGTAAGGCCAATGTAGTGATCGATGCACTAAGTAGGAAATTTGATGTGTGTGAAACAACATCATATTTTGTTCTTGTTTTGCATGCATTTTTAGGCATTTTAGTTTCTCTTTTTATTTGTTTTTCCTTTAGTTCGGATAACTGTAGTGTTTATGGTGTTGTTGTGCAGGATTGGTGCTAAATTGGTCTTGAAATAGATGGAAAGCTTGCATGATTGAAGTTGGAGCTTTACGGATAGCAAATTGGAGTTAAAGGTTCATTCCAGAGAGTTCCACAGCCTACCTGTGGAATTTCCCACGGCCATGAATCGAGCAGCTGCGTGAAGAAGCAAAAGTGATTTTTCAGAGAATTCTATGGTCGTGGAATTCAAGAGGAGTCCAGAATACACTTATCCAGAGAGATCCACGGCCTGCCGTGGAATTTCCTATGGCCGTGGATCGCAGTCTGAGATAATTTTTAATTTCATTTTTAATTTCTTTTTATGGGCTTAGACTAGGTTAAACCCTAAGGGTATTTATAGATGTTCTGAATACAATTTTAGGGTTCCAATTTCAGTTTGAAGGAGGCACATTTTGGAGCCTCTAGATCTTCGTCTTTCTCCTCTCTTCTCCCTTGGCTACGGGTTTAGATGTTCTTGAATATGTTTTCTGGTTTCTTCTTTTCCATGTCTAAGTAGTTTCTTTTTGTTTCTAGGATTGGGCAATGCCCTTTGATACATTGATGATGATTAATTGACTTGGTTTAACTTTTTTATTAATTTTGAATGTTCTTTTATTCAATCCTTATTACGCTTATTCATGTGAATTTGCTGGCCATATTTTTACATCTCATAGATATCTAGTGACGTACTAAAAGGTGAACTAGGTGTTGGAACCATAAGAATATAACTTAAGGTCTAAATCACGAGAGTAGGTTTAGCTTTTCAAGGATTTAATGAATTATCATAAAGCGTAATAGGTTCAATTTAAATTCAATTACCACGAGAGTAGGAATTGATTTTATTGGGCACGGTTCTTGTCTCTTGAGAAAGAACATTAACTAATTTAGGGTAATTCACCTTCAATTGAATTTCAATTTTAATAAAAGGGTTGTTAATTAGGATTTGTCTTTTATCATTGTGGTTACCCTCAATCTTGGAAGCTTTCTTAAATTTGAAAACTTTTCTTAACAACTTGCTATTTTTGTTCTCAACTTTGCACTTTAATTTTATTCATTTGATTGCTTAGTTACTACGTTCTTATCACTCAATATTTATTTTCCCTTTGTTTAATTTAATTGAATTAATAAATTAATTAGTATTCATAGACATAGTCCCAGTGGATTTGATCTTTTTATTACTTGACGATGAAATTGTACACTTGCGGATTTCACACATCAAAATTCCTATAGGTGTCCTAGATGATAGTCCAAGAGAGTGAATTTCTTGAAAGTTTCAAGAATTTGAGTCTTATGATGACTGTGATGCCATGTAGTCTCTCAATGAGCAAGGTGGACATAGTAAAAGGCTTAAAGACTCAGATTTTAGAAGCTTAAAAGGAGGATGAAACTCTAAGGGACACTAGTGAGCAGATCTGGTAGGAATCCAAAAGGATTTTTGAAATAGCGAATGATGGAATGAAAAAGTTTAGAGACAGACTTTGTTTTCCAAAAAAGTCAAAAATCAAGGAAGGGGTCCTAAAGGAAGCTCACAAGAGTATGTATACCATCTATCTAAGGGCTACTAAGATATTTCAAGAGTTATAGAAGATGTTTGGTGGCATAGAATGTTAAGGAACATGGCAGAATATTTTAAGCTGTAGGTAACAGTGGATAGATTAAGTAATATGCCCAATTTTTTCCAAGTAAAGTTACTTATTCTCTAAATAAAATAGTTCAACTACTTTTGAAGGAGATAGTTAGATTGTATTGAAACCCAGTGAATTTAATGTCTAATAGAGATTCTAGATTCACATCTTGTTTTTGGGAAGCCTTACAAAAGAAGTGCAAAACTAAGTTAAGTTTTGGTACAACTTACCATCCACAAACAGAGGGGTCAAGAGCTTAGAGGTAAGTATATTTCCTCTAGTGAAGGTTCGGTTAGGAGAAGCTAGTACAAAAAGGTTACTTGGGAGTTGAAATCCTACGTAAAGTGAGTTCACCCAAGGTACTTTATAAGAGGAAAACAATTTTAGGGACAAAATTTTAAAAAAGAAGGGAGAAATATAATACCCTTAATAACATGTTAGGCTTGAATATGGTTAGTTACGAAGGTAGCATATAACATGCTTAACATGCTTGTGAAGTTTTGTGAAAAAATGAGTTCGTTTAGGTGCTTAGTTGCAACCTAGAAGTTGAAAAGTAACTTAAAATGACTCAATGAAAGACATAAATTGCTTAGATGAGAGAAATAAATATGGATAATTTATTTATAGGTCACAAATGTATGAAACAAGATGTAGTTAAAATTTCAAGATAATCAGAGTTAGTTTGATATTTTTAAGTATATTGGTTATGTGCTTTAATGTTGGATTAACTAGCAGTAGATATGGAAAATCATGAAAATAAGGAAACAACAATTTTAATGAATCTTATGATTTATTCTAAAGTTGTTGGAAGTTAGGAAACTTGATTTCATGGAATCTAAGTATTCTTAGCAGGTACAGGTTTTCCAGTAAAACCCTAAGAGACAAAGTCTCCAACAACTCCTTCTCTTTAAAATGCAGCAAAGCTGCTGCAGAACAAAGAAAAAGAGAAAAACAGAAGAAAAGATAGAAGAAGGAGCCGAAGGAGAGAAAAAAAGGGGAAAAGAAGCAAGACTATGGGAAGATCAAAGATCAAAGCTCAAGCTTAAAGATGGAACACCCATACAAGAGGTAAGGGTTTTGTTTTAAAACTTCATCTCTTCCCTCTTATTTCAACTTGTTGCATAGTGGTGGCCATTGGTGTATGCCCTAGAGGCCTATATATATATTTTGGCAATACTTATGCTATTCTTTAATATATGAGGTGTAATACCCCTCAATTTAGTAACCACGGCACAATCGTCATTCTACTACGGTCACTAAATTTTTGGCACGGTACAACTCAAAACAACAAGTTTCCAAAAATTAATCATTGTGCATATAAAGAAAATATGAGCCGCGAATGAATAAATAAGCATGCCATCATTTTAAAATATAATTTACTTAGATATACTCAAAACACAGCACATAAGATTGGATAATTACCTTAAAACATACATAGCACGATGCATTACTCATACCGCTCAAGAAAACTTAGATATACATCAAAATGCAGTTATACTCCAAAGAACCCTTATACAGATAATACAAAAGAAATATAACTACCCATAATGACACCACGACTAAGGAGTTGGGCACTCCATCTGATCCACCTCGGGATCCTCTCCCGGCTCATCTGAAGACACAAGGACATGACCGAGTGCGGTCCCATGGGCAGGTGCCCTAGCAGCTGATGTCATGGAATCCTCGTCCTCTCTGGGGGTGTGAAGCAAATCACCCCAAAGCTCCCGAATGGGCAATGCAAACTCCAGATGTACGGATGTAGTAAGGGTCAAAATAAGATCTCCATCGCGGGTCCTCCTCACGGTCAATATCAAATCCCTGACATACCGTATACGCTCGGCGGCCTAGTCGACTCGCCAAGCATTGACGCCCCCGGTGAACACAATCCTGATGAAGCCAATAGAACCCCTTTTGGACGCCATCACCGAAAGCAGGAGACCAATACCAAGTAAAATATAGGAAAATCAACCTTGTCCCCTCTTCAGTCTTTAACCAATTATCACATAGAACAAGAATAGTGCAAGCAATAGGTGAGATATCCAACTTCATTACCAATTATGGTAGTAATAAACAGAAACGGCGTAGGATGCCCACATAGCATTACAAGACATATAAACAGTATCAAGAAGCAGATATTAAACAACTTAACAATTCCAGGCAGTTATAGCATTAATAAGATAACAGTTCCAATTATCATGTAAATTACATGCCAAGTAATATATTGACTCACTATGCACATGTACATGACATCATAATCTTACTCCATGGAGCTAGACACAAACATCGGAGAGAATGATTAGGGAGACATATCAGTATCTCATCAGCCTAAAATCAAGTGCTTTCTAGAAAAATAATAGTTTTGTGCAACAAGGCTTTATACAGCGGCATTCCCACAAGATCGCGATATAGGACAGTGTCTCGGTCAAGATCGTCGGTGCATTTGCATCGGTCTATCCCACGGCCCAGAGGGGCTACCAACTATCCGCTGAGAGACGCCCGCGCCCCGACGTCCCCAAGGTCAATAGCAGGACCTACACTAGTCTATTCGCACCCGCACTAAGATGTGATTCAACTCCTAGGCAACATAGCCTTGACAAATAGTCCATCAGACTTTCACAATGCATGACGACTCAATGCATAATCAATGGAATCAAATTACCATTGTACCATTCCTAATGGCATTAAAGCAATCGTCCATACAATTATTTAATACCATTTTCATCAGTGATATTATATAACTGTCCATACGACTTCATAGTACCACTGTTATCTGGGTTTCCTTTGATAACTAGTCCCATTTGACTCACTCGTCTATCAGACGTTTCTGGTTATAAAGGCGAACCACATCTAACTAAATCGTCCATCTGATGTCTCTGGGTCCGGTATTTCGGTTCCGAAGCACAATGTATATTCATGTATATTTAACAATAATATACTTTTCCACAACATGCCATAATTTAGCCAAGATAAGCATCAACACATTCTTGGTCTCACTCATGGACCCACAAGAAATATTATTACTCCTTAGATAATACATTACACTTTTAGGATACATTATGGAATTATTCCTAAATTTCTACATTCTTCTTAATAAGTTTCTCTTTTAGCAAAATTCTCTCACATTATTCATTTAATCATTATTATTTTAATTACATAAGTCCATCATTAAATTTTAAACCTAATTCCCTTAGAATGATTTAAATTGAATTATTTATTATTCTTACTTGCACTCATGGTCTTACTTTAATTAACATTTATTATAAGTTTTTGGATAAAACTTCATTCTTGGTTCTTTCCATTTTATGAATCCCTAATTAATTCCTAATTTTTCCAATTAATTAAGTTTCACTTCAATTTGATATTTCTTATGAAATTCTTCTCCAGAGGAATTCTCTTGATTTTTAAGTTCCTTACTTTAAGTTTATTCAAAACTCACTTAGAGAATTATTCTAAGTTTTCAAAGTCTCACACACTCTCATTGTTGTCTTAGATCTAAAGAATTACTTTAGGTTATCAAATTAGTTTCCATCTTTATATTATTAGCCATTTAATCACTTGATCACTTAAAGTCTAAGGTTGCATGTTGTTACACAATTTGATCCTAAATTGGCCCTAGAGGCCGTGGCCTCCCAAGGGGAAAATCCTAAGTTTTTCTTAACTCCATTACACTTTAATCACTTGAATTAATTATATTTCCATCTTAATTATAAAATTTCAATCATGATCCCTCAAATTGGGGGTCATGGCCGTGAGCCTCCATGAGGAAGGTAAGGGACTTTTATTTCCATTTCATGATTCCAATCCATCCAAGATCATCAATATATATATAAGATTAACAAAATAGATTAAGTAAAGCAAAATCAACACATAACCACAAAAACCATACAACAAAGAGAGTAACCCTAACTAGGGTTCCTCACAACCAATACAAAATCAAGTTCCCTACTACCAAGAGAGGTTGAAGAGGATCATCTCCCTTTTACCTAAGGGAAGAACAAGAAAAGAAATCTCCTTGCTTGCTCCTTGACAATTTCGGTTTTCACCCTTCAAAATCCTAGAAATTATAACTTCATCAAATCGACACCAATGCTTGAAAAAAAGAAGATAAATGGTCATAAAGATGGCCTTAAAAATGAAAATGGAGAAGAGGAGGTGAGGAACCAAGAATTTTATCCTAAAGCTTCAAACTTGAAGCTTGAAGAAGATGATGAAGATGGAAGCTTTTTAAGAAATCTTCAACTAGAAAGGTGTTTAGAATGAAGTGGAGATTAAGAAAATGTGGTTAGTTGAAAATTTTGTGATGGTGGAGGCAAGGAGGAGGGGCTGGCCGTGTGGTTGGTGGTAGAGAGAAGGAGGAGAAAACGAGAAAAAGATGAAGGTAGAGAGAGAAGTGGATAGTAGAAAAATATGATGACTTTTTGATTTTGAAATTAGAATAGAATAGTTAATTAAGTGAAGCACATTTTTGGGCTCCAAAATGGACCATGCTGCCGTGTGGGAGGGAGGAGAGAGAGAGGGAGTGTTTAGCTTCTTTGAGAAGTGTAACGCCCCTCTTCCAAGGGAACGTCACATGGTCGATTACAATGCGGGAATAAAGTTAGGTGAGTTGAGACCCGGTCCATTTTAATAAGACGCGTATATTCACTAGATTATAGTTGGGTATTTTAGTTGGCGGTTATGTTATATATGTACTTTTTTTTTTCTTTTTAATTAGTAACCATGTTGACGAGACATCAATGGAAATAAAAGATCAAACAGAAGTAAAACGTGCATAGGAATTAATATCTCATCATCATATATATATATATATATATATATATATATAAGTTTATCAAAGCATTTAGTTACAAGCCTGGTACATCAAAAGCAAAGCTATACCGCCCCCAAAATATTACATACACATCCCCACGGTATCGAATTTACATGCCCACTACAAACAAAACATCGGGCCCCCAAAATAAAATACTTGGTAGCCTTCGGTAGCTACGAGTAACATCAATCCCTCAAGTGAGGAGGAATCGTGTCGAGGATCCTCTTCGGGGTCCTCTTCGGGTCGTCCTCGGGGACTTCCTTGGGATCTTCCTCGGATCTTCCTCATCATCGAGGAAATCACCATAGGAATAGCGAGAGACACGGGACGGGGCCCGAGCCGTAGAACGAAAAGAGTCCTCTCTGGGTGAAGTAACGATCGCCCCACATCTCACGGATCGGTAGCCGAAACTCCAAACGTAGGTCGATACGACAGTGAAGACAGTGTGGTTCGTGGCGTCTCCAGGCTAGTGATATCGAGACATCTCCCGTGTAGACACGGCGTTCGAATCGTAGTTGATATACCAAAGCCTCCGGCCCTCCTAAGAAAGTCGACGTACATCTCCCAAAAATCAATGCATACGGGGCTCCATAGTCTTGTGGTCGCTCGGTCAAGGTAAGGCCAAAAACCAGGGGAAGTTGGGAGCTTCCTGTTCCTCACGGTTGTCTTCGATGAGACGCAATGTACGATAAACGAAATGGAAAGACAGGGAAGGAAAAGAGGTAAGACATCCTTCCATCATTACCAATTATAGCATCAAGAAAACAAACCAAAGAAAGCGCCCACATAGCATTTACAACAACAAGAATAATAGTAATAGACATTCAAGAGCGAGTTATGAATCAAGCGATACAGTTCCAGTGCGTTATAGGTATATCAACAATATATCAATGCCAGACCATAATAATGATAAATGCAAAGAATGCACGACTCTATACACATGAGCCCTCAATAACCAAGATCCTACTCCATGGAGCTAGACACAAAACATTCGGAGAGAATGATCGGGGAGACATGCTAGTATCTCGTCACCATAAAAACAAGTGCTTTCCGAAAATAATCGGTCATTTTGCGCAACAAGGCTTTATACGGCGAAGATTCTCACAAGATCTCGATATAGGGGCTTTGTGGCCGGTCGGGATCGTTGGTGCGTTTGCATCGGTTTGTCTCACGGTCCCGGAGGGCTACCACGCCCTTTGTGAAACACCCGCGCCCCAACGCCCTCAAGGCCAACTACGGGACCCCACTTGTCTTTCGCACCCGCACTAAGGTGTGTTCAACTCTTAGGCAACTAGGCCTTACGACAAATCCAACGGACAAATTACAATGCATACGGACTCTATGCATAATCGGGTATGATCATTATCACATACTATTCCATCATATGTCACAATTTGCCAAAGTAAGAATTAATACAAATACAATGGTCTCTCACATGGACCCACAATAGCATAATATTGTCATTAAATAGATCAATACCCTTTTCAAAACGTATTATGAGTTCTTGCTTAGGTTTAGCTTTACTTACGGGGTTTGCCTCTAAAGGAATTCTTTTAGTTAACTTAATTCCTCTTAGGTAATTTATTCATATGCCCTTAGAAGGTTATTCTAAGATCTCAAAATCTCACACTCTCGTGTTCTTCCCCTTATGCATCCCTGAGTAATTTCTAGTCATCCCTTTTATTTATGATCAATATTCCTCTATTAGTCCCAAGGTTTTGGGTCCAGGAAACTACACGGTCGGAATCACCAATTTGAATCACATTTCAACTACTAGGTGTTGGGTGATAAGTATACGTTTGAATTCGACAGAGACTACGTTTTATGAATGGTTGGAGTTGCCATTCGACGAAGAATAGTGTAACGGGGGAGGAAAGAATGGGAAAGCATTTTTATAATAGGATTGGTAGGAAATCATTTTCTACGTCGGATGGGGTTACATCGGACGAAGAAATCACTTTCGTCGTCGGATGGGGTTACGTCGGACGAAGAAATCACTTTCGTCGGATGGGGTTACTGTTCAAAATGTCGAACCCTCCGATGGTCGACAACAACCTCAATTCGACGGGTATAGGTGTCGACGTTGGAGAAAATCTCCCAAGTGTCGAACCGAGCGAACACCGGTCGAAATCTCTAATTTCGACGGTGCAGGGAAATTCATCTACTCGACAGCGTTGTCTCTCGAATTCGACGATTATTGACTTTGGGGCATTTTCTTGTAAGTGTCCAGGGACTCTATTCGACGGGTTTTTGGTCGGAAGATCAATCTCGACGGGCATGATCGAGGTTCATACTCGACGGATTTTCACTTAGTGTTTGTTGGTCAGAAATCTAAATTCGACGGGTTTGACATTCGACGGAAAGGGTCAGGAGTCTAAACTCGACGGATTTTAACATTTCACCAAGTGATTAGGTTATCACATTCGACAGGTTTGGCTATGGGTCCCTACTCGACGGATTTTAACATTTTACTAAGTGATTAGGTTATCACATTCGACAGGTTTGGCTATGGGTCCCTACTCGACGGATTTTAACATTTTACTAAGTGATCAGGTGATCACGTTCGACAGGTTTTAGGCTATCACGTTCGACAAGTTTTTATCATTCGACGGAATGGTCAGAAATCTTCATTCGACGGATTTTGACATATCACCAAAAGATCAGGTTATTGTATTCGACAAGTTTGGCCGATTTCATACTATTACTAATTTCCACATTCGGGCTCAACATCGTAACTATCCGAAACAAATTGGAACTTATTCCCTTCAATATTACACATTCCAGTACCTCCAGTTATATTTATATATATGTACATTCAAACTCAGACAATCAAATAACACACATACCATACAAACAACATACAAAAGCAGAAAGACCCTCAACAAAATCACAGACGTTCCTAAATGCTAAGAGAGGTTGAGGAGGAGTGTCTTCCTCTTACCTTAAAGAAGCACAAAGAAAGGCTGCTCCTTTTGGTCAGAAATGATATTTTCAGCTTCCAAGAAATCCTTAAAGTTCCAACCTTTAAGCTTCAACCGTGGAGGAAAAGAAGATGAAGAAGACGTAGGACTTTGAAGATGATTCCCTCAGGTGTGGTGCTTCTCCAAACACGAAATGGTGCTTGAGTGTGACGGTATTGGAGGGTGAAAATATGAAGGTGGGGGGGAAATGGTGCTGCTGGAAGGAGAAATGGAAAGAGAGAAAGATGAGTGCTACGTACAGGAGGAGAAAATGTGTGGAGTGCAGAATGAATTAAGCCCCTTAATTCAAATGTGCAGCACAAAAATAGGAGGAGAGAGAAATAATAAAAAATGATTCAAAGAAGCTTCCTTGAGAAGCTTCGCACGCTTCTCTACGAAGTGCATAGTAAGCTTGTCTCCTTGATTAAATACAACGATGATTTATTATACTAGCGAGATAAAACCCCAAAATGTAGACCTCGTAAACCGTGTCCGGACTCGGGTTTAGTAAGATCCCCGTTGACACGTTGACGGTCAAGGTTTACCGGCGTCGGGAAAATATTCTATTCTCCCGGCTCCACTTCAAGACACACATAAAACGAAGAATATATTAAAATATTCATCATCTCCGAGAAAATTCCACAAAAATTCTTAAAAATTGCAAATATTATAAAATGATCGTTTTTAACAAAATAATAAATTTTCGGGATGTTACAACACTCCCCTTCTAAAAAGAAATTTCGTCCTCGAAATTTGCATACCTTAGAATAGTATGTGGGTATTGCTCTCTCATCTTGTCTTCCAATTCCCCGAGGTTGCATCTCCAAATCACCTCGTTCCAGATCACTTTCACCAATGCGATCTCCTTGCCTCTTAATTGCTTTATCCTGCTATCCTCGATTCTTATGAGACGTCTCATAAGTTAAGTTTTCTTTTAGTTGTCTTGTATACTGGTGCTATGATATGACTTGGGTCGGAAGGTATTTCCGAAGTTGTGACACATGGAAAACATTATGAATGTTTGAAAGAAAAGGAGGTAAGGATATTTGGTATGCTACAGGGACCTACACGAGCAATGATTTGGTATGGTCCAAGGAATTTAGGAGTGAGTTTTCTAGATTTTAAAGCCCGGCCCACCCCCAGGTCGTAGGTGTGACTTTCAGGAATACATGCTCACCTTCCTCAAACTCAAGAGGTTTTCTCCTTCGGTCTGCATAACTCTTTTGTCGACTCTGAGCCGTCCTCATCTTTTCCTGAATCATTTTAACCTTCTCAGTTGTCTGTTGTATAATCTCGGGTCCAATAGTAAGGCGCTCGCCGTCTTGGTACCAACACATAGGTGTTCGACATCGTCGTCCATATAGAGCTTCATAGGGTGCCATCCCTATGCTCGAATGATAACTGTTGTTGTAGGTGAATTCTATCAAGGGTAGAATGTCATCCCAACTCCCAGTTTGCTCTATGGTGCAAGCTCTAAGCAAATCTTCCAAAGATTGGATTGTTCTCTCCGACTGACCGTCGGTCTGCGGATGATAAGCAGAACTAAGTTGTAATTTTGTCCCCAATGCTTCTTGCAAACTCTCCCAGAAATTTGAAGTAAACCTCGGATCTCTATCTGAAACAATACTTGTAGGCACACCGTGCAATCTGACAATCTCTCCAATATAGATCTGAGTCAATCTCTCTAGCTTGTACTTGATGTCGATCGGAAGAAAATGTGCTGATTTCGTGAGTCGGTCCACAATTACCCAAATCGAATCATAACCTTTTCTTGTCCTTGGTAATCCGACTACAAAGTCCATTGCAATACTGTCCCACTTCCATTCCGAATAGATAACGGTTGCAGCAATCCTGCTTGGTCTCTGATGTTCCACTTTAGCTTTTTGACAAACCGGACAAGTAGATACACGTCTAGTAACGTCACTCTTCATTCCGTGCCACCGAACAACTTCTTCAAGTCTTGATACATCTTCGTCATGCCCGGTGCATACTCGGTTGGCTTGTGTGAGCATGATTAATGATGTATTCTCTAAGTTCTTGATTCCGAGGGACACAAACTCTCCCCCGGAATCTCAAAATTCCATCCGTTCCTCTGCAAACTCTGTTTCATTTCCTTGCTTCATCTCGTTCCCTCACTTCTTGTAAGAATTTGTCCTTCTTCTCGCTCTTTTCTTATGCATGTCCATCAACTCGCTCGAGATGGTAACCATATTCATGCAAATCTTTCCAGGTTCTAACTTCACAAAAGACCATACATCTCGAATTGCTCTATTAGATCCTTTTCCTTGATCATCGTATGCAGAGACACGATCATCTTTCTACTTAGAGCGTCTCCACAACATTTGCCTTGCCGGGATGATACAAGTTGGAAATCGTAATCCTTCGAGAATTCTAACCACCTCCGTTGCCTCATGTTCAACTTCTTCGATCATACAAATACTTGAGACTCTTGTGATCACTTGAAAATGTTAAACGCCGCCCGTAGAGAAAATGCCTCCATATTTTCGAGCAAAAACTACGGTAGCTAGCTCCAGATCGTGCGTCGGATAATTCTTCTCGTGCACTCGCAAGCTCCGTCTTGAAGCATAAGCCACCACTCTTCCATGTTGCATAAGTACAGATCCTAGCCCTTGGTATGAAGCGTCACAAGATACACTTCAAACTGTTCATTCGGATCGGGTAGCACTAACACCGGTGAGGTAGTCAGTCGATTCTTCAACTCTTGGAAACTTTGCTCACAGCTGTCGGTCCACTCAAAAGTTTGGTTTTTCCTTGTGAGTTGCGTAAGTGGTCCAAGCAATCTTGGAGAATCCTCAATGAACCTCCGAATCCCGCTAAACCCACAAAGCTTCGAATCTACATTCGACTTCGGCCTTTCCCATCGTAGTACTGCCTCCACTTTCGATGGATCCACAGCAATCCCACTCTTTGAGATCACGTGACCTAGAAACTTGACTTCTTCCAGCCAAAACTCACATTTTGACAGTTTGGCATACAATTCCTTCTCCTTCGAGAATCTGAAGAACTATCCTGAGGTGTTCAAATGGTCCTCCCGATTTTGAGAGTATACCGAAATGTCATCAATGAAGACCACAACGAATTTATCCAAGTAAGGTCGAAAGATTCGGTTCATGTAGTCCATGAAGATAGGCTGGTGCATTCGTCACACCAAACGGCATCACCAAATACTCGTAGTGACCGTATCGGGTGCGAAAAGCGAGTCTTGGGCACATCCTCTGTCTTCACTCGTATCTCGATGATACCCGGATCGCAGATCAATCTTGGAAAACACTTGCCGCTCCCTTCAGTTGGTCCATCAAGTCGTCAATCCTCGGGAGTGGATATTTGTTCTTAATCGTCACTTTGTTCAGCTGCCGATAGTCCACACATAACCTTGAGGTGCCATCCTTCTTGCGAACTAACGACTTGGTGCTCCCCATGGTGACACACTTGGCCTGACAAATTGCTTTTCCAAAAGCTCTTCTAGCTGTTTCTTTAGCTCGGCTAACTCTGTTGGTGCCATCCGGTACGGTGTTATAGACACAGGACCAGCTCCTGGTACTAAGTCGATAGCAAACTCTATCTCTCGAGCCGGTGGTAAACCAGGCACACTCTCAGGAAAAACTTCGGGAAACTCATTCACCACTGGAATTGTGTCCACATCAACCTCGTTCTCGATTTTCAAAGAAGACAGTAGCATGTATCCGTGAGCTCCTTCTTTCAAGAGAGCTTGAACTCGGTTGGCCGTCAGAAATCTAGAATTCTCATTTATGGGAAAAACTATGGTCTTTCTGGAACAGTCTAACAGAACATGGTTAGAAGACAACCAGTCCATCCCTAGGATAATATCTAATTGGGAAAGAGGTAAACAAATCGATCGACTGAAAGGATCGACCTTCAACAATCAATGGACAGCTTTAGACAAACTTTGGTAGTAACTACCGGTTTATCAGTGGGGGTAGAAACGGTTAAGTCAAAAGGTAAGGACGACACGGGTAGACTCGGTTTTGCACACAAATCATACGATATAAAAGAATGGGTTGCCCCGAGTCATACAAGATGCGTTAAAAGATTACCTTCTATGATGCCTTCTCCCTGTATCAAATCTTCGGATTCGAGGCTTCAGCTTCCTCATAGTGTAAACTCGTCCTCCAGCTTGCGGTTTCTTGGCTTTCGCAGCATTCATTGAAGGTTCGACCTTCGCTTGATTGCAATCTCTGTAGATGTGTCCAGGTTTCCCACATCGAAAACAGATAATCCCTTTGATAGGACAATCCCTTGTCAGATGATCTTTTCCACACTCGCATTTGGAGGGATATGCCAAGTTTTGGCCAGTCCGGTTCCCACTAGAACCTCCACTAGAACTTCCACCCATGGCTTGTTGGTGACTTCCCATTGGTCGAGAGTATGGCTTCTTCTGGAAGCGGTTAGCACTGTTATTGCCGCCTCTCTGGAATCTCGCAGGCCCAAAGTTTCTATTCCTCATATCTCTAGATTGCTCCAGAGCCTCTACATCACAGCAAGTATCCAGCAGTTGTGAGAATTCATTGATCCTCAAGGTGATTACAGCTTTCCTCAGTTCGTACCTCAATCCTTCCGTGAATCTTCGGCACTTCCAAGCCTCATCTGGTTGGTTCTGAAAGTAGGTCGAAAACTGTGACAAATTTTCGAATCTCGCTGCGTACTCGCTAACAGTCATATTCCCCTGTCGTAGGTTGAGGAATTCCGACTCCTTCGCATGCCTTGCACTCGCAGGAAAATACTTGTCCAAGAACTTTTCTTTGAACAACTCCCAAGTAATATCTCGGTTCGCAGCTTCTAGCATCCTCCGCACTCCGTTCCACCAGTTCTCAGCGTTACCTACCAGCATAAAAGTAGCATAATCCACCTTCTTACCCTCAGCGCAATTCATTCCTCGAAATACCTTCTCCAACTCCTTGATCCACAGACTAGCTTTGTCCGGATCAAATTCTCCTTTAAATTGAGGAGGATTATGGCGTCGAAACTCGCTAAATTCGAGCATCAGCAGTAGCCTCTAACTGTTGAGCGGCTCGCTCTTGTTGTTGCGTAACTCTCTCTTCTTTGTCGTGCGGCTTGCTCCGTTTGTTGTGCGATGACCTCGGCCATCCTTTGCATCGCCAGTAATAGCTGCTTTGCCATGTCTTCCCTTCGTGCCATCTCACTTTCTCGATTCGATTATCGAAAACACGAGAAAAGTCAGTTGCATTCACTAAGAATACCAAACACTACTCCTTTACGAATACCATTCGAGAGAACACACAAAGACAAACAAGACAGGACTCAACACAAGACCCAAAGAAACATAAACCGGGGCTCGATACCAAAATGTAACGCCCCTCTTCCAAGGGAACGTCACATGGTCGATTACAATGCGGGAATAAAGTTAGGTGAGTTGAGACCCGATCCATTTTAATAAGACGCGTATATTCACTAGATTATAGTTGGGTATTTTAGTTGGCGGTTATGTTATATATGTACTTTTTTTTTTTCTTTTTAATTAGTAACCATGTTGACGAGACATCAATGGAAATAAAAGATCAAAAAGAAGTAAAACGTGCATAGGAATTAATATATGCATCATCATATATATATATATATATATATATAAGTTTATCAAAGCATTTAGTTACAAGCCTGGTACATCAAAAGCAAAGCTATACCTGCCCCCAAAATATTACATACACATCCCCACGGTATCAGAATTTACACCCACTACAAACAAAACATCTGGGCCCCCAAAATAAAATACTTGGTAGCCTTCGGTAGCTACGAGTAACATCAATCCCTCAAGGAGGAGGAATCGTGTCGGGATCCTCTTCGTGGTCCTCTTCGGGAGTCGTCCTCGGGGACTTCCTCGGGATCTTCCTCGGGATCTTCCTCATCATCGGAGGAAATCACCATAGGAATAGCAGAGACACGGGACGGGGCCCGAGGCGTAGAACGAAAAGAGTCCTCTCTCGGGTGAAGTAACGATCGCCCACATCTCACGGATCGGTGACGAAACTCCAAACGTAGGGCGATACGGCGGTGAAGACAAGTGGTTCGTGGCGTCTCCAGGCTAGTGATATCGAGACATCTCCCGTGTAGACACGGCGTTCGAATCGTAGTTGATATACCGGACTCGGCCCTCCTAAGAAAGTCGACGTACATCTCCCAAAAATCGTGCATACGGGGCTCCATAGTCTTCGTGGTCGCTCGGTCAAAGGTAAGGCCAAAAACCGGGGAAGTTGGGAGCTTAGGTTCCTCACGGTTGTCTTCGATGAGACGCAATGTACGAGATAAACGAATGGAAAGACAGGAAGGAAAAGAGGTAAGACATCCTTCCATCATTACCAATTATAGCATCAAGAAAACAAACGGCGCAAAGCGCCCACATAGCATTTACAACAACAAGAAATAGTAATAGACATTCAAGAGCGGTTATGAATCAAGCGAGACGGTTCCGAGTGCGGTTATAGGTATATCAACAATATATCAATGCCAGACCATAATAATGATAAATGCAAAGAATGCACGGACTCTATACACATGAGCCCTCAATAACCAAGATCCTACTCCATGGAGCTAGACACAAAACATTCGGAGAGAATGATCAGGGAGACATGCTAGTATCTCGTCAGCCATAAAAACAAGTGCTTTCCGAAAATAATCAGTCATTTTGCGCAACAAGGCTTTATACGAGCGGATTCTCACAAGATCTCGATATAGGGCCGTGGCCGGTCGGGATCGTTGGTGCGTTTGCATCGGTTTGTCTCACGGTCCGAGGGGGCTACCACTGCCCTTTGTGAAACACCCGCGCCCCAACGCCCTCAAGGCCAACTACAGGACCCCACTTGTCTATTCGCACCCGCACTAAGGTGTGTTCAACTCCTAGGCAACTAGGCCTTACGACAGTCCAACGGACAAATTACAATGCATACAGACTCTATGCATAATCAGGTATGATCATTATCACATACTATTCCATCATATGTCACAATTTGCCAAAGTAAGAATTAATACAGTCAATGGTCTCTCACATGGACCCACAATAGCATAATATTGTCATTAAATAGATCAATACCCTTTTCAAAACGTATTATGAGTTCTTGCTTAGGTTTAGCTTTACTTACAGGGTTTGCCTCTAAAGGAATTCTTTTAGTTAACTTAATTCCTCTTAGGTAATTTATTCATATGCCCTTAGAAGGTTATTCTAAGATCTCAAAATCTCACACTCTCAGGTTCTTCCCTGCTTATGCATCCCTGAGTAATTTCTAGTCATCCCTTTTATTTATGATCAATATTCCTCTATTAGTCCCAAGGTTTTGGGTCCAGGAAACTACACGGTCGGAATCACCAATTTGAATCACAGATTTCAACTACTAGGTGTTGGGTGATAAGTATACGTTTGAATTCGACAGAGACTACGTTTTATGAATGGTTGGAGTTGCCATTCGACGAAGAATAGTGTAACAGGGGGAGGAAAGAATGGGGAAAGCATTTTTATAATAGGATTGGTAGGAAATCATTTTCTGTCGGATGGGGGTTCTGTCGGACGAAGAAATCACTTTCTGTCGGATGGGGTTCTGTCGGACGAAGAAATCACTTTCTGTCGGATGGGGTTCTGTCGGACGAAGATCAAAACTGTCGAACCCTCCAGATGGTCAGCAACAACCTCAATTCGACGGGTATAGGTGTCGACGTTGGAGAAAATCTCCCAAGTGTCGAACCGACGAACACTGGTCGAAATCTCTAATTTCGACGGGTCTGGGGAAATTCATCTACTCGACAGGCGTTGTCTCTCGAATTCGACGATTATTGACTTTGGGGCATTTTCTTGTAAGTGTCCAGGGACTCTATTCGACGGGTTTTTGGTCGGAAGATCAATCTCGACGGGCATGATCGAGGTTCATACTCGACGGATTTTCACTTAGTGTTTGTTGGTCAGAAATCTAAATTCGACGGGTTTGACATTCGACGGAAAGGGTCAGGAGTCTAAACTCGACGGATTTTAACATTTCACCAAGTGATTAGGTTATCACATTCGACAGTTTGGCTATGGGTCCCTACTCGACGGATTTTAACATTTTACTAAGTGATTAGGTTATCACATTCGACAAGTTTGGCTATGGGTCCCTACTCGACGGATTTTAACATTTTACTAAGTGATCAGGTGATCACGTTCGACAGGTTTTTAGGCTATCACGTTCGACAAGTTTTTATCATTCGACGGAATGGTCAGAAATCTTCATTCGACGGATTTTGACATATCACCAAAAGATCAGTTATTGTATTCGACAAGTTTGGCCAGATTTCATACTATTACTAATTTCCACATTCTGGGCTCAACATCGTAACTATCCGAAAACAAATTGGAACTTATTCCCTTCAATATTACACATTCCAGTACCTCCAGTTATATTTATATATATGTACATTCAAACTCAGACAATCAAATAACACACATACCATACAAACAACATACAAAAGCAGAAAGACCCTCAACAAAATCACAGACGTTCCTAAATGCTAAGAGAGGTTGAGGAGGAGTGTCTTCCTCTTACCTTAGAGAAGCACAAAGAAAGGCTGCTCCTTTTGGTCAGAAATGATATTTTCAGCTTCCAAGAAATCCTTAAAGTTCCAACCTTTAAGCTTCAACCGTGGAGGAAAAGAAGATGAAGAAGACGTAGGACTTTGAAGATGATTCCCTCAGGTGTGGTGCTTCTCCAAACACGAAATGGTGCTGGAGTGTGACGGTATTGGAGGGTGAAAATATGAAGGTGGGGGGGAAATGGTGCTGCTGGAAGGAGAAATGGAAAGAGAGAAAGATGAGTGCTACGTACAGGAGGAGAAAATGTGTGGAGTGCAGAATGAATTAAGCCCCTTAATTCAAATGTGCAGCACAAAAATAGGAGGAGAGAGAAATAATAAAAAATGATTCAAAGAAGCTTCCTTGAGAAGCTTCGCACGCTTCTCTACGAAGTGCATAGTAAGCTTGTCTCCTTGATTAAATACAACAGATGATTTATTATACTAGCAGATAAAACCCCAAAAATGTAGACCTCGTAAACTGTGTCCGGACTCGGGTTTAGTAAGATCCCCGTTGACACGTTGACAGTCCAAGGTTTACCAAATAATCGGGAAAATATTCTATTCTCCCGGCTCCACTCAGCACACACATAAAACGAAGAATATATTAAAATATTCATCATCTCCAGAAAATTCCACAAAAATTCTTAAAAATTGCAAATATTATAAAATGATCGTTTTTAACAAAATAATAAATTTTCGGGATGTTACAAGAAGCTTGAGAGCTTTTCCAATAAAGAAGAATTTGATTAGACATAAAGTGGATTACATTTGAATAGGATAATTAGGTGATAAAATAATTAAAATAATAAGGTAATTAGAATATTACTATAAGCTATTACCCAATGGATAATTGTTATAGTATACAAAGCCAATATTAATTATCCAAAGGATAATGAAGCATATCGCAAAATTTTAATTAACGGTACGTACAGAGATTTTATTTATCAGATAAAACCTCAAAAAATGTAAACCTCATAAACTGTGCCTGGCCTCGGGTTTAGTAAGTTCTCCGTCGACGCTTCCACAGTTCAAAGTTTACTAGCCTCAGGGAAAAAATTTCATTTTCCCGACTCCGCTCAGTATGCACGCAAAACAAAAAAATATTTGACGTTTCCAGAAAAATTCACAATAATTTCAAAAAATCACAAATATTAGAAAATGACTATTCATCATGAAAGAAACAATTTCTGAGGTGTTACACTGACTTTGCTCAGTGTGCACGCAAAATGAAAAATATATTAAAATATTCAACGTTTCCGAAAAAATTCACAAAATTCTTAAAAGTCATAAATATTAGAAAATGATTGTTCATCACGAAACAAATAATTTTTGAGGTGTTACACTGACTACTTTCGATTATTGCACGTAAAATGAGAAATATATTAAAATATTCGATATTTTTAGAAAAATTCAAAAAAATTCTCAAATATTATAAAATAACTATTTATGATGAAATAGATAATTTTTGGGATGTTACATGAGGCATTTCTTTTATTGTGTTATTTATGATAAACATATTAAAGTCCTTATGTTACATGCCATTGGATAAAATGAGAACACTATTCTTAAATGTCCTTGGTCAAGTATTATTGTTAATTAGGACAACAATAATACATTGAGACTAATATGTACGTAAACTGATGACCACATCTCACGAGTTATGGATATAAGATATCAAGTCTTCACATGGGTACATATTAGAGTAATCATGTACTAGACTGACTCATCATGAGAACTCTACATGGATCGTTACATGAGTGTCATAAGCAATTCTCATAGTTACAATGGTGTCTATGGTTCTTTGACCTGAAATCACTACGATTCTTACATGAGGAGTTGTGTGTTTTAATGCCATCAAACGCCATCTATAACAAGGTGATTATAAAGTTAGTTATTGGACATACCACGAATAATGTGGAGGGATGTAAGTGACCTAGATGAGATTTGTCCCTCCTATATAACAGGAGTAATATCTTTGGGCCCCTTGATTGAGTGAGACTACAAAATGTATAGCCATGCTTAAATGAGTCGATATGAGATATTGATTTCATTTGTTATTCTATGTCTACTCTAGTATCAGGAAACGAAATATTGAACTATACAAGGGTGACACGTTCCATAGCTTGTGTTCAATCTAAATATCTAGACAAAAGGACTAGACTACACGTAAACATTGATCACGAAAAAATTATGTCAAATCACTGACATTCTCATTACTTGGGTAGTAGTGATGTGTTGCTAGATACTGCTCACTGCTTGTAATATTAAAATGAGATTTTAATATTACTGCCAATGTTATGAGAACCTGTAGGGTCATGCACTTAGAACAGACTAAATTGGAGTAAATAGAATCCAAATTGGACTGGGAATTCTATCGTGGGCCAAAACTCATAACAGATGAGCCCAAGTCTTCACACCTAACCCTACTTCTGCTCTTTCATTCAAGGCTTCTTGGAGAAGCTAATGAAAGGCTTCTTGAAGAAGCTAATGAGAGGCTTCTTGAAGAAGGTAATGAGAGGGTTATTGGAGAAGCTAATGAAAGGCTTCTTGAAGAAGCTAATGGAAGGCTTCTTGAAGAAGCCAATGAGAGGCTTCTTAAAGAAGCTATTAGAGGTTTCTTCTATAAAAGGGCATGGATTGTAACCCTTGAAACATATATAATGAAAGAGAGTGACAAGTTTCCTTCTCTTCGCAGCTAGCACTGCGTTAGGGAGGCGGGACTCCTAGTGGACATTGAATGTTCATAGTTCTATTCGTGTGGACTACGTAGAGACATTATCACTGTTACAGTGTTAGTGGTTTGCGTTGATCATGTTTCTTTTGGCTTCAAGAGGTAAACTCAAAAATCATGTTTTATGGTCCCTTTTTCGCATAGATCCTTGGTCAAAATTCCCTTTTGTGCTGCATTTTTTATGTCAGAATTCCCAACAGTGGTATCAAAGCCACTTGCGAAACCATGGTTTGGTTTTTCTGTTCTTCGAGCTGTGTGAAATAACATAATTACTTATTTTTGGTAAAAGATTTGATATTTAATGTGTTATTTCTGAAACCGCATGAATCCTTTGTGAAAACATAATTTGTTTGATATGTTGTACATGAAACCATGATGATGTTTTTGAAACAATGAATCTGTTTTGTATGTATGTATGTTTTTATAAATGTTTTTGGTATATATGTGATATATACAATGGCGCAGTGCAAGGTTTTGAAAACCTTGTTTATGGTAGACGGCGACGTTGAGGGTTCCTTGTGACATGAAGTGTTCATGTCCTCATGCGTTCTAGAAACTTTGTTTCTGGAAAAGTGACGGCGGCTATAAGGATTCAAGTGTTGATGCCCTAGTCGTCAAGAAGGCACAAGAGGTTTTAAATCTTGTTTTTCATTTTGGTTTCGGGGCATTGCCCCGAGCCCTGCAAGGGTTAACCTCCCCTTAACCCCGGTCACTGACCGGGCAGTGGGAACCCCGTGGTCGGGGCGCTGCCCCAAACCTCATTGCATAGTCTATGTTATTCGAAAGCGTGATATTCAATTATGTTTTTATGACTCATAAAATAATAATGTATTATTGTTTAGAGTTTTTATGTACTTTGTGGTGCATGGTTATGGCCTTAGCCCTCCTTTTATGCTATTTTAGTTATTTTAAATATGACTTGCGTGTCGTGCCTTTCTCTCTACATTCTGATTGTACACTCTCTTCTCACCTAACTCCTCTCGTATGTAAAAGAGGTTTCTATAGAATGTAATCTTAATGTGGAAGCAAGAAGACGACATCAAATGAGGATGTTGGTGAGAGGCGCTAGGTGAAACTATTCGCTCTCTATGCTTAGTTAATGATACTCTCATTGGCTTGGGAGAATCATTGTGTTAGGGGCCATAACCATGTCACATTTATTATATGCTTTATATGTATGAGATGCATGGATGATGTTTATGGTATGTTAAACAGTTCAATAAATAGTGAGATCTAATAATAATTATCCCTCAAAGCAAATATTAAGTCATTATGTGATGTCTTCCAATGCGTGGCACTCGTCAAGACTAGTATCAATTAAGTGTAGGTCTGCCAAAGCAGGGTGCCTTTATCTATATTAGTAAGACGCGATGGGATAAAGGTAATATCCAACTACTAACCATTGGGTTTGACTTAATTAGGCCATTTCAATAGGATTGAAGGGTTAGAGGCATGGAGTTGGGCTTTAGTCCATTAGATGGATTAGAATAAGTGTTATTCACCTAACTATCCAAAAGTTGTATATGATGTAATTGGAAAGTGTTTCCTACCTAAATAACTAAATTTTGGGTGATCAGCCAAAGCTGACTCAAAGCTAGGTGAAATATGGATCTTAACCCACTAGGAAATCTTACGATGGGATTTTCTGAGTCAACTGTGAGAGTCATTGATTTGAATAAAATAGTGGGAGGCATATTTAATTAAAGACATCGTTAAATATATTTATGGCATGATACTTATATATTTTGCATATCTCTGTTGATAGATTACCATGGCAACAAACACTTCAAGTAACTTATCATTGCGATCCATCCTTGAGAAGGACAAGTTGTCTGGAACGAATTTCCTAGACTAGTATAGGAACTTGAGGATTGTCCTCAAGTAAGAGAAAAAGTTGTATGTTCTAGAACAGCCTGTTCTTAAGCCACCTGCTACTAATGCTCCTAAAGCTGAAAGCGATGCTTATAAGAAGCATCAAGATAACGCCTTGGACGTCGGATGTCTAATGCTAGCCACCATGAACTATGAGTTCCAAAAGCAACACGAGAACATGGATGCCTACGATATGATCGTACACCTCAAAAAGCTCTATCAAGAATAGGCTAGACATGAAAGATACGAGGTCTCTAAAGCACTGTTTCAATGCAAGCTAGTAGAAGGAAGCCTTGTTGGTCTCATGTACTCAAGATTATTGGGTACATTGAAAATCTATAGAGACTTGGTTTTCCTTTAGGCTAAGAGTTGGCCACTGACTTAGTCCTACAATCATTGTCGAAAAGTTTTAGTAAATTTGTCATGAACTACAACATGAATGAAATTGACAAATCACTACTAGAGCTGCTAAGCATGTTGAGAACTACTGAGCAGAACATAAACAAAGGCAAAGGATAGGCCATAATGATGGTCCAAAAGAATAAGGGCAAGAAATAACAGAAAAAGCCCAAGGACAAGTGGAAGGGCAAGGGCAAGGATAAGTCCAAGCCCTAGACTTCTGGCTTGAAACTAGTGGGTGGAGTGGCTATGAAAGGTACTTGCTTTCACTGTGGTCAAAGCAGATATTGGAAGAGGAATTGTGCCAAGTACCTGGAGGAGCTCAAGAAGAAGAAGGGAAGTGAGACTTCCACTTTAGGTATTTTTGTTATAAAAGTCAATTTATCTACTTCTACATCATGGGTGTTAGATACTCGATGTGGATCTCATATTTGTGTAAATATGCAGGATCTAAATAGCAGTAGACCATTGACTAAGGGCAAAATTGACCTACAAGTGGGATATGGAGTAAAGGTTACTGCATTAGCTGTGGGGACTTACTTGTTATCTTTGCCTACTGGGCTTGTAATAGAGTTAGAGAACTGCTATTTTATGTCTGTTATTAGTAGGAATATCATTTCTGTTTCTTGTTTGGACAAGAAAGGCTTTACTTTTATTATAAAGGACAAATATTGTTCCATTTATATGAATGATATTTTTTATGGTAGTGCACAATTGAGTAATGGACTTTATGTCCTTGATCTCGAAACGCTCGTCTATAACATAAATACAAAGAGGTTTAAATCAAACGATTTGAACCCAACTTTTCTCTGGCATTGTCATTTGGGCCACATAAATGAGAAACACATCTCCAAACTCCATAACGATGGATTCTTGGACTCGTTTGATTTTAAATCATATGAGATATATGAATCTTATTTATTGGGGAAGATGACAAAGGTCCCATTCACTAGACAAGGTGAAAGAACTAGTGATCTTTTAGGCCTTATACATAATGATGTATGTGGGCCATTAAACACACTAGCTAGAGGCGGTTTTCAATACTTCATTACATTTATAAATGATTGTAGTAGATATAGATTTGTATATCTTATGAAGCATAAATCAAAATCCATTGAAAAGTTCAAAGAGTTCAAGAATGAAGTACAAAACCAACTTGACAAGAGTATTAAAATCCTTCGATCAGATCGAGGAGGTAAATACTTAAGCCAACAATTTTATGATCATCTGAAAAAGTGTGGGATAATATCTCAACTCACTCCTTCAGGAGTACCACAATGGAATGATGTCTCTGAAAGGAGGAACCGAACCTTGTTGGACATGGGATGATCCAAGATAAGTCATGCAGACCTTTCAAGCTCCTTTTGGGGACATGCTCTATTAGCAGTAGCTTTCACACTTAACCATGTTCTATCTAAGACGGTTCAAGAGACACCATATGAGATGTGGACTGAGAGATGACCCAGTATGTCTTTTATGAAGATTTGGGGTTACGAAGCTTATGTGAAACATCAAGTTTCTGATAAGCTTGGCCCTAAATTAGATAAATACTTCTTTGTGGGGTATCCCAAGGAAACCATGGGATACCTTTTTTATAATCCTACCGAAGGCAAAGTATTTATCGCACAGACTGCTGTATTTCTAGAAAAGGAGTTTATCTCCAAAGGAATCAGTGGGAGGAAAGTAGAACTTGAAGAAGTTCAAGTTTCACAGAGTAGCAACGAACTAATGGTGGAAATAGAGCAGCCTCCATAAAGTGTTGTGGAACAACAACCTGCTCTACTAGTATAAGACCTACATAGGTCTAACAGGATACGTCATTAACCAGAGAGATATGGATTTCTCCTGACCCAGCAAGGTGACGTATTGCTTGTGGATCAAGATGAGCCTATGACTTACCAGGAAGACATTATTGGCCCAGAATCTAAGAAATAACTTGAGGCCATGAGATTTGAAATGGAATCCATGTATGAAAACCAGGTATGGACCTTGGTTGACCCACCTGAAGGGGTAAAACCCATTGGGTGGAAGTGGGCTTTCAAGAAGAAAACCGACATGGATGGTAATGTGCATACCTTTAAGGTGCGATTAGTGCTTAAAGATTTCAAAAAAATTCATGGTGTAGACTATGATGAGACTTTTTCCCTGTTGCGATGCTTAAATCTGTTCAGATCTTGCTTGCAATTGCAGCATACCATGATTATGAAATCTGGAAAGTGGATGTCAAAATTACTTTCCTTAATGGAAATCTTCTCGAGGATGTGTACATGACACAACCTGAGGGTTTTGCCAGTCCAGAGGATGCTAGAAAGGTGTATAAGTTACAACGATTTATTTATGCATTGAAGCAAGCTTCCAGAAGCTGGAATCTTTGTTATGATGATACAATAAAATAATTTAGTTTCATCAAGAATAAAGAAGAATATTGTGTCTATAAGAAGGTTAGTGGGAGCACAATTGTCTCTCTGGTGTTGTATGTAGATGACATACTACTCATCAAAAATAACATCCGTACCCTATATAGTCTATAAATACTTAGTTAGGGGGCTGCTTTTCTATAAAGGACTTAGGCGAAGCCACCTATGTGTTAGGTATCAGGATCTATAGAGATAGATCACAGAGATTGCTTGGCCTAAGTAAGAGTACATACATAGACAAAGTGTGAAGATGATTTAACATGCATGAATCCAAGAAAGGACTATTGCCTATGTCACATGGTGTAAGCCTATCTAAGGCTCAACCCCCTTCCACCCAAGATAAGAGAGATCGCATGAGCAAGATTCCATATGCATCTGCAATTGGATCTATCATGTATATCATGTTATGTACTCAACCAGACATCTCGTATGCTTTGAGCATGACGAGTAGGTACTAGTCTGATCTTGGTGAGAGTCATTGGACTGCTATCAAGAACATCCTTAAGTACTTAAGAAGGACTAAGGATTCATTCTTGGTATATGGAGCCAAGGAAGAGCTAGTTGTAAAGCGTTACACTGATGCTAGCTTCCAAACCAATAAAGACAACTCCAAATCGTAATCGGGTTATGGTTTTTACCTAAATGGTGGGGCTGTGAGCTGGAAGAGTTCAAAATAGGAGACAATCATCGATTCTACCATAGAGGCTGAGTATATTGCTGCCTCCAATACAACAAAGGAGGCCGTTTGGATCAGGAAGTTCATTGCTGAACTTAGCACTATTCCTAGCATTATGGACCCAATGGACCTCTATTGTGATAATAAAGGAGCCATTACACAAGCTAAGGAACCTAGATCTCACCAACGATCCAAACATATACTTAGGCACTTCCATCTCATTCAAGAGATCATCGATAGAGGAGATGTGAAGATATGCAGAGTACCAACAGATGATAACTTTACTGACCCACTGACAAAGCCTCTTGCACAGCAAAAGCATGAGGATCATACTAGATATTTAGGCATTAGACATATGCCTGATTGGCTCTAGTGCAAGTGGAAGATTGTTAATGTGTGCCCTAGAGGCCCCTATATATATATATTTTGGTAGTACTTATGCTATTCTTTAATATATGAGACATTTCTTTTATTGTGTTATTTATGATAAACATAATAAATTTCTTAGAATATTAAGTTTGATGCCATAGGACATTAAGTGGTTGACTTGATCATAGATCCTATTGGATAAAATTAGAACACTATTCTTAAATGTCTCTAGTCAAGTATTATTATTAATTAGGATAACAATAATGTATTGAGACTAGTATGTGCATAGACTGATGACCACATCTCATGGGTCATAGATATGATATATCAATTCTTCATATGGGTACATATTAGAGTAATAATGTACTGGACTGACCCGTCATGAGAATACTACATGGATCGTTACATGAGTGTCATCAGTGATTCTCATAGTGACAATGGTGTTTATTGTCCTTTGACCTAAAATCACAATGATTCCTATATGAGAAGTTGTGTGTTTTAATGTCATCAAACGTCATCTGTAATAAGGTGATTATAAAGTTAGTTATTGGACATACCGCGAATCATATGGAGGGATGTGAGTGAGACTACGGAATGCATGACCATGCTTAAATGAGTCGATATGAGATATTGATCTCATTTGTTATTATTATGTCTACTCAAGTATTAGGAATCAGAAGATTGAGCTATATAAGGGTGACACATTCCATGACTTGTGTTTAATCTAGATATCTAGACAAAGGGACTAACAAGACTACACGTAAACATTGATCACAAAAAGATTATGTCAAATCACTGACATTCTTATTACTTGGGTAGCAGTGATGTGTTGCTAGATACCGCTCACTGTTAGTCATGACAACCATTACCCAAGAGGGGGGTGAATTGCGTATAAAAACTTTTCACAAAAGCTCTTAAAATAAACACAAATATTTAAGCTATTAAATAGAAGAAAAGAAATTACGAGATGAAGAATAAAAGCTTTAAGAATAGCAAATAAATAAATGTGCAATAATATAAAATTATGTAAAATAAAGAGATTGAGAAGAGAAAAGCAGGCACGATATTTATCATAGTTCGACCACTAACCCACTTGTGGTCTACGTCCAGTCCTCGAAAACAATCCGAGATTTTTCACTATGTATACAACCTTCAATAGGTGCTTGCAACTGTTACATAAAAGAGTATTTTTCATACACAGGGAAACTCTACCCTTGTGCTAAAGTCTCAGCCTGCAGGGATACCTCACCCTTACACAAACCTTAGAGGGATACCTCACCCCCTTTACAAACCTTGAAGGATACCTCACCCTCAATATAGAAGAATAGAAATATAGATGAAGAGAAACTCTCACTCAGAGCAAATAATACAAATTGAAGCTCTATGAAGCTCTCTAAGGATATCTCAAATTTTGGCGAAAAAGAGCACAGAAATTTGGTAAAATATGTTTCACAAAATAAAGCAAGAAATAGTTGTTTCAGATAATTGGGTTGTGTTAAAAGATGTCCTAAAAACATGTATTTATAGAGTTCCAAGAAAAAGAGCCATTGGGTAACAATTAATATCACATTAAGAGCCTTTGAAAATAGCCGTTGCATGATTTTGGGCGTGTGTATTCGAATACCCCTTTGGTTATTCGAATACATCTTCAGAAACACGTTCTGGAACGTTTTCTAGGCTGTGGTATTCGAATACCACATGCTGTATTCGAATACTCCTTTAAAAAACTCGTTCAGGAATGTTTTCTAGGCTGTGGTATTCGAATACCACATGCTGTATTCGAATACTCCTTTAAAAAACTCATTCAGGAACATTTTCTGGGCTGTGGTATTCGAATACCACATGCTGTATTCGAATACACTTTTCTGATTTTAAAAACTGACTTTAAATAGTCATAACTTCTTCATTTCTTATCCGTTTAAAGCAAATGACCAGTCATTAGAAAGATCTTTGAGTCTATTTTCAAATGAAATAAGTTTCAAAACAAAACTCAAAGTATTTTGAAAGATATAATCAAAAGAGTGACCAAAGGTCAGTTTTACAAAACTCAAACTTTGCTATTTTTCATAGATTTGAACTATTACCATAACCAGCTTTTCAAAACTTGTTTGTTGGACATTTTAACATATGAAAACCATTTGTAAAGATTTTGAAAAACATATTTGAGATATCCATAAGGCTTCTTAAATAAAGACCCTAAGTCGTAAAAGCTATACCATTTAAACTTCCTTTGGACTTGGTCTTTGATATGACTTTGATGTTATCAATACCTTCATGAGATAGGCATTCATATTCTCCTTGTGTTGAGCTTAATATATATCTTTTGCTTTCTTATTTGCAAGCTCATTCTTGGTACTTGGACTATCCTACAAAGTATTGCTCACTTAAACAAGCATAGTTAGTCCAGAATCATAATTCAATATCTTCATATATATGATTCATAAATATATAACTCTAGTTAGTTTAACATGCATATAAAACTTTCACAGACACATCCAAATAAGATATTTATCAATTACTAGTGGATATGCTCTATGTAGGATGCAACAGAACACATTGCACATTTTCATTTAAGCAAGGTCAAATCCAATATTGATTCATTTATAACTCATATAAAACATTATTGGATATATTATATGATGAATGCTACATATATCTTATTGCATGATTATTAAGTGAAATATAACTAGATAAGGTACATATCATGCATGATACAATATATTACATTAAGCACATCTATCAAGCATAAGCATCATTCTATTTATTCTGTATTTGTCATCATCAAAACTTAACATATAAAACCATTTGGGGCAAACTTATTTCCACAATCTCCCCCTTTTTGATGATGACAAATCACCAAAGAAAAAAATATGTTGATGAGTAATATTCAAGAATGGATATTCATGTAAGCATATCAAGCATATATTTTTCTTTCCAATTTTCACTCCCCTTATTTGACATCAACAAAAAGGCTTAGAAAAAAATTTTCTCCCTCTTATAGATTTTACATATGAGTCAAGAATAGAGAGATGAAACAAATATGCTTGCAAGATATAGAGGATTATTCATGCAATGCTTGTCATATTTTGAATATTAACATTGAGCATATGATGACAATAAAACACTTTATGTAATCAAACAAGGATGTAAGTCAAAAGATATAAACAACTTAAGAGTTAGGCTCCCCCTCAAAATATGCATATTATCAAAATAATAGATAAAGAAAATATGTATGCCAAGACTATGTAAGCACATTACCTTAAAGAAAAGCAAGACAAATATACATCTTCTTAAATCCTAAAAAAAAAAAGCCATTTTTAAACTTCTCCCCCTTTCAAAAAGAATTTTACAAGAACACATTATATTTTCAAAAAGCATTTTAGAAAGGTAGAGATATTTTATATGAAAAGCATATATTCATTGAGATAGATTAAACTAAGTTAAAAGAACATAAGTACATCTCCTTGATGAAATATGCTAAAGGAATCAAAGCATGTATAGAACTAATATCATTCACCCTAAATGCAATGACAAAATAGCAAGTTAATATCCAATTAGGCACTTTGTCAATGCTAAGCATACTTCTCATGTAAGGAAAGCATTTAATCATTTTAAAATCAATTTATTAACAAATATCATACAATCCATATCATAAAAAATACCATAATAGCTTAGGGTAGAGATACTTATTGAGATAGATAAAGAGTGATGATCCTTCTTTATTGGTCCTTTAACTTTGAGCTTTATTCCTTTGAATATTTCATTCTATTGCACTTGAAGAAATGCTTCTTTATCTTCCTCTTCATTTGAACTCCATTCAACTTTTCTTATTTATCCACATATGCTTGTATGTAAAAAATCTGATGGCTATATTTGAAATACATAGAGAGACTTGCAAAGTTAACTTTAAAAGTCCTCTAAAACATAGGTTAACATCAAATATCATGTAAGCTCATTTATAAGCATAATTCAGGTTGATATATAATTTTTAAAGCATGTATCACATTATCAACCATGTAATGTTAGCTCTAACAAAAATGCATGAAGCACATATGCACTTGAATCCAAAAAAAATAGTTTAAGCATTTTAAAGCATGATTCAAGTTTATCAAGAAATATATGATCATCATCAAAACTTATTTAGGCATTTTTTGGCAAATAATTATCATGTAAGGCATGTAAAGGTATAACACAACTCTCTACTTCTCCATATATCATATGATATCAAATTTAAAGCATAAATAAGGATTGATATCACCAAAAGTGTACTATTTGAGTTTTTGTAGGTGACTCCAACTTCCACCAACTTCTAAGCTTCTAGTTTTCATGAGGGAATAGAAATTCTTTGCACCCCTTTTAAAGTTGAATCCTTTTAAACTTTACTATCCTCAAGTTGAATGAACTTATTCCATTTCAATGCTAGCTTGAGGTAGTTGACACCTTACAAAATAATTCAAAGTACTTTCTTTGGTATCCATCAATTTTGGATCCATAGAGGTTAGTAATTATGCCAAACCCATAAGCAAATAAGCATTCAAAATAATAAAATAACAAATGAGTTCACAAGGGCAAAATATATTTTATTTCATTACATATAATCATCAAAAGAATAGCTAATTACATTTGGTTAAGCATTTGTATTTTTCATACATATCATTAAGTGCATATTTTCAGACAAAACAAACAAAGAATTTAGCATATATTGATTATTAATGCTAGGCAACATATACAATAACAAATGCAGCAGAAACTTTTAAAATAAAGCAGGGGTAGGAAAATCAACAAAGATGCTTGCAGTAGAGAGGCGGGGGCACCCTTCTCATAGAGGGTATTCGAATACCTTCCCAAGTATTTGAATAGATGGCCAAACTAGTTTGGCTGCCAGATAATGGTATTCGAATACTTACTGATGTATTCGAATATCCACGCAAAAAGAAAGCAAGATAAGGGCAAGTATTCGAATAACTTACATGGTATTCGAATACGACAGAGACAAGCTAGAACCACTGATAAGCAAAGCCTCAGATTATTCGAATAACTACTTGAGTATTCGAATAGCCCTATCAGAAAAACAAAATTTAGCAAGTATAACAGCAATGGTATTCGAATACCATATGAAGGTATTTGAATAACTTAAGCAAGAAATCACATATATGTATGTCTAGGATTTGTATTTTGAGCGAAGAAGGCATACCTTTGATGGAAATACTTTATCTAGCATATTAACATGTAGAAACATGTTCAAGACATAAGGTTAGAAAAGCATAACACAAGTTTCACTTATCCAATGATTGCAAGTTCATGCTTCATGGAGACAAGGAAGTGAGCTTGAAATTATTTCTGGTCTTTATACTTGGAGCAGCCACTTTCAAGATGTCAAAGTCACTTCTTGGCCTTCAAGCACACCTACAACACACTTTAATTTTTGACTTTTGGTACCCACATTTTCTTGGGTCCTTGTGTTGTTAGTTTTTGAAAATTAATCTATTATGCTCTTATAAAGATTAATTTTTCCATAATATGTAAATTGATCACAATAAATTAAATAATTAAATACCATTAAGCACATAGTTGATAGTATGCTTACTTTCATGATATATAGACAATTTTAAAGCATATAAAGCATACATAAGCATTATAGACCCTTATGTACCAAGATATATAACAAATTAATGAATTATGATATAATAAGAATGAACATAATCATGTATTAAACATAATATTTAAATTTTATCAAGTACACATGTTTCTATTAATCACTTAAGGCCTATAAGGAATATACCTCAAATTTATTGACTTTGCATGTAAGTGTGCATAAGAGGTAAAAGCTTTTGATACCTTGGCCTTGGTAATTAAGGAAATACTTTTTTCTTGTCCATCGCTTCTCTTTTGGAGTCTTGAACTTTGCAAGTTCTACATTTTGTACTTGAGAAGCTTTGGTTGAAGTCATCTTCCTTCTTTGACCAAAGTTTCTATCATTAGGCTTTGGAAGCATTCTCCTTGATGATTCCTCTTTATTTTGACCAATTTGTCCATCCTTTTGAGAAATATTCTGCATAATTGAAACACTAGGAGGGCACTTTGCTACCCATTTCATTTTGGATCCTTGAATGTTAGTATTAGGGCCTTTAGGATTTTTAGGAACCCATACCATACAATTTCTCATATAAAGATTTCTTCTATAATTGCATAAATGAGAAATATGTCCCAGATGACCACAAAAGTTGCAAACAATTGAATTTAATGATGGCTTAATCATTCGAATATCATTTTTGAAAAACTTAATCATTTTATTGTTATTATATTCTAAATTAATTTTGCCATAAGCCTTGTTTGAATTTTCACATGTAATAACATTAATTTTATTCTTATTAACAAGCATAGAATTTAAGCAATTACAATCATTAGCTTTGGCAAATTCAGAATATAAGTCCTCAACTTGATTTTCTAAATTAATGCACTTTTCACAAGAAGATGAGGTTTCATATTTCAAAGGCATTTCCTCATTAACAAAAGTATATTCATTTTTCAAAGTTTCAATTTCACTTTCAATAAAGGAAATATTTTTCAAACACGATAAGTTTTTCTTTTCTAAATTCAACAAACCAACATACAATTCATTATGTGCACATTGTAACACATCATAGGAAGGACTATAATCTAGTTTAGAATTATTTACCTCAAAGTCCTTTTTAGCCATATAGGAAGTGGTCTCAATTTCTAGGGTACTTGCCTCTTTAGGAGAATCACATTCTTCCTTATCAATTTTGTTTTGCTTTGCCTCTTCTTCAAATTAAGCATCATTGTCACCAAGTGGCATTTGGCTCCCTTCAATAGTTTGAGTATCTCCTTGAGGATATTTTTCATGACAAGCTTCCTTCAATGGCATTTGCTCTTCTTGCTCTCTATATACAACTTTATACACAAAATCATTGTTAGCAAGATAAATAGCATCAAGAGCATCCCATATATCTTTAGCACTAGAGTAATTTTTAATTTTAGCATAAGCATCATCATTCAAACTACTTCTCAAAATTTGCATAGCTCTAATGTTCAAGGAAAAATATTTTTTGTCAAAACTATTCCAAGTTTGTTTTGATTTGTAAGTAAATCCATTTAGCACAATATCCCACAAATCTAAATCAATAGATTGCATATAAAACTCTATTCTAGTTTTTCAATAGACAAAATGCACACCATCAAAGAATGGTGGTTTATCAATTTCAAAACCTTCCATTTAAAAAAAAAAAACTTTCAAGGTTGCCAACAAGTAAGGATCTTTAACTCTAAGCGGTTAAGCTGTTACCAGAGCACGAAGCTCTAATACCACTTGTTAATTATGGTAACCATTACCCAAGAGGGGGGTGAATTGGGTATAAAAACTTTTCACAAAAGCTCTTAAAATAAACACAAATATTTAACCTATTAAATAGAAGAAAAGAAATTACGAGATGAAGAATAAAAGCTTTAAGAATAGCAAATAAATAAATGTGTAATAATATAAAATTACGTAAAATAAAGAGATTGAGAAGAGAAAAGCAGGCACGATATTTATCCTGGTTCGACCACTAACCCACTTGTGGTCTACGTCCAGTCCTCGAAAACAATTCGAGATTTTTTACTATGTATACAAGCTTCAATAAGTGCTTGCAACCGTTACATAAAAGAACACTTTTCACACATAGGGAAACTCTACCCTTGTGCTAAAGTCTCAGCCTGCAGGGATACCTCACCCTTGTGAATGCTTATGTCTCTAAGGCATGTCAAAAGGTTTTTGATGATAACAAAAGCAAAAGAGAAGATCAAGCACAAAAGGAAAAATCAAGATCAAAGAAAGAAGACAGAAGGTTTATTTAGTTATAAGACTTAGGATATTAATGTTAAACGCTCTCAAGATTTCTCAAATGGTTTTTCAATATACGATTTCAAAATAAATGGGAAATTTCAAAGATAAACATGGCTTTCAATAAAACCTGAGTTTCAGCTTTAAATCTAACACTCTTAAAAGGATTTATGTTTAATCAAGTATCTTGAGGTGTTGGAAATGACTTACAAGCATTATTGGACTTGAAAAATGTGTTCAAAGGCCAATGTAATCGATTACATAATGTTTGTAATCGATTAAACATCAAACAAAGGTGCAATCGATTACATTGTAAATGTAATCGACATAAGCAAGTCGAGGTTATGTATGTCGATTACACAATATATGTAATCGATTACACAAAGCCCGAAAAAGGCAAAGAACACGTTCGACGAGTAATGTAATCGATTACATTGATGTTGTAATCGATTACAAACAAAGTCGAAGCCATGTAATCGATTACACCAATAATGTAATCGATTACCCAAAACCCGAAACTCAAAAACACGTTCGACGAGCCATGTAATTGATTACATGAATATTGTAATCGATTACACAAAGAAGTCGAAGTCATGTAATCGATTACATAAGCATTGTAATCGACACAAGCAAAGTCAGAAGCCATGTAATCGATTACCTCAAGAATGTAATTGATTACACAGAGCCCAGAAAGTTCAGAAAACGTTGGAACAACAATGTAATCGATTACCTGAGATATGTAATCGATTACACGCATCCTGACAACGTCCAACGGCTATATTAAATGCATTAAATGCATGCCCAACTACCTCCAACGGCTCTATTAATTGAGAAACTTATAAATACCAAAGTTGGGTCCTTATTTGCGGTTGACCTTGAATCAAAAACTGATCATCATACTTCAAAACGTGAATCAATCCTTAAAATCATTTCTTGCTCTGTTTTCTGACTAAAAACGTGAAAAATCTTTGAGAGCATATTAGAGCTTCAATTTGTAAACACTTGCTCTAGAGAGAGCTTCTTCTATTTCAATCTTATACATTCTGATTAGTGAGGGTGAGGTATCCCTTGGAAAATAGAGGCTCAAGCTTTTGGGTGAGGTATCCCATACTATTGAGTGCTCAAGGTTGTAGTGGTTTTTTCAAGCACCCATTGAAGCTTGAAGATATAGTGGAAAATCTCAAGGTGTTGCTTGGGGACTGGACGTAGATCACAAGTGGAGTAGTGATTGAACCAGGATAAACGACTGTGTTTGTTTCTCTAAACCCTCCTCTCGCTTATCTTTGTGCAATCGCTTTCATTGTTTTATTTGGATATTGTCTCCTTGGCTATTACGTTCATAAGTAAAAGTGTTTAACTCATCTATTCAATTATCTCTCGATCATTCAATAGCTTCAACGAAAATTGATTGTCAAACGATTTGCGAAAGATTTGTGAACTTATTTTTAACTACTCAATTCACCCCCTCTTGAGTATTGAGGCCACTTGGTAACAAGTGGTATCAGAGCTAGACTCTTGTATAAAGAGCTTAGCAGCTTCAAGAGAAGTGATGGCTTCAAATGGTTTTTCAAATGAAGGTTCTTCTATAAATAGACCTCCTTATTTCAATGGGGATAGCTATGCCTATTGGAAAGAAAGGATGAAAATTTTTATTAAAGCTATTGACTTAGATGTGTGGGACGCAGTTGAAAATGGTGCTTTTGTCCCTACACAAACTAAGGATGGTGTGACAATTAATACACCTAGAAGTGATTGGACCGATGATGATAAAAAGAAGGTTCAATATAATTTGAGAGCCAAGAACATCATCACCACATCTTTGGGGTATGATGAATTCTTTAGGGTGTCAAATTGTAAGACCGCAAAAGAAATGTGGGATACCCTACAAGTAACTCATAAAGGTACTAGTGAGGTAAAAAGATCTCGAATAAACACTCTTACTCATGAATATGAATTGTTTAGAATGAATCAAGGTGAGAGTATTCAAGATATGCAAAAGAGATTTACTCATATTGTTAATCATCTCATCTCATTGGGAAAGACATTTCCTAATGAGGATCTTATTAACAAAGTCTTGAGATGTCTAAGCAGGAATTGGCAACCCAAGGTAGCGGCGATTGCGGAATCAAGAGATTTATCAACCATGTCTCTAGCCACCCTATTCGGAAAACTTCAAGAGCATGAGTTGGAACTAAGTAGGCTCAATCAAAATGAAGAACATGACAAAAAGAAGAAGGGAATTGCACTCAAGGCCACCTCTTCCATACTTGAAGATGATGATGAAGATGGTGAAGAGGATGGTGAAAATATTGAGCTAAGTGAGGAGAATCTTAGTCTCCTTGTGAGAAAATTCGGAAGATTCTTGAAGAAAAAGGGATTTCAAATAAGACCACCTTTTCTTCAAAAGAAAGCATATCACAAAGGAGAAGGATCCTCTACTCCTCCAAAATGCTACGAATGCGGAAAACCAGGGCACATGAAAATGGAGTGTCCTATATATCTCAAGAAGACGGAGAAGTTTGAGAAAAGACCCTCCAAGGAAAAGAAAGGAAGAAGAGCATATATAGCTTGGGAGGACAATGACTTAAGCTCTTCCGACGATTCAGAAAATGAAGAAGCTCATCTTTGCCTCATGGCTCAAGGAGAAGAAAGTGGAGAAAGCGACACCGAGGTAACCTCTTCTAACCTAGAACCTCCACCTTCTTATGATGAATTGCAAGATGCCTTTCAAGAATTGCATGATGAATCTTTGAGGCTCACAAAAATGATTTTGTCTTCCAATAAAACAGTCTCCCTATTGACAAAGAAAGTTTCTACTTTAACCAAGGAGATAAATGAACTTAAAATTGAAAATGAGACTTTAGGACTCATAGATGCTAATTCATCATGCATGATTTGTTCCTCACATGATAATGCATCCATATCATTACCTTATTTATCATGCAAAGCTTTTGAAAAAGAAATTAAAGACTTGAACAACACTCTTGCGAAATTCACTTTTGGAAGAGACAACTTGAATGTGTTATTAGGGAGACAAAAATGTGTTTTCCAAAAAGTCGGTTTGGGATTTAATCCAAACAACCATCAAAAGTCTTATAAGAACTTCTTTATTTCCTCAAAAACTTCAAGTAGCCCCTTTGTTAAATGTTTTCATTGTGGTAGGAAAGGGCATAATGCATCCACTTGCAATGTTAGAAAGAACATAAACACCAAGGTTGGAATCAAAAGGGTTTGGGTCCCTAAAGGCACCATACCTAATTCTAACACACAAGGACCCAAAACAATTTGGGTACCAAAAGTTAAATCTTGAATGTGTGTTGTAGGTGTGCTTGAAGACCAAGAGCTCAAGTTGGTATCTTGATAGTGGTTGCTCCAAGCACATGACCGGTGATGGCTCCAAGTTCTCCTTCCTTACACACAAGAAACATGGTCATGTCACATATGGTGACAACAACAAAGGGAAGATTCTTGGAATTGGCAAAGTTGGTAAGATCCCTTCATCATCTATTGATAATGTCTTACTTGTTGAAGGACTTAAACATAATTTACTTAGTATTAGTCAATTGTGTGATAAAGGAAATAGAGTTATATTTGATTCCTCTTGTTGCATAATTGAGGGAAAGGATGATAAGCAAGTTAAATTTGTTGGTCATAGGGTCAATAACATATATATGATTAGTCTTGATGATATTTCCTCAAATGATGCTAAATGCTTTATGAGTAGAGAAAATGATTCATGGTTATGGCATAGAAGAATTGCTCACATTCACATGGATCACTTAAACAAATTGGTCTCTAAAGAACTAGTAATTGGTCTTCCAAAGCTCAAATTTGAAAAAGACAAACTTTGTGATGCATGTCAAAAAGGAAAACAAGTAAAGGTCTCTTTTAAAGCTAAAAACATAGTTTCAACTTCTAGACCTTTACAACTTTTGCACATGGATCTTTTTGGACCCTCTAGAACTATGAGCTTTGGTGGGAATTACTATGCTTTAGTGATTGTGGATGATTTTTCTAGATTTACATGGACATTATTCTTGGCCCACAAAAATGATGCTTTTCAATCATTTAGAAAACTTGCCAAAGTTATCCAAAATGAAAAAGGTTTTTGTATTGCATCCATAAGAAGTGATCATGGTGGTGAATTTGAAAATCATGAATTTGAAACTTTTTGTGATGAACATGGCATTAAGCATAATTTTTCTGCCCCTAGAACACCATAACAAAATGGTGTTGTAGAAAGGAAAAATCGATCTTTAGAAGAAATGGCAAGAACTATGCTCAATGAGGCCAATCTTCCTAAGTACTTTTGGGCGGATGCGGTTAACACCGCTTGTTATGTTATGAATAGAGCCCTAATAAGGCCAATTTTAAAGAAAACCCCATATGAATTGTACAAAGGAAGGAAACCTAATGTGTCACATTTTCATGTTTTTGGATGTAAATGCTTTGTTTTGAATAATGGAAAAGATAACTTGGGTAAGTTTGATGCAAAATCTGATGAGGGAATATTCATTGGTTATTCTATTCATAGCAAGGCCTTTAGAGTCTATAATAAACGAACTATGACCATAGAAGAGTCCATACATATTGCATTTGATGAAACTAACCCAAATGAGCCGAGAAAGGAACTTGTTGATGATGTTGCAGAAATCTTGGCAAAGACGCACTTGGAAAATCAAGAGATAGAGCCCAAGAAGGAAGAAAAGAGACTCCTTGATCATACATGGCAAGAAGATTCAGAAATCTTAGATCTACCCAAGGAATGGAGGACTTCAAGATATCATCCTCTCGACAAAGTGATAGGTGATGTATCAAAAGGGGTAATCACTCGAAACTCACTTAGAGATGCATGTAATCATCTAGCCTTTGTCTCTCAAGTTGAACCTAAGGATATAAATGAGGCCATTAATGATGAGCATTGGATCTTGGCCATGCAAGAAGAACTAAACCAATTTGAGAGGAATCAAGTTTGGGAATTAGTTCCAAGGCCCAATGATCATCCTATAATTGGCACCAAATGGGTCTTTAGGAACAAACTTGATGAAACGGGTTTAATAATAAGAAATAAAGCTAGGCTTGTAGCTAAGGGATATAATCAAGAAGAAGGCATAGATTATGAAGAAACTTATGCTCCCGTAGCTAGATTAGAGGCCATTAGAATGCTATTTGCATATGCTTGCATCATGGATTTCAAACTCTATCAAATGGATGTCAAAAGTGCTTTTTTAAATGGTTTTATACAAGAAGAGGTGTATGTAGAACAACCTCCTGGTTTTGAGGACTTTGAAATGCCCAACCATGTTTTTAAATTGAAAAAGGCCTTGTATGGCTTGAAACAAGCTCCTAGAGCTTGGTATTAAAGGTTGAGCAAATTTCTTTTAGAAAAAGGCTTTTCTAGAGGTAAAGTTGACACCACTCTTTTCATAAAACACAAAATGCATGACATTCTTCTAGTTCAAATCTATGTTGATGACATTATATTTGGAGCTACTAACAACTCTCTTTGTAAAGAATTTTCAAATATTATGCAAAGTGAGTTTGAGATGTCCATGATGGGTGAGCTCAACTTCTTCCTTGGTCTACAAATCAAGCAAACAAGAGAAGGAACATTTATAAGCCAATCCAAGTATTGCAAGGAGCTGCTCAAAAAGTTTGGAATGGATAATGCCAAGCATATGGCTACTCCTATGGGCACCTCTTGCTATTTGGATAAGGATGAAGGAGGTAAATCGGTAGAAATTACAAAATATAGAGGTATGATTGGCTCACTCCTTTATCTCACTGCAAGTAGGCGATATAATGTTTAGTGTATGCATGTGTGCTAGATATCAAGCTAATCCTAAGGAATCACACCTAAGTGTCATGTTAAGAGAATAATGAAATATCTAATAGGCACATCACAAATGGGTTTATGGTACCCTAAGGAGCCTCATGTAGTCTTATTGGGTACTTCGATTCTGATTTTGCTGGATGCAAAATGGATCGAAAGAGCACTAGTGGGACATGCCACTTGCTTGGAAGCTCACTAGTTTCTTGGCACAAAGAAGAAACAAAATAGTGTGGCATTGTCCACACCAAATCGAATATGTTGCGGTACTGGAGTTGCTTGTGCTCAAGTCCTTTGGATGAAACAGCAACTCTTGGACTATGGTCTTGAGCTTGATCACATTCCCATAAAATGTGATAATACTAGTGCAATTAACTTGTCAAAAAATCCCATTTTGCATTCTAGAACTAAGCATATTGAAATAAGACATCATTTCATTAGAGATCATGTTCAAAGGGGTGATTGCATACTTGAATTTGTTGAAACAACTAAGCAATTAGCTGATATTTTCACCAAACCCCTTGCAAAAGAAGCATTTTTCTACATTAGAAATGAACTGGGTATATTGGACCATTCATGCATAAATTAGATATTTGCTGTGCATAATCCTAAAACAAATGCCTAAGCTTGCGTTTTTCTCGCATAATTATGCCACATTGCTTTGCACAATCTCTGAATTTTCATTATATATTTGAATCCCATACTAACTTGAGCGTCGGAGGTTTCCCTAAATTATTTTGCAGGTGCTCCTCATGTCCAACTTTGACAAGAAATTCAACAACCTCAAATTTCACCAAAAAGGGTGAAATTCTTGGTAAAAATGATAATTTTGATCAATTATATGAGTTGAATCATAATATGATTAGTCTATATGCTTGCATGATGATTTGAATTGATTTAAGTTGCTTTAAAACTGATTTGGATGGATTAAAATTGATTATATGTTGTTTGGAATGCAAAATCTGAGTTAAAGAGTCTTTGTGTCGGGTAATCGATTACAATGCCTTTGTAATCGATTACACAGTTCATCACGCATGTAATCGATTACACACATTTTGTAATCGATTACCAACTCAGAACTCAGTAATCGATTACATCAACTATGTAATCGATTACAAGGTTCCTGTAGAAAGCATGTAATCGATTACACTAAAAATGTAATCGATTACATACCACACCAGAAGCATGTAATCGATTACACCAAAAATGTAATCGATTACATACCCACCAGAATGCATGTAATCGATTACACACTCAATGTAATCGATTACACAGGGTTTTTAAAAGGTTCCTGACGCGCGTAGAGCTCATTTCTGTTTGGGCCTGTTCATCTTCTTCGTTCTCTCCTTCTGCTCCCACGCACCTCAAATCTCAAAATCTCTCTTTTCTCACTCAAATCTCCATCAAAACCGGTCATTTCGCCTCTCTCAATCTCGGAAAACCCCTCTCCACATAGCCCATCGTTCAAATCCCCTCACATCCCTCATCCAAATCTCCCCATCTTCTCTCACGAACACCTTCTCCACTTTTCTGACCTAATCTCGTCCCTCTCTCTCTCCTCACTCATCCCCAACCATTTACCACTCATCCCTTGTTTCTCCTTCTCATCAATGGCTGAATCCTCTCATCGCTCGAAGCGCCCAAGAACAGGGGCTGCTGTTGGAGGTTCCTCTGGTGGCTCTTCACGCAATATATCTGGCTTGGACCTCATGAGGCACTTCTCCACTATGAAGAAAGCTGAGTTGTTCCGGAAGAACTTCCAGCTTCACAAAATCATCTCTCCCAGGTATCTTCCCATCACCTTCTGCGAGAGTGAACCTTTAGAAAGCTTTAGAACAATAGAAAACTTAGGCTTGCTGGGATTCCTGAGCATAGAGAAGGCCATCTACCCTAACCTTGTCTGAGTCTTTTATGCTAACCTCGAAGGTTGAGGATAATTGCATAATTTTGAAGTGAAAAAGCAACAAATCAGGTTAACAATGGCAGAGTGGTATAGGCTTACCAAGCTCACTCCTGATGGAGCTCAGTTATGTGGAAATGCCAAAGTCTGGGGGCATGAGTTTGAGCATAAGGCTGCTCTTCTCTCTTTGATTAGGACTGGCTACCACCTCCCCAGTGATCCTAAACGCAGAATAATGGCCACTGGCCTCACTATGGAAAATAGGGTTCTCCACTACCTCTTGGTTCGTGGATTGATTCCCAGAGGAGGGAATTACTCCCAAGTCCTCAAAGATGATGTTGTGGCATTATGGGTGTAACATCCCGAAAATTCATTATTTCGTTAAAAACGATCATTTTATAATATTTGCAATTTTTAAGAATTTTTGTGGAATTTTCTAGAGATGATGAATATTTTAATATATTCTTCGTTTTATGTGTGTGCTGAGTGGAGCCGGGAGAATAGAATATTTTTCCTGAGGCTGGTAAACCTTGGACTGTCAACGTGTCAACGGGGATCTTACTAAACCCGAGTCCGGGGCACGCTTACGAGGTCTACATTTTTGAGGTTTTATCTGCTAGTGTAATAAATCATCTGTCAGAGGTATTTGATCAAGGAGACAAGCTTACTATGCACTTCGTAGAGAAGCGTGCGAAGCTTCTCAAGGAAGCTTCTTTGAATCATTTTTTATTATTTCTCTCTCTCTCCATTTTTGGTGCTTTGCACATTTGAATTAAGGGACTTAATTCATTCTTCAATCCCCACATTTTCCTCCTCCCGTACGTAGCATTCATCTTTCTCTCTTCCATTTCTCCTTATAGCAAAGACCATCCACCCACCTTCATATTTTCATTCTCCAATACCGTCACCCTCCTAGCACCATTTCGTGTTTGGAGAAACACCATACCTGAAGGAATCATCTTCAAAGTCCTACGTTTTCTTCATCTTCTTCTTCCTCCACGGTTGAAGCTTAAAGGTTGGAACTTTAAGGTAAAGTCCTTAGCTTTTTCCTCTTCTCTCCTCATTTTCGTAACCCACTGTCGTTTTGATGACCATGGGTATCCATTTCAACACTTGATTCTGATTTTGGTGAGCTTGAATATTCAAGGATCTCTGGGAGCTGAAAATATAATTTCTGACCAAAAGGAGCAGCCTTTCTTTGTGCTTCTCTAAGGTAAGAGGAAGACACTCCTCCTCAACCTCTCTTAGCATTTAGGAACGTCTGTGATTTTGTAGAGGGTTTTTCTGCTTTTGTATGTTGTTTGTATGGTATATGTGTTATTTGATTGTTTGGGTTTGAATGTACATATATATATATATAACTGGATGTACTGGAATGTGTAATATTGAAGGGAATGAGTTCCAATTTGTTCTCGGATAGTTACGATGTTGAGCCCAGAATGTGGAAACTTCATGTGGAAATTAGTAATAGTATGAAATCTGGCCAAACTCGTCGAATACAATAACCTGATCTTTTGGTGATATGTCAAAATCCGTCGAATGAAGATTTCTGACCATTTTCGTCGAATGATAAAACCCGTCGAGTAAGGACTCATGGCCAAACCTGTCGAACGTGATAATCTAATCACTTAATAAAATGTTAAAATCCGTCGAGTAAGGACCCATAGCCAAACCTGTCGAATTTGATATCCTAACTACTTAGTGAAATGTTAAAACCCGTCGAGTATGAACTTCTGGCCAAACCTGTCGAATTTGATATCTTGGTCACTTAGTAAAATGTTAAAATCCGTCGAGTTTAGACTCCTGACCCTTTCCGTCGAATGTCAAACCCGTCGAATTTAGATTCCTAACCAGCAAACACTAAGTGAAAATCCGTCGAGTTTAGATCTTCGACCACTAAACACAATGTCAACATTCGTCGAGTATGAACCTCGATCTTGCCCGTCGAGATTGATCTTCCGACCAACAACCCGTCGAATAGAGTCCCTGGACACTTACAAGAAAATGCCCCAAAGTCAATAATCGTCGAATTTGAGAGACAATGCCTGTCGAGTAGATGAATTCTCTGCACTGGTCGAAATTAGAGATTTCGACCGGTGTTCGCCCGTCTCTGCTTCGACACTTGGGAGATTTTCTCCAACGTCGACACCTATACCCGTCGAATTGAGGCTTTTCTTGACCATCCGGAGGTCCGACAAAAATGATTTCTTCGTCCGACGTAACCCCCATCCGATAGCAAGTGATTTCTTCGTCCGACGTAACCCCATCCGACATTTAAAAATGTTTTCCCCATTCTTTCCTCCTCCCGTTACATTATTCTTCGTCGAATAGCAACTTCAATTATTCATAAAACGTAGTCTCTGTCGAATTCAAATGTATACCTATCACCCAACACCTAGTAATTGAAATCATGACTCAAATTGTGATTCTCGACCGTGTAGTTTCCTGGACCTAAAACCTTGGGACTAATAGAGGAATATTGATCATAAATAAATGGGATGACTAGAAATTACTTAGGGATGCATAAACAGGGAAAGAACATGAGAGTGTGAGATTTTGAGATCTTAAAATAACCTTCTAAGGGCACATGAATAAATTACCTAAGAGGACTTAAGTTAACTAAGAGAATTCCTTTAGAGACAAACCTCAGTAAGTAAAGCTAAACCTAAGCAAGAATTCATAATACGTTTTGAAAAGGTATTGATTTATTTAATGACAATATTATGCTATCGTGGGTCCATGTGAGAGACCATTGACCGTATTAATTCTTACTCGGCAAATTGTGACATATGATGGAATAGTATGTGATAATGATCATACATGATTATGCATAGAGTCTGTATGCATTGTGATTTGTCCGTTGAATTTGTCGTAAAGGCCTAGTTGCCTAGGAGTTGAACACACCTTAGTGCGGGTGCGAATAGACAAGTGGGGTCCCGTAGTTGGCCTTGAGGGCGTTGGGGCGCGGGTGTTTCACAAAGGGCGTGGTAGCCCTCCGGACCGTGAGACAAACCGATGCAAACGCACCAACGATCCCGACCGGCCACAAATCCTATATCGAGATCTTGTGAGAATGCTTTGCTTTGTATAAAGCCTTGTTGCGCGCAAAATGACTGATTATTTTCTCGGAAAGCACTTGTTTTTATGGCTGACGAGATACTGGCATGTCTCCCTGATCATTCTCTCCGAGTGTTTTGTGTCTAGCTCCATGGAGTAGGATCTTGGTTATTGAGGGCTCATGTGTATAGAGTCCGTGCATTATTTGCATTTATCATTATTATGGTCTGGCATTGATATATTGTTGATATACCTATGACTGCCTGGAACTGTTTGCTTGATCATAACTGCTCTTGAATGTCTATTACTATTACTGTTATTGTAAATGCTATGTGGGCGCTTTGCGCCGTTTGGTTTCTTGATGCTATAATTGGTAATGACGGAAGGATGTCTTACCTCTTTTCCTTCCTGTCTCTCCATTTCTGTTTATCTGTACATTGCGTCTCATCGAAGACAACCGTGAGGAACCTAAGCTCCCAACTTCCCTGGTTTTTGGCCTTATCTTGACCGAGCGACCACGAAGACTATGGAGCCCCGTACGCACGCATTTTTGGGAGATGTACGTCCGACTTTCTTAGGAGGGCCGAGTCTTTGGTATATCAACTATAGTTCTCGAACGCCGTGTCTACACGGGAGATGTCTCGATATCACTAGCCCGGAGGCGCCACGAACCACCTGTCTTCACCGACCGTATTAGCCTACGCTTGGAGTTTCGGCCACCCGATACGTGAGATGTGGGGCGATCGTTACTTCACTCCGAGAGAGGACTCTTTTCGCTCTACAGCTCGGCCCCGGGCCCGTGTCTCTCGCTATTCCTATGGTGATTTCCTCGATGATGAGGAAGATCCCGAGGAAGATCCCGAGGAAGTCCCCCGAGGACGACCCCGAAGAGGACCCCGAAGAGGATCCCGACACGATTCCTCCTCACTTGAGGGATTGATGTTACTCGTAGCTACTGAAGGCTACCAGTATTTTATTTTGGGGGCCCGATGTCTTGTTTGTAGTGGGCTGTAAATTCTGATACCGTGGGGATGTGTATGTAATACTTTGGGGGCAGGTATAGCTTTGCTTTTGATGTACCAGGCTTGTCACTAAATGTTTTGATAAACCTATATATATATATATGATGATGCAGATGTTAATTCCTATGCATATTTTACTTCTGTTTGATCTTTTATTCCCATTGATGTCTCGCCAACATGGTTACTAATTAAAAAAAAAAAGTATATATATATATATATAACATAACCGCCAATTAAAATACCCAACTATAATCTAGTGAATATACGCGTCTTATTAAAATGAACCGGGTCTCAACTCACCAAATTTTATTTCCGCATTGTAATCGACCATGTGGCGTTCCCTTGGAAGAGGGCGTTACATTCTTGGTATCGAGCCCCAGGTTTATGTTTCTTTGGGTCTTGTGGTTGAGTCTGTCTTGTTTGTCTTGTGTGTTCTCCGAATGGTATTCGTAAAGGAGTAGTGTTTGGTATTCTTAGTGAATGCAATTGACTTTTCTGTGTTTTCGATAATCAAATCGAGAAAGTGAGATGGCACGAAGGGAAGACATGGCAGTAGCTATTACAGCGATGCAAAGGATGGCTGAGGTCATCGCACAACAACCGAGCAAGCCGCACGACAAAGAAGAGAGTTACGCAACAACAAGAGCGAGCCGCTCAACGGTTAGAGGCTACTGCCGATGCACGATGCATTTAGCGAGTTTCGACGCCATAATCCTCCTCAATTTAAAGGAGAATTTGATCCTGGACAAAGCTAGTCTCGTGGATCAAGGAGTTGGAGAAGGTATTTCGAGGAATGAATTGCGCCGAGTGTAAGAAGGTGGATTATGCTACTTTTATGCTGGTAGGCAACGCTGAGAACTGGTGGAACGGAGTGCGGAGGATGCTAGAAGCCGCGAACCGAGATATTACTTGGGAGTTGTTCAAAGAAAAGTTATTGGACAAGTATTTTCCTGCGAGTGCAAGGCATGCGAAGGAGTCGGAATTCCTCAACCTGCGACAGGGGAATATGACTGTTAGCGAGTACGCGGTAGCCGAGATTTGAAAACTTGTCACGCGCTTTTCGACCTACTTTCGAACCAACCGACGAGGCTTGGAAGTGCCGAAGATTCACGGAAGGATTGAGGTACGAACGAGGAAAGCTGTAATCACCTTGAGGATCAATGAATTCTCACAACCGCCGGATACTTGCTGTGATGTAGAGGCTCGGAGCAATCTAGAGATATGAGGAATAGAAACTTTGGGCTGCGAGATTCCAGAGAGGCGGCAATAACAGTGCTAATCGCTTCCAGGAAGAAGCCATACTCTCGACCAACGGGAAGTCACCAACAAGCCATGGGTGGAAGTTCAAGTGGAGGTTCTAGTGGGAACCGGACTGGCCAAAACTTGGCATACCCCTCCAAATGCCGGAAGTGTGGAAAAGATCATCTGACAAGGGATTGTCCTATCAAAGGGATTATCTGTTTTCGATGTGGGAAACCTGGACACATCTACAAAGACTGCAATCAAGCGAAGGTCGAACCTTCAATGAATGTTGCGAAAGCTAAGAAACCGCAAGCTGGAGGACGAGTTTACACTATGAGCGGAGCTGAAGCCTCCGAATCCGAAGATTTGATACAGGGAGAAGGCATCATAGAAGGTAATCTTTTAACTGCATCTTGTATGACTCAGGGCAACCCATTCTTTTATATCGTATGACCGTGTGCAAAACCGAGTCTACCCGTGTCGTCCTTACCTTTTGACTTAACCGTTTCTACCCCCACGATAAACCGGTAGTTACTACCAAAGTTTGTCCGAACCGTCCATTGATTGTTGAAGGTCGATCCTTTTTGGTCGATCCGATTTGTTTACCTCTTTCCCAATTAGATATTATCCTAGGGATGGACTGGTTGTCTTCTAACCATGTTCGTTAGACTGCTCCCGTAAAGACCATAGTTTTTCCCATAAATGAGAATTCTAGATTTTTGACGGCCAACCGAGTTCAAGCTCTCTTGAAAGAAGGAGCTCATGGATACATGCTACTTGTCTTCTTTGAAAATCGAGAACGAGGTTGATGTGGACACAATTCCAGTGGTGAAATGAGTTTCCCGAAGTCTTTCCCGAGAGTGTGCCCGGTTTACCACCGGCTCGAGAGATAGAGTTTGCTATCGACTTAGTACAGGAGCTGGTCCCGTGTCTATAACACCGTACCGGATGGCACCAACAGAGTTAGCCGAGCTAAAGAAACAACTAGAAGAGCTTTTGGAAAAGCAATTTGTCAGGCCAAGTGTGTCACCATGGGGAGCACCAGTGCTGTTAGTTCGCAAGAAGGATGGCACCTCAAGGTTATGTGTGGACTATCGGCAGCTGAACAAAGTAACGATTAAGAACAAATATCCACTCCCGAGGATTGACGACTTGATGGACCAACTGAAGGGAGCGGCAGTGTTTTCCAAGATTGATCTGCGATCTGGTATCATCGATACGAGTGAAGACAGAGGATGTGCCCAAGACCGCTTTTCGCACCCGATACGGTCACTACGAGTATTTGGTGATGCCGTTTGGTGTGACGAATGCACCAGCCTATCTTCATGGACTACATAAACCGAATCTTTCGACCTTACTTGGATAAGTTCGTTGTGGTCTTCATTGATGACATTCTGGTATACTCTCAAAATCGGGAGGACCATGCTTGAACACCTCGGATAGTTCTTCGATTCTCGAAGGAGAAGGAATTGTATGCCAAACTCAAAAATGTGAGTTTTGGCCGGAAGAAGTCAAGTTTCTAGGTCACGTGATCTCAAAGAGTGGGATTGCTTTGTGGATCCATCGAAAGTGGAGGCGATACTACGATGGGAAAGGCCGAAGTCGCAACAGAGATTCGAAGCTTCGTGGGTTTAGCGGGATATTACCGGAGGTTCATTGAGGATTCTCCAAGATTGTCGGACCACTTACACAACTCACAAGGAAAAACCAAACTTTTGAGTGGACCGACAGCTGTGAGCGAAGTTTCCAAGAGTTGAAGAATCGACTGACTACCTCACCGGTGTTAGTGCTACCCGATCCGAATGAACAATTTGAAGTGTACTGTGACGCTTCATACCAAGGGCTAGGATCTGTACTTATGCAACATGGAAGAGTGGTGGCTTATGCTTCAAGGCAGTTGCGAGTGCACGAGAAGAATTATCCGACGCACGACCTGGAGCTAGCGGCTGTAGTTTTTGCTCTGAAAATATGGAGGCATTTTCTCTACGGAGCAACGTTCAACATTTTCAAGTGATCACAAGAGTCTAAGTATTTGTATGATCGAAGGAGTTGAACATGAGGCAACGGAGGTGGTTAGAATTCTCGAAGGATTACGATTTCCAACTTCGTATCATCCCGGCAAGGCAAATGTTGTGGCGTACGCTCTAAGTAGGAAGATGATCGTGTCTCCGCCCGATGATCAAGGAAAAGGATATAATAGAGCAATTCGTAGAGATGTATGGTCTTTTGTGAAGTTAGAACCTGGAAAGATTTGCATGAATATGGTTACCATCTCGAGCGAGTTGATGGACAATAAGAAAAGAGCAGAAGAAGGACAAATTCTTACAAGAAGTGAGGGAACAGATGAAGCAAGGAAATGAAACAGAGTTTGCGAGAGGGAACGGATGGAATTTTGAGATTCCATGGGAGAGTTTGTGTCCCTCTAATCAAGAACTTAGAGAATACATCATTAATCATTCTCACACAAGCCAACCGAGTATGCACCCGGCATGACAAAGATGTATCAAGACTTGAAGAAGTTGTTCGGTGGCACGGAATGAAGAGTGACGTTACTAGACGTGTATCTACTTGTCCGGTTTGTCAAAAGCTAAAGTGGAACATCGAGACCAGCAGGATTGCTTTTGCAACCGTTATCTATTCCTAATGGAAGTGGGACAGGATTGCAATGGACTTTGTAGTCGGATTACCAAGGACAAGAAAAGGTCATGATTCGATTTGGGTAATTGTGGACCGACTCACGAAATCAACACATTTTCTTCCGATCGACATCAAGTACAAGCTAGAGAGATTGACTCAGATCTATATTGGAGAGATTGTCGATCGCACGGTGTGCCTACAAGTATTGTTTCGTATAGAGATCCGAGGTTTACTTCAAATTTCCGGGAGAGTTTGCAAGAAGCATTGGGGGACAGAATTACGACTTAGTTCGCTTTATCATCCGCAGACCGACGGTCGCCGGAGAGAACAATCCAATCTTTGGAAGATTTGCTTAGAGCTTGCACCATAGAGCAACCGGGAGTTGGGATGACATTCTACCCTTGATAGAATTCACCTACAACAACAGTTATCATTCGAGCATGTGATGGCACCCTATGAAGCTCGTATGGACGACGATGTCGAACACCTATGTGTTGGTACCAAGACGGCGAGCGCCTTACTATTGGACCCGAGATTATACAACGAGACAACCGAGAAGGTTAAAATGATTCAGAAAAGATGAGGACGGCTCAGAGTCGACAAAAGAGTTATGCAGACCGAAGGAGAAAACCTCTTGAGTTTGAGGAAGGTGAGCATGTATTCCTGAAAGTCACACCTACGACTAGGGTGGGCCGGGCTTTAAAATCTAGAAAACTCACTCCTAAATTCCTTGGACCATACCAAATCATTGCTCGTGTAGGTCCTGTAGCATACCAAATATCCTTACCTCCTTTTCTTTCGAACATTCATAATGTTTTCCATGTGTCACAACTTCGGAAATACCTTCCTGACCCAAGTCATATCATAGCACCGTATACAAGATACAACTAAAAGAAAACTTAACTTATGAGACGTCTCCTATAAGAATCGAGGATAGCAGGATAAAGCAATTAAGAGGCAAGGAGATCGCATTGGTGAAAGTGATTTGGAACGAGATGACTGGATATGCAACCTGGGAGTTAGAAGACAAGATGAGAGAGCAATACCCACAGTTATTCTAAGGTATGCAAATTTCGAGGACGAAATTTCTTTTAGAAGGGGAGTGTTGTAACATCCCAAAAATTCATTATTTCGTTAAAAACGATCATTTTATAATATTTGTAATTTTTAAGAATTTTTGTGGAATTTTCTGGAGATGATGAATATTTTAATATATTCTTCGTTTTATGTGTGTCTTGAGTGGAGCCTAGGAGAATAGAATATTTTCCCGAGGCCGGTAAACCTTGGACCGTCAACGTGTCAACGGGGATCTTACTAAACCCGAGTCCCAGGCACAGGTTACTGAGGTCTACATTTTTGAGGTTTTATCTGCTAGTGTAATAAATCATCTGTCAGAGGTATTTGATCAAGGAGACAAGCTTACTATGCACTTCGTAGAGAAGCGTGCGAAGCTTCTCAAGGAAGCTTCTTTGAATCATTTTTTATTATTTCTCTCTCTCCCCATTTTTGGTGCTGCACATTTGAATTAAGGGACTTAATTCATTCTTCAATCCCCACATTTTCCTCCTCCTGTACGTAGCATTCATCTTTCTCTCTTTCCATTTCTCCTTACAGCAGCACCATCCACCCACCTTCATATTTTCATTCTCCAATACCGTCACCCTCCTAGCACCATTTCGTGTTTGGAGAAACACCATACCTGAGGGAATCATCTTCAAAGTCCTACGTTTTCTTCATCTTCTTCTTCCTCCAGGGTTGAAGCTTAAAGGTTGGAACTTTAAGGTAAAGTCCTTAGCTTTTTCCTCTTCTCTCCTCATTTTCGTAACCCACTGTCGTTTTGATGACCATGGGTATCCATTTCAACACTTGATTCGATTTTGGTGAGCTTGAATATTCAAGGATCTCTCGGGAGCCGAAAATATAATTTCGACCAAAAGGAGCACCTTTCTTTGTGCTTCTCTAAGGTAAGAGGAAGACACTCCTCCTCAACCTCTCTTAGCATTTAGGAACGTCTGTGATTTTGTAGAGGGTTTTTCTGCTTTTGTATGTTGTTTGTATGGTATATGTGTTATTTGATTGTTTGGGTTTGAATGTACATATATATATATATAACGATGTACTTGGAATGTGTAATATTGAAGGGAATGAGTTCCAATTTGCTCTCGATAGTTACGATGTTGAGCCCGAGAATGTGGAAACTTCATGTGGAAATTAGTAATAGTATGAAATCTGGCCAAACTCGTCGAATACAATAACCCGATCTTTTGGTGATATGTCAAAATCCGTCGAATGAAGATTTCGACCATTTTCGTCGAATGATAAAACCCGTCGAGTAAGGACTCATGGCCAAACTGTCGAACGTGATAATCTAATCACTTAATAAAATGTTAAAATCCGTCGAGTAAGGACCCATAGCCAAACTCTCGTCGAATTTGATATCCTAACTACTTAGTGAAATGTTAAAACCCGTCGAGTATGAACTTCGGCCAAACTCGTCGAATTTGATATCTTGGTCACTTAGTAAAATGTTAAAATCCGTCGAGTTTAGACTCGACCCTTTCCGTCGAATGTCAAACCCGTCAATTTAGATTCCCGACCAAAGAAACACTAAGTGAAAATCCGTCGAGTTTAGATCTTCGACCACTAAACACAATGTCAACATTCGTCGAGTATGAACCTCGATCTTGCCCGTCGAGATTGATCTTCCGACCAACAACCCGTCGAATAGAGTCCCTGGACACTTACAAGAAAATGCCCCAAAGTCAATAATCGTCGAATTTGAGAGACAATGCCTGTCGAGTAGATGAATTCTCCAGACCCGTCGAAATTAGAGATTTCGACCAGTGTTCGTCGGTTCGACACTTGGGAGATTTTCTCCAACGTCGACACCTATACCCGTCGACCGAGGCTTTTGTTTGACCATCCGAGGGTCCGACAAAGACAAATGATTTCTTCGTCCGACAGAACCCCCATCCGACAGCAAGTGATTTCTTCGTCCGACAAAACCCCCATCCGACAGAAAAATGTTTTCCCCATTCTTTCCTCCTCCTGTTACATTATTCTTCGTCGAATAGCAACTTCAATTATTCATAAAATGTAGTCTCTGTCGAATTCAAATGTATACCTATCACCCAACACCTAGTAATTGAAATCTGTGACTCAAATTGTGATTCCGACCGTGTAGTTTCCTGGACCTAAAACCTTGGGACTAATAGAGGAATATTGATCATAAATAAATGGGATGACTAGAAATTACTTAGGGATGCATAAACAGGGAAGAACATGAGAGTGTGAGATTTTGAGATCTTAAAATAACCTTCTAAGGGCACATGAATAAATTACCTAAGAGGACTTAAGTTAACTAAGAGAATTCCTTTAGAGACAAACCCTGTAAGTAAAGCTAAACCTAAGCAAGAATTCATAATACGTTTTGAAAAGGTATTGATCTATTTAATGACAATATTATGCTATCGTGGGTCCATGTGAGAGACCATTGACTGTATTAATTCTTACTTTGGCAAATTGTGACATATGATGGAATAGTATGTGATAATGATCATACATGATTATGCATAGAGTCTCGTATGCATTGTGATTTGTCCGTTGGACGTCGTAAGGCCTAGTTGCCTAGGAGTTGAACACACCTTAGTGCGGGTGCGAATAGACAAGTGGGGTCCCGTAGTTGGCCTTGAGGGCGTTGGGGCGCGAGTGTTTCACAAAGGGCGTGGTAGCCCCTCCGGACCGTGAGACAAACCGATGCAAATGCCCACCAACGATCCCGACCGGCCAAATTCCTATATCGAGATCTTGTGAGAATGTCTTTGTATAAAGCCTTGTTGCGCAAAATGACCGATTATTTTCTCGGAAAGCACTTGTTTTTATGGTGACGAGATACTTGGCATGTCTCCCGATCATTCTCTCCAAGTGTTTTGTGTCTAGCTCCATGGAGTAGGATCTTGGTTATTGAGGGCTCATGTGTATAGAGTCCGTGCATTATTTGCATTTATCATTATTATGGTCCGGCATTGATATATTGTTGATATACCTATGACTGCCTGGAACTGTTTGCTTGATCATAACTGCTCTTGAATGTCTATTACTATTACTGTTATTGTAAATGCTATGTGGGCGCTTTGCGCCGTTTGGTTTCTTGATGCTATAATTGGTAATGACGGAAGGATGTCTTACCTCTTTTCCTTCCCTGTCTCTCCATTTCGTTTATCTGTACATTGCGTCTCATCGAAGACAACCGTGAGGAACCTAAGCTCCCAACTTCCCCGGTTTTTGGCCTTATCTTGACCGAGCGACCACGAAAGACTATGGAGCCCCGTACGCACGCATTTTTGGGAGATGTACGTCGACTTTCTTAGAAGGGCCGCAGTCTTTGGTATATCAACTATAGTTCGAACGCCGTGTCTACACGGAGATGTCTCGATATCACTAGCCTGGGAGGCGCCACGAACCACCTGTCTTCACCGGCCGTATTAGCCTACGCTTGGAGTTTCGCTACCGATACGTGAGATGTGGGGCGATCGTTACTTCACTCCGAGAGAGACTCTTTTCGCTCTACGCCGGGCCCCGTCCCGTGTCTCTGCTATTCCTATGGTGATTTCCTCTGATGATGAGGAAGATCCTGAGGAAGATCCCGAGGAAGTCCCTGAGGATGACCCCGAAGAGGACCCTGAAGAGGATCCTGACACGATTCCTCCTCACTTGAGGGATTGATGTTACTCGTAGCTACTGAAGGCTACCAGTATTTTATTTTGGGGCCCGATGTCTTGTTTGTAGTGGGTGTAAATTCGATACCGTGGGGATGTGTATGTAATACTTTGGGGGCAGGTATAGCTTTGCTTTTGATGTACCAGGCTTGTCACTAAATGTTTTGATAAACCTATATATATATATATGATGATGCAGATGTTAATTCCTATGCATATTTTACTTCTGTTTGATCTTTTATTCCCATTGATGTCTCGCCAACATGGTTACTAATTAAAAAAAAAAAATATATATATATATAACATAACCGCCAATTAAAATACCCAACTATAATCTAGTGAATATACGCGTCTTATTAAAATGAACCGGGTCTCAACTCACCAAATTTTATTTCCGCATTGTAATCGACCATGTGGCGTTCCCTTGGAAGAGGGGCGTTACAATGGGCAATGACCACAGGGCACCCAATAAACTGGGGATACTACATTCTAGAGCATATGCTGGATGTCAAGAAAAAGAAGAACTCTGCTTTCCCCTTTGCCATGTTGGTCACCACAATCCTTGAGTACTGTCGCATTTCACTGGCTGAAGAGTCCAAGGACACCAGCTCGAAGGGACCCCAATCAATTGGGCTGCATACTCTGAAGAAGCTTCAGCTCTACAAGATGGATGATAGGTGGCATTACATTACCCATGGCACATTTGGTCATATCCATCACGATCCAGATAGTGATGATGAGGAGGCTCAGTACCCTGCCTCTGCTCCTGCTCCAGCTTCTCTTGATCTTCTGCTCCAAGAAATGCGCAACCTGAGCGCCAACGTAAACACACGCATGGATCATATTGAGCAAAAGATTGACCATCTTGAGCTGAGGATGGACTACTCAGACCAGGAGCTTGCCTCCATTCGATCCCTCCTACGTGGACCTCCTGTTCCTGAGAGTCCTGCTGCTGCTGCACCCCCCACATCCTCTGCCCCTCCGGATCCCCTATCCTTCGCTGGTCCATCTGGAGTTCCTGCTGATGATGAGGAGCTTCTGGACTCTGACGACGATCTTATGCCCAGCGATGATAACATTGATCTAGGAGACTCTGCTGCGGATCCAGAGGGTGAAGTCTTTTGTGACAGCGAGGACACTGATAGTGATCATGGCCTATTGCCTTGATATATTTTCTTGTATTGATGACCACCTTGTACTTATTTTGTTTTAACTCGATTATATAAAATTGGTATACCTTTATGGTTATATTTTGGTTTTGCCTACTTGGTTTGTGAATGTTTGGCTTTTAAAATATTGATTGGACTGATTATTAATACATGAACTTGTTTTCACCTTGAATGGTTGGCTTTTGGAATATTGATTGGACTGATCTATGTGGATTTACTGTTATGGCAACAATTTGGGAATCATGAAATATAGCTGTCATGCTGTCTATTTTTTTCTTAAATGCTTATGTCTTTTTTATAATGCCAACGGGGGAGAAAATGAGGAAAAATGAAAATGAAATTAAAGATTGCATGAGTACGGGGGAGTTATTGACCTTTTAAGTTATTAAGCTTTTCATATGCAAAATCTAACCCAATATCATGCATAAACTCCGGGGGCAGCATTGTACCTAAATGACTATTATATACAAATGCAAAAACTCTTTCTTTTTCCTATGATCAGTTTGTCATCATCAAAAAGGGGGAGAATGTGAATGCTTATGTCTCTAAGGCATGTCAAAAGGTTTTTGATGATAACAAAAGCAAAAGAGAAGATCAAGCACAAAAGGAAAAATCAAGATCAAAGAAAGAAGACAGAAGGTTTATTTAGTTATAAGACTTAGGATATTAATGTTAAATGCTCTCAAGATTTCTCAAATGGTTTTTCAATATACGATTTCAAAATAAATGGGAAATTTCAAAGATAAACATGGCTTTCAATAAAACCTGAGTTTCAACTTTAAATCTAACACTCTTAAAAGGATTTATGTTTAATCAAGTATCTTGAGGTGTTGGAAATGACTTACAAGCATTATTGGACTTGAAAAATGTGTTCAAAGGCCAATGTAATCGATTACATAATGTTTGTAATCGATTACACATCAAATAGAAGTCATGAATCGATTACATTGTAAATGTAATCGATTATAAGCAAGTCGAGGCCATGTAATCGATTACACAATATATGTAATCGATTACACAAAGCCCGAAAGGCAAAGAACACGTTCGACGAGTAATGTAATCGATTACATTGATGTTGTAATCGATTACAAACAAAGTCAGAAGCCATGTAATCGATTACACCAATAATGTAATCGATTACACAAAACCCAGAAACTCAAAAAACACGTTCGACGAGCCATGTAATCGATTACATGAATATTGTAATCGATTACACAGCAAGTCAGAAGTCATGTAATCGATTACATAAGCATTGTAATCGATTACAAGCAAAGTCAAAAGCCATGTAATCGATTACCTCAAGAATGTAATCGATTACACAGAGCCCAGAAAGTTCAGAAAACGTTGAAACAACAATGTAATCGATTACCTGAGATATGTAATCGATTACACGCATCCTGACAACGTCCAACGACTATATTAAATGCATGCCCAACTACCTCCAACGGCTCTATTAATTGAGAAACTTATAAATACCAAAGTTGGGTCCTTATTTGCAGTTGACCTTGAATCAAAAACTGATCATCATACTTCAAAACGTGAATCAATCCTTAAAATCATTTCTTGCTTTGTTTTCTGACTAAAAACGTGAAAAATCTTTGAGAGCATATTAGAGCTTCAATTTGTAAACACTTGCTCTATAGAGAGCTTCTTCTTTTTCAATCTTATACATTCTAATTAGTGAGGGTGAGGTATCCCTCAAGTATTGTAAGGGTGAGGTATCCCTTGGAAAATAGAGGCTCAAGCTTTTGGGTGAGGTATCCCATACTGTTGAGTGCTCAAGGTTGTAGTGGTTTTTTCAAGCACCCATTGAAGCTTGAAGATATAGTGGAAAATCTCAAGGTGTTGCTTGGGACTGGACGTAGATCACAAGTGGAGTGGTGATTGAACCAGGGATAAACGACTGTGTTTGTTTCTCTAAACCCTCCTCTGCTTATCTTTGTGCACTTTGTTTCATTGTTTTATTTGGATATTGTCTCCTTGGCTATTACGTTCATAAGTAAAAGTGTTTAACTCATCTATTCAATTATCTCTGATCATTCAATAGCTTCAACGAAAATTGATTGTCGAACGATTTGCGAAAGATTTGTGAACTTATTTTTAACTACTCAATTCACCCCCCCTCTTGAGTATTGAGGCCACTTGGTAACAACCCTTACACAAACCTTAGAGGGATACCTCACCCCCTTTACAAACCTTGAAGGATACCTCACCCTCAATATAGAAGAATAGAAATATAGATGAAGGGAAACTCTCACTCAGAGCAAATAATACAAATTGAAGCTCTCTAAGGATATCTTAAATTTTGGCAAAAAAGAGCACAGAAATTTGGTAAAATATGTTTCACAAAATAAAGCAAGAAATAGTTGTTTCAGATAATTGGGTTGCGTTAAAAGATGTCCTCAAAACATGTATTTATAGAGTTCCAAGAAAAAGAGCCATTGGGTAACAATTAATATCACATTAAGAGCCTTTCAAAATAACCATTGCGTGATTTTGGGCGTGTGTATTCGAATACCCCTTTGGTTATTCGAATACATCTTAAGAAACACGTTCTGGAACGTTTTCTGGGCTGTGGTATTCGAATACCACATGCTGTATTCGAATACTCCTTTAAAAAACTTGTTCAGGAATGTTTTCTGGGCTGTGGTATTCGAATACCACATGCTGTATTCGAATACTCCTTTAAAAAACTCATTCAGGAACGTTTTCTGGGCTGTGGTATTCGAATACCACATGCTATATTCGAATACACTTTTCTGATTTTGAAAACTGACTTTAAATGGTCATAACTTCTTCATTTCTTATCTGTTTAAAGCAAATGACCTGTCATTGGAAAGATCATTGAGTCTATTTTCAAATGAAATAAGTTTCAAAACAAAAATCAAAATATTTTGAAAGATATGATCAAAAGAGTGACCAAAGATCAGTTTTACAAAACTCAAACTTTGCTATTTTTCATAGATTTGAACTATTACCATAACTAGCTTTTCAAAACTTGTTTGTTGGACATTTTAACATATGAAAACCATTTGTAAAGATTTTGGAAAACATATTTGAGATATCCATAAGGCTTCTTACATAAAGACCCTAAGTCCTAAAAGCTATACCATTTAAACTTCCTTTGGACTTGATCTTTGACATGACTTTGATGTTATCAATACCTTCATGAGATAGGCATTCATATTCTCCTTGTGTTGAGCTTAATATATATTGTGAACACCCAATTTTGACTGGACTAAAAGAAAAAAAAAAATAATAAAAAAGAAACAAAAAAGAGAAAAATAAAAAAATCAAAAAGAAAAAAAAAAAAAAAAGATTCTTGTTATCTTTTTTTAACCCATCTTTTTAACCCAAATACATAAGCCCAAAATATAATAGAAAATGAAAAATAAAAAAAAAAGTAAAAAAAAATGAAAAAAAAAGAAAATAATAAAAAATAATAATAAAAAAAAAAAGATTTGTTTTTTCGTTGGGATAAAAATCATTTTTTTCTTTAGCCATGCAGCATCACCACTTCAGCGAGGGGACAAGCACTTTTGCCTCCCATTCTCTTTTTCCACAGTGCACAGTTTTTGCTCCCCATTTAGTTTCCCACTTGCACTACTGAACAAACAGATTCCCTCACTAATTGCACCTACTCCCTCACTGATTCACCCACTCCATTATCACCTGGCTGCTAGCAACTAATAAGAGAGGACCAACTTCAAGACCTTAGGGGGGATCTATCCATCGGAGGCTGATAGAAAACTTTCAAAGACCAACCTTCACCAGCACAGAAGCACACCAACCTAATCAACTCATCATCACCTTCTCTCTAAGCTTCAACGATGAGTATTCTGCACTAATACCGACGAGCTTACCCATTCCCCTTCATCTTCATTACCAATATTCATCTTCCTCTCCTTCACCTACCATCAGCCTAAAACTATCATCCACTTCCTCAGCAAGCATCCTTGGCATCCACCTTCCATCACCCAAGCATTTTCTGCCATCAACCTCCCACCTACCGTCGAATCCATCCTCTCATCCGACCGTCGGACCGCACGTGGCCATCGCCTTTCAACCGACCGTTGAACCCTAGATCCTCCAAACTTCACCCCATTCTCATCACCTTCTCACCATAAGACTACATCACAACCGACCGTCGGGCCGTAATCCTTTAAACCAAATCCATCCCCTCACTCGACCAACTTCACAAAACCCACCTTCATCCCCGAACCGACCGTCGAACCACCCCGCTTACTAGCCCACCTTCACCTCCAACTCGACCGTCGAACCATACCATTGTGACCCTCGACCAACTTCACAAAGCCCACCTTCACCTCTAACCCGACCGTCGAAATCCATCCAATCTCCATCACCATCCACCAACAACCCGTCCAAAACTCCATTACCATCAACTAAACTCCATCCCCTCATTCGACCGTCGAATCCATCAACCTTCCTCACCGACCGTCGGACTGCATAGAAGCGAGATCCTTCATTTTACCATCCACATTCATCTCCAATTCGACCGTCGAACCGTGAGCTCCACTCTTCTTACCGACAAGTCATCCAAACCTTCACACTATCAACCAAACTCCTTGCAATCGACCATCAAACCACACCGGTCACCATCCCTCACCAAGCAACCTCACCAACAACCCATCCAAACTCCATCACCATCCACCAACCTCCCACTCGACCGTCGAACCCTAAAACTTTCTCCTCACCGACCGTCGAACCTCGAAATAAGATCCACCTCACCGACCGACCCCGGATCCTTTTCAACCGACCGTCGAACCTCACCCCGGATCCTTTCCAACCGACCGTCGAACCTCACCACCAACCTCACCGACCAACCCGAGATCCTTTCCAACGATCGTCGAATTCTAGATCATTTCCAACCGACCGTCGGATCGCTTACCAAATCCTTCAACCAAATAGGGACCGTCGAGTCAATACCGGTCACTCTCCTACGAGTCACCTCTTGCACTACCAGTGTTTATTGAGCAACCTTGTACTCGGCACCGTCGGACCTCGAAAAGCGCTCCCGACCGTCGGACTTGAGAAAGCAATTCGACCAGTCGAATCGAAGAAGCCACCACCTCCCCTGCTAATTTGATCGTAAACGAGGTCCTTACTGTTGAATCCCTCAGTTTTGGGTTATCTGCTTCTTGGTTTTCTTTTACGTTGCCTTGTTCTTTTTTTGTTTCATTTATTATCAGTTTGTTGGGCTAGAATTTGGGAGTAAAAAATGATAAATAAAAAATAATTAAACATTTTTAAAAAAGGAATAAAAATGGGTTACCTGAGTTGCGACAGCTTGCTAATCCATATATTTTGTAAATATCTCGAGTTGCGACGACTTGATAATTTACATTTATTATTATATTACATTTAAATTATTATCATGTTTTTTTAGTTAAATTGCTAATTGATAAATTTTAAATAAAAAGTTTTGCGACAAATTTGATAATCAATGGGTGACGTCTCTAGCGCGACGCGAGTTTCACCCATTTAATCATTAATTTGAATAAGCGAAATCGTATTTCACGGCTTGTTGATTCAAATTTCTCAAAATTTTTTTAAAATCAACCAACCCACAATATTTTTTAAAGAACTACGTAACTTTGAGTTCCCCATTGCACCAGGGGATACGTAGGAGCAGAATTTCACTTCTGTCAAGCCAAAATTAAATTTTCATAATTTTGTGGTTTCATTTTTTTTTTAGTTACAATGTTTGCAAAAAGGGGTAAAATAAATATTTTCAAAGATTATTAAGAATTTGCACAATTGACTTAAGGTACCGTCTTAGGACGGGTGTGTTAGGGGTGCAGTGGGATTAAGTTTCCACCCTTCCCTAAGCATAACCGACTTCCGAATCCAATTTGGTTTTAAAGACCATTTTCAAAGAGAGGTTTTCCAATTTTTCCAAATTCAAATAAAATTGGTGGCGACTCCATTTTCCATTTTCATTTTCTAAAATCATTCGAGTTGCTATTTATCCCGCCGCGATTTACGGTCGCGACAGATGGCGACTCCACTGGGGAAGTTTGAGAGTCAAGCCTTTGAAGGTTGAATGTGCAAATTTCAGCAACTTTTATATGTTTGTTTTACTCCTTTTGTTTTTGCTTTAATTTTGTTTTATTTTTCTATTGTTTATTGATCACCTTAACTCGTGATTCTATTTTATCATGCAAACCTTAGGATAGAAGATTTTTGGGAATCTTGTTTTGTGTTCATGTTGTTTTGCAGGATGTAAATAGTCTCTAGGATTATGAAGGTTTGTATGCTCCCTACACACACTGCACCTACACGTTTATCACACACATTCGAGTGGGGCCCTATACCCGGGTCCGAGTGAATCTTGAGTTAGGTAGAGGTTGCGTAGTGGTAGCCATTTTGGATGTACATCCTGTTTGGTTGTCGCGAAAACCTCATCTAGAGTGTGCCTTTTTCATGAATGTCCCGCATCTAGTGGTTTACCCATTATTTGTGGTCAACATTCTGATATGAGACTTAACTCTAGAGGCCTTTAGAATAGTAGAGCCGCCCGAGGAAAGTTCTCACAAATTAGACAGCCTTATAGATCCTTAGGGTAGAACTCCTCAAATTTAAGGCAGTCCTTTAGGGCACAAAGGGAGCGTACCTTTTCGTTGTCTTTGATTTTATTTGGCATTGCATTAAAAAAAAAAAATCATACTTTGCATCTTTGCACCATGTTTCTTTGCAATACCCTAATCTTTTGTCTTTCCTGAGACAGTTTTGTTAGAGAACCGTTAGAACTCAACCAAGATTTGAAAGTGAGTATCTTTGATAAAAGAAATATGGGATCAGATCAGAAGGATGCAAGCTTGAAGAAGACTCTGCGACTCAAGGCTAATAAAGTTCACACTGAAAGCCTAGTGGTTATGGGACGAATGTTGAAGAAGACTCAACGTTTGACATTTGCAGCAAAGTATGGGAAGGTTCTGGATCTGTTAGAGGTGAATGTGCAAGTGGAAGCGATCACTGCAGTGGCCCAATACTATGATCCTCCTCTCAGATGTTTCACTTTTCAGGATTTCCAACTAGCTCCCACTCTCGAAGAATTCGAGCAAATCCTAGGTTTGTCATTGGAAGGTAAAAGGCCATACTTTTATAAAGGACACTATGCATCCATCCAAACTGTGGCGAACATTTTGAAAGTGCACGCAAGAGACCTTCAAGATGTGCAGCAGAATAGGAATGGAACCAAAGGGTTTTCAAGGGAATACCTTGAAGGACAGATGCGTCACTTAGCAAAAAGTGGAGATTGGGAGGCTTTCATGGACGTGCTAGCCCTCACCATCTACGGCACGCCTTGTTCCCTAATATTGATGATTACGTGGATTATGCAAAGAATCGATGTGTTCCTTGCACCGCAAATTCCACACGACAACCCCGTCCCACGTTCTCGCAGATGTTTACTCTACCCTAAGCTTTTGTCACGAAAGGAATGGTAAAAGAGTCCTCTGTTGCTTGCTTAGGTGTTGTATGTTTGGCTCACATTTCATGTTTTCAAGAGATCATACAAAGCGGAGTGCCCTATCGCTGACTTTAACTGTACCAATTGAAGGTTAAGAACAGCCGCGAATGGGCGGACCACTTGGCGAGATTGGAAGAAAAGCAAATAAGATGGTATCCTCGATGGAAAGATGTAGAAGCTATCATCTACCAGTGCGAAAGGTTTCCAAACGTACCCCTCATGGGTACACGAGGATGTATTAATTATAATCCAGCCTTGGCACAGCGACAACTCGGTTATCCTACGATGGGGCCACCTGCAAAAGCCCAAATAACCTCTTTTGTTCTTTACTATATAGATACGGAAAATACTGATTCGCTTCGGGAGGTCTGAAGTGCTTGGGACAAGGTCATCCGAAAAGGAAAAGAACTAGGAGTCAGAAGTTGTGCAGCCAAGGAAGATTATCGCCAATGGGTTAAGGACAGAGTTCAAGAAATCAAATTGCCATTCAGATCCCGGACCCCTATGGTTGGCGAACCTTCAAATTCTACAGTGATCGAGAATGAAGAAATGAAAGAAATGAGACCAAGGTTTGTGAAAATGGAAGAGGAAAAGAGAAAAATGGAAGCCGAATTGAGAGAGATTCGCCAGGCATGTGCGGCCTTGAAACGAGAAAATGCTGAAAAGGACCACATTATTGAAGAGGCTAATAAAAAGATGAAGGCTGAACATGATTACATGCTAAAAACCAAACAAGGTTCTGGGGCAAAGAAACAAGGAATTAGGGCTCTACATAAAGAAAGGGACAGGGACCATGGTGAAAATCAACAACCGAGGAGCACTCAAGAGTGCCAAAACAACCCGAATAATGCAATGCACCTAGTAGAAGAAATGAAGCAAATAGATGGAAGTGGCATCTAAGCGATATGAAGATATGATAAAAGATAAGAAGCTACACATGAAAGAGACAGGTTGCAAAATATGAGGTAGCATTGCAACAAGGACAGGAAAATATAAAAAAACTGATGGATCAGGTGGAACAACAGAAAGGGGACATCGATGGATGGAAAGAGGAAGTTCATTTTTGGATGAGTCGCTTTTCAAAATTGGCATGTTTGGCTAATGCGGCAATTACGGATACTCCATATCATTTGAAGAAAGCTGATCAGATGGTTAACCGTTTTGAAACACCGGCAGAAATCATTGGTTTCATTGAGTATTGTAAGAATCTTGTAGGGCAAATGAAACGAATGGCTAAGGCCTATTCAGATAAAGAATAGTTTCTTTCGCCTAGGTCATGATGTATTCATCTAAGAAGCAATATATTGTTATATCTCTTCAGTTGAATGAATGAAGTGCGCTTGTGTCGGCACTCTTTTTTCTATCCCATATTTCACTGGAGACTTAATACTTTTGAACGAGACGTTCTGGGTAATAGTCACAACAAACAATATCAAAGATACTCATTTCAAATTATTTGGCGCAAATTCACTAACGGCCCTCTAACAAATAATGAACATAATCACTGATCTTCTAAATTTTTCAGGTAAAAACTTTGAATCATTGCTCGTCCTCGGAAAACGCAGATTGCACAAACCCGGGCCTACAGAACTAGATCGCAAACTAGGCTACAAGAGATGTCGAACTCAGAAAGAAACTTAAGTCAAGAGATGGACGAAATGAGAGAAAGGATCAATACAATGGCAGAAGGACAATCAAGGGTCGAGGATTTACGAGACAGGTTAACCGAGACCCTTAGAACAACAAATGAAACATCTGTCGGCACTAGGGTAAATGCAAATACAAGCAACAAGGTGAATGAAGAGGATGATTCCATGAACAGAAATCGGGAAGGGGAGAAGAATAATGTAGAAGTGACTCGTGAATGCAAGGTGAAGATCTTCCTGAACAGGAACTCGGAAAAAGAAAAGTTAAGAGATGAGTTGATTGAAAAGATGCAAGAGCAAATTAAAGCCATGCAAGGCCCTAATCCATATGGCTCAGTGGGAATCGATGAACTGTTCCCTGAGGTTGAAGTTAATATTCCCAAGGACTTCAAAATACCAGACTTCTCAAAGTATGATGGAAGCGCCAATCCAAAGTTCCATCTGAAGACTTACCTCACCAAGATGACCATTTGGTCACAGGATCAAAAGTTCTTAACCAATTTCTTCCATGAGAGTCTGACTGGGTCGGCTTTGGAATGGTACATGCAACTTGACCATTCAAGGATTTCTTGTTGGGATGATTTGACGAGTCTATTCCTGGAGCAATATCGATTCAATATCGACACCGCACCAACCCGTGAACAACTAGGGGCAATGCACAAAAAGAAGGACGAAACTTTCAAGCAATACGCTCAAAGATGGAGAATGGTAGCGGCCCAAGTTCAACCACCATTGACTCCATCAGAAATGAGCTCGTATTTTATGGGGACCCTAGGAGTACCTTTTATTGGGCTGATGGCAGGCGCTGCGTACAGAGATTTTTCTGATCTAATTTCAGCTGGAGAAAGGATTGAGAATCTTGCAAAAGCAGGAAAATTACCTACTGGGAATACTGAGAGCAATTTTCCTAAGAAGGTGGCACCAACAAGGAGGCAAGAGCCAGAAGTCAGTTACGTGCGCCAACAAAACTCAAGTTTTCCTCGTAATCCGCAACCACACCCTTCTTATCAAGCCCCTTCACCCGCTTTTCCGACTTACCAGACTTCATACCAAGTTAACAATGTTCCCTCACCACGTCCCGTCTATACCAATCGTCCTCCCGCACCTCGAAATCCGGAAACCAAGGGTATGCTCGACCCCCGTCTAATCTACCCCTTTTCCAAAGTTGCCAATCTCCAATGCCGATTTGTTTCAACAAATGTTTGATGCACATTTGGTTGCATGCATTCCTTCTCGCCCTATGGTACCCCGTTTCCACTGGTACAATCCCAATGTAACTTGCAAGTTCCATATGGATAACCCAGACACTCAATTGAGGATTGCGAGGTATTTAAGACCATAGTGAGGAGGTTGATTTCCTGCGGAAAGCTAGATTTTGAAGAGGAGAAGGGACCTAGCATTACTAGCAACCCAATTCCAAATCATGGGAAAGGGATTGTAAACGCATTGGAAAAGGAGAATGAGGGACTTCAAAATGTAGAGAATGTCAAAACTCCTATGAAGTTAATATTCCAAGGTCTTGTCCAAGCAGGCTATTGTTCTTCAGTAGCTTTGGGTGATGTTAATACTAAAGCTCACTGTGAATACCATATAGAGAAGGGGCACGATATTGAAGGTTGTCAGGAGTTTAAGGCTCAGGTGCAAAGATTCATGGCTTTGGGGGTAATAGAGGTTACTCCAGCAAGAGGGTTTGTAAAAGAGATAGATGTTGTGGAGCGTCTAGTCCTCAAACTCCCACGTACTAGCAAAGTTCCAGATTCCCAGAAAGTTGTCATAGCAATAAAAAAGCCTACACCTTCTCCCTATAGTGATACACACGCTGTGCCTTGGAAGTACGATGTCAAGTTAAAAACACAAGGTAATATAGGACAAACTGCTTCAACCTCCGTTGCTCAGATAGCAGAGCCCGCACAAGCAGTGTCAAGCGTTGTAGGCATAGGAGGGATCACAAGAAGCGGCAGGTGCTACGGGCAAGAAGATAAGACCGGAAAGGAAAAGCAGGTTTAGTAGAAACAAAAGAAGAGCATGAAGAAGAATTCCTGAAAATCATGAAGCAAAGTGAGTATGATGTGGTAGAACAACTCGAAAGACTCACTCGGATCTCTCTATTGTCACTCATCATGAATTCGAACCTCATCGCAAAGCACCGCGCAGAGAGTGTTAAATGAAGCTTATGTGAAGCCGGATGTTACCCCGAAAGCTTAGTGAACATGGTAGACCCAGTAAGGCACATCAATGTGATCCCTTTCTCGGAGGAAGAAGTGGTACGTTCGATAGGGAATAACCCACGTGCTTTGCATATCACTTTAAAATGTCAGGGGTATGTAATCGCAAAAGTTCTGATTGATGGGGGTACGCCTTGAACGTCCTCCCAAAAACAACCTTGTCCCAGCTGGCTATGAGTGTAGAAGACCTTAAGCCTCAAGAAATGACAGTACGAGCCTTCGATGGAAGGAAAAGAGGAATTCTGGGAGAAGTGACCCTTCCACTTGAGATAGGCCCGAGCTGCTTCCAAGTGCTGTTCCAAGTAATGGATATTGAGCCTACATATACTATGCTTTTGGGAAGGCCGTGGATTCATGCTGCTGGCATTGTTCCCTCAACCCTGCACCAATGCTTGAAATACATTGAAAATGGATGTCTGGTTACCATCCGGGGAGAGGAAGAAATCTTACTAATGAAGCCTACTTCAATGCCTTATGTTGAAAACATAGAGCTGGAGGTGGAAAACTTCCTACACAGTTTCCAGTTGGTGGAATCAAAAGCAGAGAAGGATGAGTCGACTTCTAAAGATGTTCATCAAGTTGTGACTCGCATTATGACCAATAATGGTTACCAAGCCTTAAAAGGTCTAGGAATTCAGCGCAAGGAACCAAGTCTATGATTACCCTGCCGAGAACAAAAACAGATATGGTCTGGGATATGAGGCACCTTTGGAAGGCATGATGAAGCACAATTTGGTTCTCAGTGAAGGAAAAAGGGAGAATGAAGTGAAAAAGGTGATTCCTCATCTGAAGGAGACATTCCCCATCCCTGCCAAGGTTATCAATGGAACCTCCAATCGTCAAGTCCGTCTAATCATTAACAATGTAGAGGAAGACTCCGGAGAAGGCCATGTTATCCAAATTGTGACGATTTGGAACCTCTGAACAATTGGCGATCTGAGGCGTTAATGGATGTGATTGTTATAAAGTAATTGTTCGGTCATAATGTTATCTTAGACTTTTGTAATGTTGAATTTATGCTAACTCTTATCGAAGCTTTAATGTAACGAACTTGTGTGTTTTTCCAGTATGATTCTCTGCTCATGTTATCTTTCATCAAAGTTTCAATGCAATGAACTTGTGTGTTTCTCAGTTGACTCATTGCTTTAGTTCTTTTCTATCTTTGATTTACGTCTTTGCTTAGCCTTGTCCAATTACTATTTTTTTTTTCTTCTCTCTGTGTCCAATCGGGCATAAATAAATTTTCCAGGGATTTGAGTCGGGTAGAGGCATTGTCCCATGAAAGGATACCTGAAAGCTCAAGGATGGATTCCTATTCAATGATGGATATAGATAACTATGACTCAGATGAAGATAGGAACACCACTGAGGAGTTTTCCGAATTGGTAGAGAGGTCGGAAAGAGACTTCAGCCTGGATGAGGAAGAAGTAGAAGTAATCAATATGGGAACCGATGAAGCCAAGAAAGAGTTGAGGTTAGTGGATAACCCGGAACGTGAAAGCATGATCAAGTTATTCAGAGACTACATGGATGTATTTGCTTGGTCTTACCGAGATATGCCAGGGCTAGATCCGAGCATAGCTTCCCACAAGATTCCGCTATACCCCAATGTTGAGGCGAAAAGGCGTAAATTGAGGAGAATGCACCCGAAATGTCTTTAAAGATCAAAGAGGAAGTCACCAAGCAATTGGAGGCAGTGTTTTAGAAGTATCAAGGCATCCAGAATGGGTAGCAAATATCGTCCTTGCCCGAAGAAAGATGGAAAAGTCGGGTGTGTGTGGACTATAGGGATTTGAATAAAGCTAGCCCTAAAGATAATTTCCCTTGCCTCACATTGATGTCCTCGTCGATAATGCAAGCAAGAGGTCATAGATTCTCTTTTATGGATGGTTATTCTGCTACAATCAAATTCTTATGGACACGAGTGATAAAGAGAAGACCACATTTGTCACATCATGGGGAACCTTTGCTACACAAATCATGCCATTCGGATTAAAGAATGTCAGCCACCTATCGGCCGTCGTGCCATGGTTGCTTTGTTCCACGATATGATGCACAAAGAAATTGAGGTATACGTGGATGACATAGTTGCCAAGTCCCAAGAAGGGGAAAGCCATGTGGTAGTGTTACAAAAGTTGTTTGAAAGACTCAGAAAATACAAGTTGAGGCTAAACCCGGCAAAATGTGTTTTTGGTGCATCGACTGGAAAATTGCTTGGTTTTGTTGTTAGCAAGGAAGGAATCAAAGTGGACCCTGATAAAGTCAGAGCCATACAAGAGATGCCTGCTCCTAAGACTGAAAAGGAAGTAAGAGGCTTTCTCGGGAGACTGAATTACATCGCTAGGTTCATAGCCAACCTGACCAAAGACTTGTGAGCCAATCTTCAAGCTAAAGAAACAACAACCAGGGAGAATGGGATGAACAAAGGTCGGGAAGCTTTTGAGAAGATAAAAACTTACTTGCAAAGTCCTCCTATTTTGGTGCCCCTTACACCTGGTCGTCCTTAATATTATACCTCACGGTATTGCAGACATCCATGGGAGCAATGCTAGGGCAAAGCATGATGAAGCGAGAAAAAAAAACAGCCATCTACTATTTGAGCAAGAAGTTCAATGAGTGCGAGTCTCGCTACATGACAGTTGAGAAAACATGTTGTGCACTGGCATGGACATCTAGAAGGTTGAGGCAGTACATGTTGTACTATACTACCTGGCTTATCTCAAGGATGGACCCGATAAAGTATATATTCGAAAGCCCTCATGTTTCCACACGAGTCTCCAAATGGCAAGTGGTTCTTTCTGAGTTCGACATAAAGCATGTAACTCAAAAATCTATCAAAGGAAGCGTAATTGCAAATCACTTAGCTGAGAACCCACTCAATTACGAGCAACCTGAGACGTCTGATTTTCCTGATGAGGATGTTTTAGCAGTTGAGGAAGAAGAGTTAGATAAAGAGGACGTGTGGAAGATGTTTTTGATGGAGCAAATAATATGTATGGGAACGATAGGTGCGGTGGTCATCATATCACCAGTGGGAAGCAATACCCAAGTGGCCATCAAGTTAGAGTTCGATTGCACCAATAATGTAGCCGAGTATGAAGCCTCGTGCTCAAGGGCTAAATGTTGCAATAGAATTGGGAGTGAAAGAACTACAAGTATATGGAGATTCAAAGACGATAATTTATCAAGTAAACGGAGAATGGCGTACTAAGGACCCCAAGTTGATTCCATACCGAAATATTTGATGCAATTGATCGAGAAGTTTGAATGGATCACCTTTTCGCACTTGACGCGGACAAGAACCGGTTCGCGAGATGCTCTGCGGTGACTTTGGTCAGTAATGACCAATCAATATGCATGCTAATATGCAACCCATCCGAATAAGGCGAAGCCGAACCGGTCTATTGTTCTAATGTTGAGGAAGAAGAAGATGGGCAGCCCTGGTTCCATGATATCATGCAAGATATCAAGTTCAGAGAATACCCATCAGGGGCAAGTGAGACAGATAAAAAGAGCATCCGTCGGCTTTCCATGGTTTTCTTTTTGAATGGGGAAATACTATACAAAAGAAACTATGATGGCACACTCCTCAGATGCATAGGAACTAAGGAGGCTCTCACCATCTTAACAGAAGTTCATGAGGGAATATGCGGAACACATGCCAATGGTATCATGATGGCTCGTCAGATCCTGCGATATGGTTATTACTGGTCCACTATGGAAGCTGATTGCATAGAATATGTTCGAAAGTGTCATAAATGCCAAGTGTACGCTGATCGCATTAACGCACCACCTGTCCCATTGCATAATATGGTGGCACCGGCCTTTTTCAATGTGGGGGAATCGATGTTAATGGGCCAATAAACCCGAAAGCTTCTAATGGCCACGGTTTATCCTGGTAGCAATTGATTATTTCACCAAGTGGGTAGAGGTCGCTTCCTACGCCAAAGTCACTCAAAAGGTTGTCCTTAAATTTTTAAGGGTAAACATCATTTGTCGGTATGGAATTCCGAGAGGATTATTACGATAACGGCCCTAATCTCAATAGCACGTAAATCAAGAATCTATGTGAGAGATTTAGGATCAAGCATCACACCTGCTCCTTACTGACTTGGATGAATGGTGCAAGAGAAGCGCAAAATAAGAACATCAAGAAGATCGTAGCCAAAATGGTGATCAACTACAGAGAATGGCATGAGATGCTACCCTATGCTCTCCATGCTTATCGCACTAATATTCGATCTAGCACTGGGGCAACACCGTTCTCCTTGGTCTATGGTATGGAGGCAGTTTCCCCCATAGAGGTCGAAATCCCATCTTTAAGAGTGTTGATGAAAGCCGAGTTAGAAGAAGTGTAATGGGTAAAGACTCGATATGAGCAGTTAAACATGATTGAAGAAAAGCGATTAAAAGCTATCTGTCATGGGCAACTATACCAAAGAAGAATGGCAAGAGCTTTCAACAAGAAAGTGCATCCTAGGGAGTTCCAAGCAGGTGACCTGGTTTTGAAGAAAAAACTTCCCAACCAAGAGAACGTTCGAGGAAAATGGGCACCGAGTTATGAAGGGCCGTATATCGTTAAGAAGGCATTCTCTAGAGGAGCCTTAGTTTTAACAGATATGGACGGAAATGAATTGCCAAGACCGACAAATGCTGATGCAACAAAAAGTTCTATGCCTAAAAAAAAAAAAAAAAAGAAAAGAAAATAGCCCGTTAGGTTGAAAACCCGCAAGGGCAGCCTAAGCAAAAGTTAAGGCATCTAAATTAAAAAAAAAAAAGTTTGAAGTCGGCAAAGGCTCTCCTAGAGGATGTCGCCTGAAGGACTCACCCAGACAGCATAAAAGGAGACAAAAAAAAAAAAACTGGGGCAATTTTAAGTGGTGATGGAAGACAAAATTGAGGCAATTTTAAGCGGCAATTGACGGAAGAGAGCTCGTGTCACTGGTCGTTGTAATATCCATCTGAGAATTAGGACCTATCTAATGAGAAGAAAGGAATCCTAACTGGGGCAATTGTCTGTCACATTGCCTTTATATCATCCTTTTGTACTATTTGCCTTTTCGTGCTTGAAAACACTTTCCTTTCTTCTCTTTTTATTTCTTCATCTTTCTTTGTCATGTTCCTGTCCTTTATATTTGTGAAGTCACACGTGTTTATCACAAAATGCTTCGATAAGAGGGAATATGAATTCAGTATCATTGATTTAACAATTTAATGGCAATCCTCTACCTAACAAGTTAGATCAAGAATGAATCAGAAGGTTCAAACGGGGAAGAAAAGCTCCTAATGCAATCGGCAATGTTAAGAGGGAAACTATGAACCTGATGAGCAAACTTAGAAGTAAAGTAACTCCAGTGTCCGAGGATCCCAAGAAACTCGAAATAAGTTGATAAGCCCTGGTTTGTGAGAGCCTACGCCCGGGTTTGATAGATCAAAGTTTTCCGAGGAAGCAATTAGAACCATGTATGCAAGAGAAAGTTTTGGCATAATGTTTTTGATCTTCTGATATGATTTTAAGTTGCAGGAATGTACGTCGCAACATCCCTCCATGAGCTGCAAATTTGTGAAAAGTGACGTCTTCGGCTTTTGCGCCAAGCTTCACTGTAAAAAAATAGCAAAAAAAAAAAAATCCTTTCGGGCCACGCCCACTATCCTTTTAAATTCTGGGCCAAGCCCACTGTCTTTTCAAATTCCAGGCCAAGCCCACTGTCTTTTAAATTCTGGGCCAAGCCCACTGTCCTTTAAATTCTGGGCCAAGCCCATTGTCTTTTAAATTTTGGGCCAAGCCCAGCCCACTGTCTTTTAAATTCCTGCCAAGCCCATCGTTTTTTAAATTCTGGGCCAAGCCCACTGTCTTTTTAAATTCCGGGCCAAGCCCATCGTCTTTTTTAAATTAGGGCAAGCCCATCGTTTTAAATTTCGGGCCAAGCCCATCGCTTTCAAATTCTCGGGGCCAAGCCCACTGTCTCTTAAATTCCGGGCCAAGCCCACTGTCTTTTCAAATTAGGCCAAGCCCATGTCTTTTAAATTTTGGGCCAAGCCCACCATTTTTTTTAAATTCGGGCCAAGCCCATGTTTTTTATTTCGGGCCAAGCCTCATTGTCTTTTCAAATTTCGGGCCAAGCCCACCGTCACTCCTCACAGCACTTTATTGTTCTTGTTTTATTTTGCATTATCGAACAAAATTGAGTTCATGTCTTTACTGCTTTCTTACGACGATAAAATGAAAAACCACAGCTTCTTTTTTATCTAATAAGAAACAAGTAAAGAGGGCAACTCATGAACACCCAATTTTGACCTAACTAAAAGAAAAAAAAATAATAAAAAAGAAACAAAAAAGAGAAAAATAAAAAAAAATCAAAAGAAAAAAAAAGAAAAAAAAGATTCTTGTTATCTTTTTTTAACCCATCTTTTAACCCAAATACATAAGCCCAAAATATAATAGAAAATGAAAAATAAAAAAAAAGTAAAAAAAATGAAAAAAAAGAAAATAATAAAAAATAATAATAAAAAAAAAAAGATTTGATTTTTTTCGTTGGGATAAAAATCATTTTTTTCTTTAGCCATGCAAAGATCACCATCGAGGGGACAAGCACTTTTGCCTCCCATTCTCTTTTCCACAAAGGTACGCTTTTGCTCCCCATTTAGTTTCCCACTTGCACTACCGAACAAACAGATTCCCTCACTAATTGCACCTACTCCCTCACCGATTCACCCACTCCATTATCACACCGTCGCTAGCAACTAATAAGAGAGGACCAACTTCAAGACCTTGGGGGATCTATCCATCGGAGGCGATAGAAAACTTTCAAAGACCAACCTTCACCAAAGACGAACACACCAACCTAATCAACTCATCATCACCTTCTCTCTAAGCTTCAACGATGAGTATTCTGCACTAATACCGACGAGCTTACCCATTCCCCTTCATCTTCATTACCAATATTCATCTTCCTCTCCTTCACCTACCATCAGCCTAAAACTATCATCCACGGCAACAAGCTTCCTTGGCATCCACCTTCCATCACCCAAGCATTTTCTGCCATCAACCTCCCAGCTGACCGTCGAATCCATCCTCTCATCCGACCGTCGGACCGCACAGAAGCCATCAGCCTTTCAACCGACCGTTGAACCCTAGATCCTCCAAACTTCACCCCATTCTCATCACCTTCTGCCACCATAAGACCACATCACAACCGACCGTCGGCCGTAATCCTTTAAACCAAATCCATCCCCTCACTCGACCAACTTCACAAAACCCACCTTCATCCCCGAACCGACCGTCGAACCACCCCAGTTACTAGCCCACCTTCACCTCCAACTCGACCATCGAACCATACCATTGTGACCCTCGACCAACTTCACAAAGCCCACCTTCACCTCTAACCCGACCGTCGAAATCCATCCAATCTCCATCACCATCCACCAACAACCCGTCCAAAACTCCATTACCATCAACTAAACTCCATCCCCTCATTCGACCGTCGAATCCATCAACCTTCCTCACCGACCGTCGATCGATGCATAGAAGCCGGATCCTTCATTTTACCATCCACATTCATCTCCACCGACCGTCGAACCGTGAGCTCCACTCTTCTTACCGACAAGTCATCCAAACCTTCACACTATCAACCAAACTCCTTCCAATCGACCATCAAACCACACCGGTCCACCATCCTCACCAAGCAACCTCACCAACAACCCATCCAAACTCCATCACCATCCACCAACCTCCCACTCGACCGTCGAACCCTAAAACTTTCTCCTCACCGACCGTCGAACCTCGGAAATAAGATCCACCTCACCGACCGACCCCGGATCCTTTTCAACCGACCGTCGAACCTCACCCCAGATCCTTTCCAACCGACCGTCGAACCTCACCACTCAACCTCACCGACCAACCCGAGATCCTTTCCAACTGACCGTCGAATTCTAGATCATTTCCAACCGACCGTCGGATCAGTTACCAAATCCTTCAACCAGCCGACTGTCGAGCTGTCAATACCGGGTCACTCTCCTACGAGTCACCTCTTGCACTACCAGAGTGTTTATTGAGCAACCTTGTACTCGACCGTCGGACCTCAGAAAGCAGCTCCCGACCGTCGGACTTCAGAAAGCAATTCGACCGTCGAACTGAAGAAGCCAGCCACCCTCCCCTGCTAATTTGATCGTAAACGAGGTCCTTACTGTTGAATCTCTCAGTTTTGGGTTATCTGTTTCTTGGTTTTCTTTTACGTTTCCTTGTTCTTTTTTTGTTTCATTTATTATCAGTTTGTTGGGCTAGAATTTGGGAGTAAAAAATGATAAATAAAAAATAATTAAACATTTTTAAAAAAGGAATAAAAATGGGTTACCTGAGTTGCGACAGCTTGCTAACCCATATATTTTGTAAATATCTGAGTTGCGACAGCTTGATAATTTACATTTATTATTATTATTACATTTAAATTATTATCATGTTTTTTTTAGTTAAATTGCTAATTGATAAATTTTAAATAAAAAGTTTTGTGACAAATTTGATAATCAATGGGTGACGTCTCTAGCGCGACGCGAGTTTCACCCATTTAATCATTAATTTGAATAACTGAGCCGCGACGGCTTGTTGATTCAAATTTCTCAAATTTTTTTTAAAATCAACCAACCCACAATATTTTTTAAAGAACTACGTAACTTTGAGTTCCCCATTGCACTAGGGGATACGTAGGAGCAGAATTTCACTTCTGTCAAGCTAAAATTAAATTTTCATAATTTTGTGGTTTCGTTTTTTTTTTAGTTACAATGTTTGCAAAAAGGGGTAAAATAAATATTTTCAACGATTATTAAGAATTTGCATAATTGACTTAAGGTACCGTCTTAGGACGGGTGTGTTAGGGGTGCAGTGGGATTAAGTTTCCACCCTTCCCTAAGCATAACCGACTTCCGAATCCAATTTGGTTTTAAAGACCATTTTCAAAGAGAGGTTTTCCAATTTTTCCAAATTCAAATAAAATTGGTGGCGACTCCATTTTCCATTTTCATTTTCTAAAATCATTCGAGTTGCTATTTATCCCGCCGCGATTTACGGTCGCGACATATATCTTTTGCTTTCTTGTTTGCAAGCTCATTCTTGGTACTTGGACTATCCTACAAAGTATTGCTCACTTAAACAAGCATAGTTAGTCCAGAATCATAATTCAATATCTTCATATGCATGATTCATAAATGTATAACTCTAGTTAGTTTAACATGCATATAAAAATTTCATAGATACATCCAAATAAGATATTTATCAATAACTAATGGATATGCTCTATGTAGGATGCAACAGAACACATTGCGCATTTTTATTTAAGCAAGGTCAAATCCAATATTGATTCATTTATAACTCATATAAAATATTATTGGATATATTATATAATGAATGTTACATATATCTTATTGCATGATTATTAAGTGAAATATAACTAGATAAGGTACATATCATACATGATACAATATATCACATTAAGCACATCTATCAAGCATAAGCATCATTCTATTTGTCTTGTATTTGTCATCATCAAAACTTAACATATAAAACCATTTGGGGTAAACTTATTTCCACACTCACTACTTGTAATATTAAAATGGAATTTTAATATTACTGCTAACGTTATGAGAACCTGTAGGGTCACACATTCAGAACAAAGTAGATTGGAGTAAATAGAATCCAAGTTGCAGTAGGAATTCTATCGTGGGCCAAAACTCATAACCGATGAGCCCAAGGCTTCACGCCTAACCCTACTACTGCTCCTTCATTCAAGGCTTCTTAGAGAAGCTAATGAAAAACTTCTTGAAGAAGCTAATGAGAGGCTTCTTGAAGAAGTTAATGAGAGGCTTCTTAGAGAAGCTAATGAAAGGCTTCTAGGAGAAGCTAATGAAAGGCTTCTTGAAGAAGCTAATGAGAGGCTTCTTGAAGAAGCTAATGAGAGGCTTCTTAAAGAAGCTAATGAGAGGCTTCTTGGAGAAGCTAATGAGAGGCTTCTTAGAGAAGCTAATGAAAGGCTTCTTGAAGAAGCTAATGGAAGGCTTCTTGAAGAAACTAATGAGAGGCTTCTTAAAAAAGCTATTGGAGGCTTCTCTAAAAGGGCATGGATTGTAACCCTTGAAACATATATAGTGAATGAAAGTGATAGGTTTCTTTCTCTTCGCATTTAGCACTGCATTAGGAAGGCAGGACTCCTAGCGTACATTGGACGTTCGTGGGTCTGTTCGTGTGGATTACGTAGAGACATCGTCACTGTTACGATGTTAGTGGATTGCATTGATCATCTTTCTTCTAGCTTCAAGAGGTAAACTCAAAAATCACGTTTCATGGTCCTCTTTTTACATGGATCCTTGGTGAGAATTCCCTTTTTCGTTGCATTTTTTATGCCAGAATTCCCAACAGTGGCTTATTGAATAAAATTGGGATTTGTTGTGGTTTAAGGTTATTCATGGTGGATTCATGTTTATGAGCATGATAATGAATTGAATCTTTTAAGTTTGATATTTAATGATGATTAGGAACTTGGTTAGGCCCTTATTCTTCCATAATCTTCAAAGTTAGAAAAATAGGTTTTTAAGCTAAATTCTTGTTCATCAATTTATGTAAAATGGATAAAGTTGATATTTGATGATTCTATGATGTTTTAAATCATGTTTAGGATTAGTTAGTATCTAGAATTCATGAAATTGGTGGTTGGAATTAGTTTGGACAACTAATTCTGCAGAAACCATTCTGCAGAATCGGTTCTGGTATGTGGGCGCTTAAGCGCTGAGCACGAACGCTCAAGCGCCCAATGCCCAGAGAACAGAGCAAGCGCTCTGGTCCGCATGCTTGAACTCCAGCGATGGGCGCTTGAGCACCCTAAGACTAGCGAGTTTCTGCTTGATGTATGCAGTGAGCACCTGAGCACGCTATTCCAGAGCGCCTGAGCGTGCAAGGCGCTAAAGGGCCCTAGGGCTCAATGCTTAAGCGCCCAGTGTTCATTTTCCCAAGATTTTTATCTTGATTAAATAGAATTCCCTACTAGATGGGATCTTTTATACATCTTTTTTGGAGTGTGTTAAGATGCAAATGGGGATATTTCGAGAGGGAAACTATCACCTGGAAAGTATGAGAAAACTTAGACCTTTGAGCATCCAAGAGTAATGTTTAGTCCTAAGTAGGTATCTATCACCTTAGGCAACTTAGTGTTGCATTAGATATCACTCAAGAAGTGATGATGTGGTGTATTAGATGCAAATATACTAGGATGGATTAATAGTATTCACTTTAGCAAGTATGAGAAATGTATGAACTTTAGGATATCCAAGAGTAATGGATTACCTCGGGAAGTTACCTAGCCCCTTAAGCAACAAAGTGTTGCATTTGTTAATCACTCTTGAACTAGATTCTTTTGAGTGGACTTAGAGTTGTGTATTTAGTTCCTAAGTGAAGGGATGATTTATGTATTAAGTTCTCTTGGCAAGTGGGATCCTGTGCATTACTAAAAACACAATAAGATAAATTGTGATTTGTAAGTTGGTCATAATCATGAAATGTAGTAGAAATATGCAATAACTCCTTTATTATTGAAATTGACTTTAAATTCCAAGATGAGTGGGATTTACTTCCTTAAATACGAAGTTAAGTATGGGAGTTGAAGTCCTTAAGCAGTCCATGAGTTAGGAATTGCTAAGATAGGTACTTGGAGCCTTAAACACTCTAAGGTAACTTAGGCTGCTACAAGAGATGTGAGAATAAGGAAGGCCAGATACAACTAAGATAAGTATCTTATACTTGTCTAGATGTATGTATGTAGGAATGGTCTGGTAGTATTAGTCCATGTGATTTTCCTTTGATGTTGTGCACAATCATGTAGGCCAAGGGAGATAAATGGAGAGTCCGAAAGGTTCTTTGAACAAGAATTCTGCCTTGACATCTCGATAGCGCCAAGGCTAAGGAAGATAATTGAGAAGTCCATAAATGTTCCTTCGAGCTTGGATTCATGCCCTAGCTTCTCGATAGTGCTAGGATATATGTAATATGAGGATGAGCTTTCCCTTTATTTACCATAAGATAATATACTAAACTAGTTCCTAGTAAACATCTTGGTTCTTAATTGAGCTAAGTATGTATGTATGATGTTTTTGCTTGCTCTTCCAATGTATGGTGACCTATGATGTACACCATCATTTGGCCAGGCGGACGAGAGTCAGAAGTTCCTAAGGGAACAAGTCATTCCTGACCAAGAGCCAAGGGTTATAGGTAGTGTGAAGTTGTAGTTCTTCCTCCCTATCATAGCAGCTTACATGGAACAATCAGGTTCCCGGAATGAGTAGGTATTCTTGGTTTTCAAAATAAAAGTCAGCATGTATTTCAAAATAAAACCTTGCACAAGCATATTTTTAGGACATTTCTTAGGCATATTCATATTGCATATCATTAACATTGCATTTAAGACATTTCTATGGGTAATTGTCTGTTGCTGTGGATATTTACGATTGTATTGGCAATTGTTTATATCTAACAGTATGTAGGCTATCGGTTAGATGGTAGTGTGCAGCTATGGGAATAGTGGAGGAAACTTCTATGTTAGTTATTAGAAATTGTTTATACAATGTTTAATGAACCGGTATTGGAATTTCTTTTACTAAGAATGATAATTCTCACCTCAATTATGTTTCCATGTAAATCCAGTTCAAGACCCCACCAAGGGAAAAAAGGTGAAGCATGAAGAGTAGAATAGTTTTATATGCTTTCATAGATAGGACTTATGTATAAGTTTATATTTGCTCTGCATGTATCAAGAGTTATGGATTACAATAAGTCTTTTTGGCTAAGGTTGTACATATATATGTATGAGTTTATATTTTTTGCATTCTCTCAAGGCTCTCTATAATTGCTAGATTGTGATTATAGATATATGTTATTAGTTAGTTATGTAGTAAGTGATGCAACTAGTACTATTTATCTTGGTATAATCCAGATATATCCTGATATCTATATTAGGGTGTTACATTATGGTATTAGAATAGTTCATCATATTGAGCTGGGGTATGGACTGACTGTGCTTAGGTACATGTAGTAGTTAATAGACTGTTATGAATCCTTTTATCCCTTTGTGAGATATATAAATGGAATTACATGACTTGCCTTAGGTATGGATACTAATGGTTACTGTGTATACAGGAAACTATGGTAACTACCAAGCTAATCCATGAGACTAAAAGACTAGTAAAGGAGGAGATAACTAGAGCTCTTAGAGTGATGGTTGCTGTAGTGAGAGAGCAGACTACCATCAGTAAAAGATTATTAGAAAAGTTAGTCAAGGACTCACTTAGTAAGTTGAAGAACTTATGAGGGATCAGGATTTCTCAGTTCTGTAGAGTTACTACTTTGTTCTTCAAGGGAGAGTATGGCTCGGTCAGAGAGGTTAGATGGTTTCAAGAAATAGAAGAGATCTTCATGGTCATAGCTTGAACTGATGAATAGAAGGTGACCTTTGCTTCTTTTGTGTTAGTGGGAGAGACCGAAAGCTGATGAGTTGAAGTTGAGAGGTTACTCGAGATGGTAAGTGCTAAATTCACCTATGGGGTGTTTAGAGTGACCTTTTTAGGCGAGTATTATTCCCTTGAGTTACAGAAAGCAAAAGAATTGGAATTTCTGAGGCTTGAACAAGGGGATATGGATGTGGATCAGTATGTGGAGCAACTTGAAGAATGTTCTAAGTTCTCTTCTTATTTTATGACTAATCAAAATCAAGACTGGAAGTGAGTAAAATGTGGAATAGGACTTGGAGATGACATTCGAAGAGTTGTGAAACTAATGGGGATTAAGGACTTCTTCGCCCTATTCAATGAGTGTAGAGTTGTAGAAGTAGATAATCTCAGACCATAACGGAGAAAGAATTAGAAAGTTCCCTAAAGAGGAAAAAATACGATGTCGAGATAAACAAAGGTGCTTCTAGGTCTCAATTCTTACCTGGTAAAGAAAATAGTTTCAAGTGGAATGTTGGGTTGATGATAAGTATGAATAGGGTGCTTTTAAAATGAGCAGCCCTAAGGAAAAAAGTAAATCGGACTCCAAGTTAGCAAGATGTGCTATATGTGAGAAGGTACATGGAAGTTGACCGTGGTAGGTGGGCAAATCCATGTGCTATATATGTAAGGAACCAGGACATCATTGAAAGATTGTCTACAAAATCTTCCAACTTGGTAATAGGTAAGAGCGCATTGAAAAAGAAATCTTTTTAAGGATGTGTACAAGTAAAGTATAGATTTACTTTGTAAATCATGTCAGTTTTCTTTGTGAATCTAGTTAATTTACCTTTGTTGTTATGGTTTAGTTGTTTTATGGACAAATGATATTATGTTCTTGTATAGTTAGAAGTGTGAGATTGTACTTAGATTATAAGCAGTTGAACAAGGAACTATCAAGAATAAATGTCTTTGTCTAAGTATAGACAATCAGAAGGATTAGTTGAGAGAAACTTTGGATTTTCTCAAGAGATGATCTAAGATCTGGTTATCATGGAATCAAAATTAGGAAGAGAATATCTCTAGAAATTCTCTAGGATTATGAAAGAACATAGACAGTATGTTATGGTAGTTTTGGAAAACTTTTGGAGAAAAGTGGTTGCGTTCCAAGTCAGTCAAAACTCAGTTTGGGTTACAAGTGGTACAGTTTAAGGGTCAGAGAACCCTAGGAAAGTTTAAGTAGTGGTGTAATGAAAAGGGCAACCATTGTGACCATGGTAAGGGAATTTATAAGTAGACTTTCTCAGTTAGTGCTACCTTGACTAGGTTATCTATAAAAGGTGGTACTTTGTAGTGGACTCTAGATTATGAGTATAGTTTCTAAGAGTCAAAGAAGAGGTTGACTACTATGTCAGTGTTGGTAATTTTGAATCCTTGTAAGAACTTTGAGGTAGTTAGTTATACTTCGAAGATGAGACTGGGGTGTGTTCTAATACAACATAGGTAAGTAGCAAAAATATGCAATAACTCCTATATTCGTGAAATTGAGTTTGAATTGTAAGATGAGTGAGATTTACTTCCTTAAATACGAAGTTAAGTATGGGAGTTGATTTCCTTAAGCATTCCATAGGTTAGGAATTGCTAAGATAAGTATCTAGAGCCTTAAACACTCTAAGGTAACTTAGGCTATTACTAGAGATGTGATAATAAGGAAGGCTAGATACAACCAAGGTAAGTATCTTATACTTGTCTAGATGTATGTATATGGGAATGGTCAGGTAGTATTAGTCCTTTTGAGTATCCTTTGATGTTGTGCACAATCATGTAGGCCAAGGGAGATAAATAGGGAGTCCAAAAGGTTCTTTGAACAAGGATTCAGCCCTGACATCTTGGTAGCGCCAAGGCCAAGGGAGATAATTGAGAAGTCCATAAAGGTTCCTTTGAGTCTGGATTTCATGCCCTAACTTCTCGATAATTCCATGATATTGCAATATGAGGATGAGCTTTCACTATATTTACCACAGAATAATATACTAAACTAATTCCTAGTAAACATCTTGGTTCTTAATTGAGCTAAGTATGTATGTATGATGTTTTCGCTTGCTCTTCCAATGTATGGTAACCTATGATTTACACCATCGTTTGGCCAGGCAGACACGAGTCAGAAGTTCCTAAGGGAACAAGTCATTCTTGACCAAGAGCCAAGGGTTGCAAGTAGTGTGAGGTTGTAGTTTTTCCTCACTACCATAACAACTTACATGAAACATTCAGGTTCCCAGTGTAACATATCAAAAATTGCTTGTTCACAATAAATACTCATTTTATACTATTTATGATTTTTGTGAATTTTTTTGAAATTATTTGAATTATTTGATTATTTTAATATATTCTTTGATTTGCGTACACATCGAATGAAGCCAAAAAAATAAAATATTTTTTTCGAGGCCAGAAAACCTTGGACTGTGGAAACAGTGATGGGGAATCTTACTAAACCTAGGGCTGGACACAGATTATAAAGTTTTTCTTTTTTAAGATTTTATCTGACAGATAAAATTTGGGTGCGCCCTATTATCCATTGGACAATAGATACCAGCATTGTTAATGTGGAAATAAGTTTACCCTAAATGGTTCAATATTTTAAGTTTTGATGATGAAAAATACAAGACAAAAAGAATACTTTGCATATGTTCTTTGTTGCATCCTATATAGAGCATATTCATTAGTAATTGATAAATATCTTATTTGGATGTGTCTATGAAAGTCTTATATGCTTATTAAATTAACTAGGGTTATACATTTATGAATCATGCATATGAAGATATTGAATTATGAATTTGAACTAACTATGCTTATTTAAGTGAGCAATACTTTGTAGGATAGTCCAAGTACCAAGAGTGAGCATTACAACAAGAAAGCAGAAGATCTCAATTAAGCTCAACTCAAGGAGAATGTGAATGCCTATTTCATGAAGGTATTGATAACATTAAAGTCATGTCAAAAACTAAGTCCAAAGGAAGATTAAATGGTATAGCTTATAGGACTTAGGGTCTTTATGTAAGAAGCCTTATGGATATCTCAAATATATTTTTCAAATCTTTACAAATGGTTTTTACATGCTAAAATACCCAACAAACAAGTTTTGAAAAATTAGTTATGGTGGTAGTTCAAATCTATGAAAAATAGCCAAGTTTGAGTTTTGTAAAACTGACATTTGGTTACTCTTTTGATTATATCTTTCAAAATAATTTGATTTTTGTTCTAAAATTTATTTCATTTAAAAATAGACTCAAAGATCTTTCCAATGAGTAGTCATTTGCTTTAAAGGGATGAGAAATGAGTCAATTTTTGAAACCAGAGTAGTTTATTCAAATAAGGGACGTGTTATTCGGATAACACACCCCAGAAAACATTTCAAAACATGTTTTTAAAGATTTATTCGAATAACAAATGTATTATTCGAATAACACGAAGCAAAAATTGTTCCAGAGCATGCTTTGAAGATTTATTCGAATAACAATGTTGTTATTTGAATAAACACGGCCAGAAACATGCAACGACTATTTTTCTATGCTTTTAATATGATATTAAATGATACCTATTGGCTATTTTATCAAGAACACTATAAATACATGTTTTTGGGACATCTTTTAGAAACACCCAATTGTCTGAAACAATTCTTTCTTGCTTTAATTTGTGATTCATATTTTACTAAATTTATGTGCTCTTTTTTGCCAAAATTTGAGATATCCTTAGAGAGCTTCATAGAGCTTCAAATTGTATAATATACTCTTGTGAGAGTTTCTCTTTTCTATACACTCTGATTTATTATAAAGAGGGTGAGGCATCCCTCAAAGAAATTCTAAGAGTGAGGTATCCCTGTCTGTCGTGGCTTAAGCGCAAAGGGTGAGGTATCCCAAGGTGTGGTGAGTGCTCTATTATGTAAAGGTTACAAGCACCTATTCTAGTTTGAAGTGATAGTAGAAAATCTCAGGTGGTTTACTTGAGGACTGGACATAGGCCACAAGTGGTTAGTGGCTGAAACAGGATAAATTCTGTGTTTGCTCTTCTTAACTCAAACTCTTTTATTTCTTATATTTTAATTATATATGTTTGAGTTGAATTTAATATCTAATTTATTTGATTAATTTATCCTATAACTCAAGTTATTTTTGAGTAATCTACAATAGTTATACTTATTCCGCTACATGTGTTGATTGAAAATATCAAAATGTAAAATTTCTTAATGTTGTTTCAAAAATTTGTAATCACCCAATTCACTTCTCTCTTGGGTGATGGTTGTCATGACTAACAAGTGGTATCAGAGTTTCGTGCTCTGTTGAAAGCTTAACCACTTAGAGTTAAAGATCTTTGTTTATTGGCAACCTTGAAAGTTTTTTAAAATAGAAGGTTTTGAAATTGATAAATCACTATTCTTTGATGGTGTGCATTTTGTTTATTGGAAAGGTAGAATAGAGTTTTATATGCAATCTATTGATTTGGATTTGTGGGATGTTGTGGTAAATGGATTTGCTTACAAATCAAAACAAACTTGGAATAGTTATGATAAGAAATGCTTTTCCTTGAACATTAGAGTAATGCAAATGTTGAGAAATAGTTTGAATGATGATGCTTATGCTAAAATTAAAAATTGTTCTAGTACTAAATAAATTTTAGACACCCTTGATGCTCTTTATATTGCTAACAATGATTTTTTGTATAAAGTCGTATATAAAGAGCAAGAAGAGCAAAAGCCAATGAAGGAATCTTGTTATGAAAAGTATCCTCAAAATGATGTTCAATTTGAAGAGGTGGCAAAACAAAACCAAATGGTATATATGCTTGAAGCTTTGATAGGAAAGAATGAAGACGATGACTCCTATGGAGAGTCATTCATGCAAGAAATTGAGACCATGCAAGAAATTGAGACAACCTCTCACTTGACTCCAAAGAACCTTGAGGTAAATGATACTTATCTTTTTTATGATCCTTCCTATGATGAGTTATAATGTGCATATGATGAATTATATGATGACTTGTTATTTTTAGAAAAGAAAAACTTATCTTGTTTGCAAAACATTTCCTCTATTAAAAATGAAATTGAGACTTTGAAAAATGAATATACTTTTCTTAATAAGGAAATGTCTTTGAAATATGAAACTTCATCTTGTTGTGAAAAATGCATTAATTTAGAAAATCAAGTTGAGGACTTATCTTTCAAATTTCCTAAAGCTAATGATTTTAATTGCTTACATCCTATGCTTGTTAATGAAAATAAAATTAATGTTATTCCACATGGAAATTCAAGTAAAGCTTATGGCAAAAATAACATAGAATGTAATAACAAGAAAATGCTTAAGTTTTTCAAAGATGATCTTCAAAAGACCAAGCCATCATTAAATTCAATTATTTACATTTTTTGTGGTCATCTAGGACATATTTCTCATTTATGCAATTATAGAAGAAATTCTTATATGAGAAATAATATGGTATTGGTTCCTAAAAATCTTAAAGGCCCTAGTACTAACATTCAAGGACCCAAAATGAAGTGGGTACCAAAATATCCTCCTAGTATTTCAATTTTGCAGGAATTTCCTCAAAAGGATGGACAAATTGGTCAAATGAAAAAGGAATCATCAAGGAGAATGCTTCCAAAGCCAAATAGTAAAAACTTTGTTCAAAGAAGGAAGATGACTTCAAGCAAAGCTTCTCAAGCACAAAATTTAGAACTTGTAAAGTTCAAGACTTCAAAAGAGAAGTAATGGATAAGAAAAAGTATTTCATTGATTACCAAGGCCAAGGTATAAAAAACTTTTACCTCTTATGCACACTCACATGTAAAGTCAATGAACTTGAGGTATATTCCTTGTAGGCATTAGGTAAAGGATAGAATCATGTGTACTTGGTAAAAGTTAAATATTATATACAACACATGATTAAGTTCTTTCTTGTTACACCTTTTGCTCACTATTATACATATTTATTGATTATAATATATTCTATGATTATGTATGCTTTATATGCTTTAAATTGCCTATATGTCATGAAAGTAAGCATGCAATTGGTTATGTGCTTAAGGGTAATTGATTATTTAAATTTGTTGCGCTCAATTTACATATTTCAAAAAAATTGATCTTTATAAGAGCAAAATGGATTAATAGAGAAAAACTATCACACAAGGACCCAAGAAAATTTGGGTACCAAAAATTAAAAAAAAAATTGAAGTGTGTTGTAGGTGTGCTTGAAAGTCAAGAGCTGATTTTAGTATCTTGAAAGTGGTCACTGCAAGCACAAAATCGAAAATAATTCCAAGCTCTCTTCCCTGTCTTCATGAAACTTGGACTTGCAATCCTTAGATAAGTGGAAACATAAATTATGCTTTTCTAGCTTTATGTCCTGAAAATATTTCTACATATTAATATGCTAGATAAAGTATGCTCCTTGTTTGAAATGACATGTCTAATGATAATATCATTGAACTTGAGTTTTTGATCAATCATATATATAATTGAATACTTATGTTTATTGCTTTATCACTGATTTATTACTCTTGAATTATTACTGACTTGAGTGTTGGAGGTATCCAAAAAACTTGTTTTGTTGGTATCTCATCTTTGGGTATGTTTCCTTCTCTCTAATTATATCATTGTATGCACCTATTATTATTATTTTAATAATTTTATTCAAATAACCCCATAGCTATTCGAATAAACAAAGTCTGCTGCTCAAAATAAAGTGTTGTGTATCTTCGTTATTCGAATAACATTTATTTGAATAACCTGAACCCAGCAACCACAGTCTAAATGTCTCACCTCTGTGCTATTCGAATAAAATTAACTTTATTCGAATAAACTGATATATAAATCAGTTTCTCACAGCGTTTGGTGTCTGCATTATTCGAATAAAACCTAGTTTATTAAAATAAAGTATATGCATTAACTATCTCTTTGCATCTGTCTTATTCGAATAAAAGGTTACTTATTCAAATAATACTCTTTTACAAGAAGCCAAATTTCTCTTCTCTATTCAAATAACTAGTTGGTTATTCGAATAACATATAACATAAAAAGCCATTGATTTATCATGCATTTGAAAGGTACTACTGCTTTCTATGCTAAATTCTTTATAATTGGACTGAAAATGCAAATACTTAACTAAATGTAATTAGCTATTCTTTTGATGAATATATGTACTTGGCTAAATTGATCAATGAAATGAAATATCTTGTCCTTATGAGCTTATTTGTTGTTTTATTATTTTGAATGCTTAATTGCTTATGAGTTTGGCATAATGACTAACCTCTATGGATCCAAAATTAATGGATACCAAAGAAAATACTTTGAATTGTATTGTAGGGTGATAACTACCTCAAGCAAGCATTTAATGGAATAAGTTTATTCAACTTGAGGATAGCAAAGTTTAAAAGGATTCAACTTTTAAAAGGAGTGCAAATAATTTCTATTCCCTCATGAAAACTTGAAGCTTGGAAATTGGTGGAAGTTGGAGTCACCTACAAAAACTCAAAGAGTACACTTTTGGTGATATAAATCTATTATCCTTATTTATACTTTAAATTTGATATCATGTGATATTTAGAGAAGTAGAGAGTTGTGTTATTCCTTAACATGCCTAACATGATCATTGTTTGCCCAAAATGCCTATATGAGTTTTAATTATGATCATGTGTTTCTTAATAAACTTGAATCATGTCTTAAAATGCTTTTGAAAATGTAATGTGCTCTTATAAAATTCTTTTTGAAATAAGGAGAAGTTTTTAAAATATTTTTTGATTGATGGATTACGAATAAAAATCTTTTGCCTTGCTTTACTTTATGGTAATGTGCTTATATGGTCGTAGTATACATATTTTACTTTATCCATCTTGTGCTTCTTTGAGGGGGAGTCTAGCTCTTAAATTATTGTTTATATCTTTTGGTGTACTTCATTGTTTGACATAAAATATTTTATTGCTATCATAAGCTAAATGTTGATGTACCAAAATATGACAAGCTTTGCATGAATAATCATTTTTTTATTAAAAGCAAGATTGTTTCATCTCTCTATTCTTGAATCATAAGTAGAATTAAATAGTGGGAGATAGTTATGTTTTAAATAACTTGAAGGAGTTTTGTTTTTGATGATCCTACTCTTTTTGACAACATGAGTTTTATCTATAAGGGGGAGAAAATATTATATTTCCTTCCTAAGCCTTTTTGTTGATGTCAAATAAGAGGAGTGAAAATTAGAAAGAAAAATATGTTCTTGTGCTTATTGTTTAATATGTTTATATGAATATCTATTCTTGTATATTACTCAACATATTTTTCTTTGGTGATTTGTTATTGATCTGTTGATTATTCCTATATTTTAGTTGCCTTATAATTGATTCATTGAACTCCATTTGTGCTTAATTGTCACCATTTAGCTTAGTTTCTGATATCAAACCCTAATTGGAATATTACTGTGAAACTTTGCTTAAATGTGTTCATTTGCACTCATAATTGAATTATGCTTTTCAATCACTGGGCTTCTTAAGGTTCAATTAGGTTTAATTAAGTTAGTATTGACACATTTTATGATATTGAGCCTAATTGGATCATTGAGGGAATTATTGCATGACTTAGCCCTAATTTATCTCTTTGACAATGTTTAGTAAACTAGCTATAATTTGAGTTTCAAATATCTGATTGATGTGATTTTGGTCTTGTAGGAAAGCTAAGACCATTCTTTACTACTTTCATGAAGACCTCAAAGGCCCAATCATACGTTTGGATAACTCAAATTGGAGTTGAAGCAAGAACTAGGGTGCTGATCCTGACAGCTTGACCTTTGTATACTGTTCATGACATATCTCGAGCTAAAATTTCGATGGTTGATAGTTAAGATCCACATCTACAACTTTCATGTTGAACACTTTTCCAGATTCGGAGGTCTAATGGGTCATATTGAGCTTGGAAGTTAGATTACACGGCCTGCCCGTGGTTTCTACCACGGCCATGGTTCAAGGAGTCAGCATTAACAAATTTACTTCCAGAATCAACCACGGCCAGGCCATGGTGGACACAACAGCCGTGGTTGAGAGTCAACATTCACAAATTTACTTCCAGAATCAACCACGGCCGTGGTTCGCAGCGCAGACAGCAATTATTGAAACTTCTATGCGAAGTTTGTACGGGAGGCCTATATATTGGCACCTTTGGCACGTTTTTGAGAGAGTTTTGACCTAGGAGAGCAGCTACAACTTGGAGAAGGAGAGGGGAGTCTTGGATCAAAGATTGGAGTCTCGGGTTCGAGCAATCGGAGATCCATCGTCCTCAATCCTCAAAAACTCGTTTGCTTTAGTTTTACTTCTGTACTTTCTTTCTTATGTTGTTCTTTCTCAGTTTTCTTGTGATTTCCTTCTAGCTATGTGTAACTAAACCTCCATTGGTTAAGGGGGTGATGAAACCACTAGTATTAATGTTGTGAATCTTGCATATTTGATTATTTCAACACAGTTATGTTTTTATTCATATATTTTTGAATCTATTGTTGGTATGAAGATTTTTGTACTTGTTCCCACTTTCAAAGTGGTAGATCTGGGTTTATTATGCGCGGTTGCGGTAGTAGATCTAGAGGAATATATGATGTTCATGTGGGTATAATTATCTTTGTGCTATTTACCAGTTATAAAAGTGGTAGATCTGGGTTTATTATGTGTGGTTACAGTAATAGATCTAGAGAAATATATGTTCTAAGTAATTTAATCCCGGTGTGTGATTAGATCTTAGTGTGATTGGTTTTCTAAATCTTAATGCAATTGTTGGATAGTTGTAAGAGCGGTTGCTTTATGACTAATCAGTGATTAGGAGTTGATTTGAGCGGTTGCTGAATTGGCCAACACTTAAGGAAAACAGAGATTTACTCTCACAATTGCATAAAAACATAATTGAACATGTTGGAATAAAAGGATATGTGGGTTTACATCATTATATAAATCTAGTGGTGGATTCATTCTCTTAACCAATTTTCTTATATTGTTGATTTCAGTTTGTTTATTATTATTGTCTTTGAAACTGTTCATTGTTCATCAAAACTCCAAAACCCCCTATTTACTGTTTATTGTCAATCAGAGTCTAAATTGGGAATTACTTGATAGTGTTAATTGATTTGGTTCTCTGTGGATCGACCCTTACTAACTATAACTAGTTGTAAGGTTTTTATTTTTTGGTGGACCTGACAACCGATTTTTATCTGAATTTTAATCACTATATCCTCACGCATCAGAATTTTGGCACCGTTGCCGGGGAACCAATTTTTCAATGACACTATTAATTTATTTCCTATTTTTACTCTATTTTTGTATTTATTTTTTTTATTTTTGATTCTTTCTTTCTGAGTGTCTTGTAGGTGTTGATGTCCATTGATCATGGATGCTTGTGGGATTTGCTTATCACCTGGACATATCACTGATTTGTGTCCCACTTTCCTAGTAGACACAAATGAGGAGGTAGAGGCAGTATGGGGATATTCTGAACCTTCTGACAACTACAACCCATACTCCAATACATATTATCCAGAGTGGTGGGACTATCCTAACTTGAGTTATGGACAGCAACCTCAGAATCAACCTCCAGCCTATGAATTTCCAGAATTTCAGCATAGGCAAACACCTTTTCTTCCAGGACAGCAGCAAGTTCAAAATCCTTGACAACCTGAACCTTCATTGGAGGAACTAATAAGGCAATTTGCCATTGATACTATACAGTTTCAACAAGAAACAAGGGCCGCAATTAATAACATGCAAAACTCTTTGGAGCAGTTAGCCATAGAACTCAGCAATATGCAGAGCCTAAATTTTGAAGGACTTCCCTCACAACCCGAAGAGGATGTGAAGGAAGATCCTACTGCTGTCACATTGCAAAGTGGAAAGACATTGGATGAACCCACCTCTCCTCCACAAACCCCTAATGAGAAAGACCAAGAGCCTAAACAGGTAAATGACGAAGGGAAAAACTTTGAAGCCCCCAAGGTAAGTAATCCTGAACCCCTTCTTAATGTAGTGGAGGAGCAACATGATGAGTTATGTGATGAATTTCTTGATTTTATTGGTTTCAATAATTATATTCATTGCCACTTGTAACAGCCCAATATTTGCTACCCAAATATATCGTCATATAAATGAATAACCCAATATTGACCCTGCTACTACTAACATACATCAAGGTTTAACCCATATCATTCATACATAATGAGTAAATATGGAGAGCCACGATAGCAAAAGTTATATATATACATCACAGCTTCAAGGGTATACTGTTATACATAACTTGAAACAACTAAGCAAATATAAAACATTTACATATGCTCAGCTCAAAATAGCATCTATACTATGCTAGTCTTCATACATTTTCTTCTTCCCTTTAGAAGAGCTCGAACCTGGATTTACATGGCAACACAATCAATCGGGTGAGAAAACATATCTCATAGAAGTATTCCAATACCAAAGATATACACATATATGTATAATCAGATAATATCACAATTATCAAGTTGACACTTCAATCATGGAAGCAACAACACCTCATCTCAACAACACGCAATCGCCCATACAATTGCAATGCATGAAAATGTCATGATAGCAACCGCCCATACAATTACCATGTTATGCTTAATTATGACTAATGATTATGTCTATGCAATTTTCTAAGTATGGAGGTGAATAATGCATGATACCACATCCAGGACCTCTAATCCCATGGTAATGTCATGAATGCATGAAACATGAACAAAGTAATGGAAGTCCATAGTTTCATCCATAACCTTGAACAAGCACTGGAATTCCCATCCAGCAAACATCATTATCCCAGAGGAAATCCATCCCCCCCGAGTAGTGAAGTCCCATCAACTACACGGTTATCGTTAATGAACAAGGAAGTCCATCCTTAAGAATTTCACTATATTAGGAAGGTTACCATGTGCCTTACCTGATATAGAACACCCACTTTCACTGGGGCTTACACATTTCAAAAAGGCATTTCATACCATTAAGTATATCATCATGTCTAATTAATTTCTCATAATTAGCATTAAAAACCTCAATAGGTTTCACGAACATCTCAGAACCAAGCCTAGGCGTGATACAGGACAGTAACCTGACAACTTGTGGTATTTGTAACATAACTTAAGTTGTGGTTATCGGAATGACCTGGTTCTTGTCACATTTGAAAGATAAGACATAAGGCTATCTACTTATAAAATTTCAGAATTTTATTAGTTAAGATGGATTTTTGGTGAATTAATGAAAAACATCCTTTTTAGGGTGCCTAGAGCATATTTCATCAGAATTTCTATTTTGATGTTTTGAAGTTCCTAATTGCTAGGATACTTTGTTTATGCCTAGTAGAGTATGTTAAAACTCTAATAGGAGTAATTGATGAAGCGTGAATGTATTAAGTCAAGTTGACTTGAAATGCTAATTACGGGAGGTAATTAGACGTGGCTATATATATATACATATAATTTGTATTGTGATGGATCGAGGAATTGAGTTTCCCTGAGTGTGGGAACTATTTTGTGTATGCTCTTTTAAGAGTGATAAGGTACTTTTAAAAGTAGTTGATGATTTGTTTATGAAATGAAATTGGAATGCATATAAATCAATTACGAAAACTAGTTATGGGAAGTAATTAGTAATTGTATTGCATGAGATGTTCGTGAAACCTATTGAGGTTTTTAATGCTAATTATGAGAAGTTAATTAGACATGATGATATACTTAATGGTATGAAATGCCTTTTTGAAATGTGTAAGCCCCAGTGAAAGTGGGTGTTCTATATCGTAAGGCACATGGTAACGTTCCTAATATAGTGAAATTCTTAAGGATGGACTTCTTGTTCATTAACAATAACCGTGTAGTTGATGGGACTTCACTACTCGGGGGGATGGATTTCCTGTGGGATAATGATGTTTGCTGGATGGGAATTCCATGCTTGTTCAAGGTTATGGATGAAACTATGGACTTCCATTACTTTGTTCATGTTTCATGCATTCATGACATTACCATGGGATTAGAGGTCCTGGATGTGGTATCATGCATTATTCACCTCCATACTTAGAAAATTGCATAGACATAATCATTAGTCATAATTAAGCATAACATGGCAATTGTATGGGCGGTTGCTATTATGACATTTTCATGCATTGCAATTGTATGGGCGATTGCGTGTTGTTGAGATGAGGTGTTGTTGCTTCCATGATTGAAGTGTCAACTTGATAATTGTGATATTATCTGATTATACATATATGTGTATATCTTTGGTATTGGAATACTTCTACTGAGATATGTTTTCTCACCCCGATTGTGTTGCCATGTAAATCCAGGTTCGAGCTCTTCTAAAGGGAAGAAGAAAATGTATGAAGACTAGCATAGTATAGATGCTATTTTGAGCTGAGCATATGTAAATGTTTTATATTTGCTTAGTTATTTCAGGTTATGTATAACAGTATACCCTTGAAGCTGTGATGTATATATATAACTTTTGCTATCGTGGCTCTCCATATTTACTCATTATGTATGAATGATATGGGTTAAACGTTGATGTATGTTAGTAGTAGCAGGGTCAATATTGGGTTATTCATTTATATGACGATATATTTGGGTAGCAAATATTGGGCTGTTACACCACTCATGTACTGATATCATATGTGCTAGTCATGCTAAGATTTCTGCAGAGTTGAAAGTTGATGATTCTGTTTACAAAGCAGAATCTAAGACCCAAAGGGAGGTGGAATTACAGGCCATGGAAGAATTTTTAGAAAAGGAAGAAAAGCATCCGATGACAGTCACTACTGAAGTGGACTTTGTTTTTGGGCCATCATTCAGTAAAAATAATGCACATGAAGCTGATAAAGTGCACACATTACTTTTCAGTGGTAAAGCCAAGGAAAATAAGAGCCAATGAGACCCTGGTGGAAGCCCTTATGCTGCAAGCTTAATTTGTTCATCACACTTCAACCAATGGGACCCCGGTGAAAGCTATCATGTTGTCTTAACTATAGCTTGGACATCATGTTTTAACCAATGGGATCCTGGTGGAGTCTTTTCACCTACCTCACTTGATAAGGCCAATAAACACCATCTCAAGTCTTTCTATGAGCTTCCGAAAAATGTGGAAGTGAAAGTATTGACCTTTTACCATCCACATTATAAAGATCAATGAGGGTGTCACAACGTCGGGCTGAGGACAATAAACTAAGCGCTCAATGGGAGGCAACCCATTATCAAGAAAATCAGATTTGCTTTCTTTACCCCTTTTATTTTATGTTTTTATCTATTTGTTGATTGTGAGCATGCGAATCTTTGGAAAACCTTATGTTTTGGTTTAATTAAATGTGTGTTGGAATGCATGGATTGTTTGTTTGATATCTGTGTGGATTAAGTACAGTGGAAACTGTGACGCCCCTTAATTTCTAAATCCAAGGGAACATCTCACTTTCAATTACAATGCGGAAATAAAAATTTTGTGAGTTAAGACCCAGTTCATTTTAATAATATATACATTTACTCAATTGTAGTTGGGTAATTAAATTAGCAAGTATTTTTTTTTCCTTTTGCTACATTTACGTTAACGATAATCAATATCCACGGTGACAAAACATACATGGGAAATTAACATTTCATTCATATATATATATATATAATTATCAAACTGTTTAGTTACAAAGCCTGACATATCAAAAAGCAAAACTATACCTACCCCCAAAGGATTATACATACATATCCCTACGGTATCAGAATATACAGCCCACTACAGACAAAACATCAGGCCCCCAAAATAAAATACTGGTAGCCCTCAGTAGCTATAAGTAAAGTCAGTCCCTCAAGTGAGGAGGAATCGAGTTAGGGTCCTCTTCAAGATCCTCTTCGGGGTCGTCCTCAGGAACTTCTTCGGGATCTTCCTCAGGATCTTCTTCGTTAGAGGAAATCACCATAGGAATCGCAGAGTCACGGGACGGGGCCCAAGCTGTGGAATGAAAAGAGTCTTCCCGCGGAGTGAAATAACGATCACCCCACATCTCGAGTATCGGTAGCTGAAACTCCAAACGTAAACTAATACAGCAGGTGAAGACAGGCGGCTCGTGACGCCTCCAGGCTAGAGATAACGACACATCCCCCGTATAGACACAACGCTCAGAACCATAGTTGATGTACCAGTACTCTGGCCCTCCCAAGAAAGTTAGGCGCACATCTCCCAAAAATCTTTGCGTGCGTGGCTCCATATTCTTCTGCAGTCGCTCAGTCAAGATGAGGCCAAAAACTAGGGAAGTCGGGGGCTTCCGGTTCCTTGCAGTTATCTTCTATGGAACGCAGTATACGGACAAAACAGAAGTGGAGAGACAGAGAAGAGGTAAGACATCCTACCATCATTACCAATCATAGCATCGAGAAACCAAACGGTGCAAAGCGCCCACATAGCATTTATGACAGCAATAATGGTAATAAACATTCAATAGCAATTATGATCAACCAAACAGTTCCAAGCAGTCGTATACATATAGGTATATCAGAAGTACAACAGTTCCAATTATAATAACAATGTATGCCAGATGATTCATGGACTCACTATGCACATGTGCCCTCAATAACCAAAATCCTACTCCATGGAGCTAGACACAAAACAATCGGAGAGAACGATCAGGAGGTATGTCTGTATTCTTGGCTGCCCAGGCCCTCAAGTGCTAAAATTCTCAAATTATCATTTTGTACATCATGGCATTTTATAAGACATTCTACACAGATCTCGACATAGGACAGCGTCTGGGTTCAGATCGTCAGTGTGTTTGCATTGGTCTGCCCCACAGACAGAGAGCTACCAGCTGCCCATTGTGAGGTACCCGTACCCTGACGCCCCCAAGGTCAACAAGTAACCTACACTTGTCTATTCGCACCCGCACAAAGGTGTAAGTTCAACTCCTAGGCTACCGGCCTTAACCAAGTCCAACGGACAATCTCTTTCTTTTTGTTCAATGCATGACACAATCATACTTTTCATGACCAACTAGGCCCATCATGCTTCAAATGCATGTCATATCATTTATCAACAAGATCTGATCCCATTCACGGGTCTACAACAATCCAATAGTATATTTTAAGGATATCCACAATTTCCATTCCTAGTCATGATAAAAGTCAACCATTAAATTCATTATGTGCCTCAAAAGCTCACCCATACTCATGTTCTTCCCTGATTATGAATCCCTACTTAATCTCTAGTCATCCAATCATTTATGATTTATGTGCTTTTATTAATCCTAGGGTTTTGAATCTAGGAAGATACATGGCCAGAATCACCAACAACGTCACAGATTTAATTTCTAGGTATTGGGTGATAAACCATAGTTATAAATTCGACGGAGACAATGCATTTAGTGGAAAATTGAGGCTGCCATTCGACGAAAACTAACATGGCAGAAGGATGAAAGATAGGAGAACATCTTATAACAAGATTGGATAAAAACCAATTTCTGTCGGATGGAGGTTCTGTCGAACAGAGATCAAAACTGTCAAATTTTTCCAGAAGGTCAGCAGAAGTTCTATTTCGACGAATGTGGGTGTCAACGTTGGAGAAATCTCCCAAGTGTCGAACCGACAAAAAACATTGTGGTCAGAACTCTAATTCGACGGATCTTGACATTCTACTCGACGAATATTAACTTTGGGAAGCTCCTGATAAATGGACAGAAGATCTACTCGACAGGTATGTCTCTCGATGGGTATTGGCATTCTAACTCGATGAATATGTCACTCGACGGATGTGGTCATTCAAATTCGACGGATTTTGATATTGCACTAAATGACCCGGAATCAAATTCGACGGGCATGGCTAGGGGTTCATACTCGACGGATTTTAACTTTACTAAGTGATCAAGACATCAAATTCGACGGGTTTGGCTAGGGGTTCATACTCGATAGATTTTGACATTACTAAGTGGTCAAGACATCACATTTGACGGGTTTGGTCAGGGGTTCATACACGACGAATTTTGACTTTACTAAGTGATCAAGACATCACATTCGACGAGTTTGGCCAGGGGTTCATACTCGACGGATTTTGACATTACACTTAATGGTGAGAAACTCAAGTTATTACCATTTCTCACCAAGAATCCCAAAATTTTAGTCGCAAGGCGTGGCTATCCGAGAGCCAGCCCGACAGCGTTCCTTTTAGATTATACGTTCCAGTACACATAAATATATCAAAACACACAAAACAATCAACTAGCATATGTATACATCACTAGCAGCATACAAACAGAGATGAATCTCAGTACCAATCACAAACAACGTCCCTAAATGCTAAAAGAGGTTGAGGAGGAGTGTCTTCCTCTTACCTTGGAGAAGTACAAAGAAAGGTGGCTCCTTTTTGGTCAGGATTTCGTTTTCAGCTTCCAGGAAATCCTTAAACATTTAAACTTGCAAGAATCAGAATCCTAATATTGAAATGGATACCCATTGTCATCAAAATGACAGTGGGTTACGAAAAAGAGAATAGAGGGAGAAAAAGTTAAGAGCTTTACCTTAAAGCTCCAACCTTTAAGCTTCAAAGACGTAGGAGAATGAAGATGGAGGAAATGGCAGAACCTTGAAGCTGATTTCCTCAATGATGGTGGTTCTCCTAACACGAAATGGTGCTAAGATTGGGACGGTTTGAAGAACAAAATGGAGGTGTGGGTAGATGGTGTTGCTGCTGTAGAGTGAAAGAGAAGAGAGAAGATGAGTGAATAGTAGTGCGTATATGGGAGGAGAGGAAATGTGAGAAAAGAAATGAATTAGACCCCCTTAATTTCAAATGTGCTTTGCACAAATTGGGAGGAGAGAGAAATGATAAAAATAATGGTTGGAGGAAGCTTCCTTGAGAAGCTTCGCGCGCTCCTCGATAAAACACATAGTAAGCTTGTCTCTAAATTAAATACATCTGACAGATGATTAATTACACTGTGAAATTATTTTCTCAGTGAATAAAATTACATTGATGAAAATAATATTTTATTATTCATCAGATGATTTTATGATACCGCAATTTTATTTAACAGATAAAACCTTAAAAAAAATGTAAACCTCGCAAACCTGTGCCCGGCCTCGGGTTTAGTAAGATCCCCCGTTGACACGTTGATAGTTCAAAGTTTACCAGCCTCAGGGAAAATATTCTAGTTTCTCTGGCTCCGCTCAATGTACACGTAAAACGAAAAATATATTAAAATATTCATTATTTTCAGAAAAATTCACAAAAATTCCTAAAAATCATAAATATTATAAAATGATCATTATAATGAAATAAAGAATTTTTGAAATATTACAGAAACCAAGCAAAACTATAGCAATTAGTTCATTTGTAAATTGTTGTTTTGTTCTTCTAAATGCTAAATCATGTTCTTTGGGAATGATTTTCTTCAATTGAAAGTTAAATTGCATTTCATAATGAATGGACTGAGTAAAGAGTCGATCTCTTAAGACGCATTCTTATGAATTGGTGCCTTATGAACTTCGTAGATTTTTGACATTCCCTTAAGAATAATGAATAAATGTACCCCATTAGTTTCCATTATATTTTCATTCTCTTGTATTTTTTACATTTGGGATTTGATTTGCACTATTGATTTGCTGGTTTCAGTCATAGTTGTTTTGTTTTTGCTTTCGGTTGTGATATAGCTATTTTTGCTTGTTTTCCTTTTCTGGATGTGTGTAGCATTTCTTTTATTTTTCTTTTCTGGATGTGTGTAGCATTCTCTTTGTCGTTATTTTCCCTTTTCTGGATGTGTGTAGCATTGAGGACAATGCTTGTTTTAAGTGTGGGGGTGTGGATACTTTGATGCTCTATTGTGAATACTGTTGATTTCTGAATTGTTCTCCTGGGATTTGAATGACTGATTGAACTTTCTTGGGGTGAGTGTATTTTATCTTGATGGTGTTGTTCTTCTTGTGATACTTCTCCATTGGGCTTTTAAAGTTTCCGATAAGCTTTCAAGTGATGTGATTAGTGAGCAATTGACCCAAAAAAAGAAAACTTTGAGCATGATTGAATGAACTTTCTGGTTAGTGATCTTGTCGGGTGAAATTCTAAAAAATTAAAGGGTTTAATTGAAAATGATGAATCGAAACCTAGTGAGTTTTAGGCTTTGTTGTAAATGGCTAACTTTAGGCCATTTTGGATCCTTGATTGTGTGATTTCACTCATGATTATTGTGCTTTTCAGAACTTGTCTTGGTTCTCTTTTAAGCTGCTAATGACCACTGCATGCATTTGAAATGATAAAGGCAATTTTCTTTTAAATAACTACTAGCCAAATAGCCATCTTTGCATTTTATCCATTGATTAACCCATTTGAGCCTAATTGACTTCATTTCCTTCTATCTAAGCTCAATTTAAACCTAAAAGTGAAAAACCATTTTACTACCCTACCTTAGGGAGTAGAAGAGCTTTATGATTATGATGGAAATTGGTTCTTGAATAAGTGTGGGGGTATTTGAATTAATGATGTATTTACCTAGCTATGTTTGTATATAAAAGTCTCATGCTGGCAAAATATCATTGTGAATAGGATGTAAGGTGTGTATATATATATGTAATTAAAGTAAAAAAAAAAAGAGAAAAAAAAGTCAAAAAAAGGAAAAGGTACATAATAGGAATTTGAATTTGAAGATTATTGGGAAATTCTGTGTAATGATTGAATATCTCTCCATTTTGCTCTTCTAGTTCCTATGGTCTAACTTTGTCTATCTTTGATGTATCCTATCTTAACCATGACCCCATTACAACCTGAATAAAGTCCTTTTGATCTCTGTTTGCATGTGATCTAAGTAGTGGAGAAGTAGAGGCTTGACAAGCCTATGGTAAAGCATATTCTCATGAGTTGGTTGAGTGAAAACACAAGCCTGAAACACTTGAGTGAGAGAGCATTTCAGTGAGGATTTATCATGTTGATTGAACCCTGAAATTTAATTGATTTTGCTTGTCAACTTGGATTGCTAAGAAAGGGAAATTTTGAATTGTTTAAATGCTTTGAAAACTAAATGCACAAAGGTCTTTGCTCATTACTCTGCATTTGTTTAGCTTGTTGTGAAACTGTGTTGAACTGTATATTTTTGCCCAGGAGTGCAAAAGGATAAGTGTGGGGGTAATTGATCTGTTGATTATTCCTATATTTTAGTTGCCTTATAATTGATTCATTGAACTCCATTTGTGCTTAATTGTCACCATTTAGCTTAGTTTCTGATATCAAGCCCTAATTGGAACATTACTATGAAACTTTACTTAAATGTGTTTATTTGCACTCATAATTGAATTATGCTTTTCAGTCACTGGGCTTCTTAAGGTTCAATTAGGTTTAATTAAGTTAGTATTAACACATTTTATGATATTGAGCCTAATTGGATCATTGAGGGAATTATTGCATGACTTAGCCCTAATTTATCTCTTTGACAATGTTCAGTAAACTAGCTATAATTTGAGTTTCAAATATCTGATTGATGTGATTTTGGTCTTGTAGGAAAGCTAAGATAATTCTCTACTACTTTCATGAAGACCTCAAAGGCCCAATCACACGTTTGGATAACTCAAATTGGAGTTGAAGCAAGAAATAGGGTGTTGATCCTGACAGCTTGTCCTTTGCATACTGTTCATGACATATCTCAAGCTAGAAGTTATCAAATGAGCTGAAATTTTTATGGTTGATAGTTAAGATCTACATCTACAAATTTCATGTTAAACACTTTTTCAGATTCGAAGGTCTAATGGGTCATATTGAGCTTGGAAGTTAGATTACACGGCCTGCCCGTGGTTTCTACCACGGCCATGGTTCGAGGGAGTCAGCATTAACAAATTTACTTCCAGAATCAACCACGGCTAGGCCGTGGTGGCCACCACAGCCGTGGTTGAGAGTCAACATTCACAAATTTACTTCCAGAATTAACCACGGCTGTGGTTCGAAATGCAGACAACAATTATTGAAACTTCTATGCGAAGTTTGTACAGGAGGCCTATATATTGGCACCCTTGGCACATTTTTGAGAGAGTTCTGACCTAGGAGAGTAGCTACAACTCCTTGGAGAAGGAGAGGGGAATCTTGGATCAAAGATTGGAGTCTCGGGTTCGAGCAATCGGAGATCCATCGTCCTCAATCCTCAGAAACTCGTTTGCTTTCATTTTTCTTCTTCACTTTCTTTCTTATGTTGTTCTTTCTCAGTTTTCTTGTGATTTCCTTCTAGCTATGTGTAACTAAACCTCCCTTGGTTAAGGGGGTGATGAAACCACTAGTATTAATGTTGTGAATCTTGTATATTTGATTATTTCAACACAGTTATGTTTTTATTCATATATTTCTGAATCTATTGTTGGTATGAAGATTTTTGTACTTGTTCCCACTTTCAAAGTGGTAGATCTGGGTTTATTATGCGCGGTTACGGTAGTAGATCTAGAGGAATATATGATGTTCATGTGGGTATAATTATCTTTGTGCTATTTACCAGTTATAAAAGTGGTAGATCTGGGTTTATTATGCGCGGTTACGATAATAGATATAGAGAAATATATGTTCTAAGTAATTTAATCCCGGTGTGTGATTAGATCTTAGTGTGATTGGTTTTCTAAATCTTAATGCAATTGTTGGATAGTTGTAAGAGCGGTTGCTTTATGACTAATCAGTGATTAGGAGTTGATTTGAGCAGTTACTGAATTGGCCAACACTTAAGGAAAACAGAGATTTACTCTCACAATTGCATAAAAACATAATTGAACATGTTAGAATAAAAGGATATGTGGGTTTACATCATCATATAAATCTAGTGGTGGATTCATTCTCTTAACCAATTTTCTTATATTGTTGATTTCAATTTGTTTATTGTTATTGTCTTTGAAACTATTCATTATTCATCAAAACTCCAAAACCCCCTATTTACTGTTTATTGTCAATCAGAGTCTAAATTGGGAATTACTTGATAGTGTTAATTGAATTGGTTCTCTGTGGATCGACCCTTACTAACTACAACTAGTTATAAGGTTTTTATTTTCTGGTGGACCTGATAATCGATTTTTATCTAAATTTTAATCACTATATCCTCATGCATCAGTTATCATCAAAAAGGGGGACATTGTGAAAATAAGTTTGCCTCAAATGGTTTAATATGTTAAGTTTTGATGATGACAAATACAAGATAAAAAGAACATTTTGCATATGTTCTTTGTTGCATCCTATATAGAGCATATCCATTAGTAATTGATAAATATCTTATTTGGATGTGTCTACGAAAGTCTTATATGCTTGTTAAACTAACTAGAGTTATACATTTATGAATTATGCATATGAAGATATTGAATTATGAATTTGGACTAACTATGCTTGTTTAAGTGAGCAATACTTTGTAGGATAGTCCAAGTACCAAGAGTTAGCATTACAACAAGAAAGCAAAAGATTTTAATTAAGCTCAACTCAAGGAGAATGTGAATGCCTATTTCATGAAGGTATTGATAACATCAAAGTCATGTCAAAAACTAAGTCCAAAGGAAGATTAAATGATATAGCTTATAGGAGTTAGGGTCTTTATGTAAGAAGCCTTATGGATATCTCAAATACGTTTTTCAAATCTTTACAAATGGTTTTTACATGCTAAAATACCCAACAAATAAGTTTTGAAAAGCTAGTTATGGTGGTAATTCAAATCTATGAAAAATAGCCAAGTTTGAGTTTTGTAAAACTAACCTTTAGTTACTCTTTTGATCATATCTTTCAAATTACTTTGAGCTTTGTTCTAAAAATTATGTCATTTGAAAATAGACTCAAAGATCTTTCCAATGAGTGGTCATTTGCTTTTAACGAATGAGAAATGAAGAAGTTATGACCATTTAAAGTCAGTTTCTGAAACCAAAGTGGTTTATTCGAATAAAGGATGTGTTATTCAAATAAAATACCCTAAAAAACATTCCAGAACGTGTTTTTAAAGATTTATTCGAATAAAAAATGTATTATTTGAATAACACTACCCAGAAAATGTTCCAGAACATGTTTTTTGATGATTTATTTGAATAACAATGTTGTTATTCGAATAAACACGACCAGAAACACGCAACGACTATTTTTCTATGCTTTTAATATGATATTAAATGATACCCAATGACTATTTTCTCAAGAACACTATAAATACATATTTTGGGACATCTTTTAGAAACACTCAATTGTCTGAAACAATTCTTTCTTGTATTAATTTGTGATTCATATTTTACTAAATTTTTGTGCTCTTTTTCGCCAAAATTTGAGATATCCTTAGAGAGGTTCATAGAGCTTTAAATTGTATAATCTAATCTTGTGAGAGTTTCACTTTTCTATACACTTTGATTTGTTGTAAGGAGGGTGAGGCATCCCTCAAAGAAATTATAAGGGTGAGGTATCCCTGTCTGTCGAGGCTCAAGCGCAAAGGATGAGGTATATATGTTTGCTCCTTTCTCCTAGGTGTACGCAGTTTTTGGGGAGGAAAAAGATGACAAGATGTCATCTTTTCATAAGCCATCACCTTTCACATCTTCACCAAAAGTCATCATCTTTTCTTTTTCCAAAACTTTCTATCACTTTCTCTCTCTAACCTAAAGCTTCTATCTCATTCTCTCTCATCATTTTCTCTCTTCCATTTTCACTCAAATTCATGACAATCACATCCCATTTTCATCTTCCATTTTCTCTCCTTCACCTCACGACTACCACCCTTCATCTTCCTCTTCCATTTTATTTTCTACATTCAATCACATTTCTAGGATCTACACACTTTATAGATGATTTTCCATGTTATGATCATCATCAAGTTCTCTCATCTTCATCATTTTCTTTCAAACCCTAACCTGAAGATCTTAGGGTGAGATTCTTGATTTCTATTTTTCTTCTCTCATTTTCCTCTACACCTCACGACCAAGCCATTTTTGGGGGACCATCCTACATTTAATTCATCACTTGTTCATCCTTTCATCTAAGCAACCAAAAACTAAACACAAAACTCTCATTTTTTCCATTGAAGCCCACGACCAATATAACCCCCCGAAAATTATTTGTTTCATCATAAATAATTATTTTATAATATTTATGATTTTTGAAATTTTTTTCAGATTTTTAGGGAAATGTCAAATATTTTAATATATTCCTCGTTTTATGTGCATACTAGGCAGAGTCAGTGTAACACCCCAGAAATTATTTGTTTTGTGATGGATAGACACTTTCTAATATTTGTGATTTTTGAGAATTTTTGTGAAATTTTCTGAAAATATCTAATATTTTAATATATTCTTCATTTTACGTGCGCGCTGAGCGAAGTTAAGAAAACGAAATGTTTTCCCTGAGGTTGGTAAACTTTGAACTGTGAAAACATCGATGGGAAATTTTACTAAAGCCAAGCCCGGGCACAATTTACAAGGTTTACGTTTTACAAGATTTTACCTGATAAATAAAATTATAAAATATTTAATTATCTGAGAAATAATAAAATATTATTTCTGCTAACTGTAAAATTTGTCTACTGAGTAATAACTTTAGTAGATTATTTTTATTTAGTTATTTTTATGACATCATCTAAGTGACCTCACACTTCACTTTATTGAGAAGCGTGTGAAGCTTCGAGGGAAACTTCTACGAAGTTTCCTATCAACCACTCTATTCTCTCTCCTCTCTTTTGTGTTGCACGACTAGGGGAAGGAAAAACAAAGGATTGCATTACTTTATTTTACATCCCTTATTCATATTTCATTTCTCTCATTTTCTCCTCCCTCATGCACAGCTCTCTCTCTTTCTCTCTTCTCCCACACGGCTGCACACACTATTGTTGAGCCTTCAAGCTTTCTTACTCAAGCCACCATAGACCATTGTTTCCTCTCATCATTTCCAAGCTTTCTTCTTTGTAGGACTCCTCTTGACTCTTCCATTTTCGCCATTCACAACCCAGCTCCAAAGCTTGAAGCTTTGAGGTAAAGCTCTCAACTTTCTTCTCTTTTTCTCCTCATTTTCGTGGTCCTTGGTCACCATTGTGACCAAGGACTCCTCTTTTCAAGATTTAGTGGTTTGATTTGGGAATTTGATCATCTTAGGTTCTTCTTGTGGGTGGTGGACGAAAAGCTTGAAAGGAGCTCACTTTCCTTCTTGACTCTTAAGGTAAGAGGAAGATTATTCTCTTCAACCCATTTTGGTAGTGAGAAACTCTTTGTTGTATTGATGGGGTGAAACCCAATTGTGGGATACCCATTTGTTTGAGTGATTTTGGTTGTGTATTGATTGCTTAAATGGTAGGATTTAGATGTATGATAGTGGATCTTTGATTGTATGAAGGATGGTTTGATTTTAAGTGATTTTCTGCATTTACAGAGGAGTACACGGCCTAGGCCGTGTGATCGGGCAAGGCCGTGTAATCCTGGGCGTGTTCTGTAGAAATTCCAGAGGTGTACATGACCTAGGCCGTGCATTGTGGCACAACCGTGTATTTTAGCACGGCCGTGAAATCATGGCCATGCATTCTTCCTCAGGCCGTGTAACTTGAATAGTGCAAGATTTTAGGCTTTTCTAGCCCCTTAGAGGCTCCCGATCTCCTTGGGCACTCATTATGAGGCTTTAGTACTAAGATAAACTTATTAAACATAATTAATTGAATGATTAGAAGTTGATTAGGGATTCATAAAATGGAACGAACCAAGGATGAAAGTTTGCCTTATAGTTTAGAATAATTTTGGAATAAAGAAAGAACACGAGTATGGGTGAGGTTATGAGAAACATAATGAACTTAAGGTTTAACTTTTATCATAACTATGAATGGGGTTGTGTTCACCCTTAAGGTTTGTTATTGGCTTGATATGGATCCATGAATGGGATCAAACCTTGTTGATAAATGATATGACATGTAATTCTAGACGTGATATGATATGATTGCGATTTCATATATGAATATACATATATGCATTGAATCCACATGCATTTGAAGCTTGATTGGTATGGTTTGTCATGATAAGTATGATTGAAACATGCATTGAAAAGTCCATTGGACTATTGTTAAGGCCAAGTTGCCTAGGAGTTGAATCACACCTTTGTGCGGGTGCGAATAGACAAGTGTAGGTCATTTGTTGACCTTGGGGGCGTCAGGGTGCGGGTACCTCACAATGGACAGTTGGTAGCTCTTCTGTCTGTGAGGCAAACCGATGCAAAGGCACCGATAATCCGGACCAAGACATTGTCCTATATCGAGATTTGTGTAGAATGTCTTATACAATGCCATGATGTGCACTTTGATAAATTGAGAATTTTAGCACTTGAAGGCCTCGACAGCTGCGATACAGACATATCTCCTGATTATTCTCTCCGAATGTTTATGTCTAACTCGATGGAGTAGAATTTTTGGTACCATGTGCATGTGCATAGTGGGTTGCCATATCATCTGACATTTACTTGTTCATATGAAAATTTAATCTATTGTCTTACTAATATTATAACTGCTTGTAAATGTTAAGTTGTTTATTATCTGTTTTTAATGTTGGTTACCATTTTTGAATTGTTATGTGGGTATTATGTGCCGTTTTGTTTCTTTACTGCCATAGTAGGTAATGAATATAGAATGTCTTACCTCTTTTCTATATTTTCTGCTATTCTGTCTATATTTTTGTGTCCATCGAAGACGTTGGCGAAGGGGGTGAAATTCACGAGTTCCTTGGTTTTTGGCCCGACTTTAACTAGCACCTGATTTTGGACCATGGCGGTACGTCCACGAGGATTTTTGGGTTATGTGCGTTTGGCCTTCCTCGGAGGTCCAGACTGCTGGCACATTAACTTCAGTTCAGATCGTTGTGTCTACATGGAGGACGTGACAGTATCGCTGGCTTGGGGGCGTTATGATCCGCCTATCCACACCTGCAGCGTCAGATTACATTTAGAGTTTTACATACCCATTAGGGACATATGGGGTGATCGTTATTACACCCCACAGGAGGATTCATTCATTTCCACTGCCCGAGCCCCGACCCGTAATTCGGTGGCTCCGATGAGGGTTTCTTTCGATGAGGAAGACCCTAAGGAGGATCCTAACATGGTTCCTTCCTTCTTTTCTTAGGGGCTGATACTGTCGATAGCCACTAATGGCTATCTGTGTTCTTTTGGGGGCCTTGATATTCTTTTAGGGGTCTATATATCATTTTTGCGGGCTTGTAAAGCTTAGGCTTCTTTTTGATAAGCCTTGATGTAATTAATGACTCACAGTCTGTATTTATATATAATATATATATATATATATATATATATATATATATATTGGATAGATACATATATATGATGTATATATATATATCTATACATATATATATATATGATGTATCTTTTGGATAGATATGTGGATTAGTCTTTATGTTTTTCCACTTACAATTAAACAAAAAATATATACATACTTGTGAATCTCTTATAAGTGTTAGTACATTTGAATACTTCATTGATGAACAAGTTATCAAGTACAAATATATATACATAATATAAAGAAGAAAAAAAATATTCACCATTTTATTTATATAACTATAATCAAATAGGTTTAATTATGATTTAATGAACTGGGTCTTAATTTATGTTTTCATTTTTCGCATTGTATTTAATGATGTGACTTTCCCTCCCAAAAAGGGGCGTTACAGCTAACACCAAAACCCATCACCCAAATCTTCAATAATTCAAGAAAATCTTAGATCTTGAATCTATACATCATTCTAAGACACTTTTGTGTGGAAATCAATCTCTAGTTCATCCATCTTCAAGCATTTCTTTAAGCTTTGCTTCAAATACTAAGTTTATGAGTCTTAAGGTAAAGTTCAAGAATCTTATTTCTTACTTCATTTTAAAGAATGTAAAGTTATACTTTGATCTATGGTAACCTTATTCAAGCCCTAGGTACTACTTCTTGTGTGTTTGCTATGATTCTAAGAACCTCTTGGTAGAAAACGTTTACTACACAAGGACTTACAAGGAGCTAGAAGGCTACACCTAAGGTAAGAGGGAGATTAACCTCATCGACCATACTATGGTGGTGAGGAACGAATGGTTTGTTGGTGTATGTCCTAGAGGCCGATACTTTTTCTGTATTTACATACATTCTATTATGCTTATTTTAATATATAAGGCATTTCATTTATTGTGTTCTTTTTTATAAACATAATAAAATCCTTAGAATAGTAAGTTTGATGCCATAGGACATTCAGTGGATGACTTGATCGTGAGATCCCTTTTGGTTACAACACTATTCTTAAATGTCCTTAGTCAAGTATTATTGTTAACTAGGACAACAATAATGCATTGAGACTAGTATATGCATAGACTGATGACCACATCTCATGGGTCATGGATATGAGATATCAAGTCTTTACATGGGTACATATTAGAGTAATGATATACTGGACTGACCCACTATGAGAACGCTACATGGATCGTTACGTGAGTGTCATAAGCGATTCTCATAGTGACAATGGTGTTTGTGGTCTTTTGACCTGAAATCACTACGATTCCTACATGAGGAGTTATGTGTTTTAATGCCATCAAATGTCATCTGTAACAAGGTGATTATAAAGTTGGTTATTGGACATACCGCGAATCATGCAAAGGGATGTGAGTGACCTAGATGAGATTTGTCACTCCTACATAACAGGAGCGATATCTTTGGGCCCACTGATTGAGTGAGACTATGAAATGCATGGCCATGCTCAAATGAATCAATATGAGATATTGATTTCATTTGTTGTTACAAGGTCTAATCGAGTATCAGGAAACAAATGATTGGACTATACAACGGTGATGCATTCCATGCCATGTGTTCAATTTAGATATCTTGACAAATGGACTAAACAACACGAAAACATTGGTCACGGAAAGGTTATATCAAATCACTGACATTCTTATTACTTGGGTAGTAGCGATGTGTTGCTAGATACCGCTCACTGTTTGTAATATTAAAATGAGATTTTAATATTACTTCCAACGTAATAAGAACTTGTAAGGTCACACATATAGAGCAGACTAAAATTGGAGAAATGGATCCAAGTTGGACTCGGATTCAAATATGGGCCAGACTCATAACAAATGAGTCTAAGGTTGCACGGCTTACCTTGCTGCTGCTCACACTCACTTAAGGCAGTCACTATTATAAATAGTACTGCTAAGGGGCTGCTAAGACATACAACTACAGAACCCTAGCTGCACCTACAGAAAAGTGAGTGAGAGAGTGACATGTTTCTTCTCTTTTTTTCTCAGCTAGCACTGTGTGAGAGACGTGAGGCTCCTCTTTGTAGACGTTGGACGTTCATGAGTCTGTTCATGTGGATACCGCAGAGACATCATTTTTATTACGGTGTTGGTGATTCACGTCCTTCCTTTTGATCACGCTTCAAGAGGTAAATAATTTAAAAAAATTTCAGATTATGGCTTTTTCGTATGGAACCTCGGTGGGAATCCTTATTTTTCCACTGCTTGATGTAACCATAATTCCCAACAGTGGTATCAGAGTGCCTTACGAAACCATGATTCAATTTTTTGTTTTCGTTTGCATGAGATAACATGTTTTCTGTTCTTGTTTTGGACAAAAGATATAATCTTTAATATGTTATTTCAGAAAACTGTATGAAACCCTTTGCGAAAACATATTCTGTTTCTTATGTTGTATGCAAAACCGTGATCTTGTTTTCAAAAACCCATGAAGATGTTCATATGTTTTGTGAAAACTGTTTTGTTTTAAGATGTATGTTTTTGCGAAGCTTTCTGGTATATATGTGATACGTACAACGTTATGGAATCCTTATTCTCAGTACGCGGCGTAAGGGTTTGGGAAACCTTGTTCTCAGTTTGCGGCAGCAGGGGTTATGGAATCCTTGTTTCTGCACAAGAGGTGCAGCGCAAGGGGTTTTGGAAACCCTATTCTTGTTATGCGGCAGCAGCATCAAGTGTTGATGTCAAGCCGTCAAGGAGGCGCCAGAGGTTCAAGTGTTGAACAACGGTGCAAGGGTTCCCTGTGGCACATGAAGTGTTCATGTTGTTCAGGCTTAGGGTTCCGCGCGGCACAAGGGTTCAAGGAAGGCGCAAGAGATTCAACTCTTGTTTATGGTCCAATTTTTTGGGTCGGGGCGCTGCGTAGTGTGTTTATGGGACCCCCGTGCTACCTTTGCATAGTGTGTTTTCAAAAGCGTGATATTTTCTATCCAATTTTATGACTCCTGAAAATAATAGTGTATTATTGTTTTGATTTTGTATGTCCATTGATATGCATGGTCCATGGTTATGGCCTTAATCCTCCTTTTACGCTTTTTGGTTTTATAAAATACGACCTGCGTGTCGTGCCTTTCTCTCTACATTCTGATTGTACATTCTCTTCTCACCTAACTCCCCTCGAATGTAAAAGAGGTTTCTATATAATGTAATTATGATGTGGAGGCAAGAAGACAGCATCAAGTGAGGATGTTGATGGGAGACGCTTGGTGAAGCTGGCTTAGTTAATGCTACTCTCTTAGGGGGCCATAACCATGTCACTTTTATTATATGCTTTTTATGTATGAGATGCATGAATAATGTTTATGGTATGATAAACAGTTTAATAAATTGTGAGATCTAATAATAATAATAATAATAATTCCCTCAAAGCAAATATTAAGTCATTATGTGATACCTTCCAATGTGTGACACTCGTCAAGGCTAGTATCGATCAAGTGTAGGTCTGCCAAAGCAGGATGTCTTTATCTATATTAGTAAGACGCGATGGGATAAAGGTAATATCCAACTGCTAACCATTGGGTCTGACTTAACTAGGTCATTTCAATAGGATTGAAGGCTTAGAGGCATGAAGTTGGGCTTTAGTCCATTAGATGGATTTGAATAAGTGTTATTCACCTAACTATCCAAGAGTTACATGTGATGTAATTGGAAAGTGTTTCCTACCTAAATAACTGAATTTTGGGTGATCAGCCAAAGCTGACTCAAAACTAGATGAAATATAGATCTTAGCCCACTAGGAAATCTTACGATGGGATTTTCTGAGTCAAAGCTGAGGGTCATTGACTTGAATAAAATAGTGGGAGGCATATTTAATTAAAAGACCTCATTAAATATGTTTATAGCATGATACTTATATTTTCCATATTTTTGTTAATAGATTACCAAGGCAACAAACACATCGAGTACTTTATTATTGCGATCCGTCCTTGAGAAGGACAAGTTGTCTGGAACAAATTTTCTAGACTGGTACAGGAATTTGAGGATTGTCCTCAAGCAAGAGAAAAAGCTATATGTTATAGAATAGTCTATTCCTGAGGCACCTGCTGCTAATGCCCTTAGAACTGAAAGAGATGCTTATAAGAAGCATCAAGATGATGTCTTGGACATCAGATGTCTAATGCTAGCCACATGAACTTTGAGCTCCAAAAGCAACATGAGAACATGGATGCATACGATATGATCGTACACCTTAAGAAGCCCTATCAAGAGTAGGCCAGGCATGAGAGATTCGAGGTCTCTAAAGCATTATTTCAGTGTAAGCTGGTAGAAGGAAGCCCTGTTGGTGCTCATGTACTCAAGATGATTGGGTACATTGAAAACCTAGAGAGACTTGGTTTTCCTTTGGGCCAAGAGTTGGCCACTGACTTAGTCATGCAATCGTTGCCTAAAAATTTTAGTTAATGTGTCATGAACTACAATATGAATGAGATTAACAAATCATTACCAGAGCTACTAGGCATGTTGAGAATTGTTGAGCAGAACATTAACAAAGGCAAAGGAAAGGCCATAATGATGGTCCAAAAGAATAAGGGCAAGAAATAGTAGAAAAAGCCCAAGGACAACTAGAAGGGCAAGGGCAAGGATAAGTCCAAGCCCAGCACTTCTGGCTTAAAACCAGTGGGTGGAGTGGCTAAGGAAGGCACATGCTTCCACTGTGGTTAGACCAGACATTGGAAGAGGAACTGTGCCAAGTTCCTGGAAGAGCTCAAAAAGAAGAAAGGAAGTGAGACTTCCACTTCAGGTATTTTTGTTATTGAATTCAATTTATCTACTTCTGCATCATGGGTATTAGATACTGGATGTGGATCTCACATTTGTGTAAATGTGCAGGATCTAAAGAGCAGTAGACCATTCACGAAGGGTGAAGTCGACCTACGAGTGAGAAATGGAGCAAAGGTTGCTGCATTAGCTGTAGGGACTTATTTATTACCTTTGCCCATTGGGCTTGTAATAGAGTTAGAGAACTGCTATTTTGTGCCTACTATTAGCAGGAATATCATTTTTGTTTCTTGTTTGGACAAGAAAGTTTTTTCTTTTATTATAAAGGACAAGTATTGTTCCATTTATATGAATGATATTTTTTATGGTAGTGCACAATTGAGTAATGGACTTTATGTCCTTGATCTCGAAACGCCCGTCTATAACATAAATACAAAGAGGTTTAAATCAAACGATCTGAACCCAACTTTTCTCTGGCATTATCATTTAGGCCACATAAATGAGAAACGCATCTCCAAACTCCATAAAGATGGATTCTTGGACTCATTTGATTTTGAATCATATGAGACATGTGAATCTTATTTATTGGGGAAGATGGCAAAGGCCCCATTCACTGGACAAGGTGAAAGGGCTAGTGATCTTTTAGGACTTATACACAGTGATGTATGTGGGCCACTAAACACACTCACTAGGGGCGGTTTTCAATACTTCATTACATTTACTGATGATTTCAGTAGATATGGATTTGTATATCTTATGAAGCACAAATCAGAATCCTTTGAAAAGTTCAAAGAGTTCAAGAATGAAGTACAAAACCAACTTGGCAAGAGTATTAAAATCCTTTGATCAGATCAATGAGGAGAATACTTAAGCCAACAGTTTGATGATCATCTGAAAGAGTGTGGGATAATATCTCAACTCACTCCACCAGTAACACCATAATGGAATGGTGTCTCTGAAAGGAGGAACCAGACCTTATTGGACATGGTCCGATCCATGATGAGTCATGCAGACCTTCCAAGCTCCTTCTGGGGACATGCTCTGTCAACAGCAGCTTTCACACTTAACCGTGTTCCATCTAAGACAGTTCAAAAGACACCATATGAGATATGGACTAGGAAACGGCCCAGTATGTCTTTCTTGAAGATTTGGGTCTACGAAGCTTATGTGAAACGTCAAGTTTCTGATAAGCTTGGACCTAAATCAGATAAATGCTTCATTATGGGGTATCCAAAGGAAACCAAGGGATACTTTTTCTATAATCCTACCGAGGGCAAAGTGTTTGTCGCACGGACTGCTGTATTTCTAGAAAAGGAGTTTATCTCCAAAGGAATCAGTGGGAGGAAAGTAGAACTTGAAGAAGTTCAAGTTTCACAAAGTAGCAATGAACCAATGGTGGAAATAGAGTAGCCTCCATAAAATGTTATGGAACAGCAACCTGCTCTAATAGCACAAGACCTGCGTAGGTCTAACAGGATACGTCATCAACCAGAGAGATATGGATTTCTCATGACCCAACATGGTGACGTATTACTCATGCATCAAGATGAGCCTGTGACTTACCAGGAAGCCATTATTGGCCTAGAATCTGAGAAATGGCTTGAGGCCATGAGATCTGAAATGGATTCCATGTATGCCAACCAGGTATGGACCTTGGTCGACCCACCTAAAGGGGTAAAACTCATTGCGTGCAAGTGAGTTTTCAAGAAGAAAACCGACGTGGATGGTAATGTGCATACCTTTAAGGCGTGATTAGTGCCTAAAGGTTTCAAACAAATTCATGGTGTAGACTATGATGAGACTTTTTCCCCAGTTGAGATGCTTAAATCCGTTCGGATCTTACTTGCTATTGCAGCATACCATGATTATGAAATTTGGTAAATAGATGTCAAAACTACTTTCTTTAATGGAAATCTTTTGGAGGATGTGTACATGATACAACCTGAGGGTTTTGCCACTCTAGAGGATGCTAGAAAAGTATGCAAGTTGCAATGATCTATTTATGGATTGAAGTAAGCTTCCAGAAGCTGGAATCTGATCTCATGGATCAAGATGAGCCTGTGACTTACCAGGAAGCTATTATTGGCCCAGAATCTGAGAAATGGCTTGAGGCCATGAGATCTGAAATGGATTCCATGTATGCCAACCAAGTATGGACCTTGGTTGACCCACCTGAAGGGGTAAAACTCATTGGGTGCAAGTGGGTTTTCAAGAAGAAAACTGACATGGATGGTAATGTGCATACCTTTAAGGCGCGATTAGTGGCTAAAGGTTTCAAACAAATTCATGGTGTAGACTATGATGAGACTTTTTCCCCAGTTGAGATGCTTAAATCCGTTCGGATCTTACTTGCTGTTGCAGCATACCATGATTATGAAATCTAGTAAATGGATGTCAAAACTACTTTCCTTAATGGAAATCTTTTGGAGGATGTGTACATGATACAACCTGAGGGTTTTGCCACTCTAGAGGATGCTAGAAAAGTATGCAAGTTGCAATGATCTATTTATGGATTGAAGCAAGCTTCCAGAAGCTGGAATCTTCGTTTTGATGATACAATAAAACAGTTTGGTTTCATCAAGAATGAAGAAGAATCTTGTGTCTATAAAAAGGTTAGTGGGAGCACTATTGTCTTTCTCGTATTGTATGTAGATGACATACTACTTATTGGAAATGACATTCCTACCCTACAGTCCATAAAGACTTGGTTAGGGAATTGCTTCTCTATGAAGGACTTGGGCGAAGCCACCTATGTATTAGGTATCAGCATCTATAGAGATAGATCACTGAGACTACTTAGCCTAAGTCAGAGTACATATATAAATAAAGTGTTAAGACGATTTAACATACATGAATCCAAGAAAGGACTCTTGCCTATGTCACATGGTGTAAGCCTATCTAAGGCTCAATCCCCTTCCACCCAGGATGAGAAGGATCGCATGAGCAAGATTTCATATGCATATGTAATTGGATCTATCATATATGCCATGTTATGTGCTTGACCAGACATCTCGTATGCTTTGAGCATGATGAGCAAGTACCAGTCTGATCCCGGTGAAAGTCACTGGACTGCCATCAAGAACATCCTTAAGTACTTAAGAAGGACTAAAGATTCATTCTTGGCATATAGAGGCGAGGAAGAGCTAGTTGTAAAAGGTTACACTATGCTAGTTTCCAAACCGATAAGGATGACTCTAGATCACAATTGAGTTATGTTTTTTGCCTAAATAGTGGTGCTGTGAGCTGGAAGAGTTCAAAGCAGGAGATAGTCACCGATTCTACCACAGAGGCTGAGTATATTGCTGCCTCCAATGCAGCAAAGGAGGTCATTTGGATCAGGAAGTTCATTACTGAACTTGGCGCTATTCCTAGCATTGTGGACCCAGTGGACCTCTATTGTGATAATAATGGAGCCATTGCACAAGCTAAGGAGCCTAGATCTCACCAGCGATCCAAATATATACTTAGGCGCTTCCATCTCATTCGAGAGATCATCGATAGAGGAGATGTGAAGATATGCAGAGTACTAATAGATGATAACATTGCTGATCCACTGATGAAGCCTCTTACACAGCAGAAGCATGAGGGTCATACTAGGTCTTTAGGCATTAGACATATGTCTGATTGGCTCTAGTGCAAGTGGGAGATTGTTGGTGGATGCCCTAGAGGCCAATACTTTTTCTGTATTTACATACAATCTATTATGCTTATTTTAATATATAAGACATTTCATTTATTGTGTTCTTTTTTGATAAACATAATAAAGTCCTTAGAATAGTAAGTTTGATGCCATAAGACATCAAGTGGATAATTTGATCGTGAGATCCTTTTTGGTTACAACACTATTCTTAAATGTCCCTAGTCAAGTATAATTATTAACTAGGACAACAATAATGCATTGAGACTAGTATGTGCATAGACTGATGACCACATCCCACGAGTCATGAATATGAGATATCAAGTTTTCATATGGGTACATATTAGAGTAATGATGTACTGGACTGACCCACCATGAGAACACTACATGGATCGTTACGTGAGTGTCATAAGCGATTCTCATAGTGACAATGGTGTTTGTGGTCCTTTGACCTGAACACTACGATTCCTACATGAGGAGTTGTGTATTTTAGTGCCATCAAATGTCATCTATAACAAGGTGATTATAAAGTTGGTTATTGGACATACCGCGAATCATGTAGAGGGATGTGAGTGACCTAGATGGGATTTATCACTCCTACATAACAGGAGTAATATCTTCGCGCCCCCTGATTGAGTGAGACTACGAAATGCATGACCATGCTCAAATGAGTTAATATGAGATATTGATTTCATTTGTTGTTATAAAGTCTACTCAAGTATCAAGAAATGAATGATTGGACTATATAAGGGTGATGCATTCCATGCCTTGTGTTCAATCTAGATATCTTGACAAAGGGATTAAACAACAAGGAAACATTGGTCACTGAAAGATTATGTCAAATCATTGACATTCTTATTACTTGGGTAATAGCGATGTGTTACTAGATACCGCTCACTACTTGTAATATTAAAATGGGATTTTAATATTACTACCAACGTAACAAGAACATGCAGGGTCATACACATAGAGCAGACTAAAATTGGAGCAATGGATCCAAGTTGGACTTTGATTCAAATATGGGCCATACTCACAACAGATGGGTCTAGAGTTGCACAACTTACCTTGCTGCTGCTCACACTCACTTAAGGCAGTCACTATTATAAATAGTACTGCTAAGGGGCTGCTAAGACATACAATTAACCTTAGCCGCACTTACAGAAAAGTGAGTGAGAGAGCGACAGATTTCTTCTCTTCTCTTTGTAGCTAGCACTGTGTGAGAGACGTGAGGCTCCTCTTTGTGGATGTTGGATGTTCGTGAGTCTGTTCGTGTGGATACCGCAGAGACATCGTTTCTATTACGGTTTTGGTGATTCACGTCCTTCTTTTTTATCACACTTCAAGAGGTAAATAATTTAAAAAAAACTCGGATTATGACTTTTTCGCATGGATCCTCGGTGGGAACCCCTATTTTTCTAATGTGTGATGTAACCGCATTCTTATTAATGAACTAGGTCTTAATTTATGTTTTTATTTTTCGTATTGTATTTAATGATGTGACGTTCCCTCCCAAAAAGGAGCGTTACAACCAACACCAAAACCCATCATCCAAATCTTCAATAATCCAAGATAATCTTAATTCTTGAATCTATACATCATTCTAAGACACTTTTGTGTGAAAATCAATCTCTAGTTCATCCATCTTCAAGAATTTCTTTAAGCTTTGCTTCAAATACGAAGTTTATGAGTCTTAAGGTAAAGTTCTTGAATATTATTTCTTGCTTCATTTTAAAGAATGTAAAGCTATACTTTGATCTATGGTAACCTTATTCAAGCCCTAGGTACTACTTCTTGTGTGTTTGCTTTGATTCTAAGAACCTCTTGGTAGAAAAAGTTTGCTATACAAGGACTTACAAGGAGCTAGAAGACTACACCTAAGGTAAGAGGGAGATTAACCTCATCGACCATACTATGGTGGTGAGGAACAAATGGTTGTGTTGGGAGTAGAGAGTCCACGTAAGGATTCATCCACTCGATTGTGTGATTTTGATTTATATTTGTTTGATTTGGTATGATTATGTGATGTTGTTGTATGCAAAGATGATTTTGATGACTTAATGGATATTATGTGATTTTGATAATGAGCATGGATTTAATTGATTGTGACTATTAAAGTAAGTGGCATGCTATGATTGTGTTGAGAAAGAATGATTTATTTGGTTTCTTTTGACCCTTGAGGCTCACGGCCACCTTGGCCCAAGAAGAGATATCTATGAGAAAAATATTTGGTTATCAAGGACTTAGATGATTAAGTGATAAAGACATGATCTATAAGGTTATAAGTTGAATGAGAGAAGAAACAAAATCTTACCATTGAAAAGAAATTGATTTAGGCCATGATACTTGAAAATTAGAAGTAAGATTGAATTGGAGACCTAAAATATTTGATAATGAGGTGGAAGAGTAATTAGGATGGAAAGAATTTTATTTAGAAGTTGAATAATATAAGTTTTAGAAAGAATGTTAGGAAATATTGTTTAGGTGATTTGGAAGATAGATTAGGGTTTAGGGATTTATAAGTAAGATTGAAGATAATTATAATGTCCTGATTTGAGGAGTAATAACTTTTGAATGTACCAACAGAGACAATTTTGGAGACAATGGGGATAATGGAAAATGATTTATTAGTGGTGGATCTAGATGATATACTAACCGAGGAATTTAATTTGGAATTTATAAGATAAGGATGGAAAAGAGTAAATTTTATAATTTAGCAAAAAAGTGATTTTCAGCCTTGAAAAGAAAAATAAGCTTGAGAAAGAACTAGAGAAAATTTGAAAGACTTAGATGAAAAGGAAAGGAATGGTGAGGTAAGGTATTGTGGTTTCTTTTTTTTAGATTTTCATAAATGATATGAGGATAGGTTATTCGAGGAACTTAGTTAGAAGAAGCTGGTGATTTGGATTAATTTCTATCTTCATTCTTGAGAGCATGATAATTAAAGACTGAAGAAGACCTAATGTTTCTATATACTAGAGAAATTTGTGACAATGCTACACGTGACTTGATATTAATGATTCTTGAACCTGTATGAATGAAATCCTTTTGTGATAGCATGCATTAACATTGTGCCTTGGGCCGATGTACTAGACCTATGTGGATTATGAATTTGACATTGTGCCTTGGGCTGACGTACTGGACCCAAGTGAATTATGGATTTAGCCTTGTGCTTTTGGGCTGAAGTACTGGACCTGAGTGGATCATTGGTATTATGTAGTTGCATGGGCGGCTATATAATATCATTGATACTAATGGTGTTGGACAATTGTATGGGCAGTTACCTTAATACTATTGGGAGCGGTACAACGATGGTTTGATTTCTTTGAGCATGCACTTGAGCATTAGACTGTCGGCTTGTGATGCCTAGGAGTAAGCGACAATTTGGATAAGTGTGATCCCGGATGGATCTCAGGGGGCGTCAAGGCGAGGTGATCTACCTAGTGACCACTGTCACATTGTATACCCCTAGCCATGGACACTATTGCAACACATGACGAGGACCCGACAAGCACTATCCTTTTCGTGATCCGACGTAGAATGTCTTTTGAGGGGGGATAGATCTTCTGAAATGCTCATCTCTGATCCTCAACTCTGTGGAGTAGGAACTAGTTGCATTGTGTATAAGGATGGTCAACATACACATCATGCATGTACATAGTCAGCATATCTGTTATTGTGACATGATCTATATATATGTGTGTGTGTGTGTGTGTGTATGTCTTGATGTACATTGTTGATTTACTTATCTGTTGATAACATGATTATGTTTATTATTCTATGAATATTCCTATATTGACATGATTATATATGCTATTACTTGATGTTGTTATGTATGAAAGGCACTACTGTCTTTCATTGTGTTTATTGCTACCATGATGGTATTGATGTAGGGGATCTTACCTCTTCTATTGTATTAATCTGTCTGCTTCTATTTTTTTTTTTTGTATTTATGTTGGGAAAGATTGTGATGGCGGTGAGGCCAGACCCGTGAGGTTTTACTAGGCTACGGTTCCATGGAGGCACGGGAGCATGGAGTGTCTAGTGGGACACGGAGCGCGTTTGGTATGACAGAGCTATCAATGTGTGTTGGAATCGGACCAGGCATGAGGTGGTCACATTTACTATGGACGCAGATGTTCACTTGGAGTTCTACATGTCCCTTGGGGAGCTTTGGGACGATCAGAGAGCTTCCTATAGGGAAGGTTCAGGGGAGTCGACTGCTCGGACTCCTGTCCGTAGTGATATGCCCCAACTGGGGGCTTTGTTTATTGGGGATCTCGAAGGGGATTTGGACGAAGATCGGGTGCAGAAGCTCGTTCTTCAGGTGTTTAGACTTAGACAAGGCTCAATTTTCATTTGGTAGTTATGTGTATAGGTATGATTATCTTGGAGTACTTAAGTTTTATGTTTTGGTGTTGGGAATTTTGCGGATACAACACGCAGCGAAAAACAGGGATTCCCACCGAGGATCCATGCGAAAAAGCCATAATCCAAGTTTTAAATGATTTACCTTTTGAAGCGTGAATCACTAACACCATAATAGAAATGATGTCTCTGCGGTATCCACACGAACAAACTCACGAACGTCCAACGTCCGCAAAGAGGAGCCTCACGTCTCTCACACAGTGCTAGCTGCGAAGAGAAGAGAAGAAACTTGTCGCTCTCTCACTCACTTTTCTGTAGGTGCGGCTAGGGTTCAGAATTATGTTCCTTAGCAGCCCCCTTAGCAGTACTATTTATAATAGTGACTGCCTAAAGTGAGTGTGAGCAACAGCAAGGTAAGCTGTGCAATCCTAGACCTATCTGTTATGAGTCTGGCCCATATTTGAATCCGAGTCCAACTTGGATCCATTGCTCCAATTTTAGTCTGCTCTATGTGTGTGACCTGCAGTTCTTATTACGTTGGCAGTAATATTAAAATCCCATTTTAATATTACAAGCAGTGAGCGGTATCTAGCAACACATCACTGCTACCCAAGTAATAAGAATGTCAGTGATTTGACATAACCTTTTCGTGACTAATGTTTTCGTGTCGTTTAGTCCCTTTGTCAAGATATCTAGATTGAACACAAGGCATGGAATGCATCACCCTTGTATAGTCCAATCATTCGTTTCCTGATACTCGAGCAGACTTTGTAACAACAAATGAGATCAATATCTCATATTGACTCATTTGAGCATGGCCATGCATTTCGCAGTCTCACTCAATCAGGGGGCCCGAAGATATCGCTCCTGTTATGTAGGAGTGACAAATCCCATCTAGGTCACTCACATCCCTCTGCATGATTTGCGGTATGTCCAATAACCAACTTTATAATCACCTTGTTACAGATGACGTTTGATGGCATTAAAACACACAACTCTTCATGTAGGAATCGTAGTGATTTCAGGTCAAAGGACCACAAACACCATTGTCACTATGAGAATCGCTTATGACACTCACGTAACGATCCATGTAGCGTTCTCATGGTGGGTCACCCAAGACATCATTACTCTAATATGTACCCATGTGAAGACTTGATATCTCATATCCATGACCCGTGAGATGTGGTCATCAGTCTCTGCACATACTAGTCTTAATGTATTATTATTGTCCTAATTAGCAATAATATTTGACTAGGGACATTTAAGAATAGTGTTGTAACCAAAAGGATCTCACGATCAAGTCATCCACTTGATATCCCATGGCATCAAACTTACTATTCTAAGGACTTTATTATGTTTATCAAAAAAGAACACAATAAATGAAATGCCTCATATATAAAATAGCATAATAGAATATATGTAAATACAGAAAATGTATTAGCCTCTAGGGCATACACCAACAATCTCCCACTTGCACTAGAGCCAATCAGGCATATATCTAATGCTTAAAAACCTAGTGTGACCCTTATGCTTCTGCTGTGCAAATGGCTTCGTCAGTGGATCAGCAATGTTATCATCTGTTGGTACTCTGCATATCTTCACATCTCCTCTATCGATGATCTCTCGAATGAGATGGAAGCGCCTAAGTATATGTTTGGATCGCTGGTGAGATCTAGGCTCCTTAGCTTGTGCAATGGCTCCATTATTATCACAATAGAGGTCCACTGGGTCCACAATGCTAGGAATAGTGCCAAGTTCAGTAATGAACTTCCTGATCCAAATGGCCTCCTTTCTTTGCATTGGAGGCAAACAATATACTCAGCTACTGTGGTAGAATCGGCGATTGTCTCCTGCTTTGAACTCTTCCACTCACAACCCCACCATTTAGGCAAAAAACATAACCTGATTGCGATCTGGAGTCGTCCTTATCGGTTTGGAAGCTAGCATCAGTGTAACCTTTTACAACTAGCTCTTCCTCGCCTCCATATACCAAGAACGAATCCTTAGTCCTTCTCAAGTACTTAAGGATGTTCTTGATAGCAGTCCAGTGACTTTCACCGGGATCAGACTGGTACCTACTCGTCATGCTCAAAGCATACGAGATGTCTGGTCGAGTACATAACATGGCATACATGATAGATCCAATTGCAGATGCATATGGAATCTTGCTCATGCGATCCCTCTCATCCTGGGTGGAAGGGGATTGAGCCTTAGATAGGCTTACACCATGTGACATAGGCAAGAGTCCTTTCTTTGATTCATGCATGTTAAATCGTCTTAACACTTTGTCTATGTATGTACTCTGACTTAGGCCAAGTAGTCTCAGTGATCTATCTGTATAGATCCTGATACCTAATACATAGGTGGCTTCGCCTAAGTCTTTCATAGAGAAGCAGTTCCCTAACCAAGTCTTTACGGACTGTAGGGTAGCGATGTTATTTCTAATAAGTAGTATGTCATCAACAGACAATACTAGAAAGACAATAGTGCTCCAACTAACCTTCTTGTAAACATAAGATTCTTCTTCATTCTTGATGAAACCAAACTATTTTATTGTATCATCAAAACGAAGATTCCAGCTTCTGGAAGCTTGCTTTAATCCATAAATAGATCGTTGCAACTTGCATACTTTTCTAGCATCCTCTGGAGTGGCAAAAGCCTCAGGTTGTGTCATGTACACATCTTCGAGAAGATTTCCATTAAGGAAAGCAGTTTTGACATCCATTTCCAGATTTCATAATCATGGTATGCTGCAACAGCAAGCAAGATCCGAATGGATTTAAGCATCGCAACTGGGGAAAAAGTCTCATCATAGTCTACACCATGAATTTGTTTGAAACCTTTAGCCACCAATCGCGCCTTAAAGGTATGCACATTACCATCCATGTCGGTTTTCTTCTTGAAAACCCACTTGCACCCAATGGGTTTTACCCTTCAAAGGGTCAACCAAGGTCCATACCTGGTTGGCATACATGGAATCCATTTCAGATCTCATGGCCTCAAGCCATTTCTCAGATTCTGGGCTAATAATGGCTTCCTGGTAAGTCACAGGCTCATCTTGATCCATGAGCAATACGTCACCTTGTTGGGTCATGAGAAATCCATATCTTTCTGGTTGATGACGTATATTGTTAGACCTACGCAGGTCTTGTGCTACTAGAGCAGGTTGCTGTTCCACAACATTTTGTGGAGGCTGCTCTATTTCCACCATTGGTTCATTGCTACTTTGTGAAACTTGAACTTCTTCAAGTTCTATTTTTCTCCCATTAGTTCTTTTGGAGATAAACTCCCTTTCTAGAAACATAGCTGTCCGTGCGACAAAAACTTTGCCCTCGGTAGGATTATAGAAAAAGTATCCCTTGGTTTCCTTTGGATACCCCACAAAGAAGCATTTATCTGATTTAGGTCCAAGCTTATCAAAAACTTGACATTTCACATAAGCTTCGTAGCCCCAAATCTTCAAGAAAGACATACTGGGCCGTCTCCCAGTCCATATCTCATATGGTGTCTTTTGAACCGTTTTAGATGGAACACGGTTAAGTATGAAAGCTGCTGTTAACAGAGCATGTCCTCCTTTCAGAGACACCATTCCATTGTGGTGTTCCTGGTGGAGTGAGTTAAGATATTATCCCACACTCTTTCAGATGATCATCAAACTGTTGGCTTAAGTATTCTCCTCCTCGATCTGATCGAAGGATTTTAATACTCTTGCCAAGTTGGTTTTGTACTTCATTCTTGAACTCTTTGAACTTTTCAAAGGATTCTGATTTGTGCTTCATAAGATATACAAATCCATATCTACTGAAATCATCAGTAAATGTAATGAAGCATTGAAAACCGCCACTAGCGAGTGTGTTTAGTGGCCCACATACATCACTTTGTATAAGGCCTAAAAGATCACTAGCCCTCTTACCTTGTCTAGTGAATGGGGCCTTTGTCATCTTCCCCAATAAACAAGATTCATATGTCTCATATGATTCGAAATCAAACGAGTCCAAGAATCCATCTTTATGGAGTTTGGAGATGCGTTTCTCATTTATATGGCCCAAACGACAATGCTAGAGAAAAGTTGGGTTCAGATCATTTGATCTAAACCTCTTTGTATTTATGTTATAGACGGGCGTTTCGAGATCAAGTACATAAAGTCCATTACTCAATTGTGCACTACCATAAAAAATATCATTCATATAAATAGAACAACACTTGTCCTTTATTATAAAAGAAAAACCTTTCTTGTCCAAACAAGAAACAGAAATGATATTCCTACTAATAGCAGGCACAAAATAGTAGTTCTCTAACTCTATTACAACCCCAGTAGGCAAAGATAATAAATAAGTCCCTACAGCTAATGCAGCAACCTTTGCTCCATTTCCAACTCGTAGGTCGACTTCGCCCTTCGTCAATGGTCTACTGCTCTTTAGATCTTGCACATTTACACAAATGTGAGATCCACATCCAATATCTAATACCCATGATGCAGAAGTAGATAAATTGACTTCAATAACAAAAATACCTGAAGTGGAAGTCTCACTTCCCTTCTTCTTTTTGAGCTCATCTAGGAACTTGGCACAATTCCTCTTTCAATGTTCGGTCTGACCACAATGGAAGCATGTACCTTCCTTAGCCACTCCACCCACTGGTTTCAAGCCAGAAGTGCTAGGCTTGGACTTGTCCTTGCCCTTGCCCTTCCAGTTGTCCTTGGACTTTTTCTGCTGTTTCTTGCCCTTATTCTTTTGGACCATCATTATGGCCTTCCCTTTGCCTTTGTTAATGTTCTGCTCAGCAGTTCTCAACATGCCTAGCAGCTCTGGTAGTGATTTGTTAATCTCATTCATGTTGTAGTTCATGACAAATTGACTGAAACTTTCCGACAACGATTGCAGGACTAAGTCAGTGGCCAACTCTTGGCCCAAAGGAAAACCGAGTCTCTTTAGGTTTTCAATGTACCTAATCATCTTGAGTACATGAGCACCAACAGGGCTTCCTTCTACCGGCCTTGCAACGAAACAAGTGCTTTAGAGACCTCAAATCTCTCATGCCTCGGCCTGCTTCTTGATAGAGCTTCTTAAGGTGTATGATCATATCGTATGCATCCATGTTCTCATGTTGCTTTTGGAGCTCAGAGTTCATGGTGGCCAGCATTAGACATCCAATGTCCAAGGCATCATCTTGATGCTTCATATAAGTATCTCTTTCAGTTCTAGGGGCATTAGCAAGATGGCTCAGAATAGGCTGTCCAAAACATACAAATTTTTCTCTTGCTTGAGGACAATCCTCAAATTCCTGTACCAGTCTAGAAAATTCGTTCCAGACAACTTGTCCTTCTCAAGGACGGATCGCAATGATAAAGTACCCGATGTATTTGTTGCCATGGTAATCTATTAACAGAAATATGCAAAATATAAGTATCATGCCATAAACATATTTAATGAGGTCTTTTAATTAAATATGCCTCTCACTATTTTATTCAAGTCAATGACCCTCAGCATTGACTCGGAAAATCCCATCGTAAGATTTCCTAGTAGGCCAAGATCCATATTTCACCTAGTTTTGAGTCAGCTTTGACTGATCACCCAAAATTCAGTTATTTAGGTAGGAAACACTTTCCAATTACATCACATGTAACTCTTGGATAGTTAGGTGAATAACACTTATTCAAGTCCATCTAATGGACCAAAGCCCAACTTCATGCCCCTAAGCCTTCAATTCTATTGAAATGGCCTAGTTAAGTCAGACCCAATGGTTGGCAGTTGGATATTACCTTTATCCTATCGCGTCTTACTAATATAGATAAAGGCATCCTACTTTGGCAGACCTGCACTTGATCGATACTAGTCTTGATGAATGCCACACATTAGAAGGCATCACATAATGACTTAATATTTGCTTTGAGGGAATTATTATTATTATTATTAGATCTCACCATTTATTAAACTGTTTATCATACCATAAACAATATCCATGCATCTCATACATAAAAGGCATATAATAAAAGTGACATGGTTATGGCCCCTAAGAGAGTAGCATTAACTAAGCCAGCTTCATCAAGCATCTCCCACCAACGTCCTCACTTGATGCTGCCTTCTTGTCTCCACATCATAATTACATTATATAGAAACCTCTTTTACATTCGAGGGGAGTTAGGTGAGAAGAGAATGTACAATCAGAATGTAGAGAGAAAGGCACGACACGCAGGTCGTATTTATTAAAACCAAAAGGCATAAAGAGAGGACTAAGGTCATAACCATGCACCATGCATCACAAAGAATATATAAACTCATAACAATAATACACAATTATTTTTTGTGAGTTATAAAAGGATAGAAAATATTGCGCTTTCGAATAACACACTACGCAGAGGCAACACAGGGGTTCCGCGCGAAACCCTTGCGCCGTCATTCAACACTTGAACCTCAGGGACCAAAAACAAGAGCTGAATCTCTTGTGCCTCACTTGGTGCAGCATGTACCGCGTGAAACCTTAAGCCCGAACAACATGAACACTTCATGTGCCGCAGGGAACCCTTGCGCCGTCATTCAACACTTGAACCTCAGGCGCCTCGTTGGCAGCTTGACATCAACACTTGATACTGCTGCCGCAAAATAAGAATAGGGTTTCCAAAACCCCTTGCGCTGCGCCTCTTGTGCAGAAACAAGGATTCCATAACCCCTGCCGCCGCAAGCCAAGAACAAGGTTTCCTAAACCCTTGCGCCGCGTATTGAGAATAAGGATTCCATAACGCTATTTATATCACATACATACCAGAAAGCTTCGCAAAAACATATATCTTAATACAAAACAGTTTTCACAGAACATATGAACATCTTCATGAAGTTTTGAAAACAACATCACGGTTTTGCATACAACATAAGAAACAGAATATGTTTTCGCAAAGGGTTTCATACGATTTTCAGAAATAACATATTAAAGATTATATCTTTTGTCAAAACAAGAACAGAAAACATGTTATCTCATGTAAACGAAAACAGAAAACCAAATAATGGTTTCGTAAGACTCTCTGATACCACTGTTGGGAATTTTGCGGATACAACACGCAGCGGAAAACAGGGATTCCCACCGAGGATCCATGCAAAAAAGCCATAATCCGAGTTTTAAATGATTTACCTCTTGAAGCGTGAATCACTAACACCATAATAGAAACAATGTCTCTGCGGTATCCACACGAACAGACTCACGAACGTCCAACGTCCGCAAAGAGGAGCCTCACGTCTCGCACACAGTGCTAGCTGCGAAGAGAAGAGAAGAAACTTGTCGCTCTCTCACTCACTTTTCTGTAGGTGCGGCTAGGGTTCAGAATTATGTCCCTTAGCAGCCCCCTTAGCAGTACTATTTATAATAGTGACTGCCTAAAGTAAGTGTGAGCAGCAGCAAGGTAAGCTGTGCAATCCTAGACCTATCTGTTATGAGTCTAGCCCATATTTGAATTCGAGTCCAACTTGGATCCATTGCTCCAATTTTAGTTTGCTCTATGTGTGTAACCCTGCAGGTTCTTATTACGTTGGCAGTAATATTAAAATCCCATTTTAATATTACAAGCAGTGAGCGGTATCTAGCAACACATCACTGCTACCTAAGTAATAAGAATGTCAGTGATTTGACATAACCTTTTCGTGACCAATGTTTTCGTGTCGTTTAGTCCATTTGTCAAGATATCTAGATTGAACACAACGCATGGAATGCATCACCCTTGTATAGTCCAATCATTCATTTCCTGATATTCGAGCAGACTTTGTAACAACAAATGAGATCAATATCTCATATTGACTCATTTGAGCATAGTCATGCATTTCGCAGTCTCACTCAATCAGGGGGCCCGAAGATATCGCTCCTGTTATGTAGGAGTGACAAATCCCATCTAGGTCACTCACATCCCTCTGCATGATTTGCGGTATGTCCAATAACCAACTTTATAATCACCTTGTTACAGATGACGTTTGATGGCATTAAAACACACAACTCCTCATGTAGGAATTGTAGTGATTTCAGGTCAAAGGACCACAAACACCATTGTCACTATGAGAATCGCTTATGACACTCACGTAACGATCCATGTAGCATTCTCATGGTGGGTCACCCAAGACATCATTACTCTAATATGTACCTATGTGAAGACTTGATATCTCATATCCATGACCCGTGAGATGTGGTCATCAGTCTCTGCACATACTAGTCTCAATGTATATTATTGTCCTAATTAACAATAATACTTGACTAGGGACATTTAAGAATAGTGTTGTAACCAAAAGGATCTCACGATCAAGTCATCCACTTGATGTCCTATGGCATCAAAATTACTATTCTAAGGACTTTATTATGTTTATCAAAAAGAACACAATAAATGAAATGCCTCATATATAAAATAGCATAATAGAATATATGTAAATACAGAAAATGTATTAGCCTCTAGGGCATACACCAACATTTGGAACATGTGATGATGTACTTAAGGATGTAGTAAACTTTGCTTTATGAAAAGCCCTCTATTTCAGTTCTTATGACTTATGTCTTTTATTTATTTCAATAAGCTTATGTTATTTGTTAAAAAGGAAATTTTAAAAACTCGCATTTTACAATACTAACTACTTCATAGCTTAACAAGTTTTTACACAAAAAGAGTCATTTTAAAGTGTAAGTGTGATGTTTGATAAATTTTAAAATAAGAGCCGGTCTGTAAATGTAATGTCCCTTGGAGGGGGTGTTACACTAGGTGGTATTAGAATAGTTCATCCTGTTGAGTCGAGGTATAGACTGACTGTGCTTAGACAAGTAGGCATTCCTATATGTGTTATGCATTTCCTTGTCTTTTGTTTGAGATGTTAAAAGAGGATTGCATAAGTTGCTTTAGGTTGGATGTTAGTAGTTACTGTTACATAGTTACATGATATTGAGGACTGGCCAACTCAATATGTAATGTTCTGTGTGGACAAGAAACTATGACTTCAACTAGGCGAACAAGGAGAAATTGGAGTTCTTCTAGTAAGAGTCTAGTTGGATGACCGAACTCATATGAATTGTTTGTACCTACACCCTTTGGAGTGGTACTTTTAGTGTGAGTAAAATCCAAGTCTGAGTCTTTTGGGTTTATGGGTAGGTTCATTTTATTTGTGCTGTGTGTATTTCTGTGTGGTTGGTTTTCGAAAGGAGGCAACCTTGTTTAAAATGGTTGCACTTAGTTCTAACTATATTATGATTAGTTTAACGTTGAAGGAAAAGGCAATTGCTCACGGTAGACGTACGCATGGGAATGTGGAACGCAATGACGAAGGGATGGCTGCGACTGCAGAAGCAATACAAAGAGTAACTGGTGTAACAGTACAACAGAATTAGAGGACTGCTCAGCAACAGAAGTTGATAGCTGAGGCTCAGATTTTGTTGGAGTTGAATTAATCTCACGATATTGAACCCCATAACGTTGGACAGTATTGGTTCTGAAAAAGGAGGAATCGTAAGGTCAAGCGATTCCAGCAGAAATTGTATTGGTGACCACCGAGAAATCAATATCAACAGCAAATATTTAGGGGAAGTACTAGTGATAGCAGACTCAGTCAGACTGTGAAGTCTTTACCACATTGTAAGAAGTGTGGGAGGAATCACTTAACAAAGGATTGTATGAGTAAGGAAATGATATGTTTCAAGTGCAGAAAGCCAAGACACGTGTTTAGGAATTGTACTTCTCAAAGAATGAAGCCTTTCGCTAGCAATAAGCATGCGAGAAGGGCTCAAGCCAGAGGAGAAATTGGTACATTGAGTGGAGCAGAAGCCTCCCAATATGAAGATCTACCCAAGTGAGATTATACCATAGGAAGTAAGCCTTAAATTGTACTGTTTGATTCTGTGGCGACCACTCATTCTTTTGTTACCTATGACTGTGCAAACTAATTTGGGTTGTCTATGTATTTATTTTCTTCTGACTTGAGTGTTGCCATTCTTATTTCTAAGTCTGTTGTTATTACACAAGTTATTTTAACTATCCTGTTATTGATAGAAATTTGAAACCTTTCTACTAATTTGATTGTTTGCCTTTTTCATAAATAGACTTGATCTCAGGAAGAAATTGGTTATTTTCTAACCATATCTTGTTATTCTCTTCTAGTAAAACTTTAGTGTCTCTTGAGACAGAAATTTCTGGATTTGAATCCATGAAGCTTATTCCTAAATTTTATTGGACCATGTCATAATGCCGAATGTAGTACAATTAGATAAGAACTTGCCCTGTGAGACGTTTCCTGTTAAGATCGAGGTTAGGTGGTTTGATGGATCGACTTAAGGAAGCCGCTGTTTTTTCCAAGATCAATTTGTGTTCTAGTTATCATCAAGTTCGTTTGAAAGTAGAAGATGCTTCCAAGACGGCCTTTCTGACACGTTATGAGCACTATGAGTATTTAGTAATTTCGTTCCTTTTAACGAACGCTTCGGTAGTATTCATCGACTATATGAATAGAATCTTTCTTCCCTATTGAGACAAATTTGTTGTTCTCTTTGTTGACAACAATCTGATCTATTCTTAAAGTCTGGAGGAACATGCTGAACATCTCAGTGTAGTTCTTCAAATTTTGAAGAAGAAGAAGAAGTTATGTGTGAAGTTGTCCAAGTTCTTCAATGGGAAAGATCAAAGATTGTATTGGAGATTCGTCATTGTGTGGGATTAGCGGGCTAGTATCGGAGATTCACCGCAGGATTCTCCAAGATAGTAGGACCTCTCATCCAGCTCACGTGAAAGAGTTAAGTATTTGCATGAACTAATGCATGTAGGAAAGTTTTCAAGGATTGCAGAGGCACTTGACTATTTTGCTAGTGTTGATTCTGTTGAATTCCAACAAACTTTTCAAGACGTCTCGCGATGCTTCATGTTGGAATTTAGAACGTATGCTCGTTCAGAATAGAAAGAGTAGTAATGTATGCTTCAAGACAACTGAGAGCACATGAGAAGAGTTACTCTACACAAAAGTCGAAGTTAGCCGTTGTGATTGCGTTAAAGATCTGGAAACATTCTACAAGGAACAATATTCACATGTGTTCAAAGATAGAACAAATTTCAAGGACGAAATTTTTTTTAGAAGGGGAGAGTTGTAACACCCCAAAAATTGTTTGTTCACGATAAATACTCATTTTATAATATTTATAATTTTTATGAATTTTTCTGGAATTATTTGAATTATTTGATTATTTTAATATATTCCTCAATTTGCGTACACATTGAATAGAACTGGGAAAATGAAATATTTTATCCGAGGCCAAAAAAAATTAGACTGTGGAAACGGTGACGGGGGATCTTACTAAACCCGGGGTCGGACACAGTTTATGAAGTTTTTATTTTTAGAGATTTTATCTGACGAATAAAATTTGGGTGAGCCCTATTGTCTATTGGACAATAGATACTGACATTCTTAACTATAACTTTTATCCACTGGGTAATAGCTTGCAGTAAAAATTTAGTAGATTATTTCTATCTAGTCACTTTTATAATATATCTAAGTGACATCGTCACATCACTACATGACAACATGATTTGACCTTTTTGGGAAAACGTGTGAAGCTTCTCAAAGAAGCTTTAGAAGAAACTTGCAAAGGAAGTTTTGCTCCTTTCTCCTAGGTGTACACAGGTTTTGGGGAGGAAAAAGATGACAATATGTCATCTTTTCACAAGGCATCACCTTTCACATCTTCACCAAAAGTCATCATCTTTTCTTTTTTTTTCCCAAAACTTTTTATCACTTTCTCTCTCTACCCTAAAGCTTCTATCTCATTCTCTGTCATCATTTTCTCTCTTCCATTTTCACTCAACCTCACGGCAATCACATCCCATTTTCATCTTCCATTTTCTCTCCTTCACCTCACGACTACCACCCTTCATCTTCCTCTTTCATTTTTTTTCTACATTCAATCACATTTCTAGGATCTACATACTTTATAGATGATTTTCTATGTTGTGATCATCATCAAGTTCTCTCATCTTCATCATTTTCTTTCAAACCATAACTTGAAGATCTTAGAGTGAGATTCTTGATTTCTATTTTTCTTCTCTCATTTTCCTCTACACCTCATGGCCAAGCCATTTTTGGGGGACCATCCTACACTTAGTTCATCACTTGTTCATCCTTAGTTCATCACTTGTTCATCCTTTCATCCAAGCAACCAAAAACTAAACTCAAAACTCTCATTTTTTCCATTGAAGCCCATGGCCAACCCCAAAACCCATCACCTAAATCTTCAATAATTCAAGATAATCTTAGATCTTGAATCTATACATCATTCTAAGACACTTTTGTGTAGAAATCAATCTCTAGTTCATCCATCTTCAAGCATTTCTTTAAGCTTTGCTTCAAATATCAAGTTTAAGAGCCTTATGGTAAAGTTCTTGAATCTTCTTTCTTGCTCCATTTTAAAGAATGTAAAGTTATACTTTGATCTATGGTAACCTTATTCAAGCCCTAGGTACTAATTCTTGTGTGTTTGCTTTGATTCTAAGAACCTATTGGTAGAAAAAGTTTGCTACACAAGGACTTACAAGGAGCTAGAAGGCTACACCTAAGGTAAGAGGGAGATTAACTTCATCGACCATACTATGGTGGTGAGGAACGAATGGATATGTTGGGAGTGGAGAGTCCACGTGAGGATTCATCCACTCGATTGTGTGATTTTGATTTATGTTTGTTTGATTTGGTATGATTATATGATGTTGTTGCATGCAAAGATGATTTTGATGACTTAGTGGATATTATGTGATTTTGATAGTGAGCATGAATTTAATTGATTGTGATGATTAAAGTAAGTGGCATGCTACACTTTTCTAGTCCTTGGCAGTCCGCTCACAAATCCCATCGTAATGCTATCCCATTTCCACTCAGGAATAGTCAAGGGTTACAGCATTCTAGAAGGTCTTTAGTGTTTAACTTTTGCTTTTTGGCAAACTAAGCACGATGAGACATACTCGGCAACATCCCTCTTCATCCCCTGCCATTAATACAGTTGTTTCAGGTCTTAGTACATTTTGGTAGTTCTAGGGTGCATACTTAGCTTGCTCTTGTGGTCTTCCTCAAGAATTACCCTCCTGAGTTCGGGATCATCTGGTACACAAACTCTGCTTCCGAATCTTAGGACTCCATCTGGTCCTTCTGAGAATTTAGATATAGCGCCTCACTTTACTAGCTCCTTCTCGTCCTGTAAATATAGGTCACTTCCTTGTTTCTCTCTACTCTCTTCCATTAATCCACTAGAAATGGTGATCATACTCAAACATATCCTTCCCTGAGTCAGTTCCATGGACAACTGCATATCTCTAAACTATTCTATCAACTATTTTTCCTTGAGCATCATATCAGAAACACTAAGCATGTTTCTACTCAAAGCATCCGCTACGACGTTCGCCTTCCCGAGATGATACTGGAGTTAAAAATCATAGTCTTTTAGGAACTCTAGCCACAGTCTCTGTCTCATATTTAGCTCTTTCTAGTTAAACAAGTATTGCAGGCTTTTATGATCACTATAAACGTTGAACGTTGCCTCATACAGAAAATGCCTCCAGATTTTCAATGCGAACACAACTACGGCTAACTCTAAGTCATGTGTAGGATAATCCTTCTTATGGATCCTCAATTGCCTTGAAGCATATGTCATCACTCTTCTATTCTACATGAGAACTCATCCTAAACCTTGATATAAAGCATCACAGTATACCTCAAAAGGTTCATCGGGATCCAGTAGAATCAGTACTAGTGAATTAGTTAATCGTTTCTTCAATTCTTGGAAACTTTCTTCACATGCATCTATCTATACAAAAGGTTGATTCTTCCTTGTAAGCTGAGTGAGATGTCCTACTATCTTAGAGAACCCTTCAATAAACCTTCGATAATAACTAGCTAATCCGAGAAAACTATGGATCTCTGTTACCGTCTTCGGTCTTTCCCACTGAAGAACTACTTCGACATTTGACGTATCTACTTCAATTCCTTCTTCTGAAATCACGTGTCCCAAAAATTGAACTTCACTTAACCAAAACTCACACTTGGATAGCTTTGCATATAGTTTATTTTCCCTCAAAATCTGAAGAACCACTCTAAGGTGTTCTGTATGTTCCTCCTGACTTCGAGAGTAAACCAAAATGTCATAAAAAAGACAACAAAAAATCTATCCAAGTAGGGGCAAAAAATTTTATTCATGAAGTCCATGAATATATCAGGAGCATTGGTTACTCCAAACAGGTTCACAAAGTACTCGTAATGTCCATAGCGGGTCTGAAAGGCCGTCTTAGGAATATATTCTACTTTCACACGGATCTGATGGTAGCCAGAACGTAGATCAATTTTGGAGAAAATAGCGGCTCCCTTCAGCTGATCCATCAAATCATTTATTCTTGGAAGCGGATACTTATTCTTGATTGTGACCTTGTTTAACTAGCGATAGTTTACACATAATCGAGAAGTCCTGTCCTTCTTCTTAACCAATAACACTGGAGCTCCCCACGGTGAAATGCTAGGTCTTACAAACTTCTTCTCTAACAGATTCTCCACCTGTTTCTTAAGCTCGGCTAATTCTGATGGTGACATCTGATACAATGCCATGGATATAGGACCTGATCCTAACACAAGATCGATAGAGAATATTATCTCCCTTTTCGGCAGTAATCCAGGTATATCATCATAAAAGACTTCAGGAAATTCATTTGCCATGAGAAAAGCATCCACACTGGTCTCACCCTTGATTTCTAAGGAAGATAGGAGCATGTATCCTTGAGCTATTTCTCTCAAGAGAATCTCGACTTGGTTAGCAGTTACAAATCCAAAAATCTCAGAATTAGGAAATATTAAGGTTTTACTAGAACAGTCCAATCGAACATGGTTAGAAGACAACCAATTAATTCCTAGGATAATATCTATTTGAGAAAGGGGTAAACAAATCAAATTAACTAAAAAGACTTGACCTTCTACAAAAATAGGACAATTCAAACAAACTTGGGTAGTAACAACGGGTTTAGCAGTAGGGGTAGAAATACTCAAATCACAAGGTAAGGAAGACACAAGCAAACCTAATCGGTGTACACAATCATAAGCAATAAAAGAATAAGTTGCCCCTGAGTAGTACAGTACAATTAAAAGATTACCTCCTATTTCACAATCTCCCTGAATCAGATCTTCAGATTGAGAGGCCTCCGCTCCACTCATGGTATAAACTCTACCTCCTGCCTGGGGTCTTGCAGCTCGCACATTACTAACAGAGGGCTCCGCTTTGGGTTGATTACAATCTTTGGAAATATGTCTAGGCTTCCCACATCTGAAGCAAATGATCCCTTTAATTATGCAGTCCCTCGTCTAGTGATTCCTTCCACACTTTAGACATTTTAGCGTAGGTGCCCCAGCTGTACCAAACTTGTGACTACTAGAACCTTCTCCATGGGGTTGTTACTGAGCTTGACTTCCCTATGGTCTTGAATATGGCTTTTACTGAAAACGACTGCCACCATTACTCCTCCCCCTTTGGAACCGAGAGGGTCCAAAGTTGCGATTCCTTGCCTCCCGAGATGGTTCGAACTCTTCGAGTCAGTAACACATATCCATCAAGGCTGAGAATTAATTCATTCTCATTGGCAGCACTCCTTTCTTCAATTCAACTCTAAGGCCTTCTTCAAATTTATGACATTTCCATGCTTCATCAGGTTGGATTTGAAGGTACTGAGAGAACTTCGACAAGTTCTCAAACTTAGCAGCATACTCATTTACTGACATGTTCCTTTGCTTCGGGCCTAGGAACTCCATCTCATTAGCGTGTCTCGCACTGGCTGAAAAGTACTTCTCTAAGAACTTGTCCTTGAAGACTTCCCAAGTGATTATGATTCCCTCAGCTACCACAAGTCATCGAGCTCCCTTCCACCAATCTTTGGCATCTCCCATGAGTATAAAGGTAGCATAGGTTACCTTTTGATCATTAGTGCATCCTATTCCTTCGAATATCTTCTCTAATTCTTGAATCCAAAGACTCGCCTTCTTCGGGTCAAACTCTCCTCTGAATTGGGGTGGATTATTGTGACGAAACTCTGATAAATTCTGAGTCTCAGCAGCAGCTTTCTTGTTGTTGGGCAGCTCTTTGATTTTGTTGCATTATAACTTCTACCATTCTCTGCATTGCCTTTGTCGCTGTAGCCATACTCTCGCTATCTCTATCAGGGTTCACACGTGCAGCTCCGCCTCATGCCATTTTGTTCCTTCGAAGTCACACAAAATAACATACAATGAAAGTCAGATAAGGTCATTTCAAATAATTCGGTTCCCTTTTGGAAATCAAACAACACACCTCTGCGTCCAGTCTCAGAGAAAACACATAGCACAAACAAAACAAAAACACACGGAAAAAACAAAACAACCTACCCACAAACTCAAAAGACTCTAACTTGGGCTCTAATACCAACTAATGTAACACCCTCCTTTGGGTGTCACATTTTCGACCAACTCCCTTCAAACCTTTACCCAAGATTCAAAATATTTGATGTCATAAAGTACAAGTTTCAATATGACAATTTTCTTTTCACGGATATCACACGTAATATAACAAAATACAGATTTTTAAATTTCTTTTCTCGAAAAATGTAAACTTTAAAGTAGATATAACAACATAAGATATAGCTACTTAATATTACATACCAAAAAGATTATATACAGATCAGTGGCATGGATTACAATCCACCTAAAATATATAAGTTAAATATACAAGTTTATAGCCAAAAGACATATAGTGCTTACTGACTCCAAAATATACATTGGCCCAAGTCTAGACCTCTAGGGAGCAGGATCCTCCTCCTTCTCAGGATCCTCTTCAGGATCCTCCTTAGCACCCAAGTCAACATAGTTCCTCAATTGAGGCAACAACTCACGAACTGGTGTTCTGGTAGAGGACACCACAGGGTCCGGATCATCCCTAGGGATGTATTGTAAGTCACCCCACAGCTCCTTAATCAGCATGAAAAACTCTACATATACAGCAATAGTAAGAGAAAAGAAAGGAACATCATTACGGGTCCTACGGATAGTTAAAGTTGCATCCCCAACATATCTAATGCGCTCATTATCCCAATCAATGCGCCAAGTGCTCGCACCATCATGAAACTGAACTCAAACATAACCTACAAGATCTCTTCTAGTAGCCATCCCAAAATACAACAGCAGACAGCAACACTTCCTCTTAATCTTTATCCACGGGAATACATAAAACAGAAACAGGAAAAACAACAACACAAAGAGGTGAGACTCTCTACATCATTACTAACATGGCAGCTAGAGATAGCAAAAAATAGAAAGATCACAAAATACAATCATAGCAATTTACAGTCCAGTTAATTTTTCTAATAGATATCTCAATAATATATATACCACAGGTAAATCCATTACATATTAACAGACAATTTCACCATGTAAGTTCATCATAATGAAATGCTAAATGGTATGTGTATGCACAATGGACAGACATATACTTCATGGAGCTAAAATCAACATCAGAGAGAATGATCCAGAGAACCACTGTCTGTATATCGTTTGCCTCAACATGTGCTTTTCAATATAATCAATATGTGCAAAATGGCTATACAAGACACTCTTAACTGGATCGTGAACATGATAGTGCCTGGTCGAGATCGTCGATGCATTGCACAGTCACCATGACCTAGTAGAGCTACTAACTATCCACTTGTGCGATATCTGCGCCCCGACGCCTCCAAATTCAACAAGTGAACTACACTACACAATTTACACCCGCACGAAGGTGTAATTCATCTCCTAGGCATTCCGCCTGACAACAAGTCATTCTGATTTTCACAATGTATAACCATATACCAAATGAATATTTATCTCATCAAAAGAAACTATAACAGGATTCAGTCCATTAGCCCACCGCATAATAACATTATGTTCAATTATATGGCATCTAAAACACACAATTCTTAGAAATCATCCTTCATAAGCCACATTTATCAAAACTTTGAAGAATTTGTGTGAAGTGGTACTTTAAGTTCAAAAAAAACCCATTGAGTTAAATTCCACTAAGAAATGTCTTCTCACATCCTTCAAAAAAATCTAAAAGAAATTACAAGGTTTTGATCTCACATATTTTCTTCTCCTTTCCATAAACCTTAATAGTACTCTACTTGATTATGAATTCTCTTCCCCCCTATTTCTCTTTCTCAAGGCCGAACTCCTCTCCAAAAAAGTGTCTAAATTTATCTTACCACTTACTCACCATTACCAATCCTCAATTTACTTCCTTTCTCTTCTTAATACTTAGGTTCAATTCAACATAACATTTTTATCTTGGATACCTCATTTTGACCTCATGGCCGTGAGCTTCCTAGAACACTAGGGCTTCAATTTTTTCAACTTTTACAAATAATATCAAGCAAATAAATTATATCAACCATCACAAAATTCACCAAGGTCACACATAGCACTAAATCAAAAAAAAAATCATATAAGGGAATATTCACACAAAACACCAAAAAGTAATACAATAAAGTGAGTAATCCTTACATGGGTTCCTCACTTTCCACACATCAATTCGTCCTTCACCACCATGAATGGGTGATGAGAAAAATCTCCCTCTTACCTTTGGAGATATCTAACCACTTGTGTAGAACTTTTTGAAGCAATACTTCCTCCTTCAAGAACCCCCTTGAAACTGAAAATGACATAGCAAAAGTCATTATTTTTAGACTTGGAAAAGAGTAGCCAAGAATATACATCAAAGCTTTGGAAGGAAGAAGAGAAGAATGATGAAAAAGGAGGGAACTTTTACCTTAGTAATCACAAACCCTAACTTTAAGGATTCTTGAAAAATGATGAACAACCAAAATCTTCACACTAGATGATCTTAGGAGGAAGCATGGATGTAAGAAATATGGTTTTTAGGATTTTAGAGGATGAGATGGTGATTCAAAGGGTGGTGGTCGTGTAGTGTGGGTGAGAAAATAGAGGAAAAATATGAGAGAAAATGTTTTGGGTGAGGAGAGAGAAAGTGATAGAAATGTGATATGAAAGAAAGATGAAGGAGGCTTGTTCAAGAAGCTCCTCCACCCCTCAATAGCCATGCACTCACCTTGGAAAAGGGAAACGAAGCTTCTCTTGGAAGCTTCTCTAAAGCTTGCTTGAGAAGCTTCTCACGCTTCCCAAAAAGGTCAATCAACGATGTGACGTGATGATATCACTTAGATGGTGTCATAAAAAATTAACTAGATAAAAATAATTTACTAGATTTTTACTACAAACTATTATCCAATGGATAAAAGTCACTATCAATAAATCTGATATCTATTACCCAATGGTTAATAGAGTGTACCTAATTTTTATCTGTCAGATAAAATCTCAAAAAATGAAAACTTTGTAAAATGTGTCCGGCTTCAGGTTTAGTAAGATTTCCCGGCCCCGATTTAATAGTCCAAAATTTTTCGGCCTCGGAGGAATATTTTATTTCTCTACCCTCGCTTAATGCAAACGCAAATAAAAAAATATAATAAAATAATTAAACAATTCTAATAATTCTAAAAAATATCACAAAAATTATAAATATTATAAAATAAATAAATATCTTGAAATAATAAATTTTCAGAGTGTTACACACACGCAGAATCCCATCAAATGGGTAGATGTTAGTCTCAAGTAAGTAAATCCAACCCTCTTCAACATTCTCATAATAGAAGGAAATGAGTGGCGTGATCTTTAGTATGTTGCTAAGAATATGAAATATCATGGAAAGTATTGGGGTGAGAATTTTAAGAATTCTCAGTAAATTAATAACTAATAAATGTCATCATGATAGTTTTAGCTGCCTCAGACTTTAAAAAAAGGTCAACGGATATAAGTTAAAATCAAATAATTACTTATATCGAGGCAAAACTTTATTTTAGTCATTTTTCTTCTGAAAACATAATGAACATAATATCAATGGTAAAAGAGTGAGAATGTGTAACATCCTCCCATTCAGCTTAAAAATGCTGCTTTGTTTCTACATATCTTTCTATGTTGTATATGCATATAGGTAGATTACTAAGCAAGCAACTTCTCGCATAGGAATAATTAGAATAATTATTTAAAATAAGAGATGATTATGAATAAATAGAATTTTAGTTAAAATAATTATAAATATGATTATTTGTAATTATTAAGGTTTAAATTAGATTTTTATGAAAATTAGAAGTTTTAGTTAAATATAAATTAAGCTAAGTAAATATTAATTAGTAATTTAGCTAATCAATAAGAAGGTAATTAGCTTAAATAATTATGACATTTTAAGATATTAAATATAAGCAAAGTGATATAATCATATTAATTAGAGGTTAAATTAAGATATAATTATATTATTATAATTATGTAATGATTAGTATTAGACTAATAGATTTTCAAGCATCATAAACTAAGGCACTAAGATGCAATCTTAATGGTTTAGAGTTTTTAGAGTCATGAAGAGTGTCTTAAATAAATCAAAGATAGAATTAATAAAATTATATGAAATAATGAGTTTTAAAACACGTTAACGTAATTTTAGCAGTCAGGGTTGGTGAATGATAGTCATAGGGTTTTTATGGGACTGTTAAAGGTTCTTAATGCAACCTAGGAAGCTTACGAGTTCTAAAGTAGGAACCCTAGGGTAGTTACACTCTACCTAAGACCCGTTTTTGAACTCAGCACAACTAGAAAGGCTCCTAAATAAGTCTTACTTTGATAACTTAGTAACTAAGCTATCGAGGCAGCCTGCCATGGATTCCAAGCCAGGAGACCACATGGTCTTATCCTCTTAAACCACCTCATACCCACAGTATCGGATTAAAAAGCCAATAACTTAACACTTCTCTTATTTGCTTCATCTCCTTCACTGCCTAGAGAGAGAAAGAGAGAGAGAGAGAGAGAGAGAGAAAGAGTTTAGTGAGAGAATAGATCTGAACCACTAGTTTGAGGTGGACACTGTAATACCCTAAATGACATGTTAGACTTGTTTATATGTTCAAAAGGCAGCATATGACTTGCTTAGCATGTATGTTTTCTTTTTAAACAATATAAGTTAGTTTAAATACTTAGTTGTAACTCGGACTGTGAAAAGTAGCTTATGACTCAGATAATAGCATTAATTGCTTAAACGAGAGAAATAAATATGGACAATTTATTTCTAGGTCATAAATATATAAAATAAGTTACAGTTAAAGTTTCAAGGTAAATTGAGTTAGTTTGGTATTTTTAGGCATACTGGTTGTCTATTTATAGTTAGATTGACCATTAGTGGATATGGCAATATTAAAAAATGGTGCAACAACTTTTTATATGAATTCTAGTATTTATTTTAAAGTTATTGGAAGCTGAAAATCTTGAATTAACTAAATCTGAATGTTTTTAGTAGATCATGATTTATCAGTTTTGGCCTAAATGTCATATGAGTCTTTGATTCCTTCTTTATAAGCCTCCATTCATGGCTTCTTACTTCAAAAACCTAAAAACAATAAATGTGAGAGAAGAGAGGAAAGAAGAGAAGGCAAAGACTAAGGCAGAGGAAGAGAGCAAATGGAAAGTTAAGGGTAAAGCCAAAGCTTGAGGATCTAACCAAGTTTGATTCTTTTTCTCAGCTCCAAAGGTAAGGGTTTCTTTGCTCATATTCATCACTTTTCTCTATTTCACCATTGATGCACCTTTGGGGCTTAATAGGTCAAATTAAGTTCTATAGATATTTGATGTGTTTTACTTGTATGACGGAGTTTCTTTGGTCATTTATGACTTGTTCATAGCATAAGTTAAAGCTTGAAGTTTAGAATATCTCATTTGTACCATTGATTCCCAAAAATAGGGGTTATGTCAAGCTAAGTGGGACTTCGATTCCATAATCCAAATTAAGATATTTAAGTTAGTGATTAATGATCTCTATGTGTTAATAAACTTGTTAGGGACATTAAATCACCTAGGAATCGAATTGGAGTGGCCAAAATCCAAGAGTTTGGCTAATGGAACAGTGCCACGAATCTGTAGATTTTGTTGTAGAGTTTTTGGTTCAGAAATACAGCCCGAGTCCGAAGACACTGGGGGGAGAGGTGTATAATAAGACACGACCCGTGTCCAAAGACACTGGGGGGACCATGTAATAAGACATGACCCGTGTCTGAGGCTAGAATTTTTAAAAATGTCATTTTTGATATTTTGAAGTTCTAAACTAGATGAGATCATTAGTATATATTTCCTAAAGTGTGTTAAGTCACAAATGATGATATTTTTAAAAGGGAAATTATCACCTAGCATGTATAAGAAAGTGAAAACCTTTGAGCATTTAAGAGTTATAGTTTGCCTTAGGTAAGTATCTAGCACCTTAGGCTACTTTTGTGGTAAAGTATGTCACTTAAGAGTAATGAGTGATGAGTTGATGTTTAGATATATGTATGATAGGAATAATTGGTAGTATTGATCTTGATGAATGTCCTTTGATGCCCATTCATGAAGGCTACGGGAGATAGATGGGTGTCCAAAAGGCTCTTTTGAGTAAAAACATAACCCTGATATCTTGATAGTGCCAAGGCCAAAGGAGATAAATGAAAAGTCTGAAATCCTCTTTGAATAAGGATGAAGACCGAACTTCTTAGCGTGCCAGGAGATGTGTAATATAAGGATGAGTTCTTCCTCTATTTACCCCTAGATCATACACTAAACCAATATTCCTAAGCTTAACTTCTTGGTTTTAAGTTGGACTAAGTATGAATGTAGGAAAATGTATATTAACTTGGTATATCTAATTGCTATATCTAGACCTTGTAGATGCTTTAAACATATCTTATTTAGCATGTGTAAATATTATGTTTTTTATGTTATGTATGCTGGTTTTGAATACTCATACTGAGAATGTAGTTTCTCACCTCACTATATATTATGTAATTCCAGGTGAAACTTCTTCCAAGGGTAAAAAGAAGAAAGAAGCTAATGCTTAGATTAGATTATGTTTTATGTTTCAATTATTGTACTTATTAGTATTCCATTTGAGATGTATAGAGTAAATATAATACTTCAAGCTTTTGCTAAGGCTAAAGATGTATATGTACTTTGATACATTACGATATGATATTGTATTTTTGCATTTCATATGACTCTCTCTAGTGTTTCTAACGAACATTATGGAATAAGTATATGATTAGTATGTAGTGACATTGTAATGCTAAGTATCTCTTTGTATGAGATATATACTGAGATATTGGTATTAGGATGTTACAAACACCGCTTCTACGTACACTGGATTCTAATGGGGAAGAAGTTGTCTCACCTTCCTTCACCTTGTGATTGCCCATCAAAGAGAAAGTAGGGGTTTTCTACCATGGATTCTTGTTTTCCTTTCTTGATTATTATTTAAATGATGTTATTTTGCTTTTAGAGGAAGGGATTGGGAACATAAGGATGGTGGAAACTCCATAAATGGCCAAGAAAGGCCATGTTTGTCCATGGCCTTCCTTGTCGTCATCGCAACCATGGAGGACAATGGAGTCTCAATGGTGGCTCAAGGTGGAAGAAGAAAAACTATTTTTCTATGTTAAGGTGATTCAAGGTGGAAACTACCACGGTGAACGATGGTTTTATCGTGGTGGTGACTACGGTGGCCTCCACCTCAAGTTGGCTTTTGAGGGTTTTAGGTTTAGAGGGTGTTTTTGGTGTTTGGGTGGTTGGAACTATAGCCTATGGGCAGCTAATTGTTGGTGTATGCCCTAGAGGCCAATACATTTTCTGTATTTACATACATTCTATTATGCTATTTTATATATGAGGCAGTTCATTTATTGTGTTCTTTTTTATAAACATAATAAAGTCCTTAGAATAGTAATTTTGATGCCATAGGACATTAAGTGTATGACTTGATCGTGAGATCCTTTTGGTTACAATACTATTCTTAAATGTCCCTAGTCAAGTATTATTGTTAATTAGGACAACAATAATACATTGAGACTAGTATGTGTAGAGACTGATGACCACATCTCACGGGTCATGGATATGAGATATCAAGTCTTCACATAGGTACATATTAGAGTAATGATGTACTGGACTGACCCACCATGAGAACGCTACATGGATTGTTACGTGAGTGTCATAAGCGATTCTCATAGTGACAATGGTGTTTGTGATCCTTTGACCTGAAATCACTACGATTCCTACATGAGGAGTTGTGTATTTTAATGCTATCAAACGTCATCTGTAACAAGGTGATTATAAAGTTAGTTATTAGACATACTGCAAATCATGCAGAGGGATGTGAGTGACCTAGATGGGATTTGTTACTCCTACATAACAAGAGCGATATCTTCAGGCCCCCTGATTGAGTGAGACTGCGAAATGCATGGCCATGCTCAAATGAGTCAATATGATATATTGATCTCATTTGTTGTTACAAAGTCTACTCGAATATCAAGAAATGAATGATTAGACTATACAAGGGTGACGTATTCCATGCCTTGTGTTCAATCTAGATATCTTGACAAAGGGACTAAATAGCACGGAAACATTGGTCACGGAAAGGTTATGTCAAATCACTGATATTCTTATTACTTGGGTAGCAGCGATGTGTTGCTAGATACCGCTCACTGCTTGTAATATTAAAAATAGAATTTTAATATTACTGCCAATGTAATAAGAACATGCAGGGTCACACACATAGAGTAGACTAAAATTGGAGCAATGGATCCAAGTTGGACTCAGATTCAAATATGGGCCAGACTCATAACAGATGGGTCTAGGGTTGCACAACTTACCTTACTGCTGCTCACACTCACTTAAGGCAGTCACTATTATAAATAGTACTGCTAAGGGGCTACTAAGATACACAAATTCTGAACCCTAGCCGCACCTACAGAAAAGTGAGTGAGAGAGCGATAGGTTTCTTCTCTTCTCTTCGCAGCTAGCACTGTGTGAGAGACGTGAGGCTCCTCTTTGAAGACGTTGGACGTTCGTGAGTCTGTTCGTGTAGATACCGTAGAGACATCATTTCTATTACGGTGTTGGTGATTCACGCTTCAAGAGGTAAATCTTTTAAAAACTCAGATTATGGCTTTTTCGCATGGATCCTCGGTGGGAATCCGTGTTTTTCGCTGCGTGATATATCTGTAAAAATTCCCAACAATGGTATCAAAGCGTCTTGCGAAACCATGATTCGGTTTTCTGTTTTCGTTTACATGAGATAACATGTTTCCTGTTCTTATTTTTGACAAGAGATATGATCTTTAATATGTTATTTCTGAAAATCGTATGAAACCCTTTGCGAAAACATATTCTGTTTCTTATGTTGTATGCAAAACCGTGATGTTGTTATCAAAACTTCATGAAGATGTTCATATGTTTTGTGAAAATCGTTTTGTATTAAGATGTATGTTTTTGCGAAGCTTTCTGGTATGCATGTGATACGAACAACGTTATGGAATCCTTATTCTCAATGCGTGGTGCAAGGGTTTAGGAAACCTTATTCTTGGCTTGCGGTGTAACGATCCGGGACTGCCTACAGGATTGATGAGTGTCTCCACAAACCAACACGGGTCTTTTCAGCGTGCTTTGTCCTCACTCACACGCATCCTAGGAAACTTCCCAGGAGGTCACCCATCCCACAATTGCTCCAGGTCAAGCACGCTTAACCATGGAGTTCTTATGTTCTAGGCTCCCGAAAAGAAGTTGCAACTTGTTGATATGGCTACACCAAATCAATTCCTTTAAGCCATCCTCAACTATGTAGTCCCATACCTACACAGTCTCTGAATCTCTCTCATTTCGGTGCGTATTCAGTTCATTCATGTAGACCCTCTGCCTAGAAGCATGCCAGGAGTCGCGCCTTGTTCGTGCCTCATTGCACCGGCGACATTCCCCGCCCTCATCGGCCCCGGGACGCCACATGCCCACCAGCTTCCACTTGGTTCGTCCCCGAACCACACCGTACTGGGAGAGGTCCCGTCTCTGATACCATTTGTAACGACCGGGACTGCCTGCATAGATTGATGAGTGTCTCCACAAACCAACACGGGTCTTTTCAGCGTGCTTTGTCCTCACTCACACGCATCCTAGGAAACTTCCCAGGAGGTCACCCATCCCACAATTGCTCCAAGTCAAGCACGCTTAACCATGGAGTTCTTATGTTCTAGACTCCCGAAAACAAGTTGCAACTTCTTTTCGGAGCCTAGAACATAAGAACTCCATGGTTAAGCGTGCTTGACCTGGAGCAATTATGGGATGGGTGACCTCTTGGGAAGTTTCCTAGGATGCGTGTGAGTGAGGACAAAGCACGCTGAAAAGACCCGTGTTGGTTTGTGGAGACACTCATCAATCCTGCAGGCAGTCCCGGGTCGTTACATGCAGCAGCAGGGGTTATGGAATCCTTGTTTCTGCACAAGAGGCACAGCACAAGGGGTTTTGGAAACCCTATTCTTGTTTTACGGCAGCAGCATCAAGTGTTGATGTCAAGCCGCCAACGAGGCACCTGAGGTTCAAGTGTTGAACGACGGTGCAATGGTTCCCTACAGCACATGAAGTGTTCATGTTGTTCGGGCTTAGGGTTCCGAGCGGCACATGGGCTCAGCGGAACCCCCGTGCTACCTCTGCGTAGGGTGTTTTTTGAAAATGCGATATTTTATATCCAATTTTATGACTCGTAAAAAATAATAATGTATTATTGTTATGAGTTTATATGTTTTTGTGATGCATGGTGCATGGTTATGGCCTTAGACCTCTATTTATGCATTTTATCTTTTTTAATAAATACGACCTGCGCGTCGTGCCTTTCTCTCTACATTCTGATTGTACATTCTCTTTTCACCTAACTCCCCTCGAATGTAAAAGAGATTTCTATATAATGTAATTATGATGTGGAGGCAAGAAGATGGCACCAAGTGAGGACGTTGATGGGAGATGCTTGGTGAAGCTGGCTTTGTTAATGCTACTCTCTTAGGGGCCATAACTATGTCACTTTTATTATATGCTTTTATGTATAAGAAGCATCAAGATGATGCCTTGGACATTGGATGTCTAATGCTGGCCACCATGAACTCTGAGCTCCAAAAGCAACATAAGAACATGGATGCATACGATATGGTCGTACACCTTAAGAAGCTCTATCAAGAGCAGGCCAGGCATGAGAGATTCGAGGTCTCTAAAGCACTGTTTCAGTGCAAGCTGGTAGAAGGAAGCCCTGTTGGTGCTCATGTACTCAAGATGATTGGGCACATTGAAAACCTAGAGAGACTCGATTTTCCTTTGGGCCAAGAGTTGGCCACTGACTTAGTCCTACAATCGTTGTCGGAAAGTTTTAGTTAATTTGTCATGAACTACAACATGAATGAGATTGACAAATCACTACCAGAGCTGCTAGGCATGTTGAGAACTCCGACGAAAGTAACATTAACAAAGGCAAAGGGAAGGCCATAATGATGGTCCAAAAGAATAAGGGCAAGAAATAGCAGAAAAAGCCCAAGGACAACTGGAAGGGCAAGGGTAAGGATAAGTCCAAGCCCAGCACTTCTAGCTTGAAACCAGTGGGTGGAGTGGCTAAGGAAGGTACATGCTTCCATTGTGGTCAGACCGGACATTAGAAGAGGAATTGTGCCAAGTTCCTAGAGGAGCTCAAAAAGAAGAAGGGAAGTGAGACTTCCACTTCAGGTATTTTTGTTATTGAAGTCAATTTATCTACTTCTGTATCATGGGTATTAGATACTGGATGTGGATCTCACATTTGTGTAAATGTGCGGGATCTAAAGAACAATAAACCATTGACGAAGGGCGAAGTCGACCTACGAGTGGGAAATGGAGCAAAGGTTGCTGCATTAGCTGTAGGGACTTATTTATTATCTTTGCTCACTGAGCTTATAATAGAGTTAGAGAACTGCTATTTTGTGCCTGCTATTAGTAGGAATATCATTTCTGTTTCTTGTTTGGACAAGAAAGGTTTTTCTTTTATTATAAAGGACAAGTGTTGTTCCATTTATATGAATGATATTTTTTATGGTAGTGCACAATTGAGTAATGGACTTTATGTACTTGATCTCGAAATACCCATCTATAACATAAATACAAAGAGGTTTAAATCAAACGATCTAAACCCAACTTTTCTCTGGCATTGTCGTTTGGGCCACATAAATGAGAAACGCATCTCCAAACTCCATAAAGATGGATTCTTGGACTCGTTTGATTTCGAATCATATGAGACATGTGAATCTTGTTTATTGGGGAAGATGACAAAGGCCCCATTCACTAGACAAGGTGAAAAGGCTAGTGATCTTTTAGGCCTTATACATAGTGATGTATGTGGGCCACTAAACACACTCGCTAGAGGCGATTTTCAATACTTCATTACATTTATTGATGATTTCAGTAGATATGAATTTGTATATCTTATGAAGCACAAATCAGAATCCTTTGAAAAGTTCAAGGAGTTCAAGAATGAAGTACAAAACCAACTTGGCAAGAGTATTAAAATCCTTCGATCAGATCGAGGAGGAGAATACTTGAGCTAACAGTTTGATGATCATCTGAAAGAGTGTGGGATAATATCTCAACTCACTCCACCAGGAACACCACAACGGAATGGTGTCTCTGAAAGGAGGAACCGGACCTTGTTGGACATGGTCCGATCCATGATAAGTCATGCAAACCTTCCAGGCTCCTTCAAGGGACATGCTCTGTTAACAGCAGCTTTCACACTTAACCGTGTTCCATCTAAGATGGTTCAAAAGACACCATATGAGATATGGACTAGGAGACGGCCCAGTATGTCTTTCATAAAGATTTGGGGCTGCGAAGCTTATGTGAAACGTCAAGTTTCTGATAAGCTTGGACCTAAATCAGATAAATGCTTCTTTGTGGGGTATCCAAAGGAAACCAAGGGATACTTTTTCTATAATCCTACTAAGGGCAAAGTGTTTGTCGCACAGACAGCTGTGTTTCTAGAAAGGGAGTTTATCTCCAAAGGAGCCAGTGGGAGAAAAGTAGAACTTGAAGAAGTTCAAGTTTCACAAAGTAGCAATGAACCAATGGTGGAAATAGAGCAACCTCCATAAAATGTTGTGGAACAGCAACCTGCTCTAGTAGCACAAGACCTGCGTAGATCTAACAGGATACGTCATCAACCAGAGAGATATAGATTTCTCGTGACCCAACAAGGTGACGTATTGCTCATGGATCAAGATGAGCCTATGACTTACCAGGAAGCCATTATTGGCCCAGAATCTGAGAAATGGCTTGAGGCCATGAGATCTGAAATAGATTCCATGTATGCCAACTAGGTATGGACCTTGGTTGACCCACCTGAAGGGGTAAAACCCATTGGGTGCAAGTGGGTTTTCAAGAAGAAAACTGACATAGATGGTAATGTGCATACCTTTAAGGCGCGATTGGTGGCTAAAGGTTTCAAATAAATTCATGGTGTAGACTATGATGAGACTTTTTCCCCAGTTGCGATGCTTAAATCCGTTCGGATCTTGCTTGCTGTTGCAGCATACCATGATTATGAAATCTGGCAAATGGATGTCAAAACTGCTTTCCTTAATGGAAATCTTCTTGAAGATGTGTACATGACACAACCTGAGGGTTTTGCCACTCTAGAGGATGCTAGAAAAGTATGCAAGTTGTAACGATCTATTTATGGATTGAAGCAAGCTTCTAGAAGTTGGAATCTTCGTTTTGATGATACAATAAAATAGTTTGGTTTCATCAAGAATGAAGAAGAATCTTGTGTCTACAAGAAGGTTAGTGGGAGCACTATTGTCTATCTAGTATTGTATGTAGATGACATACTACTTATTGGAAATGACATCCCTACCCTACAGTCTGTAAAGACTTGGTTAGGAAACTGCTTCTCTATGAAGGACTTGGGCGAAGCCACCTATGTATTAGGTATCAGGATCTATAGAGATAGATCACTGAGACTGCATGGCCTAAGTCAGAGTACATATATAGACAAAGTGTTAAGATGATTTAACATGCATGAATCCAAGAAAGGACTCTTGCCTATGTCACATGAGCAAGATTCCATATGCATCTGCAATTAGATCTATCATGTATGCCATGTTATGTACTCGACCAGACATCTCGTATGCTTTGAGCATGACGAGTAGGTACCAGTCTGATCCCGGTGAGAGTCACTGGACTGATATCAAGAACATCCTTAAGTACTTGAGAAGGACTAAGGATTCGTTCTTGGTATATGGAGGCGAGAAAGAGCTAGTTGTGAAAGGTTACACTGATGCTAGCTCCCAAATAGATAAGGACAACTCCATATCGCAATCGGGTTATGTTTTTTGCCTAAATGGTGGGGCTGTGAGCTAGAAGAGTTCAAAGCGAGAGACAGTCACTGATTCTACCACAGAGGCTGAGTATATTGCTACCTCCAATGCAGCAAAGGAGGCTGTTTGGATCAAGAAGTTCATTATTGAACTTAGCACTATTCCTAGCATTGTGGACCCAGTGGACCTCTATTGTGATAATAATGGAGCCATTACACAAGCTAAGGATCCTAGATCTCACTAGCGATCCAAACATATACTTAGGCGCTTCCATCTCATTCGAGAGATCATCGATAGAAGAGAAGTGAAGATATGCAGAGTACCAACAGATGATAACATTGCTGATCCACTGACGAAGCCTCTTGCACAGCAGAAGCATGAGGGTCACACTAGGTCTTTAGGCATTAGATATATGCCTGATTGGATCTAGTGCAAGTGGGAGATTGTTGGTGTATGCCCTAGAGGCCAATACATTTTCTGTATTTACATACATTCTATTATGCTATTTTATATATGAGGTATTTCATTTATTGTGTTCTTTTTTGATAAACATAATAAAGTCCTTAGAATAGTAAGTTTGATGCCATAGGACATCAAGTGGATGACTTGATCGTGACATCCTTTTGGTTACAACACTATTCTTAAATGTCCCTAGTCAAGTATTATTGTTAATTAGGACAACAATAATACATTGAGACTAGTATGTGTAGAGACTGATGACCACATCTCACGGGTCATGGATATGAGATATCAAGTCTTCACATGGGTACATATTAGAGTAATGATGTACTGGACTGACCCACCATGAGAACGCTACATGAATCGTTATGTGAGTGTCATAAGCGATTCTCATAGTGATAATGGTGTTTGTGGTCCTTTGACCTGAAATCACTACGATTCTTACATGAGAAGTTGTGTGTTTTAATGCCATCAAACGTCATCTGTAACAAGGTGATTATAAAGTTGGTTATTGGATATACCGCAAATCATGCAGAGGGATGTGAGTGACCTAGATGGGATTTGTCACTCTTACATAACAGGAGTGATATCTTCGGGCCCCCTGATTGAGTGAGACTACGAAATGCATGGCCATGCTCAAATGAGTCAATATGAGATATTGATCTCATTTGTTGTTACAAAGTCTACTCGAATATCAGGAAACGAATGATTGGACTATACAAGGGTGACGTATTCCATGCTTTGTGTTCAATCTCGATATCTTGACAAAGGGACTAAACAACACGGAAACATTGGTCACGGAAAGGTTATGTCAAATCACTGACATTCTTATTACTTGGGTAGCAGCGATGTGTTGATAGATACCGCTTACTGCTTGTAATATTAAAAATGGAATTTTAATATTACTACCAACGTAATAAGAACCTGCAGGGTCACACACATAGAGCAGACTAAAATTGGAGCAATGGATCCAAGTTGGACTCGAATTCAAATATGGGCCAGACTCATAACAGATGGGTCTAGGGTTGCACAGCTTACCTTGCTGCTGCTCACACTCACTTAAGGCAGTCACTATTATAAATAGTACTGCTAAGGGGCTGCTAAGATACACAAATTCTGAACCCTAGCCGCACCTATAGAAAAGTGAGTGAGAGAGCGACAGGTTTCTTCTCTTCTCTTTGCAACTAGCACTGTGTGAGAGACGTGAGGCTCCTCTTTACAGACATTGGACATTCGTGAGTCTGTTCGTGTGGATACCACAGAGACATCGTTTCTATTACAGTGTTGGTGATTCACGTTTCAAGAGGTAAATCTTTTAAAAACTCAGATTATGGCTTTTTCGCATGGATCCTCGGTGGGAATCCCTGTTTCCAACGGCGTGATGTATCCGTAAAAATTCCCAACACTAATTCTTGGCCATGGATTGGTGGTGGTGGCCACCAAGGGCCACCACAAGTTCCACAACTTCAAATTTGGGGGTTTTTTATTAGTGAAGACACACTAATGGCCACCATTGTGGGTGCTTAACCATAGTGGTCCAAGGTGGTCATAGAGACTAGGACCACCACAAGTCAAAATTGTTAATGATTGGGTTAATGCCAGACCGAGGTGGCTTTGGCTTTGGACTGGCCTTGGGCTAGGGTGAGTCTACTTTCACCTAATAGCCAGAGTTGGCCTTAACCCTTGCCTGGGATATTTGATGATGATAAAGGGTAATGATATATCTTATGAGGTCAATTAAAGCATAATGGACCTTGGACTGATTAGAAATAAGTATCAAGTTAATCCCTGAGGTCATATCCTTGTAAAGAAGTTATATGATGTAAGACAATGCTTTTATATATGATAAAGGGTTATGCATGATGTGTTACTTGATTGTCAAGTTATCTCAAATGAAGCTTTCATATATGCATGGAATTGTATATTGGTAATAGTAACTACTTATTATGATGATGTATTCCCTGAACTTGTTATTATATGATGATATGAGAATTAGGATAATGCCATGTGAAGCTCTCAATAACTATATGAATATGATATATGATGTGATGTGCATTACACAACTGTTCATTGAAAAGAGTATGCATTCCCAAATGATGGATAAGCATATCTTACCAGAAGAGTAAAGTCCTTATCAATGATATGTAAGGATAGAATTCAACTTACTTGGATAGATGTTGTGTAACATGTGTGGCTATTGAGAGTGAACTAGCTCATGTTAGACAAATAGACTAACCTGTAAAAGGAGGTAATTCCCCCTCAAGGGAAGGGTCATTCCCCCTCAGAGGACAAAGGTTGCCTCTTATGGGGAATTGTAGAAAATGGTGCCTAATGGCTAATGTCACAAGCATTGCATTCATATTGCACTAATATGATTTTATTACCGATATATTGATTATTTTATGATCATATGAAGAAAACTGGCATAAAAAAGAACCTCCCCCTCTAGATAATAACTTATAAGACTTTTCCAACTTATATATGTTATCTGTTTTTTAGTTTAAGGTAGCTGGATTTATTCTGATGTCACTTTCATGTAGATTTCTGAGAATTTCTAAAATTCTCACCCCTCTATATTTCCATAATATATCTAGAGACTAAAGATTCCATTATTTAGCATGTATTTTGAGTTCGTAGAGGGTGAGTAAGTGTATTTACTAGAGACAAACACTTACTTATTTCTTGGATTGATTCATGATGCAGGGCTAGATAGTGGATGAGTAAGACAATAATTGACATCTTAGATCCCTTTTGTTTGCATATACATAAGCATATGTAATATATTTGGATATAGATGTCAGACTATTTTGACCTTTGTTTTGATTGACTGACTCTCTACCTATTATGGATGACTATATATGTGGGTACTAATGTCTATGTTAGTACTTTTATGTATGAATGTATGGAACTGATGATGAATAAGGCTTAATGGAAGGTCCAGAGTACTGGTATCATGTTTTGTATATGCTTCTAATAGTTGATTTTAGATGAATATGCATGAAAAAGTTAGAGTTCTTCTAGTTATGACTCACTCTAATATGATAGATATGCTCTGTAAGATTGATTTTCATTGAACTCTAATTAAAGGCTTTCAGCCTAGCTCACCTTGAAAGCTAAATAACTTAAAGCTAAGAATAAAATAAAGTTAAAGGTTAATATAAGGCAATGAATCATTTAAAAGGGGAACAAATAAATCTAAAATACAAGATTATTAAAATAAGTGACTTAACCAAACTGAAAATGGGCTATAGAAAGGAACAAGAGATAAACTTTATCCTTTCTGGTTCACCTATTAAAGTGTAAAGTGGAGGATATAGGGTAAGGGGCATCATAATAGGTGGTATTGTAACATCCTAATACCGATACCCTAGTATATCTTACGTATACCTGGATAAATAGTATTAATCATGCTACCTCTAACTTATTCGTTAACTAATCCATAACATTTAAAGAAATCATTATGGAGAGCCATAACTAAAGTCTTACATATAAATATTATGCATACAACTTTTTATATACTCAAAGCGAATATAAATTAATACATAAGCTTTGAACTAAAAATATAAAAAACTAAACTAATCTTGCTTTTCCATTTCTTCATCTTCTAACCTTCTTATAGGGCCTTTGCCTGCTAATCATGAAACATAACGGGGTGAGAATATAAAAATTCTCAGTAATAACTTATATCCAATGACACTCAACAAATATACACAAAGGTACATTTATGAACTAAAACTCATATATATATAGTAAGTCAAATGAAGTAAGGTTTATTGCATTTGAAAGATTTGAGATAAGACTATTTGCCTATAAAATTTCAGAATTTTATTTGTTAGGGTGTACATTTGGTGCAATCCTGAAAATCAGCCTTTCTAGGCTACTAAACCAGAAAATGTCAAGATATGTGAGAATTTCTTATACACCCCCCAGTTGGGAATTGCGTTAGCAGTGTATCTAGAACCATAAGCAATATGGAGTTGCATTAGTTATCATTGGAGGAGTGGTGATTAGGTAGGGTGCTAGATACAAGTATACTAAGTTTGGTTGGCAAGAGTTGAGCGCCATAGTGCATGAAGCGCTCTCAAAGAGCGAAGATAGAGCTAGTAATGCAAAGATAGACTTAGTATAGAGTTTATGTGGTGGTTATGTAAGAGTTAGACATAGCACCACATTCATCACACACATTGATACACACACCTATTATTCCTAACAGTTTGAGGTAGTGGAAAAGTCCACTCTGTATAAGGTAGGTTAAGGAGGTAACAAATTCCCTCCCTACCGGGTAGGTTAAGGAGGTAACATGTTCAGATAACAAATTTTGTCCCTACCAAGAGGAATAATCAAGTCTCATGACATTGCATCCACACGAATCACATTGCATCTCATTGTCATAATCATACATCATAACATAGCATTTGTATTTTCTAGACAATTGTATCAGCAATTATCATATCTTATGAATGAGTTAGTTAAGTTATGTTTGTTTGGGAGCATTACTTAGAGAGAGATGGTATATGTTCCTAGAGTAGTGAGTAGTAACTTGTTTTGTTTGCTACAAATTTATTTATGATATTACGGGTTGTTTATTCTTTGTGAATATTACAGCTACGGGTATTGGTACACGTATACTGAGAATATTTGATTCTCACCTCGTGTGCTACCATGTAAATCTAGGTGGTAGCTCTTTCCAAGGAAACAAGCAAAAGAAGATTGAAGATTTGTCTAGTTTTATGTTTTAGTAGTTAAGTTTTTGTATACTCATTATATTTGATATTAACTTGTGAACAAATGTGTGTATTACATTTTTGTCAGTTGTTACGAAGTTGTATGTCTATAAGAGTTTGTAAGGTTCTTCAAGGCTCTCCATAATGATTTATGTATATAAATGCTATGGGTTAGATTAATGTGTAAGTTCAAGGTAGCACGGGTAATGGACTAACTAGGCTTAGGAAGGATTAGGAAGTTTTACTTGTATTGTGCAATTCTTATCTATTATGTGAGATGTTTGCATAGGATTGCATGACTTGCCTTAGGTTGGATTGTTCTTAGCTACTGGTGCACGATTACATGATATTGAGACTGATCACCTCAATATGTAATGTTTTTGTGTGTACAGGAAACTATGACACCACCAAGGCATACTCGAGAAACCAGAAACTTACCAAGAGAAGGTCCAGACATGGCCAAAGTAGTGATGGCGATAGGCAATGCCATGAGAGAGCAGAAAACCATCACAACTAATGCGATGTTGGATCAGGAAGCTACTACAGCTAGAGTGCTAGAAATGTTGCAAGCCAACCATCCTCAGCAACCAGGACAATCATAACCAGTATAGGAAATGCAAGTTGGGAAAAATCAAAACTTCCAAGATCTTTCAGAGTTTCAAAGGTTGAATTCCCCGTCTTTCAGAGGCGAATATGATCCCGTGAAGACCGAGGAATGGTTGGCTGAAGTGGAGAAATTTTTTGAGGTTATGAGATGTTCTGATGAACAGAGGGTTTCCTTTGCTTCCTTTATGTTCAGAGGGGAAGCAAAACATTGGTGGAGAAGTGCCAAGAGGTTATTGGAAGCAGCAAGAACACAAATCACATGGGAAGTATTCAGAAATACCTTTTTGGAGCAATACTTTCCAAGGACCTTGCGAGAGGAGAAGGAAATGGAATACCTTAAACTTGTGCGAGGAAGTATGATTGTAGGGCAATATGAGGCAAAATTTAACAAGTTATCAAAGTTTTCTTCATTGTATAGGCCCCAACCAGATGAGGGTTGGAAATGTGTCAAATTTGAAGATGGATTAAGGAACAACATTAAGAGGATGATAAGACCATTGGAGATTAGAGATTTCCCATCTCTAGTTAGTAAGAGTAGAATTGTGGAATCGGGTTGTCTCCAACTCCAAACAAAGCAAAGAGCACAAGATTATCAGAAAAGAAAAAGTGAGGATGACAAGTATAGGAAGGGCAAGAGGAGCGCTTCGAAAGCTGGTTTTCTTCAAGATGAAGATGAGAGAGTTGAGAAGGAGTCAAAGGGGCCTCAATGCCCTAAGTGTGGGAGGAATCATTGTAACAAACCATGTTTAGCGGGACAGTCCGTATGTTACAAATGCGGGCAGCCAGGGCATTATGCTAAGGAGTGTCCGCAAAGGGAAGAAGCAAAGTTGGATACCAGACCCATAGCGCCGGGGAGAGTTTTCATTTTGCAAGCCAAGGAGACAACACAACCTTCTGGTTCAGAAAAAGGTGAGTGTGTAATTTTGTTTCTTTGAGATTTAGTTGAGACTTCTTACAGTAGGAAAACCAAATTTTGGAGACAAAATTTTAAAAAAGAGGGGAGAAATGTAACACCCTCGATAGCATGTTAGGCTTGTATATAACTAGAGAGGGGTCCTTTAGAGAGAAACCAACCAGTTTTCTGAGTGGAAAAGGAGGTTAGGAGAGTGAGGACCTCTCAAATATCCTTAGGTATTCAGATTGGCCTATAATTACCATTTCTCATCTATTCTTGTAATTTTTTTCAAATTCTTTCTCCCTTTAGTTGATACAAAGAGAAGTTTATCAATAAAATACTATTTTCTTCTCTAAATTTCGGTCCAATTCTATCACAACACAATTGCCATAAGCTCTCATTCATAAATTGATTTCAACTGTGCTTTTTCAAACAAACCTCGGCTGAAATAGGCTACAGGTCTGCCTTCTTGCAGTAAAAGAGCCCCCAATCCCTTACTTGAAGCATCAGTTTCCAGAACAAATCGATTGAAAAAATCTGGTATTGCTAAAACAGGAATAGTAGTCATAGCCACCCTCAAGGTGTCAAACGCTATCTGCGCCTCCTTACTCCACTGAAAATGGTCCTTCTTCAACAGCTCAGTCAGAGGTTTTCCAATCTGTCTATAACAATTGACAAACTTTTTATATCAGCCTGTTGATTCCAAAAAATCTCTCAGCCCTTTCACATCCGTAGGGACCTGCCACTGCAACATTGCCTATATTTTTTTAAGATTTGCTGCAACCCTTTGAACAAAAATAACCTGCCTCAAGTACTCAGCCTGCAGCTGCCCAAAACTACACTTCTTTTTGTTGACACATAATTGGTGTCCCCTCAACAACTGTAGAACTATCCTCAGATGAGAAATGTGGGCTTCTTCATCCTTCCTATAAACCAGAAAATCCTAAAGAAAAAACTAACACGAAATTCCTTAAAAACTGTCTCAAGATGTCATTCATCAGTGCTTGAAATGTGGAAGGAGCATTTGTGAGCATTAGTTAGCCCAAAAGGCAAGACGAAAAACTCATAATGCCCTTCACAGGTACAGAAAGTTATCTTAGGCAAAACTAAATATTGGCGCTTTCTCGTTAGGTGATGGCATGATCATGCCTACGAGCTGGAGGTAAACCCTGTGGCTACTGGAATAGGTCCTCAAAGTCCTGTAAAACTGATGTTATGCCTTCCGGAATCAATGCCTCCCACAACAACAGACTTGTCATTGTCTTATATTCAATGTAAAATCCTTGCCCTTCATACTGTAATGGCTTCAACACTGATTTAAGAGAAGCAGTTGTCTTGGACAAAGCTAGTACCCCTTTAATAGTCCAACTTCTCCCTTTTTCTTCAATTTTCAAGGTAAGGTCCTTGAAATTTGCCCTTATTTCTCCCAATCTCCCTAACCATTCTATGCACAACACCACATCTGCACCTCCTATGTAAAATAGGAAGAAATCTTGCTTAATTTCCAATCCTTGGGTCATCAATAACACTCCTTGATAGGCCCCTTTACACTTCACCTTATGCCTATCACTAACCTCCATAAAATAAGGTGAAGTCTCCACTACTGGTAGTTGCAGCTCCTGCACTATTGTATTAGAAATGAAATTATGGGAGGTTCCACAATCCACTAAAATCATAACTTTCTTTCCCTCCACTTCTCCTTATAGCTTGAAGGACTTTTTTGAAGTCAAGCTCATGATGCTATAAATTGACAACTATAAAGTTTTGTCCTCCATCTCCAATATTTCCTGAATTTCCAATTCTTACTAGTGAACCTCATCCTCTGCCTCCTTTCCCATAATCAAGCAATGATGAATGAGATGATGAGACCATTTTTAAGGAGGTTCGTGTAGTTATTTTTTATGATATTTTGGTTTACAACAGGGTTGAAGAGGCCCACATTTCTCATTTGAGGATAGTTCTACAATTGTTGAGGGAACAACAATTGTGTGTCAACAAAAAGAAATGCAGTTTTGGGCAGCTGCAGATTGAGTACTTGGGGCATGTTATGTATGGTCAAGGTATTGCAGCAAATCCTAAAAAATTTAAGACAATGTTGCAGTGGCAGATCTCTACGGATGTAAAAGGGCTGAGAGGTTTTTTGGGATTAATGGGCTATTATAGGAAGTTTGTCAAAGGTTAGGGACAGATTGTAAAAAATCTGACTGAACTTCTAAAGAATGACCGTTTTCAGGGGAGTAAGGATGCGCAGATAACATTTGACACCTTGAGGGTGACTATGACTACTATTCCTATTTTAACAGTACCAAATTTTTCCAATCAATTTGTTATGGAAACTGATGCTTCAAGTAAGGGATTGAGGGCTGTTTTACTAAAAAAAGGCAGGCCTATAGCTTATTTCAGCCAAGGTTTGTTAGAAAAAGCATAGCTGAAATCAATTTATGAATGAGATCTTATGGCAATTATGTTGGCAGTCCAAAAATGGCAACATTATTTGTTGGGTAGACCATTTATCATCCATACTGATCAGCGCAATCTGAAATTCTTTTCGGAACAGCATTTAAAGGGTGAAGAACAGTATAAATGGACCTCTAAGCTACTGGGTTTTGACTTTGAAATTAGGTATAAGCCTGGTTGTGCTAATAAGGTGGTTGATGCTCTTAGCAGGAACATGATGTTTGTTGTATTGTCCATGATGCATTTTAGTGACCTAGACACTTTAGATGAGGAGTTGCAGGCTGATAGTAGTCTAAAATGATTCTCACCCAAGCTATCTGTTGGTTAGGGGCAGACTATTATTTGAAGGGGGGCTACTTTTTCCTAAGCACTCCACCAGAATTCCTTTAGTTCTGTCTGAGTTTCACAGTTCTTCTTTTGGAGGTCATTCTGAATTTTTCAGGATATATAAGAGGATTGCTAGTTTATTCTATTGGGAAAGGATGCATAAGGATATTCAGAGATATGTGGCTGCTTGTGAGGTGTGCCAGTAGAACAAATATCAAACATTGTCTCTAGGGGGCCTTTTACAACCATTACCTATCCCCACTCAGACTTGGGCTGATATTTCAATGGATTTCATTGGAGGACTGCCTAAAGCCCACAAAAAGGACACTATCATGGAGGTGGTTGATAGTTTTACTAAATATGCTCATTTCGTGGCTATTTCCCATCCTTTTTTTGCTAAGGAGGTGGCAAATTTATTCATTAAAGAGGTGGTGCATTTACATGGATTTTCGGTCTCTATTACTTCAGATAGGGGTAAGGTGTTTCGCAGCCATTTCTAGACTGGGTTATTCAAGTAGGTAGGTGCTCGTTTGAAATTTATTTCTGTCTATCACCCACAAAAGGATGGCCAAACGGAGGTAGTAAATTATTGCTTGGAAACTTACTTAAGATGTTTGACTAGAACTAAGCCTAAACAGTGGCCTTGGTGGTTTAGTTAGGTTGAATATTGGTTTAACACCAACTATAACAGCTCTACTAAAACTACTCCATTTAATGCCCTTTATGGCAGGGACCCTCCAATGTTGATCAGAGGAAATACATTTCCATCTGCAGTGGAAGAAGTAAATTTGTTGACTAAAGAGAGAGATTTGATATTGGAGGAGTTACGAGAGAATTTGTTGAAAGCACAAAACAGAATGAAGATGCAGGCTGACAAACATCGGAGAGAGGTGTAGTTTCAAGTGGGATGTTAAACCTTGAGGACAAGGTGGATGTTTTGGGGGGGAGTATTGTTAGCAAACCTATCAACAACAGGGTGTACACTAGAAAGAATAAATAAGAAGTAGAGGATCACAACTATTAATAGGGTCTGTAACACCCTCAATAGCATGTTAGGCTTGTATAGGGTTACAGAGGTAGCCTAATACTTGCTTACCAAGTCTGTGAAGTTTTGTGACAAACTTAGTTAGTTTAGACACTTTGTTGCAACACAGAACGTGGAAATTAGCCAAAAATAACACAGAAAATTATTTTAAAGACTAAGCTAAGGGAAATAAAAATAGATAATTTTTTCCAGGTCACAAATGAGCTAAGTATGATACTGTTAAAGTTTGAAGGTAAACTGAGTTTGTTTGGTATTTGTAAGCACACAGAGTGAGTGTTTTAATACTAGATGGACTGAGTGCAGATATGGAAAAATAAGATAATGGCGAAACAAGAAATTAGAAGAATCCTAGGAAATATTCTAGAGTTGTTAAAAGTTAGGAAACCTGAACTGGTATAATGTAAGTGTTCCTAACAAGTACAAGTTTAGTAAAATATCCCATTTTTGTTAAATGAGTCACGACTTTTTAAGAGCCTTTACCCTTGACTTATGGGATATTTTTTTCTTTCTATCTCATCTTGTTCTCTCGGTTGTAGGAGCAGAAGGCAGAGGAGAAAAGAAAGAAGAGAAAAGAAAGGAGAAGGAAGAAGAGGAGAAGAAGAAGAGAAAAGAAAAAGGCAAAGCTATAGTGTGATCCTCCACTCCACAAAGAGGTAGGGGTGTTTGCTTTTATCCTTTCCCTCCAATCTTGATATGTTTTCTTAATTTGGTTTGAAGAATAAAAGTGGGTTTGGATAAGAAAAGTGAGTTTAGATGCTTTTAAGGTTGAAAGGAGATAGATAATAGCTTATTTTGATGCATAATGTTTAGTTTTGGTTTTCTAGAGCCCATAGTTTTTGATTGAGTTTTAAGTCAAGAAAAGGGTTTTTAGTTTGAAGTTTTGAGTTTAAATCGATGATTGATGAGATGAGTTTAGTGTTTAATGATCCTAACATGACAACCATAACCAGGACAAGAAATGCACTTAGGAAAAATCAAAACGTCCAAGATCTTTCAGAGTTTCAAAGCTTGAATCCCCCGTCTTTCAAAGGCAAATATGATCCCGTGGAGGCCGAGGAATGGTTGGCTAAAGTGGAGAAATTTTGAGGTTATGAGATGTTCTGATGAACAGAGGGTTTCCTTTGCTTCCTTTATGTTCAGAGGAGAAGTAAAACATTGGTGGAGAAGTGCCAAGAGGTTGCTGGAAGCAGCAAGAACACAAATCACATGGGAAGTATTCAGAAATAACTTTTTGGGGCAATACTTTCCTAGGACCTTGCGAGAGGAGAAGGAAATGGAATTCCTTAAACTTGTGCAAGGAAGTATGACTGTAGGGCTATATGAGGCGAAATTTAACGAGTTATCAAAGTTTTCTTCATTGTATAGGCCCCAACCGGATGAGGGTTGGAAATGTGTCAAATTTGAAGACGGATTAAGGAACAACATTAAGAGGATGATAAGACAATTGGAGATTAGAGATTTTCCATCTCTAGTTAGTAAGAGTAGAATTGTGGAATTGGGTTGTCTCCAACTCCAGATAAAACAAAGAGCACAAGATTATCAGAAAAGAAAAAGTGAGGATGACAAGTATAGGAAGGGCAAGAGGAGCGCTTCGAAAACTGGGTTTCTTTATAATGAAGATGAGAGAGCTCAGAAGTAGTCAAAGGGGCCTCAGTGCCCTAAGTGTAGGAGGAATCATTGTAACAAACCATGTTTAGTGGGATAGTCCGTATATTACAAATACGGCCAGTCAGGGCATTATGCTAAGGAGTGTCCGCAAAGGGAAAAAGCAAAGTTGGATACCAGACCCATAGTGCCGGGGAGAGTTTTCATTTTGCAAGCCAAGGAGACAGCACAACTTTCTGATTCAGAAAAAAGTGAGTGTGTAATTTTGTTTCCTTGAGATATAGTTAAGACTTCTTACAGTAGGAAAACCAAATATTAGAGACAATTTTAAAATAGAAGGGAGAAATGTAACACCCTCGATAGCATGTTAGGCTTGTATATAACTAGAGAGGGGTCCTTTGGAGAGAAACCAACCAATCTTTTGAGTGGAAAAGGAGGTTAGGAGAGTGAGGCTCTCTCAAATGTCCATAGGTATTTAGATTGGCCTATGATTACCATTTCTCATTTATTCTTGTAATTCTTTTCTGATTCTTTCTCTATTTAGTTGATATAGAGAGAAGTTTATCAATTAGATACTATTTTCTTCTCTAAATTTCAGTCTAATTCTATCACAACACAATTTTGGTCTAATTCTGCTGAGAGCATCAGCCACCTTAATAGCACAACCAGGTTTATACCTGATCTCAAAGTCAAAACCTAGCAGCTTAGAGGTCCATTTATACTGTTCTTCACCCTTTAAATGCTGTTCTAAAAAGAATTTCAGATTGCGCTGATTAGTATGGATGATAAATGGTCTGCCCAATAAGTAAAGTCACCATTTTTGGACTGCCAACACAATTGCCATAAAATCTCATTCATAAATTGATTTCAGCTGTGTTTTTTCAAACAAACCTTGGCTGAAATATGCTATAGGTTTGCCTTTTTATAGTAAAAGATCCCCCAATCCCTTACTTGAAGCATCAGTTTCCAGAACATATCGATTGGAAAAATCTGGTTTTGCTAAAACAAGAATAGTAGCTCAAGGTGTCAAACGCTATCTGCGCCTCCGTACTCCATAGAAAATGGTCCTTCTTCAACAGCTTAGTTAGAGGTTTTGCAATCTGTCTATAACCTTTGACAAACTTTCTATATTATCCCGTTAATCCCAAAAAACCTCTCAGCCCTTTCACATCGGTAAAGACCTGCCACAACAACATTGCCTATATTTTTTTAAATCTGCTGCAACCCCTTGAACAAAAATAACATGCCTCAAGTACTTAGTCTGCAGCTGCCCAAAACAACATTTCCTTTTGTTGACACATAATTGGTGTTCCTTGAACAATTGTAGAACTATCCTCAGATGAGAAATGTGGGCTTTTTCATCCATGCTATAAACCAGAATATCCTAATAAAAAACTAACACGAACCTCCTTAAAAACGGTCTCAAGACATCATTCATCTGTGCTTGAAATGTGGAATGAGCATTAGTCAACCCCAAAAGGCATGACTAAAAACTCATAACGCCCTTCATGGGTATAGAAAGCTATCTTAGGAATGTCTTCCTCCTTTATTCTGATTTGATTGTACCCGGATTTCAGGTCCAACATAGAAAAAATGGCAGGTCCACCTACTTCATCCAATAATTCATTTATTATTAAAATTGGATTATTATCCGACACTGTGATTTTGTGGAAAGCCCTATAGTCAACACAAAAATACTATCCTTCATCCTTTATTTTTCACTCGAATAATAGGACTAGAAAAGGGACTTATACTTGGCCTCATAATTCCAGCAACTAACATCTCATCTACTAACTTTTCAATTTCTGCTTTTTGATAGTGAGGGTACCTATATGGGTGTAAATGGGGAATATTGGCCCCCTCTCATAAGGTGATGGCATGATCATGCCTACGAGCTAGAGGTAAACCTTGTAGCAACTGGAATAGGTCCTCAAAGTCCTTTAAAACTTATGTTATGCCTTCCGGAATCATTGCCTCCCACAACAACAGACTTGTCATTATCTTATATTCAATGTAAAATCCTTGCCCTTCATACTGTAACGGCTTCAACACTGATCTACGAGAAGCAGTTGTCTTGGTCAAAGCTAGTACCCCTTTAATAGTCCAACTTCTCCCTTTTTCTTCAATTTTCAAGCTAAGGTCCTTGAAATTTACCCTTATTTCTGCCAATCTCCCTAACCATTCTATGCATAGCACCACATCTGCACCTCCTATGCCAAACAGGAAGAAATCTTGCTTAATCTCCAACCATTGCGTCATCAAGAACACTCCTTGACAAGCCCTTTTGCACTTCACCTTATGCCTATCACCAACCTCCAAAAAATAAGGTGGAGTTTCCACTACCAGTAGTTGCAGTTCCTGCACTATTTTATCATAAATGAAATTATGGGAGGTTCCACAATCCCCCAAAATCATAACTTTCTTACCCTCCACTTCTCCTCATAACTTGAATGACTTTTTTGAAGTCAAGCTCATGATGCTATGAATTGACAACTGTAATGTTTTGTTCTCCATCTCCAATATTTCCTGAATTTCTAATTCTTCCTACTGAACCTCATCTTCTGCCTCCTCTCCCATAATCAAGCAATGATGAATGAGATATTGAGACCATTTTTAAGGAGGTTCGTGTTAGTTATTTTTTATGATATTTTGGTTTACAACAGGGATTAAGAAGCTCACATTTCTCTTTTGAAGATAGTTCTATAATTGTGGAGGTAACACCAATTGTGTGTCAACGAAAAGAAATACAGTTTTGGGCAGCTGCAGATTGAGTACTTGGGGCATGTTATGCATGGTCAAGGTACTTCAGCAAATCCTAAAAAAATTAATGTAATGTTGTAGTGGCAGATCCCTACGGATGTGAAAGGGCTGAGAGGTTTTTTGGGATTAATGGGCTATTATTGGATGTTTGTCAAAGGTTATGGACTAGATTGAAAAAAATTCGACTGAGCTTCTGAAGAATGACCATTTTCAGGGGAGTAAGAAGGCGCTGACAATATTTGACACCTTGAAGGTGGCTATGACCACTATTCCTATTTTAGCAGTACCAAATATTTCCAATCAGTTTGTTCTTGAAACTAATGCTTCAAGTAAGGGATTGGGGGCTATTTAACTGCAAGAAGACAGACTTATAGCTTATTTCAGCCAAGGTTTGTTAGGAAAAGCATAGCTAAAATCAATTTATGAATAAGATCTTATGGCAATTGTGTTGGCAGTCCAAAAATGGCGACATTACTTGTTCGTAAGACCATTTATCATCCATACTGATTAGCGCAGTCTGAAATTCTTTTCAGAACAGCATTTAAAGGGTGAAGAACAGTATAAATGGACCTCTAAGCTATTAGGTTTTGACTTAGAGATCATGTATAAACCTGGTTGTGCTAATAAGGTGGCTGATGCTCTCAGTAGAAACATAACGTTAGTTGCATTGTCCGTGGTGCATTTTAGTGACCTAGACACCTTAGATGAGGAGTTGCAGGCTGATAGTAGTCTAAAATGATTCTCACCCAGGCTATCAATTGGTTGGGGGCAGACTATTATTTGAAGGGGGACTAGTTTTGCCTAAGCATTCCACCCGAATTCCTTTAGTTCTGTTTGAGTTTTACAATTCTTCTTTTAGAGGTCATTCTGGATTTTTCAAGACAAATAAGAGGATTGCTAGTTTATTCTATTGGCAAAGGATGCGTAAGGATATTCAGAGATATGTGGCTGCTTTTAAGGTGTGCGAGCAGAACAAATATCAAACAGTGTCTCTAGGGTGTCTTTTACAACCATTGCCAATTCCCACTCAGACTTGGGTTAATTTTTCAATGGATTTCATTGGAGGACTGCCTAAAGCCCACATAAACTACAATGGAGGTGATTGATAGTCTGACTAAATATGCTCATTTCATGGCTATTTCCCATCCTTTTTTTGCTAAGGAGATGGCAAATTTATTCATTAAAGAGGTGGTGCATTTACATGGATTTCCGATCTCTATTATTTCAGATAGGGATAAGGTGTTTCTCAGTCATTTCTAGATTGAGTTATTCAAGCAGGCTGGTGCTCGTTTGAAATTTATTTCTGTATATCACCCACAAATGGATGGCCAAACGGAGGTAGTAAATTATTGCTTGGAAACTTACTTAAGATGTTTGACTAGAACTAATATTAAACAGTGGCCTCGGTGGTTAAGTTGGGTTGAATATCGGTTTAATACCAACTATAACAGCTTTATTAAAGCTACTCCTTTTAATGCCCTTTATGGCAGGGACCCTCCAATGTTATTAAGAGGATATACTTTTCCATCCGCAATGGAAGAAGTAAATTTGTTGACTAAATAGAGAGATTTGATGTTGGAGGAGTTACGAGAGAATTTGCTGAAAGCACAGAACACATTGAAGATGCTAGCCGACAAACAATAGAGAGAGGTGGAGTTTCAAGTGGGGGATTGCGTTTATTTGAAGCTGCAGCTGTACAGACTCAAATCCTTAGATAAAATGGTCAATGAGAAGTTAAGTCCAAGATTTTATGGATCCTACTAGATTATGGAAAGAATTGGAGAAGTTGCCCATCGGTTAGCTCTTCCAGTTGACAGGAAAATTCATCTAGTGTTCCATGCTTCCCAGTTGAAGAATGTTGTTTTTGTACAGCAACCATCATAACCATTGCCTCTTATATTATCTGATGAGTTGGTGTTATAGGTGCAGCCAGAACAAGTTCTCCACGTTAAACGGACTGCTGCGGGTGTCCGAGAAGTTCTCATAAAGGGGTCAGGTCTCCCAGATTGTGAACTCATGGGAGTTAGTAACAACTATTCAGGAGCAATTCCCTTATTTTTACCTTGAGGACAAGGTGGATGTTTTGGGGCGGAGTATTGTTAGCAAACCTATCAATAATAGGGTGTACACTAGCAAGAATAAATAAGAAGTAGCCCAATACTTGCTTACAAAGGGTGTACACTAGCAACAACTAATAGGGTATATAACACCCTCGATAGCATGTTAGGCTTGTATAGGGTTACAGAGGTAGCCTAATACTTGCTTACCATGTTTGTGAAGTTTTGTAACAAACTGAATTAGTTTAAACACTTTACCACAACACAGAACATGGAAATGTGCCTAAAATAACTCAAAAAATGGTTTTAAAGACTAAGCTAAGGGAAATAAATAAGGATAATTTATTTCCAGGTCACAAATGAGCTAAGTATGATGCTGTTAAAGTTTGAAGGTAAACTGAGTTTGTTTGGTATTTGTAAGCGCACAGAGTGAGTGTTTTAATACCGAAAGGACTGAGTGCAAATATGGAAAAATAAGATAATGGCGAAACAAGAAATTAGAAGAATCCTAGGAAATATTCTAGAGTTGTTGAAAGTTAGGAAACTTCAATTGGTATAATTTAAGTGTTCCTAACAAGTATAAGTTTACTAAAATATCCCATTCTTGTTAAATGAGTCACGACTTTTTAAGAGCCTTTGCCCTTGACTTATAGGATATTTTTTTCTTTCTATCTCTATCAGTTGTAGGAGCAGAAGGCAAAGGAAAAAAAGAAAGAAGAGAAAAGAAAGAAGAAGGAAGAAGAGGAGAAGAAGAGAAAAGAAAAAGGCAAAGCTATAGTGTGATCCTCCACTCCACAAAGAGGTAGGGGTGTTTGCTTTTATCCTTTCCCTCCTATCTTCATCTGTTTTCTTAATTTGGTTTGAAGAAGAAAAGTGGGTTTGGATAAGAAAGTGAGTTTAGATGCTTTTAAGGTTGAAAAGAGTTAGATAATAACTTATTTTGATGCATGGTGTTTAGTTGTGGTTTTCTAGAGCCTGTAGTTTTTTATTGAGTTTTAAGTTAAGAAAAGGGTTTTTAGTTTGATGTTTGAGTTTAAATCCATGATTGAGTAGATGAATTTATTGTTTAATGATCCTAACATGATTAGAGACCATGATTAGGGTTGGGAAACACTTAGAATCCATTATTTGAGGATTAGAACTTGGTTAGAAACCAAGATTATACAGAACCTGATTCTGCAGAAATAGGGCAGCATCCGAACAGCTTGCAGTGTTTGTAACATAACTTGTTTTGTAGTCATCGGATTGGCCTGATTCTTGTTGCATTTGAAAGCTAAGATACAAGGTTTCATGTGGTAAAAATTTCATATTTTTAGGCCAACCTAATTAGCAACAGTTTTGGTTTGAATTTGAGTTAGATTCTGTAGAAATAAGAAGTATGGCACCCCGTAAACCAGATTGCAAAACTTCTCGCTTTGAGGTCGTATTTACATGAGTCTAGTGGCATTTTTAAGCTAACATGTAAGGCTATAAGCGGTAAAAATTTCAGAATTTTTGCACTCTTCATGCGTTCCCAGTTTCATTTTAAAGTAAGGTCAGATTCTAGGAAAACAGGTAGTTGCCCTGTTTCAGCCTATGCATTTTGATGCATAACTTTGGCTACACTAAGTCAAATGAAGTGAAGTTTATTGCATTTGAAAGATATGAGATAAGGCTATTTGATTACAAAATTCCAGAATTTTATAAGTTAGGATCTACATTTGGTGCAATCTTGAAAATCAGCCTTTCTAGGCTACTAAACCAGAAAATGTCAAGATATGTGGGAATTTTTTATACATCCCCTAGTTGGGAATTGACTTAGTAGTGTATCTAGAACCATAGGCAACATGGAGTTGCATTAGTTATCACTGGAGGAGTGGTGATGCGGTAGGGTGCTAGATACATCTATACTAAGTCTGGTTGGCAAGAGTTGAGTGCCATAGTGCATGAAGCACTCTCAAAGAGTGAAGGTAGAGCTAGTAGTGCAAAGATAGACATAGTATAGAGTTTATGTGGCGGTTATGTAAGAGTTAGTCATAGCACCACATTCATACACACACTTATTAATCCTAACAGTTTGAGGTAGTGGAAAAGTCCACTCAGTATAAGGTAGGTTATGGAGGTAACAAATTCCCTCTCTACTTGGTAGGTTAAAGAGGTAACATGTTCAGATAACAAATTCTCTCCCTACCGAGTGGAATAGTCAAGTTTCATGACATTGCATCCACACAAATCACATTACATCTAATTATCATAATCATACATCATAACATAGCATTTGCATTTTCTAGACAATTGTCTGGGCAATTGTCTTATCTTATGAATGAGTTAGTTAAGTTATGTTTGTTTGAGAGCATTACCTAGAAAAAGATGGGGTATGTCCCTAGAACAATGAGTAGTAATTTGTTTTGTTTGCTACAATTTTATTTATGATATTATGGGTTGTTTATTCTTTATGAAAATTATAACTACTGGTATTGGTACACCTATACAATGAATATTTGATTCTCACCCCGTGTGCTGCTATGTAAATCTAGGTGGCAGCTCTTTCCAAGGCAACAAGCAGAAAAAGATTGAAGATTTGTCTAGTTTTATGTTTTAGTAGTTAAGTTTTTACATACTCATGTATATTTGATATTAGCTTGTGAAAAAATATATGTATTACATCTTTGTCAGTTGTTACAAAGTCTATAAGAGTTTGTAAGTTTATTCAAGGCTCTTCATAACGTTCAAGGTAGCACAGCCAATATTGTTTATCCAGGTAATGCCAAATATACTATGATTTCGGTGTTAGGATGTTACTATTTGGTATCAGAGCAGTTCATCCTATGACCCGGGATATGGACTAACTAGGCTTAGGAAGGATTAGGAAGTTTTACTTGTATTGTGCAATTCTTATCTATTATGTGAGATGTTTGCATAGGATTGCATGACTTGCCTTAGGTTGGATTGTTCTTAGCTACTGTTGCACGATTACATGATATTGAGACTGATCACCTCAATATGTAATGTTTTTGTGTGTACAGGAAACTATGACACCACCAAGGCATACCCGAGAAACCAGAAACTCACTAAAAGAAGGTCCAGACATGGCCGAAGTTGTTATGGAGATGGCCAATTCCATGAGAGAGCAGATGACCATCATAGCTAATGCGATGCGGGATCAGGCAGTTATTACTGCTAGAAATGTTACGAGCCAACCAACCTAAGCAACCATGATAACCACAACCAGTACAGGAAATGTAACTTGGGAAAAATCAAAACTTCCAAGATCTTTCAGAGTTTCAAAGGTTGAATACCCCGACTTTCAGAGGCGAATATGGTCCCGTGAAGGCCGAGGAATGGTAGGTTGAAGTGGAGAAATTTTTTGAGGTAACGAGATATTCTGATGAACAGAGGGTTTCCTTTGCTTCCTTTATATTCAGAGGGGAAGCAAAACATCGGTGAAGTGCCAAGGGGTTGCTAGAAGCAGCAAGAACACAAATCACATGGGAAGTATTCAAAAATACATTTTTGAAGCAATACTTTCCGAGGACCTTGCGAGAGGAGAAGGAAATGGAATTCCTTAAACTTGTGCAAGGAAGTATGACTGTAGGGCAATATGAGGTGAAATTTAACGAGTTATCAATGCTTTCTTCATTGTATAGGCTCTAACTGGATAAGGGTTAGAAATATGTCAAATTTGAAGATGGATTAAGGAACGACATTAAGAGGATGATAAGACCATTGGAGATTAGAGATTTCCCATCTCTAGTTAGTAAGAGTAGAATTGGGGAATTGGGTTGTCTCCAACTCCAGACAAAACAAAGAGCACAAGATTATCAAAAAAGAAAAAATGAGGTTGACAAGTACAGGAAGGGCAAAAGGAGCACTTCGAAAGCTGGTTTTCTTCAAGATGAAGATGAGAGAGTTCAGAAGGAGTCAAAGGGGCCTCAGTGCCCTAAGTGTGGCAGGAATCATTTTAACAAACCATGTTTAGAGGGACAGTCCGTATGTTACAAATGCAGGCAGCCAGGGCATTATGCTAAGTAGTGTCCGCAAAGCGAAGAAGCAAAGTTGGACACCAGACCCATAGCGCCGGGGAGAGTTTTCATTTTGCAAGCCAAGGAGACAGCACATCTTTCTAGTTCACAAAAAGGTGAGTGTGCAATTTTGTTTCTTTGAGATTTAGTTGAGACTTCTTACAATAGGAAAACCAAATTTTGGCGATAAAATTTTAAAAAAGATGGGAGAAATGTAACACCCTCGATAGCATGTTAGGCTTGTATATAACTAGAGAGGGGTCCTTTGGAGAGAAACCAACCAGTTTTCTGAGTGGAAAGGGAGGTTAGGAGGGTGAGGACCTCTCGAATGTCCTTAGGTATTCAGATTGGCCTATGATTGCCATTTCTCATCTATTCTTGTAATTCGTTTCTAATTCTTTCTCCCTTTAGTTGATACAGAGAGAATTTTATCAATAAAATACTATTTTCTTCTCTAAATTTTAGTCCAACTCTATCACAACACAATTGCCATAAGCTCCCATTCATAAATTGATTTCAGTTGTGCTTTTTCAAACAAACCTTGGCTGAAATAAGTTATAGGTCTATCTTCTTGCAGTAAAAGATCCCTCAATCCTTTACTTGAAGGATCAATTTTCAGAATAAATTGATTGGAAAAATCTAGTATTGGTAAAATAGGAATAGTAGTCATAGCCACCCTCAAGGTGTCAAACGCTATCTGTGCCTCTTTACTCCACTGAAAATGGTCCTTCTTCAACAGCACAGTCAGAGGTTTTGCAATTTGTCTATAACCTTTGACAAACTTTCTATATTAGCCCGTTAATCTTAAAAAACCTCACAGCCTTTTCACATCCGTAGGGACATGCCACTGCAATATTGCCTATATTTTTTTAAGATCTGCTACAACCCCTTGAACAAAAATAACATGCCTCAAGTACTCAGTCTGCAGCTGCCTAAAACTACACTTCTTTTTGTTGACACACAATTGGTATTCTCTCAACAATTGTAAAACTATTCTCAGATGAGAAATATGGGTTTCTTCATCTTTGCTATAAACCAGAATATCCTAAAAAAAAAAATAGCACGAACCTCCTTAAAAATGGTCTCAAGACGTCATTCATCAGTGCTTGAAATGTGGAAAGAGCATTAGTCAGCCCAAAAGGCATGACTAAAAACTCATAATGCCCTTCATGGGTATAGAAAGCTATCTTAGGAATGTCTTCCTCATTCATTCTGATTTAATTGTACCCGGATTTCAGGTCCAACTTAGAAAAAATGGCAGCTCCACCTAATTCATCCAATAATTCATCTATTACTGGAATTGGATATTTATCTGACACTCTGATTTTGTTGAAAGCCCTATAATCAACACAAAAATGCCATCCTTTATCCTTCTTTTTCACTCGAATAATAGGACTAGAAAAGGGGCTTATACTTGGCCCCATAATTCCAGCAATTAACATCTTATCTACTAACTTTTAAATTTTTTCTTTTCGAAAGTGAGGGTACTGCAAATTGGGAATATTGGGCCCTTCTCGTAAGGTGATGGCATTATTATGCCTACAAGCTGTAGGTAAACCCTGTGGCTGTTGGAATAAGTCGTCAAAGTACTGTACAACTGATGTTATGCCTTCCGAAATCAATGCCTCCCACAACAACAGACTTGTCATTGTCTTATATTCAATGTAAAATCCTTGCCCTTCATACTGTAATGGCTTCAACACTGATTTAAGAGAAGCAGTTGTCTTGGACAAAGTTAGTACCCCATTAATAGTCCAACTTCTCCCTTTTTTTCAATTTTCAAGGTAAGGTCCTTGACCCAATCTCCCTAACCATTCTATGCACAGCACACATATGCACCTCCTATGCCAGATAGGAAGAAATCTTGCTTAATCTCCAATCCTTGCGTCATCAATAGCACTCCTTGACAAGCCCCTTTGCACTTCACCTTATGCCTATCACCAAACTCCACAAAATAAGGTGGAGTTTCCACTACTGGTAGTTGTAGCTCCTGCACTATTTTATCAGAAATGAAATTATGGGAGGCTCCACAATCCCCCAAAATCATAACTTTCTTACCCTCCACTTCTCCCCATAACTTGAAGGACTTTTTCGAAGTCAAGCTCATGATGCTATGAATTGACAACTGTGATGTTTTGTTCTCCATCTCCAATATTTCCTGAATTTCCAATTCTTCCTACTGAACCTCATCCTCTGCCTCCTCTCCCATAATCAAGCAATTATGAATGAGATGTTGAGACCGTTTTTAAGGAGGTTCGTGTTAGTTGTTTTTTATGATATTCTGGTTTACAACAGGGATGAAGAAGCCCACATTTCTCTTTTGAGGATAGTTCTACAATTGTGGAGGGAACACCAATTGTGTGTCAACAAAAAGAAATGCAATTTTGGGCAGCTGCAGATTGAGTACTTGGGCCATGTTATGCATGATCAAGGTATTGTAGCAAATCCTAAAAAATTAAGGCAATGTTGCAGTGGCAGATCCCTACGGATGTGAAAGGGCTGAGAGGTTTTTTGGGATTAACGGGCTATTATAGGAAGTTTGTCAAAGGTTATGGACAGATTGCAAAAAATCCGACTGAGCTTCTGAAGAATGACCGTTTTCAAGGGAGTAAGGAGGCGCAGACAACATTTGACACCTTGAAGATGGCTACGACTATTATTCCTGTTTTAGCAGTACCAAATTTTTTCAATCATTTTGTTCTAGAAACTGATCCTTCAAGTAAAGGATTAGGGGCTGTTTTACTACAAGAAGGCAAACCTATAACTTATTTCAGCCAAGGTTTGTTAGGAAAAGCATAGCTGAAATCAATTTATGAATGGGATCTTATGGCAATTGTGTTGGCAGTCCAAAAATGGTGACATTACTAGTTGGGCAGACCATTTACCATCCATACTGATCAGCACAATCTGAAATTCTTTTCACAACAGCATTTAAAGGGTGAAGAATAGTATAAATGGACCTCTAAGCTGTTGGGTTTTGACTTTGAGATCAGGTATAAACCTGGTTATGCTAATAAGGTGGCTGATACTTTCTGCAGGAACATGATGTTTGCTGCGTTATCTGCGGTGCATTTTAGTGACCTAGACACTTTAGATGAGGAGTTACAGGATGATAATAGTCTAAAATGATTCTCACCCAGGCTATCAGTTGGTTGGGGGCAGACTATTATTTGAAGGGGGACTAGTATTGCCTAAGCACTTTACCAGAATTCCTTTGGTTTTGTCTGAGTTTCACGGATCTTCTTTTGGAGATCATTCTGGATTTTTTAGGATATATAAGCGGATTGCTAGTTTATTCTATTGGGAAAGGATGCGTAAGGATATTCAGAGATATGTGGCTGCTTGTAAGGTGTGCCAGTAGAACAAATATCAAACATTTTCTCTAGGGGGCCTTTTACAACCATTACCTGTCCCCACTCAGACTTGGGCTGATATTTCAATGGATTTCATTGGAGGACTGCCTAAAGCCCACAAGGACACTATCATGGAGTGGTTGATAGTCTCACTAATTATGCTCATTTCGTGGTTATTTCTCATCATTTTTGCTAAGGAGGTGGCAAATTTATTCACTAAAGAGGTGGTGCATTTACATAGATTTCTGGTCTCTTATTTCAGATAGGGATAAAGGGTTTTTCAGTCATTTCTAGATTGAGTTATTCATGTAGGCTGGTGCTCGTTTGAAATTTATTTCTAAATATCACCCACAAACGGATGGCCAAACGAACGTAGTAAATTATTGCATGGAAACTTACTTAACATGTTTGACTAAAACTAATCCTAAACAGTGGCCTCGATGGTCAAGTTAGGCTGAATATTAGCTTAATACCAACTATAACGGCTCTACTAAAATGACTCCATTTAATGCCCTTTATGGAAGGGACCCGCCAATGTTGTTCAGAGGATATACTTTTCCATCTGCAAAGGAAGAAGTAAATTTGTTGACTAAAGAGAGAGATTTGATGTTGGAGGAGTTACGAGAGAATTTGCTGAAAGCACAGAACACATTGAAGATGCAGGCTGACAAACATTGGAGAGGAGGTGTTGTTTCAAGTGGGGGATTAGGTTTATTTGAAGCTGTAGTCGTACAGACTCAAATCCTTAGTTAAAAGGGTCAATGAGAAGTTAAGTCCAAGATTTTATGGACCCTACCAGATTATGGAAAGAATTGGAGAAGTTGCCTATCGGTTAGATCTTCCAGCTGACAGCAAAATTCACCTAGTGTTCCATGCTTCTCTGTTGAAGAATGTTGTTTCTGTACAGCAACCATCACAACCATTGCCTCCTATATTGTCTGATGAGTTGGTGTTACAGGTGCAGCCAGAACAAGTTCCCCACGTTAAAAGGACTGCCGCAGTTGTCCGGGATGTTCTCATAAAGTGGTCAGGTCTCCCAGATTTTGAGAACTCATGGCTCATGGGAGTTGGTGGCAACCATTCAGGAGTAATTCCCTCATTTTTACCTTGAGGACAAGATGGATGTTTTAGGCGGGAGTATTGTTAGCAAACCTATGAATAACAGGCTGTACACTAGGAAGAGTAAACAAGAAGTAGGGGATCACAACTATTAATAGGGTGTATAACACCCTCGATAGCATGTTAAGCTTGTATAGGGTTACAGAGGTAGCCTAATACTTGCTTACCATGTCTGTGAAGTTTCGTGACAAACTGAGTTAATTTAGAAACTTTGCCGCAACACAGAACGTGGAAATATGCCTAAAATAACTCAAAAAATGGTTTTAAAGGCTAAGCTAAGGGAAATAAATATTGATAATTTATTTCCAGGTCACAAATGAGCTAAGTATGATGCTGTTAAAGTTTGAAGGTAAACTGAGTTTGTTTGGTAATTTTAAGCACACAGAGTGAGTGTTTTAATACCGAATGGACTGAGTGCAGATAGGGAAAAATAAGATAATAGCGAAACAAGAAATTAGAAGAATCCTAGGAAATATACTAGAGTTGTTGAAAGTTAGGAAACTTGAATTGGTATAATTTAAATGTTCCTAACAGGTATAAGTTTAGTAAAATATCTCATTTTTGTTAAATGAGTCACGGCTTTTTAAGAGCCTTTACCCTTGACTAATGGGATATTTTTTTCTTTCTATCTCATCTTGTTATCCCAGTTGTAGGAGCAGAAGGCAGAGGAGAAAAGAAAGAAGAGAAAAGAAAACAGAAGGAAGAAGAGGAGAAGAAGAAGAGAAAAGAAAAAGGCAAAGCTATAGTGTGATCCACCACTCCACATAGAGGTAGGGGTGTTTGCTTTTATCCTTTCCCTCCTATCTTCATCTTTTTTCTTAATAAGGTTTGAAGAATAAAAGTGAGTTTGGATAAGAAAAGTGAGTTTAGATACTTCTAACGTTGAAAGGAGTTAGATAATAGCTTATTTTGATGCATGATATTTAGTCTTGGTTTTTTAGAGCCCATAGTTTTTTATTGAGTTTTAAGTTAAGAAAAGGTTTTTAGTTTGAAGATTGAGTTTAAATCCATGGTTGATGAGATGAATTTAGTTTTTAATGATCCTAACATGATTAGAGACCATGATTAGAGTTGGGAAACACTTAGAATCCATGATTTGAGGATTAGAACTTAGTTAGAAACCAAGATTATGCATAACCCGATTCTGCAGAAACAGGGCAGCATCCAAACAGTCTGTAGTGTTTATAGCATAACATGAGCTGTAGTCATTGGATTGACTTGATTCTTACTGCATTTGACAGTTAAGATACAAGGCTTCACGTTGTAAAAATTTCATATTTTTAGGCCAGCCTAATTAGCAACAGTTTCGATTCGAATCTAAGTCAGATTCTATAGAAACAAGCAGTATGGCACCCCGTAAACCAGATTACAAAACTTCTCACTCTGGGGTCATATTTATATGAGTCTAGTTGCATTTTTAAGCTAACATATAAGGCTATAAGGGGTAAAAATTTCAGAATTTTTGCACACCTTATGCATTCCCAGTTTCAGTTTAAAGTAAGGCCAGATTCTAGGAAAATAGGTAGTTGCCCTATTTCAGCCTCTGCATTTTGATGCATAACTTTGGCTACACTAAGTCAAATCAAGTCAAGTTTATTGTATTTGAAAGATATGAGATAAGGCTATTTGATTATAAAATTCCAGAATTTTATAAGTTAGGATGTATATTTGGTGCAATCTTGAAAATCAGCCTTTCTAGGTTGCTAAACTAGAAAATGTCAAGATATGTGAGTATTTTTATACTTCCCCTAGTAGTGTATCTAGAACCATAGGCAACATGGAGTTGCATTAGTTATCACTGGAGGAGTGGTGATGCGGTACGGTACTAGATACAAGTATACTAAGTCTGATTGGCAAGAGTTGAGTGCCATAGTGCATGAAGCGCTCTCAAAGAGTGAAGGTAAAGCTAGTAATGCAAAGGTAGACTTAGTACAGAGTTTATGTGGCAGTTATGTAAGAGTTAGTCATACCACCACATTCATACATACATCTATTATTCATAACAAGTTGAGGTAGTGGAAAAGTCCACTCAGTATAAGGTAGGTTATGGAGGTAACAAATTCCCTCCCTATTTGATAGGTTAAAGAGGTAACATGTTCAGATAACAGATTCCTTCCTACTAAGAGGAATAGTCAAGTTTCATAACATTACATCCACACGAATCACATTGCATCTCATTAACATAATCATACATCATAACATAGCATTTGCATTTTCTAGACAATTGTATGGGCAATTGTCTTATCTTATGAATGAGTTAGTTAAGTTATGTTTGTTTGGGAGCATTACCTAGAGAAAGATGGTGTAAGTCCCTAGAGCAGTGAGTAGTAATTTGTTTTGTTTGCTACAATTTTATTTATGATATTATGGGTTGTTTATTCTTTGTGAATATTACAACTACTGGTATTGCTACACTTATACAGAGAATATTTGATTCTCACCCCGTGTACTGCCATGTAAATCTAGGTGGCAGCTCTTTCCAAGGCAACAAGCAGAAGAAGATTGAAGATTTGTCTAGTTTTATGTTTTAGTAGTTAAGTTTTTGTATACTCATGTATATTTGATATTAACTTGTGAACAAATGTATGTATTACATTTTTATCAGTTGTTACAAAGTTGTATGTCTATATGAGTTTGTAAGTTTATTCAAGGCTCTCCATAATGATTTATGTATATAAATGTTATGGGTTAGATTAATGTGTAAGTTCAAGGTAGCACAGCCAATACTGTTTATCCAGGTATATGCCAAATATACTAGGATTTCGGTGTTAGGATGTTACAGTTTGGTATCAGAGCAGTTCATCCTGTGAGCCGCGGTATGGACTAACTAGGCTTAGGAAGGATTAGGAAGTTTTACTTGTATTGTGCAATTCTTATCTATTATGTGTGATGTTTGCATGACTTGCCTTAGGTTGGATTGTTCTTAGCTACTGTTGCACGATTATATGATATTGAGACTGATCACCTCAATATGTAATTTTTTGTGTGTACAGAAAATTATGACACCACCAAGGCGTACCCGGGAAACCAGAAACTCAACAAGAGAAAGTCTAGACATGGCCGAAGTTGTTATGGTGATGGCCAATGCTATGAGAGAGCAGATAAGCATCAAAGCTAATGCGATGCAGGATCAGGTAGCTATTACTGCTAGAAATGTTGCGAGCCAACCAACCTCAGCAACGATGACAACCACAACCAGTACAGGAAATGCAACTTCGGAAAAATCAAAACATCCAAGATCTTTCAAAGTTTCAAAGGTTGAATACCCCATCTTTAAGAGGCGAATAAGGTCCCGTGAAAGCTAAGGAATAATTGGCTGAAGTGGAGAAATTTGTTAAGGTTATAAGATGTTCTGATGAACAGAGGGTTTCCTTTGCTTTCTTTATGTTCAAAGGGGAAGCAAAACATTGGTGGAGAAGTGCCAAGAGGTTGCTGGAAGCAACAAGAACACAAATCACCTGGGAAGTATTCGAAAATACCTTTTTAGGGCAATACTTTCCTAGGATCTTGCGTGAGGAGAAGGAAATGGAATTCCTTAAACTTGTGAAAGGAAGTATGACTGTAGTGCAATATGAGGCAAAATTTATCGAGTTATCAAGCTTTTCTTCATTGTATAGGCCCCAACCAGATGAGGGTTGGAAATATGTCAAATTTGAAGACGGATTAAGGAACGACATTAAGAGGATGATAAGACCATTAGAGATTAGAGATTTCTTATCTCTAGTTTGTAAGAGTAGAATTGTGGAATCTGGTTGTTTCTAACTCCAGACAAAACAAAGAGCACAAGATTATCAAAAAAGAAAAAAGTGAGGATGACAAGTATAGGAAGGGCAAGACGAGCACTTCAAAAGCTGGTTTTCTTCAAGATGAAGATGAGAGAGTTGAGAAGGAGTTAAAGGGGCCTCAGTGCCCTAAGTGTGGAAGGAATCATCGCAACAAACCATGTTTAGCTGGACAGTCCGTATGTTGCAAATGTGGACAGCTAGGGCATTATGCTAAGGAGTGTCTGCAAAGAGAAGAAGTAAAGTTGGATATCAGATCCATAGCGTCGGGGAGAGTTTTCATTTTGCAAGCTAAGGAGACAACAAACCTTCTGGTTCAGAAAAAGGTGAGTGTGTTGTTTTGTTTCTTTGAGATTTAGTTGAGACTTCTTACAGTAGGAAAACTAAATTTTGGAGACAAAATTTTAAAAAAGAGGGGAGAAATGTAACACCCTTGATATCATGTTAGGCTTGTATATAACTAGAGAGGGGTCCTTTAAAGAGAAACCAACCAGTTTTCTGAGTGGAAAAGGAGGTTAAGAGAGTGAGGACCTCTCGAATGTCCTTAGGTATTCAGAGTGGCCTATGATTACCATTTCTTATCTATTCTTGTAATTCTTTTCTGATCCTTTCTCCCTTTAGTTGATACAGAGAGAAGTTTATCAATAAATTACTATTTTTTTCTTTAAATTTCGGTCCAATTCTATCACAACACAATTGTCATAAGCTACCACTCATAAATTAATTTCAATTGTGCTTTTTCAAACAAATCTCGATTGAAATAAGCTATAAGTTTGCCTTCTTGCAGTAAAAGAGCCCCCAATCCCTTACTTGAAGCATCAGTTTCCAGAACAAATCGATTGAAAAAATTTGGTATTGCTAAAACAGGAAGAGTAGTCATAGCCACCCTCAAAGTGCGAAACGCTATCTACGCCTCTTTACTCCACTGAAAATGGTACTTCTTCAACAGCTCAGTCAGAGGTTTTACAATCTTTCTATAACATTTGATAAACTTTCTATATTAGCCCGTTAATCCTAAAAAACCTCTCTGTTGCAACCCCTTGACCAAAAATAACATGCCTCAAGTACTTAGTCTGCAGCTGCCCAAAACTATATTTCTTTTTGTTGACACATAATTGGTGTTCCCTCCACAATTGTAGAACTATCCTCAGCTGAGAAATGTAGGCTTCTTCATCCTTGCTATAAACCAGAATATCCTAAAAAAAACTAACACGAACCTCCTTAAAAATGGTCTCAAGACGTCTTTCATCAGTGCTTGAAATATGGAAGGAGCATTAGTCAGCCCAAAAGGCATGACTAAAAACTCATAATGCCCTTCGTGGGTACAGAAAGCTATCTTAGGAATGTCTTCCTTCTTCATTCTGATTTGATTGTACTTGGATTTTAGGTCCAACTTAGAAAAAATGGCAGCTCCACCTAATTCATCCAATAATTCATCTATTACTGGAATTGGATATTTATCTGACACTGTGATTTTGTTGAAAGCCCTATAATCAACACAAAAATGCCATCCTTCATCCTTCTTTTTCACTCGAATAATAGGACTAGAAAAGGGGCTTATACTTGGCCTCATAATTCCAGCAATTAACATCTCATCTACCAACTTTTCAATTTCTGCTTTTTGATAGTGAGGGTACCGCAAATTGGGAATATTGGCCCCTTCTCGTAAGGTGATGGCATGATCATGCCTACGAGCTAGAGGTAAACCCTGTGGCTGCTGGAATAGGTCCTCAAAGTCCTCTAAAACTGATGTTATGCCTTCCGGAATCAATGCCTCCCACAACAACAGACATGTCATTGTCTTATATTTAATGTAAAATCCTTTCCCCTTCATACTGTAATAGCTTCAACACTGATTTAAGAGAAACAGTTGTCTTGGAGAAAGCTAGAACCCCTTTAATAGTCCAACTTTTCCTTTTTTCTTCAATTTTCAAGGTAAGCTCCTTTAAATTTACCCTTATTTCTCCTAATCTCCCTAACCATTCTATGCACAGCACCACATCTGCACCTCCTATGCCAAACAGGAAGAAATCTTGCTTAATCTCCAATCCTTGCGTCATCAATAGCACTCTTTGACAAGCCCCTTTGCACTTCACCTTATGCCTATCACCAACCTCCACAAAATAAGGTGGAGTTTCCACTATTGGTAGTTGCAGCTCCTGCACTGTTTTGTCAGAAATGAAATTATGGAAGGCTTCATAATCCTCCAAAATTATAACTTTCTTACTCTCCACTTCTCCCCATTGCTTGAAGGACTTTTTTGAAGTTAAGCTCATGATGCTATGAATTGACAACTATAATGTTTTGTTCTCCATCTCCAATATTTCCTAAATTTCCAATTCTTCCCACTGATCCTCATCCTCTGCCTCCTCTCCCATAATCAAGCAATGATTTTAAGAAGGTTCGTGTTAGTTGTTTTTTATGATATTCTGGTTTACAACAGGGATGAAGAAGCCCACATTTCTCTTTTGAGGATAGTTCTACAATTGTGGAGGGAACACCAATTGTGTGTCAACAAAAAGAAATGCAGTTTTGGGCAGCTGCAGATTGAGTACTTGGGGCATGTTATGTATGGTCAAGGTATTGCAGCAAATCCTAAAAAAATTAAGGCAATGTTGCAGTGGCAGATCCCTACGGATGTGAAAGGGCTGAGAGGTTTTTTGGGATTAACGAGCTATTATAGGAAGTTTGTCAAAGGTTATGGACAGATTGCAAAAAATCCGACTGAGCTTCTGAAGAATGACCGTTTTCAAGGGAGTAAGGAGGCGCAGACAACATTTCACACCTTGAGGGTGGCTATGACTACTATTCCTATTTTACCAGTACTAAATTTTTCCAATTAATTTTTTTTGAAATTGTTGCTTCAAGTAAGGGATTGGGGGCTGTTTTACTGTAAGAAGGCAGACCTATAGCTTATTTCAGCTAAGGTTTATTAGGAAAAGCATAGCTGAAATCACTTTATGAATGAGATCTTATGGCAATTGTGTTGGTAGTCTAAAAATGGCGACATTACTTATTGGGCAGACCATTTATCATCCATACTGATTAGCGCAGTCTGAAATTCTTTTCAGAACAGCATTTAAAGGGTGAAGAACAGTATAAATGGACCTCTAAGCTGCTGGGTTTTGACTTTAAGATCATGTATAAACCTGGTTGTGCTAATAAGGTGGCTAATGCTCTCAGCAAGAACATGATGTTTGTTGCGTTGTCCGTGGTGCATTTTAGTGACCTAGACACTTTAGATGAGGAGTTGCAGGCTGATAGTAGTCTAAAATGTTTCTCACCCAGGCTATCAGTTGGTTGGGGGCAGACTATTATTTGAAGGGGGACTAGTTTTGCCTAAGTGTAACATCCCGAAAATTATTTATTTTGTTTTAAATAATCATTTTATAATATTTATGATTTTTAGGAATTTTTGTGGATTTTTCTGGAAATGATGAATATTTTAATATGTTTCTCGTTTTACGTGTGCACTGAGCGGAGCCGGGGAAAATGAAATATTTTCCCTAAGGCTAGTAAACCTTGAACTGTCAACGTGTCGACGGGGGATCTTACTAAACCCGAGGTTGGGCATAGTTTACGAGGTATAACATTTTTCGAGGTTTTGTCTGCTAGAGATAAAATCACTGTATCATAAAATTATCTGATGAATAATAAAATATTGTTTTCATCAACCGTAACTTTTATTCACTGAGAAAATAGTTCTAACAGTGTAATTAATCATCTGTCGGATGTATTTAAATTAAAGAGACAAGATTACTATACACTTTATCGAGAAGCGCGCGAAGCTTCTCAAGGAAGCTTCCTCCAACCATTATTTTTATTTTTATTTTTCTCTCTCCTCCTTTCCTTGGGTGCTGCACGTTTGACTATTTGGGGGTCTAATTCATTTTCTTTCTCACTTTTTCCCCTCCTCCCTGTACGCAGCTCACTATTCACTCATCTTTCTCTCTTCTCTTTCACCCCATACCAGCAATACCATCCACCCACACCTCCATTTTGTTCTTCAAAACCGTCACAATCCTAGCACCATTTTGTGTTGGAGGACCACCATCATTGAGCAAATCATCTTCAAAGTTTTGCCATTTTCTCCATCTTCATTCTCTTCTACTTTGAAGCTTAAAGGTTGGAGCTTTAAGGTAAAACTCTTAGCTTTTTCTTCCTCCCCTCTCATTTTCATAACCCACTGTCATTTTGATGACCATGGGTATTCATTTCAATATTGGGTTCTGATTTTGCACGTTTAAATGTTTAAGGATTTCCTGGAAGCTGAAAACGTAAATCCTGACCAACAGGAGCAACCTTTCTTTGTGCTTCTCCAAGGTAAGAGGAAGACACTCCTCCTCAACCTATTTTAGCAATTAGGAACGTCTGTGATTGATGTTGAGGGTCATTCTGTTTTTGCATGTTGTTTGTATTGTATGTGTGCTATTTGATTGTTTGTGTGTTTTGATATATATCTGGATGTATTGGAACGTGTAATATGGAAGGGAATGACTTCCGATTGGTTCTCGGATGGTCACGGTGTTGAGCCCAGAAATTTGGAAATTTCATGTGAAAACTAGTAACAGTATGAACCCCTGGCTAAACTCGTCGAATATGATATCCTGATCATTTAGTGAAATGTCAAAATTCGTCGAGTGTAGACTTCTGACCATTTCCGTCGCATGTCAAAATCCGTCGAGTTTAGATCTCTGACCACCAAACACAATGTCAAAATCCGTCGAGTTTAGACTTCTGACCATTTTCGTCGAATGTCAAAATTCGTCGAGTTTAGATTTCTGACCACCAAACACAATGTCAAAATTCGTCGAGTGTAGACTTCTGACCATTTCCATCGAATGTCAAAATCCATCGAGTTTAGATTTCTGACCACCAAACACAATGTCAAAATCCGTCGAGTTTAGGCTTTTGACCATTTTCGTCGAATGTCAAAATCTGTCGAGTTTAGACTTCTGACCATTTCCGTCGAATGTCAAAATCCGTCGAGTTTAGATCTCTGACCACCAAACACAATGTCAAAATCTGTCGAGTTTAGGCTTCTGACCATTTTTGTCGAATGTCAAAATCCGTCGAGTTTAGACTTCTGACCATTTCCATCGAATGTCAAAATTCGTCGAGTTTAGATTTCTGACCACCAAACACAATGTCAAAATCTGTCGAGTTTAGACTTCTGACTAATATCTTTCTACTAATGTTGTTTCTGCCAGGTCATTTTCCGTCGAAAGGCAGCCTTAATAGTACACTAGAGACACTTCTTCGTTGAATCCAAAAATTATAATTATCGTCTAACACTTAGTGATTTAATTAGTGGTAACAGGATGCAATAATTAGCAAATTGGGAAATTAAAATATACTTTGAGATTCATAAATTTTAAAGAACCAAGAATGGAATTTTCATAAGACTTTGGATAATTTTAATTAGGGTAAGAACATGAGAATGTGAGATTTTGAGATCTTAGAATAACCTTCTAAGTGTATATGAATAAATTACCTAAGAAGATTTAAATTAATTAAGAGAGTTCCTTTAGAGACAAACTCTATAAGTAAAGCTAAACCTAAGCAAGAATTCATAATACGCTTTAAAATGTATTAATTTATTTAACAACAATATTATGCTATTGTGGGTCCATGTGGGTGACCATTGAATGTGTTAATTCTTACTTTGGCAAATTGTGACATATGATGGAATAGTATGTAATAATGATCATACATGATTTTGCATAGAGTCTGTATGCATTGTGAATGTCCGTTGGACTGTCGTAAGGCCTAGTTGCCTAGGAGTTGAACACACCTTAGTGCGGGTGCGAATAGACAAGTGGGGTCCTGTAGTTGGCCTTAGGGGCGTCGGGGCGCGGGCATCTCACAGAGGGCAGTGGTAGCTCCTCTAGACCGTGGGACAGACTGATACACACGCACCGACGATCCTGACTGGACATAGTCCTATATCGAGATCTTGTGAGAATGCCGCTGTATAAAGTCTTGTTGCGCAAAATGACTGATTATTTTCTGGAAAAGCACTTGTTTTATGGTTGACGAGATACTGGCATGTCTCCCTGATCATTCTCTCCGACTGTTTTGTGTCTAGCTCCATGGAGTAGGATTTTGACTATTGAATGCATGTGCATAGAGAGTCCATGAATTATCTGGCATACATTGTCATTATAATTGGAATTGTTGTCTTACTGTCATATATATATATATATATAACTGTCTGGAACCACTTATTTGTTTACTTCTGCTATTCAATGCTTATGCTTATTATTCAGAAATGCTATGTGGGCGCTTTGCGCCGATTGATTTCTTGATGCTATAATTGGTAATGATGGTAGGATGTCTTACCTCTTTCTTGTACTTTTCTTGCTCTATGTAAATCTTTGGTTAAAGACTGTAAGTGGGAACGAGGTTGGATTCCTATGGATTTTATTAGTTTGACCCACTGTATCCGGTGATGTCATCGCGAAGGGAGTTCTATTGGGTTTGTTCGAACTGAGTCCACTGGTGGTGTCAAGACCTGGCGAGTAGACTGGACCGACAAGCGTATGTGACCTGCTGGGGATCTGACCTTGACCATGAAGAGGACTGCGGTTGAAGATCATATTTTGTATTTTTCACTGCACCGGTTAGCTTGGAATTGCCTCACGCATTCGGGATTCGATGGAGTGCCCAACTCCTTAGTTGTAAATAGGGTGTGGGTAGTTGATATTTTATTTTGCATTACCTATATAAAAATGTATTTTGGGTATGTGTATGTTTTAAGGTGATTATCCAAACTTAAAGGTTGTAAATTGAGTACATTCTATAATTCATATTTTAATTGGTTGTATATGTAACTATTCATTCGTGGCTCCTATTTTCCTCATATGAGAAATGTTTTAATTTATTTGTAAAGTTTGTTATTTGACAATGTTAGCACGCCGAAATTTAGTGAACGTGACATAATGACGATTGTGCCGTGGTTATTAAATCTAGGGGTGTTACACTAAGCACTCCACCAGAATTCCTTTGGTTTTGTCTGAGTTTCATAATTCTTCTTTTGGAGATCATTCTGGATTTTTCAGGACATATAAGAGGATTGCTAGTTTATTCTATTGGGAAAGGATGCGTAAGGATATTCAGAGATATGTGGCTGCTTGTGAGGTGTGCCAGTAGAACAAATATCAAACATTGTCTCTAGGGGGTCTTTTATAACCATTACCTATCCCCACTCAGACTTGGGCTGATATTTTAATGGATTTCATTAGACGACTGCCTAAAGCCCACAAAAACTATCATGGACGTGGTTGATAGTCTGACTAAATATGCTCATTTCGTGGTTATTTCCTATCCTTTTTTTGCTAAGGAGGTGGCAAATTTATTCATTAAAGAGGTGGTGGATTTACATGGATTTTCAATCTCTATTATTTTAGAAAGGGATAAGGTGTTTCTCAGTCATTTCTAGATTGAGTTATTCAAGCAGGCTGATGCTTGTTTGAAATTTATTTCTGTATATCACGCACAAATGGGTGGCCAAACGGGGGTTGTAAATTGTTGCTTAGAAACTTACTTAAGATGTTTGACTAGAACTAATCCTAAACAGAGGCCTCGGTGGTTAAGTTGGGCTGAATATTGGTTTAATACCAACTATAACAACTCTACTAAAACTACTCCTTTTAATGCCCTTTATTGCAGAGACCCTCTAATGTTGTTCAGAGGATATACTTTACAATCTGCAATGGAAGAAGTAAATTTGTTGACTAAAGAAAGAGATTTGATATTGGAGGAGTTACGAGAGAATTTGCTGAAAGCACAGAACACATTGAAGATGCAGGCCGACAAACATCGGAGAGAGGTGGAGTTTCAAGTGGGGGATTAGGTTTATTTAAAGCTACAACTGTACAGACTCAAATCCTTAGATAAAAGGGTCAATGAGAAGTAGAGTCCAAGATTTTATGGACCCTACCAGATTATGGAAAGAATTGGAGAAGTTGCCTATCGGTTAGATCTTCCAACTGACAGCAAAATTCACCTAGTGTTCTATGCTTCCCTGTTGAAGAATGTTGTTTTTGTACAGCAACCATCATAACCATTGCCTCCTATATTATCTTATGAGTTGGTGTTACAGATAAATCCAGAAAAAATTCTCCACGATAAACGGACTGTCACGGGTGTCCGGGAAGTTCTCATACAGTGGTCAGGTCTCCCAGATTGTGAGAACTCATGGGAGTTGGTGACAACCATTCAGGAGCAATTCCCTCATTTTTACCTTGAGGACAAGGTGGATGTTTTGGGGGCAGTATTGTTAGCAAACCTATCAATAACAGGATCTACACTAGGAAGAATAAACATGAAGTAGTGGATCACAACTATTTATAGGGTGTGTAACACCCTCGATAGCATGTTGGGCTTGTATAGGGTTACAGAGGTAGCCTAATACTTACTTACCATGTCTATGAAGTTTTGTGACAAGCTGAGTTTGTTTAGACACTTAACTACAACACAAAATGTGGAAATATGCCTAAAATAACTCCAAAAATGGTTTTAAAGACTAAGCTAAGGGAAATAAATATGGATAATTTATTTTGAAAGTCACAAATGAGCTAAGTATGATGCTGTTAAAGTTTGAAGGTAAACTGAGTTTATTTGGTATTTATAAGCACACAGAGTGAGTATTTTAATACTTGATGGACTGAGTGCAGATATGGAAAAATAAGATAATAGTGAAACTAGAAATTAGAAGAATCCTAGGAAATATTCTAGAGTTGTTGAAAGTTAGAAAACTTGAAATGGTATAATTTAAGTGTTCCTAACAGGTATAAGTTTAGTAAAATATCCCATTTTTGTTAAATGAGTCACGGCTTTTTAAGAGCCTTTACCCTTGACTTATGGGATATTTTTTTCTTTCTATCTCATCTTGTTCTCTCAGTTGTAGGAGCAAAATGCAGAGGAGAAAAGAAAGAATAGAAAAAGAAAGGAGAAGGAAGAAGAGGAGAAGAAGAAGAGAAAATAAAAAGGCAAAGCTATAGTGTGATCCTCCACTCCACAAAGAGGTAGGGGTGTTTGCTTTTATCCTTTCCCTCCTATCTTCATCTGTTTTCTTAATTTGGTTTGAAGAACAAAAGTAGGTTTGGATAAGAAAAAAGAGTTTAAATGCTCTTAAGGTTGAAAGGAGTTAGATAATAGCTTATTTTGATGCATGGTGTTTAGTTTTGGTTTTCTAGAGTCCATAGTTTTTAATTGAGTTTTAAGTTAAGAAAAGGGTTTTTAGTTTGAAGCTTGAGTTTAAATCCATGATTAATGAGATGAATTTAGTGTTTAATGATCCTAACATGATTAGCGACCATGATTAGGGTTGGAAACACTTAGAATCCATGATTTGAGGATTAGAACTTGGTTAGAAACCAAGATTATGCAGAACCCGATTCTGCAGAAACAGGGCAGCATCCGAACAGCCTGTAGTGTTTGTAGCATAACTTGAGCTGTGGTCATCGGATTAACTTGATTCTTATTGCATTTGAAAGCTAAGATACAAGGCTTCGTGTTGTAAAAATTTCATACTTTTAGGCCCGAACTAATTAGCACTAGTTTCGGTTTGAATCTGAATAAGATTCTACAGAAAGAAGCAGTATGGTACCCCATAAACCAGATTGCAAAACTTCTTACTCCGAGGTCATATTTATATATGTCTCTTTGCAATTTTAAGCTAACAAGTAAGGTTATAAGGGGTAAAAATTTTAGAATTTTTGCACTCCTCATGCGTTTCCAGTTGCCTTGTTTCAGCCTCTGCATTTTGATGCATAACTTTGGGTACACTAAGTTAAATGATGTAAAGTTTATTGCATTTGAAAGATATGACATAACGATATTTGCCTGTAAAATTCCAGAATTTTATAAGTTAGGATCTATATTTGGTGCAATCTTGAAAATCAACCTTTCTAGACTACTAAACCAGAAAATGTCAAGATATGTGAGAATTTTTTATACATCCCTTAGTTGGGAATTGCCTTAGCAGTGTATCTAGAACCATTGGCAACATGGAGTTGCATTAGTTATCACTGGAGGAGTAGTGATGAGGTAGGGTGCTAGATACAAGTATACTAAGTCTGGTTGGTAAGAGTTGAGTGCTATAGTGCATGAAGCGCTCTCAAAGAGTGAAGGTAGAGCAAGTAATGCAAAGATAGACTTAGTATAGAGTTTATGTGGTAGTTATGTAAGAGTTAGTCATAGCACCACATTCATCACACACATATTATTCCTAACAATTTGAGGTAGTGGAAAAGTCCACTCAGTATAAGGTAGGTTATGGAGGTAACAAATTTCCTCCCTACTTGGTAGGTTAAAGAGGTAACATGTTCAGATAACAGATTCCCTCCCTGCCAAGAGGAATAGTTAAGTTTCATAACATTGCATTCACACGAATCACAGTGCATCTCATTTTCATAATCATACATCATAACATAGCATTTACATTTTCTAGACAATTGTATGGGAATTTATCTTATCTTATGAATGAGTTAGTTAAGTTATGTTTGTTTGGGAGCATTACCTAGAGAGAGATGGTGTAAGTTCCCAAAGCAGTGAGAAGTAATTTGTTTTGTTTGTTACAATTTTATTTATGATATTATGGATTGTTTATTCTTTGTGAATATTATAACTACTGGTATTGGTACACTTATACTGAGAATATTTGATTATCACCCCGTGTGCTGCCATATAAATCCAGGTGACAGCTCTTTCCAAGGCAACAAGCAGAAGAAGATTGAAGATTTGTCTAGTTTTATGTTTTAGAAGTTAAGTTTTTGTATACTTATGTATATTTGATTTTAACTTGTGAACAAATGTATGTGTTACATTTTTGTCAGTTGTTATAAAGTTGTATGTCTATAAGAGTTTGTGAGTTTCTTCAAGGCTCTCCATAATGATTTATATATATAAATGTTATGGGCTAGATTAATGTGTAAGTTCAAGGTAGCACAGTCAATGTTCTTTATCCATGTATATGCCAAATATACTAGGATTTTAGTGTTAGGATGATACATTTTGGTGTCAAAGCAATTCATCCTATGAGCCGGGGTATGGACTAACTAGGCTTCAGAAGGATTAGGAAGTTTTACTTGTATTGTGCAATTCTTATCTATTATGTGAGATGTTTACATAGGATTGCATGACTTGCCTTAGGTTGGATTGTTCTTAGCTACTGGTGCACGATTACATGATATTGAGACTAATCACCTCAATATGTAATGTTTTTGTGTGTACAGGAAACTATGACACCACCAAGGCATACTCGAGAAACCAGAAACTCACCAAGAGAAGGTCCAGACATGACCAAAGCAGTTATGGCGATGGCCAATTCCATGAGAGAACAGAAAACCATCACAACTAATGCGATGTTAGATCAGGCGGCTACTACAACTAGAGTGCTAGAAATGTTGCGAGCTAACCAACCTCAGCAACCAAGACAACCACAACCAGTATAGGAAATGCAAGTTGGAAAAAATCAAAATTTCTGAGATCTTTCAGAGTTTCAAAAGTTGAATCCCCCGTCTTTCAGAGGTGAATATGATCCCATCAAGGCTAAGGAATGGTTGGCCAAAGTGGAGAAACTTTTTGAGGTTATGAGATGTCTAATGAACAGAGGGTTTCCTTTGCTTCCTTTATGTTCAGAGGGGAAGCAGAACATTGGTGGGGAGGTGCCAAGAGGCTGCTGGAAACAACAAGAACACAAATCACATGGGAAGTATTCAGAAATTCTTTTTTGGAGCAATACTTTCCAAGGACCTTACCAGAGGAGAAGGAAATGGAATTCCTTAAACTTGTGGAAGGAAGTATGACTGTAAGGCAATATTATGCGAAATTTAACAAGTTATCAAAGTTTTCTTCATTGTATAGGCTCCAATCGGATGAGGGCTGGAAATGTGTCAAATTTGAAGATAGATTAAGGAACGACATTAAGAGGATGATAAGACCATTGGAGATTAGATATTTCTCATCTCTAGTTAGTAAGAGTAGAATTGTGTTATCAGGTTATCTCCAACACTAGACAGAACAAAGAGCATAAGATTATCAGAAAAGTAAAAGTGAGGATGACAAGTAAAGGAAAGGCAAGAGGAGTGCTTTGAAAGCTGGTTTTCTTCAAGATGAAGATGAGAGAGTTCAGAAGGAGTGAAAGGGGCCTCAGTGCCCAAAGTGTGGGAGGAATCATTGTAACAAACCATGTTTAGAGGGACAGTTCGTATGTTACAAATGCGGGCAACCAGGGCATTATGCTAAGGAGTGTCTGCAAAGAGAAGAAGCAAAGTTGGATACAAAACCTATAGCACCGCGGAGAGTTTTAATTTTGCAAGCCAAGGAGACAGCACAACCTTCTAGTTCAGAAAAAGGTGAGTGTGTAATTTTGTATCTTTGAGATTTAGTTTAGACTTCTTACAGTAGGAAAACCAAATTTTGGAGACAAAATTTTAAAAAAGAGGGGAGAAATGTAACACCCTCGATAGCATGTTAGGCTTGTGTATAACTAGAAAGGGGTCCTTTGGAGAAAAACCAACCAGTTTTCTGGGTGGAAAGGGATGGTAGAAGAGTGAGGACTTCTCGAATATCCTTAGGTATTCTGATTGGCCAATGATTGCCATTTCTCATTAGTTCTAATAATTCTTTTCTGATTCTTTCTCCCTTTAGTTGATACAGAGAGAATTTTATCAATAAAATATTATTTTCTTTAAATTGTGATCCAATTCTATCACAACACAAATGCCATAAGCTCGCATTCAATTTGCCTTCTTACAGTAAAAGAGCCCCTAATCCCTTACTTGAAGCATCAGTTTCCAGAACAAATTGATTGAAAAAATCTGGTATTGCTAAAATAGGAATAGTAGTCATAGTCACCCTCAAGGTGTCAAACGCTATCTGCGCCTCCTTACTCCACTGAAAACGGTCCTTTTTCAACAGCTCAGTCAGAGGTTTTGCAATCTTTCTATAACCTTTGACAAACTTTCTATATTAGCTCGTTAATCTCAAAAATCCTCTCAACCCATTCACATCCGTAGGGACCTGCTACTGTAACATTGCCTATATTCTTTTAGGATCTGCTGCTACCCCTTGAACAAAAATGACATGCCTTAAGTACCCAGTCTGCAGCTGCCCAAAACTACACTTCTTTTTGTTGACACACAATTGGTATTCCCTCAACAATTGTAGAACTATCCTCAGATGAGAAATGTGGGCTTCTTCATCCTTGCTATAAACTAGAATATCCTAAAAAAAAACCAACACGAACTTCCTTAAAAACGGTCTCAAGATGTGATTCATTAGTGCTTGAAATGTGGAAGGAGCATTAGTCAGCCCAAAAGGCATGACTATAAACTCATAATGCCCTTCATGGGTACAGAAAGCTATCTTAGGAATGTCTTCCTCCTTCATTCTGATTTGATTGTACCCGAATTTCAGGTCCAACTTAGAAAAATTGACAGCTCCACCTAATTCATCAAATAATTCATCTATTACTGGAATTGGATATTTATCTGACACTGTGATTTTGTTGAAAGCCCTATAATTAACACAAAAATGCCAGCATTCGTCCTTCTTTTTCACTCGAATAATAGGACTAGAAAAGGGGCTTATACTTGGCCTCATAACTCCAGCAATTAACATCTCATCTACTAACTTTTCAATTTTTGCTTTTTGATAGTGAGGGTACCTGTATGGGCACAAATTGGGAATATTGGCCCCTTCTTGTAAGGTGATGGCATGATCATGCCTACGAGCTGGAGGTAAACCCTGTGGCTGCTAGAATAGGTCCTCAAAATCCTGTAAAACTGATGTTCTGCTTTCCGAAATCAATGCCTCCCATAACAACAAACTTGTCATTATCTTATATTCAATGTAAAATTCTTGCCCTTCATACTACAATGGCTTCAACACTGATTTAAGATAAGTAGTTGTCTTGGACAAAGCTAGTACCCCTTTAACAGTCCAAGTTCTCCCTTTTTCATCAATTTTCAAAGTAAGGTCCTTGAAATTTGCCCTTATTTCTCCCAATCTCCCTAACCACTCTATGCACAACACCATATCTACACTTCCTATGCCACACAGGAAGAAATCTTGCTTAATCTCCAATCCTTGTGTCATCAACATCACTCCTTGACAAGCCCCTTTGCACTTCACCTTATGCCTATCACCAACCTCCACAAAATAAGGTGGAGTCTCCACTACTGGTAGTTGCAGCTCCTGCACTATTTTATCAGAAATGAAATTATGGGAGGCTCCACAATCCTCCAAAATCATAACTTTCTTACCCTCCACTTCTCCCCATAGCTTGAAGGACTTTTTTGAAGTCAAGCTCATGATGCTATGAATTGACAAATGTAATGTTTTGTTCTCCATCTCCAATATTTCCTGAATTTCCAATTCTTCCTGCTGAACCTCATCCTCTGCCTCCTCTCCCATAATCAAGCAATGATGAATGAGATGTTGAGACCGTTTTTAAGGAGGTTCGTGTTAGTTGTTTTTTATGATATTCTGGTTTACAACAGGGATGAAGAAGCCCACATTTCTCTTTTGAGGATAGTTCTACAATTGTTGAAGGAACACCAATTGTGTGTCAACAAAAAGAAATGCAGTTTTGGGCAGCTGCAGATTGAGTACTTGGGGCATGTTATGTATGATCAAGGTATTGCAACAAATCCTAAAAAAATTAAGGCAATGTTGCAGTGCCAGATCCCTACGGATGTGAAAGGGCTAAGAGGTTTTCTGGGATTAACAGGCTATTATAGGTAGTTTGTCAAAGGTTATGAACAGATTGCAAAAAATCCGACTGAGCTTCTGAAGAATGACCGTTTTCAAGGGAGTAAGGAGGCGCAGACAATATTTCACACCTTGAGGGTGGTTATGACTACTATTCCTGTTTTAGCAGTACCAAATTTTTCCAATCAATTTGTTCTTGAAACTGATGCTTCAAGTAAGGGATTGGGGGTTGTTTTACTGCAAGAAGGCAGATCTATAGCTTATTTCAGCCAAGGTTTGTTAAAAAACCATAGATAAATCAATTTATGAACGGGATCTTATGGCAATTGTGTTGGCAGTCCAAAAATGGCAACATTACTTATTGGGCAGACCATTTATCATCCATATTGATCAGTGCAATTTGAAATTCTTTTCAGTACTACATTTAAAGGGTGAAGAACAGTATAAATTGACCTCTAAGCTGCTGGGTTTTGACTTTGAGATCAGGTATAAACCTGGTTGTGCTAATAAGGTGGTGATGCTCCCAGCCGGAACATGATGTTTACTGCGTTGTCCGCGGTGCATTTTAGTGACCTAGACACTTTAGATGAGGAGTTGCAGGCTGATAGTAGTCTAAAATGTTTCTCACCCAGGCTATCAGTTGGTTGGGAGCAGACTATTATTTGAAGGGGGACTAGTTTTGCCTAAGCACTCCACCAGAATTCCTTTGGTTCTGTCTGAGTTTCACAATTCTTCTTTTGGAGGTCATTCTGGATTTTTCAGGATGTAACACCCCAACTTTTGGGATAATTACTATATAGTCCCGAAATGTACTATTTTGTGAATTCTGTGAGCAGCAAATTAAATTTGATTGTTCCGTGAGTGTATTTGATTATTGTATATGATTTGCTTCGAGCCAGGGAAATAATAATTTTCTGGTCAGAAAAATCTTATTTTAATTAATTGGAGCTGGGGGATCTTACTAAACCCAATTCTGATTGATATATATATTAATCTCATAATTTTTAGGATTTAACTGTGTAATAAAAAAATTTTATATTACAGTACCTACTGTCTCAAAAATAGTAGTAATCTGCTTCGAATTTACCACAGATCTTTAAAAGTCTGTGGAACCCACGTTTAGGAAAAGCAGTCAACGATTCTGACTGGACAAATTCTAGCCAATGAGAACGAGTCAATGAAAGTGGCTTGACTTTTTAAACTAATAAGAATAAGTCAACGAAAGGAGCGTAGACTTTAATAAGGACCGTTGGATGAAGACTTAGTTAGGAAGCCTTTGATTTCAACTGTTGATCAAATCAATGGTGAAATGAGAATTCAAGATTTATGACTACTCAATATCTACCTTAGATTACATCTAGGGCTAGGAATTAAAGATGAAACCAATGGTTAGGATTAAGTCAAACATAGTGGCTTGAATTTGGTTAGTAGCTAATTAAGCTTAATTTGGTTAATCTAATTACCTAATTAGCAAACTAAGTGAACTAGCTTAGTTATTAATTAGTTATAATCTAAATACTAATTAGATATCTTACTATTGTTTAAGGATTATAATATGTGCTAATATATATTAAGCTAATTAGTTATATGATTAGAATGTTAATTAAGATTGATTAGGAAAATTAACCTAACTAATTACCTAATTAATTAGCATGTAATTAGGTGTAAATTGAAAGCAATTAAGACCCTAAAATCCTAAGAGCCACATAGTTTTGGGCAGTAGCCTTGGGAGGCTAGGTGGTCAAGTTCTACATGGTTCTTGAACCATCCAATGACATAAGCCATGTGCTTAACTAATGTGAACACTATTAGATATTTACCTAGCAAAATTAAACACTCAACCTCACCCAAAACTCACTCACGACAGCAGCCCCCTCAATTACACACTCAATATTTACTTTTCACTTATCCTAAATCAAAGCTATCCATTCTCTCCAAAAATACCAAGAACCCATGCACACTTTCTCTTCTATTTCTCTCACTCTATTCGGCCAAGCACCCCAAATACCACAAACCAACTTCTATAATTTTACCTCTTTACTTTTCTTAAACCCAAATCATATTCTAAACACTTTTCATTCACAAAGTTTTGCCAAAAACCTACTCTATCTAGTCCAAAATCAAACCTTTTGCTTACTTTCTTAAGGGTAAGTTTTGATTCTATGGTTTAAATTTGGATTTCTAATTTTTCTAACCATGATTGTTCCATGGTTTTTCAATCTTGAACCTTGTATGTGTTTTTACTAATTGTTTAAGAATTTTAGAGATTTGTTTGGGAGGTTGCACGAAATTTCAAAGAAAGGAGGAAACTAACCGATTAATTGTCTTCAAGAGGTAAGAGGGAGATTTAATCTCATCAACCCTAAGTGGTGATGGGAAAATGGATTTGTTTGTGTGTACTAAATCCATAAGGATTCATTTGTGTGGTTGTTTTATTGTTTTTATTATTTGGGTGATTGTTTCAAATGCTTTCCTATTTGTGATTTATTTTTGCTATGCATGTCTATAGCTTTAAAATAAATTGTATGTATATTGTATGTGTTTATATAAGTATGTGTTTATAATTGTATAATTATTAAAGTAGGATGTGAATAACATATAACGATTTGCATGAGTGTTCCAAAGAACACAGAATGAAGCTCACGGCTTTACATCAAACAGAGAACCAAAATGTTCTCAACCATTTTCTAAATCAATAAGTTAATGAATCTCGGTAAAATAATAAGTTTAAGAATGATTTTGATTAATTATGGCCAACATGCCATTTAGTGTATAATTGAATACCATTTTATTTTCTGAGATAGGTTAGGTAATGGATTTACAAAATAAATTGATTCCAATGAATCTTTGAGAAAATAAAAGGAATAAATTTAGTCCTAGAATTCTAACTTAGCAAAACTTAGTTTAAGTAAGGAATAAAGCAAACGCTTGAAAAATACTAACGTAAAGCTCATTTTATGAAATTTTGAAGCGCATTAGCAAGTTTCAAAGCGTAATTATTGGGTAAAAATAAAATGAACTATATTTAGTGAAAAACGTCAAAAATACCTTATACTAATTTTTATAGGCAAAATGCTGCCGAAATTTACTAAAATCAGGCAAATAAAATGAAAAGATTCCATAATGTATTTATAACACAAGGAAAATACTCTACGTATTTTAAAAGTACTTGATATAGTCCACACATATTTAAAATAATAATTTTAAGTTATTCGGTAAAGAAAATGAATTAAAAATCTTACGCGATTGAGAAAATGATTTAAAAACATTACGCAATGTTTAAAAATGTCAAAATATCTTTACGCGATTTAAAAATGTTTGTGAAAACGATGAGATTGTGAAAATGTGATAAAATTCCTATGCGACTAAATGGAACAGCAAGTTTTGCTGTCGCGCCAAAGTGGTGGACCCGGACATGTTGTAGATAGTATTGTCAGGTGGGACAGGCTATATTTTGGTATTTTGTAACTAAGGGTATTTTCGTAATTATGATAAAATTTGGATAATAAAGGTATTTTTGTAATTTTAGATCATGCTTAGAGTGTTGTGCCAATTTGGTTGATAATTGGTGATTGATTGATGAGGTGAATTACACCGTGTTTTGGTGTGATAAGCGTAATGTGGTTCATTTATGAACTTGGAGGCATTAGTGTGCGGAGAATTCTACATGGGGACAGTGGGTTGCTCCTCTGGGCCGTGATAACGGGCAACACAATAATGATCTTGACAAGCACTATTCTTAATCAGGATCTTGCGGAGAATATTACGTACTATGCCTGTAGTGCACGGTGTATAGACTGTGTACTACTACACGATGTTTGGACTGTGGACTATAGACACGAAGTTTGACAATGCAATAGTTTGGTTGGGCAGCCATATAGTATTATTAGTTTCTATTTGGATCATTCTCTCATATATCCGTGTTTAGCTCCATGGAGTAGGAATGAGTCGGTGTGTGTTCATGCATTATCTGCATTTTACTGCTTACCATAATATGTGATAAAATGTATGATTTATTGCTTTCCAATAATGCATGTGATATAATGATATGTATTACTTTGTTAAAAATTATGCATGATATATTAGTATGTACTGTTGTGATAATTATTTTGTACTGTCGTTTTCTTTATTGCCATGCGGGTAGTGATGTAGATTGTCTCACCTCTCTATATGTTTTCCCAATATTACTATATTATTTCCGTAAAGAATTTGAGGAAGAAGAGGAACAGCCTCTTGAAATAGAGTATCCGGACGAGCGACAGCTGGGCAAGCTATACGAGGAAGAGGAGCCGGTAGATCACCCTTATCATCAAGACTGATCTTGAGATCATGGCATTGCCGGGATTCTTCGGGTTTGTGAGACTAGAGTTTCACGGAGGTTCTGAGGCCTGGCGTATGCGAGTGGACAGAGGGACAGTTGTATATGTGGGACGTTTGACTGTGTCCCTATGTAGAGAGTCTGATGGAGATGTCATATTTACTACTATGTTATATTTACATCTAGAGTTGCCGCTGACTCTTGGCATTACTGGCAAGGAATATTCCATGCGCCTAGCGAGCTCAGTAGCGAGTCAACAGCCCGGACTCGTGTCCGTAGTGCTGTGAGATCTCCAAGATGTCAACTTTTCGATGGTCTTTCTGAGGATGATCCATCGGAGGGTTAGAGAGCTTTGAGGTGCACTTGGGCAATACTATGTCTTAGTTTTGTGTCAACTCTTTACTACTTTGTGAAATACTTGTAGTTGTAAATTATGTGTGTACTGAAGAAAAATCATATGTATATTATGGCGTGATTATACTTTGTTTAATTTTGTGTTCTGTGTTATTTTATTTAATGTTATAAGTATAAAAGAAAAAAAATTACCACAAATATTATTTAAGTATCAAATGTTTTTACAACTTGGGTAAGAGTTTTATTTTATTTTATTGCATTCATAAATGTGATATCCCCACAAGGGTGTTACACAGGACATATAAGAGGATTGCTAGTTTATTCTATTGGGAAAGGATGCATAAGGATATTCAGAGATATGAGGCTGCTTGTGAGGTGTGCTAGCAGAACAAATATCAAACATTGTCTCTAGGGGGTCTTTTACAACCATTACCTATCCCCACTCAGACTTGGGCTGATATTTTAATGGATTTCATTGGACGACTGCCTAAAGCCCACAAAAACTATCATGGAGGTGGTTGATAGTCTGACTAAATATGCTCATTTCGTGGCTATTTCCCATCCTTTTTTTGCTAAGGAGGTGGCAAATTTATTCATTAAAGAGGTGGTGGATTTACATGGATTTTCAATCTCTATTATTTCAGAAAGGGATAAGGTGTTTCTCAGTCATTTCTAGATTGAGTTATTCAAGCAGGCTAATGCTCGTTTGAAATTTATTTCTGTATATCACGCACAAATGGGTGGCCAAACAGGGGTTGTAAATTGTTGCTTGGAAACTTACTTAAGATGTTTGACTAGAACTAATCCTAAATAGAGGCCTCGGTGGTTAAGTTGGGCTGAATATTGGTTTAATACCAACTATAACAGCTCTACTAAAACTACTCATTTTAATGCCCTTTATGGCAGAGACCCTCTAATGTTGTTCAGAGGATATACTTTACAATTTGCAATGGAAGAAGTAAATTTGTTGACTAAAGAAAGAAATTTGATATTGGAGGAGTTACGAGAGAATTTGCTGAAAGCACAGAACACATTGAAGATGCAGGCTGACAAACATCGGAGAGAGGTGGAGTTTCAAGTGGGGGGTTGGGTTTATTTGAAGCTGCAACTATACAGACTCAAATCCTTAGATAAAAGGGTCAATGAGAAATAGAGTCCAAGATTTTATGGACCCTACCAGATTATGGAAAGAATTGGAGAAGTTGCCTATCAGTTAGATCTTCCAGCTGATAACAAAATTCACCCAGTGTTTCATGCTTCTCTGTTGCAAAATGTTGTTTCTGTATAGCAACCATCACAACCATTTCCGACTATATTGTCTAATGAGTTGGTGTTACAGGTATAGCCAGAACAAGTTCCCCACGTTAACAAGACTGCCGCGGGTGTCTGGGAAGTTCTAATAAAGTGGTTAGGTCTCTCAGATTGTGGGAACTCATAGGAGTTGGTGACAACCATTCAGGAACAATTCCCTCATTTTTACCTTGAGGACACGATGGATGTTTTCGGGGGGAGTATTCTTAGCATACCTATCATTAACAGGATGTACACTAGGAAGAGTAAACAAGAAGTAGGGGATTACAACTATTAATAGGGTGTATAACACCCTCGATAGCATGTTAAGCTTGTATAGGGTTACAAAAGTAGCCTAATACTTGCTTACCATGTCCGTGAAGTTTCGTGACAAACTGAGTTAATTTATAAACTTTGCCGCAACACAAAACGTGGAAATATGCCTAAAATAACTCAAAAAATGGTTTTAAAGGCTATGCTAAGGGAAACAAATATGGATAATTTATTTTCAGGTCACAAATGAGCTAAGTATGATGTTGTTAAAGTTTGAAGGAAAACTGAGTTTGTTTGGTAATTTTAAGCACATAGAGTGAGTGTTTTAACACCGGATAGACTGAGTGCAGATAGGAAAAAATAAGATAATGGCGAAACAAGAAATTAGAAGAATCCTAGGAAATATACTAGATTTGTTGAAAGTTAGGAAACTTGAATTGGTATAATTTAAGTGTTCCTAACAGGTATAAGTTTAGTAAAATATCCCATTTTTGTTAAATGAGCTACGGCTTTTTAAGAGCCTTTACCTTTGACTTATGGGACATTTTTTTTCTTTTAATCTCATCTTGTTCTCTCGGTTGTAGGAGCAGAAGGCATAGGAGAAAAGAAAGAAAAGAAAAGAAAGGAAAAGGAAGAATAGGAGAAGAAGAAGAGAAAAGAAAAAGGCAAAGCTATAGTGTGATCCTCCACTCCACTCCACAAAGAGGTAGATGTGTTTGTTTTTATCCTTTCCCTCCTATCTTCATCTTTTTTCTTAATTTGGTTTGAAGAAGAAAAGTGGGTTTGGATAAGAAAAGTGATTTTAGATGCTTCTATGGTTGAAAGGAGTTAGATAATAACTTATTTTGATGCATGTTGTTCAGTTTTGGTTTTCTAGAGCCCATAGTTTTTTATTGAGTTTTAAGTTAAGAAAAGGGTTTTTAGTTTGAAGATTAAGTTTAAATCCATGATTGATGAGATGATTTTAGTGTTTAATGATCTTAACATGATTAGAGACCATGATTAGGGTTGGCAAAACACTTAGAATCCATGATTTGAGGATTAGACCTTGGTTAGAAATTCAGATTATGCAGAACCCGATCTTGTAGAAATAGGGCAGCATCCGAACACCCTGTAGTGTTTGTAGCATAACTTGAGCTGTAGTCATCGGATTGACTTGATTCTTATTGCATTTGAAAGCTAAGATACAAGGCTTCATGTTGTAAAAATTTCATATTTTTAGGACAACCTAATTAGCACCAGCTTTGGTTTGAATCTGAGTCAGATTCTACAGAAATAAGCAGTATGGCAACCCGTAACCCAGATTACAAAACTTCTCGCTCCAAGGTTGTATTTACATAAGTCTAGTGGCATTTTTAAGCTAACATGTAAGGCTATAAGGGGTAAAAAATTCAAAAAAAATTCATTCCTCATGCGTTCCCAGTTTCAGTTTAAAGTATGGTCAGATTCTAGGAAAACAGGTAGTTGCCCTATTTTAGCCTCTGCATTTTGATGCATAACTTTGACTACACTAAGTCAAATGAAGTGAAGCTTATTGCATTTGAAAGATATAAGATAAGGCTACTTGCCTATAAAATTCCAGAATTTTATAAGTTAGGATATACATTTGGTGCAATCTTGAAAATCAACCTTTCTAGGCTACTAAACTAGAAAATGTCAAGATATATGAGAATTTTTTATACATCCCCTAGTTGGGAATTGCCTTAGAAGTGTATCTAGAACTATAGGCAACATGGAGTTGCATTAGTTATCACTGGAGGAGTGGTGATGCAGTAGGATACTAGATACAAGTATTTATAATTATGGCAAAGCTAGAGTACTGACATGATCCAAAGTTTCAGATTGTAGACTGAAGCTTCAGTAACTAAAGGAAATGAAAGCTCACAAACACACAAATTACAAGTTTGAGCTCAAGACCATATCTCTTGGAACCCATTAGGATATAAAGGAAAGAGGGATAATATCTGTCAACGAGCTAACAGCTCACATGGCACTAGCCCTGGTCTTTGAGATCAGTATGTGCTTGATGTTGTGGGTTTGATCCTCTCCCTCCCCTTCCCTCCCCCTATCTCAGGTACTTACTGCTATATAACCTAAAATTAAGGAATCTCTTGCAAAAAACCACACAACTGCCAATTACATTTTTTTTAACAGAAAAAGAAGTATTATTGAAAAGGAGAGAAGAAAGTACAATAGGGGCAAACTGCCAATTAGATATTTTGTGTCAAGGGCATCCATAATACAAAAGAAACAATGGCAAACAGAAAAATACAGTTCTAAGACCAACTTGTTACTAACAATCCATATAAAGGCAGTTCAAGCTGCCATCAACTGGAAAAACATTCAATTCAACATAAATCCAAATCATACTTAGAGTTCAAGTGATAGGCAACAGAAAATCCTATCCAGTTCATGCGATGATTTGGCTTCAGAGTCAAAAGTTGTTGTCTTGTCTCAACAAAGCCAGTTAAATCTCGCATTTGAGCCTGTGAACAACGAGTAAAAAACACCATCAGATGAGTAAAACAAATTACATCATAAAAAGAAATCACTGAATATATATTCATATGCAAGTATATTTCATGAAAAGTAATACACAATACAATAGAACAGCAGAACATTTATTTGCTACAGTTCACGGTGAGGACAAGATGATTTTGTATGAAAATTAGCTACACTAATCTTTACAATAAACCTAGGATGTTCTTAGTAAAAGTATTGGATGATAAAGCAACTTCCAAGTCAGCTTTTCAACTTAGAAAGGTAGCTTTTTGTTTACTCAAAGTAACTTTCAATAAAGTATTTGCAGAAATATTATCAAATAGCATATTATTGAATATATGCTCAAGCTTTCTCACACATTTTCTTAACGTGTAAGACACAAGCACACAACTAACGAATTTTGAACCAATGGTTCAACTATCGACATGGTTCTTACATTAGGGGGAGATAATTTAGACCAAAAGAATGTTCAGATAGAAAAATCTCTTAAAACTTGTAAAGAGAAAAGAGATATAGGGAAGAAGAGAAGCATGTAAGGTAAAATAGAAAAATAGAATAGCTAACTTATTATGATTAGCTACCCTAACAGTATATTTATATTAAACTATTAGAGCTATTGATATACAAAAGCAAGGCCCAGCCCAATATATCAAACCTAATTATATTTCACTAACAGTCCCCCTCAAGCTGGAGTATAGATGTTGATCATGCTCAGCTTATTACAAATATAGTCAACTCTACTTCGATTAAGTGCTTTAGTAAAGATATCCATAAGTTGTTCTCCTATCCGTACATGTCCAGTAACAACAAGACCCTATTGAACCTTTTCTCACACAAAGTGACAGTCAGCTTCAATAAGCTTTGTCCGTTCATGAAAAACGGGATTAGAAGCAATATGAATGGCAGCTTGATTGTCACACCACAACTTCATAGGCATTACACTCTTAACTCCAAAGTCACTAAGAAGATGATGAATCCACACCAATTCACAAGTAGCTCGGGCTATGGCCCTATATTCTGACTCGACACTAGAACAAGCATCAACACTCTATTTCTTACTTCTCCAAGAAACAAGGTTACCTCTAACAAGAACACAATAGCCATAAGTAGATCTCCTATCTATGGGAGAACCAACCCAATCAGCATCGGAGAACCCCTCTATCATATTATGTCTATGATCTCTATACAAAATACCACAACCTGGAGCCCCTTTTCGATACCTCAATATATGAAGAACAGCCTCCCAATGAGTGGTTCGAGGAGATGACATGAATTGACTAACCAAACTGACAGGGAAAGCAATATCAGGATGAGTAACCGTGAGGTAGTTAAGCTTGCCAACTAACTTTCTATATCGTTCAGAGTCAGGCATAGCATCTCCATTATCTGATGAGAGTTTGATATTAGGAACCATACGCGCATCAACAGGTTTGGCTCCAAGCATACCTGTTTCTCTGAGTAAATCAAGCACATACTTCCTTTGAGTAAGAAAAATACCCTTCGAACTCCTCATCACTTCAATGCCTAAGAAGTATTTCAAAGCACCCAAGTCCTTAGTCTGAAATTGTGTTTGAAGAAAGTCCTTAAGCTTTCTGATCCCAATCTCATCGCTCCCAGTAATGATAATATCATCCACATAAACTACCAAGAAAAGACAGCCACCCTGAGAGCATCAAAAGAATACTGAATGATCAAAAGTACTTCTTTGTAGCCCAAACTGAAGAACAGCTTGACTAAAGTGCCCAAACCATGCCCGTGGAGCTTGTTTGAGACCATATAATGACTTCTTTAATCTGTAAACTTTACCATTCTCCCCCTGAGCAACAAACCCTGGAGGTTGCTCCATATATACCTCTTCCTGCAAGTCGCCATGGAGGAAGGCATTCTTGACATCAAGTTGGTGCAAAGGCCAATGATGACTACCTGCAAGAGAGATAAAGATACAAACAGAGGCAAGTTTAGCAACAGGAGAGAATGTATCAGAATAATCAATGTCATAAACCTGAACATAACCCTTAGCAACAAGACGAGATTTTAAACGAGCCACAGAGCCAGCAGGATTAACTTTGACAGCATACACCCACTTACAACCAATTGCCTGTTTACCAGCAGGTAGAGAAACTAATTCCCAAGTATCATTGTGTTCAAGGGCATGCATCTCATCCAACATAGCCTGACGCCACCCCTCATTAGACAAGGCCTCAGAAACAGTATTAGGAAGGGTAAGAGAATCAAGAGAAGCAACAAAAGACTGACTAGAACGAGATAAACCAGCATAAGAAACAAAAGAAGAAATGGGATAAGTACAATTACGTTTACCTTTTCGAAGAACAATTGGGAGATCAAGACTCGAATCAGGAGGAGTATACTCATACGAGAAGGCAATGGTTTCAAAGAATGTCACATCGGCAGAAACAAGATACCGACGTAAATCAGGAGAATAACACTGGTACCATTTTTTACTTCGAGAATAACTAAGGAAGATACATTTGAGAGAGCGAGAATCTAACTCGGAGACCTGAGGGTGAACATCCTGTACAAAACAAGTGCAACCAAAAATTCTAGGAGGGAGAGCAAATAGAGATTGAGAGGGATAGAGCAAGGAATGAGGGATTTGACCATTAAGAACAGATGAAGGAAGACGATTAATTAAATAACATACAGTAGACACAACATCAGCCCAAAAGTGTTTAGAAACTTTCATTTCAAATAAAAGAGCACGAGCAACTTCAAGTAAATGTCGATTCTTTCTTTCTGCCACCCCATTTTGTTGAGGAGTGACAATGCATGAGGTTTCATAATAATACCATGTTCTTGTAAAAAAAATATAAAAGGGGCAGATAAGTATTCTTTAGCATTATCACTACGAAGAGTGCAAATAGTAATATTAAATTGAGTTTGAACTTCAGCACAAAAGGAACAAAATATATTAAACACCTCTGAATGATTTTTCATTAAATAAAGCCAAGTAACATGAGAGTAATCATCGACAAAAATAACAAAATAACGAAAACCAATTTTAGACTCAACGAGACAAGGCCCCCAAATGTCTAAATAAACTAAAGTAAAACGAGAAGCAACATGCTTATTGACTCTAGGAGGAAAAGATCCTCGATGGTGTTTAGCAAACTGACAAGACTTACAATTCAAAACAAATGAAGACTCTAAACTAGGACACAACTTCTTCAATGTCTACAAGGGTGGATGTCCAAGCCTGCAATGAAGATGAAATAGAGAAATGGAAGCAGAATAAGCAACCGACAGTGGTCTCGGAATGGTGGACTCTAAAACATATAAGCCATTAGATTCACAGCTTCTACCAATCACCTTCTTCATCCCAAGATCCTGAAATAAACAATATGTAGGAAAGAAGTGAACACTATAATTCAGACTATTAGTAATTTTACTGACAGACAAAATATTAAAAGGAAAATATGGTAAATATAAGACAGAATGTAAGGAAAGAGAGGATGATGGATCGGCAACCCCACTACCTATAACAGGGGCTGAGGAACCATTAGCAAGAGTGACATTTGGCAAGGAAGAAGTGCGAAGAAAAAAGGAGAGAATACTAGTATTACCTGTCATATGGTCAGTGGCGCCAGAATCAATGACCCATGTACGGCAAGAAAAAGTGAGACAAGCAGTGGGATTACCTGACTGGACAAGAGTAGCAGTGGAAGAAGGACCAATACCCTGTGAGGCCTGGAACTGAGTGTAAGCCTCAAATTCAGCACTAGACATGGTCATGGTTTTGAGACCTTGTGTTTGAGGAGCAGTGGCAAGTGTGGGCAAGAGACCCTCTTGAGTTGCTGCATGAGCATAACGCTAACCTTGGGAGGAACCAGGTTTCCCATTCAACTTCCAACAGTTCTTCTTAATATGGCCTTCCTCCCCACAGTAATAATAAAAATAAGAACCACCATCACTGCTACCAGAAAAACTACCATCACGACCAACATCACGATCACCATCACGGCCACCAAAACAACCACCTGTTCTACCACGACCTCCACCTCTACCTGTTCTACCGCCACCACGACCAACCAAAATAGCTGGTGATCCAGAAGAAGAACCAAAATGTAACTCATGATGAGTGCGCATGAGGCAGCGATAAACATCAGCAAGGGTCATATGATCAGAACCAATCAATAGTTGATCACGAGCGGCACTGAACTCAGAGGATAATCCATACAAGAAACGCACAACTACCAGCTGTTCCTGCTGTAAGCGCATCTGTTTAACATCAGTAGAGATAGGTTGAAGGTCATTCAATTCCTCATAAGTACGCTTAAAGTCAGTAAAATACCCATGAAAAGACTTATCCTGTTATGCTAGTCTATGAAACGCCTGTGATGCCTCATAAAGATGACATGCTTAATGGAAGTATCAAGGGTTTTATTGATTATACCAAAGAGGCAGTTATCTTCCCGCAACCACTGATCATGCCTAGTTTTAGATATCGGTGGATCATCTATTAGATGATCTTCTTTCTCAATCCCAGTGAGAAACATGGTAATAGTTTTACGCCATTCTGCATAGTATTTCCTGTTAAACTTATCATCAGTATTGCAAACAGAAGCAGATATAACCTCAAGTATAACGGTAGGTTTCGTCGACTTCTCAGATTCATCAAAACTGGTGGAACTGGAATCATGAGTAGGATCAGCCATCAGAGAAAAAGAAAAGAGGCACCACCGTACACTGTAAATAACACGAAAAATGCTGGGCTCAAAGAAAAACACCCAACCGGCACTGGAAACACCCAAACACCACCGAAAAATGCTTCAACAGAACTGAAAACCCTCAAATGGCACCCAAAAAACACAGCAAGAGGACTGGGTACAAAAGAAAACTTCAAAGCACGCTTGAAAATGCCCAAATCACGGACTGGGATAGCTGGAAAACATCAAACCGTGGCTAAAAACACCAAAATATCGCACCCCTGGCTGGCAGCGACACCCCTAGTCGCCGGAAACACCAGTTGCGGCTCCCCTAGCTGGCGGCAACACCCCTGGTCACCGGAAATAGAACGTATGGCACCCCTGGCCACTGTTCAGCACATTAGCGTGAAGCCCTCATGCCCAAACAGCAACGAAAACCTCTGATCTGGACCTCAGCAGTGCTTGAAAAAATAAATCAACCCTAGGAAAAGGTAGATCGACATATTCTGAGCACGAAGGTATAATTTTTTTTTCTTTTTTTTTCTTTTTTTTTGGAAAAGGGCAGATTAGGGTTTGGAATGCTGGGGTTTGTTTCTGGCTCTAGATACCATGTAAAGAGAAAAGAGAGATAGGGAAGAAGAGAAGCATGAGAAGTAAAATAGAAAAATAGAATAGCTAACTTATTATGATTAGCTACCCTAACACTATATTTACATTAAACTATTAGAGCTATAGATATACAAAAGTAAGGCCTACCCAATATATCAAACTTAATTATATTTCACTAACAAAACCTATATGAATTTTGATTTCATCCCTAGCAATTGCTCATATAAGTGCAGGAAATTCTTGAATTACACGGTAAGAAGAAAACCAAATTCTCAAGTAATCTCTCTTTCAATCTTTCATCATGCATGGTAATATGACGACAAGTAAAGCATGGCAATATGGCTGATCAGTAAAAAAAATTATAATCTAGATTAGAGGGAATCAATAAGAACCAAGCCTGGAAAAAGAATAACTCACCACTACCCCACCAATGCAAAATAGAACCAACAGAACTTCAACACCACGATGCCATTAATTTGTAAAGCATAATCAAGAAACAAGAAGCAATCACAACAAACGAAATTACTGTTGCAGTATTGATTTCCACATAACCATTGGAATCAGCATTCTCGGTATTTACATATTCATCTGAAGCATCCTGCAAGTGTAATGGTTTGTCTTTTCAGAATTTCTTCTTTGTGTCTTTGTTAAGGATATCTTATCCTCCTCATTTTTTTATTCTTTCTTTCTCCACTCTAATAATATTTCTTCTTTCATATTAAAAATATAAAATAAAATTAGCATGAAAAGGAACTAAGTAACCTTTAATAGCTTCTCCCGCTCAATGGCTACTTCTTTGGCAGTCCAGGCAGACTAATAAGAAGCATAGAGAATGGTGCCAATAGCCATAGGCCATAAAAACACTTCTACAACATCGACCAATGGACGCAGTGGAGAGTATAATTGCACAGACACTTAAGAAAAGGTGTACATGCAGAAGTGCAAAGTATATCCCATAAGATATAAAACCAGATCAGGTATCAAAATATAAAGTAGTTATTTTAAATTTTCCTGTAGCAAAGGAAAGCATAATTAATTACAAAAGAATAGACACATATTCATAGAGAAAGTGAAACATACATATGGACTTGTTTTGTATATGCTTTTCCAAGTTTTCACCAGCTTCTTGTGGAAGCATGACAACAGGTATTCCAATATCAATATCAGTTTCATTCTCTTCGCAAACCATCTTGAAAAGTTCTGCACAATAAAGATATAAAATAATTGCTCAAAACAAACACAATATAACCCTTATTGCAAAATGTCTTTGTTTACTCTAATAACAAATAATGAACAAAAAATTATTTAGCATTTTCTAAAACTATAATCCACATGATCGCCTCTAATTGTAAAATCAGTAAGGGAGAAAAGGAAAATGAAATAGAGTAAAGATCTAAAAAAGCATTTTAAAAAGCAAAAATTACATGCAAACACCTATATGGTAATTTATAATGAGGATGGCTGAAGCACCAGCTTCTTCAGCTATATTTGCCTTGGTTGTGAAACTACATTGTCCTTGGTGTACCAAAATGATCTCGCCGGTGAGCTAACAATATTGCAAGGAACTCCAAATTACAAATTAATAAATATCTAAAAAAAATTGTAGAGCTTTTAATCTGGACATCTATGCTTCACATGCAGCGAAGAAGTTGCATTTGGTAAGTTCTATAGCATAAAATTAGAATACCTTATTCTTAGGTTTGGTACAACAATCAGGAGGATCTGCAATGGCAACTATAGTATGGTTGGCACGTTTTTCTTTTGATTCCAAAGTAGGGCCAAATCTTGCGCCAACACCAACATACTCACAGCTTTCCACACCATCAATCCAAGTTGGGACTTTAACCTAACAAAAGAAAAACTGGTCAAAGCTGTTAAAGAAAAAACTCATACCTACTTATATCTATCCATATTCTATAAGAGAATAGGAAATTGCAGTTTGCTGGAAGCCTGAAAGAGTTAAGCTAAAAGATTTGCAGATTTCATTTTTAAGACTTCATAAAATATGCTTTTATCACTCAGTTGATCGCCATCACCTTGTTTTCAATTCAAATTTTGAATGCATTCAGAAACTCAACATTCACCTGTTTTCACAACTAAACAGACAATCAAGGAAGGCCAATCAAGAAGAGGCATGGAACTGTTGAAATTTAAAGGGGACTGATAAAGGATGAAAAATTTTGGAGAATAATATAAACAAATCCAAGTCTTTTAGTAGTATCAAGAAAAAAAGTCCTGCTTAGTCAACATCAAGTGCCAAAAATGCAAGTGTGCATGATTGTTTGGATAGGCAGAGGGAAAATAAAAAAAAGAAAATGATGAAATCAAAGGTATCATACTTGAACCACATAACATAAATCTCCCAATTGCAAAAGCCAGAAAAACACCGCCAATGTGGTGATCACAACAATAGCTTCAGAAAGCAATTCTATTAACAAGCAACCTTAATTGAATCACTCCAATATTAGTTTTCCCCTCTTTTTCTCCATTTTCTTAGCAACATGAAAAATTTAGCCAGAAATTAATACATGGAGAAAAAAAATAGAAAAAATAAGGCATCTTTTACAGAACAGAACCAGAAACGACAAGCAATCTAAAACATAATTAAGCACATTATGTCCAAGAACAGAAAAAGAGCATTTTTAATTGAGCGTCACAACAGCATCATCGATGGAAGGCGATAAAAAAATATTCTTGAATTACACAGTAAGAAGAAAACCAAATTCTCAAGTAATCTCTCTTTCAATCTTTCATCACGCATTAGAAATGGAACAGCATCACATACATACCCATTGGGTATTCAAGAACTACACATATCATAGCAACACACAAACCAATTGAAATAACAGACAAAAGAAGGAGCTTCAGAAGAGTAACATACAGGGGAGAAGTGTTCTTGGAAACAGTCTTGGAGTGAGAATCAAGGTGAAAGCTCTTCACTTGTGTTGTCATTGTTGATCACAGCACTAATTTTGGACGTGGGAATTCAAGAACTCAAAGAAAAAGCTTAACAAAATAAAAGTTGTGGGTAGGTTCAGATTAGCAAAAAAGAAAGAATTTAGTAGCAAAATCCGCCACATGCAGCACCAAAACTTCACCCACAATCCCTTCCAAAATGGTCACTCATCACAAATCATCAAAAGAAATTATGAGAAGAAGAGAATGTAAAAAGAAGTTTTCGACTTTTTCAGAAAAACAAAGAGATGAATCAGGAATGAATCAGACCAAAGTAAGAAACTTTATAAACAAAATCATCTTTTAGAAAGAAGGAGGTTTGTAGGAAAGAAAATAAAGGAAAGCGTGTAGCTATTCCTACCTTGTGATGAGTTCTTGGTTTCAGAACTTGGAATGTAGAAACAGAAAAGATGAGAACAAGCCTCGGCTTCCTTGGAGGAGAACCGAAATCTCCCTTAAGATACGGCTGAAGTCATCCTTCTCCCTCTAAGTTCAGAGAGAATGCTTTCTTTCTCTCAATGGTATGGGTGATTTGCTGTATTGATCTTGGAGTGGCTTTTGCTAAACGTTTGAACCTTATAATCTAACAACTTTTATTAGCTGTTTGCAATCCATTTGGACATATATATAACTTCCAAGCGGATGGATTTTACAATAACCATAATTTTGTTATATCTTTCACATCACTTTTTATATTCCTTCTTATATTATTAATTATATCACTTTATTTTTATCATTTTTTTCACTTAATAATAATCATTAAAAATAATATATAAAATTGTGTTTATTGAAAAATGATATATGAATATTATTTTTTATTTTACAATTAACACATAAAAATTTGAAAAAAATATATTCATACCACTTTAACTTTAAGACATCTACAAATAGTCTCCATCAACTTTTATTTCTACAAATTAAGTCTTTAAACTTGATCAATTCTTTTAATTGATCCTTCCATCGCCTTGGTATTAAATTACTAATGGCAACTCTCATTCACGTGACCAACACATGCTAATAAAACATGTGGCAACATTTGATTGAACCATGTATTTAATTAGTGATGGAAGAATTTTAAGTTAATTTTTTAATCTTAAATTAATTAAAAATATAAAATAAATAAGAAATATTATTTCTTTTCCTGAAGAAGAACGAAGAAAAAAGCAAAGCGGCACAGTTGGGGTTGTACCTCTACTGCAAGTAGACACTGTAGAGGAAGGAAGGAGTTCGTGGAGGACCAAAGCAAAAGGAAAATAAAGGAGAAGAAAGAACCAAGAAAGATGCTGATAAAGAAAAACTAAGTTTGGTTAGAGACATGTTAATTTAGTATTGCTATTAGTTAGAGAAACTAATTTTTAGTAGATTTGATTTGATGTTGCTTCCATTCTATAAAATCAAAATTTAGAAATAGAAAAAGACCTTCGAGCATCGTAATGGAGAATTACTTCTATACTAAATAATTTTCAAAATGAGATAAGGCATAACTCCTAAGCAATAATGTCCAAGATCCAAAACGCCCTATCCTAAGGCACTGAGAGCCCTTTCTAATAAAAAAGAAGATCAAGCTCAAATGCCTCATACGCTTTGGCAGTCGCAGGTTATTTCTCACTAATAACTAGAGTGGGATGCTTCTGCCTGTCCATCAACTCCACAGTGCCTAGATAGTGAACATTGGGTTGTGGAGTGCGGCTCTCTATAGAGCATGGTACACGAACCTTATTTACAGACTGGCATACGAAGGTCCACCCAAGTCAATGACGGGTCTGCCACTGGCAGGGACTCCACACTCAATTAAGAACATGGTACTTTTTCGATCGCCCCCCTTTTTTTAGGAGATGAACAAGATAATATATACATGTTGTTGGGATTGTGGCTCACATCTTCCTCTGGTTTTACATCTAATAGGGGCTTAAACACCTTCTATGAATTGATGATAAGCTTCCCATCCAATTTTCTTATAAATTGGCAAATAGGGTCTTTTTGAGTCAGATTCCCAAGACTGTAATACTTTTGCTCGTCCTTGATGAGATTCCACAAATTAAGAAGTTCATGATGCACAACTCCACTAGAATGCGTCTCAAGAGTCAATAAGATATCATCTAATGACTCCTTACTTAGTCCATTCTTAATAAAGTATATTTTATCTTCTCGATTTGTGGAAACCATCCCCAGAGAATGACATTGCATGTTACAATTCCATCATGCATATTTGTGACAAACTTGCATTATTTTCGCTCTTCTCTTTTTAGAATACAAACTTTTATGAGACCTGGCATGTATGAGGCAAATGAATTGGAAGATCCACCTGCTAAATGGACTTTTGCTTCGATTATCCAGCATATATCTTCTAGGATGCCCTTGTGCATTAACATTCTTAATCTTTCACATCTAGTTTTGTAAATTTTTGTTAGAGCATTTTGAGGAAGAGAAGGAAAATGCTTTCTTAAATTCAAGAGAATGACATCCATTTTAAAGGAGAATGAATTAGTTATTATAGAAAACTAAAAAATAAACTGACTTGAGAGTCACATAATACCGTTATCCACCACTTAATCGGGGTCACAAAGAACTGCAAAAAGAAAGCAACAAAATTAAAATAAATTCTTCTCATAACATGGATTACAAAAAGAAGATGAATTCTACCTCAACAACTTAGTTTTCCAGAAATGGTTTGAGTCTCTGTCCATTGACCTTAAACACGTTACCATTCTTAGCGTTCTCAATGTCTATGGTCCTATGAGGATACACATGTTTGACAATAAAAGGGTCACTCCACCTAGATCTCAATTTTCCAGGAAATATGTGAAGACGAGAATTATAAAACAGAACATTTTAACTAATTTCAAAAGATTTCCTTAAAATTGATTTGTCATGAAAAGCTTTTGTTCTAACTTTATAATTTTTTGAGTTTTCATATGCATCATTTCTTAATTTCTGAAGTTCATTTAATTGTAATTTGCGTAACTTGCAAGCATCATCAAGATTTAAGTTGAAAGCTTTAATGGTCCAAAATGCTTTATGCTCTAGTTCTATTGGCAAGTGACAAGGTTTTCCAAAGACTAATCGATATGGTGACATGCCTAAATATGTTTTGAAAGCAGTACGGTAGGCCCAAAGTGCATCGTTTAGTCTTAAAGACCAATCTTTATGATTTGGGTTAACCATTTTTTCTAAAATTTGTTTAATCTCTTTATTTGCTAATTCTACTTGTCCACTTGTCTTAGGATGATAAGGGGTGGCAATTTTGTAGGTAATGTCATATTTCTTTATTAAGGATTCAAATGGTTTATTGCAAAAATGTGTTCCCCTATCACTGATGATAGCTCAAGGGATTCCAAATCGACTCAAAACATTTTCTTTTAAAAATTTAAGAACAATTTTATGATCATTGTGTCGACATGGAATCGCCTCAATCCATTTTGAGACATAATTAACTGTAACCAAAATATACACAAATCCAAATGATGATAGAAATGGGCCCATGAAATCAATTCCGCAACAATAAAAAATTTCAATGACAATGATAGGGTTCAGAGGCATCATGTCTCATTTAGAAATAGAATCCAATTTCTGACAATTTTCACAACTTTTGTAAAAAGTATAGTTGTCTTTAAATAAAGTGGGCTGATAAAATCCACACTGTAAGATTTTCGCATTTGTTTTCTTTGAAGAAAAATGACCTCCACATGCTTCTGAGTGACAATTTAATGACACTACCTACCTCATTATCGAGTATACATCTCTGAAAGATTTGATCAAGATAATATTTGAGCAAATATGGGTCATCCCAATAAAATTTTTTCACCTTAGTCAAAAACTTCTTTCTGTCTTGGTGTGTCTACTGAGGCGACATCTTTCCTATTACAAGAAAATTAACAATGTTAGCAAACCAAGGCATAAAATTGACAGAAAATAAAAATTCATCGAGAAAAGAATCATTGATAGGTGTGTTATCAAAAGGTGAGCTTGTTATAAGTTTGGACAAATGATTTGTAATAACATTCTCGGCTCCTTTCTTGTCTTTTATTGTGTTGGTGAATTCTTAAAGCAACAAGATCCACCCTATCAACTTAGGTTTGGTATCCTGCTTAGACATTAAATATCTAACAGCAACATGATTAGTGAAAACAATAGTAGAAGAACCAATTAAATAAGCTCAAAATTTGTCCAATGCAAAAATTATAGCAAGTAGTTCTTTTCAGTAGTCGTGTAATTCATTTGTGCACTATTCAAAGTTCGACTTGCATAATAAATTACATGAGGCTTACCTTCCTTTCTCTAGCCTAAAACAGCGTCAACAACAAAATCACTAGCATTACACATCAACTCAAAAGGCAAAGACCAGTCAGGGGATTGCATGATAAGAGCAGATGTCAAAAGACTGATTAATTTTTCAAATGATTTCTGACAATCTTGAGTCCAATCACATGGTGCATCTTTTGTTAGAAGATTACATAATGGTCTAGATATGACATTAAAGTCCTTAATGAATCTTCTATAATATCCTACACGTTCTAAAAAAGAACGAACTTCTCTAACTATTTTTAGGGAAGGCAAATGAGCAATTAATTCAACTTTAGTCTTATCAACTTCAATTTCCTTAGAAGATATCATATGACCTAACACTATTCCTAAGGCAACCATGTAATGAAATTTTTTTCAGTTTAACACAAATCCTTCTTCTTCACATCTTTTAAGAACTTTTTTCAAATTATCAAGACAATTTTTAAAAGAATTTCTAAAAACTATCAAGTCATCCATGAAAACCTCTAAATAATGCTCAATCATGTCACTAAAAATACTTGGCATGTGTAACACCCCGATTTTTCATTTTTCTTGAAATAAATAAGTTTTATAATATTTATGAGTTTTTGTTTATTTTTGGGAATTTTTATTTATTTTGGATATTTTAATATTATTTTGATATTTTAATATTATCTTAAAAATTGTATGTCCGAATTTCATTTTTTCTGAATATATATGAGTTTTATAATTTTTATGATTTTTGAGAATTTTTGTGAAATTTTCTGAGTCTGTGATTATTTTAATATTATTCTAAGCTGTATGTGTGCTTGAGGCGGGCCCAAAAAAAAAATTTCCTGGACCAGAAAGTTTCGAACTATCAAGGCGGAATTAGGGGATCTTACCAAACCCGAAACCAGGAACTGTTGACAGAAATTTTTTGTATTTAAGTTTTCTATTACCCATTGTGTAATAATAGCAGTAATATCTGTTAGAAAAATATCTTGATGACTCAGCTGGTGACTCAGCACTACGACTCACCATGCTGATTCAGCTGTTCTAGAATATTCTACGATGACTCACCTAGTAAATATCTAGGAATAAATATATAGTAGGAAAATATCTTAGCAAAATATCTACGTAAAATATCTAGATAAAAATATCTTTTGGAAAATATCTGAATAAAAATATCTACGCAGAAAATATCTAAGCTAAATATCTTAAGGGTAATTATGAACCATCATTACTAAGCTTTATGACTAACCAATATGAAATTGGTCAAACATAGTGGCTTGGATTTTGCTGTGAGCCGTTGGATGGAAAACTTGATGAAGAAGCCTTAGATCATCACCATAGATCTGATCAACGGTGTGAGAGCAATCTTGATAAAGAAGCTTATGATATCCACCTTAGATTTAATCAATGGTTAGGAGGTGAAGTTAATTTTAATGGTTAGATTTGTTAGTTGTGAAACTAAATAAACAAACTTGGTTACCCTAATAGCTTAATTAGTAACTAAATGAACTACCTTAGTTGCTAAATAATTAGAAGCTAGTTACTAGATAAATATCTATTATCTAGAAGCATGATATAATCATGACCTATACAATGACATAATAATGTAACTAACTAATTAGAATGTAATTAGAAATCCTAACTAAATTAGTTTAAGAGAAACTAGATGAACTAACTATTTAATTAAGGTGTAACTAAGGAATTAAAATAGAACCAATTTAGTTCCATTCTCCTATGACTCACACGGCCACCAAGCCTTCTCAAAGGTTCTTGAATGGTCTTTTATGACCAATGGATGACACCAAGTGACATAGGCCATGTGAAATGTAATACATCTTTTTATTACATTGATTAAATTATAGTTTCTCCTATATATTAACCACACGGCCATGCACTACACATTTGGCTATTTCATTTTCATTTCCTATCAACTTTGAGACTTAAACTTTTCTATCTATTCTCTCTCACCCAAAGAAAACTAAAGAACTCCATCCTTTTTCTCTAGTGAAGCTCACGGCCTCCACCCACCAAACCAACCTCTACACTTCTATAATTTCATCTCTTCATACTTTCTAAACCCAAACATCATTCTAAACACTTTTCCTTTGGTGAGTTTTTTCTAAATCTCTCTCTAAGTGCATCAAAAATCAAGCTTTAGTTTACTATTCCAAAGGTAATCTTTTGATTCATTGATCCTAAGTTGGATTTTTTATTTTCTAGACCATGATTGATCCATGGTTCTTTGTTCTTAAGCTTTGTTTATGACTTTTGAATTTGTTTAAGTTTGATTAGGGTTTTGTTTGGTGCCACATTAATTCAAGAGGAGAAGAACGCTTGAAGTTTTTGTCTTCCTTGAGGTAAGAGGGAGATTAACCTCATCAACCAAGTGTTGGTGGCGAGGGAATGACTTGTTTGTGGTGAAAAATCGATAAGGATTTATTCACTTGCTTGTTTAAGCTCTCTTTGTTTGTGCTTGTTATGTTTATAGTTTTGAAATTGTGCTTGCATATGTGTTGGTATGATTATAGCTTTGATAATATGCTTGTATGTGTGAATTATAAAGCATGCAAATTTATGTGTAATTTAGGATGTGAATAACATGATGAGAAAAAATTATATGAAGGCCCCTAAAGAGCCTAGAGGCACACGGCCTCATCACCACCAAGGGGACCAAGAGTCCTACATTATTTTCCTAATTGAGGATTAAAGGATTTTATAATAAGAAATTTAATTAAGTGAGTTTATAAGAATTAAAGTGTTAGAAAATGATATGTATATATATATACACACACATATGAATTTTGAAGCATTATATGAATTCGGCCAACATGCCATTTTTTGATGATCAAGATTCAAAATTATTTTACTAAGTGTAAACTTAGGTGTTTTAATAGTAAGAACTCAATTTGGTAAGTTTAGGAATTTAAAATGAAAGTAATTTAATTTTTAGAACTAAAATTGGCCTAATTAAGCTATGTAGTAAAATAAAAGCCAATACTTGAAATTTACTAACGTATAACTCACCCTATGGGTTTTGAAGCGCGTTAGAAAATTTTGAGCTGTAATATCTCAAGTAAATTAAAGAAACACAATTTTTTAGGAAACAGTAGAAATACTGATTTTTAGAGGGAGTATATTGAAATTATTATTTGAAGAGGGGCTATATTAAAAATATTCTTTAAAAATGGACTATATTGAAAATATTAGTTAAATAAGGATTATTTTGAAAATATTATTTAATGAGGGACTATTATGTAAATATTATTTTACAGAAAGACTATTATGCAAATAATGAAAATAAAGTCAATTTTGGTATTAAAATGAGAAAAATCTTATTTTGGACTTAAAATATGTTAGAAATATTTTATGCGATTGAAAATACATTGAAAAATCTTCATACGACTTAAAAATAGTAATTTTTAGCTACGCGATTGAGAAAGTGTGATAAAATATTTACGCAATTTAGAAAATGATGAAAAATCTTTACGCAATTGGAAAACGTAACAAAAGTGTTACGCGATTGTGAAAACGCGATAATATTGCTACGCGATTGAGAAGAACAGTGAGTTTTACTGTAGGACCGGGGTACTGGACCCGAGTGGATCATTAGTTATGTAATTGTATGGGCGGTTATATAATATCATTGATACTAATGACATTAGACAATTGTATGAGTGATTGATTTAATACCATTGGGAACGGTTCAACGGTAATTGACCCGATTATGTTGAATATGGCCAAGTAATGGTGTATGATATGAAATACTGTGTGATTAATAACAGTATGTGTATTTGAATTCATACATCATACATAGAAAAGCATATTCGCTTATTGATTAAGGCTATATGCTTAGGACATTGATTTACACCTAAAGTGCGGGTGCGAGTAGACAAGTGTAGGTCACTCGTTGACCTTGGGGGTGTCGGGGTGCGGGTACCTCACAATGGGCAATTAGTAGCTCTCCTATCTGTGGGGCAGACCGATGCAAATGCACCAATGATCTAAACTGAGACACTGTCCTATATCGTGATCTAATATAGAATGTCTTGTCCAATGCCTGATGTACATTTTGATAAATTGATAAATTATAGCACTTTTGGCCACGACAGCCGAGTGACAAACATATCTTCTGGATCTTCTCTCTGAAATTATGTTTAGCTCCATGGAGTAGGAATGAGTCTGTGTCATATGCATAGTCAGCATTTATACTGTTGTTATATAGTATTATTGTGAATAATATGATTGTAGTGTTATCATTATGCCTGATATTGTGTTGCAAGTTTATTGGTTTTTTTATCTATTTAATATTATGAATGTGTCTGCTGATGTTATATTAATATATGAATTGTATGTATAGAACAACATTGTTGTTCGTATCATTTTTTTGCTACCAAACTGGTATTGATGTAGGGGATCTCACCTCTTTGCTGTATTGTTCTGTTTGTTTCTATTTTATGCTTACATCTTTAAAGACTACGATGGCGGCAAGGAGAGGTCAATTAGGTTTCTTTAGACGACAGTTTCTTAAAGGCGCTGAGGCTTGGCGTGTCCATTAGAACTCCGAGTATATAGAGTATGGTGGTGACATTTCTTTATTCACAAGTAGGACGCGCAATGGGGTCATTACTACATCTTATACGGTTGCTAATGCAGAGTTTGTTTTACCTATCAGGGAGTTGAATGATTTCCACTATACTCTTAGAGGGGACTTCGATTTATCATTAGCTCGAATTTCTATCCGTAGAGACATTCCCAGCTAGGGAATTTGTCTTCTGACAAGGGCTCATATATTAGGTGTTATGTTTTTGGGTATGTAAAAATAATGAATGAATAATTGTAGTAAACTCTACTTATATGAAAAATATATTTATTCAGTTTTTATATTTTGAGTTACTTTAATTTGATCAATTGATGTTTTCCACAAAAAAGAAAATTTGAAACCTGTATTTAAATAAGATTAAATATTTTATAACTTGGGAAATTAATTATTTATAAGGAGTTAGTATGAATGTGATACCTTTTGGAGGGGGTGTTATATTAGTTGGTATCAAAGCCCAAGTTAGAGTCTTTTTGGTTTGTGGATAGGTTTGTCTTGTTTGTGCTGTGTGAATCTCTGACACCGAACACAGAGATATTGTTTGGTTTCCGAAAGGAGACGATGTTGTTTGAAATGTTTACGTTTAGTTTCTTAGAGTTTTGATTTGTCTGTTTTTTAGGAAAAGGAAATGGCTCACGATAGACTTAAGGATGTGGATGCGAGATTTGACAATGAACGTATGGTCGCAGCTAGGAGTGTAATGCAGAGGATGACTAAAGTAGCAGTACAACAGAGTCAGAAGATCATTCAGCAACTGAAAATGATAATTGAACTTCAGAACTTGTTACAGTTGGAGCAGTCTCAGGATGCAAAAAGTTGTAACTTTGAATCCTTGATAATCCAAAAGGGAAGGGAACGTAAGGTCAATCGTTTTCAGCCAAAGCCATATTCGAGGCCACCGGGGAGTTCATCTCAGCGACAATCACATGGAAAAGGTTCTAGTAGCTACTAGTTTGGTCAGACTGTGGCATCGTCGCCAAAATGCTTCAAGTGTGGAAAGGACCACTTAACGAAGGAGTGTACGATCAGAGGAATTATTTGTTTCAGATGCGGGAAGCCCGAACACATTTCCAAAGATTGTACACAACTGGAGATGGAGCTTTCTGTTAGTAATGCATCTGTTTCAAAATCTCAAGCTAAAGAAAGAGTCAATACAAAGAGCGGAATGGAAGCGTTCAAATATAAGGACTTAAGGAATAAGGAAGTTGTATCATAGGGAGTGATCCTAAAATTGTGCTGTATAATTTGCAAGGTAACCCATTCTTTTGTTGTCTGTGACTATATGAACCATTTGGGTTTATCTGTGTTTTTAATTCCTTTTGAATGGAATGGCATTACTTCAACTTCTAAACTTGCGATTACTACTCTGTTCTTTTTAAAACTATCCTATTACTATTTGAAATTGGAACTATTCTGTTGCTTTGGTTTGTCTATTTCTCTCACAAATAGACTAAGTAAATTGATTTGGGTTATGCATGATGCATTTATTATCTTTTGATCTGAGTATTTCTACTCTTGTTGTTAAACCTGTTGTTGATATTCCAGTTTGATTGATCTACCTATTTCTATCAAAGATTGATCTTTTCTGTTGGTTTGATTTATTTCTTTAAAATTCACATCTATTTGAGCTTGACTTTATTAATGGATTGGTTATCTTCCAACCATATCCTACTATATTATTTCAATGAAACTTTAGTGTTTCCTTGGACCGAGATTTTTGGATTTGAATCCAAAAAGTTCATTTCTAAATTCATTGGGGCAGGTTCATTTCTAAATTTATTAGACCATATCAAATTCTTTGTTGGATAAATCCGGTAATCTACCAAATAGCCTTGTTACTTTCTTTCTAACCTTTATAGTGTCTTCCATGAATCTTGATTAAGAAAATATATTCTTAATTCAAACCATGTCATAATACCAGATACAGTACAATTAGAAGAAAACTTGATCTATTAGACATTTTCTGCTACGATTAAGAATAGGCAAGTGAAACAACTTACCTTGGAGAAGGAAAAATTTGGAACGATGTGACAGGAGATACAACATGGGAACTAGAAGACCAACTAAAGGAAGTCACTGTTTGCTCTGAGATCAATTTGCGTGTTGGTTATTATCAGATTCATGTGAAAGTAGAGGATGTTCCAAGATAGTTTTTCAGACGCATTATAGGCATTATGAGTGTTTAGTAATACCATTTGAGGTAAAGAATGTTTTTGTGATATTCACGAATTATATGAATAGAATCTTTCGTCCCTATTTAGACAGATTTGTCATTGTTTTAGTAGGCAATATTCTAATCTATTCTTGAAACCCGAAGGAACGTGTTGAACATCTCAATGCAGTTCTTTAATTTCTGAAGAAGAAGAAGGAGTTATACGCGAAACTATTCAAATGCAAATTCTGTTAGAGGAAGTTCAACTTGTGGATTTATGTTGAATGTTGAGATCAAATAGAAAGGTTGTGGCGTATACTTCAAGATAGTGGAACGTGTATGAGAAGAATTATCCGATTCACATTTTAGGATATGCAATAGTCGTTTTGCGAGGAAAATCTGAAGACAGTTTCATTCCTACAATGTCTACAATAATTTCAAGAGCTTGGAGTACCTGTTCAATCAAGAAGGACTTGAATACGAGGAAGAAATGATAGTTAGAATTTTCAAAGGACTACGATTTTCAACTTCAGTGTCATTCTAGAAAGGCAAATGTCGTGGCGAACGCCTTAAGTGGAAAATATGCCTAGTGTATCTGCTATGATGGTTAAGAAGAACGAATAGATAGATCAATTCAAGAATATACGATTGTCTGTGGATTTGTTTGAATACAATTGCTTATTCGAATAGTTTGATGAAAGAAATTCGAGAGAAGCAACAATGTCATCTAGATTGACGTAACTGGAAATGCTACATGGGAGTTGAAAGGCAAGATAAAGATGTAATGTCCTTTTTGTATTTTATGTAAGAGAAATTTCGAGGACATTTTTTTTAGAGGGGGAGAATTGTAACACCCCGATTTTCCTGTTTTTCTTGAAATAAATAAGTTTTATAATATTTATGAGTTTTTGTCAATTTTTGAGAATTTTTAATTATTTTGAATATTTTAATATTATTTTGATTAATATTATCTTGAAAATTGTATGTCCGAATTTCATTTTTTTCGAATATATATGAGTTTTATAATTTTTATGATTTTTGAGAATTTTTGTGGAATTTTCTGAGTTTGTGATTATTTTAATATTATTCTAAGCTGTATGTGCTTGAGGCGGGTTAGAAAAAATAAAATTTTTTCCTGGATCAGAAAGTTTCGAACTGTCAAGGCGGAATCGGGGGATCTTACTAAACCCGAAACCGGGAATAGTTGACAGAGATTTTCTGTATTTAAGTTTTCTATTACCCATTGTGTAATAATAGCAGTAATATCTATTAGAAAAATATCTTGATGACTCAGCTGGTGACTCAGCACTACGACTCACCATGCTGATTCAACTGTTCTAGAATATTCTATGATGACTTACCTAGTAAATATCTAGGAATAAATATATAGCAGGAAAATATCTTAGCAAAATATCTACGTAAAATATCTAGATAAAAATATCTTTTGAAAAATATCTGAATAAAAATATCTAAGCAGAAAATATCTAAGCTAAATATCTTAAGGGTAATTATGAACTATCATTACTAAGCTTTATGACTAACTAATAGGAAATTGGTCAAACATAGTGGCTTGGACTTTGCTATGAACCGTTGGATGGAAAACTTGATGAAGAAGCCTTGAGTGACTAACCAAAATTCAAAGAAAGAAGAAAACAATCAAATGGACAAGATAAGGAGTGGAATGGTAGGCGCCACAATTCTAAGGGGAATGGATAAGCCAAGGTGAGGATCGCCACAAGGGTCTTGGACTCTTGATAAGATCAAAGGGGTTGGTTCAATGAAGAACCTAAGAGAGGCTAAACATTCTCATAATTGGAACAAATCCAAATTGAACATCCAAAGATTTTTTTTTCATTCATCATAGATGTGTACATATATAGAGTTTAGGGGCTGCATAGAATATTCATACAAAAGGTCATCATAATTGTGACAAATTCCCCATAAAAGTAATAACTAATTCACTAAGTGGCTAATTAAAGTAATTAATGACGATTAAGTGGATAATAAAAGTGGTTCATGACTTCTAAAAAGGAGTTACCTAGGCATGCAAGCCAAAGGTTGCCCTCCCAAGAAGCTTAATAAAAATGTGCACCCTCCACACACAAAGTTTATTACACTTTATCTAATAGAAATAAACTAGAAAATTCCGTCCAAAAATTTGTCTTCAAATTCCAGCCCATTTTTCACCATGATAGGAGCCGAATTTGGTCAAGAAGCATGAAATAAGATATGTAGATAAGTTCCTTAGCTTTCCAACGCACTAAGAATGCACCAATCGGAGATTTATAGTGCAGTATATAGCCAAAACAAGTCAACAGGTTCATCACTAATGAAAATAAAATTTTCATCAAAAATCAAATTGGCATTAAATTAGACATCATTCTTGGTTTGCATCATTCCCTCCCCCTTGAAGAGAATTCAACCTCGAATTTATTGCCTTTGGGAATCGTCTTCATCCTCTGAGTTTATTACACTTTATTTAATAGAAATAAACCAAAAAATTCTATCCAAAAATTCGTCTTCAACTTCTAGCCCATTTTTCACCATGATAGAAGCTGAATCTGGTCAAGAAGTGAAATAAGATTTGTAGATAAGTTCCTTAGCTTTCCAACGCACCAAAGAATGCACAAATTAGAGATCTGTAGCGCAAGATATAGCCAAAATAAGTCAACAGGTTCATCACTAATGAAAATAAAATTTTCATCAAAAATCAAATTGGCCTTAAATTGGATATCATTCTTGGTTTGCACTATGGAAGCATCTCCTAGAAACCGTGATATGAAGTGTTTCAAGTTCTTGGGTTAGGGACATATTGCATCTCAATGTCCAACTAAAAAGACAATGATATCAAGAAATGGAGAAGTTGTCACACAATCTGAGGCTTCTAGTGAAGAAGAAAGTGGGGGAGAAGTAGCTCTGGAAGGAGGAGATTTGCTCATGGTGAGGAGACTTTTGGGAAGTCAAGCCAAGGAGCATGATGAGAGCCAAAGAGAAAATATCTTCCATACTAGATGCATGATCCAAAGGAAGGTATGTTCTTTAATTATTGATGGTAGGAGTTGTACTAATGTTGCTAGTACTAGAATGGTTTCTTAATTGAATCTTATGACTAAGCCACACCCACAACCATATAGACTTCAATGGATTAGTGAAGCTGGTAAGTTGACCATGAACAAGCAAGTTGAAGTTTGTTTCTCCATTGGAAAGTATCACGATAGTGTTCTATGTGATGTGGTACCCATAGAGGCAAGTCATATGTTACTTGGGAGGCCTTGGCAATTTGATAGGAAGGCCAACCATGATGGATTCACTAATAATTTCACTTTTGTACATCATGACCGAAAGGTCACTCTTTCGCCCTTGTCCCCTAAAGAAGTAAGTGAGGACCAATTTAAGATGAGAGAAAAGAAAGAGCAAGAGTAAAAAGAAAGAGGGAGTGAAAAGAAGAGTGATGACAAAGTGAAAAAGAATAAAAATAGTGAGAGAAAAGAGAGTTATTTGGCAACAAAAAGTGAGGCGAAGAGGGCTTTGATTTCAAGGCAGCCCCTATATATGCTTTATTGTAAAGAATTCTGTTTGAATGCTAATGCTCCTAATGAACTCTCTTTGCCTAGTGGTGTTGAAACTCTTTTGCAGGAGTTTGGTGATGTGTTTCCAAAAGAAGTGTCTCACGGCCTACCTCCTTTAAGGAGGATAGAACACCACATTGACCTCATTCCGGGTGCATCATTACCCAATAGGCCAGCCTATAGGAGTAATCCTCAAGAGACCAACAAAATACAAAAGCAAGTGGAGGAGTTGATGTAAAAAAGATGGATGCAAGAAAGCTTAAGTCCATGTGCTGTCCCGGTTATCCTAGTGCCTAAAAAGGATGGAAGTTGGAGGATGTGCATAGATTGTAGGGCTGTGAACAACATCATAATCAAGTATAGACATCCTATCCCTAGACTTGATGATTTGCTTGATGAGTTATATGGTGCTTGTTTGTTTTCTAAAATTGATTTGAAAAGTGGGTACCATCAAATTAGGATAAGGGAAGGGGATGAATGGAAAACTGCCTTTAAAACTAAATATGGATTGTATGAATGATTGGTAATGCCTTTTGGTTTAAAAAATGCACCTAGCACTTTCATGATACTTATGAACCATGTCTTAAGGGATTTTCTAGGCAATTTTGTTATTGTGTATTTTGATGATATCTTGATATATAGCAAAAGCCTAGATGAACATCATAAACACTTAAGGGTTGTTTTGCATGTGTTAAGAAAAAAAAGTTATATGCTAATTTGGAAAAATGTACTTTTTGTACGGATCATATGATCTTCCTTGGTTTTGTTGTAAATTCAAAAGGGGTTCATATTGACAAAGAGAAAATTAAAGCCATTCAAGAGTGGCCAACCCCCAAAAATGTGAGTGAAGTGAGGAACTTTCATGGCTTGACTAGTTTCTATAGGAGGCTTGTTAAAAGACTTTCGTACATTGGCTGCACCTCTTAATGAAATTGTCAAGAAAAATGTTGTGTTTAGATGAGGGGAGAAATAAGAGCATGCATTTAATAAGCTTAAGGAAAGACGTACTCATACACCAATACTTGCTTTGCCTAATTTTGCTAAATCTTTTGAAATTGAATGTGATGCTTCTAATGTTGGTGTTGGAGCTGTTTTAATGCAAAAAGGGCATCCAATTGCTTACTTTAGTGAGAAATTAAGTGGTGCTGTCCTTAATTATCCCACCTATGATAAGAAATTGTATGCCTTGGTGAGGGTTTTGCAAACATGGCAACATTATCTTTTGCCCAAAGAGTTTGTTATTCATAGTGATCATGAGTCCTTAAAGTACTTGAAAGGACAAGGAAAGTTGAATAAGAGGCAAGCCAAGTGGGTTGAGTTTATTGAACAATTCCCATATATGATCAAGCATAAGAAAGGTAAGGGCAACATAGTGGCGGATGCACTTTCAAGAAGGTATACTTGAGTGACCAACCACAATTCGAAGAAGAAGAAAACAATCAAATAGACAAGATAAGGAATGGAATGTTAGGCGCCACAATTCCAAGGGGAATAGATAAGCCAAGGTGAGGATCGCCACAAGGGTCTTGGACTCTTGATAAGATCAAAGGGATTGGTTCACTGAAGAACCTAAGAGTGGCTAAACACTCTCACAATTGGAACAAATCCAAATTGAACATCCAAAGGTTTTTTTTTTCATTCATCATAGATGTGTACAAATATAGAGTTTAGGGGCTGCATAAAATATTCATACAAAAGGTCACTGTAATTGGGACAAATTCCCCATAAAAGTAATAACTAATTCACTAAGTGGCTAATTAAAGCAACTAATGACAATTAAGTGGATAATAAAAGTGGTTCATGACTTCTAAAAAGGAGTTACCTAGGCATGCAAGCCAAAGGTTGCCCTCCCAAGAAGCTTAATAAAAATGTGCACCATCCACACACAAAGTTTATTACACTTTATTTAATGGAAATAAACTAGAAAATTCTGTCCAAAAATTCGTCTTCAAATTCCAGCCCATTTTTCACCATGATAGAAGCCGAATCTAGTTAAGAAGCTTGAAATAAGATTTGTAGATAAGTTCCTTAGCTTTCCAACGCACAAAGAATGCACTAATCGGGGATCTTTAGCGCAAGATATAATAAAAACAAGTCAACAGGTTCTTCACTAATAAAAATAAAATTTTCATTAAAAATCAAATTGGCCTTAAATTGGACATCATTCTTGATTTTTGATGAAAATTTTATTTTCATTAGTAATGAAGCTATTGACTTGTTTTGACTATATCTTGCGCTACATATCTCCGATTGGTGCATTCTTTAGTGCGTTGGAAAGCTAAGGAGCTTATCTACAAATCTTATTCTTACCTCTTGACCAGATTCGGCTTCTATCATGGTGAAAAATGGGCTAGAAGTTGAAGATGAATTTTTGGATGAAATTTTCTACTTTATTTTCATTAAATAAAGTGTAATAAACTTTGTATGTGGACGGTGCACATTTTTATTAAGCTTCTTGGGAGGACAACCTTTGGCTTCCATGCCTAGGTAACTCTTTTTTAGAAGTCATGAACCACTTTTATTATCCACTTAATTGTCATTAGTTACTTTAATTAGCCACTTAGTGGATTAGTTATTACTTTTATGGGAAATTTGTCACAATTATGGTGACCTTTTGTATGAATATTCTATGCAGCCCCTAAATTCTATATATGTACACATCTATGATGAATGAAAAAAAAAAATTTGGATGTTCAATTTGGATTTGCTCCAATTGTGAGAGTGTTTAGCCTCTCTTAAGTTCTTCATTGAACTAACCCCTTTGATCTTATCAAGAGTCCAAGACCCTTGTGGCGATCCTCACCTTGGCTTATCAATTCCCTTTAGAATTATGGCGCCTACCATTCCATTCATTATCTTGTCCATTTGATTGTTTTATTCTTTCTTCGAGTTTTGGTTGGTCACTCAAGGATAGATCCAAAAATCTTATGTTCCATTTTTGGATCATATCATGTGGTATCTAGAGCCATCCTTCCTAGAGTGATTTTTTATCTTGTTCTTCAATTTTTTTTCTAAAAAAAAAAATCTTCTTCCCACCATATATCATGGCAACACTATTCCTTGAAATGGAAAGATTACAAAGACGAATGGAGGAGTTCAATGAGATGCTTAAAAAGCTAGAAAAAATAAAAAAGGAGGAGGCATGGAGGAAGGAGATATGAGGGAAGAGATAGAGAAATTGAAAGGGAGAAAAAGGAGAACAACAAAAAGGGTGAGAAAAGAGGAGAGAATGAAAAGACAAATAGAAAGTTTTGAAGCACATGTAAAGAAAATGTTTGAAGACTCCAAAAAAGAAAGTAAGGTAAACAAAGCAAACTTGAATGCTTGTTTTGATGCTATTCCTAATTCTTTGCCTAGTTGTGTTGATTCTCTTGTGAAGGAGATTGAGTGTGTTCCTCCAAAGGAAGCTTGCAAGACATTCAATGAAATTGAAGATGAGATTCCAAAGGAAGCTTGCACAATCAATGAAATTGAAAATGAAATTCCAAAGGAAGAATGCAAAGCATCAATTAGAGTTGAATTTTAAGAGGAAGACAAGTTGATGAAGACGACTAGAGAGTGGCTTACACTTAAAGCTGAGAATAAGTCTTCAAATTCACTTGAAAAGTCATGGCAATCTATTACTCTAATACCTACTTCTAGATTAGTTTGTGGAATCAAATGTTGGGATTCTTCTACTATGGTTCATTTGTCTAACATTTCTCCCCTAGGTCATGAAGAAAAGAATAGTGAAGGCTAAACCAACAAAAGCAAAGAGCAAGAGAAAAAATAGTGAGAAGGAAGAGAATGAAAAAGATATTGAGGAAAAAATAGAGAGTCTCTTTATGAACAAAAGTGAAGTGGAAAAAGCATTCTTTGAAGAGACAAAGGTTGAAAGAAAATTTGAGAGTCTTCCTATAAAAGAAAATAAGGAAGTTGAAGAAACAATTCCAAGAGAGGTGTCTCATGGATTCGAAAGAGTTGTGTTTGAACTCAGAGGATGAAGACGACTCCCAAAGGCAATAAATTTGAGGTTGAATTCTCTTCAAGGGGGAGGGAATGATGCAAACCAAGAATGATGTCTAATTTAATGCCAATTTGATTTTTGGTGAAAATTTTATTTTCATTAGTGATGAACTTGTTGACTTGTTTTGGCTATATGTTGCACTATAAATCTCCGATTGGTGCATTCTTAGTGCGTTGGAAAGCTAAGGAACTTATCTACAAATCTTATTTCATGCTTCTTGACCAAATTCGGCTCCTATCATGGTGAAAAATAGGCTGGAATTTGAAGACAAATTTTTGGACAGAATTTTCTAGTTTATTTCTATTAAATAAAGTGTAATAAACTTTGTGTGTGGACGGTGCACATTTTTATTAAGCTTCTTAGGAGGGCAACCTTTGGCTTGCATGCCTAGGTAACTCCTTTTTAGAAGTCATGAACCACTTTTATTATCCACTTAATTGTCATTAGTTGCTTTAATTAGCCACTTAGTGGATTAGTTATTACTTTTATGGGAAATTTGTCACAATTATGGTGACCTTTTGTATGAATATTCTATGCAGCCCCTAAACTCTATATATGTTCACATCTATGATGAATGTAAAAAAAAAAACCTTTGGATGTTCAATTTGGATTTTTTCCAATTGTGAGAGTGTTTAGCCTCTCTTAGGTTCTTCATTGAACCAACCCCTTTGATCTTATCAATAGTCTAAGACCCTTGTGGCGATCCTCACCTTTGCTTATCAATTCCCCTTGGAATTGTGGCGCCTACCATTCCATTCATTATCTTGTCCATTTGATTGCTTTCTTCTTCTTCGAATTGTGGTTGGTCACTCAATGATAGATCCGAAAATCTTATGTTCCATTTTTAGATCATATCATGTGGTATCTAGAGTCATCATTCCTAGAGTGATTTTTTATCTTGTTCTTTGATTATTATTTTTTCCAAAAATAAAAATTTCTTCTTCCCATCACATATCATGGCAACACTATTCCTTGACATGGAAAGATTACAAATACGAATGGAAGAGTTCAATGAGATGCTTGAAAAGCTAGAAGCAATTAAAAGGAGGAGGCATGAAGTAAGGAGATATGAGAGAAGAGATAGATAAATTGAAGGGGAGAAAAAGGAGAACAAAAAAAGGGTGAGAAAAGAGGAGAGAATGAAAAGACAAATAGAAAGTTTTAAAGCATATGTTAAGAAAATAGTTGAAGACTCCAAAAAAGAAAGTGAGGTGAACAAAACAAACTTGAATGCTTATTTTGATGCAATTCCTAATTCTTTGCCTAGTTGTGTTGATTCTCTTGTGAAGGAGATTGAGTGTGTTCCTCCAAAGGAAGCTTGCAAGAGATTCAATGAAATTGAAGATGTTCCTCCAAAGGAAGCTTGCAAGACATTCAATGAAATTGAAGATGAGATTCCAAAGGAAGCTTGCACAATCAATGAAATTGAAGATGAAATTCCAAAGGAAGAATGCACAGTATCAATTGGAGTTGAATTGCAAGAGGAAGATAAGGAGATGAAGACGACTAGAGAGTGGCTTACACTTAAAGCTGAGAATAAGTCTTCAAATTCACTTGGAAAGTCATGGCAATCTATTACTCTAATACCTACTTCTAGATTAGCTTGTGGAATCAAATGTTGGGATTCTTCTACTTTGGCTCATTTGTCTAACATTTCTCCCCTAGGTCATGAAGAAAAGAATAGTGAAGGCCAAACCAACAAAAGCAAAGAGCAAGAGAAAAATAGTGAGAAGGAAGAGAATGAAAAGATATTGAGGAAAAAGTAGAGAGTCTCCTTATGTACAAAAATGAGGTGCAAAAAGCATTCTTTGAAGAGACAAAGGTTGAAAGAAAAATTAAGAGTCTTCCTATAAAAGAAAATAAGGAAGTTGAAGAAACAATTCTAAGAGAGGTGTCCTATGGATTCAAAAGAGTTGTGTTTGAACTTGGAGGATGAAGACGATTCCCAAATACAATAAATTCGAGGTCGAATTCTCTTTAAGGGGGAGGGAATGATGTAAACCAAGAATGATGTCCAATTTTAGGCCAATTTGATTTTTGATGAAAATTTTATTTTCATTAGTGATGAACTTATTGACTTGTTTTGGCTATATCTTGCGCTACATATCTCCGATTGGTGCATTGTTTTATGTGTTGGAAAGCTAAGGAGCTTATCTACAAATCTTATTTCAAGCTTCTTGACCAAATTCAACTTCTATCATGGTAAAAAAAAGGGCTAGAAGTTGAAGACGAATTTTTGGACAGAATTTTCTAGTTTATTTCTATTAAATAAAGTGTAATAAACTTTGTGTGTGGATGGTGCACATTTTTATTAAGCTTCTTGGGAGGGCAACCTTTGGCTTCCATGCCTAGGTAACTCTTTTTTAGAAGTCATGAACCACTTTTATTATCCACTTAATTGTCATTAGTTACTTTAATTAGCCACTTAGTGGATTAGTTATTACTTTTATGGGGAATTTGTCACAATTATGGTGACCTTTTGTATGAATATTCTATGCAGCCCCTAAACTCTATATATATACACATCTATGATGAATGAAAAACAAAACCTTTGGATGTTCAATTTGGATTTGTTCCAATTGTGAGAGTGTTTAACCTCTCTTAGGTTCTTCATTGAACTAACCCATTTGATCTTATCAAGAGTCCAAGACCCTTGTGGCGATCCTCACCTTGGCTTATCAATTCCCCTTGGAATTATGGCGCCTACCATTCCATTCCTTATCTTGTCCATTTGATTGTTTTCTTCTTCTTCGAATTTTGGTTGGTCACTCAAGAATAGATCCGAAAATCTTATGTTCCATTTTTGGATCATATCAATAGATCTGATCAATGGTGTGAGAGCAATCTTGATAAAGAAGCTTATGATATCCACCTTAAATTTAATCAATGGTTAGGAGATGAAGTTAATTTTAATGGTTAGATATGTTAGTTGAGAAACTAGATAAACTAACTTAGTTACCCTAATAGCTTAATTAGTAACTAAATGAACCAACTTAATTGCTAAATAATTAGAAGTTAGTTACTAGATAAATATCTATTATCTAGAAACATGATATAATCATGACCTATACAATGACATAATAATGTAACTAACTAATTAGAATGTAATTAGAAATCCTAACTAAATTAATTTAAGAGAAACTAGGTGAACTAACTATTTAATTAAGGTGTAACTAAGGAATTAAAATAGAACCAATTTAGTTCCATTCTCCTATAACTCACATGGCCACAAGGCCTTCTCAAAGGTTCTTGAATGGTCTTTTATGACCAATGGATGACACCAAGTGACATAGGCCATGTGAAATGTAATAGATCTTTTTATTACATTGATTAAATTATAGTTTCTCCTATATACTAACCACACGGCCATGCACTACACATTTGGCTATTTCATTTTCATTTCCTATTAACTTTGAGACTTAAACTTTTCTATCTATTTTCTCTCACTCAAAGAAAACCAAAGAACTCCATCCTTTTTCTCTAGTGAAGCTCACGGCCTCCACCCACCAAACCAACCTCCACACTTCTATAATTTCATCTCTTCATACTTTCTAAACCCAAACATAATTTCATCTCTTCTATAATTTAATTTTCTTTGAGGTTGTTGAGATATTTTAGAATTATCCTCTAAATGTATGCTATGTTTAGAAATTAATAGATTATTGCATTTTATGTCCTTTATTGTCCATCCAATTACATTTTTATGCTTTTTAAGTATTTCTATCAACATACCTTCTTGTTCTTTGGTAAGGGATAAGGAAATTACCACTAGAAAGCTTTGTTCTTCTCCCAAAAATGTGTACTTCAACCTAGCAGGTAATGACTCTAGTTCTATTGTCAGTACTTCTTCATAGGTATTATCATTCATGGGTATTATCATTCATGGGTTTTAGCTCTTCAAATCTCAACTTCCATCCTTTGTATTGCATTACCTGTGTACAATCAAGCAAAAAGCATACTTCAAAAATATCATCATCTAATTGCGTACATAAGTCAAATGAATTAATTAAAGAAATTTCTAATGGGTCAGAAAAACTCCTAGTTTGAAGATGATCATCTATAATAGCCTCAATCCCTCCAACTGCTTCTTTTTCGTCATAGACTTCCTGTGGTTGCTTGCACATGTTGAAAACATTAAGCTCCAGTGTCATATTTCCAAATATTAGCATTACTACTCCATTTCTGCAATTTATCAAAGCATTAGATGTTGCTAAAAATGGGTGACCTAAAATAACATGAATTGACTTACAACTATTAACCATAGGTTCAGTTTCTAAGATAATAAAATCCACAAGATATATGAATTTATCAAATTGAACCAACACATCTTCTACTATTCCTTTTGGATTAACTGATCTATCGATAATTGGAAGAGTTATAGAAGTCAATTTTAACTCACCCAGGTTGAGTTGCTGATAAGTAAATTATGAATCTACAATACCCACATCTTCCTCAGTAACATCATCACCATCTCTTCCACCTTTGCTCTTCATTGTGAACCTACAATACCCACATCTTCATTAATAGGTGAAAGTGAAAGTTGATGGTGGTTATTTACAAATGACTTAGAGTTAAAGGGGCTTCTATACATTTTTTCCTAAAAAATTCAATAGTTTTACTCTATGAAGTATAGACACAGACACAGACAAGGGACACGACACAGACACAGACACGGACACGGAGACACACCAAATTCAAAAAACTATAGGACACGGACACAAAACACACATACACACACACATCTATATATATGTATATATGTATAAGTAAATTAAAGAACTTGGTTAATGTATATATATATAGTTGTAAAATTTAAGAAAAAAGATTCATAATTCATTAATATCATTTTTATAAACTTGAAGATTTTTCATATGTTAACATATGTCATATGTGCCAAAATTTGCTACCTAGTAAGCCCCTCTAAAAAAATGGAGCATAATTTCTATTGACATTTTTTAAAAAATCTCTTAAACCAACTTCTCCGAATAGAACTAACCTTGTACAAGTAGATGTGCATCCAAAAAAAATTAACTAAAGGGAATAGTGGTATAAGGCAAGCTTCGGTGACGACGAAGTGGATGGTTTGGTACAAGCAGAGGTAGGAAGAGCAAATGAAAATAATGGTGTGTGAAAAGATAAAACTTAAAAGCCTAATAGTGGCGTGTGAAAATATAAAATGTAAAATATTGGTATGAGAAAATAGTGGCTTAGGACGTCAGTCATGTGATTGGGCTTGAGTGGGTTACGAGTATACTAATTGGATGTTAGTCATGGAAACTAATTTTTTTTAAAATATTAATGGGTTATTTTCAAGCCGTATCTTAGACGTGTTCAAGCGTATCCGAGACGTGTCTAAGCCTAAAACAATAATCTTTTTAATCAGATACTTTTGGACACGTAGGACATGTGTGACGTACGCTCATCCCCATGTTTCTGACACGAACACGTGTCCGTGCTTCGTAGCTTTTAATCAGTATTTTATTTTATTTTATTTGTGTTATTGTTTTTGTGAGCAATCTTATAAGTATTTCTTTGTCTTTGATATTTCAAGTGTAGAAATAATAAAAAAGTAACTGTTGTATCTAATGGAATATTAATTATGAGATCTTTATACCAAAAATTCTTATTGCAATGGTAAAATACTTTTAAGTTTTAAGTTTAGTACAGTTATACACCTTAACTAATATTTATAATAAGTTATTTTATTTAAATAATTTTAATTTTAACATTCATCTAATTATTTCTATTATTTTTTCCTATATGTGGGGGGATTCAATTTCCCAGTATGCACTCTCCCCTTTTTCCATCCCTTCCTCCCTCCCTATGGAGTCCTTTGTGGGTTTCTTATAGGACTCCAATGGATTGGGTCGAGTGAGAGATAGTACGAGAAAAAAAAATCTTACATAACATGTAAGACAAATAGAATATTAAACTAAAAAGTGACCACTAAATTTCTTGTCTTCATTGATTTTATAGAAAATGTTTTAAAATTAAAAATTAACTTAAAATGAATCCAATAACTACTCTAAGAGTGCTAATAATTTTGTTGTGTTGATCACAAAAACCATGATATTTAAGTCTTTGTAATTATTGTATTTGTCACTCTCATCTTATCAGATAGTGCTTATTCATACTATATATCATTTGGAAAAATATAATATTTTACATAAATAACTATACGATTCCTTCACTCCCTAATACCATTGAAAGTGTTCTGAAGTGGATTTAGAGGAATACCTGTGAAGGGTATGATGTGGTGGTTTCCTCCTTGCGCAGCCGCACTCGAGCGTATTGAACCGGTGGGGGGTGGTACCTGTAAAAGGACTCCAACGCTCAAGTTAGGTCGTGCACTAGTAGGGTTTATGTTGTAAGATCACAATTACCTCATTAGGTTGATTTAGCCTGGTCTTTATGGAGCATGATTGGAATCGTGATATTAAATGTAGGTATTATTAGGATGAGGACGTTACAGTTATTTATTGCGAGGGGAGGTTACAGAGTCTTTAATCTCGTAAGATCCTGATTGGCAGTTACAAAAGTCTGCGCTGATTCAGGGATCCTCACCATATAGTTCAATGTTGTAATCCGGAGTCTTACAGACTTTTTCGGGGTATTAATGGAGGAGTCTGATGGAGCATGCGACGGGTTGATTCTTCCGAATAGGATCCCAGACCACAGTTCAGAACAGTTGTCCCCAGCTTGGTGCTTTGATAGGACAGTTAAGTGTCAAGGTATATGCTTTATTAGGATAAAGCTCAGTGGACTACGCCTTAGCTTTAAAGCCAGGTTTTGCGATGTCTCATACTGAGGCCGATATCTATTGTATTAAAAATACCTTCGGGGTTGGAATGTGGTAAAAATCCATATTCCTTGTTCTGGGGTTTGGTTCTTGTTGCCCCCTTGGGTTACTGGGGCCTTTTACGGTGATGTTCCATGCAACTTGCACATATCCAAGTCCTATCTTTAGAAACTATTGCTTCTGACTTTATTGGGAGATAATGATCCTTTTAAGAGGATCAGTTTCAACGTTTCCCAAGCACCCATTGCTCTTGTAACCAATAAGAAAGGGAGAGCATTAAATGCGGCTGATTTTTGATTCGTGGGGCTAGTCAAAGCTTTTCATTCTATTAATATAGAAGGTTCACATCTGATACTGTTATTCTTTCCTTTTATTTTCCAAAATGGTTATAAAACGGATAAAGAACCAAGGAGTTATGAGCTTTTATAGTCAGAATTTTTTTTTCTAAGGGTCTAACCGATTAGGATGTATTCCTAACTGGTTATTTTTCAAGTCAGAGGCATTGCCTCTTTGCTCATAAAAGGCCCTAACTGATTAGGGCTCATTCCCTAACCGATTAGGAATGTTTTATAACACGTGAACAGGCTCCTTTACAGAGAGCCTAACCGATTAGGCCAATTGCCTAACCGATTAGCTCATAGTTTTAATAAAACAGGATTTGGCCATTTTGAATGGCTTAACCGGTTATCTGGAAATGCAGAAACATTTCACAACAGATATAATGGCTATATTTTATAATAAATCCTTCCAAATCACCACCAATGGCTATAATTTGCTTAGGGCTATAAATGAAAGTGTTTGGGCATTCATGAAAGGTTGGAGAACATTCTGAAAATTATTCTTGAGCATTGAAAATGAATTTCATTATCTTTTTCTCCAAATCTTTGTTTTGAGCTAAGTGTGTAAATCCTTGATACCCATAAGCTTCAAGTTGTATTATCTACTCTTTAAGAGAGTTTCTATTTTCTACACTTTGTGTAATCTGAAAAAGAGAGGGTGAGGTATCCTTCTAGAGTAAAGGGTGAGGTATTCCTTAAAGAGTGAGGTATCTCTCAAAGTTGGAAAAGGGTAAGGTATCCCTTGAGGGTGAGGCATCCCTCATAACTTGTCAAGGGTGAGGTATCCCTGTTTGAGGCTCAAGCATAAGGGTGAGGTATCCCAAGGTGTGTTGAGTGCTCTTAATTGTAAAGGTTGTCAAGCACCTATTGAAACTTGAAGATATAGTGGAAAATCTCTAACTGTTGCTTGAGGATTGGACGTAGGTCACAAGTGGATTGGTGGCTTAACCAGGATAAACCTTGTGTTTGATCTTCTAAACTCATCTCTTTACATTTGTGCATTTATTTTGTATGCTTACTTGAATGTTATTTATCTTAGCTTATTTAATTTGTGAGTGAAGTATTCAATCTCATGTATCTATTCACTTTAATCATCCAATAGCTTCAACAAAAAATTGATAAACAAATGTTTTATGAAAGATTTGCTAAAATATTTTATAAACTCAATTCACTCCCTCTTGAGTTTGAGGCCACTTGGTAACAAGTGGTATCAAAGCTAGGCTCTTGTATAAAGGGCTTAGCAGCTCCAAGAGAAAGTGATGGCCTCCTCAAATGATTTTTTAGAAAGTTCTTTTATCTATAGACCTCCCTTTCTCAATGGGGATGAATATGCTTATTGGAAAGAAATAATGAAAATTTTTATTGAAGCTATTGACTTAGATGTGTGGGATGTTATTGAAAATGGTCTTTTTGTCCCCACACGAGTTGTGAATGGTGTAAGAGTTAACACACCAAGAAGTGAATGGACCGATGATGATAAGAAAAAAGTCCAATATAATTTGAGAGCCAAAAACATCATTACCACAGCTTTGGGGCATGATGAGTTCTTTAGAATCTCAAATTGTAAATCTACCCAAGAAATGTGGGACAATTTACAAGTTACCCATGAGGGTACTAGTGAATTGAAAAGATCAAGGATAAATACTCTCACTCATGAGTATGAGCTTGTTAGAATGAATTATGTTGAAAGTATTCAAGAAATGCAAAAACATTTTACACATATTGTTAATCATTTAGCTTAATTAGGAAAGACATTTTCTAATGAAGATCTTATTAGCAAGGTTTTAAGATGTTTGAGCAGGGATTGACAACCTAAGGTGACAGCTATCTCGGAATCAAGAAATCTTGCAACAATGACCTTAGCCATTCTTTTTGGCAAGCTCCAAGAACATGAATTGGGGTTGAATAGACTCAAACAAAATGAAGAGCTTGACAACAAAAAGGAGGGAATTGCTCTCAAAGCCACCTCCTCCATAATCAATGATGATGAAGATGAAGATGATGGAGATGACTTGGAAATAGACGAGGAGAATCTTGCTCTACTAGTTAAGAAATTCAGAAGATTCTTCAAGAAGAATAGAGCTCAAAGAAGACCTCCCTTTCCCCAAGTGGCTTAGTTAGGCAGAGTATTAGTACAATACCAACTACAATGCCTCTACTAAACTGTCCCCATTTAAAGCTCTTTATGGCCGCGAACCCCCTATTCTATTCAGAAGCACTGAAGACCAATCTCCAGTGGAGGATATCTCCAAAATGTTGCTTGAAAGAAACCAAGTGCTTGATGACCTCAAGGAAAATTTGGTACAAGCTCAAAATAGGATGAAAGTCTAAGCTCATAAGAAGCGAAGGGAGATTGTGTACAGATTGGAGATTTTGTGTATCTCAAGATTCAATCTTATATATTACGATCCTTGGCTAAGAGGCATAACGAGAAGTTGAGTCCCCGCTTATATAGTCCTTTCCAAATCATTGAGAAAATTGGGCAGGTGACTTATAAGCTCCAACTCCCTGCAGACAGTTGCATTCATCCTGGGTTCCACGTCTCCTTATTAAAAAAATCAGTCAATGCCACTGCTTTCAGCCAACCTTTACCAGCGCAACTGGCGGCTGATTGGGAGCTTCAGGTTCAACCAGCAGTCGTGCTTAATATTAGGCAATCTATAGGAGGCACTACTAAAGTATTGATCAAGTGGCAGGACCTGCCTGATTTTGAAAATTCCTGGGAATCTTTCATAGCAATTTAGAACTAGTTTCCTCAATTTCACCTTGAGGACAAGGTGAAACTATTGGAGGGGAGTATTGTTAGGAAACCTGAGATAACCAAAGTGTACCATAAAAGGAAGAAAGAAGGATATAAGGGAATACAATCCCATTTGAGTCATGTTGACTACGTGAATAGTGAAGTGGAAGGAAATAACCACTTGCTGACGTGGCCAAGGGTGTGGGAAGTGCCAAGAGGGAATCTGTTAGAGGAAGGAAGAATAAAGAGGAGTGAGAAAGTGGGAGAGGGGTAGGAAAATACTGAGTGAGTGGAATTGGGAGGGAGAGACTAGGCACTCTCGAACTTGCCTAGAATTATCAATTTTTCCTATTTCTTTGATTCAAGAATATTTTGTAAACACTTTTCTAGTCCCCACAGATCTGATATCACACTGATATCAGCTCAAGAAAGGAGATTCCATAGCATATTCAGTACTTGTGTGTGTTATTTGAACCAGTTTCTATCATAGACCCATAGCGCCAGGGAGAGTTTTCATTTTGCAAGCCAAGGAGACAGCACAACCTTCTGGTTCAGAAAAAGGTGTGTGCGCAATTTTGTTTCTTTGAGATTTAGTTAAGACTTCTTACAGTAGGAAAACCAAATTTTGGAGACAATTTTAAAAAGCAGGGAGAAATGTAACACCCTCGATAGCATGTTAGGCTTGTGTATAACTAGAGAGGGGTCCTTTGGAGAGAAACTAACCAGTTTTCTGAGTGGAAAGGGAGATTAGAAGAGTGAAGAATGTCCTTAGGTATTCAGATTGGCCTATGATTGCCATTTCTCATCAATTCTTATAATTCTTTTCTGATTTTTTCTCCCTTTAGTTGATACAGAGAGAAGTTAATCAATATAATACTATTTTCTTTAAATTTCAGTCCAATTCTATCACAACACAATTGCCATAAGCTCCCATTCATAAATTGATTTCAGTTGTGCTTTTTCAAACAAACCTTGGCTGAAATGAGCTATAATAGGTTTGCCTTCTTGTAGTAAAAGAGCCCCCAATCCCTTACTTGAAGCATCAGTTTCCAGAACTAATTGATTGGAAAAATCTAGAATTGCTAAAATAGGAAAAGTAGTCATAGTCATCCTCAAGGTGTCAAACACTATCTACGCCTCCTTACTCCAATGGTCCTTCTTCAACAACTCAGTCAGAGGTTTTGCAATTTGTTTATAACCTTTGACAAACTTTCTATATTATCCCGTTAATCCAAGAAAACCTCTCAGCCCTTTCACATCCGCAGAGACCTGCCACTGCAACATTGCCTATATTTTTTTAGGATCTGCTGCAACCCCTTGAACAAAAATAACATGCCTCAAGTACTCAGTTTGCAGCTGCCCAAAACTACACTTCTTTTTGTTGACACACAATTGGTATTCCCTCAACAATTGTAGAACTATCCTCAGATGAGAAATGTGGGCTTCTTCATCCTTGCTATAAACCAGAACATCCTAAAAGAAAACCAACACGAACTACCTTAAAAACGGTCTCAAGACGTCATTCATCAGTGCTTGAAATGTGGAAGGAGCATTAGTCAGCCCAAAAGGCATGACTAAAAACTCATAATGCCCTTCATGGGTACAGAAAGCTGTCTTAGGAATGTCTTCCTCCTTCATTCTGATTTGATTGTACCTGGATTTCAGGTCCAACTTAGAAAAAATGGCAGCTCCACCTAATTCATCCAATAATTCATCTATTACTGGAATTGGATATTTATCCGACACTGTGATTTTGTTGAAAGCCCTATAATCAACACAAAAATGCCATCCTTCATCCTTCTTTTTCACTCGAATAATAGGACTAGAAAAGGGGCTTATACTTGGCCTCATAATTCCAGCAATTAATATCTCATCTACTAACTTTTCAATTTCTACATTTTGATAGTAAGGGTACCTGTATGGGCGCAAATTAGGAATATTGCCCCCTTCTCGCAAGGTGATGGCATGATCATGCCTACGAGCTGGAGGTAAACCCTGTGGCTATTGGAATAGGTCCTCAAAGTCTGATAAAACTAATGTTATACCTTCCGTAATCAATGCCTCCCACAACAACAGACTTGTCAGTCTTATATTCAATGTAAAATCCTTGCCCTTCATACTGTAATAGCTTCAACACTGATTTAAGAGAAGTAGTTGTCTTGGACAAAGCTAGTGCCCCTTTAATAGTCCAAGTTCTCCCTTTTTCTTCAATTTTCAAGGTAAGGTCCTTAAAATTTGCCCTTATTTCTCCCAATCTCCCTAACCATTCTATGCACAGCACCACATCTGCACTTCCTATGCCAAACAGGAAGAAATCTTGCTTAATCTCCAATCCTTGCATCATCAATAGCACTCCTTGACAAGCCCCTTTGCACTTCACCTTATGCCTATCACCAACCTCCACAAAATAAGGTGGAGTTTCCACTACTGGTAGTTGCAGCTCCTGCACTATTTTATCAGAAATGAAATTATGGGAGGCTCCACAATCCCCCAAAATCATAACTTTCTTACCCTCCACTTCTCCCCATAGCTTGAAGGACTTTTTTGAAGTCAAGCTCATGATGCTATGAATTGACAACTATAATGTTTTGTCAATATTTCCTGAATTTCCAATTCTTCCTACAGAACCCCATCCTCTGCCTCCTCTCCCATAATCAAGCAATAATGAATGAGATATTGAGACCGTTTTTAAGGAGGTTCGTGTTAGTTGTTTTTTATGATATTTTGGTTTACAACAGGGATGAAGAAGCCCACATTTCTCGTTTGAGGATAGTTCTACAATTGTGGAGGGAACACCAATTGTGTGTCAACAAAAAGAAATGCAGTTTTGGGCAGCTGCAAATTGAGTACTTGGGGCATGTTATGTATGGTCAAGGTATTGCAGCAAATCCTAAAAAAATTAAGGCAATGTTGCAATGGCAGATCCCTACGGATGTGAAAGGGCTGAGAGGTTTTTTGGGATTAACGGGCTATTATAGGAAGTTTGTCAAAGGTTATGGACAGATTGCAAAAAATTCGATTGCGCTTCTGAAGAATGACCGTTTTCAGGGAAGTAAGGAGGTGCAGATAACATTTGACACCTTGAGGGTGGCTATGACTACTATTCCTATTTTAGCAGTACCAAAATTTTCCAATCATTTTGTTCTAAAAACTAATGCTTCAAGTAAGGGATTAGGGGCTGTTTTACTGTTATAAGGCAGACCTATAGCTTATTTCAGCCAAGGTTTGTTAAGAAAAACATAGCTGAAATCAATTTATGAATGGAATCTTATGGCAATTGTGTTGATAATCCAAAAATGGCGACATTACTTGTTGGGCAGACCATTTATCATCCATACTGATCAGCGCAATCTGAAATTCTTTTCAGAATAGCATTTAAATATTGAAGAACAGTATAAATGGACCTCTAAGCTGCTGGGTTTTGACTTTGAGATCAGGTATAAACCAGGTTGTGCTAATAAGGTGGTTGATGCTCTTAGCAGGAACATGATGTTTGTTGCGTTGTCCATGGTGCATTTTAGTGACCTAGACACTTTAGATGAGGAGTTGCAGGCTGATAGTAGTCTAAAGTGATTCTCACCCAGGCTATCTGTTGGTTGGGGGCAGATTATTATTTAAAGGGGGACTAGTTTTGCCTAAGCACTCCACCAGAATTCCTTTGGTTTTGTCTGAGTTTCACAGTTCTCCTTTTGGAGGTCATTCTGGATTTTTTAAATCATATAAGAGGATTGCTAGTTTATTCTATTGGGAAAGGATACGTAAGGATATTCAGAGATATGTGGCTGCTTGTGAGGTATGCCAGCAGAACAAATATCAAACATTGTCTCTAGGGGGTCTTTTACAACCATTACTTATCCCCACTCAAACTTGGGTTGATTTTTCAATGGATTTCATTAGAGGACTGCCTAAAGCCCGTTGAAAGGACATTATCATGGAGGTGGTTGATAGTCCCACTAAATATGCTCATTTCGTGGCTATTTCCCGCCTTTTTTTTGCTAAGGAGGTCACAAATTTATTCATTAAAGAGGCGGTGCATTTACATAGATTTCCAATCTCTATTATTTCAGATAGGGATAAGGTGTTTCGCAGCCATTTCTAGACTGAGTTATTCAAGCAGGCAAGTGCTCATTTGAAATTTATTTCTGTATATCACCCACAAACGGATGACCAAACAGAGGTAGTAAATTGTTGCTTGGAAACTTACTTAAGATGTTTGACTAGAACTAAGCCTAAACAGTGGCCTCGGTGGTTAAGTTAGGTTGAATATTGGTTTAACACTAACTATAACAGCTCTATTAAAACTACTCCATTTAATGGCCTTTATGGCAGGGACCCTCCAATGTTGTTCAGAGGAAATACATTTCCATCTGCAGTGGAAGAAGTAAATTTGTTGACTAAAGAGAGAGCTTTGATGTTGGAGGAGTTACGAGAGAATTTGTTGAAAGCACAAAACAGAATGAAGATGTAGGCCGACAAACATCAGAGAGAGGTGGAGTTTCAAGTGGGATGTTAAACCTTGAGGACAAGGTGGATGTTTTGGGGGGAGTATTGTTAGCAAACCTATCAATAACAAGGTGTACACTAGGAAGAATAAACAAGAAGTAGAGGATCACAACTATTAATAGGGTGTGTAACACCCTCGATAGCATGTTAGGCTTGTATAGGGTTACAGAGGTAGCCTAATACTTACTTACCAAGTCTGTGAAGTTTTGTGACAAATTGATTTAGTTTAGACACTTTGTCGCAACACAGAACATGGAAATTGGCCAAAATTAACACAAAAAATTGTTTTAAAGACTAAGCTAAGGGAAATAAATATGGATAATTTTTTCCAGGTCACGAATAAGCTAAGTATGATACTGTTAAATTTTGAAGGTAAACTGAGTTTGTTTGGTATTTGTAAGCACACAGAGTGAGTGTTTTAATACTAGATGGACTGAGTGCAGATATGGAAAAATAAGATAATGGCGAAACAAGATATTAGAAGAATCCTTGGAAATATTCTAGAGTTGTTAAAAGTTAGGAAACCTGAACTGGTATAATGTAAGTGTTCCTAACAAGTACAAGTTTAGTAAAATATCCCATTTTTGTTAAATCAGTCATGGCTTTTTAAGAGCCTTTACCCTTGACTTATGGGATTTTTTTTCTTTCTATCTCATCTTGTTCTCTCGGTTGTAGGAGCAGAAGGCAGAGGAGAAAAGAAAGGAGAAGGAAGAAGAGGAGAAGAAGAAGAGAAAATAAAAAGGCAAAGCTATAGTGTGATCCTCCACTCCACGAAGAGGTAGGGGTGTTTGCTTTTATCCTTTCCCTCTAATCTTGATATGTTTTCTTAATTTGGTTTAAAGAATAAAAGTGGGTTTGGATAAGAAAAGTGAGTTTAGATGCTTTTAAGGTTGAAAGGAGATAGATAATAGCTTATTTTGCTGCATGGTGTTTAGTTTTGGTTTTCTAGAGCCCATAGTTTTTGATTGAGTTTTAAGTTAAGAAAAGGGTTTTTAGTTTGAAGTTTTGAGTTTAAATCCAAGATTGATGAGATGAGTTTAGTGTTTAATGATCCTAATATGACAACCACAACCAGGACAAGAAATGCAACTTAGGAAAAATCAAAACGTCCAAGATCTTTTAGAGTTTCAAAGTTTGAATCCCCCGTCTTTCAGAGGTAAATATGATCCCGTGGAAGCCGAGGAGTGGTTAGCTAAAGTGGAGAAAATTTGAGGTTATGAGATGTTCTAATGAACAGAGGGTTTCCTTTGCTTCCTTTATGTTCAGAGGGGAAGCAAAACATTGGTGGCGAAGTGCCAAGAGGTTGCTGGAAGCAGCAAGAACACAAATCACATGGAAAGTATTCAGAAATACCTTTTTGGAGCAACACTTTCCGAGGACCTTGCGAGAGGAAAAGGAAATGGAATTCCTTGAACTTGTGCAAGGAAGTATGACTGTAGGGCAATATGAGGCGAAATTTAACAAGTTATCAAAGTTTCCTTCATTGTATAGGCCCCAATCAGATGAGGGTTGGAAATATCTCAAATTTGAAGACGAATTAAGGAACGACATTAAGAGGATGATAAGACCATTGGAGATTAGAGATTTCCCATCTCTAGTTAGTAAGAGTAGAATTGTGGAATTGGGTTGTCTCCAACTCCAGACAAAACAAAGAGCACAAGATTATCAGAAAAGAAAAAGTAAGGATGACAAGTATAGGAAGGGCAAGAGGAGCGCTTCGAAAGCTGGTTTTCTTCATGATGAAGATAAGAGAGTTCAGAAGTAGTCAAAGAGGCCTCAGTGCCCTAAGTGTGGGAAGAATCATTATAACAAACCATGTTTAGTGGGACAGTCCGTATATTACAAATGCGGGCAGCCAGGGCATTATGCTAAGGAGTGTCCGCAAAGGGAAAAAGCAAAGTTGGATACCAGACCCATAGCACCGGGGAGAGTTTTCATTTTGCAAGCCAAGGAGACAGCACAACCTTCTGGTTCAGAAAAAGGTGAGTGTGTAATTTTGTTTCTTTGAGATTTAGTTGAGACTTCTTACAGTAGGAAAACCAAATTTTGGAGAGAATTTTAAAAAAGAGGGGAGAAATGTAACACCCTCGATAGCATGTTAGGCTCGTATATAACTAGAGAGGGGTCCTTTGGAGAGAAACAAACCAGTTTTCTGAGTGGAAAGGGAGGTTAGGAGAGTGAGGATCTCTCGAATGTCCTTAGGTATTCAGATTGGCCTATGATTGCCATTTCTCATCTATTCTTGTAATTCTTTTTTGATTCTTTCTCCCTTTAGTTGATATAGAGAGAAGTTTATCAATTAGATACTATTTTCTTCTCTAAATTTTGGTCCAATTCCACAACACAATTTCGGTCCAATCCTGCTAAGAGCATCAGCCACCTTAATAGCACTACCAGGTTTATACCTGATCTAAAAGTCAAAACCCAGCAGCTTAGAGGTCCATTTATAATGTTCTTCACCCTTTACATGCTGTTCTAAAAAGAATTTCAGATTGCGCTGATTAGTATGGATGATAAATGGTCTGCCCAACAAGTAAAGTCACTATTTTTGGACTGCCAACACAATTGCCATAACATCACATTCATAAATTGATTTCAGCTGTGTTTTTTCAAACAAACCTTAGCTGAAATAAGCTAAAGGTATGCTTTCTTGCAGTAAAAGAGTCCCCAATCCCTTACTTGAAGTATCAGTTTCCAGAACAAATCGATTGGAAAAATCTAGTTTTGCTAAAACAAGAATAGTAACTCAATGTGTCAAACGCTATCTGCGCCTCCGTACTCCACAGAAAACGGTTCTTCTTCAACAACTCAGTTAGAGGTTTTGCAATCTATTTATAACCTTTGACAAACTTTCTATATTAGCCCGTTAATCCTAAAAAACCTCTCAGTCCTTTCACATTCGTAGGGACCTGCCACTACAACATTGCCTATATTTTTTTAATATCTTCTGCAACCCCTTGAACAAAAATAACATGTCTCAAGTACTCAGTCTGTAGCTACCCAAAACAACATTTCCTTTCGTTGGCACACAATTGGTGTTCTCTTAACAATTGTAGAACTATCCTCAGATGAGAAATGTGTGCTTCTTCATCCTCGCTATAAACCAGAATATGCTAAAAAAAAAAACCAACGCGAACCTCCTTAAAAACGGTCTCAAGATGTCATTCATCTGTGCTTGAAATGTGGAAGGAGCATTAGTCAGCCCCAAAAGGCATGACTAAAAACTCATAATGCCCTTCATGGGTACAGAAAGCTGTCTTAGGAATGTCTTCCTCCTTCATTCTGATTTGATTATACCCGAATTTCAGGTCCAACTTAGAAAAAATGGCAGCTCCACGTAATTCATCCAATAATTCATCTCTTACTAGAATTGGATTATTATCCGACACTGTGATTTTGTGGAAAGCCCTATAATCAACACAAAAATGCCATCCTTTATCCTTCTTTTTCACTCGAATAATAGGACTAGAAAAGGGACTTATACTTGGCCTCATAATTCCAGCAATTAACATTTCATCTACCAAGTTTTCAATTTCTGCTTTTTGATAGTGAGGGTACCTGTATGGGCGTAAATAGGGAATATTGGCCCCTCTCGTAAGGTGATGGCATAATCATGCCTACGAGCTGGAGGTAAACCCTATGGCTACAGGAATAGGTCCTCAAAGTCCTATAAAACTGACGTTATGCCTTCCGGAATCAATGCCTCCCACGACAATAGACTTGTCATTGTCTTATATTCAATGTAAAATCCTTGCCCTTCATACTATAACGACTTCAATACTGATCTACGAGAAGCAGTTGTCTTGGACAGAGCTAGTACCCCTTTTATAGTCCAACTTCTCCCTTTTTCTTCAATTTTCAAGGTAAGGTCCTTGAGATTTGCCCTTATTTCTCCCAATCTCCCTAACCATTCTATGCACAGCACCACATTTGCACCTCAAATGCCAAATAGGAAGAAATCTTGCTTAATCTCCAACCCTTGCATCATCAAGAGCACTCCTTGACAAGCGCCTTTGCACTTCACCTTATGCCTATCACCAACCTCCACAAAATAAGGTGGAGTTTCCACTATCGGTAGTTGCAGCTCCTGCACTATTTTATCAGAAATGAAATTATGGGGGGCTCCACAATCCCCCAAAATCATAACTTTCTTACCCTCCACTTCTCCCCATAGCTTGAAGGACTTTTTTGAAGTCAAGCTCATGATGCTATGAATTGACAATTGTAATGTTTTGTTCTCCATCTCCAATATTTCCTGAATTTCCAATTCTTCCTACTGAACCTCATCCTCTGCCTCCTCTCCCATAATCAAGCAATGATGAATGAGATATTGAGACCGTTTTTAAGGAGGTTCGTGTTAGTTATTTTTTATGATATTCTGGTTTACAACAGGGATGAAGAAGCCCACATTTCTCTTTTGAGGATAGTTCTACAATTGTGGAGGGAACACCAATTGTGTGTCAACAAAAAGAAATACAGTTTTAGACAGCTGCAGATTGAGTACTTGGGGCATGTTATGTATGGTCAAGGTACTTCAGCAAATCTTAAAAAAATTAAGGCAATGTTGCAGTGGCAGATCCCTACGGATGTGAAAGGGCTGAGAGGTTTCTTGGGATTAACGGGCTATTATAGGATGTTTGTCAAAGGTTATGGACAGATTGCAAAAAATCTGACTAAGCTTCTAAAGAATGACCGTTTTCAGGGGAGTAAGGAAGCGCTAACAATATTTGACACCTTGAGGGTGGCTATGACTACTATTCCTATTTTAGCAGTACCAAATTTTTCCAATCAATTTGTTCTTGAAACTGATGCTTCAAGTAAGGGATTGGGGGCTGTTTTACTGCAAGAAGGCAGACCTATAGCTTATTTCAGCCAAGGTTTGTTAGGAAAAGCATAACTGAAATCAATTTATGAATAGGATCTTATGGCAATTGTGTTGGCAGTCCAAAAATGGCGACATTACTTGTTGGTCAGACCATTTATCATCCATACTGATTAGCGCAGTCTGAAATTCTTTTCAGAACAGCATTTAAAGGGTGAAGAACAGTATAAATGGACCTCTAAGCTGCTGGGTTTTGACTTTGAGATCATGTATAAACCTGGTTGTGCTAATAAGGTGGCTGATGCTCTCAGCAGGAACATGATGTTTGTTGCATTGTCTGTGGTGCATTTTAGTGACAGACACTTTAGATGAGGAGTTGCAGGCTGATAATAGTCTAAAATGATTCTCACCCAAAGAATGACATTGCATGTTACAATTCTATCACGCATATTTATGACAAACTTGCATTCTTTTCGCTTTTCTCCTTTTAGAATACGAACTTTTACGAGACCTGGTGAACACCCCAACTTTTGGGATAATTGTAATATTGTCCTGAAATGTACTGTTTTGTGAATTCTGTGAGCAGTAAAATGAATTTGACTATTTCATGAGTGCATTTGACTGTTGTACGTGATTTGCTCCAAGCCAGGAAAATAATAATTTTTTGGCAGAAAAAATCTTATTTTAATTAATTGGAGCTTGGGGATCTTACTAAACCCAATTCTGATTGATATATATATTAATCTCATAATTTTTAGGATTTAACTGTGTAATAAAATAATTTTATATTATTATAATATTATTTTACATTACAAGATTTCTCTTGTCTCAAAAATAGTAGAAATCTGCTTCAAAATGACCACGGATCCTTAAAAGTCTGTGGGACCCGCGTTTAGGAAAAGCCGTCTACGATTTTGACTGGAAAAATTCTAAACCAATGGGAGCGAGTCAACGAAAGTGGCTTGACTATTTTGAACTAATAGGAATAGGTCAACAAAAGGAGCATGGACTTTAATATGGACCGTTGGATGAAAACTTAGTTAGGAAGCTTTTAACATTAACCGTTGATCAAACCAATGGTAAGATTAGAATTCAAGTTTTATGACTAATCAACATCTACCTTAGATTACATCTAGGGCTAGGAATTAAAGATGAAATCAATGGTTAGAATTAAGTCAAACATAGTGGCTTGAATTTGATTAGTAGCTAATTAAACCTAATTTGGTTAATCTAATTACCAAATTAGCAAACTAAGTGAACTAGCTTAGTTATTAATTAGTTATAATCTAAATACTAATTAGATATCCTAATATTGTTTAAAGATTTTAATATATGCTAAAATATATTAAACTAATTGGTTATATGATTAGAATGTTGATTAAGTGTTAGTAGGATATTTAACCTAACTAATTACCTAATTAATTAGCATGTAATTAGGTGTAAATTGAAAACAATTAAGATCCTAAAATCCTAAAGAGCCACACAGTTTTGGGCAGCAACCTTAGGAGGCTTGATGGCTAAGTTCTACATGGTTCTTGAGCCATCCATGACATAAGCCATGTGCTTAACTAATGTGAACACACTTGGATATTTACCAATTCAAATTAAACACTCAACCTCACCCAAAAATCTCCTCACGGTAGCAGCCCCTTAATTTTACACTCTTCAATTTCATTTTCACACTTATCCTATTCAAGCTTTCATTTTCTCTCAAAAACACCAAAAAACCAAACAACACTTTCTCTTCCATTTTTTTTTCCATTTTCGGCCAAGCACCAAACCCACACCACCAATCTTCCATAATTTTTCCTCTTAGCTTTTCTTAAACCCAAATCATATTCTAAACACTTTTCCTTCACAAGGTTTTGTCATAAACCTACTCTATCTAGTCCAAAATCAAACCTTTTGCTTACTTTCCTAAGAGTAAATCTTGATTCTATGGTTTAAATTTGGATTTCTAATTTTTCTAACCATGATTGTTCCATGGTTTTTCAATTTTAATACTTGTACGTATTTTTACTAATTGTTTAAGAATTATTAGGATTTTGTGTTGATTTTAAAGAAAACAAGGAGAAGGAGGAGACTAACCGATTATTGTCTTCAAGAGGTAAGAGGGAGATTTAATCTCATCAACCTTGTATGGTGATGAGAAAATGGAATTGTATGTGTGTGAAGAATCCATAAGGATTCATTTGTGTGATTGTTTATTGTTTTTATTATTTGTGTGATTGTTTAAATGCTTTCCTATTTGTGAGTTATTTTTGCTATGCATGTTTATAGTTTTTATTATTTTTGCTATGTATGTTTATAGCTTTAAAACATATTGTATGCATATTGTATGTGTTTATATAGTTTCATGTGTTTATAATTGTATAATTATTAAAGTAGGATGTGAATAACATGTAACGATTTGCATGAGTGTTCCAAAGAACACAATGAGGCTCACGGCCTTACCATTAAAAAGAGAACCAAAATGTTCTCAATAATTTTCTAAATCAATGATTTAAAGAATCTAGGTAAAAATAATAAAATTAAGAACGATCTAGGTTAATTATGGCCAACATGCCATTTAATGTATAATTGAATGTCATTTTATTTTCTAAGATAGGTTAGGTAATGGATTCACAAAATAAACTGATTCCAAGGAATCTTTGTGAAAACAAAAGGAATAAATTTAGTTCTAGAATTCTAACTTAGCAGAATTTATTGTAAGTAAGAATTAAAGCAAACACTTGAAAAATACTAACGTAGAGCTCACTCTCTAAGTTTTGAAGCGCGTTAGCAAGTTTCAATGTGCAACTAATGGGTAAGATTAAAATAAACATAATTTAGAGGAAAACGTTAAAAATACCTTATACTGATTTTATAGGCAACATGCTGCCGAAATTTACTAAAATTAGATGAATAAAATGAAAAGATTCCATACTATATTTATAACACAAGGAAAATACTCTACGTATTTTAAAAGTACTAGATATAGTTTTACACATATTTAAAATGATGATTTTAAGCTATTCGGTTAAGAAAATGAATTAAAAATTTTACGCGATTAAGAAAATGATTTAAAAACATTATGCAATGTTAAAAAATGTCAAAATATCTTTACGTGATTTAAAAATGTTTGTGAAAACAATGAGATTATAAAAATGCGATAAAATTCCTACGCGATTAAACAATACAGTGAGTTTTGCTGTCGGGCCAAAGTGGTGGACCCAGACATGTTGTGAGATAGTACTGTTAGGTGGGACAGGCTATGTTTTGGTTTATTGTGACTAAGGGCATTTTTGTAGTTATGGTAAAATATGGATATTAAGGGTATTTTTGTAATTTTAGATCATGTTTAGAGTGTTGTGCCAATTTAGTTGATAATTGGTGATTGATTGATGCGATGAATTACACCGTGTTTTGGTGTGATAAGCGTAGTGTGGTTCATTTATGAACTTGGAGGCATTAGTGTGCGGAGAATTCTATATGTGGACAGTGGTAGCACCTCTAGGCCGTGGTAACGGGCAACACACTAATGATCTTGACAAGCACTATTCTTAATCAAGATCTTAAGGAGACTACTAAGTACTATGCCTGTAGTGCACGATGTTGGACTGTGTACTACTACACGATGTTTGGACTGTGGGCTATAGATACGGCGTTAGACAGTGCAATAGTTTGGTTGGGCTGCCATAAAGTATTATTAGTTTCTATTCGGATTATTCTCTTAGATATTCGTGTTTAGCTCCATGGAGTAGGAACGAGTCGGTGTGTGTTCATGCATTATCTGCATTTTACTGTTTATTATAATCTGTGATAAAATGCACGATGTATTAATTTGCTATACTGTATGTGATATAATGGTATGTATTATTTTGCTGTATTATGCATGATATGTTGGTATGTACTATTGTGATAATTGTTTTGTATTGTCGTTTTCTTATTTACCATGTGAGTAATGATGTAGCTTGTCTCACCTCTTTATTGTATTGTTCTGTCTATTTCTACTTTATGTTTATATCATTGAAGACTACAATGGCGGCAAGAAGAGGTGAATTAGGTTTCTTTAGACTTCAGTTTCGCGAAGGCGCTGAGGCTTGGTATGTCCACTGGGACACAGGACACATAGAGTACAGTGGTGACGTTACTTTGTCAGTAAGTAGGATTCGACAGGGGTTCGTTACTACACGTTATACGGTTGCTTTCGTAGAGATTATTTTACCTATTACGGAGTTGTGGAATGAATTTCACCATACTCCTAGAGAGAACTTCGATATACTTTTGGGTCAAATTTCTATCGGTCAAGACATTCCTAACTAGGGAATTCGTCTTCTGACAAGGGCTCATGTCTTAGGCATTATGTCTTAGTATTATACTGACTTTTTACTGCTTTATTGAATATTTGTAGTTGTAAATTAATTGTATACTTCAGACAAAAATCATATATATATTATGGTGTGATTATGTTTCGCTTTATGTTGTGCTTCTTGTTATTTTATTTAATATTATAAATATAAAAGGAAAAATTTTACTACTAATATTATTTATGTACCAAATATTTTATAACTTGGGTAAGAATTTTATTTTATTTTATTTTATTGCATCATAAATGTGACATCCTCACAAGGGTGTTACATTAGTTGGCATCAGAGCCCAAGTTAGAGTTTTTTGGGTTTGTGGGTAGATTTGTCTTGTTTGTGCTGTGTGAATCTCTGATATTGCATACAGAGATATGTTTCGGTTTCCGAAAGGAAACAATTTTTGTGCGAAATCACTACGTTTAGTTCATTGTGTGTTGATTTTGTTTATCTTTGAAGAAAGATAATGGAACATTACGAACATGAGCATGTGGACGCGAAACGTGATGAAGACCGTATAGCCACAGCTAGAAGTGTGATGCAGAATATGATTGAAGTAACAGTACAACGGAGACAGATGATCGCTTAGTAGTAGGAGCTGATAATCGAATTTCATAGCTTATTAGGATTGGAGTAGCCATCGAATGCGAGAAGCTGTAACTTAGAACCTTCGATAATCCAAAATAAAAGGAAGCTTAAAGTCAATCGTTTTCAGCGAAAGTCGTATGTGCAACCACCAGGGAAGCAACAATGAATAAAGAGAGGAAGTACTAGTGGTGATGATTTTGGTCAGACTGTGGCGTCACTAACGAAGTGCTTGAAGTGTGGAAAGCCTAAACACTTATTCAAAGAGTGTGATCAGCTGAAGATGGAAACTTTCATTAGCAATATATGTGTTTCAAAATCTCAAAAAGAAGGAAGAGCCGATGCAAGGAATGTAATGAGAACGTTCAAATACAAAAATTTAAGAAGCGAGAAAGTTGTGCCATAGAGGGTAATCTTAAAAACTGTGCTGTATAATTCGCGAGGTAACCCTTTCTCTTGTGATCTGTGACTGTGCAAATCTTTTGGGGTTATCTGTGTTTTACTTCTTTTCATAATGTTACTTCAACTTCTAAACTTACTATTACTACTTGAGCCTGTTTAAAACTATCCTATTATTATTAGAGTTTGAAATTTTTATTGATCTGGTTGTCTATTTCTTTCTCAGATAGACTGAGTAAATCAATTTGATTTATCTGTGTCTTTGTTATAGTATGATCTGATTATTCCTATTCTTCTTGTTGAACTTATTGTTTATACTCAAGTTTTCTAACTCTACCCTATATTTATTGAGTATCAAATCTTTTCTGTTGATTTGATTTGTTTATCTAAAATCACATCTATTTGAGAGCCTGACTTTTTAAATGAATTAGTTATTTTCCAACCATATCCTACTAGATTGTTGCAAAACAATTTTATTGTTTCCTTGACCTGAGATTTTTGGATTTGAATCCAGAAAGTTCATTTCTAAAATTATTGGACCATATTCATTTCGAAATCTATTAGACCATCTCAAATTCTTTGTTGGACTAATCTAGTAACCTACTGAATAGTCTTATTGTTTTTCCTTATAACCTTTATAGTGTCTTTCATGTATCTCAATTAAGAAGGATTATTCTTGATCCAACTTATGTCATAGTACCAAATACAGTACAATTAGAAGAAAGCTTAATCTATGAAACATTTCCTGTTAAGATTAAAAATAGGCAAGTAGAACAACTTACCTTGATGAGGAAAATCTGGAATGATGTAACGACAGGGGAACTAGAAGACCAAATGCAGGAAATCGCTGTTTGCTCTAAGATCGATTTACGTGATGGTTATTATCAGATTCGCGTGAAAGTAGAGAATATCCTAAGACCGTTTTTCAGATGCGTTGCAGGCACTATAAATGTTTAGTACTACCATTCGGGGTAGGGAATGTTTTAACGATGTTCACGAATTATATAAATAGGATCTTTCTTTCTCATTTAGGCAAATTTGTCATTATCCTTATTGGCAATATGTTGACCTATTCTCGAAAATTCAAGGGAACATGCTAAAGATTTCAATACAGTTCTTCAATTTCTGAAGAAGAAAAAGGGGTTATGCGCGAAACTAGTCAAATGCAAATTCTGTTAGAAGAAGTTCAACTCGTGAATTTAGATTGAGTATTGGGATCAAATAGGAAGGTTGTGGCGTATACTTCAAGGTGTTTTACGTTTTACGATACGCGATGGTCGTTTCACAAGGAAGATCTGAAGACGTTTTCTTTCCTATAAAATTCACAATAATTTCAAAGATTTGAAGTACTTGTTCAATCAAGAGGGGCTTGGATATAAGGAAGAGACGATAGTTAGAATTTTCAAAGGACTTGTTGAGATGAGTTTCTAGGATTGATAGAGTTCATATACAACAATAGTTTCGTTCAAGCATAGGGATGACGACCAATGAGGTATTATGTGGGAAATGCTGTAGAACACCATTGTGTTGGTATCGTGATGGTGAAAATACTGTGGTAGGACCAGAATTTTGTAGCAGACAACTGAGAAAGTGAAGATGATCCAAGACAAGATGAGGACAACTCAGACGCGGCAAAAGAGTTATGCTGATAAAAGATGAAGACTATTTGAATTTGAAGAAGGTGACCATGTGTTTCTACGTATGACACCTATGACTGGAGTTGGACGAGTGATCAAGTTGAGGGAGCTCACTCCGAAGTTTATCGGGTCATATCAGATACTTCGTCAGGTAGGACTGGTAGCTTATCAGATGGTACTACCCCCATTCTTATCGAATCTTCATAATGTATTTCACGTAGGATAACTATGGAAATATATTTTTGATCCGACTCACGTCATTGGACCAAACACCGTACGACTGAAGGAGAATTTAACTTATGAGACGTTTCCAGTCAAGATTGAAGATTGAAGGGCAAAGCAACTTCGAGAAAAGGAGATCGCATTAGTTAAAGTACTTTAGAACGATGTAGTGGCGGAGCCACATGGGAGCTAGAAGATAGGATGAGGGAGCAATACTCTCAATTGTTTTGATGTATGATGAATTTTAGGGACAAAATTCTTATTAGTAGGGGAGAGTTGTAACACCCCAACTTTTGGGATAATTACAATATTATCCTGAAATGTACTATTTTGTGAATTCTGTGAGTAGTAAAATGAATTTGACTATTTCGTGAGTGTATTTGACTGTTGTATGTGATTTGCTCCGAGCCAAGGAAATAATAATTTTTTGGTCAGAAAAATCTTATTTTAATTAATTAGAGCTGAGAGATCTTACTAAACCTAATTCTGATTGATATATATATTAATCTCGTAATTTTTGGATTTAACTATACAATAAAATCATTTTATATTATTAAAATATTATTTTATATTACAGTACCTACTGTGTCAAAAATAGTAAAAATTTGCTTCAAAATGACCACAGATCCTTAAAAGTCTGTGGGACCCACGTTTAGGAAAAGCAGTCAACGATTCTGACTGGACAAATTCTAAACCAATGGGAGCCAGTCAATGAAAGTGGCTTGACTATTTTGAACCAATAGGAATAGGTCAACAAAAGGAGCATGGACTTTAATATGGACCGTTAGATGAAAACTTAGTTAGGAAGCCTTTAACCTTAACCGTTGATCAAACCAATAGTGAGATTAGAATTCAAGTTTTATGACTAATCAACATCTACCTTAGATTATATCTAGGGCTAGGAATTAAAGATGAAATCAATGGTTAGAATTAAGTCAAACATAGTGGCTTGAATTTGATTAGTAGGTAATTAAACCTAATTTAGTTAATCTAATTACCAAATTAGCAAACTAAGTGAACTAGCTTAGTTATTAATTAGTTATAATCTAAATACTAATTAGATATCCTAATATTGTTTAAAGATTTTAATATATGCTAAAATATATTAAACTAATTGGTTATATGATTAGAATGTTGATTAAGTGTTAGTAGGATATTTAACCTAACTAATTACCTAATTAATTAGCATGCAATTAGGTGTAAATTGAAAACAATTAAGACCCTAAAATCCTAAAGAGCCACACGGTTTTGGGCAGCAGCCTTGGGAGGCTTGGTGGCTAAGTTCTACATAGTTCTTGAACCATCCATGACATAAGCCATGTGCTTAACTAATGTGAACACACTTGGATATTTACCAATTCAAATTAAACACTCAACATCACCCAAAAATCACCTCACGGCAGCAGCCCCCTAATTTTACACTCTTCAGTTTCATTTTCACACTTATCCTATTTAAGCTTTCATTTTCTCTCAAAAACACTAAAAACCAAACAACACTTTCTCTTCCATTTTCGGCCAAGCACCAAACCCACACCACCAATCTTCTATAATTTTTCCTCTTAGCTTTTCTTAAACCCAAATCATATTCTAAACACTTTTCCTTCACAAGGTTTTGTCAAAAATCTACTCTATCTAGTCCAAAATCAAACCTTTTGCTTACTTTCCTAAGAGTAAGTCTTGATTCTATGGTTCAAATTTGGATTTCTAATTTTTCTAACCATGATTGTTCCATGGTTTTTCAATTTTAATACTTGTATGTGTTTTTACTAATTGTTTAAGAATTATTAGGATTTTGTGTTGATTTTAAAGAAAACAAGGAGAAGGAGGAGACTAACCGATTATTTTCTTCAAGAGGTAAGAAAGAGATTTAATCTTATCAACCTTGTATGGTGATGAGAAAATGGAATTGTATGTGTGTGAAGAATCCATAAGGATTCATTTGTGTGATTGTTTATTGTTTTTATTATTTGTGTGATTGTTTAAATGCTTTCCTATTTGTGAGTTATTTTTGCTATGCATGTTTATAGTTTTTATTATTTTTGCTATGTATGTTTATAGCTTTAAAACATATTGTATGCATATTGTATGTGCTTATATAATTGCATGTGTTTATAATTGTATAATTATTAAAGTAGGATGTGAATAACATGTAACGATTTGCATGAGTATTCCAAAGAACACAATGAGGCTCACGGCCTTACCATTAAAAAGAGAACCAAAATGTTCTCAACAATTTTCTAAATCAATGATTTAAAGAATCTAGGTAAAAATAATAAAATTAAGAACGATCTAAGTTAATTATGTCCAACATGCCATTTAATGTATAATTGAATGCCATTTTATTTTCTGAGATAGGTTAGGTAATGGATTTACAAAATAAACTGATTCCAAGGAATCTTTGTGAAAACAAAAGGAATAAATTTAGTTCTAGAATTCTAACTTAGCAGAATTTATTGTAAGTAAGAATTAAAGCAAACACTTGAAAAATACTAACGTAGAGCTCACTCTCTAAGTTTTGAAGCGCGTTAGCAAGTTTCAATGTGTAACTAATGGGTAAGATTAAAATAAACATAATTTAGAGGAAAACGTTAAAAATACCTTATACTGATTTTATAGGCAAAATGCTGCCAAAATTTACTAAAATTAGACAAATAAAATGAAAAAATTCCATACTATATTTATAACACAAGGAAAATACTCTACGTATTTTAAAAGTACTAGATATAGTTTTACACATATTTAAAATGATGATTTTAAGCTATTCGATTAAGAAAATGAATTAAAAATCTTACGCGATTGAGAAATGATTTAAAAACATTACGCGATGTTAAAAAATGTCAAAATATCTTTACGCGATTTAAAAATGTTTGTGAAAACAATGAGATTTTGAAAGCGCGATATAATTCCTGCGCGATTAAACGATATAGTGAGTTTTGCTGTCGGGCCAAAGTGGTGGACCCGGACATGTTGTGAGATAGTACTATTAGGTGAGACAGGCTATGTCTTGGTGTATTGTGACTAAGGGCATTTTCATAATTATGGTAAAATATGGATATGAAGGGTATTTTTATAATTTTAGATCATGTTTAGAGTGTTGTGCCAATTTGGTTGATAATTTATGATTGATTGATGAGACGAATTACACCGTGTTCTGGTGTGATAAGCGTAGTGTGGTTCATTTATGAACTTGGAGGCATTAGTGTGCGGAGAATTCCATATATGGACAGTGGTAGCACCTCTGGGCCGTGGTAACGGGCAACACACTAATGATCTTGACAAACACTATTCTTAATCGAGATCTTGAGGAGACTACTAAGTACTATGCCTGTAGTGCACGATGTTGGACTATGTACTACTACACGATGTTTGGACTGTGGGCTATAGACACGACGTTAGATAGTGCAATAGTTTGGTTGGGCAGCCATAAAGTATCATTAGTTTCTATTCTGATTATTCTCTCAGATATTCGTGTTTAGCTCCATGGAGTAGGAACGAGTCGGTGTGTGTTCATGCATTATCTGCATTTTACTGTTTATTATAATCTGTGATAAAATGCATGATGTATTAATTTGCTATACTGTATGTGATATAATGGTATGTATTATTTTGCTGTATTATGCATGATATGTTGGTATGTACTATTGTGATAATTATTTTGTATTGTCATTTTCTTATTTACCATGCGGGTAATGATGTAGATTGTCTCACCTCTTTATTGTATTGTTCTATCTATTTCTAATTTATGTTTATATCATTGAAGACTACAATGGCGGCAAGAGGAGGTCAATTAGGTTTCTTTAGACTTCAGTTTCTCGAAGGCGCTGAGGCTTGGTATGTCCACTAGGATACAGGACATATAGAGTACAGTGGTGACGTTACTTTGTCAGGAAGTAGGATTCGACAGGGGTTCGTTACTACACGTTATATGGTTGCTTTCGTAGAGATTATTTTACCTATTATGGAGTTGTGGAATGAATTTCACCATACTCCTAGAGGGAACTTCGATATACTTTTGGGTCAAATTTCTATCGGTCAAGACATTCCCAACTAGGGAATTCGTCTTCTGACAAGGGCCCATGTCTTAGGCATTATGTCTTAGTATTATACTGACTTTTTACTGCTTTATTGAATATTTGTAGATGTAAATTAATTGTATACTTCAGACAAAAATCATATGTATATTATGGTGTGATTATGTTTTGCTTTATGTTGTGCTTCATGTTATTTTATTTAATATTATAAATATAAAAGGAAAAATTTTACTACTAATATTATTTATGTACCAATCGTTTTATAACTTGGGTAAGAATTTTATTTTATTTTATTTTATTGCATCATAAATGTGACATCCCCACAAGGGTGTTACACCTGGCATGTATGAGGCAAATGAATTGGAAGATTCACCTGCTAAATGGACTTTTGCTTCGATTATCCAACATATATCTTCTGTGATGCCCTTGTGCATTAACATTCTTAATCTTTCACATCTAGTTTTGTAAATTTTTGTTAGAGCATTTTGAGGAAGAGAAGGAAAATGCTTTCTTATATTCAAAAGAATGACATCCATTTTAAAGGAGAATGAATCAGTTATTATAGGAAACTGAAAAATAAACTGACTTGAGAATCACAGAGTACCGTTATCCGCAGCTTAACCGGGGTCACAAAGAACTGTAAAAAGAAAGCAACACTATTAAAATAAATTCTTCTCATAACATGGATTAGAAAAGGGAGATGAATTCTACCTTAACAACTTAGTTTTCCAGAAATAGTTTGAGTCTCTGTCCATTGACCTTAAATACATTACCATTCCTAGCGTTCTCAATGTCTATGGCCCTATGAGGATACACATGTTTGACAATAAAAGGGTCACTCCACCTAGATCTCAATTTTTCAAGGACTATGTGAAGACGAGAATTATAAAACAGAACTTTTAAACCAATTTCAAAAGATTTCCTCAAAATTGATTTGTCATGAAAAACTTTTGTTCTAGCTTTATAAATTTTTGAGTTTTCATATGCATCATTTCTTAATTTCTCAAGTTCATTTAATTGCAATTTGCGTAACTTGTAAGCATCATCAAGATTTAAGTTGAAAGCTTTAATGGTCCAAAATGCTTTATGCTCCAGTTCTACTAGCAAGTGACAAGGTTTTCCAAAGACTAATCGATATGGTGACATGCCTAAAAATGTTTTGAAAGCAGTACGGTAGGCCCAAAGTGCATCGTTTAGTCTTAAAGACCAATCTTTACGATTTGGGTTAACCATTTTTTCTAAAATTTGTTTAATCTCCTTATATGCTAATTTTATTTGTCCACTTGTCTTAGGATGATAAGGGATGACAATTTTGTGGGTAATGTCATATATCTTTATTAATGATTCAAATGGTTTATTGTAAAAATGTGTTCCCCTATCACTGATGATAGCTCAAAGGATTCCAAATCGACTCAAAACATTTTCTTTTAAAAATTTAAGAATAATTTTATGATCATTGTGTCGACATGGAATCGCCTCAATCCATTTTGAGACATAATTAACTATAACCCAAATATACACAAATTCAAATGGTGATAGAAATGGACCCATGAAATTAATTCCCCAACAATAAAAATTTCAATGACAATGATAGGGTTTAGAGGCATCATGTCTCATTTAGAAATAGAATCTAATTTATGATAATTTTCACAACTTTTGTAAAAAGTATAGTTGTCTTTAAATAAAGTGGGTTGATAAAATTCACACTGCAAGATTTTCGCATTTGTTTTCTTTGAAGAAAAATGACCTCCACATGCTTTTAAGTGACAAAATTTAATGACACTACCTACCTCATTGTCAAGTATACATCTCTGAAAGATTTGATAAGGATAATACTTGAGCAAATATGGGTCATCCCAATAAAATTTTTTCACCTTAGTCAAAAACTTCTTTCTATCTTAGTGTCTCCACTGAGGTGGCATCTTTCCTATTACAAGAAAATTAACAATGTTAGCAAACCAAGGCATGAAATTAATAGAAAATAAAAATTCATCGAGAAAGGAATCATTGATAGGTGTGTTATCAAAAGGTGAGCTTGTTATAAGTCTGCACAAATGATCTGCAACAACATTTTCAGCTCCTTTCTTGTCTTTTATTGTGATGTTGAATTCTTAAAGCAACAAGATCCACCGTATCAACTTAGGTTTGACATCCTGCTTAGACATTAAATATCTAACAGCAGCATGATCGGTGAAAACAATAGTAGAAGAACCAATTCAATAAGTTCAAAATTTGTCCTTTGCAAAAATTACAGCAAGTAGTTCTTTTCAGTAGTGGTGTAATTCATTTGTGTACTATTCAAAGTTCGACTTGCATAATAAATTACATGAGGCTTACCTTCCTTTCTCTAGCGTAAAATAGCGCCAACAACAAAATCACTAGCATCACACATCAACTCAAAAGGCAAAGACCAGTCAGGGGATTGCATGATAGGAGCAGATGTTAAAAGACCGATTAATTTTTCAAACGATTTCTGACAATCTTGAGTCCAATCAAATGGTGCATCTTTTGTTAGAAGATTACATAATGGTCTAGATATGACACTAAAGTCCTTAATGAATCTTCTATAATATCCTGCACGTCCTAAAAAGGAACGAACTTCTCTGACTATTTTTAGGGAAGGCAAATGAGCAATTAATTTAACTTTAGTCTTATCAACTTCAATTCCCTTAGAAGATATCATATGACCTAACACTATTCCTGAGGTAACCATGTAATGAAAATTTTTCCAGTTTAACACAAATCCTTCTTCTTCACATCTTTTAAGAACTTTTTCCAAATTATCAAGACAATTTTTAAAAGAATTTCTAAAAACTATCAGGTCATCCATGAAAACCTCTAAATAATGCTCAATCATGTCACTAAAAATACTTGGCATGTGTAACACCTTGATTTTTCCATTTTTCTTGAAATAAATAAGTTTTATAATATTTATGAGTTTTTGTGAATTTTTGGGAATTTTTATTTATTTTAAATATTTTAATATTATTTTAATATTTTAATATTATCTTGAAAACTGTATGTCCGAATTTCATTTTTTCTGAATATATATGAGTTTTATAATTTTTATGATTTTTGAGAATTTTTATGAAATTTTCTGAGTCTATGATTATTTTAATATTATTCTAAGTTGTATGTGTGCTTGAGGCGGGCCCAAAAAAATAAAAAATTTTCTTGGACCAGAAAGTTTCAAACTGTTAAAGCGAAATCGGGGGATCATACTAAACCCGAAATCAGGAACAGTTGACAGAAATTTTCTGTATTTAAGTTTTCTATTACCCATTATGTAATAATAGCAGTAATGTCTGTTAGAAAAATATCTTGATGACTTAGCTGGTAACTCAGCACTACGACTCACCATGCTGATTCAGCTGTTCTAGAATATTCTACGATGACTCACCTAGTAAATATCTAGGAATAAATATATAGTAAGAAAATATCTTAGCAAAATATCTACGTAAAATATCTTGATAAAAATATCTTTTGAAAAATATCTGAATAAAAATATCTAAGTAGAAAATATCTAAGCTAAATATCTCAAGGCTAATTATGAACCATCATTATTAAGCTTTATGACTAACCAATAGGAAATTGGTCAAACATAGTGGCTTGGACTTTGCTATGAACCGTTGGATGGAAAACTTGATGAAGAAGCCTTAGATCATCACCATAGATCTGATCAATGGTGTTAGAGCAATCTTGATAAAGAAGCTTATGATATCCACCTTAGATTTAATCAATGGTTAGGAGATGAAATTAATTTTAATAGTTAGATTTGTTAGTTGAGAAACTAAATAAACTAACTTAGTTACCCTAATAGCTTAATTAGTAACTAAATGAACTAACTTAGTTGCTAAATAATTAGAAGCTAGTTACTAGATAAATATCTATTATCTAGAAACATGATATAATCATGACCTATACAATGACATAATAATGTAACTAACTAATTAGAATGTAATTAGAAATCCTAACTAAATTAGTTTAAGAGAAACTAGATGAACTAACTATTTAATTAAGGTGTAACTAAGGAATTAAAATAGAACCAATTTAGTTCCATTCTCCTATGACTCACACGGCCACAAGGCCTTCTCAAAGGTTCTTGAATGGTCTTTTATGACCAATGGATGACACCAAGTGACATAGGTCATGTGAAATGTAATAGATCTTTTTATTACATTGATTAAATTATAGTTTCTCCTATATACTAACCACACGGCCATGCACTACACATTTGGCTATTTCATTTTCATTTCCTATCAACTTTGAGACCTAAACTTTTCTATCTATTCTCTCTCACCCAAAGAAAACCAAAGAACTCCATCATTTTTCTCTAGTGAAGCTCACGGCCTCCACCCACCAAACCAACCTCCACACTTCTATAATTTCATCTCTTCATACTTTCTAAACCCAAACATCATTCTAAACACTTTTCCTTTGGTAAGTTTTGTCTAAATCTCTCTCTAAGTGCATCAAAAATCAAGGTTTAGTTTACTACTCCAAAGGTAATCTTTTGATTCATTGATCCTAAGTTGGATTTTTGATTTTCTAGACCATGATTGATCAATGGTTCTTTGTTCTTAAGCTTTGTTTATGACTTTAGAATTTGTTTAAGTTTGATTAGGGTTTTGTTTGGTGCCACACGAATTCAAGAGGAGAAGAACGCTTGAAGTTTTTGTCTTCCTTGAGGTAAGAGGGAGATTAACCTCATCAACCAAGTGTTGGTGGTAAGGGAATGACTTGTTTGTGGTGAAAAATCGATAAGGATTTATTCACTTGCTTGTTTAAGCTCTCTTTGTTTGTGCTTGTTATGTTTATAGTTTTGAAATTGTGCTTGCATATGTGTTGGTATGATTATAGCTTTGATAATATGCTTGTATGTGTGAATTATAAAGCATACAAATTTATGTGTAATTTAGGATGTGAATAACACACTACTAGAAATTTCAGAATCAGAGACGGAAAAAATCCGTCTCTAAATGTGAATATTTTCGTCTCTAAATATTTAGAGATGGAATTAGAAATGAAAATTAATCTGTCTCTAAAAGTGGTGTCTCTGATTGTTAGAGACAGAAAATGTCTGTCTCTAAATATAAATTTTTGTCTCTAATTAGAGACGGATAATGTCAATTTTTTTAAAAAATATAATAATGATTAAATTAGAGACAAATTTTTTCGTCTCAAATGCCGTCTCTAACTCAAAAACATTTTAAAAAAATAGAGACGAACATGTTCTGTCTCTAAATTTCAAGACGACATTATTCCGTCTCTAAATTTGAAAATTTTTAAAAAAATATACCGCTGTCTCTAATTCCGTCTCTAATATTAGAGACAGCATTGTTCCGTCTCTAATTCAAAAAAATTTAAAAAAATACAAATTTCATCCCTAAAATTTTTAGAATTATCATTTTAATACACTTTTAATTTTATAACTAACAATAAAATGCAAAGTAGTAAATTATATTTGTACCAAAATGCAAAGTAACACTTAATTATCATTACAAATATGTAAGTTGTCAATAAAAATATACAAATAAAACCAATCACAAAATTCAGTTATCATTAACATCATCACTCATCTCCTCATCGTGATAGTCATTCTCTTCTCTAGGTGCTGGATGAGAAGGCTCAGGCTGTGAAGCTGCAAGTGATGATGTTCCAAATTGACTACCTAAAAGCAAAATCCTAAACTTCTCCTCCCATTGTTCCATCTTCTGCTTCATCATGTCTTGTTCAAGATTCTTTTGATGAAGTTGATCTGTTAAAGCCTGAATTTTAGCCTGCATTGTAGTAATCTCTGCTGCTGATACTCCATCAATGGAAGAGGAGGGGGGGTGGAAGAAGATCTTGACATTAGTTGCTTGTGAACCTAATCCGTATATACGCCCTTTCTTGTTGGGGCCTCTAACAACTTCTAAGTAGATACTGTTAGCAGAGGCTTGATTACTGCTATCTTCGCCATGTTGGGATTGCCACTCAACCATTCGTCTTTCATATTCTTCCTTAAAAGTAGTTGTAAGACATTTGTAATTGAAAATTGATGTAACTTAAATGCTAGCTTATACTTACCGCAATCTGTGCAGCTTCCAGAGTGTTATACTCTTCTGGATTCTCCTTGGCTCTATGAAGCCGCTTGTAGATGTCAAAAAAGCAAGGCTCCTTGGACATCTGATTTGCCTGAAAAGACAAAAAAACAAGTATTAATAGCCTAAAAAAATTATATTACTTGAAAGCAAAGCCAACTTGATTAGCTTGACAAATTTATATTGGTAGAGATATATGAATACAGACCATAGTAAGGACAAGACTAATTTTAACATGAAATTTAATCCTGAAACAATGTATAAAACACAATATGGGGTTCAATTGGCCTAGCTACCTAAGAAGTATTATTCTTCATGATGTGTTTTTCCATCATTTCATCTAATGAGTACTGTCATAAATTAATTCTCTATTATTGTCAAATTCCACTGTAAAGAGAGGAGTTTATAGAGAGAATATAGAGGTTGACATGACCAACGACAACATTATGCTGTTTGGTGATGGGATGAGATATACCATAATAATAAGTGGCAGGAGCGTTCAAGCAAGTTTTACCACCTATAGCTCTGCAACAGCAAGTCATGGATATTCCATATCTCTTCTCTTTCTCTATTCTTTTATTAATTAATCTTTCTATTGTTTTGTTTTTATTTTTCACGTGATTTATTTGATTATTTGTTGAGCTTTCCCTTGGGCTAGCTCAGACTAATAGACCTAGGAGATGAGGAATGCTCCAGAATGTCTGAATTTTTGTTAAAATTTACCAAGATTTAATTATAGTGAGTAGATAAGTTAGAATAGTGGGAATCATTCATTTATCCAAATTTGAAATGTTAAAATCAATGCTAAATCATTATGACAAAAAAATTTTGGCTATTTATTTGTTATTTATTTGTAGTTGTATTGCATTTTATTGAGTATCAAATACTACAACAAGAATGTTATATTTGCATTATATTAATGCATAAGCAAAATTTTCAATGAATAAAAAGGATTAACAAACGATGCCTTATACAAATACGTGAGTCTTGTAATTTTCATAGACTTGGCTAACTTGCCGGGAACATAAAGACGAAGGGCTAGAGATGAACTCATTACAAAAGTAAAGACAAAACCACACACCACATAGAAATTGCACAGACAAGTGCATTACAATCAAACAAAAGGGCACAAGTGAAGCACACTTTAATCATTCCAAGAAAAAAAGTTAAATAAAAAAATAGGACTTGAAAATTAAAAATCAGTATATTCCAAGTTTAATATTTTGATATAATAATGATTAAAAGAGTATATATAAGAGTAACTGCAAATCAATTGATGGATCTCATATGATTTTTATAGCAAAATTCTTGAAATAGACTTAGTCTACTTAAAAAGGGTGGATTGAGAAGCATGGATTAATGCATGAGAATTAATTTCTTCAATTATACAAGGTAGATATGAATGTGTAAAATCATATAAGATATTCGTTTTAGAAAAAAAATAATTTCAATATACACAAAAATAACAAGAAGATTCAATTAATTCTATGTAGGTAAAATATATTATATGATAATATATGTTAATGGTTAAATTCACTTAATTATATTCCTAAAAATTTCTGAATTCACGCGTTTATGATTGCAGAGATGTACTTATCTTCTACCCGTCACAGGAAAGTCTGCATAGGATATACTCTTAAAAAAATAAAAAAATAAAACACAGAAGTAAACATGGTATAAAGGGAAGAGAGAAAGGAATTCTGAAATCATGTTCATTTTGCAATCAATAAAATAACTACTACTACTTTGTACTGAAAAAAAGATAATAAAATTACTACTTCAACTCCCTTGTAATGCTGTATGTATCTTTGTTTATGGAGCAAACCCCACATGATGATGATGCCCTTCTCGCTCCACCTCTAAGCTCTTTGTCTCTTCCTCTTGCACTCTTTCTTTCCACCCATTCCCTCATCGTTTATTTCCTCTTAATTTTCTCCCTTCCAATAAAAATCACCCTATTCTAATCGGGCAAAAAATAGAGTTGTGAATCAAAATCAAAATCACATTTTTTATGAATCAGCATGTTCCCCATCTCTTCCACAACGTCCTCAATCTCACCATCACCATCCAAATCATCTTAAACTACACTACTAGAGGACTACTTGCAGCTTTTTAATAGAGTATATATATATTTTTAACAACTTAATCATTATAGTGCAATTCCAGTAACGAGCATAGGAAGAATGTGGTCCTGGCAGATGAAGCATTGATAAACCAAATTAAAAAAACTGCATGCATCAAGTGAATGGCCTGGAGTTGTTCACAGTCAAAAACTATTTGCAAATCTATGCAGAACACCCATGGCAGATCTAAAAATAATAATATCAGAGGCATTTTTCATAGCTAATTACAAATCTGCTCTATACCACATCTTGATATACCAAGCACTTCGAGTTTTATAAGTTCCATAGCCACAGAGGGAAAAGATGAATTCACCCAAAAAAGGGTTTAGGAGGTGATACTACAGTCCATACCATCACCCACCTATTCTCCAAACACTCTGCTTAACTCTTTTCAATTCAATGCCTTACATTATTTACAGTTTTTCTTTTCAATAAAATGAATTAAATAAAATAGGAAGAAAAATATTGATATTAAGTTGTTAACTTTTAATTATTTATTCTTTTTATTCTATTGAAAACAAAGGAAGAAGAAAATGGCAGAATTGGAGAAAGACAATAAACTATCAATAAAAAATCAAACTTTTACCAATAGTAACAACATAAGAAATTTAAAAGAGAGAGAAGAGAGAACTCGTTTTGGTTCAGCAAAATTTGATTAGAATAACTCAAAAGTAAATTTACTTCTATAAAATGAAATTAAGAGAAAAAAAAATTGAAAGGCAAAATACCGAAAAGGGAACTGAGATGAAGGAAAACTAACTTTGCAAATCCTAAAGGGATGGACGAAGAAGATGAATAAAATACAGTGTTGCACTAATATGGTTTTGGTGGTTTTAAAACCATGTACCTTAGGTAAGGATATCAAGTCTAAAAAAATAGCCTGGCCATAATTTCTTTTAGTCTAATAAGAACACTTGTGCAAAATAGATGTCCTCATAGGAGATATTCTTAGTTAAATACTGCCTAGTGTAGGTAGTACAGTCAATAGTTGACATATATATAAGCATTGCCTCGAATGGACATATTATTACATATGTATACTAGATACAAGCATTGCCTCCAAATTACTCAAGTGTTTTAGCACTTAAGATGACAATACATTATCTAACCTACTCTAATTCATCAAGAGTTTGCATGTATCTACATTTCAAACTAACTAGCAATCTAGCAATTAGTATATGGTATAATTATAAGGATGTAACATTACTTACCATTCTCTTACAGTGCTCTGTTGCAGATATGGATCCTCCAGTGTGCACATTGAGACCCTCTTTAGATTGTCTATTTCTGCTATTCCTCATGGACACTGCTTGCCAGGCAGGATCACTCCATTTAACCCACAACTATGCCCTAGCATCTAGATGAATCCATGTACCCTCATCCTTTTTATCATGCACCTTGAATAGATTATTTGATAGTGCACCAGATCCCTTAGTTTCAAAAATCTTTCTGATCATATTATTATCTTCAGGTAACCACTTGTATTTTGCCTACATTGATGAAAATATTAATTAGTCAAATACAAGTGTGCAGAATTTACAATAGATTAATAACAAGACTTAAAAGGATATTACCTCAAAATCTCTAAACCACATATCACGCACAGTGTCGGTTACATCTGTCCAACTTGTCTAAGGCTCTTCATACTTTCTTTTGAATATGGTAGTTATATCATTCATCGTTCCAAAATCGGGATAAAACCTGTAAGTCCAAATATGTATTTATATATATATATATATACACACACAACTATTCAGAATGAATTAAATTTCATAATTAGAATAACTTACTGATCTTTGCTAGCTGGCTTGATCCAAATACGTCCATCTACATCATTTCTCCCCCACCTGATGTTTTATGCTGTAGACGATGCTGTCTCAGGATGTGGATGTGCAAATGAACTAGCTGAAGGGTCACCTGATAGATGTAAAGTTACAACTAAGGAGGGTGTAGGCCCAGTCTGAGAATGGGGAGGTGGGATAGCGGCAGGTCCAATCTGAGAATAGGGAGGTGGGATAATGGTAGGTCCAGTCTGAGAATGGGGAGATGAGATAGTGGTAGGCTCAGTCTGATAATGGGGAGATAGGGTAAAGGTAGGTCTAGTCCGAGAATGGGCAGATGGGATAGAGGTAGGTCCAGTCTGAGAATGGGGAGATGGGATAACAGTAAGTGCAGTTGGAGAATGGGGAGATGGGATATAGGTAGCTCTAGTCTGAGAATGGGGAGATGGGATAGAAGTAGGTCCAGGCAGAGAATGGGGAGATGGGATAGATGTAGGTCCAATCTGAAAGGTACCACTCTCTTTCCCTCTCCCTCTCCCTCTCCCTCTCCCTCTGCCTACCATCTATATACAAAGGATAATGATAAAATTCAATTAGGTACAATTAAATTAATATAGAAAATTAGAACAAAACTATTAAAGTAAACACATTAAAGAAATCCACAATCATGCAAGCATAATTTAAGAGTTCATGAATACATAACACAACATTTCATTAATAATTTCATTAAAAAAAACAAAATCTAATCGGAATATGCTTCTTCTTCTGTTGCTACTACTTCTTCTTCTTCCTCCTCCTCCTCCTCCTCCTCTCCCCCTTGCTCTTCTTCTTCTTCTAGTTCAACATCTTCATCCACTTCTTCCAAATCAAATTGGTTCAAGGTTGAACGGTGTACTTCCTCTGCTGGACCAGCTACATCAACAAGACTTTGTTCAAGATCATCGTTTGCAACTATCATAGGCATTTGCAAGACTGACTCATCTTGGTATGGATTATCTATTTCAGGCTTTTTTGCTTCGGAAGTTTGAATTGTGCTCCGTGCCTTAGTTTTAATCACAACCAACCACCCTTGCTGCCCTTCAGGATACTGTGTGTAGTACACTTGCTCTGCTTGTTGTGCAAGAATAAATGGATCATAATTCTTATATCTTTTAGATGATCTAACTTCAACAATTCCGTAATTATCTATCCTTGTCCCTTGATTTGGGGTGGGATCAAACCAATCATATTTGAATAGAACTAGCATCTTTAAGGGCCACCCAATATATTGCATTTCAATAATATCAGTTAAAACCCCATAGTAATCATTCTCCATTGTCTCATTCTCGCCACCTCGAACACAAACACCACAATTTGTTGTACTCATCCCTTGACCATGATCTTTTGTATTGAATTTGTAACCGTTTATTGAATATGCCTGCCACATGTTTACTTTGTTTGAGGGCCCCCATGCCAAACTCCTCAAAAGTTCATCTTCAATGTTGTTACTAAACACCTATATCACAAATGGGTTAGTTAATTGATTTTACCTAAACAAATAATGAAGGAATTAACAGGGCATTAGGTAGATGATATTTAGCCTACATGTTCTTTAAACCATGTGGGAAATGTTGTGGAGATTTGTTTGTCCACTTGCAAGTCATTTAGACTAAGTTCTCGTAGCAAATCTGCATATATGCTGAAATTGAGGATCACATATTAAATCACTTCATAGATGTAATCGTGATACGTGAAATTAAAAGTATATGTAGAGGCTTACTTCAAAAAAGGCTCCACCTCAGGACAATTTAGAAGAACATACAAGTGTGCAGCATTCATTTCCCTTTCTTACAAGATGCAAGATTTGTGTTTTCCAATACGACGACTGAGAAAATTAAAAATAGAGAATGGCAGATTGATAAAACAAACTTCACCTCCATCGTCATTCCGTGAAACTTTTGTCCTTCTAGATGGAACAGTGGGTGGATAGTAGTAAGAAGCAAAAGTAGAGGTCTCTTCCACTAAATATGCTTCACAAATGGAGCCTTCAACTTTAGCTGAGTTCGTGACCTTATCTTTCAAGGTACGTATAAACCTATTAATTGAGAACATCAATGTAACAAATACCTTATGAGGCTTTAAATGAAAAGAATAAAAATAGATAGATGACTCAACCTTTCAAAGGGATACATCCATCGATATTGCATAGGACCACCGACCCTTGCTTCGTAGGGCAAATGAATTGGAATGTGCTCCATTGAATCAAAGAAACTCGGAGGAAATATTTGTTCTAGTTTACATAAAATAATTGGAATGTTTTGCTCCATCTCATGTAATTTGTCCTTTCTCAGCAACGGCGAAGTTAATTCTCTGAAGAATTGACTGAACTCAGTAAGTGCATTCCAAATGGGCTTCGGTAATGCCTTGAATGCAATTGGGAGCAAACGTTGCATGAACACATGGCAATCATGACTCTTCATACCAAACAACTTTGCTTCCCTCATGTCAACGCATCTAGCCAAATCGGACGCATACCCATCTGGTAGCTTCAATTACTTAACCTATTCGCACAAGACTAATCTTTGTTGCTTAGTCAATGTGTATTGAGCTTTGGGTTTTTTTAGCTTTCCACCTCCACCATCTTGCAGCTCTAGATCCTTTCGTCTACAATATTTTGCCAAGTCCAGTCTAGCATTAAAATTGTCTTTTGTCTTGCCCTTAGTATCCATAACTATGTATAAGATATTAAGAAACATATTTCTCTAAATATGCATGACATCCAAATTATGAGGGAGAAGATTTGTTTTCCAATAAGGCAATTCCCAAAAGATGCTTTGTTTTGTCTAGTTGTGATAAATACCATACCCTAGTGGATTTTCTCCTACTGATTCAGTTATGTTAGGTATATGTCTTACCCTATCCCACACATCTTCACTAGTCAACCTTCATGGGGGTAGTGAAGTTTCAACAAGTCTCTTTCTGAAAGCATTTTTGTTCCTTTTATAGCAATGATCATGTGGCAAGAATTGACGGTGACAATCAAAAAATGATGTCTTTCAGTTATGTTTAAGTGTTAGTGCTTTCAAGTGCTCCATACAAATTGGACAAGCAAGTTTTCCCATTGTCATCCAACTTGATAACATCCCATATGCGGGGAAATCATTAATCGTCCACATCAAACAAGCCTTCATTACAAAGTTTTGTTGTCATGAGACATCATAGGTTATGACACCAGTACTCCAGAGAAATTTTAGTTGATCTATAAGCAGCTGTAAGTATACATCAATTTTACTTTTTGGATTAGAAGGGCCTAGAATTATGATAGTTAAGAACATGAACTCTCTTATCATGCACATCCACGGAGGTAGATTGTAAGGAGTAACGATTACTGGCCAACATGAATAAGTCTTACCTGTTTTGTCAAATGGAGCGAATCCATCAGCACATAACCCTAGCCTCACATTTCGAGGGTCTTCTGCAAATTCAGGATAGGTTTCATCAAAATATTTCCAGGCTTCTCCATTAAATGGGTGAGACAAAGAACCTGACCCCCTTTCATTCTCACGATGCCACCTCATTTGAGACACCATTTGCATTGAGGAATAAAGTCGTTGTAGCCTTGGGATAAGTGAGAAATACCACATTTTTTTCTGAGGTGATTCTTTGACCTTACCATTTCTAGTGATGCTTCTATAATGGTCCTCACCGCAAAATCTACAACTATGAAGATTCTCATAAGGAGGATGATAAAGCATGCATCCATTTGGACAACAAGAAATCTTTTTGCAACCCAGCCCTAGTCGTTCCACTGCTTTCTTTGCACGATAGAAGTTTCTAGGCATTCGATTATCCTTCGGCAATGCATTTCCCATAAAATCCATCCATTGATTAAAACAAGTCTCAGAGATATTGAAATTAGATTTGATGCTAAGAGCTTCACATGCAGTTGACAATTCAGAATAATTATCACAACCATCATACAAGGGAGCTTGTGCAGCTGACAGCATTTCAAAAAATCATTTGGCTTCTGGGTTAGGATCTTCCCTTATTTGTTCTGCATAACCAAATCCTTGTTGCTCAATGTAATTGCCAATAGAAGGTCTAGCAGCATCCATTACCATCTGCTCATACCTATTGAAGTCTTCCCTTACCACACTACTTCCATAATATGAGTTATTTGCAACCACTGGGGAAATGGGAGGCCTTGGTTCGTCATGGGTAGTCCAGTAATAGTAATCACTCATAAACACCTTCATATACAAGTGTGCCTTGACTTCATCAACAACGTGATACACCTTACATTTGCATTTTTTACATGGACACCTTAACTTTCCTATTGTTTTAAATTGATCTTGTGCACAAACAAACTCAAAAAACTCATTAACCCCCCCATGAACTCATCTGTAACTCTTCTCCTGTCAGGACCCACCCTTTTATCCATCCACTTCCGATGCTCAGGAACTTCCATTCTGTTTCTACTTTAAAAAAAGACAAGAGGCATGTCAATCAAAATACACTAGCCCACTATTTAAATAAAATTTAAATGGTTAGACCGAAATTAAATAACCTACTTCAAAGATAAAGAGTGCTTTTACTATAAGGACATTCAAACTAAAGTCATGAAAAAATTAGCATGACCTCCCTATATATGACCTATATAGATAGAATGAAACATCGATCCACCTATATTATGCAGATCAAACACCTATTCTAACAAGATTGATACAGACTGACAACCAAAAAATAGAATTATTAGGAAACTTATAATGATATTTACATATTATCTTTTAATAATTGTAAATAAAAATAAAATCTAAGACTTTTTATTGAGTGAATGCTCTAACTACAAATAAAAAATATTTTGCTAGTTCTAATTCTATTTATGACATTATCGGAACATATTATTTATTTTTTTTATATATAGTGCAACAACCCAATGACCATAATATTTGGATGGTTCATAAAGGATGAATAAAATGTTTACATAACGGTAGTGACATCACAATATTTGCAGTTATATGCTAGCCATAATTTATATGAATACTGTATTTAACAAGAGTTGAAAATTTTATTTATCCGATTCCATTAAAAGAAAGGAATACAGGCAAGAATGAGAATTAGTAATGTTCTTGGATATGATATATATGAATTAAAATAATTATATTGTGATTTTTATAGTTCTTATTTTTGGTCTATATATAGAGAACTAGACCACTGACAAGTCAAAACTCACGTGATTGAATTCTTTACTTATATATAATTGTTAAATGTAGTCTTTTACCGCCACTTATACTTTTTTATTTTTTAAATATATATTACATTATAAAACCTTATTTATAGCTTTTTTTATAAACCTTTTATTATGTAAAAGAATATATTAATATGATGAAATCAATACATCAGAAAGAAAATAACGATGGCTTCTCTAAGCGGCCGGACCATTGTATCAGATGGAATTTTGCCAAATTGGGCTAGTCTATGAGGAGCTAAATTTGGATCTTTGAACCCATTGTGCATTTTCAAACTTTGCAGCTGAAAGTCTGAATGTCATCAAGCACCATTTCTTAATTTGCTAGAAAAGTCCGTAATCCCATTAGCTATAGGCCTAAACACATTTTGGGCATCACCCTCGAAATTGAACCCCACGATACCCACATCACAATAAAAATGAACACTCTCCCAAGCTGTTAAACCCTCCATCGCAGCCCTTGCACCAAAACAGTGAGTGACACTGCCTAACTTAGTGGGCTAGTGCAACAACCCAATGACCATAATAACAGCAAATACTCACTACGACTCTCTTATAAAATGGCAGCAGCAAGCACATTTACACAGTTTTTTTGAGGTTCCACTTTTTCATTATAATTATAATATCTGCTATTTCTAATAAACTAAATGTATTTGTAGTTGTATGGCAGAATATGTAATGGGACACACCTTTTTCCTGAGACAGCTTTTCCTTGCAGCCTCTCTGTTCTGTGCTAAACGTCTCAGTGTCTGAAACCAAACAAATTTTTACAAATAAAATTTATGTATAAAAAATAAATATAAATTAAACGTAGAGAGAATAATGTGCAGTTTACCCAAACTTAGAATTGAAGAGTCTAAATAGTTTGTCCTTTATTTATGGTAACTTTTTTTACATGAAGCTGTCCCAATCAATTCAATTATAAATGAAGCTCTCAGTATCAATTCAATTCCAATAAAGCTTAGAAAAATAAAGACCAAATCATGGAGTGTTGAAAAGGTTGGCAATTGCCGAGCATCTACGTCTTCAAGTTCCTCTCATGTTTGAGACAAATGCCTTTTTAATATAATTTGCAATCGTTGGACTTTAAATTCTGAGTGCACTTCTGCAGTTTGCTAATTTGAAAATTAAACTATTTTTATGAACAACAATTGAAGGATGTAGTTACACTGCTGACTATAGAATATGCGCGGAGAGATAAGAAAATAGGATTGCATAGAACAATAGCACATAAAAGAATGGAAAATTGGCTAAAACAGGAAGAAAAGGAAACAATTGATGGAAAGAAGATTCCTTAAATCGAAAACCAACAAACAAGTATAATAGTAAACAAATGGATTTGTCACTTTACAAGGATCACAAGCGCAGTGGAATTATTCCACCCTCACTTCTCCTTGTAATGGATTCTTTGATTTCTGAAATATTGAAGTCAAGAACAGAGTACAACAAAATGTTTTCTAGTTAAGACAGTACAAAGATCACCATCAATTGAAGTCTAACTTAAAGGCTGAAGGCAATGGAAAAATTCCTTTAAAAATTGATTCTCCTATCATAGTCATATTTAATAAGTTAATCTGAGGGGTTCAACATGTTTATTATATAATCAATAACAATAGGAGCAAATCTGAGATTACGTATGTGGAGTGTTTAATCTTGACACAAAACTTGATTACTATGTATCTTCTTCCATTTCCCATTCACAATTATTTTCTAAATGCAAATGCAAATCCTCTCATCAAGTGAAGAATGGATCTTCTTTAGTCAGAGTATAGTTTGAAGAGCTTTGCAACTAGTTAAATTCCATTGACCATCATGAAGAAATTTCAGCATAAGGGTGGGGGGAAAAGAATATCAAAAAAAGTAGGCATTTTGAGTTTAACACCATGACATCTCAAGAGCATAAACTAGAAGTTTGAATAAGGCAACTATTATTTTGGAGCAACCTTAAAAAAGTAGCACCTAAAGTTCAAGATATAAGATATAAAATTATAAATCTGATGTGCATATTAGTCTCTCAAAGTAAGACAATTCAACAAATATGTTCAGCCAAGCACTGATCGTTGCTAAAAAAAATCACATGCTACTTTTAAATTTCAGCATTTGTCCATAGTGGTGCTAGAATAAGGAGAAATGCACTGCAGAATTATTGGACCTCTTCTAGTCATTCTAACTTATTGCAAGTGCATCAAAAAAGGTCTTACAATCAACAGCATTTTGATGAGTGTGATTCCACATCATATTTTGCATATGTTTTGCATGCACTTCATGGTCTTTTAAGCATATTTATTTATTTAATCATCCATTTTTCCTTTAGTTCAAATAACTGCGGTATGTTATGTGTGCAATGCAGGAATGAGACAAAATGAGGCTTAAAAGAACTGGAATGAACTAAGCTGAACTGATATTGAATTAGGGGTAAAATGCACTAAAAAGAGGACAAACAGATCCAACCACGGCTTGGGGGTGGTTGCCATCACGGCCATGGTTTGAGGGAATCAAGAAAATGAAGAAGATTGAAGCAGAATCAACTACGGCCGTGGTTTGAAGCCAGCAATGAAACTTCCATCTCAGAATCAACCACGGCCTGGCCGTGGTTGCCACCACGGCCGTGGTTCGCAAAACGTGCAGTTTTTAAGTGCATTATTTTCCCTGGAACAGCAAATCTGAGTTGTCCCAGGATGGACTTCCATTGAAGCATGAAGAGGGGGGTCTGAAAGGGGGTCTATGGAGGTTATAATAATGGATTTGGGCTTAATTTTGAGAGAGAATTGGAGAGAAGGACAATTGAAGACATTTTCCTTTCCATCAATTCCTGAAGAGCAAGTGACTTTAACATCCTTCAAGTCATGCCATCAAGTAGTAGTACAGAACAAAAAAAAGAAGGTAGATAAATAAAAAGTGACTTTTACCTACCGACATAGTGAAGTGAAGCAGAAAAAGAAGACATTGAACATAGATAGATGGATTGGATGCTATTAAGAAATTAAATCATATACGTAATGTAACGTAACAAAAAACAAGGTAGATAAACAAAGAAAAATGGTACTAGAGGAGAAAGGGTAATGAACCTGGAGCGGGTGTGCTAGCTCAACAGTCCGATCTACATCAGCATCTTCGCATATACTAAAAGGGGATTTTCCACCAAGCTCCAAAGTTACAGACTTAAGATTGAGATGCGATGTTCACTTTGCAAAGCTGGGAGATTGAGAAAAGAGGGCTAGGGCATGACTGAGAGAGGAAACTGAGCTGAAAGATGGAAATAATAGATGGGAATTGAGGCTAGTATGTGGAAATATTAAAGACAGAAACAACACTCCATCTCTAATTAATAAAAAATCTATTAATTAAATAATATATAATTTTGAGACGGAACACACATCCATCTCTAATATATTTTGATTTTAAAAAAAACTAATTTAACTAAATAGAGACGGAATTAGAGATGGAAAATTTAGAGACGGATAAAGTTCATATCTAAATTCCGTCTCTAAACATATTTAATTTTTTAAAAGATTATATAGACCAAATAGAGACGGAATTAGAGACGAAAAATTCTGAGATGGATAAATTCTGTCTCTAACCTCCGCCTCTAAGTATGTTTGACTTTAAATTGACTAAATAGAGACGGAATTAGAGACGGATAATTCTGAAATGGATAAATTCCATCTTAAATTCTGTCTCTAAGTCCAAGATTTTATTTTTCCTCTCTAATTCATCAAATCCGTCTCTGTTTCTGTCTCTATTAGAGATGGAATTTTTTTCATCTCTAAATTTCGTCTCTAAATCAGAAATTTCTAGTACTGACATGATGAGGAAAAATTATATGAAGGCCCCCAAAGAGCCTAGAGGCACACGACCTCATCACCACCAAGGGGACCAAGAGTCCTACATTATTTTCCTAATTGAGGATTAAAGGATGTTATAACAAGAAATTTAATTAAGTGAGTTTATAAGAATTAAAGTGTCAGAAAATGATATATATATATATATATATATATATATATATATATATATATATATATATATGAATTTTGAAGCATTATATGAATTCGACCAACATGCCAATTTTTGATGATCAAGATTCAAAATTATTTTACTAAGTGTAAACTTAGGTGTTTTAATAGTAAGAACTCAATTTGGTAAGTTTAGGAATTTAAAATGAAAGTAATTTAAATTTTAGAACTAAAATTGGCCTAATTAAGCTATGTAGTAAAATAAAAGTCAATACTTGAAATTTACTAACATATAACTCACCCTATGGGTTTTGAAGTGCGTTAAAAAATTTTGAGCTGTAATATCTAAAGTAAATTAAAGAAACACAATTTTCTAGGAAACAGTAGAAATACTGATTTTTAGAGGGACTATATTGAAAATATTATTTAAAGAGGGACTATATTAAAAATATTCTTTAAAAATGGACTATATTGAAAATATTATTTAAATAAGGATTATTTTGGAAATATTATTTAATGAGGGACTATTATGTAAATATTATTTTACTGAATGACTATTATGCAAATAATGAAAATAAAGTCAATTTTGGTATTAAAATGAGAAAAATCCTATTTTGGACTTAAAATATGTTAGAAATATTTTATGCGATTGAAAATACATTGAAAAATCTTTATGCGACTTAAAAATAGTAATTTTTAGTTACGCGATTGAGAAAATGCGATAAAATATTTATGTGATTTAGAAAATGAAGAAAAATCTTTACACGATTGGAAAATGTAACAAAAGTGTTATGCGATTGTGAAAATGCGATAATATCACTATGTAATTGAGAAGAACAGCGAGTTTTACTGTAGGACCAGGGTACTGGACCCAAGTGGATCATTAGTATTATGTAATTGTATGGGCGGTTATATAATATCATTGATACTAATGACATTAGATAATTGTATGAGTGGTTGATTTAATACCTTTGGGAACGGTTCAACGGTGATTGACTCGATTATGTTGAATATTGCCAAGTAACGGTGTATGAATATGAAATACTGTATGATTAATGACAGTATGTGTATTTGAATTCATACATCATATATAGAAAAGCGTATTCGCTTATTGATTAAGGCTATATGCCTAGGAGATTGATTTACACCTAAAGTGTAGGTGCGAGTAGACAAGTGTAGGTCACTCGTTGACCTTGGGGGCGTCGGGGTGTGGGTACCTCACAATGGGCAGTTGGTAGCTCTCCTGTCCATGGGGCAGACCGATGCAAACGCACCGACAATTCAGACCGAGACACTGTTCTATAACGTGATCTAATGTAGAATATCTTGTCCAATGCCTGATGTACATTTTGATAAATTGATAAATTATAGCACTTTTGGCCACGACAGTCGAGTGACAAACATATCTTCTGGATCTTCTCTCCGAAATTATGTTTAGCTCCATGGAGTAGGAATGAGACTGTGTCATATGCATAATTAGCATTTATACTATTGTTATATAGTATTATTGTGAATAATATGATTGTAGTGTTATCATTATACCTGATATTGTGTTGCAAGTTTATTGGATTGTTTATCTATTTAATATTATGAATATGTCTGATGATTTTATATTAATATATGAATTGTATGTATGGAACAACATTGTTGTTCGTATCTTTTCTTTGCTACCAAACTAGTATTGATGTAGGGGATCTCACCTCTTTGCTGTATTGTTCTATTTGTTTTTATTTTATGCTTACATCTTTGAAGACTACGATGGCGGCAAGGAGAGGTCAATTAGGTTTCTTTAGATTACAGTTTCTTGAAGGCGCTGAGGCTTGGCATGTCCATTGGAACTCCGAGTATATAGAGTATGGTGGTGACATTTCTTTATCCGCAAGTAGAACTCGTAATGGGGTCATTACTACATCTTTTATGGTTGCTTATGCAGAGTTTGTTTTACCTATCAGGGAGTTGAATGATTTCCACTACACTCCTAGAGTGGACTTCAATTTATCATTGGCTCGGATTTCTATCCGTAGAGCATTCCCAGCAAGGGAATTTGTCTTCTGATAAGGGCTCATATATTAGATGTTATGTTTTTGGGTATGTAAAAATAATGAATGAATAATTGTAGTAAACTCTATTTATATGAAAAATATATTTATTCAGTTTTTATATTTTGAGTTACTTTAATTTGATCAATTGACGTTTTCCACGAAAAAGAAATTTTGAAACCTGTATTTAAATAAGATTAAATATTTTATAACTTAGGAAATTAATTATTTATAAGGAGTTAGTATGAATGTGATACCTTTCGGAGGGGGTGTTACATTAGTTGGTATCAAAGCCCAAGTTAGAGTCTTTTGGGTTTGTGGGTAGATTTGTCTTGTTTGTGCTATGTGAATCTCTGACACCAAACACAGAGATATTGTTTGGTTGCCGAAAGGAGACGATGTTGTTTGAAATGTTTACGTTTAGTTTCTTAGAGTTTTGATTTGTCTGTTTTTAAAGAAAAGGAAATGGCTCACGGTAGACTTAAGCATGTGGATGCGAGATTTGATAATGAACATATGGTCGCAGCTAGAAGTGTAATGCAGAGGATGACTAAAGTAGCAGTACAACATAGTCAGAAGATCGTTCAGCAGCTGAAAATGATAATCAAACTTCAGAACTTGTTACAGTTGGAGCAGTCTCAGGATGCAAAAAGCTATAACTTTGAATCCTTGATAATCCAAAAGGGAATGGAATGTAAGGTCAATCGTTTTCAGCCAAAACCATATTCGAGGCCACTAGGGAGTTCATCTCAGCGACAATCACATGGAAAAGGTTCTAGTAGCTACAAGTTTGGTCAGACTGTGGCATCGTCGCCAAAATGCTTCAAGTGTAGAAAGGACCACTTAACGAAGGAGTGTACGAACAGAGGAATTATTTGCTTCATATGCAGGAAGCCCGAACACATTTCTAAAGACTGTACACAATTGGAGGTGGAGCTTTCTGTTAGTAATGCATCTGTTTCAAAATCTCAAGCTAAAGAAAGAGTCAATACAAAGAGCGGAATGGAAGCGTTCAAATATAAGGACTTAAGGAATAAGGAAGTTGTATCATAGAGAATGATCCTAAAATTGTACTGTATAATTTGTAAGGTAACCCATTCTTTTGTTGTCTGTGACTATATGAACCATTTGGGTTTATTTGTGTTTTTAATTCCTTTTGAATGGAATAGCGTTACTTCAACTTCTAAACTTGCTATTACTACTCCGTTCTATTTAAAACTATCCTATTACTATTTGAAATTGGAACTTTTCTGTTGCTTTGGTTTGTCTATTTCTCTCACAAATAGACTAAGTAAATTGATTCGAGTTATGCATGATGCATTTATTATCTTTTGATCTGAGTATTTCTACTTTTGTTGCTAAACCTGTTGTTGTTATTCCAGTTTGATTGATCTACCTATTTCTATCAAAGATTGAATCTTTTATGTTGGTTTGATTTATTTCTTTAAAATTCACATCTATTTGAGCTTGACTTTATTAATGGATTGGTTTTCTTCCATCCCTATCCTACTATATTATTTCAATGAAACTTTAGTGTTTCCTTGGACCGAGATTTTTGGATTTAAATCCAAAAAGTTCATTTCTAAATTCATTGGGTCAGGTTCATTTCTAAATTTATTAGACCATATCAAATTCTTTGTTGGATAAATCCGATAATCTACCAAATAGCCTTGTTACTTTCTTTCTAACCTTTATAGTGTCTTCCATGAATCTTAATTAAGAAAATATATTCTTAATTCAAACCATGTCATAATACCAGATACAGTACAATTAGAAGAAAACTTGATCTATTAGACATTTTCTGCTAAGATTAAGAATAGGCAAGTGAAACAACTTACCTTGGAGAAGGAAAAATATGGAACGATATGACAGGAGATACAACATGGGAACTAGAAGACCAACTGAAGGAAGTCACTGTTTGCTCCGAGATCGATTTCATGTTGGTTATTATCAGATTCACGTGAAAGTAGAGGATGTTCCAAGATAATTTTTCAGACGCATTATAGGCATTATGAGTGTTTAGTAATACCATTTGAGGTAAAGAATGTTTTTATGATATTCACGAATTATATGAATAGAATCTTTTGTCCCTATTTAGACAGATTTGTCGTTGTTTTAGTAGGCAATATTCTAATATATTCTTGAAGCCGGGAGGAACGTGCTGAACATCTCAATGCAGTTCTTTAATTTCTAAAGAAGAAGAAGGAGTTATATGCGAAACTATTCAAATGCAAATTTTGTTAGAGGAAGTTCAACTTGTGGATTTAGGTTGAGTGTTGAGATCAAATAGAAAGGTTGTGGCGTATACTTCAAGACAGTGAAACGTGCATGAGAAGAATTATCTGATTCACGTTTTGGGATATGCAATAGTCATTTTGCGAGGAAAATCTGAAGACATTTTCATTCCTACAATGTCTACAATAATTTCAAGAGCTTGGAGTACCTATTCAATCAAGAAGGACTTGAATACGAGGAAGAAACGACAGTTAGAATTTTCAAAGGACTACGATTTTCAACTTCAGTGTCATTCTGGAAAGGCAAATGTCGTGGTGAACACCTTAAGTGGAAAATATACCTAGTGTATCCGCTACGATGGTTAAGAAGAACGAATAGATAGATCAATTCAAGAATATGCCATTATCTGTGGATTTGTTTGAATACGATTGCTTATTCGAATAGTTTAATGAAAAAAATTCGAGAGAAGCAACAATGTCATCTAGATTGACGTAACTGGAAATGCTACATGGGAGCTGAAAGGCAAGATAAAGATGTAATGTCCTTTCTGTTTTTTATGTAAGAGAAATTTCGAGGACAAAATTTTTTTTAGAGGGGGAGAATTGTAACACCCCGATTTTTCTATTTTTCTTGAAATAAATAAGTTTTATAATATTTATGAGTTTTTGTGAATTTTTTGGAATTTTTATTTATTTTGAATATTTTAATATTATTTTGATATTTCAATATTATCTTAAAAACAATTTTATAATTTTTATGATTTTTGAGAATTTTTGTGAAATTTTCTGAGTCTGTGATTATTTTAATATTATTCTAAGCTGTATGTGTGTTTGAGGCGGGCTCGAAAAAATAAAAATTTTTCCTGGACTAGAAAGTTTCGAACTGTCAAGGTAGAATCGGGAGATCTTACTAAACTTGAAACCGGGAATAGTTGCAGAGATTTTCTGTATTTAAGTTGTCTATTACCCATTGTGTAATAATAGCAGTAATATCTGTTAGAAAAATATCTTGATGACTCAGCTGGTGACTCAGCACTACGACTCACCATGTTGATTCAACTATTCTAGAAGATTCTATGATGACTCACCTAGTAAATATCTAGGAATAAATATATAGCAGGAAAATATCTTAGCAAAATATCTACATAAAATATCTAGATAAAAATATCTTTTGGAAAATAACTAAATAAAAATATCTAAGCAGAAAATATCTAAGTGAAATATCTTAAAGGTAATTATGAACTATCATTACTAAGCTTTATGACTAACCAATAGGAAATTGGTCAAACATAGTGGCTTGGACTTTGCTATGAACCGTTGGATGGAAAACTTGATGAAGAAGCCTTGAGTGACCAACCAAAATTCGAAGAAAGAAGAAAATAATCAAATGGACAAGATAAGGAATGGAATGGTAGGCGCCACAATTCTAAGGGGAATTGATAAGCCAAGGTGAGGATCGCCACAAGGGTCTTGGACTCTTGATAAGATCAAAGGGGTTGGTTCAATGAAGAACCTAAGAGAGGCTAAACATTCTCACAATTGGAACAAATCCAAATTGAACATCCAAAGGTTTTTTTTTTTCATTCATCATAGATGTGTACATATATAGAGTTTAGGGGCTGCATAGAATATTCATACAAAAGGTCACCATAAATGGGACAAATTCCCCATAAAAGTAATAACTAATCCACTAAGTGGCTAATTAAAGTAACTAATGATAATTAAGTGGATAATAAAAGTGGTTCATGACTTCTAAAAAGGAGTTACCTAGGCATGCAAGCCAAAGGTTGCCCTCTCAAGAAGCTTAATAAAAATGTGCACCGTCCACACATAAAGTTTATTACACTTTATTTAATAAAAATAAACTAGAAAATTTCATCCAAAAATTCATCTTCAACTTCCAGCCCATTTTTCACCATGATAGAAGCCAAATCTGGTCAAGAAGTGAAATAAGATTTGTAGATAAGTTCCTTAGCTTTCCAATGCACCAAAGAATGCACCAATCGGAGATCTGTAATGCAAGATATAGCCAAAACAAGTCAACAAGTTCATCACTAATGAAAATAAAATTTTCATCAAAAATCAAATTGGCCTTAAATTGGACATCATTCTTGGTTTGCACTATAGAAGCATCTCCTAAAAACCGTGATATGAAGTGTTTCAAGTTCTTGGGTCAGGGACATATTGCATTTCAATGTCCAACTGAAAGGACAATGATATCAAGAAATGGAGAAGTTGTCACACAATCCGAGGCTTTTAGTGAAGAAGAAAGTGGGGGAGAAGTAGTTCTGGAAGGAGGATATTTGCTCATGGTGAGGAGACTTTTGGGAAACCAAGCCAAGGAGCATGATGAGAGCCAAAGAGAAAATATCTTCCATACTAGATGCATGATCCAAGGGAAGGTATGTTCTTTAATTATTGATGGTGGGAGTTATACTAATGTTGCTAGTACTAGAATGGTTTCTAAATTGAATCTTGTGACTAAGCCACACCCACGACCATATAGACTTCAATAGATTAGTGAAGTTGGTGAGTTGACCGTGAACAAGTAAGTTGAAGTTTGTTTCTCCATTGGAAAGTATCATGATAGTGTTCTATGTGATGTAGTACCCATAGAGGCAAGTCATATGTTACTTGGGAGGCCTTGGAAATTTGATAGGAAGGCCAACCATGATGGATTCACCAACAATTTCACTTTTGTACATCATGACCGAAAGGTCACTCTTTCGCCCTTGTCCCCAAAAGAAGTAAGTGAGGACCAACTTAAGATGAGAGAAAAGAAAGAGCAAGAGCAAAAAGAAAGAGGGAGTGAAAAGAAGAGTGATGACAAAGTGAAAAAGAATAAAAATAGTGAGAGAAAATAGAGTTATTTGGCAACAAAAAGTGAGGCGAAGAGGGCTTTGATTTCAAGGCAGCCCCTATATATGCTTTATTGTAAAGAATTATGTTTGAATGCTAATGCTCCTAATGAACTCTCTTTACCTAGTGGTGTTAAAACTCTTTTGCAGGAATTTGGTGATGTGTTTCCAAAAGAAGTGCCTCACGGCCTACCTCCTTTAAGGGGGATAGAACACCACATTGACCTCATTCTGGGTGCATCATTACCCAATAGGCCAGCCTATAGGAGTAATCCTCAAGAGACCAAAGAAATACAAAAGCAAATGGAGGAGTTGATGCAAAAAGGATGGGTGCAAGAAAGCTTAAGTCCATGTGCTGTCCTGGTTATCCTAGTGCCTAAAAAGGATGGAAGTTAGAGGATGTGCACATATTATAGGGCTGTGAACAACATCACAACCAAGTATAGACATTCTATCCCTAGACTTGATGATTTGCTTGATGAATTATATGGTGCTTGTTTGTTTTCTAAAATTGATTTGAAAAGTAGGTACCATCAAATTAGGATAAGGGAAGGGGATGAATGGAAAATCGCCTTTAAAACTAAATATGGATTGTATGAATGATTGGTAATGCCTTTTGGTTTAACAAATGCACGTAGCACTTTCATGAGACTTATGAACCATGTCTTAAGGGATTTTCTAGGCAATTTTGTTATTGTGTATTTTGATGATATCTTGATATGTAGCAAAAGCCTAGATGAACATCATGAACACTTGAGGGTTGTTTTGCATGTGTTAAGAAAAAAAAAGTGATATGCTAATTTGGAAAAATGTACTTTTTGAATGGATCATGTGATCTTCCTTGGTTTTGTTGTAAATTCAAAAAGGGTTCATATTGACAAAGAGAAAATTAAAGCCATTCAAGAGTGGCCAACCCCCAAAAATGTGAGTGAAGTGAGGAACTTTCATGGCTTGGCTAGTTTCTATAGGAGGTTTGTTAAAGACTTTAGTATATTAGTTGCACCTCTTAATGAAATTGTCAAGAAAAATGTTATGTTTAGATGGGGGAGAAACAAGAGCATGCATTTAATGAGCTTAAGGAAAGACTTACTCATACACCAATACTTGCTTTGCCTAATTTTGCTAAATCTTTTGAAATTGAATGTGATGCTTCTAATGTTGGTGTTGGAGCTATTTTAATGCAAGAAGGGCATCCAATTGCTTACTTTAGTGAGAAATTAAGTGGTGCTGCCCTTAATTATCCCACCTATGATAAGGAATTGTATGCCTTGGTGAGGGCTTTGCAAACATGGCAACATTATCTTTTGCCCAAAGAGTTTGTTATCCATAGTGATCATGAGTCCTTAAAGTACTTGAAAGGACAAGGAAAGTTGAATAAAAGGCATGCCAAGTGGGTTAAGTTTCTTGAACAATTCTCATATGTGATCAAGCATAAGAAAGGTAAGGGCAAAATTGTAACACCCCAAAATTTTCTATCTCTTAAACATTAATTTTGATAGTTAACAGAATTTTACTATTTAGTAATTTTTGGATGCTGTAAAATTACTTTGATTATTCCGTCAGTGTATTTGATCATTTTGAGTGATTTATTCCATGTCAGGAAAATAAAAATTTTTGGGCAGAGGAAAATTTTACGTAATTTAATTTTTACCGTTAGGTTTTAATTATTTTACGTGATCTGATTTGATATTTGTGTGTTTTCTAATTTTTGTGATTTTATGTGTGATTATAAAAAATTTTATTGTTTGTGGGCCCTGGGTGAATGTGGGCCCAGGTGGCCATACGTGGGTCTAGGTGGGTCCCACAAAGTGAAAAATTTTACTACGCATAAAAAAATTTTTACTGTTTAGACGGAGACAAGGGATCTTACTAAACCTGAATCTGAAAACAATTTTAGAAAATTTCTTTTACTGTATTTTGTACTGCATTTAATTATCAGATGATAAAAATATGGTAAATATATTCTTTCGTGGGGTTATAACAGATAAAAACAAAATTCTATACTGTTAAGTCAATATTGGTGGTTTGGATATCCACCATCGATTTAATCACCGTTGGAGATTTAATCTTGATTTAATCAACGGTGGAGATTTGATCTTAAAAGTGAATAGGATCAATTATAACAGTTGGATGGAAATTAAATCAAGGGTAGAGATTTAGTCTTATAAATGGCTATGACCATTATCAACCCTTGGATGTAGATTTAATCAATGGTGGAGATGGATCATTAATGACCATTGGATTTGGATTTAGATTAATGGTGGAGAATTGGTCATCAAAAAATGACTACAACCATTTTGAACCCTTGGATGTAAAGTTTGAAGGTGTAATCTTGACCCTTCATTTTGGAGACACATTCAATGATTAGGATTGCAAGCCAAAAATGATCCAATGGCTCAAATAAAGTCTTCCATCTATAACCTAAACCTAGTAACTATTTTTAATCCAAACCATTCTTTTAATCAATGGTTAGGATGGCTTAAAGTGATGGTTATGAAATTTGTCACATTTGGAGTGCATGAAGAGGGGGGGACGGTTTGGAGAAGCAAGGAAGAAGGGAGACAATTTTGTATAGGCTTTTTAGGTCAAAGAAAAGGATGAAGACAATAACCAAGTGTCAAGACCACTTCCTATTGATCATTAATGATCATGTTTTTCAAACTTCACTTTACACTTCTCTCCAATGCATGCTACGGCAATATCACTTTGGAAAACCAAGAAAATTCATTTCTACACTTCATATTATCACTTCTTCACCTTTTCCACTTAAGCTTCAAGAATAAACCAAAGAAAACTCCATTCTCCCTCCCAAAAGAAGACCATTTGGCCAAGCACTCTAATTCTCTCCTCCATCACTCTTTAATTTCATACAACTTAGTTTCTTGAATCCTTACCTTATTCTAAACAACTTTCATGTTGAAGACTTTCTCTAAATCTTCCATCTTGAAGGACTTTTACTAAGATCAAGTTCTAGAGTTTTTGTTGGTGAAGTGTAAGGAAACTTCATTTATTCTTTTTTTTTTTCATGTTCTAAACCATATTTGATCCATGGTTCCTCTTAATCAAGCTTAGTATACTAATTTCTATGTATTTTGTTTTATATTTGAGAAGCCTTTGGTGGTGAAGGACTTGGAAAAAGAAGCAAATCAAGAAGTTTTTGAAGATCTTCAAGAGGTAAGAGGGAGATCCATCTCACCAACCAAGTATGGTGGTGAGAGATGGTCTTATATTTGATGGATGGTGAATCCATGTGAGGATTCCAATCCATGGTCATGTAATAATTTATGTGTGTTTATGAGCTTTGATTTTTTTGCTTATGCTTGATATGCTTTGTATGATTTTATGGCTTTGATGATATGCTTATATTATGCATGATAAGTATATGGCTTGCTTATAGTATTTTTGATGAAATATATATATGTGTATGTCATGATGTGGTGATGAAAATGAATTCAATTTTTGGCTCCAATAGCCAAAGGAGAGGGATTCGGTTTTTGATGCCCTTGATTTGAGTTCATGTTGAAATTTTTCAAGAATAAGGGAATTAATTTTTGGTCCCTAGAACATAGTGAATTTCGGCCAAGACACCTTTAAATTGGTGTTCATAAATTAATAATTTCATGAAAAATGAAAATGGATGATTTGAAGAGTATGGAAAATAAACAAAAGGTTTGTTTTTTCAAGAGAACAAGAACACGATTTTTGAAGAATTTTTATTTATTTATTTTGTGTACAAAGATCCTGAGTATTTTTCTAAATATGAGTTTTGAATGAAACGGGCAAACATTGATTTTAAGGATTTGCAAAGAAAGTGAAAAAGGATTTGTAAAGAAAGTGAAAAAGGATTTGTAAAGAAAGTGAAAAAGGATTTGAACAAATGGGTTTGGTTTTTATAACCATCGGTATTTTAGTTTCGAAAATAAAAATTTAATGGTTTTGTTTATATAAAACAATATCAATTTAGAAGGAAAAATATTTTGATAATTTTCAATAGTCATGTCCACATTTTCGAAGCCTGTAATGCATTGATTTTGATGAAACAAAGTGATTTTCCAAGTGAAAATATAATTAATTTAATACAAGGAATTTGAAAAGGGAATCAGAGTATTTTAGCACTTGAGAAATGAATTTTTATATAAATGGAAAAGAGAGGTTGCAAGTAAGCCTCAATTTGTTTCAAAAAGAATTTATTTTTGTTAAAAATTGATTTAAGAAAAAAAATAAAAATAAAAATAAAGTATACAATAGTGATTTGATATTTGCTAATGTGTAACTCATCCGTTGAATTTTGGAAAGCGTTAGTAATTTTTAAAAGTTAGAAACATGGATTTAATTCAATGGAATTGTGAATTTGTGAAATATACTGTGAAAAATGATTTTCTTGAATAAGAAGATATATTAAATGAAGTATAAAGTTATATTATTTTGAGGAATGTTGATTTGGAAATGATTTGGGAAAAATGGAGAATATAATGGAATTTTTGAAGAATGAGAAATATTTTCTGTAATGGAATTGTGGTAAAAAAAATTATTTACGTATCTTAAAAATGTATGTTTTTATGCGATTGAGAAAAATATTAAAAAATTTAATACGTGATTTAAAGGTGCAATAGAAGAATTACAATATTTTGTAAACATAATAAAAACGTTTGAAATTTTAAAAACGTAACAAGAGTGTTACGGTATTGTAAAAATATAAAAGAAGTGTTATGGTATTGTGAAAATATAATAGAAACGTTTTGGAATTGTGAAAATGTAATAGAAATGTTTTGGAATTGTGAAAACGAAATGGAAATGTTGCGCATTTTTGTGAAAATACGACGAAAGAGTTTTATAACTATGAAAATATGATAATATGATTTTCTGTTGCAAATATAGTATAAATACTGTAGAACCAGTATATGGATGCTGTGTGAGAAAATGACATGTTTTGCCTGTGATTGGCATTTAGTGCATTATACGTGCATTGAAAAAATATGCGTTGAAGCATATGATTACATTGAACAAATGAAATTGAAAAGATTTGGCCCTTTGGGATTGGACTTGCACTGATATATTCGTGCATTGTATAAAATATAGCTAATAGCTATTATGGCCCTTGTGGTTGAAGAGGGAATGAGAATTGATAGTGAGGTCTATGATGGATCTTGGGGGCGTCAAGGCGCGGCGGTCGACCAGTGGACAGTTGGCGAGTACCATGTGCCACTTGGCGATGTAGTCCATTGCAACGCATTGACGATACCCGACAAGAACACGATTCTTTTCAACGACTGGGAGATTGTCTTTGGGCTAAGGCTGACAATTAACCAGAGCATTCTTCTCGTAATTGTGAAAACCTCCATGAGTTGTTTTTGATAAACTGAGTCTTTGTGCATATGCATAAATCTGAGCATTTATATCTATGTGATATATTAATTGAGGAATATTGGTTATTGGTTATGACAATTATTTTGAGTACTTGGATGATGATTGAACTGATAAATGATAAGATGATGATAGTTGATTAATGCTGATAGCATGACTATGGTATGATATATCTATATGATATTGCTGTTTGTGTTATCTCTGTGCTACCATGTTGGTATTAGTGTAGGTGATCTCACCTCTTTGTTATATTATTTTGCTTTGTCTGTATTGTTAAAATTATACAGTAGAATGAATGAGTTGTCTTAGACATAACGAGTGGTAGATACTCAGAAATTGATGGAAACATTGAAAAGTAGCTATCTCAAGTTCGAAGATGTGGCGGGTAGACAAAGAGTAAAGTTCTGATGCATCAAGTTGATACAAGAGAAGGAACGAGTATGTTAAGATTTAATGTTAGTGTTGTACCATGCTATTAAGTAGGACCCATCATGGGGTTTGCTACTGTAAAAAAAAAGTCTGTTAATTTTATATTTCTCTTTAAATTGTGATATTAATTGGTGTCAATATTGCATAATGAATAGTTAAAATATGATTTTCAATATTACCTAATATTTTCAGTAAATTTACATTTCAGTAAAGAAGTAATTTTGAAACTCATCTTTTATAACTCAAACTTTGTGCGAACTTCTTTTCAAATTATTAGTCGGGAGTCAGAAATGTGATACCCTAAGGAGGGTGTTACATTAGTTGGTATTATAGCACAGTTTGAGTCTTTTGGGATTTGTGGTTAGGTCTATTTTGCTTGTGTTGTGTTCTCTGTGTTTGTTTTCCAAAAGAAAATAATGTTGTTTATAATGGATATTAAATCCGTTGTATTTCGATCCGCACGCCTCAAAAAAAAAGGGAATGGCTCGGGATAGTTATACTTGTGTGGAAGTGGAACATGTTACTAGTTATGCAGTTGCAACTACGGGAGCAACGGGAGCAATGTGGAAAGACGACTGCACAAACAAAGGACCGCTGTTCAGTGGAAACTGGAAGTTGAAGTTTAGGATCTGATGGAAAAGAATCAGTCTTGGAATATAAGATTTTGTAATTTTGGAACCTGGTATTTTTTTTAGAATATTGAGAAAGTAATTAATTTCGAGGGAAGATGTATTTACAACCATTGAGGAAACCAAAAGCAGTAAGTGATGTGAAAGAATGCACTTAATGAAGGAATGTACGTCAAGAAAACAAATTGCGGAAAAGTTGGACACATTTTCCTAGAGATTATGCTCTTTGAAAACAAAGTTTTCTATTACTAAAATTTTAGATAGTAAGGGAAGTTGTTACTCTGAATGGAACGGTAGTGTTCTGAGCGGAAGATTTAATCAATGGAGATTGCGTCATTAGAGCTAATCCTATAAACCATATTGAATATTTCTGTGAATAACCTACTTCTTATGACATATGATTAAGTAGATCAATTATATGTTAGAGTTATTCGTTATCCTCTGATTAGTTTACTTCTGTTTCTATTTTTAGTTAATCGAGCTATTCAAGTTATTCAATTTGTTGTTATAGATCAAAACTTTGTGTTAGTTTGATCTGTTTCATAAACAGACGTGATCTTTGGAAATGGATTAGTTATTTTCCAACCATATCCAATGAGATTATTTCAATAGAGTGTGAGTAATCCAAAGAAAATTTATTCTTGAAAATCAGGTTACATCCAATTTTTTGCTGGATATGTTCGATGACAGGTTCGATTCGTTTTGTTAATCTTCCATGATGTTTTCTTTCATCTCCTGCAATTGAACGAACAAGAAATGATATTCCTATTTAACTCTATGTCATAGTATTTGGTATAGTGCTGTGGAAAGGAGAACTCGGTTAGTGAGACATTTTCCTGTTAAAAGCAAAAATCTAGAATATGTAGTGATACGAGGATAAGGAAATTTTAAGTAATACATTACATTAGTTAGAAGTTATCTGAGAAAAACTATTCTAGGCATGAATGAAGATTGATTGTCGTTATGTTGGTATCAGAGATATGGAAATTCTTTCTTTTTAGAGTAACATTCAACATCTTCAGTAATTATAGGAGTCCGAGATATCTGTTTGATCAGGAGAAGTTGAACATCAGCAAAGAGATTTTGTTGGTTAGAATAGTATAGCAAGATGTAAGAGAGGAAGTTTCATGAGAATTGGAAAATAAGATAAAAGAGTAATGTTCATATTTATTCTGAGGGTGTGAAATCATGGTAATTAAATTTCGAGGACGAAATTTCTTTTTAGAGGGGGAGTAATGTAACACCCCAAAATTTTCTATCTCTTAAACAGTAATTTTGATAGATAACAGAATTTTACTATTTAGTAATTTTTGGATGCTGTAAAATTATTTTGATTATTCCATCAGCGTATTTGATCGTTTTGAGTGATTTACTCCGTGTCAGCAAAATAAAAATTTTTGGGCAGGGAAAAACTTTACGTAATTTAATTTTTACCATTTGGTTTTAATTATTTTACGTGATCTGATTTGATATTTGTGAGTTTTCTAATTTTGGTGATTTTATGTGTGATTATGAAAATTTTAACTGTTTGTGGGCCCGAGGGTGTATGTGGGCCCAGGTGGCCATACGTGGGCTCAGGTGGGTCCCAAAAAGTGAAAAAATTTTCTACGCATAGAAAATTTTTTACTGTTTAGATGGAGACAAGGGATCTTACTAAACCTGAATCCGAAAATAGTTTTAGAAAATTTACTTTACTATATTTAATTATCGAATAGTAAAAATACAGTAAATATATTCTTTCGTGGGGTTATAATAGATAAAAATAAAATTATATACTGTTAAGTCAATATTGGTGGTTTGGATATCCACCATCGATTTAATCACCGTTGGAGATTTAATCTTGATTTAATCAACAGTGGGGATTTGATCTTAAAAGTGAATAGGATCAATTATAACAGTTGGATGGAAATTAAATCAAGGGTAGAGATTTAGTCTTATAAATGGCTATGACCATTATCAACCCTTGGATGTAGATTTAATCAATGGTGGAGATGGATCATTAATGACCATTGGATTTGGATTTAGATCAATGGTAGAGAATTGGTCATCAAAAAATGACTACAACCATTTTGGACCCTTGGATGTAAAGTTTGAAGGTGTAATCTTGACCCTTCATTTTGGAGACACATTCAATGATTAGGATTGCAAGCCAAAAATGATCCAATGGCTCAAATAAAGTCTTCCATCTATAATCTAAACCTAGTAACTATTTTTAATCCAAACTATTCTTTTAATCAATGGTTAGGATGGCTTAAAGTGATGGTTATGAAATTTGTCACATTTGGAGTGCATAAAGAGGGGGGGACGGTTTGCAGAGGCAAGGAAGAAGGGAGACAATTTTGTATAGGCTTTTTAGGCCAAAGAAAAGGATGAAGACAATAGCCAAGTGTCAAGACCATTTCCTATTGATCATTAATGATCATGTTTTTCGAACTTCACTTTATACTTCTCTCCAATGCATGCTACGGCAATATCACTTTGGAAGACCAAGAAAATTCATTTCTACACTTCATATTATCACTTCTTCACCTTTTCCACTTAAGCTTCAAGAACAAACCAAAGAAAACTCCATTCTCCCTCCCAAAAGAAGACCATTCGGCCAAGCACTCTAATTCTCTCCTCCATCACTCTTTAATTTCATACAACCTAGTTTCTTGAATCCTTACATTATTCTTAACAACTTTCATGTTGAAGACTTTCTCTAAATCTTCCATCTTGAAGGACTTTTACTAAGATCAAGTTCTAGAGTTTTTGTTGGTGAAGTGTAAGGAAACTTCATTTATTCTTTTTTTTTCATGTTTTAAACCATGTTTGATCCATGGTTCCTCTTAATCAAGCTTAGTATACTAATTTCTATGTATTTTGTTTTGTATTTGAGAAGCCTTTGGTGGTGAAGGACTTGGAAAAAGAAGCAAATCAAGAAGTTTTTGAAGATCTTCAAGAGGTAAAAGGGAGATCCATCTCACCAACCAAGTATGGTGGTGAGAGATGGTCTTATATTTGATGGATGGTGAATCCATGTGAGGATTCCAATCCATGGTCATGTAATAATTTATGTGTGTTTATGAGCTTTGATTTATTTGCTTATACATGATATACTTTGTATGATTTTATGGCTTTGATGATATGCTTATATTATGCATGATAAGTATATGGCTTGCTTATAGTATTTATGATGAAATATATATATGTGTATGTCATGATGTGGTGATGAAAATGAATTCAATTTTTGGCTCCAATAGCCAAAGGAGAGGGATTCGGTTTTTGATGCCCTTGATTTGAGTTCATGTTGAAATTTTTCAAGAATAAGAGAATTAATTTTTGGTCCCTAGAACTTAGTGAATTTCGGCCAAGACACCTCTAAATAGGTGTTCATAAATTAATAATTTCATGAAAAATGAAAATGGATGATTTGAAGAGTATGAAAAATAAACAAAGGGTTTGTTTTTTCAAGAGAACAAGAACACAGTTTTTGAAGAATTTTTATTTATTTATTTTGTGTACAAAGATCCTGAGTATTTTTCTAAATATGAGTTTTGAATGAAATGGGCAAACATTGATTTTAAGGATTTGCAAAGAAAGTGAACAAGGATTTGCAAAGAAAGTGAAAAAGGATTTGTAAAGAAAGTGAAAAAAGATTTGAACAAATGGGTTTGGTTTTTATAACCATCGGTATTTCGGTTTTGAAAATAAAATTTTAATGGTTTTGTTTGTGAAGAACCATATCAATTTAGAAGGAAAAATGTTTTGATAATTTTCAATAGTCATGTCCACATTTTCGAAGGCTTGTAATGCATTGATTTTGATGAAACAAAGTGATTTTCCAAGTGAAAATATAATTAATTTAATACAAGAAACTTGAAAACGGAATCAGAGTATTTTAGCACTTGAGAAATGAATTTTTATATAAATGGTAAAGAGAGGTTGCAAGTGAGCCTCAATTTGTTTTAAAAAGAATTTATTTTTGTTAAAAATTGATTTAAGAAAAAAATAAAAATAAAAATAAAGGATACAATAGTGATTTGATATTTTCTAACGTGTAACTCATCCGTTGGATTTTGGAAAGCGTTAGTAATTTTTAAAAGTTAGAAACATTGATTTAATTCAATGGAATTGTGAATTTGTGAAATATATTGTGAAAAAGGATTTTCTTGAATAAGAAGATATATTAAATGAAGTATAAAGTTATATTATTTTGAGGAAGGTTGATTTGGAAATGATTTGGGAAAAATGAAGAATATAATGGAATTTTTGAAGAATAAGAAATATTTTCTGTAATGGAATTGTGGTAAAAAAATTATTTACGTATCTTAAAAATGTATGTTTTTATGCGATTGAGAAAAATATTAAAAAATTTAATACGTGATTTAAAGGTGCAACAGAAGAGTTGCAGTATTTTGAAGACATAATAAAAACATTTTTGAATTTTAAAAATGTAACAAGAGTGTTACGGTATTGTGAAAATATAAAAGAAGTGTTATGGTATTGTGAAAATATAATAGAAACGTTTTGGAATTGTGAAAACGTAATAGAAATGTTTTGGAATTATGAAAACAAAATGAAAATGTTGCGCAATTTTGTGAAAATATGACGAAAGAGTTTTATAATTATGAAAATGTGATAATATGATTTTCCTGTTGAAAATACAATATAAATACTGTAGAACCAGTATATGGATGCTGTGTGAGAAAATGACATGTTTTACCTGTGATTGGCATTTAGTGCATTATATGTGCATTGGAAAAATATGCGTTGAAGCATATGATTACATTGAACAAATGAAATTGAAAAGATTTGGCCCTTTGGGGTTGGACTTGCACTAATATATTCGTGCATTGTATAAAATATAGCTAATAGCTATTATGGCCCTTGTGGTTGAAGAGGGAATGAGAATTGATAGTGAGGTCTATGATGGATCTTGGGGGCGTCGAGGCGCGGTGGTCGACCAGTGGACAGTTGGCGATGCAGTCTGTTGCAACGCATTGACAATACCCGACAAGAACACGATTCTTTTCAACGACTGGGAGATTGTCTTTGGGCTAAGGCTGACAATTAACCAGAGCATTCTTCTCGAAGTTGTGAAAACCTCTATGGAGTTATTTTTGATAAACTGAGTCTTTGTGCATATGCATAAATCTGAGCATTTATATCTGTGTGATATATTAATTGAGGAATATTGGTTATTGGTTATGACAATTGTTTTGAGTACTTGGATGATGATTGAAATGATAAATGATTAGATTATGATAGTTGATTAATGCTGATAGCATGACTATGGTATGATCTATTTGTATGATATTGTTGTTTGTGTTATCTCTGTGCTACCATGTTGGTATTGGTGTAAGTGATCTCACCTCTTTGTTATATTGTTTTGCTTTGTCTGTATTGTTAAAATTATACAGTAGAAGGAATGAGTTGGCTTAGACATAACGAGTGGTAGATACTCAGAAATTGATGGAAACATTAAAAAGTGGTTGTCTCAAGTTCGAAGATGTGGCGGGTAGACAAGGAGTAAAGTTCTGATGCATCAAGTTGATACAAGATAAGGAACGAGTATGTTAATATTTAATGTTAGTGTTGTACCGTGCTATTAAGTAGGACCCGTCATGGGGTTTGCTACTATAAAAAAAAATAAGTCTGTTAATTTTATATTTCTCTTTAAAGTGTGATATTAATTGGTGTCAATATTGCATAATGAATAGTTAAAATATGATTTTCAATATTACCTAATATTTTCAGTAAATTTATGTTTCAGTAAAGAAGTAATTTTGAAATCCATCTTTTATAACTCAAACTTTGTGCGAACTTCTTTTCAAATTATGAGTCGGAAGTCGAAAATGTGATGCCCTAAGGAGGGTGTTACATTAGTTGGTATCAGAGCACGGTTTGAGTCTTTTAGGGTTTGTGGTTAGGTCTATTTTGCTTGTGTTGTGTTCTCTGTGTTTGTTTTCCTAAAGAAAATAATGTTGTTTATAATGGATATTAGATCCATTGTATTTCGATCCGCACGCCTAAAAAAAAAAGGGAATGGCTCGGGATAGTTATACTTGTGTAGAAGTGGAACATGTTACTAGTTATGCAGTTGCAGCTACGGGAGCAACGGGAGCAATGTGGAAAGACGACTGCACGAACAAAGGACCGCTGTTCAGTGGAAATTGGAAGTTGAAGTTTAGGATCTGATGGAAAAGAATCAGTCTTGGAATATAAGATTTCGTAATTTTGGAACCTGGTATTTTTTTTAGAATATTGAGAAAGTAATTAATTTCGACTGAAGATGTATTTACAACCATTGAGGAAACCAAAAGCAGTAAGTGATGTGAAAGAAGGTACTTAATGAAGGAATGTACGTCAAGAAAACAAATTGTGAAAAAGTTGGACACATTTTCCTAGAGATTATGCTCTTTGAAAACAAAGTTTTCTGTTGGTAAAATTTTAGATAGTAAGGGAAGTTGTTACTCTGAATGGAACGGGAGTGTTCTGAGCGGAAGATTTAATCAATGGAGATTGCGTCAATGGAGCTAATCCTATAAACTATACTGAATATTTCTGTGAATAACCTATTCCTTATGACATATGATTGATTAGATCAATTATATGTTAGAGTTATTCGTTATCCTCTGATTTGTTTACTTCTATTTCTATTCTTAGCTAATCGAGCTATTCAAGTTATTCAAATTCTTGTTATAGATCAAAACTTTGTGTTAGTTTGATCTGTTTCATAAACAGACGTGATCTTTGGAAATGGATCAGTTAATTTTCAACCATATCCAATGAGATTATTTCAACAGAGTGTGAGTAATCCAAAGAAAATTTATTCTTGAAAATCAGGTTAATCCAATTCTTTGCTGGATATGTTCGATAACAGGTTCGATTCATTTTGTTAATCTTCCATGATGTTTTCTTTCATCTCCTGCAATTGAACGAACAAGAAACGATATTCCTATTTAACTCTATGTCATAGTATTTTGTATAGTGCTGTGGAAAGGAGAACTCGGTTAGTGAGACATTTTCCTGTTAAAAGCAAAAATCTAGAATATGTAGTGATACGAGGATAAGGAAATTTTAAGTAATACATTACATTAGTTGGAAGTTATTTGAGAAAAACTATTCTAGGCATGAATGAAGATTGGTTGTCGTTATGTTGGTATCAGAGATATGAAAATTCTTTCTTTCTGGAGTAACATTCAACATCTTCAGTAATTATAGGAGTCTGAGATATCTATTTGATCAGGAGAAGTTGAACATCAGCAAAGAGATTTTGTTGGTTAGAATAGTATAGCAAGATGTAAGAGAAGAAGTTTCATGAGAATTGAAAAATAAGATAAAAGAGTAATGTTCATATTTATTCTGAGGGTGTGAAATCATGGTTATTAAATTTCGAGGACGAAATTTCTTTTTAGAGGGGGAGTAATGTAACACCCCAAAATTTTCTATCTCTTAAACAGTAATTTTGACAAATAACAGAATTTTACAATTTAGTAATTTTTAGATGCTGTAAAATTATTTTGATTATTCCATCAGCGTATTTGATCGTTTTGAGTGATTTACTCTATGTCAGGAAAATAAAAATTTTCGAGCCGGGGAAAATTTTACGTAATTTAATTTTTACCATTAGGTTTTAATTATTTTACGTGATCTGATTTGATATTTGTGTGTTTTCTAATTTTTGTGATTTTATGTGTGATTATGAAAATTTTTACTGTTTGTGGGTCCGGGGGTGTATGTGAGCCCAGGTGGCCATACGTGGGCCTAAGTGAGTCCCGCAAAGTGAAAAAATTTTCTACGCATAGAAAATTTTTTACTGTTTAGACGGAGACAGGGGATCTTACTAAACCTGAATCCGAAAATAATTTTAGAAAATTTCCTTTACTGTATTTAATTATCGGATGATAAAAATACAGTAAATATATTCTTTCGTGGGGTTATAACAGATAAAAATAAAATTCTATACTGTTAAGTCAATATTGGTGGTTTGGATATCCACCATCGATTTAATCACCGTTGGAGATTTAATCTTAATTTAATCAATGGTGGAGATTTGATCTTAAAAGTGAATAGGATCAATTATAACCGTTGGATGGAAATTAAATCAAGAGTAGAGATTTAGTCTTATAAATGGCTATGACCATTATCAACCCTTGGATGTAGATTTAATTAATGGTGGAGATGGATCATAAATGACCATTGTATTTGGATTTAGATCAATGGTGGATAATTTGTTATAAAAAAATGACTACAACCATTTTGGACCCTTGGATGTAAAGTTTGAAGGTGTAATCTCAACCCTTCATTTTGGAGACACATTCAATGATTAGGATTGCAAGCCAAAAATGATCCAATGGCTCAAATAAAGTCTTCCATCTATAACCTAAACCTAGTAACTATTTTTAATCCAAACCATTCTTTTAATCAATGGTTAGGATGGCTTAAAGTGATGGTTATGAAATTTGTCACATTTGGAGTGCATGAAGAGGGGGGGACGGTTTGGAGAAGCAAGGAAGAAGGGAGACAATTTTGTATAGGCTTTTTAGGCCAAAGAAAAGGATGAAGACAATAGCCAAGTGTCAAGACCATTTCCTATTGATCATTAATGATCATGTTTTTCAAACTTCACTTTACACTTCTCTCCAATGCATGCTACGGCAATATCACTTTGGAAGACCAAGAAAATTCATTTCTACACTTCATATTATCACTTCTTCACCTTTTCCACTTAAGCTTCAAGAACAAACCAAAGAAAACTCCATTCTCCCTCCCAAAAGAAGACCATTTGGCCAAGCACTCTAATTCTCTCCTCCATCACTCTTTAATTTCATACAACCTAGTTTCTTGAATCCTTACCTTATTCTAAACAACTTTCATGTTGAAGACTTTCTCTAAATCTTCCATCTTGAAGGACTTTTACTAAGATCAAGTTCTAGAGTTTTTGTTGGTGAAGTGTAAGGAAACTTCATTTATTCTTTTTTTTTTCATGTTCTAAACCATGTTTGATCCATGGTTCCTCTTAATCAAGCTTAGTATACTAATTTTTATGTATTTTGTTTTGTATTTAAGAAGCCTTTGGTGGTGAAGGACTTGGAAAAAGAAGCAAATCAAGAAGTTTTTGAGGATCTTCAAGAGGTAAGAGGGAGATCCATCTCACCAACCAAGTATGGTGGTGAGAGATGGTCTTATATTTGATGGATGGTGAATCCATGTGAGGATTCCAATCCATGGTCATGTAATAATTTATGTGTGTTTATGAGCTTTGATTTTTTTGCTTATGCTTGATATGCTTTGTATGATTTTATGGCTTTGATGATATGCTTATATTATGCATGATAAGTATATGGCTTGCTTATAGTATTTATGATGAAATATATATATCTGTATGTCATGATGTGGTGATGAAAATGAATTCAATTTTTGGCTCCAATAGCCAAAGGAGAGGGATTCGATTTTTGATGCCCTTGATTTAAGTTCATGTTGAAATTTTTCAAGAATAAGGAAATTAATTTTTGGTCCCTAGAACTTAGTGAATTTCGGCCAAGACACCTCTAAATAGGTGTTCATAAATTAATAATTTCATGAAAAATGAAAATGGATGATTTGAAGAGTATGGAAAATAAACAAAGGGTTTGTTTTTTCAAGAGAACAAGAACATGATTTTTGAAGAATTTTTATTTATTTATTTTGTGTACAAAGATCCTGAGTATTTTTCTAAATATGAGTTTTGAATGAAACGGGCAAATATTGATTTTAAGGATTTGCAAAGAAAGTGAAAAAGGATTTGTAAAGAAAGTGAAAAAGGATTTGAACAAATGGGTTTGGTTTTTATAACCATCGGTATTTCGGTTTTGAAAATAAAATTTTAATGGTTTTGTTTGTGTAAAACCATATCAATTTAGAAGGAAAAATATTTTGATAATTTTCAATAGTCATGTCCACATTTTCGAAGGCTTGTAATGCATTGATTTTGATGAAACAAAGTGATTTTTCAAGTGAAAATATAATTAATTTAATACAAGAAATTTGAAAAGGGAATCAGAGTATTTTAGCACTTGAGAAATGAATTTTTATATAAATGGAAAAGAGAGGTTGCAAGTGAGCCTCAATTTGTTTTAAAAAGAATTTATTTTTGTTAAAAATTGATTTAAGAAATAAAAATAAAAATAAAAATAAAAATAAAGGATACAATAGTGATTTGATATTTTCTAACGTGTAACTCATCCGTTGGATTTTGGAAAGCGTTAGTAATTTTTAAAAGTTAGAAACATTGATTTAATTCAATGGAATTGTGAATTTGTGAAATATACTGTGAAAAAGGATTTTCTTGAATAAGAAGATATATTAAATGAAGTATAAAGTTATATTATTTTGAGGAAAGTTGATTTGGAAATGATTTGGGAAAAATGGAGAATATAATGAAATTTTTGAAGAATGAGAAATATTTTCTATAATGGAATTGTGGTAAAAAAAATTATTTACGTATCTTAAAAACGTATATTTTTATGCGATTGAAAAAAATATTGAAAAATTTAATACGTGATTTAAAGGTGCAACAGAAGAGTTGCAGTATTTTGAAAACATAATAAAAATGTTTTGGAATTTTAAAAACGTAACAAGAGTGTTACGATATTGTGAAAATATAAAAGAAGTGTTATGGTATTGTGAAAATATAATAGAAACGTTTTGGAATTGTGAAAACGTAATAGAAATGTTTTGGAATTGTGAAAACGAAATGAAAATGTTGCGCAATTTTGTGAAAATACGACGAAAGAGTTTTATAACTATGAAAATGTGATAATATGATTTTCCTGTTGAAAATACAGTATAAATATTGTAGAACCAGTATATGGATGTTGTGTGAGAAAATGACATGTTTTGCTTGTGATTGGCATTTAGTGCATTATACGTGCATTGGAAAAATATGCGTTGAAGCATATGATTGCATTGAACAAGTGAAATTGAAAAGATTTGGCCCTTTGGGGTTGGACTTGCACTGATATATTCATGCATTGAATAAAATATAGCTAATAGCTATTATGGCCCTTGTGGTTGAAGAGGGAATGAGAATTGATAGTGAGGTCTATGATGGATCTTGGGGGCGTCGAGGCGCGGCGATCGACCAGTGGACAGTTGGCGAGTACCCTATGCAACTTGGCGATGCAGTTCGTTGCAACGCATTGACGATACCCGACAAGAACACGATTCTTTTCAACGACTGGGAGATTATCTTTGGGCTAAGGTTGACAATTAAGCAGAGCATTCTTCTCGAAATTGTGAAAACCTCCATGGAGTTGTTTTTGATAAACTGAGTCTTTGTGCATATGCATAAATCTGAGCATTTATATCTGTGTGATATATTAATTGAGGAATATTGGTTATTGGTTATGACAATTGTTTTGAGTACTTGGATGATGATTGAACTGATAAATGATTAGATGATGATAGTTTATTAATGCTGATAGTATGACTATGGTATGATCTATCTGTATGATATTGTTGTTTATGTTATCTCTGTGCTGCCATGTTGGTATTAGTGTAGGTGATCTCACTTCTTTGTTATATTGTTTTGCTTTGTCTGTATTGTTAAAATTATACAGTAGAAGGAATGAGTTGTCTTAGACATAACAAGTGGTAGATACTCAGAGATTGATGGAAACATTAAAAAGTGGCTGTCTCAAGTTCGAAGATGTGGCGGGTAGACAAGGAGTAAAGTTCTGATGCATCAAGTTGATACAAGAGAAGGAACGAGTATGTTAAGATTTAATGTTAGTGTTGTACCGTGCTATTAAGTAGAACCCGTCATGGGGTTTGCTACTGTTAAAAAAAAGTCTGTTAATTTTATATTTCTCTTTAAATTGTGATATTAATTGGTGTCAATATTGCATAATGAATAGTTAAAATATGATTTTCAATATTACCTAATATTTTCAGTAAATTTATGTTTCAGTAAAGAAGTAATTTTGAAACCCATCTTTTATAACTTAAACTTTGTGTAAACTTCTTTTCAAATTATGAGTCGGGAGTCAGAAATGTGATGCCCTAAGGAGGGTATTACAAAAATAGTGGTGGATGCACTTTTAAGAAGGTATACTTGAGTGACCAACCACAATTCGAAGAAGAAGAAAATAATCAAATAGACAAGATAAGGAATGGAATGTTAAGCGCCACAATTCCAAGGGGAATTGATAAGCCAAGGTGAGGATGGCCACAAGGGTCTTGGACTCTTGATAAGATCAAAGGGGTTAGTTCATTGAAGAACCTAAGAGTGGCTAAACACTCTCACAATTAGAACAAATCCAAATTGAACATCCAAAGGTTTTTTTTCATTCATCATAGATGTGTACATATATAGAGTTTAAGGGCTGCATAGAATATTCATACAAAAGGTCACCATAATTGGGACAAATTCCCCATAAAAGTAATAACTAATCCACTAAGTGGCTAATTAAAACAACTAATGATAATTAAATGGATAATAAAAGTGGTTTATGACTTCTAAAAAGGAGTTACCTAGGCATGCAAGCCAAAGGTTGCCCTCCTAAGAAGCTTAATAAAAATGTGCACCATCCACACACAAAGTTTATTACACTTTATTTAATGGAAATAAACTAGAAAACTTCGTCCAAAAATTTGTCTTCAAATTCCAGCCCATTTTTCACCATGATAGAAGTCGAATCTGGTCAAGAAGCTTGAAATAAGATTTGTAGATAAGTTCCTTAGCTTTCCAACGCACAAAGAATGCACTAATCGGAGATCTGCAGCGCAAGATATAGTCAAAACAAGTCAACAGGTTCATCACTAATGAAAATAAAATTTTCATTAAAAATCAAATTGGCCTTAAATTGGACATCATTTTTTGTTTGTATCATTTAATCAAATTAGCCTTAAATTGGACATCATTCTTGGTTTGCATCATTTAATGATGCAAACCAAGAATGATGTCCAATTTAAGGCCAATTTGATTTTTGATGAAAAATTTATTTTCATTAGTGATGAACCTATTGACTTATTTTGGCTATATCTTGCGCTACAGATCTCCGATTGGTGCATTCTTTAGTGCGTTGGAAAGTTAAGGAAATTATCTACAAATCTTATTTCATACTTCTTATCTAGATTCGGCTTCTATAATGGTGAAAAATGGGCTGGAAGTTGAAGATGAATTTTTGGACAGAATTTTCTAGTTTATTTCCATTAAATAAAGTGTAATAAACTTTGTGTGTGGACGGTACACATTTTTATTAAGCTTCTTGGGAGGGCAACCTTTGGCTTGCATGCCTAGGTACTCCTTTTTAGAAGTCATGAACCACTTTTGTTATCCACTTAATTGTCATTAGTTGTTTTAATTAGCCACTTAGTGGATTAGTTATTACTTTTATGGGAAATTTGTCACAATTATGGTGACCTTTTGTATGAATATTCTATGCAGCCCTTAAACTCTATATATGTACACATCTATGATGAATGAAAAAAAATCTTTGGATGTTCAATTTGGATTTGTTCCAATTGTGAGAGTGTTTAGCCTCTCTTAAGTTCTTCATTGAACCAACCCCTTTGATTTTATCAAGAGTCTAAGACCCTTGTGGCGATCCTCACCTTGGCTTATCAATTCTCCTTAGAATTGTGGCGCCTACCATTCCATTCATTATCTTGTCCATTTGATTGTTTTCTTCTTTCTTCGAATTTTGGTTGGTTACTTAAGGATAGATCCAAAAATCTTATGTTCCATTTTTGGATCATATCATGTGGTATCTAGAGTCATCCTTCCTAGAGTGATTTTTTATCTTGTTCTTTGATTTATTTTATTTTTTTCAAAAAAAAAATTTTCTTCTTCCCACCACATATCATGGCAACATTATTCCTTGAAATGGAAAGATTACAAACACGAATGGAAGAGTTCAATGAGATGCTTGAAAAGTTAGGAGAAATAAAAAGGAGGAGACATGGAGGAAGGAGATATGAGAGAAGAGATAGAGAAATTGAAAGGGAGAAAAAGGAGAACAAAAAAAGGGTAAGAAAAGAGGAGAGAATGAAAAGACAAATAGAAAGTTTTGAAGCACATGTGAAGAAAATGGTTGCAGACTCCAAAAAAGAAAGTGAGGTGAACAAAACAAACTTGAATGCTTATTTTGATGCTATTCCTAATTCTTTACCTAGTTGTGTTGATTCTCTTGTGAAGGAGATTGAGTGTGTTCCTTCGAAGGAAGCTTGCAAGACATTCAATGAAATTGAAGATGTTCCTCCAAAGGAAGTTTGCAAGACATTCAATGAAATTGAAGATGAGATTCCAAAGGAAGCTTGCACAATTAATGAAATTGAAGATGAAATTCCAAAGGAAGAATGCAAAGTATCAATTGGAGTTGAATTGCAAGAGGAAGATAAGGAGATGAAGACGACTAGAGAGTGGCATACACTTAAAGCTGAGAATAAGTCTTCAAATTCACTTGGAAAGTCATGGCAATCTATTACTCTAATACCTACTTCTAAATCAGCTTGTGGAATTAAATGTTGGGATTCTTCTACTTTGGTTCATTTGTGTAACATTTCTCCCCTAGGTCATGAAGAAAAGAAAAGTGAAGGCCAAACCAACAAAAGCAAAGAGCAAGAGAAAAATAGTGAGAAGGAAGAGAATGAAAAAGATATTGGGGAAAAAGTAGAGAGTCTCTTTATGAACAAAAGTGAGGTGGAAAAAGCATTCTTTGAAGAGGCAAAGGTTGAAAGAAAAATTGAGAGTCTTCCTATAAAAGAAAATAAGGAAGTTGAAGAAATAATTCTAAGAGAGGTGTCCCATGGATTCAAAAGAGCTATGTTTGAACTCGGAGGATGAAGACGATTCCCAAAGACAATAAATTCGAGGTTGAATTCTCTTCAAGGGGGAGGGAATGATGCAAACCAAGAATGATGTCCAATTTAAGGCCAATTTGATTTTTGATGAAAATTTTATTTTCATCAGTGATGAACCTGTTGACTTGTTTTGGCTATATCTTGCGCTACAGATCTCTGATTGGTGCATTCTTTCATGCGTTGGAAAGCTAAGGAACTTATCTACAAATCTTATTTCATGCTTCTTGACCATATTCGGCTTTTATCATGGTGAAAAATAGGCTGGAAGTTGAAGATGAATTTTTGGACGAAATTTTCTAATTTATTTCTATTAAATAAAGTGTAATAAACTTTGTGTGTGGACGGTGCACATTTTTTTTAAGCTTCTTGGGAGGCAACCTTTGGCTTGCATGCCTAGGTAATTCTTTTTTAGAAGTCATGAACCACTTTTATTATCCACTTAATTGTCATTAGTTACTTTAATTAGTCACTTAGTGGATTAGTTATTACTTTTATGGGGAATTTATCACAATTATGGTGACTTTTTGTATGAATATTCTATGCAGCCCCTAAACTATATATATATACACATCTATGATGAATGAAAAAAAAACCTTTGGATGTTCAATTTGGATTTGTTCCATTTGTGAGAGTGTTTAACCTCTCTTAGGTTCTTCATTGAACCAACCCCTTTGATCTTATCAAGAGTCCAAGACCCTTGTGGCGATCCTCACCTTGGCTTATCAATTCCCCTTGGAATTGTGGCGCCTACCATTCCATTCCTTATCTTGTCCATTTGATTTTTTTTTCTTCTTCGAATTGTGGTTGGTCACTCAAGGATAGATCCGAAAATCTTATGTTCCATTTTTGGATCATATCAATAGATCTGATCAATGGTGTGAGAGCAATCTTGATAAAGAAGCTTATGATATCCACCTTAGATTTAATCAATGGTTAGAAGATGATGTTAATTTTAATGGTTACATTTGTTAGTTGAGAAACTAGATAAACGAACTTAGTTACCCTAATAGCTTACTTAGTAACTAAATGAACTAACTTAATTGCTAAATAATTAGAAGTTAGTTACTAGATAAATATCTATTATCTAGAAATATGATATAATCATGACCTATACAATGACATAATAATGTAACTAACTAATTAGAATGTAATTAGAAATCCTAACTAAATTAGTTTAAGAGAAACTAGGTGAGCTAACTATTTAATTAAGGTGTAACTAAGGAATTAAAATAGAACTAATTTAGTTCCATTCTCCTATGACTCACATGGCCACAAGGCCTTCTCAAAGGTTCTTGAATGATCTTTTATGACCAATGGATGACACCAAGTGACATAGGCCATGTGAAATGTAATAGATCTTTTTATTACATTGATTAAATTATAGTTTCTCCTATATACTAACCACATGCCATACACTACACATTTGGCTATTTCATTTTCATTTCCTATCAACTTTGAGACTTAAACTTTTTTATCTATTCTCTCTCACACCTAAAGAAAACCAAAGAACTCCATCTTTTTTCTCTAGTGAAGCTCACGGCCTCCACCCACCAAACCAACCTCCACACTTCTATAATTTCATCTCTTCATACTTTCTAAACCCAAACATAATTTCATCTCTTCTATAATTTAATTTTCTTTGAGGTTGTTGAGATGTTTTAGCATTGTCCTCTAAATGTATTCTATGTGTAAATATTAATAGATTAATACCTTTTATGTCCTTTATTGTCCATCCAGTTACACTTTTATGTTTTTTAAGTATTTCTATCAACATACCTTCTTGTTCTTTGGTAAGGGATGAGGAAATTACCACTGGAAAGTTTTGTTTTTCTCCCAAAAATGTGTACTTAAATCCAGCAGGTAATGACTCTAGTTCCATTGTCAGTACTTCTTCATGGGTATTATCATTCATGGGTATTATCATTCATGGGTTTTAGCTCTTCAAATCTCAGCTTCCATCCTTTGTATTCCATTACCTGTGCACAATCAAGCAAAGAGCATACTTCAAAAATATCATCATCTAATTGCGTACATAAGTCAAATGAATTAATTAAACAAATTTCTAATGGGTCAGAAGAACTCCTGGTTTGTAGACGATCATCTATAATAGCCTCAATCCATTCAACTTCCTCTTTTTCGTCATAGACTTCCTGTGGTTGCTTGCACATGTTGAAAACATTAAGCTCCAGTATCATATTTTCAAATATTAGCTTCAGCACTCTATTTCTGCAATTTATCAAAGCATTAGATGTTGCTAAAAATGGGTGACCTAAAATAACATGAATTGACTTGCAACTATTAACCATAGGTTCAGTTTCCAAGATAATAAAATCCACAAGATATATGAATTTATCAAATTGAACCAACACATCTTCCACTATTCCTTTTGGATTAACTGATCTATCGGTAATTGGAAGAGTTATAGAAGTCAGTTTTAACTCACCCAGGTTGAGTTGCTGATAAGTAAATTATGAATCTACAATACCCACATCTTCCTCAGTAACATCATCACCATCTCTTCCACCTTTGCTCTTCATTGTGAACCTACAATACCCACATCTTCATTAATAAGTGAAAGTGAAAGTTGATGGTGGTTATTTACAAATGACTTAGAGTTAAGGGGGCTTCTATACATTTTTTCCTAAAAATTTCAACATTTTTACTCTATGAAGTATAGACACGGACACAGACAAGGGACACGACACAGACACAGACCCGGAGACACACCAAATTCAAAAAACTATAAGACACGGACACAAAACACACACACACACACATCTATATATATGTATATATGTATAAGTAAATTAAAGAACTTGGTTTATGTATATATATATAGTTGTAAAATTTAAGAAAAATGATTCATAATTCATTAATATCATTTTTATAAACTTGAAGATTTTTCATATGTTAATATATGTCATGTGTGCCAAAATTTGCTACCTAGTAAGCCCCTCTAAAAAAATGGAGCAAAATTTCTATTGACATTTTTTAAAAAATCTCCTAAACCAACTTCTCCTAATAGAACTAACCTTGTACAAGTAGATGTGCATCCAAAAAAATTAACTAAAGGGAATAGTGGTATGAGGCAAGCTTCGGTGACGATGAAGTGGATGGTTTGGTACAAGCAGAGGTAGAAGAGGAGATGAAAATAATAGTGTGTGAAAAGATAAAACTTAAAAACCTAATAGTGGCATGTGAAAATATAAAACTTAAAATATTGGTATGAGAAAATAGTGGCTTGGGACATCAATCATATGATTGGGCTTGAGTGGGTTACGAGTTTACTAATTGGACGTTAGTCATGGAAACTATTTTTTTTTAAATATTAATGGCTTGTTTTCAAGCCGTATCTTAGACGTGTCTAAGCGTGTCCAAGCGTGTCCGAGATGTGTCCAAGTCAAAAAAAATAATCTTTTTAATCGGATACTTTTTGACATGTAGGACATGTGTGATGTACGCACGTCTCCATGTGTCTGATACAGACACATGTCCGTGCTTCGTAGCTTTTACTCAGTTTTTTATTTTATTTTATTTTTGTTATTATTTTTGTGAGCAATCTTACAAGTTATTTCTTTGCCTTTGATATTTCAAGTGCAGAAATAATAAAATGTAACTGTTGTATCTAATGGAATATTAATTATGAGATCTTTATACTAAAAATTCTTATCGCAATGGTAAAATACTTTTAAGTTTTAAGTTTAGTACAGTTATACACCTTAACTAATATTTATAATAAGTTATTTTATTTAAACAATTTTAATTTTAACATTCATCTAATTATTTCTATTATTTTTTCCTATATGTGGGGGGATTCAATTTCCCAGTATGCACTCTCCCCTTTTTCCATCCCTTCCTCCCTCCCTATGGAGTCCTTTGTGGGTTTCTTATAGGACTCCAATGGATTGGGTCGAGTGAGAGATAGTACGAGAAAAAAAAATCTTACATAACATGTAAGACAAATAGAATATTAAACTAAAAAGTGACCACTAAATTTCTTGTCTTCATTGATTTTATAGAAAATGTTTTAAAATTAAAAATTAACTTAAAATGAATCCAATAACTACTCTAAGAGTGCTAATAATTTTGTTGTGTTGATCACAAAAACCATGATATTTAAGTCTTTGTAATTATTGTATTTGTCACTCTCATCTTATCAGATAGTGCTTATTCATACTATATATCATTTGGAAAAATATAATATTTTACATAAATAACTATACGATCCTTCACTCCCTAATACCATTGAAAGTGTTCTGAAATGGATTTAGAGGGATACCTGTGAGAGGTATAATGTGGTGGTTTCCTTATTGCGCAACCGTACTCGAGCGTATTGAACCAGTGGGGGGTGGTACCTACAAAAGGACTCCAACGCTCAAGTCAGGTCGTGCACTAGTAGGGTTTATGTTGTAAGATCACAATTACCTCATTAGGTTGATTTAGCCTGGTCTTTATGGAGCATGATTGGAATCGTGATATTAAGTGCAGGTATTATTGGGATGTAGACATTACAGTTATTTATTGCGAGGGGAGGTTACGAAGTCTTTAATCTCGTAAGATCCTGATTGGCAGTTACAAAAGTCTACGCTAATTCAGGAATCCTCACCATATAGTCCAATGTTGTAATCCGGAGTCTTACAGACTTTTTTGGGGTATTAATAGAGGAGTCCGGTGGAACGTGCGCCGGGTTGATTCTTCCGAATAGGATCCCAGAACATGGTCTAGAATAGTTGCCCCCAGCTTGGGGCTTTGATAGGATAGCTAAGTATCAATGTATAAGCTTTATTAGGATAAAGCTCAGTGGACTACTCCCCAGCTTTAAAACCAGGTTTTGCGATGTCTCATGCTAAGGCTGACATCCATTGTATTAAAAATACCTTCGGGGTTGGAATGTGGTAAAAATCCATATTCCTTGTTCCGGGGTTTGGTTCTTGTTGCCCCCTTGGGTTACTGGGGCCTTTTGTGGTGATGTTCCCTGCAACTTGCATAGATCCAAGTCCTATCTTTAGAAACCGTTGCTTCCGACTTTATTGGGAGATAATGATCCTTTTAAGAGGATCAGTTTCAACGTTTCCCAAGCACCCATTGCTCTCGTAACCAATGGGAAAGGGAGAGCATTAAATGCAGCTGATTTTTGATTCGTGGGGCTAGTCAAAGCTTTCCATTCTATTAATATGGAAGGTTCACGTCTGATACTGTTATTATTTCCTTTTATTTTCCAAAATGGTTATGTTTTTTCTCTTATGCCTATGCTCATGCTCAAAGAGAGCTAGAGCTTTATCCTTCGCAAAGGCCACCATTTTTCTGTTCCTCCCAAAATCTTTGAAGATACTTCATTTCTTGCCAACAACCTTTTTTCATTGGGAACTTTTCTTTCCCAACGTAGTAACGGTAGGAACTTTACTTTCCCAGCGTACGAGGGTGTGTCTAATTCATGCTCTGTCACTGGGGAGCTCTGTAATTCTTGTCGTGTTGGATGGAGCTAATTGGAGAAACAGAGCCCTTCTTGGTCCTCCTTTTAAATAAGTAGGGGGGACTATTGAGGTGGCTACTTTTAAGTAATCTGGAATGATCATGAAACTGGTTGGGTTCTAGTGGAATGAACTTCTTCATAAATAACCCATGCCCCGTCCAGCAGAGGAGAACGCACCCCGGCCTTTTCTTATCATTATGAGTGGCATCGAAGAATGGTGTGGCTGAATTTCACTGATCCAGCAACAGTGTTCTGGTCCGGTTATCCTTGGTTTTTCAAAGCCTATCCACTTTTTCAAGAGGCCGCTATACAGGGAAGAAATTGGTGTGGTTTCCGAAAGAATTGGGTGTGACGCACCTGAGTAGGAGGCTAGCGTTGGTGATCTTCTTCCGGGCTCATCAGTACTGCTCTATAGTTATACATTTCATATCTCTTCTTTTCTTTCTTGTATTGATATATGGTGATATATGGAATGAAATAAAATACTTGAATATTACTTTTATTCTAAACTCTTTTCTTTTGAAAACCGGTGATATTTATAATGTGTCGGGGTGAGTCCAACGCTCACCTCGTTATGACATAACGAGTTACCCCCAGCTTGGTACTCAGTCGAGACCGGTGGAGTGCTAAGCTTAAGCCATGGATCCGGGGTATACAATTTTTCGAGGTTGAAAAAGTTTCATGAATGTTGTACATGCTAGGGTTGTCTCCTGGTCTACTGAGTAACTATCCCCTCAACTGCTATGACAGTTACATGGGCCAGTGGCATGCTATGGTTGAGTGGACATGCATAGTACTTTGCGCGCCATAATAAATATCTTTTCAAATCCAGACTGGCCGGACGGGAATACCCCTTAACTGTAGCCTCCATAAATAGGGTTTTACCCTTTCCCTTTTTGCATTTCGCTATTCCTTCCCTGAAAACTGGTGGTCTGGGGAGATTTTCAACCAGCTTGATGGCAGAGAGAGGTGGTTCTGGCATTTTCGAAGATTCAAAAGCTTGATTTCTTCTATTCTCTGATTTTCTGCAAGGTATTCTTCTCTCTTTAACTCAGTCACTCTTTTTGTGAAGTGTTTTATCCTTTTCTTTTCTGGGAACAAGATTAGGGACACTGCTTCTTCCACCTTTCAATGGCTATACCTTTTGGAGCACCTCCTCCATCACACTGTATGCAGCGAGGGTGTCCCTCTGAGGCTTTAGCCTCGGTGGGTACGGAGACCAGCGCGTGGGTGCTCAGTTTTCTCTGCTCGTCTATTGCCATGTTTCGATCTTTGAACTTAACTGGTTCTGACCCTAGGCCTCTGTTTGTCTTCCAGGAAACCAAATGGCTAGAAGAAGGAGGCCAAAAGCTGAAGCGCCTACCCCGATTCCTGAAGTTCAAGAGCTGGATCTACAGGATGAGGAGCAGGCGATTAGGATCTGCCGAGGTCTGCTGTTATCCTACACGTGGGTTACCGATGACGCCTATAATAGGATATCTCGCTACTAGTCCGGGGCAGTATTGGATAAGCTGAAGGAGTATTGCTCATCGAGGGGGGTGAAAGGGATGATGAATTCGTGATTTTGTCCCCGAGGAGAGAACGGGTGTGTTGGACCTGAGAAGTAGGTGAATACTTCATGTATCTCTATGATGACTTTTTCACGAGGTTCAAACTTCGACTTCCTTTGAACGACTTCTATATTTCTATTCTCCGAACTCTTCACGTTGCCCCTAGTCAGATCCATCCCAATGGTTGGGTGAACATCCTGGCCTTCGAAAGAATATATCGGGTGGTGGGGTTGTGATGCTCCGATGGGACATTTTTCTATTTCCACACACGGTATTCGGTCCATGGATCCTGCGCTCGTTAGTAGTCCTGACTGTTAGTCTGATCTCGACAAGGAAAGACTGTGTTCTATCCATACTTGGAGAGCTACAATGACTTTAATAAGAAGTTCTTCAAGTTGATGACGACTAGCGACACTCATCCTTTCTGACTGGGTAGTGATGAGGAAACAACATTTAACCTATATTGGAACCCGACGGCGTGGAGCATCCCCACTCGATCATTCGAGAGGGAGATAAGCCAACTTACTAATGAAGAAGTCGAGTGTGTGAACTTCTTCGAAATGTGGGTTGATGAGGTCGGCAAGATCCGACCTAAAGATATATTAGACAGCCCAGATGACGACGAGCTCTGGACCGTGCTAGGTAGTGTTGAACATCATGTGTTTATTTAAATGCCTTATTTTTTCATGCCACATGACTTATTTTTATGTTGTGCAGAGAGCTTAGTCGAGATGGAGGATAATGATTTTTTATCGATTTTGGGGGCCTTGAAGGCAAGGAACACTGATGTCCCTATGGGCCCCCCAGTGGAGTTCGCTCCGGCTCTTACGACCCCAGTGTCCGAGATTCCTTCCATGGTGATGGAGCCTATTAACATGGATGACTCTCCCGAATCACCTCGAGGGCGTAAGAGGAAGGCGGCGAAGGAAGGTCAGTCCAATGGCCGAGGTAAAAGGAAGGCAGTAGGAGAAACTTTTGGGCCAATAGAGTTGTTTTGTGAGGAAGCGGATCCCAAGGAGTTTATCGACTTCCACATTTTAGATGAAGAGGTTGGGGATTACTTTGCCCAACGTAGCACAAAGGAGGCTTTGCTGGCTTTCCAAAATATAAGAATCCATATTGCTGCCGAGGCTTGTTTCTTAAAGCAAGCCCTCGAAGAACATGAACAAGAAATGACAGACAAGGTGGCGACAGCCGAGCGGGGTGAAAACAAAGCTCTCAAGGCCATGGAAAATGCTGTCAAGGCTAAGAATGAGGCCTCATCTCAGGTTCGGGAGCTGGAGATTGAAGTTGCGGCTTTGAAAGATGCCGGGAAAGCAGAAGAGGCTACCGTGGCTGAGCAACAGAAACAAATCGTCATACTCCGGACTGAGAGTGATGATTTTCGTGCCAAGTCCCAGTGGTGTGAGGGTAAAATTGTCTCTCTGTAGGTCGACGTTAATCAGCTGATAACCCTATGCACTAAGATAAAAGAAGATCAGTTCTGCAACGTCGTTAGCCAGGTTCAACACTTCAATCCCGGGGTTGCCCTAGTGTTGGATGCACTAGATTCCGGGAAGGTGGTCCGAGAGGGATCTCTTGTAACTCCTTGTGTTGCCTCTTCAAGTTTGGCTGCTAGAGATTCTTCTGCTAATGCCCGTGGTTCAGAGTCTGCAGCAGTGTAGTTTTTTTTTACCCCTGCGTGGGGTTTGTGCTTTTGTAAGAACGTTACCCTGGATTTGGGGCTTTATTAACTTCTTTCTTGTTTATTTCGGGGTGCAAATTCTTTACCCTTTGCATTATTTGAGAACCTTGGCTTTGGGTCCGATGTCAAAAATGGTTTGGCATTTTAAGAACCGTGCCAAAGGTAAGAAACTTTATCTAGGGTCCGTTACCATTTAGTTTGGTGTTTTAGGATACCATGAGACGTTAGGTTAAGAGACTGGTCCTTGCCAAGGTCTTTTCATGCTTATGGTTTGGTGCAAGAATTTTTCCAAAGTAGGATTTTTCGATTGCATGACCTATCTACCACAAGACACCTCGGTTGGTACCATGAAGTCAGGATTTCACAATATTTCTTGAAAGCTTTTGAATACTTTAGTAGAAAATGCATAATACTTCATTGAATAGGTAACGAGTCCACATAATGTGTTCCCATAATTGGGGCAGATCAAACATAAAGTAAACTAGGAGATTAGACCTTAGGAGGCACTTAACTGTAGTACTTTCTGAGTTTGTCTGCATTCCAGAAATTTTTTACTAGCTTTCCTGCCAAAGTTTCTAGAGTATAAGCTCCTTTACCGGTGCTAATCACGATACGATAGGGGCCTTCCCAGTTGGGGGCTACTTTCTCCTGGGAGGCATTTCTTCCACCGATGTTAGCCCTACGAAGCACCAAATTGTCCGACTGGAATCTTCTTGGAATGACCTTTAAGTTATACCGAGATGTCGTTCTCTGCTTGATCGCAGTTTCGCGTATGTGGGCAATGCGTCTCCTTTCTTCTAGTAAATCCAAGTCTTCTTTGATTAACCCGCGATTATTATCAGGCAAGAATTTCTGAAGATGCCAGCTTGGTTCTTCTATCTCTACCGGGATCATGGCCTCACATCCATAGGTGAGCTTAAACAGAGTTTCACCTGTTGAGGAATGGGGAGTTGTTCGGTAGGCCCATAGAACGTGGTCCAACTGCTCAGTCCAGTTTCCTTTTGCTTCTTCCAGTTTTCTTTTCAATCCACAGATGATAATACAGTTCACGACTTCGGCTTGTCCATTCGTCCTGGGATTTTTGACAACATTGCAATGGTGTTTGATCTTCAGCCTGACAAGTAGTTCTTCAAACCCCTTGTCTTTGAACTACATTCCATTGTCTGTCATAATTGACTCTGGGACCCCAAATCTAGTAATAATATGATGCTAGGAAAATTTTTGAATCTTGGCCAAGGTGATGGTGACCAAGGGCTCAGCCTCAATCCACTTAGTAAAGTAATCCACAACCACAACCAAAAATTTCAACTGCCCAGATGCTTGAGGGAATGGACATCTTGGGTCCATTCCCCATTGATAGAAAGGTTAGGGTATGGACATCATGGATAGTTTTTCTGGTGGGGCGTGATAGTGGTCCAAATGCCATTGGCATTTATCGCATATTTGAACATGCGCAAGAGAGTCTGCTTCCATTGTTAACCAGTAGTAACTCGCCCTGAGTGCCTTCAAAGCTAGGGCCTTGCCTCCTACATGGTGTCCACAACTTCCTTCATGGACCTCGGCCAAGACATATTCAACTTCTTTCGGCATAAGGCATTTAAGGAGGGGTAAGGAGAATCCACGCCGGTATAACTGTCCACTGTAGATGGTTGGTGTGGTGTAGATTGTGATTAAAAATTAATATAAAAAATAGTTGTCAAGTTCCACCAAAAATATAAAAACCTTGTAACCAGTTGTAGTTAGCAAGGGTCGATCCACAAAGAACTAATTCAATTGACACTATAAACCGATTCCTAATTTAAACTCCAAAGAAAATAGTAAAAAGTAAAAAGGGGGGTTTTTGTTAATTAAAATTGAAAATAGAAATTAAACTTAAAACAAAAACAGTAAACACAAATTGAATTACCAAATAAAGATATTAGTTAAGAGATGGAATCCATCACTAGATTTATATGATTATGCTAACTTACATACTCTTTATACCAACATGATCAATTACGTTTTTATGTGATTGTAAGATAAATCCCCTGTTTTCCTTAAGTTTTACTTAATTCAGTAATCGCTCAAATCAAACCCTAACCATTAGTTATTTGTAAAGCAACCGCTCTTACACCTACCTAATGATTGCATTAAAAATTAGAAAACTAATCACACTAAGATCTAATCACACACCAAGATTAAATTACTTAGATCATATGTTTCACTAGTTTTACCACCACAACTGCGCATAGCAATCCTAGTTTTACCACTCTCAAAATTTGGGCAAGAATATAAAGACCTTTATATTGATTTAAGATAAAAAACATATGAATAAAAACATAACTGTATTGATATAAAGAAATATGTAAGATTCACATAATCAAAACTAGGGTTTCATCTTCCCTTAACCAATCAAGAAGTTTAGCTATACATGGCAAATTCAAAAATAGAAGAAGAATTAAAGAAAGATATTGTTCAGAATAAAAGAAGAAAAGAAAACTAAAGATCAAACTAGTTTCCAAGGTTTGAGATTAATTGATCTTCGATGGCTTAAATCCGAGTCTCTAGTCCTCAATCGAATCTATCCCTTTCTTGGTCTTTGTGTTTCCCTCAGTTCCCTTGATGGCTCTCTGTCCAGATATCTTTTAGGGGCTGTACAACCCTATTTATAAGTTTGGATACCTAATTCAGCATTAAAATTTTAATTTAAGTTTCAAAACCGATGACACGAGCCGTGTCATAAAACACGGCCCTACCCATGTTTGAATCTAGTAACACACTTCCAGCTAATTTCAAAGTCAGAGAAGAACACGGCCTAGCCTATCTCATGTGACACGGGCCGTGTTATTGGTCAAGGCTTAAAACATAATTTCCTTGTGAAGACAGAGACGTACACAGCCTACCCTGTGTCAGATGACATGGGCCATGTTAACCAAAAAATAGAATTTGACCCTAGCCTTGAGATAGTCAGAGGAGTACACGGCCCACCCCGTGTCATATGACACGAGCCGTGTCACTCACTTTCTTCAAATGCAACTTTGATTCTTCACGAATGCTCTTCTTCCTTTGCCTCTAGGGATAAAACTGATCTTTTTAAGTATTCATCTCTCTCCTTAAATGGTCATCAAGCTTGGTTTGATGCTAATGGACTCAAATACTCAAAGATCTCTTGAAAAGCATAATTCATTTATGAGTGTTTATAACCACATTTAGGCATAGTTTCACAATAAACATTCGATTAAGCTCTAAATCAGAAACTTAGTTAAATGTCAATAGTTGAGCACATATGGAGTCCAATTAGATCAAACATAAGACACTCAAGATATGAAAATAATCAACAGATCAAATACCCCCACACTTAACCTTTTGTACTCCTGGGCAGAACATAAGACCAAACTAAGGAAGAAGGAAAAACAAAACAAATTCAAAAGCTAAAAACTTTAAAGGACTCAATTTCCAATGATATTCAAGAAAAGTAAAAGTTTCTAAGTAAGAAGAGCAAGAAAATATTCAAGGGATCAAAACATTCAAGAAATAACAATTTTTCACATTTCCAACTAACAAGCAATGTATCTTCAATTTGAAAAGCATGAATTAAGAATGATAGATTCTCACAAGATATACTCTTAATCTCTCAAGTGTTTACAAGGTAAGTATTTTACTCAATTCAACTTATGAAAAAAAAATGCACTACCATAAGCTTGCTTATCTTCTACTTCTCCACTACTCAAACACATGCATATACAAATCAAGAGGACTTTATTTAAGGTTGTAATGGGGCCAAGGTAAATGAAAGAAATAATATGGGTATGGTAAGATGAGCATCCAAGAGAATAAAAGAACATTGGGGAGAAACTCAATTGACAAACATGAAATTTTTATCCCCGCAAATCTATATAATGCACATTCTCTTTACATATTCCTTTCCTTTTTCTTTCTTTTTTTTTTTACAACCTTTCTTGAATTTTTTTCCTTTGCATTTTTTTTTCACCAACACCTTACATATTACACATCAACTTGCACAACCCCCACACTTGTCCTATTGAATACTTGCAAGCAAAGCTTCCAATGAAAATGAACCAATGCTCTCCCATTTCCTAAGGTAAGGTAAAATCATGGTTTTTCATATAAGGCATATAATGAGGTAAGACAAAGAATAGGCAAATAGGCTCAATGGGTTAATCAAAGGGAAATAATGTAAGGTTGGCTATTTGGCCAAAGTAGTTAATCACAAAAGAATGCCTCAATCATGTTCATGTATGCAAGTGAAAATGTAGCCTAAAAAAGAATCAAAGCAAGTTCTAGAGTGATCAATATGACATGATTGAAAATCACATAAGAAAGAAGAGAATGGTATAAATGCTAAATCCATCCATCAAAAGGCTCAAAAACTCACCAGGTATGCATCTATCAAACTCAATTCATCAATCAAACATCCAAAACTAAGCATGCCAAATTCAAGATGAAAGAAGAAATTTATAAATCATAACCTTGAATTTCAATTACTTCAAACTCATAGACTTCACAAATCTCAAAACATCATTGGAAATCAAATAAAAACACAATTTTTTTTCAAAAATAAAAATAGAAAATAAAATAAAAATAGAAATAAAACAAAAAACAAAATGTCAATTCCTTCCCCACACTTAAATTCTACATTGTCCTCAATGTAAACCTCAATAATAAACAATCATTAATAAATCTAGGACAAGTAAGATAACAGAGAGGGAAGAAACATCCTTATCAACCGAAGTAACAGAGGTAGATGAAGAGATTTCCACCAAGATCCCGTTAGCGAAAGCAAAATAACTAACTTATGCTTGAAATAACATGAGAGCTTCCACCGGGGTTCCATTGACTTTCCTTAATTTCCTTGGCTTCACCATTGGAATGCAGTATGTTTACTTTAGCAACTCCATTTTCATTGGTTATGTTGGACCATGGTCCAAAAATAAAATCCACTATAGTAGTGACCGTCATTCAGTGCTCTTTTCCCTTCACTGAAAATTCTTCAGTGGCCTGCAAATTTATCTCTCCTTGTATCTTAGATCCTATAACTGCATCAAAAGCATTATTGATAGATCCTTCAACAACATCAGCGTCTACATAAACATAATCATCAGTTTTCAAGTATGTAGAAATCTCAGCACAAATAGCACATATCATATCACCATCACAATCAGTACATGGGTGGCAATGGATAGAATCATTAAAACCAATTAAATCAAGAAATTTAGCACACAATTCATCATCAGTTTCCTCAACTAAATCAGTAAGTAAATCAATATGAAAAATAAAATGCTCCTCCATAGGATGCTTCATAGCATCAAAAATATTAAACTGAACAATTGTGTCTCCAAACTCCATGGATAGAGTTCCTGCATGCACATCTATTTTGGGTCTCACTGTTTTGAGGAATGACTTTCCTAAAATGAGTGGAGCCTTGCTGGATGGTGACTCCCCTTCCATCTCCAGATTATAAAAATCTGTAGGAAAGATCAGCTCATTAACCTTTATCAATACATTCTCAATCAACCCAGCTGGATACGCATTGCTTCTATTAGCCAACTAAATCACAATATCTGCAGAATGCAAAGGGCTAAGTCCAAGAGAGTTAAAAATAGACATAGGCATTACATTAATAGAAGCACCTAAATCTAGCATGGCATGCTCAAATTTGTAATTGCCTATAACACATGGAATTATAAAAGTCCCTGGATCCTTACATTTCTGAGGCATAGGCTGAATGAGGGCAGAAAAATTTTGGCTCGTACTGATCCTCTCATTACCCTTCGGTCTCCTCTTATGGGTGCATAATTCTTTAAGAAACTTGGCATATTTTGGGATTTGCTTGATTGCATCTAGCAATGGAATATTGACTTCCACTTTCCCAAAGGTTTCTAAGATCTCTATTTCTTCTTCATCTTTCTTATTCCTAACCAACCTACTAGGGAATGGGGCCTTCGTGACATACTTAGGAATTGAATCAGGAATACTTACCTTAGAGGCCTTTGAGTTTTGCCCTTCCTCAGCTACCTCCTTAGGTTCTTGAGCTTTCTCTTCAATGGCTAGTGGGGGAGATGTAGATTCATCTAACCTATTCCCACTTCACAATGTGATAGCACTAGCATTTTCTCTCGGATTCACTTCCGATTGCGAGGGGAGTTTCTTGGAAAGTTAGCTCTGAACCTTATTGATTCAATGGCTAATTGCCCCACTTGGTTCTGTAAGTTACTGATGGTGGCCCTTGTTTCTTGTTAAAACTAAATGTTATTAGTTGCCATTTGTCTCATCAACTCTTCAATTGAAGGCTCAGGTTGCCTAGGAGCTTGAGCTTGTTGTTGCCTATGAGGAAAAAGTGCTTGCCTTTGCTGAAACCCTAGAGGTCCATAAGCTTGAGGTTGAACTTAGAGCTACTTTGCATAGCTAAAGTTGGGATGATCTCTCCACCCCGGATTATATGTGTTGGAGTAAGGGTTATAATTCTTGGAAGGTCCATTATATCCCCGTACTATTTTTACCTCCGCATGTGTGTCCTCGTGTAAAGTGGGACACATATTAGTGGGATGGCCAGGAGAACAACAAATCCCACAAGCATGTACTGGTACTTTCCCATTATCCATTAATTTCTGAACCATGGCAGTCAACTGGATCATTTACTGCTACAAACTAGTTGTTTTGACCTCTTTAACAGCTCTCACTCCAGTGTCATTCCTGGTGAAGAATTGTTGAGTGTTAGCAACCATCATTGAGATCAAATTCCTAGCTTCTTCGGGAGTCTTGTCAACCAAAGCTCTTCCACTAGCAGCATCTATCATGTTGCGGTCCATAACTAGCAAACCCTCATAGAAGTACTGAATCAAAAGCTATTCACTGATTTGGTGTTGAGGGCAACTAGCACATAGCCTCTTAAACCTTTCCCAGTAATCATGAAATGATTCCCCATGCCTCTGTTGGATGCCGCAAATTTCTTTTCTGATGGTTGGGGCCTTTGAAGCAGGGAAATATCTATCTAGGAAAGCTTGAGCCATGTCTTGCCATGTCTGAATCGATCCGGGTGGCAAGTAGTTTAGTCATTCCTTTGCAGAATCTTTTAAGGAAAACAGAAAAGCTCTTAACTTGACTTGCTCCACTGAAATTCCTATGGGCTTCATGTTAGAACACACTACATGGATTTCCTTGAGATGCTTGTTAGGCTCCTCTCTGGCTAATCCATTGAAAGATAGCAAAAGATGGATTAGACCAGATTTCAACTCAAATACCTCCTCATTCTCAGGAATCTCTATGCACAGAGGTTGTTGGTCCAAGTTTGGAGCACCCAACATCCTTAACGTATTTTCTGCCATCACTAATTCTTCAGGTGTCTCAGATATCATAGATGCCTCAGAGCTTGAAAGTTCTGTGTGACGGGCATCTTCAACGTCAGCAGGTGTGAATTGGAGGGGGATTTGATGTTGCAAGCTGATTTGTTCAAAGTATTGCCTTAAATTTCTCAATTGCGTGTTCACCTCTTCACCGAACATGAACACCTATAAGACAGTTGAAAAGAACGACTGAAACTATTCAAACTAAAACAAAAATAGAGAGAAAATAGGAAACAAGTTAATAGCGCAATTGAACAATTAGTTCCCCAGTAATGGCGCCCAAATTTGGTATGGTGTGGATTATGATTAAAAATTAATATCAAAAATAGTTGCCAAGTTCCACAAAAAATATACAAACCTTGCAACCAGTTGTATTTAGCAAAGGTTGATCCACAGAGAACTAATTCAATTGACACTATAAACTGATTCCTAATTTAAACTCTAAAGAAAAAAGTAAAAAGTAAAAAAAAAAGGGTTTTGTTAATTAAAATTGAAAATAGAAATTAAACTTAAAACAAAAACAGTAAACACAAATTGAATTACCAAATTAAAGATATTGGTTAAGAGATGGAATTCACCACTAGATTTATATGATTATGCTAACTTACATACTCTTTATACTAACATGATCAATTATGTTCTTATGTGATTGTCAGATAAATCTCCTGTTTTCCTTAAGTTTCACTTAATTCAGCAACCGCTCAAATCAAACCCCAACCATTAGTTATTTGTAAAGCAACCGCTCTTACACCTACCTAATAATTACATTAAAAATTAGAAAACCAATCACACTAAGATCTAATCACACACCGGGATTAAATTACTTAGATAATATGTTTCACTAGTTTTACCACCACAACCGCGTATAGCAATCCTAGTTTCACCATTCTCAAAATTTGGCAAGAATATAAAGACCTTTATATTGATTTAAGATCAGAAACATATGAATAAAAACATAACTGTATTGATATAAAAAAATATGCAAGATTCACATAATCAAAACTAGGGTTTCATCTTCCCTTAACCAATCAAGAAGTTTAGCCATACATAGCAAATTCAAAAACAGAAGAAGAATTAAAGAAAGACATTGTTCAAAATAAAAGAAGAAAAGAAAACTAAAGATCAAACTAGTTTCCAAGGTTTGAGATTAATTGATCTTTGATTGCTCGAATTCGGGTCTCCAATCCTTAATTGAATCTCTCTCTTTCTTGGTCTTTGTGTTTCCCTTAGTTCCCTTAACGGTTCTTTGTTCAGATATCTTTTAAGGGCTCTACAACCCTATTTATGAGTTTGGATACCTAATTCAGCATTAAAATTCAAATTTAAGTTTCTGAACCAATGACATGGGCCGTGTCATAAAACATGACCCTACCCGTGTCTGAATCTGGTAACACACTTCCAGCTAATTTCAAAGTCAGAGAAGAACACGGCCTAGCCTGTGTCATATGACAAGGGCTGTGTTATTAGTCAAGGCTTAAAACTGAATTCCCTTGTGAAGACAGAGACGTAAACGGCCTACCCTGTGTTAGATGATATGGGCCGTGTTGACCAAAAAATAGAATTTGACCCCAGCCTTGAGATAGTCAGAGGAGTACATGACCCACCCTGTGTCATATGACACAGGCCGTGTCACTCACTTTCTTCAAATGCTACCTTGATTCTTCACGAATGCTCTTCTTCCTTTGCCTCTAGGGATAAAACTGATCTTCTTAAGTATTCATCTCTCTTCTTAAATGGTCATGAAGCTTGGTTTGATACCAATGGACTCAAACACTCAAAGATCTCCTGAAAAGCATAATTCATTTATGAGTGTTTATAACCACATTTAAGCATAGTTTCATAATAAACATTCGATTAAGCTCTAAATCAGAAACTTAGTTAAATGTCAACAATTGAGTACATATGGAGTCCAACTAGATTAAACATAAGACACTCAAGATATGGAAATAATCGACAGATCAATGGTATATCTGACCGTGGTTCTTTTTAGCTTGGACGCTTCCTTCGGGTCCTTGGGGAGGCTGCCGGACTGTAAATATTCCACTAATGGCGTAATCCAGTTATGCTCTTGTTCATCGACCTGAAAGATTGTCATGTCGGTAACTAAGGGTTGCGGGAAGGTCTCCTGGATTACTGAATGGTTATTACCCAAACTTTTAGTGCTGGCTAACTTAGATAAGAGGTCGGCCCTTGAGTTACACTCCCGTGGGATGTGTTCTACCAGTACCGACTGAAAACTTGTGAGGAGTTCTTGTACTCTTGCTAGATATTTCTACAGGAGTGACACTTTAGCTTGATAATCACCTCGGATCTAGGAGGTCATGAGCTGGGAATCGCTACAAAGTTTAAGTCTAGTGGCCCCCAAGTCTCTGGCCATTATTAGTCTGGCGATACACGCTTCATATTCCGCCTGATTGTTCGAGGTAGGGAATTCGAACCTAAGGGAGTTTTCTATGGTAACTCCCTCAGGGTTCTCTAAGATTACTCTAGTGCCACTTCCCTTTGGGTTGAAGACCCATTAACAAACACGGTCCACTGTGTTTCCTTAGAGTCACCGATTTCTAAAGTGAGTTCGGCTACGAAGTTCGAGAGTGCTTATGCCTTGATGGCTACTCTGGGTTCGTAGGTAATCCCGAACTCGAAGAGTTCAATGGACCATGCAATCATCCTCCCTGCTCAGTCTGGTTTGTGTAATATCTGCCGGATAGGCTGATCTGTCCTTACCACAATTGGATGAAACTAAAAATATTGCCATAGTCTTCTAGCTGTGATGATGAGTGAGAATGCAACCTTCTCGATTTTCTGATATCAAAGCTTAGGGCATTGTAGCACCTTGCTCACAAAGTACACCGGCTTCTGACCCTTGACGGTTTCTCTAACAAGTACTGAGCTTACAGCCTCCTCGTGGATGGAGAGGTACACGTATAGTGTTTCTCCCAACTCCGGTCTTGTGTGGATAGGAGGGCACGACAAAATATTTTTTAGGGACATAAAAGCATCCTTACATTCCTGCATCCACTTGAATCCTGTCCCTTTTTTCAATAACTTGAAGAGTGGGAGGTATTTGTGAGTGACTCTAGCTAGGAATCGTGTGAGAGCCGCGATCCACCCATTTAACTATTATACTTCTTTCACATTTTATGGACTGTGCATCCCAAGTACAGCTTTACACTTGTCGTGGTTTGCCTCAATTCCCCTGTGAGTTAGCATGAACCGCAAAAATGCCTGGACCCCAAATGCATATTTTTCTGGATTAAGCCTCATGTTATACGCTCTCAGTTACGCAAACACTTCCTCTAGGTTTGAGGTGTGTGATCCTGCCGACGGGGTCTTGACTATCATATCGTCAATGTGGGCTTCTAACATTTTTCCTATCTGTTCTTCAAAAACCCTATTCATCATTCTCTGGTAAGTGGCTCCGGCATTCTTCAAACTAGAAGGCATTACCTTGTGGCAATAACTCACCCTTTTGGTGATGAATGCGATTTTATCTTCGTCTCCGGGGTACATTAAAATTTGATTGTACCCGGAGTAAGCATCCATGAAAGATAGTAGCCAAAAACTAGATGAGCTATCAACTAACCTGTCAACATTTGGGAGGGGGTAAGGATCTTTAGGACACGCCTTGTTTAAGTCGGTGTAGTCCACACACATTCTCCACTTGCCGTTTGATTTTTTAACCAAGACAACATTCGAGAGCCATGTGGTATATGAGATCTCCTTAATGAAGCCGGCATTTAATAGTTCTTTGACTTACTCCTCAATAACCTGTTGCCTCTCTAGGCCAACTTTCTTTTTCTTTTGGGAGACCGGCTTTGAATCTCGCTTAATAGATAAGCGATGGTAGATGAAAGCGGGGTCAAGCCCAGGCATGTCAGCGGATGTCCAAGCGAAGAGGTCCTTATTTTCCTGCAAAAGCTTTACCAACTAAAGCTTCTCTTGTTCTTCAAGGGTTGCACCTATCTTGGTGATTTGGTTGGGTTTATGACCAAGTTATAGTGGGATCAATTCTCCTTTAGGCTGGGGCCTTGTACCTCGGATTTCCTCACGTGCATCTAACTCGATCATTAAGATGTTGACTTGATCATGAGCCGCGATGGACGTGTGCGCCTTTGTTTTCCTAGAAGCCCTATTGATTTTCAAACTATCATTGTAACATTTACATGCTGTAATCTGATTGCCCCTGACCGTGACCACTTTATTATCCTGGTTAAGGAATTTCATGGCCTTGTGGGCGGTGGAGACTACAACGGTAATACCATTCAATGTAGGACATCCCAGAAAAATATTATAAGCCGAGGGACAATCCACCACCAGGAATCTCACCTTTACGGTTCTGTACACGCTGTCGTCACCCAAGGTCAGGAAAGTTTCAAAATATCCTACCGGGGTAACCTTTTCTCTAGAGAAGCCAGTGAGTTCACCTTCATATGGTGTTAATGTGGACAAAGGGAACTCCAGCCTTTCGAAGGTGTCCATGAACACGGGTTCTTTTTTTATGTTGGTTTGGACTCTGCCGTGGGCTATGGCTTTGTTTTCGATCCCTATGACTTTTGCGGTCTTCATTTACTCAGAAACCACTGATGTACTTTTTCAAATGCCCCTCTTTGATCAGGGACTCGATAACATCTCAAAGTTGATAACAGTTTTCTGTTTCGTGGCCGTAGCTGTTATGCCACCTACAATGTTTCGAATGATCTCTCTGTGATTGCTTTTTTATGGGTGGTGGCCTCTTGATATCCTGGAACTCGGTTTGAAGGAGCTCCTTCAAGATTGTCTCTTGAGGGGTGTTCAAAGGAGTATATTCAGAATACTTGGGCCTATACCGCTCACTCTTGGAGGAATTTCGGGGTAGGTTGGAGTTCTGATTCTTTTTCTGGTGAGCTGGTTCACCTTTTTTTTTTGCTCTCTTTAGCCCTGGTAATTTCCTCCAGTTCAACATATTTGTCTGCCCTCAAGTGGAATTCATCTAAACTAGCCAGCTTCTTTTTGGCAACTGACCGAAAGAAATCTGAATCAGTGCGGAGACTATTCCTAGCGTAATGGAGGGCTATCCTGTCATCAAGGCTCTCTATATCCACACAAGCATGACTGAACCTCTTAATGTACTCATGCAAAGATTCACTACTTCCTTGGCGGATTCCAGAAAGAGAATCAATTGACTTTGGCCATTCCTTGGCAGTAGCATAGTGTAGCAAAAAATGTTGTGTGAGGTCCTCCCATCCTGTAATTTTCGTTCGTAAAGTAACGAACCAGCAGAGAGCATCCTTCTTCAAAAAGAGAGGGAAAGCGTGGCACAACAATTTCGGGGTGTACTCGTAAAGCTGCATGGATTAAGTATAGGCATCCAAATGCTCCTGCGGATCCGTGGTCTCATCATAAGGCTTCAAATTGCTTGGGGGTTTGAAGTTTCTTGGGACCCTGTATGCCATTAGAGCGTCTGAGAATTGCTGTTGGCGGCCAGGGGCCAGGTCATTGTTTCCAATTATCCCGGCGCCGACATACTGGAATTCTCTATTGTTATTAACCGTGATTTGCTCTCCACCCTCATTGTCAGCGCGCACAGATCTTTCTAAATTTACCAAGCGATGACGTTGTTCTTCCAACTGACACTGTTGGTTATCTATCAATGCAGTCTGTTGACGTAGTAGTTCTCGAAGATCATTCCTCGCCATTGCGGATTGTGAGTTGTCCTCGTAATGAGATACATGGTCAGCATCCACATTTGAAATTCCCAAGCGGGCATGTGCTGGGATCCTCGTTCCTTTATTCGCATTATTCTCTCCACCAGTAGGGGAAAAGACAAGTCTATCCCGAACAGAGACCCTACGCGAGGGGACTGGGCTTTTAGCAGATGCTGAGGTTTTGTGCCCCTCATTGAGTGTCTCTACCAAGACAAGCCTGCTTCTAGGAGGGTCGTGCTGAGCCACTGGGCCCCATCTGTGGGCAGGGGCAGCATGCGCAACACTTCCTCTTTTTTGGTTTTGCCTTGTGCTCACCATGGTTGACGTGGGAGTGGTAGTTTATCTATTTTCCACAGACGGCGCCAATGCTCTGAAGTAGATTCAGAGGGATACCTGTGAGAGGTATGAGGTGGTGGTTTCCTCCTTGCGTAGTCGCACTCGAGCGTATTGAACCGGTAGGGGTGGTACCTGCAAAAGGACTCCAACGCTCAAGTCAGGCCGTGCACTAGTAGGGTTTATGTTATAATATCACAGTTACCTCATTAGGTTGATTTAGCTTAGTCTTTATGGAGCATGATTGGAATCGTGATATTAAGTGTAACACCCCAACTTTTAGGATAATTACAATATCATCCTAAAATGTACTGTTTTGTGAATTCTATGAGCAGTAAATTAAATTTGACTGTTTCATGAGTGTATTTGACTGTTATATGTGATTTGCTCCGAGCCAGGGAAATAATAATTTTTTGGCCGAAAAAATCTTATTTTAATTAATTAGAGCTGGGGGATCTTACTAAACCCAATTTTGATTGATATATATATTAATCATTTAATTTTTAGGATTTAACTGTGTAAAAAAATAATTTGATATTATTATAATATTGTTTTATATTACAGTACCTATTGTCCCAAAAACAGTAGAAATCTGCTTCAAAATGATCACGGATCTTTAAAAGTCTGTGGGACCCACGTTTAGAAAAAGCAGTCAACGATTCTGACTGGACAAACTTCTAAGCCAATGGGAGCAAGCCAACGAAAGTGGCTTGACTTATTTAAACCAATAGGAATGGGTCAACAAAAGGAGCATGAACTTTAATATGGACCGTTGAATGAAAACTTAGTTAGGAAGCCTTTAACCTTAACCGTTGATCACACCAATGGTGAGATTAAAATTCAAGTTTTATGACTAATCAATATCCACCTTAGATTACATCTAGGGCTAGGAATTAAAGTTGAAATCAATGGTTAAGATTAAGTCAAACATAGTGGCTTGAATTTGATTAGTAGCTAATTAAACCTAATTTGGTTAATCTAATTACCTAATTAGCAAACTAAGTAAACTAGCTTAGTTATTAATTAGTTATAGTTTAATTCTTAATTAGATATCCTAATTTTAATTAGAGATTATAATATATGTAATTATATGTCTAATTAATTAGTTATGTAATTGGATAATTAATTAAAATTGGTTAGGAAACTAAACCTAATTAATTAGCTATTTAATTAGCAAGTAATTAGACTTGAATTAAAAGTAAATTGAGTCCCTAAATGCCCTTGAACCACACGGTTTTGTAGCAGCCTTGGGAGGCAAATTTGACAAGTTCTACATGGTTCTTGAACCATCTTGCATGCACACTAGGTGGCCAAAAGGTGACATAAGCCATGTGCACCCAAATTGGATATTTTGTTCAAGTAAATCTCTTCATTTTTCCTACAGCACTCACGGCAGCCCCCCTCCATATTACACACTTAATATTTATTTTAACACTTTTCCAAATCAAAGCTTTCTATTCTTTCCAAAAATACCAAGAACATTAAGCACCATTTCTCTTTTATTTTCTCCTCTATATTTCGGCCAACACCCAAGACACCACCATCAAACTTCTATAATTTTATCTCTTCACTTTTCCTAAACCAAAATCATATTCTAAACACTTTTTCCTTCACAAGGTTTTGCCAAAAACCTACTCTATCTAGTCCAAAATCCAACCTTTTGTTCACTTTCCTAAGGGTAAGTTTTGTTTCAATGGTTTAAAATTTGATTTATGATTATCTAAATTATGTTTGTTCCATGGTTTTTCAATCTTGATCCTTGTATGTGTTTTTACTAATTGTTTAAGAATTTTAGGGATTTGTTTTGGAGGTTACACGAAATTTCAAGGAGAGGAGGAGACTAACCGATTATTGTCTTCAAGAGGTAAGAGGGAGATTTAATCTCATCAACCTTGTATGGTGATAAGAAAATGGATTTGTATGTGTGTGAAGAATCCATAAGGATTCATTTGTGTGGTTGTTTATTGTTTTATTATTTATGTGTTTGTTTAAATGCTTTCCTAATTGTGATTGATTTAATTGCTATGCATGTTTATAGTTTTTATTATTGATTTTAATTGCTATGTATGTTTATAGTTTTAATATATATTGTATGTATATTGTATGTGTTTATAATTGTATAACTTATTAAAGTAGGATGTGAATAACATGTAATGATTTGCATGAGTGTTCCAAAGAACACAAAAGAAGCTCACGGCCTTACCATAAAAATCGAGAACCAAAATGTTCTCAACAATTTTCTAAATTAATGATTTAAAGAATCTAGGTGAAATAATGGATTTAAGAATGATTTAGATTAATTATGGCCAACATGTCATTTAGTGTATAATTGAATGCCATTTTATTTTCTAAGATAGGTTAGGTAATAGATTTACAAAATAAACTGATTCCAATGAATCTTTGAAAAAATAAAAGGAATGAATTTGGTTCTAGAATTCTAACTTAGCAGAATTTATTTTAAGAAAGAATTAAAGAGAACGCTTGAAAAATACTAACATAGAGCTCATTCTATTAGTTTTGAAGCGCGTTAGCAAGTTTCAAAGTGTAACTATGGGGTAAAATTAAAATAAATAGAATTTAGAGGAAAATGTTAAAAATACCTTATACTGATTTTATAGGCAAAATGCTGTCGAAATTTACTAAAATCAGACGAATAGAAAGAAAAGATTCCATACTATATTTAGAACACAAGAAAAATACTCTACGTATTTTAAATGTACTAGATATAGTCTACACATATTTAAAATGATGATTTTAAGCTATTCGGTTAAAAATATGATTTAAAAATCTTACGCGATTGAGAAAATGATTTAAAAACATTACGCAATGTTCAAAAATGTTAAAATATATTTATGCGATTTAAAAACGTTTGTGAAAATAACGAGATTGTGAAAATGCGATAAAATTTCTACGTGATTAAACAATACAGCGAGTTTTACTGTCGGGCCAAAGTGGTGGACCCGGACATGTTGTGAGATAGTATTGTCAAGTGGGACAGGCTATATTTTAGAATATTGTGACTAAGGGTATTTTCTTAAATATGGTAAAATCTAGATATAAAGGGTATTTTTGTAATTTTAGATCATGCTTTGAGTGTTGTGCCAAATTGGTTGATAATTGGTGATTGATTGACGAGACGAATTACACCGGGTTGTGGTGTGATAGGCGTAGTATGGTTCATTATTTGAACTTGGAGGCATTAGTGTGCGGATAATCCTATATGTGGACAGTGGTAGCACCTCTGGGTCGTGGTAATGGGCAACACACTAACAATCTCGACAAGCACTATTCTTAATCGAGATCTTGAGGAGACTATTAAGTACTATGCCTGTAGTACACGATGTTTGGACTGTGTACTGCTACACGATGTTTGGACTGTGGGCTATAGACACAACGTTAGACAGTGCAATAGTTTGGTTGGGCAGCCATAAAGTATTATTAGTTTCTATTCGGATCATTCTCTCAGATATCCGTGTTTAGCTCCATAGAGTAGGAACGAGTCGGTGTGTGTATCATTCATCATCTGCATTTTAATGTTTATTATAATCTGTGATAAAATGCATGATGTATTAATTTGCTATACTGTATGTGATATAATGGTATGTATTACTTTACTATATTATGCATGATATGCTGGTATGTACTATTGTGATAGTTATTTTGTATTGTTGTTTTCTTATTTGCCATGCGGGTAACGATGTAGATTGTCTCACCTATTTATTGTATTGTTCTATCTGTTTCTACTTTATGTTTATATCATCGAAGACTACAATGGCGGCAAGAAGAGGTCAATTAGGTTTCTTTAGATTACAGTTTCTCGAAGGCATTGAGGCTTGGTATGTCCACTGGGACACAGGACACATAGAGTACAGTGGTAACGTGACTTTATCAGTAAGTAGGACTCGATAGGGGTTCGTTACTACACGTTATACGGTTACTTTTGTACAAGTTATTTTACCTATTAGGGAGTTGTGGGATGAGTTTCACTATACTCCTAGAGAGAACTTCGACATAGTTTTGGGTCGAATTTCTATCGATCAAGACATTCCCAACTAGGGAAATTTGTCTTATAACAATGGCTTATGTTTTAGGGGTTATGTTTTAGTAGTATGCTGTCTTTTACTATTTCTATTAAATATTAATAGTTGTAAGTTAACTGTGTACTTCAGACAAGAATCCTATGTATATTATGGTGTGTGATTATGTTTGCTTTATTTTGTGCTTCGTGTTATTTTATTTAACGTAATAAGTATAAAAAGGAAAAAAATTTACCACTAATATTATTTACGTACCAAACGTTTTACAACTTGGGTAGAATTTTATTTTATTTTATTTTTACTGCATCATAAATGTGACATCCCCACAAGGGTGTTACATTAAGTGTAGGTATTATTGGGATGCAGACGTTACGGTTATTTATTGTGAGGAGAGGTTACAAAGCCTTTAATCTCATAAGATCCTGATTGGCAGTTATAAAAGTCTGCGCTAATTCAGGGATCCTCACCATATAGTCTAATGTCGTAATCCGGAATCTTACAGACCTTTCCGGGGTATTAATGGAGGAGTCCGGTGGAGCGTGCGCCGGGTTGATTCTTCCAAATAGGATCCCAGACCACGGTCCAGAACAGAAAGAAATCCAAAACCATGAAAGTAAGTTTTGCATCATAAAATACAAGTTCACAGAGTTTGTACCATACCACATCAATATCTATCACAATTAGCAAGTAGCATTTATTTATTTATTGCTGAAATGTTAATCTTAATAATTTTATATTGTTTCCTTGAACACAAATTATTGAAGAGGGGAAAAGTGCATTTCTATTTGGCCAGTCCTTTTTTCAACCTAATATATGCAAGAACAATAATGAAAATCAACTCTTTACTAAAGAGTAGAGATCAAGTGGCAAGTGAGTTACAGTAAGACATACCAACAAAATGTTGTCTAGAGTCAAATCTTTGATTAGCGTTGTTAGAGGTAGAAATAGGTTAAGCCCCTGAGATGGTCTGGTCCGCCTTAAGTCTGACCTATTTATTAAATAAGTTAGACTAAGACTTTTTTAGAAACTTGTTTAACTAAAAAAGTCAAGCTCAAGTCATCCAAAAGACTTTGTAAACTTGACGAATTGACATGTTTAAATATATATATAATATTATTATAATTTTTAAAATTATTAATATTTTATAATTTATAATCTGTAATACTTTATATTTTAGTTTAATTTTAATATTTTCATACTAACACTACACTAAACTAAAAGAACCATAACTCTTTTTCCCTATAAGCAGGCACCATTGCTAGAAATTTGGGAATTAGCAACGGAAGTATCCCTCGCTAATCCCTCATAATGGATTAGCAAGGGATATGTTCGTCGATCTTTTTATCGCTAATTCGTTGCAAAATACAAGAATTTTTCTCACTAATCCGTCGCTAACCCCTCACAATTTTTTTAAAAAAATGATGCATGTTTCCCTTGCAAATCAGCGAGGGAAATTCTGTCGCTATTTCATTGCTATAGTTTGTAAATCCGTACCAATTTTGGATGTATATCCGTCACTATTCCCTTGTAAATCCCTCACTATTTACCCTCATTATTCCCTAACTATTCCTTCGCCATTCCCTCGCATCTCTTAAAAATTAGTTTAGTTTTTTTTTTAAAAAAAACTTAATATCCAAAATACACCTGTATAAATATCTCAATCAAGACAAAAATTTAGCAAATAAATTAACAAAAAGCTACAAAATTATTATACAAATAATTCAAAATAAGGCTACTAATGATTCAAAGTTATATAAATAGTTCAAAGTTATACAAATAGTCCATAAAATGTCATACAAAACAAGAATAAAAAAGAACGAAAAAGAGACAAAGGACACAACACATGCTAGTATGACAACAAAGCAAAATCCCAAACATAAGGACACCATAAAACATAAAGATAGAAATAGTACTATATAAATGTTTACAAGTATGGAAAATCAACCAATAAGTTAATTCACGACACTGACAAATTGTTGATGCAGTTCTACTGGCCCACACTACACGGGGCTTCTTAGATGTAGATGGATCATCATTCTCCAATTCAACATAACTTCTTTACTTCGGTTAAACCTTGCCTTATCAAGAAGCTCACCATAAAGATCCTGCAATGCTTCAAAAGTTTCCCTGCTCTGCTCTTGTTCAAGTACTTCTATTCCCACAAGGAAATTAACAGATAAGGAATGTAACTCCTTAAGAATTGGACATTACTTCAACACCTAAAAACCCTCGCTGAAAGGAAGAATATTAGAAGGTTTTGCACTGTACTTCCAAAAACCCCTGTGAAGGAATCCAAGATTAATATCTGGACTGCTCCTAAAAACTAAAGTTGTGCAACTATCTTTGTCACAAGTTACTATCTTCTGGAAGTTAAAAATAACACATGAATCTAATTTGAAACACAGAATAATAGTATAAGATTAAAGATAATAAATATAGATGAGCAATGCTGTTACCTCGGAGATATCGAAGTAGTTTTCATTCACATCACAACTCAATACACAATGAACAACCTTTGCACAGGCCAGAATTATAGAATTGTGGTTATCATCAAGACATATCCTAAGAAAAATCAGAAAGTATACTTCTGTCACAAGAGGCCCAGACAATGGGAAAAATAATTATAAGCCAATATGATTTGAAAGATATGAAGTATTCATCAAGTAGCTATTAATCACAAGCTAGCCAAAATAGCATATGGATCACAATATAATACCATCTATTGGCAAAATCTAAACATAAATGACAAGATGAATATTAACTCGTTTGGGATAGCATCTTTTTGCATTTAGTAATTTATGATAAAAGACATTTGTAGTTTCACCAACATGTCTCCTTGTTTAACTACAACAGAACAAAATGTACGTGAGTCAAGTAAACAATCTAGATTCTCACTCTTCTAATTAAATTTTATACACTAGTAGTTAATGCGAATTATGAGTTGCAAACCCAAGTGTAGGTTGTTTCAAGTAATAAATTTTCGGGAGTCCAAGGTCGATCCATAGTGAATTGATGAAGAAAAATTCTTTGAGGTAAGGAAAAAATTTGTCACAACAATAAAGGTGATAAAAGTTGTTCACAAATGAAAAAAGATTTGTTTAGGCTAGAAGATCCACTCTTAGTAATAAATTAAAGGCAAGATTTTTTTTTATAACTCAATTGAAATCCACACATAATAGAGATTCCAATAAAAAAAATACAACATTTAAAGTTCAATTAAGATTATATATGTAATTATATTATGGTTCCTTAAATTATTCATTAACACCAACACTTGTAAATGAGTTTAAGCATTCATTGTGCCAACCTCTTGTCTACAATGAATCAAGATCTCCCTCCACTTGACAATGAGGGTTTCTAAATTGATTCGAAACAAAATACAACACATATAATAACCACTAGATAATAGATCATTCAAGTACAAGAAAGAAATTAATCTAACCTTAATTTATTACCAAAAGCGTCACCCTTTCTCCTAAACAAAATGAAAATTAGTTACTCATGAACAAGAAGAAAGAAAGAGAGAAGAAGAAGGAGATGAACATAACTTCTATTTATAACAAAAGAAAACTACCACAAGAGAAACAAATAACACAATTACATGATCTTGATCTCTAAGCCAAGATGCCTAAAATGAGCAGTCAATGCTCCTTTTTATAGAGCTTGAGGAAAACAAAATGACAATGTAGTTGTTTGATAATAAATGAAAAATGCCAAGGGAGTTGTTTGATAATTATGAATAAGTGGAAAATTATTATGATGCTTGTTTCCCAAATGATTCGGTACTGAACTTATGGCTGCTTTTAGAATATGGAAAAGTGGTCTTCATGAAAGTTGTAGACTTTTGTCTTAGCTTTCCAATGCCACTGGTTTCAGCCCAATATCACTCCTACAGCTCATGATATTTGCACACTATTTAGGCCCAACTATAACTCCTTTGTTCTGACTTCCAAGCCCAATATGACTTCCAAGCTATCCAAACTAACTCTTGTGTTCTTCATGAAAGTTGTAGATTTGGATCTTAACTTTCCAATGCCACTTTTCACCCCAATCTCACTCCTACAGCTCAAGATATGGGCTGATGAGTGCATAGAGGTTAAGCTGTTAGGATCAGCACTCTGGATCTTGCTTCAATTCCAATTTAAATTATCCAAATGTGTGATTTGGCTCTTGAGGTCTTCATGAAAGTTGTAGAAAATTGTCTTAACTTTCCTACAAGACTAGAATCATATCAACTAGATGTTTGTAACTCAAATTATAGCCAGTTTACTGAACGCTACCAAATAGACAAATTAAAGTCAATTCAAGCAATAATTCCTTTAATGATCCAATTAAGCTCAATATCATAAAATGTAACAAAACTAGCCTAATTAAGCCTAATTGAACCTTAAGAAGCCCAGTGAAAGGGTTATAAAATGAATAAAATATATTGCTATCAAATTCCCCCACACTTAACTTTTGCATTCCCAGGCAAAACATATAAGACCAAAGCTAGGGAACAAAGAAAAATAACACAAATTCAAAAGCTAAAAATTCTAAAAGACTCAATTTCTAATAATATTCAAAAATGCAAAAGTTTATAAGCAAGAAGAGCAACCAAAGATTCAAAGGATCAAAACATTTATGAGGTAACGTTTCTTCACATCTCAAACCAACAAGCAAGGAAACTTCAATTGAAAAACATGAGTCAAGAATGATAGATCCTCACAAGTTTCACTCTTAATCCTTCAAGTGTTTAAAAGGTAGGTATTTCACTCAATTCAACCCATGAAAAATTGTACTACCATAAGCTTGCTTATCTTCTACTTCTCCACTACTCAAAACACATGTACACACAAATCAAGAGGACTTTATTCAAGGTTGTAATGGGGTCAAGGTAAAGGAAGGGGGTAATATGGATATGATAAGTTAAATACCAAAGAGAATAAAAGAGCATTAGGGTTGAGTTAAAATAACAGACATGAAAAGTTCATCCCAACATAATGCAAATTCCCTTTACATATTCTTTTCGCTTCCCCTTTTTACCTTGTTGACCTTTCTTTACACTTTGTCTTTTTTTGTTTTTTTTAGGAGATGGCTACTCTTTCCTTTTTCATCAACTGTTTTGCATATACACTCCCACACTTGTTCAAGAACTCATCCGATGTCAATGCTCTCTTATTCCCTAAGGTTAGGTAAGAACATGTTTTCTTAAAAGGCATGTAATGAGCTAAAAACAAGGAATGATTGAATAAGCTCAAGGGGGTTAAGTAAGGGAAAATATACAAGGTTAACTATTCGGTTAAAGTAGCTATTTCAAGAAAAATGTCTCAATCATGTTTATGTATGCATGTGAAAATATAGCCTCAAATAGAGTCAAAGCAAGTTCTAGAGTAATAATTCTATGAGTGAAAATCACACAAGAAAGAAAAGAATGGTGCAAATGTTCAATCCATTCATCAATAGGCTCAAAATCTCACAAGGCATATTTTTATCATTCTCAATTCACCAATTTAACATCCATAACCAAGCATGTGAGTTTTAAAAAAGAAGACAATTTATTCAATCATGCTATGTTCCCTGAATTTGAATTGCTACTTCTACACAAAATAGTTATCTACCTAATTACTCCTTACTCTACCTCCAATTTAGATGCATCTGAAGAGTAAATTTACCTCAAGGGCATAATTTACTCCTTACTCTGTCATCTTTAATTAGTTTTGTTGTTAGTAAACATATCAATAAACATATTTCCTTAATTTTTTTTCAACTATCCTTCCCCCCAATCAGATCACAACATTGTCCTCAATATCAAAATATAAATAGGTAAAGGATAGAAGATATTACCTGTAACATCCTAATAACAGTATCTCAGTATATATATATCACACAAAGAGATACTTAGTATTACAATGTCACTACATTCTTATTAACCATACACTATATCCATAATGTTTGTTGGAAACACTATAGAGAGTCATATGAAATGCGAAACTACAATATTTATACTATAATGCATCAAGTACATATATATCATTAGCCTTAGCAAAGGCTTGAAGTAATACATAAGTCTATACATTTCAAATGGAATACTAATAAGTACAATAATTTGAAAACATAATACATAATCTAATCTAATCTTTAGCCTCTTTCTTTTTCTTACCCTTGGAAGAAGATTCACCTGGAATTATATGATACACAGCAGGGTGAGAAACTACAATCTTAGTATGAGTAATCAAAACCAACATACAAACATAATAAACATAATCTTTACACATGCTAAGTAAGATATGTTTAAAACATCTACAAGGTCTAACTATAGCAATTAGATAAACCAAGTTAACATACATTTCATATATACATACTTAGTCCAACTTAGAACCAAGATGTTAAACTTAGGAATTACTGGTTTCATGTGTTATATTGTAGCAAGTAGAGGTATCTCCTCACACTACACATATCCTGGCACATGAGAAATTCAGTCTAAATCCTGATTCCGAAGAATTAGACCCCTACTTATCTCTTCTGGCCTTGGCACTATCGAATTATCAGGGTTATGTCCTTCTTCCATTGAGTCTATCAGACACCCTTTCGATTTCTCTTGGCCATCATGAATGCTGTCAAAGGATATTCACAAAAATAACACTACCGATTATCCTTATTATACTTATATCTAAACACCAACTCATCATTCATTACTCTCAAGTGACATACCTTACCACAAAAGTGACCTATGGTGCTAGATACTTACCTAAGGCAAACTATAACTCTTGAATGCTCAAAGGTTTAAACATTCTCATGCTTGTTAGGTGATAGTTGCTCTCTTGAAAATATCCCTATTTGTGCCTTAACACTCCTTAAAAAACATACATAAAAGATTCCAACTAGTCAAGGACTTCAAAACATAAAAATAACTCTTCGTTGAATTTTGTAATAGGCGCCTAAGTACTCTTTTCTTGAGCGTCTGGGCGCTCACTAGGCAGAGAACATTTGTGTGTTTTCTTGCGTCGCGCGCCTAAGCGCTATGGACTAAGGGTCTAAGCGCTCTGCGCTCTGCGCTCTAATGCACATAAAACTTCTTGGACAATGAGTACCTGAGCGCTCTGCACTCTGCTACGCGAACCTTTATCCCTGTTACACGAGCGTCTAGGAGCTCGGTGTAGGGCGTCTGAGCACTCTTTGTATAACAGCAAATTTGCACAATTTTGCAGAGTTGTGCTACTGTTCCATTGGAACTATTCTTGGATTTTGGACATCCCAAATCAGTTTCGAAGTGATTCTAAGAATCCAATCAGTTCTTAAACATATAGAAATTATCAATCACAACCTCAAACCTTTTGATTTGGATTAAAACACCAAAATCACCTATAAGGTGACCTAACCCTTCTTTTGTGAATATAAGACCCAAATAAGATATTCAGAGCCTCTAACTTCAATTTATGCTATGAACAAGTCATAAATGATCAAAGAAACTCAATCATACAATTAAAACTCATCAAACACCTCAAGAACACAAAATATCCTATTAAGCACCAAAGTGCATCAATGGTGAAAAAGGTGAAAAGAAGTGAAAATGAACTTAAAAACCCTACCTTTGGAGTTGTGTTGATGAATCAAACTTGGTTGGATCCTCAAGCCTTGGCTTTACCCTTGGCTTTCCTCTTTCTCTCCTTCTTTTGTTTGGTCTTTCTTGTTGGGAATCGCGGATACATCACTCAGCGAAAAATAGAATTCCCACCAAGGATCCATGCAAAAAAGCCATAATCTGAGTTTTAAAAATGTTTACCTCTTGAAGTGTGATCAAAGGAAGTGACATGAATCACCAATACCATAACAGCGATGATGTCTCTGCGGTATCCACACGAACAGGCTCATGAATGTCCAACGTTCGCAAAAAAGAGTCTCACGTCTCTCACAAAGTGCTAGCTGCGAAGAGAATAGAAGAAACCTGTCACTCACTCACTCACTTTTCTGTAGGTGCAGCTAGGGTTTTGTAATGCATGTCATAGCAGCTCCCTTAGCAGTACTATTTATAATAGTGACAGCCTTAAGTGAGTATGAGCAGCAGCAAGGTAAGTTGTGTAACCCTAGACTTATCTGCTATGAGTCTGGCCCACATTTGAATCCGAGTCCAACTTAGATCTATTGCTCCAATTTTAGTCTGCTCTATGTGTGTGACCCTGCAGGTTCTCATTACGTTAGCAGTAATATTAAAATCTCATTTTAATATTACAAGCAATGAGCTGTATCTAGCAACACATCACTGCTACCCAAGTAATGAGAATGGTAGCGATTTGACATAACCTTTCCATGACCAATGTTTCCGTGTCGTTTAGTCCCTTTGTCAAGATATCCCAATTGAACACAAGGCATGGAATGAGTCACATTTGTATAGTCCAATCCTTCATTTCCTGATACTCGAGTAGACATTGTAACAACAAATGAAATCAATATCTCATATTGACTCATTTGAGCATGGTCATGCATTTCGCAGTTTCACTCAATCAGGGGGCCTGAAGATATCGCTCCTGTTATGTAGGAGTAACAAATCCCATCTAGGTCACTCACATCCCTCTACATGATTCGTGGTATGTCCAATAACTAATTTTATACTCACCTTGTTACAGGTGACGTTTGATGACATTAAAACACACAACTCCTCATGTAGGAATCGTAGTGATTTCAGGTCAAAGGACAACAAACATCATTGTCACTATGAGAATCGCGTATGACACTCACGTAACGATCCATGTAGCGTTTTCATGGCGGGTCAATCTAGTACATCATTACTCTTAATATATATACCCATGTGAAGATTTGATATCTCATATTTATAACCCGTGAGATGTGACCATCAGTCTACACACATACTGGTCACAATGCATTATTGTTGTCCTAATTAACAATAATACTTGACTAGGGACATTTAAGAATAGTGTTCTAATTTTATCCAATAGGATCTCACGATCAAGTCATCCACTTGATGTTCTATGGCATCAAACTTACTATTCTAAGGAATTTATTATGTTTATCATAAATAACACAATAAAAAATAGCATAATACAATGTATATAATTATAGACGAAATATATCGGCCTCTAGGGCATACACCAACATTTCTTTCCTCTTCCTTTCTTTCTTCTCTCATGTTTTCTATTTCTGTGTTTTTAAGCAAAAACAGCCGTGAATGAAGCTTATAAAAGAGGAACTAAAGACTTATATGGCCCTTAGGCCATAACTGATAAAATATGATCTGCTAAAAATACTCAGATTTAGCTAAATCTAGATTTCCAGCTTCCAAACTTTAAAATAAATACTAAAATTCATATAAAAAGTTGTTTCGACATTATCTGATATTTTCATATCTGCTACTAGTCAAACTGGCTAAAATTAGACAACTAGTATGCTTAAAAATGTCAAACTAGCTCAGTTTACCTTGAAACTTTAACTTTAACTTATTCTTCATATTTGTGACCTAGAAATAAATTATCCATATTTATTTTCCTCTCCTAATTAATTTAAGTCATTATCTGAGTCATTTTAAGCTACTTTTCATAGTTCAATTTGTAACTAAGTACCTAAACTAACTCAGATTATCACAAAAATAAACATACATGCTAAACAAGTCTTATGCTACCTTTTGAACACATAAACAAGTCTAACATGTCCTACAGGGTATTACATTACCTGATGTAGCAATTACTAAAATGAGAAACCTTACACAAATTTAAATAGAAACAAAGTACGATGAATAAAACCAAAGGTAAAGGAAAGTTATAGATGAAGTGTCAGATCAAACCCACGTTCCTTGTGGCTTCCCTTACTGCTTCCTTATGACCAATCTATATGAGCTATTATTGGATCAAGTTCATAAACAAAAGTTTGTAATCTATTAATTAATTCATCAACAGTAGAAGCAGAGATAAGGAGTTGTCTCACCAAATGTGTGATAAAGTTCTGTTCCACAGCATGGTCAAGAAAAGGTAACAAATTATTAAAGAAATTATTAACATTCAACAAACCTATGAGCTTATGGTAGATATTCAATTGGGCCCAAGAGATAATTTGAAAAGCTTCTTCTAAAGTACCAAAACCACCCGGTAAGGCAATGAATGCATCAGAGTTTTTAAGCATTGTCCTCATTTGTCCATGCATAGATGATACTTGAAGTTCCTGCCCAATTGTTAATCTAATGATGTTCTTTTGAGTTAAAGATCTAGGAATGATACCTAAAACTTGACCGCCTCTTAGATGTGCAGAGAGTGATACAGCTCCCATTAACCCAATGTTACCTCCCCTATATACTACACGAATGTTCCTCGTAGTAAGTGTTCGACCAATAGTGCTTATGCGTCTACAAACTCTAAACCATTCCCATAACTTGACCCACAAATTACACAGATATTTTTAAGTCTACGAACAGAAACTCCCTCCATTTCTGTATTCACACTCATTTTGAATAATTATGAGTTAAATGAAAGTGAAGGGAAAAGAATGGAAAATGTAATGATAGCACCTATATGGGTAGGCTAGCTGCTATCAGAAAAGTTTGAATTTAAGAAAATTTAATTTTTTTTAGACTTCAAGAAAACCATCAGGGTAAAGAAGTTTAGAAACCCCTGAAGGACCCCATCCAAAGGATCGTCTATCCAAAACTAAATACAAAAAAATCATACAAATAAAAAAAAAATAAACATTGTATTAACAAATGGTGGCATATCTTTGAATTACGTGTCACCAGTGCAATAAACATTCATACTTATTTATTTGAAGAAAAAAGAAGAAGAAAAAAACCATCGAGGGTTTCCATTCTAGGTCTGGAACTTGGAGCACTCACACTTGGGTTTGCAACATCAGCAAAGATGCTAAAATCTAAAACCCATAATGTCCAAGATCCAAAATGCCCTATCCCAAGGTGCTGAGAGCCCCTTCTAATAAAAAAGAGGATCAAGCTCAGATGCCTCATACGCTTTGGCAGCCGTAGGTTATTTCTCACTAATAACCAGAGTGGGATGCTATTGTCTGTCCATCAACTCCATAGTGCCTAGATGGTGAACATTGGGTTGTAGAGTGCGACTCTCTATAGAGCATGGTACACGAACCTTATTTATAGACCGACGTGCGAAGGTCCACCCGAGTCGCTGATAGGCCTGTCACTGGCAGGGGCTCCACACTCTATTAAGAGCATGGTACTCTTTTTATCGCCCCTCTTTTTTTAGGAGATGAACAAGATAATATATACATGTTGTTGTGATTGTGGCTCACATCTTCCTCTGGTTTTATGTCTAGTAATGGCTTAAATGCCTTCTATGAATCGAGGATAAGCTTCCCGTCCAATTTTCTTATAAATTAGCAAACAGGGTCTTTTGGAGTCAGATTTCCAAGACTGTAACGCTTTTGCTCGTCCTTGAAGAGATTCCACTAATTAAGAAGTTCACGATGTACAACTCCACAAGAATGCATTTCAAGAGTTAATAAGATATCATCTAATGACTCCTTACTCAGTCCATTCTTAATAAAGTATATTTTATCTTCTCAGTTTACGAAAATCATCCCCAAAGAATGACATCGCGTGTTACAATTCCATCGCACATATTTGTGATAAACTTGCATTCTTTTCGCTCTTCTCCTTTTAGAATACTAACTTTTACCGAGACCTGGCATGTATGAGGCAAATGAATTGGAAGATTCACTTGCTAAATGGACCTTTGCTTCGATTATCTAGCGTATATCTTTTGAGATGCCCTTGTGTATTAACATTTTTAATCTTTCACATTTAGTTTTGTAAATTTTTGTTAGAGCATTTTGAGGAAGAGAAGGAAGATGCTTTCTTAAATTCGAGAGAATGACATTCATTTTAAACGAGAAGGAATCAATTATTACAGGAAACTGATAAACAAATCGACTTGAGAGTCACAGACCACTTAACCGAGGTCACAAAGAACTACAAAAAGAAAGCACCAAAATTAAAATAAATTCTTCTCATAACATGGATTAGGAAGGGAGATGAATTCTACCTCAACAACTTGGTTTTCCAGAAATGGTTTGAGTCTTTGTCTATTGACCTTAAACACATTATCATTCCTAGGGTTCTTAATGTCTATGGCCCCATGAGGATACACATGTTTGACAATAAAAGGGTCAGTCCACCTAGATCTCAATTTTTCAGAGAATATGTGAAGACGAGAATTATAAAGAAGAACTTTTTGATCAATTTCAAAAGATTTCCTCAAAATTGATTTGTCATGTAAAGTTTTGTTCTAGCTTTATAAATTTTTGAATTTTCATATGCATCATTTTTTAATTCCTCAAAGTCATTTAATTGCAATTTGCATAACTTACAAGCATCATCAAGATTTAAGTTGAACGCTTTAATGGTCCAAAATGTTTTATGCTCTAGTTCTACAAGTAAGTGACAAGGTTTTCCAAAGACTATCCGATAGGGTGACATGCCTAAAGATGTTTTGAAAGCAGTACGGTAGGTCCAAAGTGCATCATTTAGTCTTAAAGATCAATCTTTACGATTTAGGTTAACCATTTTTTCTAAAATTTGTTTAATCTCCCTATTTGCTAATTCTACTTGTCCACTTATCTGAGAATGATAAGGGGTGACAATTTTTTGGGTAATGTCATATTTCTTCATTAATGATTCAAATGGTTTATTACAAAAATGTGTTCCCCTATCATTGATGATAGCTCGAGGGATTCCAAATCGACTCAAAACATTTTCTTTTAAAAATTTAAGAATAGTTTTATGATCATTGTATCAACATGGAATCGCCTCAATTCATTTTGAGACATAATCAACTGTAACCAAAATATACACAAATCCAAATGATGATGGAAATGGACCCATGAAATCAATTCCCCAACAATAAAAAATTTCAATGACAATGATAGAGTTCAGAGGCATCATGTCGCGTTTAGAAATAGAACCCAATTTCTAACAATTTTTGTAACTTTTGTAAAAAGTATAGCTGTCCTTAAATAAAGTGAGCTAATAAAATCCACACTGCAAGATTTTCACATCTGTTTTCTTTAAGGAAAACTGACCTCCACATGCTTCTGAGTGACAAAATTTAATGACACTACCTACCTCACTGTCGGGTATACATCTTCGAAAGATATGATGAGGATAATATTTGAGCAAATATAGGTCATCCCAATAAAAAATTTTCACCTCAGTCAAAAACTTCTTTCTGTCTTAGTGTGTCCACTTAGGCGACATCTTTCCTATTACAAGAAAATTAACAATGTTAGCAAACCAAGGCATGGAATTAACAGAAAATAAAAATTCATCGAGAAAAGAATCATTGATAAGTGTGTTATCAAAAGGTGAGCCTGTTGTAAGCTTGGACAAATGATATGCAACAATATTTTCAGCTCCTTTCTTATCTTTTATTGTGATGTTGAATTCTTGAAGCAACAAGATATACCATATCAACCTAGGTTTAGCATCATACTTAGACATTAAATATCTAACAACAGCATGATTGGTGAAAACAATAGTAGAATAACTAATTAAATAAGCTCAAAATTTGTCTAATGCAAAAATTACAGCAAGTAGTTCTTTTTCAGTAGTGGTGTACTTTATTTGTGCACTATTCAAAGTTTGACTTGCGTAATAAATTACATGAGACTTACCTTCCTTTCTTCAGCCTAAAACAGCGCTAACAGCAAAATCACTAGCATCACACATCAACTCAAAAGGCAAAGACTAGTCAGGGGATTACATGATAGGATTAGATGTCAGAAGACCGATTAATTTTTCAAAAGATTTTTGACAATCTTAAGTCCAATCAAATGGTGTATCTTTTGTTAGAAGATTACATAAAGGTCTAGATATGACACTAAAGTCCTTTACAAATCTTTTGTAAAATCCTGCATGTCCTAAAAAGGAAAGAACTTCTCTGACTATTTTTAGGGAAGGCAAATGAGCAATTAATTCAACTTTAGCCTTATCAACTTCAATTCCCTTAGAAGATATCACATGACATAACACTATTCCTGAGGTAACCATGTAATGACATTTTTCTCAATTTAACACAAATCCTTTTTCTTCACATCTTTTAAGAACTTTTTCTAAATTATCAAGATAATTTTCAAAAGAATTTCTAAAAATTGTCAGGTCATCCATGAAAACCTCTAAATAATGCTCAATCATGTCACTAAAAATACTTAGCATGCATCTTTGGAAAATTGTCAGAGCATTACAAAGGCCAAAAGACATTCTTCTATATGCAAAAGTGCCAAAAGGGCACGTAAAAGTAGTCTTTTCTTGATCCTCTAATGCAATTGGTATTTGATTATATCCTGAATAACCATCAAGAAAATAGTAGTAAGGATGTCTTGCTACTATTTCCAGAATCTCATCAAGAAATGGCAATCGAAAATGATCTTTCCTAGTGGCTGCATTTAATTTTCTAAAATCAATACACATACGCTAACTGGATGAGACACGCATAGGTATTAATTTACCTTTTTCATTTTCAACCACTGTTATTCCATATTTCTTAGGCACAACTTGTGTAGGGCTTACCCACTGGCTATCAGAGATAGGGTAGATAATTTCAACATCAAGTAATTTGAGAACTTCAACTCTAACTACCTCTTTCATATGTGGATTTAATCTTCTTTGAGGTTGTTGAGATGTTTTAGCATTATCCTTTAAATGTATTCTATGTGTACAAATTAATGGATTAATTTCTTTTATGTCCTTTAATGTCCATCTAATTGTACTTTTATGCCTTTTAAGTACTTCTATTAACATACCTTATTGTTCTTTAGTAAGGGATGAGGAAATTACCACTGGAAAGCTTTGTTCTTCTCCCAAAAATGTGTACTTCAACCCTGCAGGTAATGACTTTAGTTCTAGTGTGGGTACTTCTTCATGGGTATTATCATTCATCGATTTTAGCTCTTCAAATCTCAGCTTCCATTTTTTGTATTCCATTACCTGTGTATAATCAAGCAAATAACATACTTCAGAAATATCATCATCTAATTGCATACCTGAATCAAATGAATTAATTAAACAAATTTCTAATAGGTTAGAAGAACTCCTAGTTTGAAGATGATAATCTATAATGGCCTCAATCCCTTCAACTTCCTCCTTTTCATCATAGACTTCCTGTGGTTGCTTGCACATGTTGAAAACATTAAGCTCCAGTGTCATATTTCCAAATGTTAGCTTCAGCACTCCATTTCTACAATTTATCAAAACATTAGATGTTTCTAAAAATAGGTGACCTAAAATAACATGAATTGTCTTGCAACTATTAATCATAGGTTCAGTTTCCAAGACAATAAAATTCACAGAATATATGAATTTATCAACTTGAACCAACAAATCTTCCACTATTCCTTTTATAATTTTAACTAATCTATCGGCAAGTAGAAGAGTTACAGAAGTTAGTTTTAACTCACCCAGGTTGAGTTGTTGATAAACTGGATATGGAAGCAAATTAACACTAGCACCAAGATCAAGTAAAGCTTGTTCAATTTTATGTTCTCCAATAATGCATGAAATAGTAGGACAACCAAGGTCTTTATATTTCAACACATTATTGTTCTGAAGAATATAGCTTACTTGTTCAGTCAAAAAGGCTATCTTTTTCACATTTAGTTTCCTTTTAACAGTGCATAAGTCCTTCAAAAATTTGGCATAAGAGGGAACCTATTTAATAGCATCTAATAGAGGAATATTGACTTTCACTTGTTTAAAAATTTCAAAAATTTTAGTATTATGGTTCAATTTACTTGAATTATTTAATGCTTGAGGATATGAGGGTGAAGGCGAAAGTTTGATCTCGTTTTGGCCAGGTGGCTTATCAGCTCCTTCCTTATCTTTGGGAATTGATTCATCATCTTTCGCACAAGGTTCAGGAATTTTTTTTTCAACAACCTTTCCACTCATAAGAGTTTCCACTACTAAAAATGCCATCCTTCATCCTTTTTTTTTCACTCGAATAATAGGACTACAAAAGGGGCTTATACTTGGCCTCATAATTCCAGCAATTAACATCTCATCTACCAACTTTTCAATTTCTATTTTTTGACAGTGACGGTACTTATATGGGTGCAAATTGGGAATATTGGCCTCTTCTCGTAAGGTGATGGCATGATCATGCCTACGAGCTGGAGGTAAACCTTGTGGTTGCTGGAATAGGTCCTCAAAGTCTTGTAAAACTGATGTTATGCCTTCCGAAATCAATGCCTCCTACAACAATAGACTTGTCATTGTCTTATATTCAATGTGAAATTCTTGCCCTTCATACTGTAATGGCTTCAATATTGATTTAAGAGAAGCAGTTGTCTTGGATAAAGCTAGTACCCCTTTAATAGTCCAAGTTCTTCTTTTTTCTTCAATTTTCAAGATAAGGTCCTTGAAATTTGCCCGTATTTCTCCCAATCTCCACCTCCTATGCCAAATAGGAAGAAATCTTGCTTAATCTCCAATCCTTGCATCATCAATAACATTCCTTGACAAGCCCCTTTGTACTTCACCTTATGACTATCACCAACCTCCACAAAATAAGGTGGAGTCTCCACTACTGGTAGTTGCAGCTCCGGCACTATTTTATCAGAAATGAAATTATGGGAGGCTTCACAATCCACAAAAATCATAACTTTCTTACCCTCCACTTCTCCCCATAGCTTGAAGGACTTTTTTGAAGTCAAGCTTATGATGCTATAAATTGACAATTGTAATGTTTTGTCCTCCATCTCCAATATTTCTTGAATTTCCAATTCTTCCTGCTGAGCCTCATCCTTTGCCTCCTCTTCCATAATCAAGCAATGATGAATGAGATGTTGAGACCATTTTTAAGGAAGTTCGTGTTAGTCATTTTTTTATGATATTCTGGTTTACAACAAGGATGAAAAAGCCCATATTTCTCTTTTGAGGATAGTTCTACAACTGTTGAGGGAACACCAATTGTGTGTTAACAAAAAGAAATACAATTTTGGGCAGCTGCAAATTGTCTTAAAAAAAATTAAGGCAATGTTGAAGTGGCAGATCCCAATGAATGTGAAAGGGCTGAGAGGTTTTTTTTTTTATTAACGGGCTATTATAAGAAGTTTGTCAAAGGTTATGCACATATTACAAAAAATCTGACTGAGCTTCTAAAGAATGACCGTTTTCAGGGGAGTAAGGAAGCGCAGACAACATTTAACACCTTGAGGGTGGCTATGACTACTATTCTTATTTTAGCAGTACCATATTTTTCAAATCAATTTGTTCTGGAAATTGATGCTTCAAGTAAGGGATTGAGGGCTGTTTTACTGCAAGAAGGCAGACCTATAGCTTATTTCAGCCAAGGTTTGTTAGGAAAAGCATAGCTGAAATCAATTTATGAATGAGATCTTATGGAAATTGTGTTGGCAGTCCAAAAATGGTGACATTACTTGTTGGGCAGACCATTTATCATCCATACTGATCAGTGCAGTCTGAAATTCTTTTCAAAACAACATTTAAAGGGTGAAGAACAGTATAAATAGACCTCTAAGCTACTGGGTTTTGACTTTGAGATCAGGTATAAACCTGGTTATGCTAATAAGGAAGCTGATGCTCTCTAATAATCACATATTTGATTTATTAATAAACCCTCATTTTTAGTCATTTACACTCTTCATGTACTTAATTGATTGAGTTTGGTTATGTTTTATAAGTTTAGACTCAAATTGGGCTTAATTGATTTTTTTAGCATTATTGAGAGCTTACACTATTTCTGTATTTTAGCCATATCTTGAGTTTTAGATGTCTAATAATTATGTATTCTACCTTGTAGGAAAGATAAGAGAGAGATCTACAACTTTCATAACTCTAGGTCAAAATCGAACATCTAGTGGAACTAATTAGGTTTGGAAGTCAAAACATGGGTTTTGTGATTGGAACCTAAACAGTGTACAATAATCAGAGCATAACTCGGGCTGTAAGAACCGAATTGGGCTGAAATTTTGGCATCTACAAGTTAAGATCTATATCTACAACTTTTATAAATAACACAAGACTCATTTCGGATTTCTTAGAGGTTATATTGGGCTTACAATTCAGAATAGAGGAACTGTAGCTGGGCCTAAGCAGTGTGCAGTAATCAGACTACATCTCAAGTTGTAGGAATGCTTTTGAGCTGAAACGAATGGCATTTGAAAGTTAAGACAAAAACTTACAACTTTCATGAAGAACACTTGGTGAGAAAATGACGAATGCAATGCGTTCAGCACAGAATGATTTCGGAGATAAAGAATCTCAATAATTTTCCACTCATCAAAAGTCATTTGGCATTTTCAACTCATCTACCCACTCACCCACTCACTCATTAGTCAGTCCCCTTGTCATTTTGTATCCCTAATCCTCTATAAAAAGTGCCATTGGTTGATCAATTGGGGATCTTGGTCTTAGATATTAAGATCATATTATTGTGTTGTTTGTTTATCTTGTTGTAGTTTTCTTTTTTTCTAAATTGAAGTTATGTTCTTCTTCTTATTCTTTTCTCTTCCTTTCTTTTTGTTTATGAGTAACTAATTTTCATATTACTTGGGTGAAAGGGCGAAGCTCTTGGTAATAAAATAAGGTTAGATTAATCTTTTTCTTGTGCTTAAATGATATATTATCAAGTAGCCATTATATGTGTTGTATTTTGTTTCCAATCAATTTAGAAACCCTCCTTGGAAAGTGGAGATCTTGATTTGTTGTAAACAAGATATTGACACAGTGAATGCTTGAGCCTATTTACAAGTGGTGGTGTTAATAGATGATTAAAGAAATCATAATATAATTACGTATACAATCTTAAATGAACTTTGAATGTTGTATTTTCCGATTGGAACCTCCATTATGTGTGGATTCTAATTAAGTTATAAAAAGAATTAATCTTGTCATTATTTTATTTACCAAGAGTTGATCTCCTAACCCAGGTAAATCCCTTTTATTTGTGACTAAGTTTTATCACTTTTATTATTGTGACAATATTTACCTTATGTCAAAGAATTTTTCTTCATCAATTCCCTGTAGATCGACTTCGGATTCCCGAGAATTTATTACTTGAAACAACCTGTACTTAGGTTTGCAACTTTTAATTCGCATCAAGTTTTTTGCGCTGTTGCCGGGGACTTGATTTGAAGAACAAATTTATTATGTAAATATTTTGTATATATATATATATATATATATATTATTCTGTGGATCTTGTGTATATATATATTTTTTCTACTTTTTAATTTTTTCTTTATACATACTAACGTACTAATTTAGTGAGATAAACTCTCCCTTCTCCCTCTGTAATCTTTAATTATTAATTAAATAATTTTTCTTCTTTTCTTCTCTCTCACTGAAAAAAAATTGGCTTGCTAGTTCTTTGACTTTTATTTTATGTTCTAATAATATCTCAAACTTGACTTTTCTCTTCTTCCTCCTTCGCCGGCTCTGGTGGGGCTCTGCCTTTCTCTGATTTTCATATTTAAAATTTAATTTTTGTACTTCATTTTTTGTATTTTTTTTTTCGCACTTTATTTTCTGTATTTTACTTTATGTATTTTATTTTTAACTTACTAATCTACTAACCTTTTAATTTTATTGCTTACTAACTTACTAACAATCTAACTCTCTTACTAACTACCTAACTTTTTACTTTATCAACTATCTAACTTTTTAATTTACTTGCTTCTAATATTTTAATTTATCTGCTTACTAACGTTTTAATTTATTAGCTTATTAACTTATTTGGTGGTTGGTTTATACCACACCCATGTTAATATTTATTTACTACATGTTAATATATATTTGGTGGCTGATTTATACCACACTCTTGTTAATATTTAATGGCTGATTTTTACCGCCTACTTGTTAATATTTTTTTTTACCATGGCAGGTTTATCGCCTACTTGTTAATATGTTTTTAATGGAAGGTTGAGCTTTGTATATATTTTTATTTTATTCTTCCTATTTCTTCTTCTCTTTTGCCATGTGTAGTTAAATACGTGTGTTCCTAGGGTGAAGATGTAACTTGATTCAATCGACATGTATTAAGATTATAATTTTGATTAATTTCTTTTTTATTCAATTTGAGTGCTTATTATGATTCGTAATACTTTTATGAATTGGTCACTCATAAATTAATCTAGTGAGGTGTGTGTAGAATCAGAAGGTTTGCATATGACCTAGACCATAAATAATGAGTGTCATGATTTATAATCATCTAGGAATAGAGGTTATAGATTGTGTAGGAGAATTGTGGTATTTTCTATAAGAATCCATAGAGCAAAGGTCATGCCTTTAAGAGTTAGGGTTTAGACCAAAGAATTGAGTTTTAATTAATTAAGGGATTCTCCCCATCAATTGAATGATTAGAAATTAATTAGAATGAAGGTCCCAAAATTACTCTATTATCTATGATAGATTGTTGAATTAAGTGAAGTCAGATCTCTAATGTTTTAATTTTATGTGTTTACATCCTTAATGTGTTTTGCATTCATGTGTTTTATTTTTTTTCCTCTTAATTTTGTGTATTTTAGTGTGTTTTTCCCTCTTAATCGTCAACTTTATTACTTTGACAATTCGGTGTACTTATCGATTTTCTCAAAAAGTTTTTGCAAACCTAGGTTGATACGGTGGATTTTGTTGCTTCAAGAATTCAACATCATAATAAAAGATAAGAAATGAGCTGAAAATGTTGTTGTAGATCATTTGTTCATACTTACAACAGGCTCACCTTTTGATATCACACCTATCAATGATTCTTTTCTTGATGAATTTTTATTTTCTGTCAATTCCAAACCTTAGTTTGCTAACATAATCAATTTTCTTGCAACATGAAAGATCCTGCCTCAATTATCTTGATCAAATCATTCAGAGATGTGTGCCCAACAGTGAGATAGGTAATGTCATTAAATTTTGTCACTCAAAAGCATGTGAAGGTTTCTTTTCTTCAAAGAAAACATCTGTGAAAATCTTGCAGTATGGATTTTATTGGCACACTTTATTTAAAGACAGCTATATATTTTGAAAAAGTTGTGAAAACTGTCAAAAATAGGGTTCCATTTCTAAGCAAAACAGGATGCCTCTGAATCCTATCATTGTCATTGAATTTTTTGATTGTTGAGGAATTGAGAAACGATGCATATGAAAACACAGAGATTTATAAAGCTAGAGTAAAAGTTTTTTATGACAAATCAATTTTGAGAAAAACTTTTGAGATTGGTCAAAAAGTTCTGATTTATAATTCTCGTCTTCACATATTCCCTAGAAAATTGAGATCTAGGTGGCGTGGCCCTTTTATTGTCAAACATGTGTATCCTTATAGGGCCATAGACATTGAGAATCCTAGGAATGAAAGTGTATTTAAGGTCAATGGACAAAGACTCAAACAATTTCTAGAAAACTAAGTTGTTGAGTTCTTTGTGTTTCCGGATAAGTAGCAGATAACAATACTCCGTGACTCTCAAGTCGGTTTGTTTTTCAGTTTTCCTATATAATTGATTCATTCTCCTTTAAAATGGATGTCATTCTCTCAAATCTTAGTAAGCATTTTCCTTCTCTTCCTCAAAATGCTCTACCAAAAATCTACAAAGTTAGATGTGAAAGACTGAGACTGTTAATGTACATGGGCATCCCAGAAGATATATGCTGGATAATTGAAGCAAAGGTTCATTTAGCTGGTGAATCTTCAGATTCATTTGTCTCATACATGCCTAGTCTCGGTAAAAGTCCATATTCTAAAAGGAGAAGAGCAAAAAGAATGCAAGTTTGTTATAAATGTGCGCGATGGAATTGCAATACGCGATGTTGTTCTTTGGGAATGGTTTCTGCAAATCGAGAAGATAAAATATACTTTATTAAGAATGGACTGAGTAAGGAGTCATTAGATGATATCTTATTGACTCTTGAGACGCATTCTTGTGGAGTTGTGCATCGAGAACTTCTTAATTTGTGGAATCTCTTCAGGGACGAGCAAAAACATTACAGTCTTGGGAATTTGACTCAAAAAGACCCTGTTTGCCAATTTATAAGAAAATTGGATGAGAAGCTTATCCTCGACTCATAGAAGGCATTTAAGCTATTACTGGACGTAAAACTAAAGGAAAATGTGAGCCACAATCACAACAACATGTATATATTATCTTGTACATCTCTTAAAAAAAGAAAAAAATAATAAAAAAATAAAAAAGGGTGATCGAAAGAGTACCATGCTCTTAATTGAGTGTGGAGCCCCTACTAGTGGCAGACCCATCATTGACTCAAGTGGACCTTCGCACGTCGATCCGTAAATAAGGTTCGTGTACCATGCTCTGTAGAGAGCCGCGCAAGCATTCCTAGGTTTTAACCGTAGGCTCTGCTTGCTGATGGATAGATAGAAGTGTCCCGTGTTTGCATTCTCGCGTGACAATGCCTCTGAGCTCAATTCATGGTATTGATTTATTGGGTTCCTGAGCGTAGCTCCACTGCTGTGGTCACTAGTCATCGTATTCAGATTTTCTCTCTTTAACTAGAGGGACGATGCATAGGCTGGGATATCTCACAAGCAGGGGTGTCTTAAGTCTGAAATTCCTTAAGGGAATTCGATGTCTCTTTCAAGGGGAGGTAAGATTATGAAGGCTACTGCACTCATGACGCGCAGTATAAAGATACGCCATAAAACCTGTACATAAAGGTATGTCAGCATTTGTTATTATTATTTTATCTTTGTATGATTTTGTTGTATTTTAGTTTTGGACAGAAGATCCTTTAGGCGGGGTCCTTCAGGGGTTTCTAGACTTCTTTACCCTGATGGTTTTCTTGAAGTCTAAAAAAAATAAAAAATAAAAAAACTAAAAAATTAAAAAAAAAGTATCTTAAATTCAAACTTTTCTGACAACAGCCAACCTACCCATACAGGAGCTATTATTACTTTTTCTTTTCTCTTCCCTATTTAAACACTCTATTTTCTTCACTTTCCTGCAACTCATAACCATTCAAAGAGAGTGTGAGTGTAGAAATAGAGGGAGCTTCTTCTTCAGTTCGTAGATTTACCAGTATCTGTGTATTTTGTGGGACAAGTGATAGGAATGGTTTAGAGTTTGTAAACGCAGCAAGCATTGTTGGTAGAACACTTGCTGCGAGGGACATTCATGTAGTATATAGGGGAGGTATCATTGGGTTAATGAGGGTCGTATCACTTTCTACACATCTAAGAGGTGGTCAAGTTTTAGGTGTCATTCCTGAACCTTTAACTCGAAAGAACATCACTAGAAAGACAATTAGGTTGGAACTTCAAGTATCATCTATGCATGGACAAATGAGAACAATGCTTGAAAACTCTGATGCATTCATTGCTTTACCGGGTGGTTTTGGTATTTTGGAAGTGTAACACCCACCTTAGGGTATCACATTTATGTTACTTAATTATCAAATTACCCCTTCTATTAAAAATATGCTTTGTAATGTAAATACGAGTTGTAAAATTTCTTAATAACAATAAAATAAACTTTGTGAAAAATAAAACATTACAACATCATCACAAATAATTTACATCATTTATACACAAGTCGTAGTATTGTTATACTTAAAAATTTACAAACTAAACTCTCAAAATATTTAAAACTTGAAATTAACATATTACCCAAGTACTACTACACACCAGAACCCTCAGACGGGTCCTCCTCAGATTCCTCCGTAGGTAGGAATCCAATTTGACGTGAAGTCCTATGGCTAGGTGTCTGCGCAGACGACACAATACAAATTGCACTAGGGGTACAATAGTAAGCTCCCCAGTACTGCCTAATAGATAATGGAAACTCTAGGTGTACATAAATATTTACCCTAAAATAAGGATTCCCTAAATGAAGTCTACTTAAAGTAATCGTTAAGTCTCCCTTATAGTAAATACTTGCTTTATCTAAATCAACGTGCCACGCCTCTGATCCTCCGTGAAACTGTAACCTCATGTACCCTAAGAAATTGGGCATCTCCATCTCTTCAAAACTCAGCGTCCTCAACGTGAATCTATTCCTCTTCACCCTCTCGCTCTAATCCTTGCTCAACGTCTTTACAGATATAAATACAATACAGAATAGGCATATAAAGAGGTGAGATCACCTACGCCAATACCAGTATGGTAACATGAAGATAAACACATACAATATCTCATACCAACACATCATACCATAATTACAATTATGCCACCAACATCATTTATCATCACAACTCATGTAATGAATAATAATTATGATCATGCCCTCAACAATATTCAATTATTCAACAATTCAATTATCATAAACCATAATTACAATAATGCCCTCAATCATTTCCAAATATTCGATAGTTCAAATATCACATTGATTTCCAATACTCAATAACTATGCATATGCACATAGACTCAATTCCCTACTCTATGGAGCTAAAACTCAGATCGGAGAGAGTGACCGAAAAGATCTGTCTATACCAACATGCCTCAGACCACGTGCTCAGATTTGCACATCTAGCATATACACGACAGTCTTTATCAAATCTTGATTAAGAATAGTGTCTCGGTTAGGATCATTGGTGTGTTGCATCGGTCTAACCCACGGTACAGAAGAGCTACCAACTGCCCATTGTAGGCAACTCGCACCCCAATGGCCCCAAGGTCAACAAGTGACTTACACTACGCATATTGCACCCACTCAGGAGGTGTATTCTCTCCTAGGCAATTAGCCTCATATAGTCCATCGGACCTTTCCAATGCATGTACTATGAACCATTCACAGTTCAAGTTCATTATCTCATATTCTCAGTTCAAATTCATAATCTCATATTCTGGGTCCTCATATTGGCCCAACATTATCCTTACTGTATTTTTATCGCAAAATCATATTTTCACATTTTCTCATTTGCGCCAACAATTTTGTTGCATTTTCAAATTGCGTAAAATATTTCTCACACATTTTAACTCAAAAACACGATTTTTCTCATTTAATATCAAAAATTGACTTTATTTTTTATATTTACATAATAGTCCCTCCATAATGTAATATTTACATTCTAGTCCCTTATTTCAAAAATATTTACGATATAGTCCTTCATAAAAAATAATTACAATATAGTCCTTCTTTAGAAAATAATTGTAATATAACTCCTCTAAAAATTAATATTTCTATTATTTCCCAAAAAACTTTAAATATTTTCAATATAGTCCCTCTAAAAAAATTAGTATTTTTACTGTTTCCCAAAAAATGGTAATTCTTTCTTTTACTTCAAATAATACAGCTCAAATTTTCTGGACGCGTTTCAAAACCCATAGGGGGAGCTATACGTCAGTAAACTTCAAGTATTTGTTTTTATGCAAATGGTTTGCAAAGGCATCACTCTAAAGGCAGGCACCCCAACTAAGTTGGCACCCCTGCCAATATTAATCATTTGCAGCAAACCATAAATATATTAATAAAGAAAAAAGAATACAAAAGAAAACATGGGGGGACAAGAACCAAACCCATGAAAGAGTTACAAATTTGTAAATCTATAGCTAGTAACACAGAACCTATTTTTAAAGAAATCTTCTACGATGAAAGAAGGAATTGAATTCCACCAAACAAAACCAGAAATAGAAGAGCCATGACAAGCAAGTTTGTCTGCACAAGCATTTCCTTCTTTATAAATGTGAGAGCAAGAGAATCTCATTTGCTTGGATAAGATTAAACAATTCTTCCATCTGTTTTGTAGTTGCCAGGGAACAATATTTATATTGTAGAAGGCAGAAACAACCAAAAGAGAGTCACATTCAAGCCAAAGGTTAAACCAATGGTTTTTGAAAGTTATCTCAATAGCTAGAATAGCTGCTGATAGTTCAGCAAAAAGAGCAGTTTTAATACCAAGATTAGAAGTAAAACAGCCAAGAGAAGTAGCTCTACTGTCTCTAAAAATACCACCACAGTCGGCTGGACCAGGGCACCCTTTGGCAGCACCATCAACATTACATTTGATCACATAACAGGAAGGAGGAAACTAAGAAACTTCCTTAATAACAGGCATTTTCTTTTGATGAGAAGCAACCTTAAAGGCTTGAAGTATCCTTAATTCTGCTACTGATGAAGATAAGCTGCTATCACTCGAGTTACTGGAGAGAGAAACATTAACCACAATTAAACCAATAGTTGATTGCACAGAAATATTTTGTTGTGGAATCTAGCCCTGTTTCTATAGAACCAAATAGCCCAAAGAGTGAAAATGATGGCAGCTAGGACAACATCTCGGGCCTGAGAGCTCCATCCTTTGCTGCACAAAGAAAGGACAGAAAGAAAGCTGGAACAGTCCACATGCATATCAATAATGTTGCCAAACCAGTTCCAAATATGCTTTGCAAAAATGTACTCCAGAAACAGATGATGAGTGGTTTCAGCTGCATGACCACAGAGACAACAAACAGAAACGACAGTACACCCTTTAGACCAAAGTTTGTCATCAGTTGGCATTTTGTCATGAATAATTCTCCATAGCAAAAATGATTTAGAAGGAGGAATGCATTTACTCCATATGTGCTTAGCCTAAGGAACAACGTTTTCTATGGGATTTTGAAAAGAGTGAGCATCCTTAAAACTCAATTTACCAGAATCAGATTTAGTCCAGATCAGAGAATCATGACAAGACTGAAAAGGAATTATAACTTGCTGAATTTCTGATTTCAAAACTGGAAACTTGGAAACCAGATCACTAGGAATTGACCACCTGCCATTGTCAATGAAATCCTTAACATTTGATTTCAGAGAGTTATGCAAAGTAGCAGGAACACCAATGATATCCACAATTGGACTAGATAACCAGGGATCAGTCCAAAAATTAATAGTAGCCCCATTGCCAAGCTGCCACAAGGAGTGTTCTTGAATGACATGAATAAATGACTTAAAACCAGACCAGATCGAAGAAGAAATGTGATAACTAATAGATTTATTTTTCCTGAAGGCTAGAGCTTTCAAAAGAGTAGTCCATTGCTCATTAGAAGAAAGAAATTCCCAACCCAACTTAAGCATACCTGCAGCATTGATAGACTTAATGGACCTTATGCCAAGGCCACCCTCCAACACAGGTTTACAAACTTTGCTCCAAGCTACAGTAACCAACTTCCTATTATTTATATCTCCTGACCAAAAAATTTTTTGAATCCAACCATCCATCATTTTAATGAGATTAGCAGGCCAAGCATAGATCCTGAAGCTATAAAATAGCATACCTTGAATAATTGACTTAACCAGTAAAATTCTCCCCATTAAAGATAGCAAAGATCCTTTCCAAGAGGTAAGTTTACTTTTAATTCTGTCAGCAATAGGCATTAAGTGAACACGTTTGGGCTTTCCCTTAAATAAGGGCACCCCAAGATAAGTGAAGGGAAGACAACCAGCATTGAAACCAAGAATTGAAGAAATACCATCTGATCTGGAAGTTGTACCCAAATAGAATTTGGACTTTTCATTGCTAACAACCTGACCAAAAGCCTACTCATAATCCTTGAACAGGTTCATTAAATTGAGAAGACTCCTTTTAGTAGCTCTGCAGAAAACCAGAACATCATCAGCATACAATATATGACTAGGCATCACAACACCTCTGGGACCAGACATGAGTTGTAACTGACCATCCATGACCAGTTTTGTTATACCTCTACTTAACACTTCCTCAACAAGACAAAATAGAATAGGAGATAAGGGATCACCTTGCCGAACCCCTCTCTTACAATTAAAGAAACCAACAGCCTTGCCATTAATTGAAAGGGAGAGTTTAGCAGAGTGTAAAATCTGGCTAATCCAATTACAGAACTTGTCATCGAAACCAAAAGAATGAAGCACTTGAATAAGGAAATTCCAGTCTAAGGTATCAAAAGCTTTTTTAATAGCAATCTTTATAGCAACTTGTCTACCATAAGATTTTTTATCAATTAAATTAATGGTTTCAGAAGCAGTGCAAATACAATCTGAAATCTGCCTCCCTTTAACAAAGCCTCTTTGGTTTTTAGAAATAATCCTAGAGGACAGTGGCTAGTCTATCAGCCAACACCTTGGTTATAATCTTGAACTGAAAAAATAATGCAATAGGCCTATATTGCTCAATCCTATCTACCTCAGAGACTTTTGGAATCAAGACAACAACATTAGAATTCAAATTTGGAAGTATCCAACCTTGCTGAAAAAATTGAAGAACAACATTATGAACATCTTGAGCAATTATATCCCAGTATTGATGAAAGAAAAAACCACCAAACCCATCAGGACCAGGAGCACCATTGCCATTTAAAGAAAAAATAGCAGCTTTAACTTCTTCCAATGAGGGAAGATTAGTGAGCATAACATTATCTTGAAGAGTAACCAAAGAAGGAATGACACTTTGAATAAGATCATTAGGCTGACAAGCATTCCCAGAAGCAAACAAATCCTTATAATATGCCAAAATGTGCTGCTCAATATCATTAGAGTTGTCCAAAACCTGATCACCCTTTTTCAAAATAGATATGTGCTTTGTAACAGACCTGATTTTAACAGATCTATGGAAGAATTCAGTGTTCCTATCACCCTGCAAATGCCAATCAAGCCTAGACTTCTCCATCCAGAAATCTTCTTCATAGCTTAAAGCCTGCTGCAACAATAATTGAGCTTCTATTTCCTATTTTATTAACTCATCTGAACCTCCATTAAGAGTAATCAGCTCTTGAATTTTGTCCACATTAGATAAGGCAGAGCTGACATTTTTATGGACATCCCCAAAAACATTTTTATTCCAATCTTTGAGCTTAACTTTCAACAATTTTAATTTCTGGGATAAGATATGCATTGGACAGCCAACAACAGTAGTTTTCCAAACATCTTTAATAATGTTTATGCAAGAAGGATGCCTAGACCACATTTTCATGAATTTAAAAGAAGAAGCATGCTCCCTATTAACCATGTTCATTTTAAGCATGATAGGAAAATGGTCTGATTGACTACGAGTTAAGGTGCTGCAAGCAACACTACTCCAAAGATTGATCCAATCAGAATTGCAAATTGATCTATCTAGTCTTCGCTCAATATAATTATTGCCAACTCTACCATTAGACCATGTGTAAGAAGAGCCCCGAGTAGGAAGATGGATCAGATGATTAGAATCAGACCAGTTCCTAAAGTCCTCACAAGAAATCCGAGAGGGCAGATTTTTACCTCTATGTTCATGAGCTCCCAAGACAGCATTAAAATCTCCTATAAAACACCAAGGAGCTTTATAAGAATGCTGTAACCTCTCCAAATCAAACCAGAGATCTCTCCTGGCAATATAATTAACAAAGAATATATATAGTGAGATATAAATCAGATGATTACCAACACCAACCGAAAAAGAGACATGTTGCTTTGAACAGGCAATAATGGTAGGAGAAAAAGAATTTGTACAAAGGCACCACAGATTAGAGGGAAGATCACCCCTATTGTTTTCAGCAAAAATCTTCATATTCAAACTATTAAAGAAACTAAAAGGAACCTGATCAGAAGTAATCCAAGGTTCAGACACAAAAAGAAAATCTGGTTTATGCATACTACAAAGCTTTTTAAGAAAAGACCTTGTGTTAAGGTTACCAAGACCCCTAAGATTCCAATAAAGAATTTTCAACATTGATCACCAAGAGTAATACCTCCCCTAGATCGGGTTGCATAACCACTAGACTTTTGTATTTGAAAATTTTTTTTCCTAAGTTTCTTTCTCTATGACTTAGACAAGACTTTAGAAAAACCTTGAATATCTAACAAATTTTTGACCTCAGCAAGATATTTACTTGGATTTCCTTCAGCAATATTCCCAGAATCACAGGAAGAATCCTAATTTTCTATAGAATCATCTGCATCATTGATTGTCCTCCAGAATTTACTCACAGTATGCAAATCCTTGTTGACATTTAGGTTAGGATGAACCAAAGGAGTCTCAAAATTATTTGGCTCAATCAGATCTGCCACCTTATCTGAAACTTCAGTATTGTTATCATTAACAGGAAGGGTGGTCGAGACATGATCAACATCATTCACAATAGAAAAATCATGGTTAGAGCCACTTATAGAAAGGTCATCATGTAAAGCAGCATCCAGATTAGTATTGACATCAACTTCTATAACAGGAGAATGATTAAAATCATTAACAAATCCCAACAAAGGATTGGGATCATGAAGATCAGCATTAAAGTTTTGCTGAGAAGTATTCTTAATAGAAACCGGATGCACCTCCTCATCAGCAACTGATCTGTTAATAATTTCAGCTCTTGAATGTTCTTTGTTTGATCTAATTGGATTCCAAATGTGTTTAATTGCTGACATTTAGTTAAGTTTCTGATTTAGAGTTGTCTTTGGATGTTTATTGTGAAACTTTGCTTAAATGAGGTTATAGACACTCATAAACGTATTGTGATTTTTAGGACATCTATGAGTGATGGAGTCCATTGGTATTGAGCTGTTGAGAAGAGAGTTAAGAGATTTAAGGGCATCAGTATCAACCTCTAGAAGCAAAGGAAGAAGAGCATTCATGAAGAATCAAGGCTGAATTCGAAGAAAGTGATTAACACGGCCCGTGTCAAATGACACGGGGTAGGCCGTGTATCATTCTGACTTTGAAGACTGGAAAGTTTTGATTAACACGGCCCGTGTCAAGTGACACGGGGTAGGCCGTGTACTCCTCTGATTTCACGAGGAAGAATTAATTTGAAGCCTTGATCGAGAACACGGCCCGTGTCAATGGACACGGGGTAGGCCGTGTTCCTTTCTGACCTTGGAATGGCTGGAAATTTGTCTCCAGAATCAGACACGGGTTGGGCCGTGTAGAATGACACGGCCCGTGTCGTCGCACCAGGAAGTTAATTTCGTGCTTTAATGTTAAATTAGGTTCCCAAACCTATAAATAGAGTGGCTTAGAGCCCTTTAAGGTATGCTGGACGTAAAGAGACGTGAAGGAAACTGAGAGAAACACAAAGACCAAGAAGGGGAAGGATTCGATTGAGGATTGGAGACTCGGATTCGAGCGATCAAAGATCAATCACTCTCAAGCCTTGGAAACTAGTTTGATCTTTAGTTTTTCTTTTCTTCTTTTGTTCTAAAAAATGTTTTCTTTTAATTCTTCTTCTGTTTTTGAATTTGCCATGTGTGGCTAAACTTCTTGATTGGTTAAGGGAGGATGAAACTCTAGTTTTGATTATGTGAATCTTGCATACCTCTTTATATCAATACAATTATGTTTTTATTCATATGTTTCTGTTCATAAATCAATATAAAGGTTTTTATATTCTTGCCAAACTTCGAAAGTGGTAAAACTAGGATTGCTATACGCGGTTGCGGTGGTATGACTAGTGAGACATATGATCTAAGTAATTTAATCCCGGTGTGTGATTAGATCTTAGTGTGATTGGTTTTCTAATTCTTAATGCAATCATTTGGTAAGTGTAAGAGCGGTTGCTTTACAAATAACTAATGGTTAGGGTTTGATTTGAGCGGTTGCTGAATTAAGCGAAACTTAAGGAAGACATGGGATTCACAATTACATAAGAACATAATTGATCATGTTGGTATAAAGGATATGTAAGTTAGCATAATCATATAAATCTAGTGGTGGATTCCATCTCTTAACCAATATCTTTAACTTGATAATTCAATTTGTGTTTACTGTTTTGATTTAAGTTTAATTTCTCTTTTTAGTTTTAATCAACAAAACCCCCTTTTACTTTTACTATTTTTTTTTCATGAGAGTTTAATTTAGGAATTAGATTGATAGTGTTAATTGAATTGGTTCTCTGTGGATCGACCATTGCTTACTACAACTGGTTGCAAGGTTTTGTATTTTTGGTGGAACTTGGCAACTGTTTTTTATATTTATTTTTAATCACATTCCACACCACACCAAATTTTGGCGCCGTTGCCGGGGAACTAATTTTCTAATTGCGCTATTAATTTGTTTCCTATTTTTCTCTTTGTTTTTGTTTTAATTTTAATAGTTTATTTGTTCTCTTCAACTACCTTGCAGGCGTTCATGTCTGGTGAAGAGGTGAACGAGCAATTGAGAAATCTGAGGCATTACTTTGAACAAATCAGCTCGCAATTCACACCTGCTGACGTTGAAGCTACCCGTCACATAGATCTTTCCGGTTCTGCGCAAAGATCATCGAGATATCCGAACCACTTTGGAAGAAGAAGTGATGGCGAAAAAAATACACTAAGGATGTTGGGTGCTCCGGACTTAGACCAACAACCTCTGTGCATAGAAATTCCTGAGAATGAGGAGGCATTTGAGCTGAAATCTGGTCTAATCCATCTTTTGTCATCTTTCAATGGACTAGCCGGAGAAGATCCGAACAAACATCTGAAGGAAATCCATGTTGTGTGTTCTAGCATGAAGCCTGCAGGAATTTCAGTGGAGCAAGTCAAGCTGAGAGCTTTTTCGTTTTCCCTAAAGGACTCTGCAAAGGAGTGGTTGTACTACTTGCCACCCGGATCAATTCAGACATAGCAGGACATGGCTCGGGCTTTCCTAGACAGATATTTCCCAGCATCAAAGGCCGTAACCATCAGAAAAGAAATTTGCGGCATCCAACAAAGACATGGGGAATCACTTCATGAGTACTGGGAGAGATTCAAGAGATTGTGTGCTAGCTGCCCTCAGCATCAAATTAGTGAAGAACTTCTGATACAGTACTTCTATGAAGGTTTGCTAGTGATGGACCGCAATATGATTGACGTCGCCAGTGGAGGAGCCTTGGTTGATAAGACTCCTCGAGAAGCTAGGAACTTGATATCTAGAATGGCTGCGAACACTCAACAATTTTTCACTCGGAATGATACAGGGGTGAGAGCAGTTAAGGAAGCTGACACTACTAGTTTGCAAGCATCAAATGACTCAATTGACCGCCATGGTCCGTGGCGATGGACAATGGGAAAGCACCAAGACGGGCATGTGGGATATGTTGCTCTTCGGACATCCCATCGATATGTGTCCCACTTTGCAAGAGGACACAAATGAAGAGGCCAAGGCAGTGGGGGGATTTTCTGCTCCATCTAAGAATTACAACCCCTATTCCAACACATATAATCCGGGGTGGAGAAATCATCCTAACTTTAGTTATGCGAAATAGCCCCAAGCTCAAGCGCAACCTCAAGCCTATGGACCTCCAAGGTTTCAGCAAAGGCAAGCACCCTTTCCTCCAAGGCAACCCTAAGTTCAGGCCACTAGGCAACCTGAACCTTCGTTGGAAGATCTTGTGAGGCAAATAGCCACCAGCAATATTCAGTTTCAGCAAGAAACAAGGGCCACTATCAGTACCTTGCAGAACCAAGTGGGACAGTTGGCTACAGAGATCAACAAGGTGCAGAGTCAGATTTCTGGGAAACTCCCCTCGCAGCCAGAGGTGAACCCAAAAGAAAATGTTAGTGCTGTCACCTTGCGTTGTGGGAAGACACTTGAAGGACCCACATCTTCCCAAGTCACTGAAGACAAAGCTCCAAATCCTAAGGAAGTAGATGAGGAGGGGATCAATTCTAAGACCCCTAAGGTAAGTGTTTCTGACCCACTTTCTAAATATGTCACTAAGGCTCCTTTTCCGAGCAGGCTGGTTCGAAATAAGAAAGAAGAAGCGGATAAAGAGATCTTAGAGACTTTCAGGAAAGTTGAAGTTAACATTCCTCTGTTAGATGCAATAAAGCAAGTGCCTAGATATGCTAAATTCCTAAAAGAGTTATGCACTAACAAAAGGAAGTTGAAAGGTAATGAACGGGTCCAAGTGGGAGCAAACGTTTCAGCTGTTTTTAATAAGAAGCTCCCAACTAAATGTAAAGATCCTAGCACATTCACTATACCATGCACTATCGGTAATGCCAGGTTTGAGAGAGCTATGCTAGATTTAGGTGCATCCATTAATGTCATGCCCTTTTCTATTTATGCATCTTTACATCTAGGACCTTTAGAACCTACTGGAGTTATCATTCAACTGGCAGACAGGTCTAATGCATACCCTAAGGGGGTTGTTGAGGATGTTTTGGTGCAAGTCAATGAACTGGTGTTTCCGGCCGATTTCTATGTGCTGGACATGGAGGAGGACAAATCTCCCAACTCTGCCCCCATTCTGTTGGGGAGGCCTTTCCTCAAGACTGCCCGAACTAAAATTGATGTGCATTCGGGAACATTGACTATGGAATTTGATGGAGAGTTAATTAGATTCAACATCTTCGAGGCTATGAGATACCCGAGTGATGTGCACTCTGCCTATGTTGTTGATTCTTTTGATGTTGTTGAATCTTTAATTTCTACTATTTTCGAGTCTGATCAATTTGATGTTCTTAATACAATTATGACTCGCAGTTTAGATTTTCAGGATCCAAAGAAGGATGACCAAGGGGAGCCATGGAGTGAGGAGATTAATGAAGTGGTGGCAGCCTTGCATACACTTTCTTCCACCTCAGAAGGACATGAGGTATCGTATGTTGAATTACCTTTTACCACTGATGTCCCTAAACCTTCTGTTGTGTAGGCACCAGAGCTGGAATTGAAGGAATTGCCCTCCCATTTGAAATATGTTTTTCTGGGTGAGAAAGAGATACTTCCGGTAATAATTGCTAAATCCCTCACCAAAGAGCAAGAGGAGAGCTTGATTTCTGTGTTGAAAGAACACAAAACAGCCATCGGGTAGACTATTGCAGATATCAAAGGTATTAGCCCCTCCATTTGCATGCATCGAATCTTAATGGAGGAGGGGCCTAAGCCAGTACAAGAACCACAGAGGAGGTTGAATCCCCCGATGATAGATGTTGTGAAGAAGGAGATACTGAAGCTCCTAAGTGTGGGGGTCATCTACCCCATTTCTGACAGCAAGTGGGTAAGCCCGGTCCAGGTAGTACCAAAGAAATCTGGCATTACTGTGGTAAGAAATGCTGAGAATGAGCTTATTCCCACTAGATTACAAACAGGGTGGCGTGTTTGTATAGATTATAAGAAATTGAATGCTGCCACCAGAAAAGACCACTTCCCTTTACCCTTTATTGATCAAATGTTAGAGAGGTTAGCTGGTCATTCTCATTATTGTTTCTTAGATGGATTTTCAGGATATAACCAGATTGCGATCGCTCCAGAAGATCAGGACAAAACCACTTTCACTTGTCCTTTTGGCACCTTTGCTTATAGGCGAATGCCTTTTGGACTTTGCAATGCGCCAGGGACCTTTCAGAGATGTATGGTGAGTCTTTTTTCTGATTACATAGAAAACATCATTGAGGTCTTCATGGATGATTTTAGTGTATTTGGGAATGGTTTTGAGAAATGCTTGAAACATTTGACTTTGGTTTTAAAGAGATGCATTGACACTAACCTTGTTTTAAATTGGGAAAAGTGCCATTTCATGGTAGAAGAAGGTATTGTGTTAGGTCATGTAATCTCTGCTAGGGCATTGAAGTTGATAAAGCTAAGGTAGAACTTGTGCGTTCATTACCCCGCCCACTAGTGTGCGGGATATTCGCTCTTTTCTTAGTCATGCAGGTTTCTATCGACGCTTCATCAAAGATTTCTCCAAGATATCAGCCCCCCTCTGCACACTTCTCCAAAAAGATGTGCCGTTTCAATTCAATGAGAAGTGTATGAAGGCTTTCCTTACACTTAAGGAGTTGATGACTGAGGCACCTATCATTAGGCCGCCAAATTGGGAGCTTCCCTTCGAATTAATGTGTGATGCAAGTGACTTTGCGGTAGGGGCTGTCCTCGGACAGCGAGTTGATAGGGTTCCTTATGCTATTTACTATGCATCAAGGACCCTAAATGATGCTCAACTGAATTATTCCACAACTGAGAAAGAACTCCTTGCTGTTGTTTTTGCTTTGGAGAAATTTAGATCATATTTAATTGGCTTTAAAGTAATTGTCTTTTTTGATCATGCAGCTTTGAAGTACTTACTGGCAAAGAAGGAGGCGAAGCCAAGATTGCTTCAATGGATTCTGTTGCTCCAAGAGTTTGACTTAGAGATTAAAGATAAAAAAGGGAGCGAAAACTTGGTGGCAGACCATTTGAGCAGATTGGTGACTGAAGAGGAGGATATACCTATTCCAGAGAGCTTTCCAGATGAGCATTTAATGACTATCGCAACCACTATTCCGTGGTATGCTGATATTGCCAATTATTTGGCCACCAAGGATTTTTCGGTAGGCCTCAACAAGGCACAGCGAGATAAGCTGAGGAGTGATTGCAAGTACTATATTTGGGATGATCCTTACCTTTGGAAGCACTGCGCAGATCAAGTGATTCGGAGATGTATCCCGGATTCAGAGACTCACTCCGTTCTCTCTTTTTGCCATACCTATGCCTGTGGAGGACATTTCGGCATGAAGAGGACAGCCACCAAAGTGCTTGACAGTGGATTTTACTGGCCTACTATTTTTAAGGATGCTTATAATTTCTGTAAGTCATGTGACCGCTGTCAAAGAATAGGTAATATTGGTCCACGAAATCAAATGCCTCAAACTCCAATAATCTTTGTGGAAATCTTTGATGTTTGGGGCATTGACTTTATGGGACCATTTCCTCCTTCTTTTAGTTTCTCCTATATTCTTTTAGCTGTGGATTATGTTTCAAAGTGGGTGGAAGCTAAAGCCACTAAATCTGATGATTCTAAGACTGTTGTGGATTTTGTGAAGTCTTTTATCTTTTCCAGGTTTGGCACTCCCAGAGCCATCATTAGTGACCAAGGGACACATTTTTGCAAATGTAAATCTTTGAATCCCCGTTGAAGAAATATGGTGTGGTGCACCGACCTCTACCCCTTACCATCCACAGACGAATGGCCAGACTGAGGTATCCAATCGGGAGATCAAGTCTATCCTTGAAAAAACTGTGAATCCCACGCGCAAGGATTGGAGTACTAGACTTACTGATGCCTTGTGGGCTTATCGGACAACATACAAGACTCCTATTGGCATGTCCCCTTTCCGATTGGTTTATGGGAAGCCCTATCACTTGCCAGTGGAGTTGGAGCATCGTTCCTACTGGGCTGTTAAACAAGTTAACTTGAACTTGGAAGGTGCTGGCAAGCAGAGAAAACTCCAAATTCAGGAGTTGGAAGAATTGAGGAATGAGGCCTTTGAGAGTGCCCTCATTTACAAGGAAAAAACCAAAGCATTTCATGATCACATGATCTCTAGGAAAAGTTTCCACCAAGGCCAAAAAGTGTTACTGTACCAATCCAGACTCAAATTATTTCCAGGTAAGTTGCGCTCTAAATGGATTGGCCATTTGTAGTAACTACTATTTTTCTTTCTGGTGCAGTGGAAATCATGAATGAGGCTTCTGGAAAGGCGTTTAAGGTTAATGGGCATCGTCTCAAGCCTTACCATGAACTTCCGGAGGATGCAGAAGTTGAAGACATGCCTCTTCTCCACCCATCTTATGAAGAATCCTGAGGAGCATCATAATGTCTGGCTGAGGACAATAAACCAAGCGCTTATTGGGAGGCAACCCAAGTGGATTTGCTTTCTTTTTCCTTTCCCTTTTACGTTGTTTAGTTTCTTCGTTTAGCCTATTTTTAAATGTTTCTTGCTTGATCTCTGTTTCCTTGTTGATATTTGTGTTTGGACTTGCTCAGTTTTTAGCTTGATTACTTGTGTTCATGGTTTGTTGAGTGTATGCAGTCCTTAGGAAACGTTTAGAATGATTCTTGTGAGTCAGCAAAGTACACGGGGTGGGCCGTGTCCAATCACACGGCCCGTGTCCTCATGACAGCAACCCCATTTCTGCAGCAAACTACATGGGGTGGGCCGTGTCATATGACACGACCCGTGTTTTCGAGGATAGGACGTCTGTGATGCTTCCAGAGAAGTACACGGGGTTGGCCGTGTCAAATGACACGGCCCGTGTTGTCTTGATCCTCAGGAACCCTGTTTTCCAGAGATGTACATGGGGTGGGCCGTGTCCAATGACACGACCCGTGTTATCGCGCGCACCTACTCCCTAAGACAGAGGAGTACACGGGGTGGGCCGTGTTATATGACACGGCCCGTGTACTTGTGGCAGCGCCCAATTAAATCCCCATTTAGGGCTTTCTGCCCTAATTTCCTACCCCAATTCCCTTTTTCCTCTTCTTCTTCTCTGCGCAGCCATCACACATCACCCTCTCACCCTCCATTCATCACCATTCTCCACCGTTCTTCACTGTTACCCAACACCATTCCCCTCCAATATTCACCATTTTTCACCGTATTTCACCATCACCATTCTCCATCTTCCCCCACGCGCAACTCCTCTCCATCTTCTCCATCAATTCTCTTGCTTTTGCTTCCTCCATTGATGGGTCCTAAAAAGCGTGTTAAGACAACTGCTGCGTCCTGCTCCCTCCATCCCCATCGTTCTGGCTCTAGGCGTGCTCGGTCTCCATCACCCCCACGTGAGCCCTCACCCCCTCAGGTGCCAGTCAATCCTATTGACAGAAAGGTAGTGGTTCCCACTCGTTTTTTAGATGTTGATACCCTTAGGGCTATAGGGTTATATGATGAGGTGTTTGCTCTGTTGGGTAGAATTGGTTGGGTTGATTTTGCATTGTTACAAAAGCCTACTTTTGCTGCATTGACTAGGGAGTTTGTTTCTAGTTTTAATCGTAAGCTTTACCCTCTGTCTGATCAAACTAGATGGCCTAGTGAAATCACCTTTAGGTTGCTCGGTAATTCTCATTCTGTTAATATTCATATGTTTAGAGCTATTTTTGGTTTTCCTGAGGGGGAAAATATGTTACCCCGTGATTTTAATGCTGATCATGTGTGGTCTGCCCTCACTGTGCCTGAGTCTGATAACTATGATCCTAAGATGTCTAAAGCTTCTCAGCTTAGGTCTCCTGCCCATCGCTATATTCAGAAATGGTTAGCTAATACTCTGTGTGGTCGGGGGGAAAGTCAAGGGACAATTAGCCGTTCTGAGTTATTTTTCTTGCACTGCATGATTGAGGGAGTGCCTGTTAATGGGGGGTATTGGCTCTGTAATCAGTTTCATCATGTCGGGACCACTTTAGCTGGCCGTATTGTGTTAGGAGGGTATGTGACTGCCATTGCTGATCACTTTGAGTATTTGGATTTGGTGGAGGAGGCACCGGTTCAGGGTCCCAATGCTATTGATGGGGCCATTCTGGTGTCTATGAAGCTCTGCACTCGTCTCAATGGTGCTCTCGTCTTGCTTGGCACTGATGGAGCTGCCTTGCCTAGGGCTGATCCGGCCCCTGAGCCACATGAGGATATCGCTGTCTCCCCTCCCCCCGAGTTTGCTAATGATGCGGGCCCTTCCACTCAGCCTGGCGCAGCTTCTTATGATGCTATCTTGGCCCGTATTGATTGCCTGGAGCTGGACCATGCTGCTCGCTTCCAGCGCTTAGAGGATCGCTTTCAGGCTCTGGAGGAGGCACGCGATCAGAGAATGGATGTCATTGATGGCAAGCTTGATCTTCTGCTTCAGCGTTTTTCATATCCCCCTCCCCCATCTTGATGTATTTTCATTTTAAGGCTGTGTCCTTCATTTTGCTGGCTTAATGAACATTGTTTTGGTTACTAGTGATTTCTCTTTTGTATTTGCTTGGATTTCCTGTTGCCAGACTCATTTGGTTGCATATACTCTGCTTTTACTGTGGAATTATTTTATCTGTTGTGTATGCTTTGACATTGAGGACACTGTCTGTTTTAAGTGTGGGGGGAAGTTTGAAGTTTGATTGCACATTCTGGTCTTAATGGTATATCTGGTGCATATCTTTCTAATTAATCTTTGCTCATTGTTCAATACTTTTGTTACTTTTTGGGAAGCATGTGCTTGGTTTTATGTTTTTGCCCAGGAGTGCAAAAGGTTAAGTGTGGGGGTATTTGATCTGTTAATAATTTCAGCTCTTGAATATTCTTTGTTTGATCTAATTGGATTCCAAATGTGTTTAATTGCTGACATTTAGTTAAGTTTCTGATTTAGAGTTGTCTTTGGATGTTTATTGTGAAACTTTGCTTAAATGAGGTTATAGACACTCATAAACGTATTGTGATTTTCAGGAGATCTATGAGTGATGGAGTCCATTGGTATTGAGCTGTTGAGAAGAGAGTTAAGAGACTTAAGAGAATGAGTATCAACCTCTAGAAGCAAAGGAAGAAGAGCATTCATGAAGAATCAAGGTTGAATTCGAAGAAAGTGATTAACACGGCCCGTGTCAAATGACACGGGGTAGGCCGTGTATCATTCTGACTTTGAAGACTGGAATGTTTTGATTAACACGGCCTGTGTCAAGTGACACGGGGTAGGCCGTGTACTCCTCTGATTTCACGAGGAAGAATTAATTTGAAGCCTTGATCGAGAACACGGCCCGTGTCAATGGACACGGGGTAGGCCGTGTTCCTTTCTGACCTTGGAATGGCTGGAAATTTGTCTCCAGAATCAGACACGGGTTGGGCCGTGTAGAATGACACGGCCCGTGTCGTCGCACCAGGAAGATAATTTCGTGCTTTAATGTTAAATTAGGTTCCCAAACCTATAAATAGAGTGGCTTAGAGCCCTTTAAGGTATGCTGGACGTAGAGAGACGTGAAGGAAACTGAGAGAAACACAAAGACCAAGAAGGGGAAGGATTCAATCGAGGATTGGAGACTCGGATTCGAGCGATCAAAGATCAATCACTCTCAAGCCTTGGAAACTAGTTTGATCTTTAGTTTTTCTTTTCTTCTTTTGTTCTGAACAATGTTTTCTTTTAATTCTTCTTCTGTTTTTGAATTTGCCATGTGTGGCTAAACTTCTTGATTGGTTAAGGAAGGATGAAACTCTAGTTTTGATTATGTGAATCTTGCATACCTCTTTATATCAATACAATTATGTTTTTATTCATATGTTTCTGTTCATAAATCAATATAAAGGTTTTTATATTCTTGCCAAACTTAGAGATTTAAGAGACTTAAGGGAATCAGTATCAACCTCTAGAAGCAAAGGAAGAAGAGCATTCATGAAGAATCAAGGCTGAATTCGAAGAAAGTGATTAACACGGCCCGTGTCAAATGACACGGGGTAGGCCGTGTATCATTCTGAATTTGAAGACTGGAATGTTTTGATTAACACGGCCCGTGTCAAGTGACACGGGGTAGGCCGTGTACTCCTCTGATTTCACGAGGAAGAATTAATTTGAAGCCTTGATCGAGAACACAGCCCGTGTCAATGGACACGGGGTAGGCCGTGTTCCTTTCTGACCTTGGAATGGCTGGAAATTTGTCTCCAGAATCAGACACGGGTTGGGCCGTGTAGAATGACACGGCCCGTGTCTTCGCACCAGGAAGTTAATTTCGTGCTTTAATGTTAAATTAGGTTCCCAAACCTATAAATAGAGTGGCTTAGAGCCCTTTAAGGTATGCTGGACGTAGAGAGACGTGAAGGAAACTGAGAGAAACACAAAGACCAAGAAGGGGAAGGATTTGATCGAGGATTGGAGACTCGGATTCGAGCGATCAAAGATCAATCACTCTCAAGCCTTGCAAAACTAGTTTGATCTTTAGTTTTTCTTTTCTTCTTTTGTTCTGAATAATGTTTTCTTTTAATTCTTCTTCTGTTTTTGAATTTGCCATGTGTGGCTAAACTTCTTGATTGGTTAAGGGAGGATGAAACTCTAGTTTTGATTATGTGAATCTTGCATACCTCTTTATATCAATACAATTATGTTTTTATTCATATGTTTCTGTTCATAAATCAATATAAAGGTTTTTATATTCTTGCCAAACTTCGAGACTTAAGAGACTTAAGGGAATCAGTATCAACCTCTAGAAGCAAAGGAAGAAGAGCATTCATAAAGAATCAAGGCTGAATTCGAAGAAAGTGATTAACACGGCCCGTGTCAAATGACACGGGGTAGGCCGTGTATCATTCTGACTTTGAAGACTGGAATGTTTTGATTAACACGGCCCGTGTCAAGTGACACGGGGTAGGCCGTGTACTCCTCTGATTTCACGAGGAAGAATTAATTTGAAGCCTTGATCGAGAACACGGCCCGTGTCAATGGACACGGGGTAGGCCGTGTTCCTTTCTGACCTTGGAATGGCTGGAAATTTGTCTCCAGAATCAGACACGGGTTGGGCCATGTAGAATGACACGGCCCGTGTCGTCGCACCAGGAAGTTAATTTCGTGCTTTAATGTTAAATTAGGTTCCCAAACCTATAAATAGAGTGGCTTAGAGCCCTTTAAGGTATGCTGGACGTAGAGAGACGTGAAGGAAACTGAGAGAAACACAAAGACCAAGAAGGGGAAGGATTCAATCGAGGATTGGAGACTCGGATTCGAGCGATCAAAGATTAATCACTCTCAAGCCTTGGAAACTAGTTTGATCTTTAGTTTTTCTTTTCTTCTTTTGTTCTGAACAATGTTTTCCTTTAATTCTTCTTCTGTTTTTGAATTTGCCATGTGTGGCTAAACTTCTTGATTGGTTAAGGGAGGATGAAACTCTAGTTTTGATTATGTGAATCTTGCATACCTCTTTATATCAATACAATTATGTTTTTATTCATATGTTTCTGTTCATAAATCAATATAAAGGTTTTTATATTCTTGCCAAACTTCGAGACTTAAGAGACTTAAGGGAATCAGTATCAACCTCTAGAAGCAAAGGAAGAAGAGCATTCATGAAGAATCAAGGCTGAATTCGAAGAAAGTGATTAACACGGCCCATGTCAAATGACACGGGGTAGGCCGTGTATCATTCTGACTTTGAAGGCTGGAATGTTTTGATTAACACGGCCCGTGTCAAGTGACACGGGGTAGGCCGTGTACTCCTCTGATTTCACGAGGAAGAATTAATTTGAAGCCTTGATCGAGAACACGGCCCGTGTCAATGGACACGGGGTAGGCCGTGTTCCTTTCTGACCTTGGAATGGCTGGAAATTTGTCTCCAGAATCAGACACGGGTTGGGTCGTGTAGTCGCACCAGGAAGTTAATTTCGTGCTTTAATGTTAAATTAGGTTCCCAAACCTATAAATAGAGTGGCTTAGAGCCCTTTAAGGTATGCTGGACGTAGAGAGACGTGAAGGAAACTGAGAGAAACACAAAGACCAAGAAGGGGAAGGATTCGATCGAGGATTGGAGACTCGGATTCGAGCGATCAAAGATCAATCACTCTCAAGCCTTGGAAACTAGTTTGATCTTTAGTTTTTCTTTTCTTCTTTTGTTCTGAACAATGTTTTCTTTTAATTCTTCTTCTGTTTTTGAATTTGCCATGTGTGGCTAAACTTCTTGTTTAGTTAAGGGAGGATGAAACTCTAGTTTTGATTATGTGAATCTTGCATACCTCTTTATATCAATACAATTATGTTTTTATTCATATGTTTCTGTTCATAAATCAATATAAAGGTTTTTATATTCTTGCCAAACTTCGAGACTTAAGAGACTTAAGGGAATCAGTATCAACCTCTAGAAGCAAAGGAAGAAGAGCATTCATGAAGAATCAAGGCTGAATTCGAAGAAAGTGATTAACACGGCCCGTGTCAAATGACACGGGGTAGGCCGTGTATCATTCTGACTTTGAAGACTGGAATGTTTTGATTAACACGGCCCGTGTCAAGTGACACGGGGTAGGCCGTGTACTCCTCTGATTTCACGAGGAAGAATTAATTTGAAGCCTTGATCGAGAACACGGCCCGTGTCAATGGACACGGGGTAGGCCGTGTTCCTTTCTGACCTTGGAATGGCTGGAAATTTGTCTCCAGAATCAGACACGGGTTGGGCCGTGTAGAATAACACGGCCCGTGTCGTCGCACCAGGAAGTTAATTTCGTGCTTTAATGTTAAATTAGGTTCCCAAACCTATAAATAGAGTGGCTTAGAGCCCTTTACGGTATGCTGGACGTAGAGAGACGTGATGGAAACTGAGAGAAACACAAAGACCAAGAAGGGGAAGGATTCGATCGAGGATTGGAGACTCGGATTCGAGCGATCAAAGATCAATCACTCTCAAGCCTTGGAAACTAGTTTGATCTTTAGTTTTTCTTTTCTTCTTTTGTTCTGAACAATGTTTTCTTTTAATTCTTCTTCTGTTTTTGAATTTGCCATGTGTGGCTAAACTTCTTGATTGGTTAAGGGAGGATGAAACTCTTGTTTTGATTATGTGAATCTTGCATACCTCTTTGTATCAATACAATTATGTTTTTATTCATATGTTTCTGTTCATAAATCAATATAAAGGTTTTTATATTCTTGCCAAACTTCGAAAGTGGTAAAACTAGGATTGCTATGCGCGGTTGCGGTGGTATGACTAGTGAGACATATGATCTAAGTAATTTAATCCCGGTGTGTGATTAGATCTTAGTGTGATTGGTTTTCTAATTCTTAATGCAATCATTAGGTAAGTGTAAGAGCGGTTGCTTTACAAATAACTAATGGTTAGGGTTTGATTTGAGCGGTTGCTGAATTAAGCGAAACTTAAGGAAGACATGGGATTTATCTCACAATTACATAAGAACATAATTGATCATGTTGGTATAAAGGATATGTAAGTTAGCATAATCATATAAATCTAGTGGTGGATTCCATCTCTTAACCAATATCTTTAACTTGATAATTCAATTTGTGTTTACTGTTTTGATTTAAGTTTAATTTCTCTTTTTAGTTTTAATCAACAAAACCCCCTTTTACTTTTACTATTTATTTTTCATCAGAGTTTAATTTAGGAATTAGATTGATAGTGTTAATTGAATTGGTTCTCTGTGGATCGACCCTTGCTTACTACAACTGGTTGCAAGGTTTTTTTGTATTTTTGGTGGAACTTGGCAACTGTTTTTTTATATTTATTTTTAATCACATTCCACACCACACCAGCAACATTATCCAATGCTTCCTCTTCTTGAATTAACACATTATCTTGATTATCAAGATTATTAACCTCGACATCCTCTGTAGAAGGTTCAGCAGAATTCTTATTCAAAACTTCAAGAGTATTAAGATTTTCCAGTCCCTTATCTTTTGGGATAAATTTCATAGTTGGATTTTTTGGACCCCCATAAATTTTATTCCCTCGCGGAATTTGATGATCTTTGAATTGGCCTTGCACCTTCTTACTATTTTTAGTACATGTGTCTAACCAGTGACCAATAATTTTGCAAGAAGAACAGAAAGACGGCAGCTTTTCATATTGAATACCAACGAAGAAAACAAAACCCTGCCTCTCAACCAGAACTTGATCGTGCAAATCACAAGCAAGGTCAATGTCCACCAAAACATGCGCATAATAACCAAGAGTTTTGTTGATTGTAGTATCATCCAAAGACAAAGGAACACCAATAGCTCTGGCAATAGCAAACAAAATCTTTGGTCTCCAATATTCTTGAGGAAGGCCATGAATCCTTATCCAACACTGTGTGTTCGTCTGTTTAACCATTAAAGGGTTAAAATCAGGAGACCATGAGAATGAACGTAAGATTCCAGGCTCTAAATTCCACGAACCAGAGGACCAAATCTTGCGCAAATCCTCAACTGAGGAAAAAGAAAATTCAAAAAAACCCTTTCCAATTGGTACCATTCTCCAATAACCAATTGGATTCCAGAGTCTAGATAACTTTGCATGCAGGTCACCATATTTCAGAGGAGTATCACCTTTGGACAGCATTAATCTCCCATGAAGATTTGTTTTGCAAGAATCCAAACTTGCACGATATTCATCTTCAGGAATTTGTACTGCAAGATCACCACCCTTCAAGCATGGAACCGGTAATTGACTCAAAGGGGTGTCACATGCATTATTCAACGCTTGTGTAAAAGTTTTCGTACGTGGAGGCAGGAGAGAAGAGGATTTGGAAGAAACAGGAGAAGAACCGGAATCAAGAAAACTCCAAGGAATGAATGGCATGGCAGTGGTCATTGCAAAAAACCATGCAAATCAAAGATAACACGTGAAGAAACCTTAGCAGAGCAAACTAGGATCTAGCAGTAAACTTCAAGTATTAACACTCATTTTATTTTCATAATCTCATTACTTAATTGTATCAATTTGTTTCCTAAAAAGCATTGTGCTTGGTACTAAATTCAAATTCTTCCAAAATCATTTCCTTCTCAATTAAACCATTAATCCTCAATTTGAAACCATCATTTTTAGGACTTTGGTCCTCTTGAACCTAGTGAGGCCGTGTGCTTCATTACTCTTTGGAGCACTCATACAATCCCTCCAGCATGTTGTTCATATCCTAGGTTACACACACACTTGCATGCTTCCACAATTATACACACAAGCATATTATCAAAGCCATAATCATACTATCACACATGCAAATCATAATTGCAAACTCATAAACAACACAATCACAAACAAAGAGACATCAAACAACAAGTGAATAAACCCTTATAGGTTTTTCACCATACACAACCATCTTCTCACCACCAAAACTTGGTTGGTGAGGCAAATCTCCCTCTTACCTCTTGAAGACAAGAATCTTCAAGTTTCCTTCTTTTCCTTGATTTCGTATGAACCATAAACAAAACCCTAAAATTCTTAAACAATTAGTAAAATCACAAACAAGGCTTAACAATGAGGAACCATGGAACAATCATGGTTTAGAAAATCAAAAACTAAATTTTAAACCATAAAATCAAAAGTTTACCTTTAGGAAAGTAAACCAAAACTTGGATTTTGAAGCACTAGGAGTAGGATTTTAAAAAAACTTTCTAAATGAAAAGTGTTTAGGAGGTGGTTTAGGTTTAGGAAATATAGAGAGGAAAAATTATAGAAGATGGATACTAGGGTTTGAGTGTGTAGCCGAAACCCTCCAAGAGAAAAAGAAAGAAAAGTGTTCTTGGTGTTCTTGGGATTTTTGAGAGAAAATAACGCTAAGCTTTTTAGGTGAGTGAAAAAGTGAATATTGAGAGTAAAATGAAGAGGTGCAACCGTGTGAGAGTGTATAGGAGAGTGAGGAGATAAACTTTGATAGTAAATATAATATTGTGTTCACATTTGAAAGGCACATAGCCTATGTCACCACTTGGTCATGCAATGGTCACAAACGACCATTCAAGAAGGCTTGAGAAGCCTCCTTGCCCTCCGTAGCCGTGTGGCTTCTAGGGAATTAATGACTAGGTTTGACTTCAATTAAAGCTTAATTACATGCTAATTAGATGGCAAGTTTATTAGGTCAGGTTTTCTAATTACACTTAATTAACTATCTAATTACATAGCTAATTAATTAAATAGGTTATTGTTTATGTCATGCTTAGTCATGGCTTCTAGATTGAATTAGGATAGTTAATTAGTTACTAGATTATAACTAATTAGTAACTAGGTTAGTTCACTTAGTTTCTTAATTAGACATTTAAGATAACTAAATTAGGTTTATTTAGTTACTTAGTAACTAGTCAAGCCATTATTATTGACTAAATCCTAACCATTGAAATTAACTTCCTTTCCTAACCATTGATTTAATCTAAGGTGGATATCATAAGTTACTTTATCAAGTTTGTTTTCACACCATTGATCTGATCAATGGTTATGATTAAGGCTTCTTAATCAAGCTTTTCATCCAACGGTCCACAATAAAGTCTATGCCACTATATTTGACCAACTCTTATTGGTTTAGAAAAGTCCAGCCATCGTTTTTGACTGATTCTTATTGGTTCATTTTAATTTAGGTTACAGAAAATATTCTAAGCACATTTTCTATCAATTAAAATATATCAGGTCTAATAATCTATAGCAGAAGCTGTTATAAATAAAATAGCAGATATTTATCAGTGAAATATTTTTATTTCATAGATAAATTCTAAAAATTAAAAGATTCTTTTCTGTGTCACTTGGATTTTGGTTTAGTAAGATCCCCCGCCTCCGAATAAATCAGATAAGAATTTCCCCAGCCCGAAAATTATTATTTTCCTGACCCGGAGCAAATCACACAAAACAATCAAAAACAGTCTCAGAACAATCAAATTATTTTTCTAACACACAAAAAATACAAAACAGTGAAATTCTGCTATTACTGTTAATATAGTCAGAATTTGGGGTGTTACAACTCTCCCTCTCTAAAAAGAAGTTTCGTCCTCGAAACTTGCTCGCACACATTTAACACAAATATGGATACTGCTCCTTCATTTTATCTTCCAGCTCCCATGTAGCTTCACCACTTACATCGTTCCAAACCACTTTAACCAATGAAATTTCCTTACCTCGAAGTCACTTTGTCTTTCGATCTTTAATCTTGACTAGAAATGCCTCATAGGTTAAATTCTCCTTCAGTTGTACAGTGTTTGGTTCGATAACGTGAATAGGATCAGAAATATACTTCCGTAGTTGTGATATGAGAAATACATTGTGAAGATTTGATAATAGAGGTGGTAATGCAATCTAATAAGCTATCGGACCTACCCGATGAAGTATCTGATACGGTCCGATAAACTTCGGAGTGAGTTTCCTCGACTTAATCACTCCCCCAACTTCGGTCATAGGTGTTACACGTAAAAATACATGGTCACCTTCTTCAAACTCGAGCGGTCTTCGTCTTTTATTAGCATAACTCTTTTGTCGCGTCTGAGTTGTCCTCATCTTGTCTTAAATCATCTTCACTTTCTCAGTTATCTGCTATACAAATTCTGGCCCTATAATAGCACTTTCACCATCATGATACCAACATAACGGTGTTCTACATCGTCTCCCATACAATGCCTCATAGGGTGCCATCCCTATGCTCGAATAAAAACTATTGTTGTATGTGAACTCTATCAATGGTAGAAATTCATCCCAACAACCAGTTTGCTCTAGAACACAAGCTCTCAACAAGTCCTCTAATTACTGAATCATCCTTTCTGACTGACCATCTATTTGTGGATGGTAAGCAGAACTTAGACGTAGCTTTGTTCCCAACGCTTCTTGTAAACTATTCCAAAACCTTGATGTAAATTACAGATCTCGATCAGAAATAATACTGGATGGTACACCATGAAGTCTAACAATTTCATTTATGTACACTTGAGCCAACTTTTCCATTGAGTACTTAATATTAATCGGTAAAAAGTGTGCCAACTTTGTAAGCCGATCAACAATTACCCAAATAGAATCGTGACCTTTTCGAGTTTTTGGTAGTCCAGTTACGAAATTTATTGCTATGTCATCCCATTTCCATTCAGGAAAAGGCAAAGGTTGCAACATTCCCAATGGTCTCTGATGTTCCACTTTGGCCTTCTGACAAACTAAACAGGATGATACATATTCAGCAACATCCTTCTTCATTCCTTGCCACCAATATAGCTGTTTCAAATCTTGATACATCTTCATGGCTCCTGGATGCATACTCAACTTACTTCTATGAGCTTCATCCAAAATCGATCTTCTAAGTTCTGAATCATTTGGCACACATACTCTTCCTTTAAACTTCAGAATTCCATCAGCACTTTTGCTAAATTCCAACTCTATCCCTTGACTTCTTGCTTCCTTTGCTTCTTGCAAATACTGATCACTATTTTGTCCTACTCGTATTCTATCCATCAAATCATTTGAAATAGTGATCATGTTCAAACACATCATCCCCGGTGTCAACTTCACAGATAATCGCATATCCCAAAATTCTTCTAATAGTTCCTTCTCCTTAATCATCATAACAGAGGCATTAAGCATTTTCCTACTTAAAGCATCTGCTACAACATTCGCCTTCCCGGGATGATACTGCAACTGAAAGTCATAATCCTTAAGAAACTCTAGTCAACGCCTTTGTTTCATGTTCAACTCTTTTTGGTCAAACAGATACTTCAAACTTTTATGATCACTAAAGACAGTGAATGTTGCCCCATAGAGAAAATGTCTCCACACTTTCGACGCAAACACTACAGCTGCCAACTCCAAATCATGAGTTAGATAATTTCTCTTATGCACTTTCAACTACCTCGATGCATATGCCACAACCTTACGGTTTTGCATAAATACACAACCCAATCCTTGGTATGAAGCATCACAATACACCTCGAAAGATTCATTCGGATCAGGTAGAATCAAAACTGGTGAAGTAGTCAGTCGTCTTTTCAACTCCTGAAAACTTTCTTCGCATGCTTCAATCCATACAAACGATTGATTCTTTCGTGTAAGTTGGGTAAGAGGTCCTACAATTTTTGAAAACACCTCAATAAAACGTCGATAGTAACTGGCTAATCAGACAAAACTATGAATCTCCGATACAGTCTTTGGTCTTTCCCATTCAACAACTGTCTCCACTTTTGAAGTATATACTTTAATTACTTCCTCCGATATAGCGTGTCCCAAAAACTGAACCTCGCTTAACCAAAATTCACATTTAGACAACTTGGCATATAACTTATTCTCTTTCAGAATCTGGAGAACCACTCTGAGATGTTCAGCATGTTCCTCTTGACTTCGAGAATAAATCAAAATGTCATCAATAAAGACAACAATGAACTTATCCAAGTACAAACGAAAAATCCTGTTCATAAAGTCCATGAATATCGCAGGTGCATTAGTCACACCAAACGACATCACTTGATATTCGTAATGCCCATAACGTGTTCGAAACACAGTTTTAGGAATATCCTCCGCCTTCACACGTATCTAGTGATAACCAGAACGTAAGTCAATCTTGGAAAATATTGCAGCTCCTCGCAATTGATCCATCAAATCATCGATTCTTGGAAGCGGATATTTATTCTTAATCGTAATCTTGTTCAATTCTCAGTAGTCTACACATAGACAATAAGTCCCATCCTTCTTCTTTACCAACAATACTGGAGCTCCCCATGGTGACACACTTGGTCTCACAAATTTCTTCTCCAATAAATCCTCCAGTTGTTTCTTAAGTTCTGCCAACTCTACTGGCGACATTCTGTAAGGCGCGATAGATATAGGTCCAACTCCAGGTACTAAATTAATGAAAAACTAAATTTCCCTTTCCGGTGGTAGTCCAGGTATGTCTTCAGGAAATACCTCAGGAATTTCATTAACCACAAAATATCCTTCAAAACGTCTTCACACTGAACCTCTAAAGAAGACATCAACAAGTACCCTTGATCTCCTTCCTTCAAATAGGCTTATACTTGAGTAGCCGATAGGAATCTAGAATCTTAATCCTCAAGAAAAACTAACGTCTTACTGGAATAGTCTATCAAGATATGGTTAGAAGATAACCAATCCATTCCTAAGATTATATTAATCTTGGAAAGAGGCAAACAGATCAAATCCACATGAAAGATTCTATCCCTAACACATACAGGGCAATTCAAACATACTTTTGTAGTTATCACAGGCTTATCAGTAGGAGTAACAACACTCAAATCATAAGACAATGTAGTCACAGTCAATCCTAAACGCTCCACACAATCACATCCAATAAAAGAATGTGTTGCTCCCGAATCATATAGTACTGTTAAAGGATTACCTTCGATGGCACACTCCTCCATAATCAAGTCCTCAGATTTAGCGGCTTCTTCCCCACTCATGGTATACACATGACCACCCCTGTGGCCTCGCAGTACGAACACTGCCCACTGATGGTTCTGCCTTCAGCTGATCACATTCTCTGAAAAAATGTCCAGGCTTCCCACATCTATAACATATCACCCCCTTATGCTGACAATCTTTGGTGAGATGATTCTTCCCACACTTAAAACATTTAAGTGTAGAAGTCCCAGCTTGACTCGCCTTGCTGCCACTAGAACTTCCTCCAAAAGATTGTTGTCGATTCTGACCTCCTGCTGGTTTAGTATATGGCTTCTGTTGATAACGGTTGCCACTGCTACCCCTTCCTCTTTGGAACCGTGCAGGTCCAAAGTTCTTGTTCCTTGCCTAGTGTTGATTATCAATCTCTTCAACTTTACGACACTTGTCAAATAAGGCTGGAAACTGGTCAATATCCACGGTTGCTAAAGCTCGCTTAATGTCAAGCCTCAACCTTTCTTCGAATTTTCTGCACTTCCATTCCTCATTCGGATGCATCTGAAAGTACCTCGAAAACTTAGACAAGCTTTCAAATTTTACCGCATATTCACTCACAGACATCGCCCCTTGCTTCAAACTAAGGAATTTCATCTCCTTAGCATGTCGAACACTCGCTGGAAAATACTTTCCCAGAAATTTCTGCTTAAAGAACAGCCACATCACAACTCTCCCCTCGGCTTGAATTAATCTTCGGGCTCCTGCCCACTAAGCTTCTCCATCACCAACTAACACAAAAGTTGCAAAAGTAAGCTTTCGCTCCTCAGTACAACCCATACCATCAAATATCTTTTCTAATTCTTTGATCCAAAGATCAGCTTTCTCTAGGTCAAACTCTCCATGAAACTTTGGTGGATTGTTTCTGTGAAATTTTGATAAATTATGAGCATCTTCAGTTGCTCTTTGGTTTTGTTGAACAACCACTTCAGCCATCCTCTGCATTGCTGCTACAGCTGTAGCCAGATTTTGGTTATCGTCACCAACATCTCCAAATCCTACTCTCGTATTCGCACGTCCTCTTCCTCGTCTAACCATTACGTTCTCTAATCAAGCTGAATAACACAAGGAAGAGTTAAAGTCAATCTTCAAATAATATTATTTTTCTTTCGGAAAACAATCACAAAGAATCACACAACTTAAACAAGACAGTCCTAACCACAAACCCGAAAAGACTCTAACTTGGACTCTAATACCAACTAGTGTAACACCCACCTTAGGGTATCACATTTATGTTACTTAATTACCAAATTACCCCTTTTATTAAAAATATGCTTTGTAATGTAAATACGAGTTGTAAAATTTCTTAATAACCATAAAATAAACTTAGCAGAAAATAAAACATTACAGCATCATCACAAATAATTTACATCATTTATACACAAGTCGTAGTATTGTCATACTTAAATATTTACAAACTAGACTCTTAAAATATTTAAAACTTACTTGAAATTAACATATTGCCTAAGTACTACTACACACCAGAACCCTCAGACGGGTCCTCCTCAGATTCCTCCGCAGGTTGGAATCCAATTTGACGTGAAGTCCCACGGACAGGTGTCCGCGCAGACGACACAATACTAATTGCACTAGGGGTACGATAGTAAGCTCCCCAGTACTGCCCAATAAGATAATGGAAACTCTAGGTGTACATAAACATTTAGCCTAAAAAAAGGATTCCCTAAATGAAGTCCACTTAAAGTAATTGTTAAGTCTTCCATATAGTAAATACTTGCTCTATTTAAATCAACGTGTCACGCCTCTGATCCTCCGTGAAACTGTAACTTCATATACCCTAAGAAACTGGGCATCTCCATCTCTTCAAAACTCAGCATCCTCAACAGGAATCTATTCCTCTTTGCCCTCTGGCTCTAATCCTTACTTAACGTCTTTACAGATATAAATACAATACAGAATAGACATACAAAGAGGTGAGATCACCTACGCCAATACCAGTATGGTAACATAAAGATAAACACATACAATATCTCATACCAACACATCATGCCATAATTACAATTATGCCACCAACATCATTTATCATCACAACTCATGTAATAAACAATAATTACGATCATGCCATCAACAATATTCAATTATTCAACAATTCAATTATCATAAACTATAATTACGATAATGCCCTCAATCATTTCCAAATATTCGATAGTTCAAATATCACATCGATTTCCAATACTCAATAACTATGCATATGCACATAGACTCAATTTCCTACTCCATTGAGCTAAAACTCAAATCGGAGAGAGTGGCCGAAAAAATCTGTCTGTACCAACATGCCTCAGACCACGTGCTCAGATTTGTACATCTAGTATATACACGACAGTCTTTATCAAATATTGATTAAGAATAGTGTCTCGGTTAGGATCATTGGTGTGTTGCGTCAGTCTAACCCATGATACAGAAGAGCTACCAACTGCCCATTGTAGGCAACCCGCACCCCAATGCCCCCAAGGTCAACAAGTGACTTACACTACGCATATCGCACCTACTCAGGAGGTGTATTCTCTCCTAGGCAATTAGCCTCATACAGTCCATCGGACCTTTCCAATGCATGTACTATGCACCATTCACAGTTCAAGTTCATTATCTCATATTCTCAGTTCAAATTCATAATCTCATATTCTGGGTCCTCATATTGGCCCAACAGTATCCTTACTGTATTTTCATCGCGAAATCATATTTTTGCATTTTCTCAATCGCGCAACAATTTTGTTGCATTTTCAAATTGCGTAAAATATTTCTCACACATTTTAACTCAAAAATACGATTTTTCTCATTTAATACCAAAAATTGACTTTATTTTCGATATTTGCATAATAGTCCCTCCATAATTTAAAATTTATATTATAGTCCCTCATTTCAAAAATATTTACGATATAGTCCTTCTTAAAAAAATAATTATAATATAGTCCCTCTTTAGAAAATAATTACAATATAACCCCTCTAAAAATCAATATTTCTATTATTTCCAAAAAAACTTTAAATATTTTCAATATAGTCCCTCTAAAAAAATCAATATTTCTACTATTTCTCAAAAAATGGTAATTCTTTCTTTTACTTTAAATAATACAGCTCAAATTTTTGGATGCGCTTCAAAACCCATAGGGTGAGCTATACGTCAGTAAACTTCAAGTATTGACACTCATTTTAATTTCATAATCTCATTACTTAATTGTATCGATTTGTTTCCTAAAAAGCATTGTGCTTGCTACTAAATTCAAATTCTTCCAAAATCATTTCCTTCTCAATTAAACCATTAATCATCAATTTGAAACCATCATTTTTAGGACTTTGGTCCTCTTGAACCTAGTGAAGCCATGTGCTTCATTGCTCTTTGGAGCACTCATACAATCCTTCCAACATGTTGTTCACATCCTAAGTTACACATACACTTGCATGCTTCCACAATTACACACACAAGCATATTATCAAAGCCATAATCATACTATCACACATGCAAATCATAATTGCAAACTCATAAACAACACAATCACAAACAAAGAGACATCAAACAACAAGTGAATAAACCCTTATGAGTTTTTCACCATACACGACCATCTTCTCACCACCAAAACTTGGTTGGTGAGGCAAATCTCTCTCTTACCTCTTGAAGACAAGAATCTTCAAGTTTCCTCCTTCTCCTTGATTCCGTATGAACCACAAACAAAATCCTAAAATTCTTAAACAATTAGTAAAATCACAAACAAGGCTTAATAATGAGGAACCATGGAACAATCATGGTTTAGAAAATAAGAAAACTAAATTTTAAACCATAAAATCAAAAGTTTACCTTTAGGAAATTAAATCAAAACTTGGATTTTGAAGCATTAGGAATAGGATTTTAAAAAAACTTTCTAACTGAAAAGTGTTTAGGAGGTGGTTTAGGTTTAGGAAATATAGAGAGGAAAAATTATAGAAGATGGATACTAGGGTTTGAGTGGTGTAGCCGAAACCCTCCAAGAGAAAAAGAAAGAAAAGTGTTCTTGGTGTTCTTGGGATTTTTGAGAGAAAATAAAGCTAAGCTCTTTAGGTGAGTGAAAAAGTTAATATTGAGAGTGAAATGAAGAGGTGCAGCCGTGTGAGGGTGTATAGGAGAGTGAGGAGATAAACTTTGATAGTAAATATCATATTGTGTTCACATTTGAAAGGCACGTGGCCTATGTCACCACTTGGTTATGCAATGGTCACAAAAGACTAGTCAAGAAGGCTTGAGAAGCCTCCTTGCCCTCCTTGGCCGTGTGGCTTCTAGGGAATTAGTGACTAGGTTTGACTTCAATTAAAGCTTAATTACATGCTAATTAGATGGCAAGTTTATTAGGTTAGGTTTTCTAATTACACTTCACTAACTATCTAATTATATAGCTAATTAATTAAATAGGTCATTGCTTATGTCATGCTTAGTCATGCCTTCAAGATGGAATTAGGATATTTAATTAGTAACTAGATTATAACTAATTAGTAACTAGGTTAGTTCACTTAGTTTCTTAATTAGACATTTAAGATAACTAAATTAGGTTTATTTAGTTACTTAGTAACAAGTCAAGCCATTATTATTGACTAAATCCTAACCATTGAAATTAACTTCCTTTCCTAACTATTTATTTTATTTAAAGGTGGATATCATAAGTTACTTTATCAAGTTTGTTTTCACACCATTGATCTGATCAATGGTTATGATCAAGGCTTCTTAATCAAGCTTTTCATCCAACGTTCCACAATAAAGTCTATGCCACTATATTTGACCAACTCTTATTGGTTTAGAAAAGTCCAGCCATCGTTTTTGACTGATTCCGATTGGTTCATTTTAATTTAGGTTACAGAAAATATTCTAAGCACATTTTTTGTCAGTTAAAATATATCGGGTCTAATAATATATAGCAAAAGCTGTTATAAATAAAACAGCAGATATTTATCAGTGAAATATTTTTATTTCACAGATAAATTCTAAAAATTAAAAGATTCTTTTCTATGTCACTCAGATTTGGGTTTAGTAAGATCCCCCGTATCCGAATAAATCAGATAAGAATTTCCCCAACCCAAAAATTATTATTTTCCTGACTCGGAGCAAATCACACAAAATAATCAAAAACAGTCTCAGAACAATCAAATTAATTTTCTAACACACAGAAAACACAAAACAGTGAAATTCTGCTATTACTGTTAACATAATCAGAATTTGGGGTGTTACAAGAAGAAGTTTTTCAAATGATCTCTTGGGCCTAACTGAACATCTACCATAAACCCATAGGTTTGTTGAATGTTAATAATTTCTTTGATAATTTGTTATCTTTTGTTAACCATGCTGTGGAACAGAACTTTATCACACCTTCGGCAAGACGACTCCTTATATTTGCTTCAACTGTTGATGAATTAATTGATAAATTACAAACTGTTGTTTATGAACTTGAACCAGTAATAGCTTAGATAAATTAGTCAGAAGGCAACAACAAGGGAGGCAGCAAGGAACAAGAGTGTGATCTGACACTTCATCTATAACTTTCTTTTATCTTTAGTTTTATTTATCGTACTTTGTTTATTTTTTAATTTGTGTATGGTTTCTCTTTTCAGTAATTGTAGCAATAGGTATTATCTTTTATCCTTTACCTATCTATGTTTTGACAATGAGGATAATGTTGTAATTTGGTTGAGGGGAAGGATAGTTGTGTGAAATAAAAAATAAAAAAAATTAAAAAATTAGGAAATGTGTTTATTAATATGTTTATTGTGTTTATATGTTTGTTAGCAATTTATTAACAACAAAAGTAATCAAGGATGGTAGAGTGAAGAGTAAATTATTTACTCTTGAGACGCATTAAAATTGGCGGTAGAGTAAGGAGTAATTAGGTAGATAACTAGTTTGTGTGGAAGTAGCAATTCAAATTCAGAAAAATTTGCATGATTGAGTAAATTGTCTTTTTTCTTAAAAATCATATGCTTGGTTATGAATGTTGAATTGGTGGACTGAAAATGATAGAATTATGCCTTGTGAGATTTTGAGCCTATTGATGAATGGATTGAATATTTGTATCATTCTCTTCTTCGATGTGTGATTTTCACTCATGGAATTGTTACTCTAAAACTTGCTTTGATTCTTTTTTAGACTACATTTTTACATGCATACGTAAACATGATTGAGGCATTTTTCTTGAAATAGCTACTTTAATTAAATAGCTGATGATCACATATTTGATACATTAATAAGCTTTCATTCTTAGTCATTTACACTCTCTATGTACTTAATTGATTGAGTTTTATTATGTTTTGTAAGTTTGGACTCAAATTGAACTTAATTGAATTTTTCAGCATGATTCATATCTTACACTGTTTCTGTATTTGGGTTATATCTTGGGCTGTAGGTGGTCTTTGGAGGTGATTCTAGTGGCATTTAAAAGATAAGAGAGAGTTCTATAACTTTCATGAAGACTTCAAAGGCCTAATCACATGAGTAGATAACTCAAATTGGGATTGAAGCAAGAACCAGAGTGTTTTTCCTGACAGCTTAACCTATGGGTACTGTTCATCCTATATTTCGGGATAAAAGTTGTAAAATGGGCTGAAATTTGGATGCTAAATAGTTAAGACCAATATCTACAACTTTCATGTTGAACACTTCTTCAGAATCGGACTCCTTGAAGGTGATATTGGGCTTGGAAGTCAAAACAGAGGAGTTGTGACTGGGCCTGGGTAGTGTTCAATAAATTGAACGTATCTGGAGTTAGAGAAATGATATTGGACTCAAACCAAATCCGTTTGAAAGCTAAGATCTAGGACTACAACTTTCATGAAGACCACTTGGTTCAAAAATGACGAATGAAATGACTTCAGAGCTGCATGATTTCGGAAACAAGGAATCTCCATAATTTCCCACTCACCTAAAGTCATTTGGCATTTTCCACTCATTTTCCACTCATCCAACCACTAATGACTCAGCCCCCTTGTCATTTTGTATCTCTAATCCTCTATAAAAGGGGGCTTTGGCAGATCATTAAGGGTGTGAGGTGTTAGTTACCAAAATGATGCCATTTTGTTACTAGGTTTTCTTGTAGTAATTTTCCTTTGTTCTAAATTAAAGTCATGTTCTTCTTCTTCTTCTTCTTCTCTCTTTCTTTCTTCTTATCTATGAGTAACTAAGTTTCATTTTACTTGGGTGAAAGGGTGAAGCTCTTGGTAATAAAGTAAGGTTAGATTTATTCTTCTCTTGTGCTTAAATGATTTATATATTTCTAGTAACCATTATACGTATTATATTTTGTTTCTTATAATTTAGAAACCATCTTTGTAAAGAGGAGTTCTTGATTTATTGTAGACAAAATATTGGCACAATGAATGCTTTAACCCATTTATAAGTGGTGGTAATATTTTTAGGAAACATAATATAATTACGTGTATTATTTTAATTAGACTTTTAATGTTGTATTTTCCGATTGGAACCTCCATGTTGCGAGGATTCTAATTGAGTTATAAAAGGAATTGATCTTACCTTTATTTTATTTACCAAGAGTGAATCTTTTTATCCAAGTAAATAATTTTAATCATAGTAACAAAATATTCACTTCACTTTAATTAATCTTCAGCAATTCCCTGTGGATCGACCTCGGACTCCCGAGAAATATATTACTTGAGACAACCTGCACTTGGGTTTGCAAATGCGACAATCAAAAAATTGTGCATCAAGTTTTTGGCGCCGTTGCTGGGGACTTGATTTGAAGACTGAATTTCTGGTGTAAAAATTTGTATATATACTAACATCCTAACTAGTGGGGGAACCTCTCCCTTTTTAATTTCTGTGCATACTAACTTAGTGGGGGAACCTCTCCCTTTTATTTTACGCACTAACTTAGTGGGGGAATCTCTCCCTTTTACTTATTTTATTTTTTTGTAATTTACTTTTTGCACTTTATTTTCTGCATTTTAATTTCTGTACAGTGGGGTAATTCTCCATTTTATTTTCTTGTACATTTTAACTTAGTGGGGTAACTCTCCTTTTTTTGTACTTTATTTTCTCGTATTTATTTTCTGTCATTTTTTTTTACTAACTTACTAACTCTCTTACTAACTACCTAACTTTTTACTTTATCTGCTTCTAACATTTTAATTTATCTGTATACTAACTTTTTAATTTTTATGCTTATTAACTTATTTGGTGGTTGGTTTATACTACACCTTTGTTAATATTTATTTACTAAGTGTTAATATATATTTGGTGGTTGGTTTATACCACACCTTTTGTTAATATTTAATGGACAGTTTATATTACTAGCTTGTACATTTTCTTTTCTATTGTAAGTTACTTGTTTATGCTTAATTGGTATCGTGATTTAAATTCTGGTCGTTTGGTTAGAGTTAATCCAGGTACTTTACATATTGATTTATTTGAATCACAATCACACACATTAAGCACAATGGCTGAAAACGAAAGTGTGCATGATGAACATGAAAATCAACCGTTGCGAACTATGCGCGAGTATCTGCAACCATCTCGAAATTCTAGTCCATCATGTTTTATCTTTCCACTCAATGCCAATAATTTTAGATTCAAGCCATGTATGATTTCTTTACTTCCTAATTTCCATGGTTTAGAATCTGAAAGCCCATATTTACATCTAAAAGAATTTGAGGAAGTATGTACTGCTTTTCATGATCAAACTTGCACTGAAGAGGTTGTTAAGCTTAAATTATTTCCTTTTTCTTTGAAAGATAAAGCAAAAACTTGGCTTAACACTTTGAAACCAAGATCAATTGGCACATAGCAAGAAATGCAATGTGAGTTTTTGAAGAAATTTTTTCTAACACATAAAACCAATGCTTTGAAAAGACAAATCCAAAATTTTTTCCAAAATTCCAATGAAGCATATTTTCAAAGTTGGGAACGTTTTAAAGATTTGTTGAATTCTTGCCCACATCATGGTTTTGAAAAATGGCGCACTATATGTTGGTGTATGCCCTAGAGGCTAATACATTTTCTGTATTTACATACATTCTATTATGCTATTTTATATATGAGACATTTCATTTATTGTGTTCTTTTTTATAAACATAATAAAGTCCTTAGAATAGTAAGTTTGATGCCATAGGACATCAAGTGAATGACTTGATCGTGAGATCCTTTTGGTTACAACACTATTCTTAAATGTCCCTAGTCAAGTATTATTGTTAATTAGGACAACAATAATACATTGAGACTAGTATGTGCAGAGACTGATGACCACATCTCACGGGTCATGGATATGAGATATCAAGTCTTCACATGGGTACATATTAGAGTAATGATGTACTGGACTGACCCACCATGAGAACGCTACATGGATCGTTACGTGAGTGTCATAAGCGATTCTCATAGTGACAATGATGTTTGTGGTCCTTTGACCTGAAATCACTACGATTCCTACATGAGGAGTTGTGTGTTTTAATGCCATCAAACGTCATCTGTAACAAGGTGATTATAAAGTTGGTTATTGGACATACCGCAAATCATGCAGAGGGATGTGAGTGACCTAGATGGGATTTGTCACTCCTACATAACAGGAGCGATATCTTCGGGCCCCCTGATTGAGTGAGACTGCGAAATGCATGACCATGCTCAAATGAGTCAATATGAGATATTGATCTCATTTGTTGTTACAAAATTTACTCGAGTATCAGGAAACGAATGATTGGACTATACAAGGGTGACGCATTCCATGCCTTGTGTTCAATTTAGATATCTTGACAAAGGGACTAAACGACACGAAAATATTGGTCACGAAAAGGTTATGTCAAATCACTGACATTCTTATTACTTGGGTAGCAGTGATGTATTGCTAGATACCGCTCACTGCTTGTAATATTAAAATGGGATTTTAATATTACTGCCAACGTAATAAGAACCTGCAGGGTCACACACATAGAGCAGACTAAAATTGGAGCAATGGATCCAAGTTAGACTCGGATTCAAATATGGGCCGACTCATAACGATGGGTCTAGGGTTGCACTGACTTACCTTGCTTTGCTTGCTCACACTCACTTAAGGCGTCACTATTATAAATAGTACGCTAAGGGGGCTGCTAAGGGACATAATTCTGAACCCTAGCCGCACCTACAGAAAAGTGAGTGAGAGAGCAACAGGTTTCTTCTCTTCTCTTCGCAGCTAGCACTGTGTGAGAGACGTGAGGCTCCTCTTTGCGGACATTGGACGTTCGTGAGTCTGTTCGTGTGGATACCGCAGAGACATCGTTTCTATTACGGTGTTAGTGATTCACGCTTCAAGAGGTAAATCATTTAAAAACTCAGATTATGGCTTTTTCGCATGGATCCTTGGTGGGAATCCTATTTTTTCGCTGCGTGTTGTATCTGCAAAATTCCCAACACTATAAGCTTCTTTTATGAAGGGTTAACACCCGAAACCAAACAATTTGTGGAAACAATGTGCAATGGTGAATTTCTTGATAAAGAACCTGAAGAAGCTTTAGACTATTTAGACCATTTGGCTGAAAATTCTCAATCTTGGTATGGTACTAATCCTTCTGAAAATTCAATTAGATTTAACCTTGCAAATGCTAGTAAAGGAAAATATCATCTTAGTTAAGAAGAAGATCTAAATGCAAGGTTTGCTAGTTTGGCTAGAAAGGTTGAAGCTATGGAATCAGGGAAAGTAAAAGAAATCAAACCTGTGCAAAGTGAAGAAATTTGTGGCATTTATGATGAATTGGGACACTCAACAAATGAATGTCCAAAACTTCCTGTTTTTAAAGAAGTTGTGCATGAGCAAGTAAATGCAATGACCAATTTTAAAAAGCCATTCACTTCTTCTTTTTCAGATACATACAATCCGGGATGGAGAAATCACCTGAACTTCAGTTAGAGGAATAGCAACCAGCCACAATTCATGCAACCACCACCTCCTCAGGCACAGCAAGATTCTCAAAATCCTCAAGGATATGCACCCTATGTCCCACCATATAGGAAAAACCTTGAAGGAACATTGCATGCATTCATGGAAAAATAAGAAGCCATCAATAACCACAACACTCAAGCCATGATTGACATAAAAGATACTCTTGCTAAACTTTCTTCTGCACTTGTCATTCATGAGAAAGGAAAGTTTCCCTCTCAACCTCAACCAAATCCCAAGGGTCAGTTTAGCCTAAATGAGGGTAGTTCAGAAAGTCAAAAAATAGATCAAGTCAACTCAGTGATAACTCTTAGGAGTGGAAAGGTTGTTGAGAAACAAATTCCTGAACTTTTTGAGAAAGATGATGAGTCAATTCCCAAAGATGAAGAAGGAGTTGATCAGCCACCTATCCAAAAGGAGATCAAACCCTCGTCTTCACCCCCATTTCCTCAAGCATTAAACAATTCAAGTAAAGTGAATCATAACAGTGACATTTTTGTAATCTTTAAACAAGTGAAGGTCAATATTCCTTTGTTAGATGCTATCAAGCAGATTCCTTGTTATGCCAATTTTTTGAAAAACTTGTGCACTGTTAAAAGGAAACATAATGTGAAAAAGAATACATTTTTGACTGAACAGGTAAGCTCCATTATTCAAAACAATAATGACTTGAAATATAAAGACCCTGGTTGTCCTACAGTTTCATGCATTATTGGTGAACATAAAATTGAATGAGCTTTACTTGATCTTGGTGCTAGTGTTAATTTGCTTCCATATTCGGTTTATCAAGAACTCAACCTTGGTGAGTTAAAACCAACTTCAACTCTTCTACTTGTGATAGATCAATTAAAATTCCAAAAGGAATAGTAGAAGATGTGTTGGTACAAGTTGATAAATTCATATATCCTGTGGATTTTATTGTCTTGGAAATTGAACCTATGGTTGATAGTTCTAAGTCAGTTCCTGTTATTTTGGGTCGCCCATTTCTAGCAACATCTAATGCTTTGATAAATTGCAGAAATAGAGTGGTGAAGCTAACTTTTGGAAATATGACACTGGAGCTTAATGTTTTCAACATGTGCAAGCAACCACAAGAAGTTTATGATGAAAAGGAAGAGATTGAAGGGATTGAAGCCATTATAGATGATCATCTTCAAATTAGGAGTTCTTCTAACCCATTAGAAATCTGTTTAATTAATTCATTTGATTCAGCTACACAATTAGATGATGATGTTTCTGAAATATGCTCTTTACTTGACTGTACACAGGAAATGGAATACAAAGCATGGAAGCCAAGATTCGAAGAGCTAAAATCCATGAATGATGATACTCATGAAGAAGTAACCACACTGGAACTGAAGTCATTACCTGATGGGTTGAAGTACATATTTTTGGGAGAAGAACAAAGCTCTCCAGTAGTAATTTCCTCATCCTTGACCAAAGAACAAGAAGGTAAGTTGATAGAAGTACTTAAAAGGCATAAAAATTCAATTGGATGGACATTAAAGGATATAAAAGGCATTAATCCATTAATATGTACATATAGAATACATTTAGAGGATAATGCTAAAACATCTCAACAACCTCAAAGAAGATTAAATCCACACATGAAAGAGGTAGTTAGAGCTGAAGTTCTTAAATTACTTGATGTTGAAATTATCTATCCTATCTCTGATAGCCAGTGGGTAAGCCCTACACAAGTTGTGCCTAAGAAATCTGGAATAACAGTGGTTGAAAATGAAAAAGGAGAATTAATACCTACCCGAGTCTCATCTAGTTGGCGTATGTGTATTGATTTCGAGAAAATTGAATGCGACCACTAGGAAAGACCATTTTCCATTGCCATTTCTTGATCAGATTCTAGAAAGAGTAGCAGGACATCCCTACTATTATTTTCTTGATGGTTATTCAGGGTATAATCAAATACCAATTGCATTAGAGGACCAAGAAAAGACCACTTTTACTTGCTCCTTTGGCACTTTTGCATATAGAAGAATGCCTTTTGGTCTTTGTAATGCTCCAGCAACTTTTCAAGGATGCATGCTAAGTATTTTCAGTGACATGATTGAGCATTATTTAGAGGTTTTCATGGATGATCTGACAGTTTTTGGAAATTCTTTTGAAAATTGTCTTGATAATTTAGAAAAAGTTCTTAAAATATGCGAAGAAAAAAGATTTGTGTTAAATTGGGAAAAATGTCATTACATGGTTACCTCAGGAATAGTGTTAGGTCATGTGATATCTTCTAAGGGAATTGAAGTTGATAAAGCCAAAGTTGAATTAATTGCTCATTTGCCTTTCCCAAAAATAGTCAGAGAAGTTCGTTCCTTTTTAGGACATACAGGATTTTACAGAAGATTTGTAAAGGACTTTAGTGCTATATCTAGACCTTTATGTAATCTTCTAACAAAAGATACACCATTTGATTGGACTCAAGATTGTCAAAAATCTTTTGAAAAATTAATCGGTCTTTTGACTTCTGCTCCTATCATGCAATCTCCTGACTGGTCTTTGCCTTTTGAGTTGATGTGTGATGCTAGTGATTTTGCCGTTGGCAATCGCTTTTAGGCCAAAGAAAGGAAGGTAAGCCTCATGTAATTTATTACGCAAGTCAAACTTTGAATAGTGTACAAATGAATTACACCACTACTGAAAAAGAACTACTTGCTGTAATTTTTGCATTGGACAAATTTTGGGCTTATTTAATTGGTTCATCCACTTTGTTGTTTTCACTTGATCATCTTTCTTTGTTAGATATTTAATGTCTAAACAGGATGCCAAACCTAGATTGATACGGTGGATCTTATTGCTTCAAGAATTCAACATCACAATAAAAGACAAGAAAGGAGCCAAAAATGTTGTTGCAGATCATTTGTCAAGGCTGACAACAGGCTCATCTTTTGATAGCACACCTATCAATGATTCTTTTCCCGATGAATTTTTATTTTCTGTCAATTCCATGCCTTGGTTTGCTAACATTGTCAATTTTCTTGTAATAGGTAAGATGCCGCCTCAGTGGACACACCAAGACAGAAAAAAGTTTTTGATTGAGGTGAAAATTTTCTTTTGGGATGACCCATATTTGTTCAAATATTGTCCTGATCAAATCTTTCGGAGATGTGTACCCGACAATGAGGTAAGTAGTGTCATTAAATTTTGTCATTCAGAAGCATGTGGAGGTCATTTTTCTTCAAAGAAAACAGCTGCGAAAATCTTGCAGTGTGGATTTTATTGGCCCACTTTATTCAAGGACAGTTATACTTTTTGCAAAAGTTGTGAAAGTTGTCAAAAATTGGGGTCCATTTCTAAAAGAAATATGATGCCTTTGAACCCTATCCTTGTCATTGAAATTTTTGATTGTTGGGGAATTGATTTCATGGGTCCATTTCCATCATCTTTTGGATTTGTGTACATTTTGGTTGCAGTTGATTATGTCTCAAAATGGATTGAGGCGATTCCATGTCGGCACAATGATCATAAAACTATTCTAAAAATTTTAAAAGAAAATGTTTTGAGTCGATTTGGAATTCCTCGAGCTATCATCAGTGATGGGGGAACATATTTTTGCAATAAATCATTTGAATCTTTAATGAAGAAATATTGCATTACCCATAAAATTGTAACCCCTTATCATCCTCAGACAAGTGGACAAGTTGAATTAGCAAATAGGGAGATTAAACAAATTTTGGAAAAAATGGTTAACCCAAATCGTAAAGATTGGTCTTTAAGACTAAACGATGCACTTTGGGCTTACCGTACTACTTTTAAAACATCTTTGGGCATGTCTCCCTATCGGTTAGTTTATGAAAAACCTTGTCATTTGCCTGTAGAATTGGAGCATAAAGCATTTTGGGCCATTAAAGCTTTCAACTTAAGTCTTGATGATGCTTCCAAGTTACGCAAATTGCAACTGAATGAACTTGAGGAATTAAGAAATAATGCATATGAAAACTCAAATATTTATAAAGCTAGAACAAAAGCTTTTCATGACAAATCAATTTTGAGAAAAACTTTTCAAATTGGTCAAAAAGTTCTGCTTTATAATTCTCGTCTTCACCTATTCCCTAGAAAATTGAGATTTAGGTGGATTGGTCCTTATATTGTCAAACATGTGTATTCTTATGGGGCCATAGACATTGAGAATCCTAGGAATGGTATTGTATTTAAGGTCAATGGACAAAGACTCAAACCATTTTTGGAACATCAAGTTATTGAGGTAGAATCCATTTCTCTTTCTAATCCTTGTTATGAGTAGAATTTATTTTAATGTTGTTTCTTTCTTTTTGCAGTTCTTTGTGTTCCCGGTTAAATGACGGATAACGGTACTCCGTGACTTTCAATTTGGTTTGTTTTTCAGTTTCCCATAATAACTGAATTCTTCTCCTTTTAAAATGGATGTCATTCTCTCAAATCTAAGAAAACATTTTCCTTCTCTCCCTCTAAATGCTCTAACAAAAATCTATGAAGCTAGGTGTGAAAGACTGAGATTGTTAATGTATAAAGGCATCCCAGAAGATATACGCTGGATAATTGAAGCAAAGGTTCGTTTAGCTGGTGAATCTTCAGATTCATTTGTCCCATACATGCCTGGTCTCGGTAAAAGTTCATTTTCAAAAAGGAGAAGAGCAAAAAGAATGAAAGTTTGTTACAAGTGTGCACGATGGAATTGCAATACGCGATGTCACTCTTTGGGGATGGTTTCCGTAAACAGAGAAGATAAAATATTCTTCATTAAGAATGGACTGAGTAAGGAGTCATTAGATAATATCTTATTGACTCTTGAGACGCATTCTTGTGGAGTTGTGCAGCGTGAACTTCTTAATTTGTGGAATCTCTTCAAGGACGAGCAAGAGCGTTATAGTCTTGAGAATCTGACTCAAAAAGACCCTGTTTGCCAATTATAAGAAAATTGGATGGGAAGCTTATCCTCGACTCATAGAAGGTGTTTAAGCCGTTTCTAGACGTGAAACCAGAGGAAGATGTGAGCCACAATCACAACAACATGTATATATTATCTTGTACATTTCTAAAAAAAAAAAAAAAAAAAAAAAAAAGAAAAAAAAAAAAAAAAAAAAAAATGAAATAAAAAAAAAAAAAAAAAAGAAAAAAAATGAAATAAAAAAGAATAAAAAAAGGCGAAACTTCGGTTGTACTTGGTCTTTAATTAGATTAGGAGCCCCTGCTAGTGGAGTGGCAGACCCGTCATTGACTCGGGTGGACCTTCGCACGCCGGTCGATAAATAAGATTCGTGTGCCATGCTCTATAGAGAGCCGCACAAGCATTCCCAAGTTTTAACCGAAGGCTCTGCTTGCTGATGGGCAGAAAGAAGCGTCCCGTGTTTGCATTCTCGCGTGACAATGCCTCTGAGCTGAATCCTGTGATTTAATGTCATGGGCTCTTCAGCGACCTCTCACTGGCTGTCGTCGTTGGTGGTAGCTGTCAGATTTACGCACTTTAATTAGTGGCGTCGTAGCTCAATCCCAAATATCCCACAAGCGGGAAGGAGAAGAATGCCCAGATTGGCTGAGCCGTCTTGGTATTACTGCACTCATGACGCGCAGTATAAAGATCTGCCATGAAACCTGTACATAAAGGTATGTAATCATTTGTTATTATTATTTTATCTTTGTATGATTTTGTTGAATTTTGGTTTTGGACAGACGATCCTTTGGATGGGATCCTTCGGGGGTTTCTAGACTTCTTTACCCTGATGGTTTTCTTGAAGTCAAAACAAAAAACAAAAAACAAAAAAAAAAAAAAAAAAAAAAAAAAAAACAAAAAACAAAAAAAATTATTTTTAAATTTCAAACTTTTCTGACACCAGTCAACCTACCTGTATAGGAGCTATTATTACTTTTTCTATTCTCTTCCCTATTTAAACACTTCATTTTCTTCAATTTCCTGCAACTCATAATCATTCAAAGAGTGTGTGAGTGTAGAAATGGAGGGAGCTCCTTCTTCTGTTCGTAGATTTGTCAGTATCTGTGTATTTTGTGGGACAAGTTATGGTAAGGGCTTAGAGTTTGTAAACGCAGCAAGCACTGTTGGTAGAACACTTGCTGCGAGGAACATTCGTGTTGTATATGGGGGAGGTAGCATTGGGTTAATGGGGGCTGTATCACTTTCTACACATATAAGAGGTGGTCAAGTTTTAGGTGTCATTCCTGAACCTTTCACTCGAAGGAACATCGTTGGAAAGACAATTGGACTGAAAATTCAGGTATCATCTATGCATGGACGAATGAAGGCGACGCTTGAAAACTCTAATACATTCATTGTCTTACCTGGTGGTTTTGGTACTTTGGAAGAAGTCTTTCAAGTTGTCTCTTGGGCCCAATTGAACATCCACCATAAACCCATAGGTTTGTTGAATGTTAATAATTTCTTTAATAATTTATTATCTTTTGTTGACCATGCTGTGGAACAGAAATTTATCACACCTTCTGCAAGATGACTCCTTATCTCTGCTTCTACTGTTGATGAGTTGATTGATAAATTAGAAGCTTTTGTTTATGAACCTGATCCAGTAACAGCTCAGATAGATTGGTCCGAAGGAAGTGGTGAAGGAAGCAAAATGAAAAGAAAGCCAGCCAAGACACTCCAACTATTTAAATAATTACAACCTTTAGTTTTATTTATCATACTTTGTTTCTGATTTGTGTGAGGTTTTTCTTTTCAGTAATTGCAGCAACAGGTAATATATTCTATCCTTTTTTCCTATCTATGTTTTGACATTGAGGACAATGTTGTGATCTGGTTGGGGGGAAGGATGGTTGTAAAAAAAAAAAACCCAAAAAAAATAATAATTAGGAAGTATGTTTGTTAATATGTTTATTGTGTTTATATTGAAAAAAAAACCCAAAAAAAAAATTCAAAAGTGTGTTTGTTAATATGTTTGTTGTGTTTGTCATCAATTTATTAACAACAAAAGTAATTAGGGATGGCAGAGTAAAGAGTAAATTATTTACTCTTGAGACGCATCAAAAATTGGTGGCAGAGTAAGGAGTAATTAGGGTAGTAACTAGTTTATGTGGAAGTAGCAATTCAAATTCAGGGAAATTTACATGATAGAGTAAATTGTCTTCTTTCTTAAAATTCACATGCTTGGTTATGGATGTTGAATTGGTGGACTAAGAATGATAGAATTATGCCTTATGAGATTTTGAGCTTATTGATGAATGGATTGAACATTTGTACCATTCTTTTCTTTCTTGTGTGAATCTCACTCATGAAATTGTTACTTTAGAACTTGCTTTGATTCTTTTTGAGACTACATTTTCATATGCATACATAAATATGATTGAGGCATTTTTCTTCAAATAGCTACTTTAATTAAATAGCCAGCCTTGTTTAGCAGCATGTTGTCTCAATATGATATAAAGCACTCTTATGACTTCTTGGAAATTCTCTGATTCCTGGTAACATAAAGCATTAGAAATGACTTATTTCCCCTTGCTTAATTTGAGCTTATTTGACTATTCTTTGTTTCGAAGTCATTATGTGCCTTAAATGAAAAACTATGTTCTTACTTGACCTTAGGGAATAAGAGAACATTAGTTTTGTCATTCGATGAGTTCTTGAACAAGTGTGGAGGTTTGTGTGAAGAATGGTAAAAAAAAATGTATATATGATGTTTTTTTGTAAAAAATAAAAAATAAAAAAATAAAAAAATTAAAAAAAAAATAAAAAAAAATCAATCAAAAAAATTGTAAAAAGAAGAGGGTCAACAAGGTAATAAAGGAAAGGAAAAGAATATGTAAAGGGAATTTGTATTAGGTAGAGTTGGGATGAATTTTCATGCTTGTTAATTGAACTTAGCTCTCATGTTCTTTTATTCTCTGGTGTTTAACTTGTCATATCTATATTACCTCCTCATTTACCTTGACCCCATTATAACCTTGAATAAAGTCCTCATGATTTGTGTGTACATGTGTTCTGAGTAGTGGAGAAGTAGAAGATAAGCAAGCTTATGGTAGTGCAATTTTCATGGGTTGAATTGAGTGAAATACCTACTTTTTAAACACTTGAGGGATTGAGAGTGAATCTTGTGAAAATCTATCATTCTTGACTCATGCTTTTCAATTCAAATATCCTTGCTTGTTGATTTGAGAAGTGAAGATATGTTACCTCATGAATGTTTTGATTACTTGAATGATTGCTCTTCATTTTTAAATATTATTAGAAATTGAGTCTTTTAGAGTGTTTAGCTTTTGAGTCTGTTTCATTTTTTTTTTTTTTTTTTTGTGAGTGATCTTATGTGTTTTGCTCAAGAGTGCAAAAAGCTAAGTGTGGGGGAGTTTGATGATCACATATTTGACACATTAATAAGCTTTCATTCTTAGTCATTTACACTATCTATGTACTTAATTGATTGAGTTTTATTATGTTTTGTAAGTTTGGACTCAAATTGAACTTAATTGAATTTTTCAGCATGATTCATATCTTACACTGTTTCTGTATTTGGGTCATATCTTGGGCTGTAGGTGGTCTTTGGAGGTGATTCTAGTGGCATTTGAAAGATAAGAGAGAGTTCTATAACTTTCATGAAGACCTCAAAGGCCTAATCACACGAGTAGATAACTCAAATTGGGATTGAAGCAAGAACCAGAGTATTTTTCCTGATAGCTTAACCTATGGGTACTGTTCATCACATATTTCGGGATAAAAGTTGTAAAATGGGCTGAAATTTGGATGCTGAATAGTTAAGACCAATATCTACAACTTTTATGTTGAACACGACTCCAGAATCGGACTCCTTGAAGGTGATATTGGGCTTGGAAGTCAGAATAGAGGAGCTGTGACTAGGCCTGGGCAGTGTTCAGTAAATTGAACGTATTGGAGTTAGAGAAATGATATTGGACTCAAACCAAAGCCATTTGAAAGCTAAGATCCAGGCCTACAACTTTCATGAAGACCACTTGGTTCAAAAATGATAAATGCAATGACTTCAGAGCTGCATGATTTCAGAGACAAGGAATCTCCATAATTTCCCACTCACCTAAAGTCATTTGGCATTTTCCACTCATTTTCCACTCATCCAACCATTAATGACTCAGCCCCCTTATCATTTTGTATCTCTAATCCTCTATAAAAGGGGGCCTTGGCAGATCATTAAGGATGTGAGGTGTTAGTTACCAAAATGATGTCATTTTGTTACTAGGTTTTCTTGTAGTAATTTTCCTTTGTTCTAAATTAAAGTCATGTTCTTCTTCTTCTTCTTCTTCTCTCTTTCTTTCTTCTTATCTATGAGTAACTAAGTTTCATTTTACTTGGGTGAAAGGGTGAAGCTCTTGGTAATAAAGTAAGGTTAGATTTATTCTTCTCTTGTGCTTAAATGATTTATATTTTTCTAGTAACCATTATACGTATTATAATTTGTTTCTTATAATTTAGAAACCATCTTTGTAAAGAGGAGTTCTTGATTTATTTTAGACAAAATATTGACACAATGAATGCTTTAACCCATTTATAAGTGGTGGTAATATTTTTAGGAAACATAATATAATTACGTATATTATTTTAATTAGACTTTTAATGTTGTATTTTCCGATTGAAACCTCCATGTTGCAAGGATTCTAATTGAGTTATAAAAGAAATTGATCTTACCTTTATTTTATTTACCAAGAGTGAATCTTTTTACCCAAGTAAATAATTTTAATCATAGTAACAAAATATTCACTTCACTTTAATTAATCTTCAGCAATTCCCTGTGGATCGACCTCGGACTCCTGAGAAATATATTACTTGAGACAACCTGCACTTGGATTTGCAAATGCGACAATCAAAAAATTGTGCATCAATAGCCAAGAATGATTGGCGCACAAATAGGCAGCCTTGCTCAACAACATATTATCTCAATATGATATCAAGCACTCTTATGGCTTCTTGGAAATTCTCTGATTCCTAATAATGTAAGGCATTGGAAATGACCTATTTTCCCTTTCTTAACCCTTTAGCTTGTTTGATCATTCTTTGTTTCAGACTCATTATGTGCCTTAAATGAAAAATCATGTTCTTACCCAGCCTTAGGGAATAAGAGAATATTAGCTTTGTTATTGGATGAGTTCTTGAACAAGTGTGGGTGTGTGTGTGCAGAATGGTTAGAAAAAAATTATTTAAATGTATATATTATGTTCATCTTGTAAAAATAAAAAATAAAAAAACAACAAAAACAACAAAAATTGTGTAAAGAAGGGTCAATAAGGCAATAAAGGAAATGAAAAGAATATGTAAAGGGAATTCGTATTAGGTGGAGTTGGGATGAACTTTCATGCTTGTTAATTGAACTCAGCTCTCATGCTCTTTTATTCTCTTTGGTGTTTAACTTATCATATCCATATTACTTCATTCTTTACCTTGACCCCATTACAACTTTGAATAAAGTTCTCATGATTTGTGTGTGCATGTGTTCTGAGTAGTGGAGAAGTAGAAGATAAGCAAGCTTATGGTAGTGCAATTTTCATGGGTTAAATTGAGTGAAATACCTACCTTTTTAAATACTTGAGGGATTGAGAGAGAATCTTGTGAAGATCTATCATTCTTGACTTGTGCTTTTCAATTGAAGTTTCCTTGGTTGTTGGTTTGAGATGTGAAGAAATGTTACCTCATAAATGTTTTGATCCCTTGAATGATTGGTTCCTCTTCATTCTTAAATATTATTAGAAATTAAGTCTTTAAAAGTGTTTAGCTTTTGAGTCTATGTCATTTTTTTCCCTAGTTTTGGTCTTGTGTGTTTTGCCCAAGAGTGCAAAGAGTTAAGTGTGGGGGGATTTGATAATCACATATTTGATATATTAATAAACTCTCATTTTTAGTCATTTACACTCTCCATGTATTTAATTGACTGAGTTTGGTTATGTTTTGTAAGTTTGGACTCAAATTGGGCTTAATTGATTTTTTCAGCATTATTGAGAGCTTACACTGTTTCTGTATTTTAGCCATATCTTAAGTTCTAGATGTCTAATAATTATTTATTCTACCTTGTAGGAAATATAATAGAGATATCTAAAACTTTCATGAAGAACGCTAGGTCAATATTGATTATCTAGTGGAACTAATTAGGCTTGGAAGTCAGAACACGAGTTTTGTGATTGGAACCTGAATAGTGTACTGTAATCAGATCATAACTCGGGCTATAAGAACTGAATTGGGCTGAAATTTTGGCATCTATAAGTTAAGACATATATCTACAACTTTCATGAAAAACACAAGACTTATTTTGGATTTCTTAGAGGTCATATTGGGCTTTCAATTCAGAATAGAGGAACTGTAGCTGGGCTTGAGCAGTGTGCAATAATCAGACTATATCTCGAGTTGTAGGAATGCTTTTGGGCTGAAACTAACGACATTTGAAATCTAAGACAAAAACCTACATCTTTAATGAAGACCACTTGGTGAGAAAATGACGAATGCAATGAGTTCAGCACTGAATGATTTCAGAGATAAAGAATCTCAATAATTTTCCAGTCATCAAAAGTCATTTGACATTTTTCACTCATCCACCCACTCATCCACTCACTCATTAATCAGCCACCTTGTCATTTTGTATCCTTAATCCTCTATAAAAGGCACCATTGGCTAATCATTTGGGGATCTTGGTCTTAGAGATTAAGATTATGCTATTGTGTTGTTTGTTTATCTTGTTGTAATTTTCTTTTGTTCTAAATTGAAGTTATGTTCTTCTTCTTCTTCTTCTTCTTCTCTCTTCTTTTCTTTTTGTCTATGAGCAATGATAATAATATATTTTATACATTAATAAATCATCATTTTTAGTCATTTAAATTTTTCATGTACTTAATTGATTGAGTTTGGTTATGTTTTGTAAGTTTGGACTCAAATTGAACTTAATTGATTTTTTCAGCAAGATTTATGTCTTACACTATTTCTGTATTTTGGCCATATTTTGAGTTCTAAATATCTAATAATTATGTATCTTACCTTGAAGGAAAGATAAGAGAGAGCTATACAACTTTCATAAAGAGCTGTAGGTCAAAGTCGGACATCTAGTGGAACTAATTGGGCTTGGAAGTTAGAATACAAGTTTTGAAAAAAACCTAAATAGTGTACAGTAATCAGAGCATAACTCGGGCTGTAAGATCTGAATTGGGTTAAAATTTTGGTATTTGCAAGTTAAGACCCATATCTACAACTTTTATGAAGAACACAAGACTCAATTCGGAGTCCTTAGAGGTCATATTGGGCTTGGAAGTCAGAACAGAGTAACTGTAACCTAGCCTAAATACTGTGCAGTAATTGGGCCATATCTTGGGCTGTAGGTGGCCTTTTGAGGTGATTCTGGTGGCATTTGAAAGCTAAGATCCAAGCCTACAACTTTCATGAAGACCACATTTCAATATTTTGACGCATTCAATGACTTCAGAACTAAATGATTTTGGAGATAAAGAATCTCCATAATTTTTCACTCATCAAAAGTCATTTGGCATTTTTCACTCATTTTCCACTCATCCACCCACTCATGAATCAGCCCCCTTATCATTTTGTATCCCTAATAAAAGGGAGTCTTGGCTGATCATTTAGGAGTCTTGGTCCTAGAAATCAAGATCATGCTATTGTATTGTTTGTTTATCTTGTTGTAGTTTTCCTTGTGTTCTAAACTGAAGTCATGTTCTTCTTCTTCTTCTTCTTCTAAACTGAAGTCATGTTCTTCTTCTTCTCTCTTCCTTTCTTCTTATCTATAAGTAACTAAGTTTCATTTTACTTAGGTGAAAGAGTGAAACTCTTAGTAATGAAATAAGGTTAGATTCATTTCTTTCTTGTACTTAAATGATATATTTTCAAGTGATCATTATACGTGTTGTATTTTGTTTTCAATCAAATTAGAAACCCTCCTTGTAAAGTGGAGATCTTGATTCATTGTAGACAAGAGGTTGACACAATGAATACTTGAGCCCATTTATAAGTGGTGGTGTTAGTAGACGATTAAAGGAATCATAATATAATTATGTATATAATTTTTAATGAACTTTGAATGTTGTATTTTCTTATTGGAACCTCCATTATGTTTGGATTCTAATTGAGTTATAAAAAGAATTAATCTTGTCTTTATTTTATTTATCAAGAGTGGATCTCCTAACCCAAGAATATTTTTTTTATTTGTGACCAAGTTTTATCATTTTTATTGTTGTGACAAAATATTTACTTTATGTCAAAGAATTTTTCTTCATCAATTCCCTTTAGATCAACCTCGGACTCTCGAGAATTTATTACTTGAAATATCATGCACTTGGATTTGTAACTTTTAATTCGCATCAAGTTTTTGGCGCCGTTGCCGAGTGTAACACCCCAAATTTTAGACTATGTTACAGAACTGACAGAATTATACTATTTTGTGTTTTTTGTGCAATATAAAAATAATTTGATTATTTCGATACTGTTTTTGATTGTTTTGGGTGATTTGCTCCGGGTCAAGAAAATAATAATTTTCAGGCCGAAAAAATTCTTATTTTAATTAATCGGAGCTGAGGGATCTTACTAGACCCAATTTCGATTGATATATATATTAATCTTTTAATTTTTAGGATTTAACTGTGTAATAAAATAATTTTATATTATTATAATATTATTTTATTTGACAATACCTACTATCTCAAAAATAGTAGAAATCTGCTTCAAAATGATCATGGACCCGAAAAAGTTGTGGGACTTGCGTTTAGAGTAGCAGTCAACGATTCTGACTGGACAGAATTCTGAACCAATAGGAACAAGTCAACAAAGGTGGCTTGAAAACTCTAAACTAATGAGAATTAGTCAAATAAAGAAGCATAGACTTCATTAAGGACCGTTGGATAAAAAGCATGATTTAGATGCTTTTGATCATAACCGTTGATCTGATCAATGGTATAGGAGAGAACTTAGTAAGGAAGTCTTGGATGTTAGCCATTGATCAAATCAATGGTGTGGATGTGAGCTTGATTAGCAAGCATTGGATGTTGACCATTGATCAAATCAATGGTGTGGATGTGAGCTTGATTAGCAAGCATTGAATATTGGCCATAGATCTAATCAATGGATAGGAAACAAAGTTTATTTCAAAGGCTAAGATGAAGTCAACAATAGTGGCTTGACTTTTACTTAGTAGCTAATTAAACTTAAATTAATCATCTTAATGGCCTAATTAACAAGTTAAGTGAACTAATCTAATTATTAATTAGTAATAATCTAATTACTAATTAAATGTCCTAATTTTATTTAGAGACTATTATATATGTAATTGTATGTTTAATTAATTAGTCATGTAATTAGATAATTAATTAAGAATGGTTAGGAAACTAAACCTAATTAATTAGCTAGTTAATTAGCATGTAATTAGGTGTTAATTGAAAACAAATTAGGTCCCTAATCCTAATAGAGCCACATGGTCAAGCAGCCCAAGGAGGCTTCTTAAGTCTTCTTGAATGGTCTTTTATGACCATTGCATGTCAAGTTGGTGACCAAGCCATGTGCTTCAAGTGTGAACACAAAATTGGATATTTATTTCATGCAAATCCCTTCAATTTCTCCTACACATCCCACAGCAGCCCACTTTGATTTTCAATCTCACAATTTCACTTTTCTCTCACCTAAGACCAAGCATCACATTCTCTCCAAATTTTAAGAACACATAGAAACCATTTTCCTTCCTTTTTCTTCCTTATAGTTCAACCCCAACACCAAATACACCATCCGTCATTTATAATTTTCGCTCTCATCATTTCCTAAAGCTAAACTACCTTCTAAACACTTTCCATTTAGGAAGTTTTCTCAAAATCCCACTCTAAGTGCTTCAAAATCCAACTTCTATCTTACTTCCATAGAGGTAAATTTGTGGTTCTTTGGTTTTAATTCAAGTTTGTGATTTTCTAAACCATATTTGTTTCATGGTTTATCATTAGTAAGCTTCGTATGTGGTTTTACTAATTGTTTTAGAATTGTTAGGAATTATTTGTGGCTTGTACGAAATCAAGGAGAAGGAAAGGAGCTTGAAAGACTTGTCTTCAAGAGGTAAGAGGGAGATTTTACCTCACCAACCAAGTTTTGGTGGTGTGGGGATGGTTTTGTTCGGTGATAAATCCATAAGGGTTTATTTACCTATTGTTTGATGTTCTTTGATTGCGTTTGTGGTGTGTATGATTTTGTTTCTATGCTTGCATGTGTGATAAGCTTTGATATTATGTGTGTATGTATAATTATGAAAGCATGAGAAAGTATATGTAAAGTAAGATGTGAACAACATGATTAAATGATTGTATGAATGCTCCAAAGAGCAATGAGGCTCACGGCCATACTAGGGATTAGAGGACCAAAGTCCTGAAATAAGGGATTCAAATGAGAATGAAGGATTTAAATGAAAAAGAAATGAATTTGAACAAGTTTGAATGTAGTAAGCAAAATGATTTTTGGAAAATAATCTGATATAATTAAATAAATAGGGTTTAAAATGAAATGAGTGTCAATACTTGAATTTTACTGACGTATGGCTCACCCTACGGGTTTAGAGGTGCGTCTGTAAAATTTGAGCTGTAGTATGTGAAGTAAATGAAAGAAATAACATTTTTGGGGAAATAATGTAAATACTGATTTTTAGAAGGGTAATATTGTAATTTTTGTTTTTAAAAGAGGCCATATTGTAATTATGATTTTTAGAGGGATAATATTGTAATTATTGATTTTAGAGGGCTATATTATAAATATTTTATAAAAGAGGGACTATCTCGTAAAATATTATTTTATGAGGAACTATTATGAAATTATTATTTGAAAAAGGACTAAAACATAAATATGAATTTTATGAAGGACTATTTCATAAATATGAATTTTATGAGACTATTTCGTAAATATAAATTTTATGAGAGATTTGTTGTGAAAATATTATTTAAATAAGAATTATAATGTAAATATTATGTTTTGAGGGGCATTATGCAAATATGGAAAATAAAGTGAATTTTTAGTATTAAATGAGAAAAATAGTATTTTTGGATTTAAAACGTATGAAAAATATTTATGAGATTGAGAAACGTTGAAAAATCGCTACGCGATTTGAAAAGGCGACAGAATTGAGTCGCGATTAAGAAAACGTGAAAATATGACTACACGATGAAAATGCAGTAATAATACTGTTAGATTATTGAGTGGACCCCGAATATGTGATAATAAATTAGAAATATGAATAGTGCATAGTACATGCATTGGAAAGGTCCAATGGACTGTATAAGGCTAATTGCCTAGGAGAGAATACACCTCCTGAGTGGGTGCGATATGCGTAGTGTAGGTTACTCGTTGACCTTGGGGGCATTGGGGTGCGGGTTGCCTACAATGGGCAGTTGGTAGCTCTTCTGTATCGTGGGTTAGACCGATGTAACACACCAATGATCCGGACTGAGACACTATCCTTAATCAAGACCTGATAAAGATTGTCGTGCATATGCTAGATGTGCAAAAATTGAGCACGTAGTCTGAAGCATGTTGGTGCAGACAGATCTTTTCGATCACTCTCTCTGATCTGAGTTTTAGCTCCATGGAGTGAGAAATTGAGTTTAGGTGCATATGCATAGTTATTGAGAACATTATCGTAATTATTGTTTATGATAATTGAATTATTGAATGTTTGAATATTGGTAATGACATGATTGTAATTGTTGTTTATTACATGAGTTATGATGATAAATGATGTTGGTGGCATAATTGTAATTATGTATGATGTGTTGGTATGAGATATTGTATGTGTTTATCTTCATTGCTACCATACTAGTATTGGCGTAGGTGATCTCACCTATTTGTATGTCTATTTGTATTGTAATAATAATTTTAAAGACGTTGAGCGAGGATTTGAGCGAGAAGCTGAGGAAGAGCAGATTCCTGTTGAGGACGCTGAGTTTTGAAGTGATGGAGGAATCTTGTTTCCTTGTGTATATGAGATTGAGTAGGCTACATCTTGGACATTAGTGTGAATATTAATATACACCTAGAGTTTCCTTTATCTATTAGGCAGTGCTGGGGAGCTTACTACTGTACTCCCTGTTAGTCATGGCAACCATTACCCAAGAGGGGGGTGAATTGGGTAATTATTAATTTTAATGCAACTTTAACAAATTATGCAATTTGAATAACTCAATTAATAAGTGCAGCGGAACATGCATAGCAAATGTACAACTATTAAGGATTACTCAAATATAACTTGGGATATATGATGATTCAAGTGAATAAGCTAAATATCAAGTTGTAAGAATCAAAACATCAAGATATGCAATAGATAAATATATATCACCAAATACTGAAATTAAAGAGTGTAGGGAAGAGAAAATCAAACTCAAGAATTTATCCTGGTTCAGCCACCAACCACTTGTGGCCTACATCCAGTCCCCAAGCTTAACTTGAGATTTTCTTCACTATCTCCTAGACTTCACGGGTGCTAGGAAAACCTTTGTACAAATAAGAGCACTCATCACACCTTGGGATACCTCACCCTTGTGCTAGAGCCTCCAATTCTTCAAGCTTTACGGGTGCTTGATGACCTTTACAAATTTGAGCACTCAACACACCTTGGGATACCTCACCCTTTGTGTTTGAGCCTCTATACTTCCAAGGGATACCTCACCCTTACAATTTTGAGGGATACCTCACCCTCTCTTTTAGATAATACAAGGATAGAATTGATAGAAACTCTCTTAAGAGTAGATAATACAAATTGAAGCACTATGGGTATCAAGGATTCACACACTTATGGCTCAAAACAGAGTTTTGGAGAAATATAGAGTGAAAAACGAATTTAATGCTCAAGAGTAATTTTCATATTGTTCTCTAACTTTTCTTTGATGCCCAAACACTTATATTTATAGCCCAATAATATTTAGAGCCGTTGGGTAAAGATTGGAAATGAATTATAATGAAAACTAGCCGTTTTATGACCGTTGGGAACGTTTTTGATCAAGTGTTATTCGAATAAGAACTCTGTTATTCAAATAAATATTGTGTTATTCGAATAACACATGTGTTATTCAAATAATTCCATTTATTTCACTGTTTTCTGCAACTTGTTATTCGAATAAGACTTGTGTTATTCGAATAACACTTTTGGTTATTCGAATAAATCATCAAAAACACGTTCTGGAACTTTTCTAAGTTGTGTTATTCGAATAACACATTTGTTATTCGAATAAGGCTTGTGTTATTCGAATAACACTTTGATTATTCGAATAAATCTTCAAAAAACACGTTCTGAAACGTTTTCTCGGGTGTGTTATTCGAATAACACTTTTGTTATTCGAATAAGGCTTTGGTTATTCGAATAACACATCTGTTATTCGAATAAACCACTCTGGTTTTGAAAACTGAATTTAAATGGTCATAACTTCTTCGTTTCTTATCCGTTTTAAGCGAATGACCACTCATTGAAAAGATCTTTGAGTCTATTTTAATATGAGACAAGTTTCAGAGCAAAAATCAAAGTATTTTAAAAGATATGATCAAAAGAGTAACCAAAGTTCAGTTTTACAAAACACAAACTTTGCTATTTTTCATAGAAATGATCTACCATCATGACTAGCTTTCCAAAAATAGTTTGTTGGGCATTTAAACATTTTAAAAACATTTTTAAAGATGTTAAAACATATTTTGAGCTTAATGTGAATCCCATTTACCTTTACACAAGATCTAAGTCCTATAAGCTATTCTTGAAGATGTTGGACTAGATCTTTTGCTACCATCACTTCTTGATGTAATCTAAGCTTCCAAAAATTCATTCTCTTCAAATCTTGCAAATGCTTGGAACACCTTTATCATTTTCATTCTCCTTGAGTAGAGCATAGTTGTGATCTTTTACTTTCTTGTTGCAATACTCACTCTTGGTACTTGGACTATCCTACAAAGTATTGCTCACTTAACCAAACATAGTTAGTTCAAATTCATAACTCAATATCTTCATATGCATGATTCATAAATGTATAACTCTAGTTAGTCTAATCATGCATACAAGACTTTCATAGACATATCCAATATTAATTCATTTATAACTCATATAAAATATTATTGGATATATTTTATGATGAATGTTACATATATCTCATTGCATAATTATTAAGTGAAATATAACTAGATAAAGTACATAATCATGCATGATACAATATATCTCATTAAGCACATTTATGTAACATGATCAATATTCTTTTGTGATGCATTTGTTATCTATAAAGCACATCTATTAAGCATAAGCATCATTCTTTTTGTCTTGTATTTGTCATCATCAAAACTTAACATATTAAATCATTGGGGCAAACCTATTTCCACAATAGTGCGATTAGTATTGTGACGACTGTGCGGACACCTGTTCGTAGGATTTCGCGTCAGTCTGGATTCCTACCTGCGGAGGAATCTGAGGAGGACCCGTCTGAGGGTTCTATTGTCTAGCAGGACTTGGGCAGTATTTTAGTTTAAATAATGTTTTAAATATTTTGAGAGTCTAGTTTGTAAATATTAAAATATGATAGTACTAATGACTTGTACATGTTTATATGCTGTAAATTATTTGTGACAATGTTGTTATGTTTTTATTTTCAGCTAAGTTTATCTTATTATTATTAAGAAAATTTACAACTCGTATTTTCATCATAAAGCACGATTTTCCAATGAAGGGGTAATTTGGTAATTGAGTTGTAATACCCCAAATTCTGACTATGTGAATAGTAATAGCAGAATTACACTGTTTTACATTTTCTGTGTGTTATAAAAATAATTTGACTGTTCTGAGATCATTTTTGATCATTTTGTGTGATTTGCTCCGAGTCAAGAAAATAATAATTTTCTCGACCTAGGAAAAATCTTATTTAATTAATTAGAATTTGGGGATCTTACTAAACCCAATTGATTGATATATATATTAATCTCGTAATTTTTAGAATTTAAGCGTGTAATAAAATAATTTTATATTTTTATAATATTATTTTATTCAACAAGATCCTACTATCTCAAAAATAGTAAAAAAATTATTTGTAGACCCGAAAAAGTTCGTGGGGCCCACGTTTAGTGTAGCAGTCAACGAAGCTGACTGGATAGAAATCTAAACCAATAGGAAATGGTCAAAATGGATGGCTTGACTTTCTAAACCAATTAGAAAGAGTCAACAAAAGAAGCATTGACTTCTTTGTGAGCCATTGGATTGTGAAGCTTACTTTAGAAGCTTTAATCTTAGCCATTGATCTAATCAACGGTGAGATTAGAATGATAGTTTTATGACTAATTGATATCTACCCTAGATGTGATCTATGGCTAGAAATTAAAGATGAATCAAGGGTTAGGATTTAGTCAAAGATTGTAGGCTTGAAAATGGTTAGTAACCTAATTAAGTTTAATTTGACTAATCTAATTACTTAATTAGTAAACTAAGTGAACTAGCTTAGTTGTTAATTAATTATAATCTAAATACTAATTAGATATCCTAATATTGATTAAAGGTTATAATATATGTTAATATATATTAAATTAAGTAGTTATATGATTAGTATGTTAATTAAAATTGGTTAGGATATTTAACCTAACTAATTCTTTAATTAGTTAGCATATAATTAGGACTAATTTAGAAGCAATTAAGCCATTAAAATGGAGGGGGGCTGCACGGTTTTTGGGGGCTGCAACAAGGAGGCAAGTGGCTTGGTTCTACAATATTCAAGAACCATCCAACATGACATAAGCCATGTGCACCAAGTGTGAACACTTTAGATATTTTAGCATGCAAATTCATTCACTCAACCTCACCTAAAGCCACTCACGGCAGCTGCACTTCTATTTCCATTTCACTTTCATTTCTTTCACTTATCACAAAATCAAAGCATCTACTTTCTCTCCAAAAAGCTTTCAAGAACCAAGCAAACTTTCCTTTCTCTTTTTCTCTCTATATTCGGCCATGCACCTTACATATACTACCAAACCTCTATAATTTTTTCCTATCATATTTCCTAAAGCCAAATACCATTCTAAGCATCTTTCATTCACAAAGTTTTCCCAAATTCCTACTCTATCTTGCCTAAAATTCCACTTCTTGCTTACTTTCTTAAGGGTAAGTTTGGTTTCTATGGTTCAAAACTGAATTTTTAATTTTTCTAACCATGATTGTTTCATGGTTTTTCAATATTGTACCTTGTATATGTTTTTACTAATTGTTTAAGAATTTTAGGGATTTGTTTGGTGGATAGTACGAATTTGAAGGAAGGAAGGAGAACCAACCGATTAAAATTGTCTACAAGAGGTAAGAGGGAGATTTAACCTCACCAACCGAGTTTTGGTGGTGTGATGATGGTTTTGTACGGTGAAAAATCCATAAGGGTTCTTCACCGATTATTTGATTATGTTTGTGATGTGTTTGATTGAGTTTTTATGCTTGCATGTGTGATTAAATGCTTAAAGCTTTGATATTCTGTGTGTATGTGTAATTATGAAAGCATGAGATTGTATGTGTAAATTAGGATGTGAATAACATGATTAATCGATTGTATGTGTACTCCAAAGAGTATTGAGGCTTACGGCCATACAATGGAAAAAAGACCAAAGTCCTTACACTGATGAATTAAAATGAGAACTGAGACATTTAAACGAATCTGGGAAAAATTTGAGTATGGTAAAATAATATGATTTTATGAGTAGTAAAGAAAAGAAATGATGATTTTTGAAAACAATACCATTTACTGATTTTTAGAGGAGTTATACCGCAAATTTTTATAAAAGGACTAAATTGAAAATTTTATCAAAATGAGGGGCCATAGTATAAATATTGATTTTTGAGGGGTCATAATGTAAATATTATTTTTAGAGGGGTCAAACTGTAAATATTTTATAAAGGAGGGATGATTTTGTAAATATAAATTTGATGAGGGACTTTTTTGTAAATATTAAATTTTAAGGGACTATTTGGTAAATATGGATTTTATGAGGGGTTGTTTTGTAAATATAAGTTTTTGAGGGACTAAAGTGTAGATATGGAAAATAAAGCTAATTTTAGTATTAAAATGAGAAAAAAAATATTTTTGATTTAAAACGTGAGAAAAATATTTACGCGATTGGAAAATGTTGAAAAATCGCTACGCGATTTTGAAAAGGCGGCAGAATTGAGTCGCAATTGAGAAAATGCGAAAATGTGACTACGCGATTAAAGTACAGTAATAGTACTGTTATATTACTGTGTGGACCCCGATTATGAGATATAAATTTGAAATATGAATAATGAATAGTACATACATTGGGAAGGTCCGATGGACTGTATGAGGCTAGTTGCCTAGGAGAGACTACACCTCTTGAGTGGGTGCGATATGCGTAGTGTAAGTCACTTGTTGACTTTGGGGGCATTGGGGTGCGGGTTGCCTACAATGGGCAGATGGTAGCTCTTCTGTACCGTGGGTTAGACCGACGCAACACACCAATGATCCGGACCGAGACACTATCCTTAATCAAGATCTGATAAAGACTGTCGTGTATATGCTGGATGTGCAAAACTGAGCACGTGGTCCAAGGCATGTTGGTACCGATAATTCTTTTTGATCACTCTCTCTGACCTGAGTTGTAGCTCCATGGAGTAGGAAATTGAGTCTGTGTGCATACATATAATGATAGAGGGTATTATCGTAATTTCTGTTTATGATAATTGATTTATTGGGTATTGATAATGACATGACTGTAATTATTGTGTATTACATGTTTTGTGATGATATTGATGTTAGTGGCATAATTGTAATTATGGTATGATAACTGTATGAGATATTGTATGTGTCTATCTTCATTACTGCCATACTGGTATTGGCGTAGGTGATCTCACCTCTTTGTATGCATGTTTGGTATTATATGTATATTTGTTAAGACGTCGAGCAAGAAAAAGAGCTAGAAACTGAGGAGGAGCAGATTCCTACTGAGGACGTCGAGTTTTGAAGAGATGCAGATGCCTAGTTTCCTTGGCTACCTGAAGCTGACATTTATTGGAGGAGATGAGGCATGGACTGTAGATTTAGAGAGGGAGTATCTATTATAGAGTTCCAATATCTATTAGGCGGTATTGGGGAGCTTATTATCGTACTCCTAGTGTGATTAGTATTGTGTCGTCTGCTCGGACACCTGTCCGTAGGACTGCACATCATAATGGATTCCTATCTGCTGAGGAATCTGAGGAGGACCCGTCTGAGGGTTCTGTTGTCTAGTAAGATTTGGGCTATATGTTAGTTTTAAAGTTTAAAGTTTAAATATTTTGGAAGTCTAGTTTGTAAAATATTTAAGTACGACAGTACTAAAGACTTGTATGTATATATATGATGTCTAAATTATGTGTGACCATGTTGTTATGTCTTTATTTTCTGCTAAGTTTATTTTATTATCATCAAGAAATTTTATAACTCGTATTTATAATACAAGCACAATTTTTAATTGAAGGGTAATTTGGTAATTAAGTAACATAAAGTGTGGTGCCCCAAAGGAGGGTGTTACATTAGTTGGTATCAGAGCCCAAGTTAGAGTCTTTTGGGTTTGTGGTTAGGTCTGTCTTGTCTAAGTTGTATGATTCTCTGTAATTATTTTCTGAAAGAAAAACAATATTGTTTGAAGACTGACCTTCACTTTTCTTTGTGTTGTTCAGTCTGATTGATAGAGCGAAATGGCTGGACGTGGAAGAGGATGCATGAATGCGAGGGCAGCAGCTGGAAATGCCAATGACGATAATCAGAATATGGTGCAGTGTAGCAGCAATGCAACGAATGGCTGAGGTTGTTGCACAGCAGAATCAAAGGGCACATGATGATGTTCATAGCTTGTCAGAATTTCGGAGGAACAATCCACCGAAATTTCATGGAGAATTCGACCCAGAGAAGGCTGATATGTGGATAAAGGAACTGGAAAAGATATTTGAGGGCATGGGTTGTAATGATGAGCAGAAGCTTACTTTCGCCACATTCATGCTAGTCGGTGACGGAGAGGCTTGGTGGGCAGGAGCCCGGAGGTTGATCCAAGCTGAAGGGAGAGTTATGACATGGCAGCTCTTTAGGCAAAAGTTTTTGGGGAAGTATTTCCCAACCAGTGTTCGACATGCTAAGGAGATGGAATTCCTTAGTTTGAGGCAAGGGGCGATGACTGTAAATGAGTATGCAGCAAGGTTCGAAAGCTTGTCTAAGTTTTCGAGGTACTTCCAAATGCATCCAGATGAGGAATGGAAGTGTAGGAAGTTTGAAGAGGGGCTGAGGCTTGACATCAAGCGAGCTTTAGCAACTGTTGACATTGATCAGTTTCCGGTATTGCTAGATAAGTGCCGAAAGGTTGAGGAGATTGATCATCTTCGTGAGGCTAGAAATAAGAATTTTGGACCAGCACGGTTCCAAAGGGGAAGAGTAGCGGTGGCAACCGTTACAATGGCCATATACTAAACCAGCAGTAAGTCAAAATCAGCAACAATCGTTTGGGGGAAGCTCTAGTGGTAGTAGAGCAGTTTCAACTGGAACTTCTGCACTTAAATGTTTTAAATACAAAAAATCGGCTTGCCGATTCTCTAATTTTTGTATTTTAAATTTACTTTTTGCATTTTATTTTTTGTATTTTACATTCTGCACTTTATTTTCTGTATTTTATTTTTTGTATTTTACTTTTTGTATTTTATTTCTAACTTTCTGACTTACTAACCTACTAACCTTTTAATTTTCTTGCTTACTAACGTACTAACTATCTAACTCTCTTACTAATTTTTTAGCTTTCTAACTTTTTAATTTGCCTGCTTCTAACATTTTAATTTACCTGCTTACTAATTTTTTAATTTATCAGCTTATTTGGTGGTTAGTTTATACCACACCATTATAAATATTTATTTGGTGACTGGTTTATACCACATCCTTGTTAATATTTAATAGCCGATTTATACCGCCTACTTGTTAATATTATTGTTTTTTACCATGGCAGATTTACCGCCTACTTGTTAATATATTTTTTAATGGAAGGTTGAGCTCTGTATATATTTTTATTTTATTCTTCCTATTTCTTCTTTTCTTTTGTCATGTGTAGTTAAATTCGTGTGTTTCTAGGGTGAATATGTAACTTGATTCAATTGATATATATTAAGATTGGAATTTTAATTAATTTCTTTTTTATTCAATTTGAATGCTTATTATGATTCTTAATACTTTTATGAATTGGTCACTCATAAATCGATCTAGTGAGGTGTGTGTAGAATCAGAAGATTTGCATATAACCTAGACTATAAATAATAAGTGTCATGATTTATAATCATCTAGGAATTGAGGTTATAGGTTGTGTAGGAGAATTGTGGTATTTTCCATGAGAATCCATAGAGTAAAGGTCATGCCTTAAGAGTTAAGGTTTAGACCAAGGAATTGAATTTTAATTAATTACTGGATTCTCCCCATCAATTGAATGATTAGAAATTAATTACAATGAAGGACCCAAAGCTACTCTATTATCTATGATAGATTATTAAATCAAGTGAAGTCAGATCCCTAGTGTTTTAATTTCATATGTTTACATTCTTAATGTGTTTGACATTCATGTACTTTGTTATCTCTTTTTCCTCTTAATTTTGTGCGTTTTAGTGTGTTTTTATTTTTTTTATATATAATTTTGTGTCTTTAATTGTTTTGAATCACTTTTTGTCCATACTTACAATAGGCTCACCTTTTGATATCACATCTATCAATGATTCTTTTCCCGATGAATTTTTATTTTCTGTCAATTCCAAGCATTGGTTTGCTAACATAATTTATTTTCTTACAACATGAAAGATCTTGCCTTAATTATCTTAATCAAATCATTCGGAGATGTGTGCCCAACAGTGAGGTAGGTAATGTCATTAAATTTTGTCACTCAGAAGCATGTGGAGGTTACTTTTCTTCAAAAAAAAAAAAACAACTGCAAAAATCTTGCAGTGTGGATTTTATTGGCCCACTTTATTTAGAGACAGTTATACATTTTGAAAAAGTGGTGAAAACTGTCAAAAATAAGGTTCCATTTCTAAGCGAAATAGGATGTCTCTGAATCCTATCATTGTCATTGAAATTTTTTATTGTTATTTTTGATTGTTAAGTAATTGAGAAATGATTCATATAAAAACACAAAGATTTATAAAGTTAGAGTAAAAGCTTTTCATAAAAAATCAATTTTGAGAAAAACTTTTGAAATTAGTCAAAAAGTTCTACTTTATAATTCTCCTCTTCACCTATTCCTTGGAAAATTAAGATCTAAGTGGCATGACCCTTTTATTGTCAAACATGTGTATCCTCATGGGGCCATAGACATTGATAACCCTAGGAATGATAGTGTTTTTAAGTTCAATGGACAAAGACTCAAACCATTTCTGAAAAATCAAGTTTTTGAGTTCTTTGTGCCCCTAGTTAAGTGGCAGATAACGGTACTCCGTGACTCTCAAGTCAGTTTATTTTTCAGTTTCCCATAATAACTGATTCATTCTCCTTCAAAATGGATGTCATTTTCTTAAATCTAAGAAAACATTTCCCTTCTTTTCCTCTAAATGCTCTAACAAAAATCTATAAAGCTAAGTGTGAAAGACTGAGACTGTTAATGTACAAGGGCATCCCAGAAGATATACGCTGGATAATCGAAGCAAAGGTTCGTTTAGCTGGTGAATCTTCAGATTCATTTGTCCCATACATGTCGGGTCTCGGCAAAAGTTCTTATTCTAAAAAAAGAAGAGCGAAAAGAATGCAAGTTTGTCACAAGTGTGCACGATGGAATTGTAAATCGCGATGTCGTTCTTTGGAAACGGTTTCTGCAAATCGAGAAGATAAAATATATATTAAGAATGGGCTGAGTAAGGAGTCATTAGATGATATCTTATTGAATCTTGAGACATATTCTTATAGAGTTGTGCATCGTAAACTTCTTAGTTTGTAGAATCTCTTTAAGGACGAGCAAAAATGTTACAGTCTTAGAAATCTGACTCAAAAAGACCCTGTTTGCCAATTTATAAGAAAATTGGATGGGAAACTTATCCTCGACTCATAGAAGGCGTTTAAATCGTTACTGGACGTAAAACTAGAGGAAGATGTGAGCCACAATCACAACAACATGTATATATTATCTTGTACACCTCAAAAAAAAAGAAAAAAAAGAAAAAAAGGGCAAAACTTCAGTTGTACTTGATTTTTAATTAGATTAGGAGCCTCTGCTAGTGGCAGACCCGTCATTGACTCAGGTGGACCTTCTCACACCGGTCCGTAAATAAGGTTTATGTGTCATGCTCTATAGAGAGTCGCGCAAGCATTCCCAGGTTTTAACCGTAGGCTCTGCTTGCTGATGGATAGATAGAAGCATCCCGTGTTTGCATTCTCGCGTGATAATGCCTTTAAGCTCAATTCCTGGTATTGATTTATTGGGTTCCTGAGCATAGCTCCACTGGCTATGGTTACTAGTCGTCGTATTCAGATTTTCTCTCTTTAACTAGAGGGACGATGCATAGGCTAGGATATCCCATAAGCGAGAGGAGTGCATTCAGTCTGAAATTCCTTAAAGGAATTCGATGTCTATTTCAAGGAGCGGTAATATTGTGAAGGCTATTGCATTCATGACGCGTAGTATAAAGATATGCCATGAAACCTGTACATAAATGTATGTCATCATTTGTTGTTATTATTTTATCTTTGTATGATTTTGTTGCATTTTGGTTTTAGATAGGCGATCCTTTGGGTAGGGTCCTTCAGGAGTTTCTAGACTTCTTTACCCTGATGATTTTCTTGAAGTCTAATAATAATAATAATAAAAACAAAAAAATTGTGTTTCTTAATTTCAAACTTTTCTGACAGCACCCAACCTACCCATATAAGTGCTATCATTACTTTTTCCATTTTCTTCCCTATTTAAACATTCTATTTTTTTCACTTTCCTGTAACTCATAATCATTCAAAGGGAGTGTGAGTGTAGAAATGGAGGGAGCTTCTTCTTCGGTTCGTAGATTTACCAGTATCTGTGTATTTTATGGGACAAGTTATGGGAAGGGTTTAGAGTTTGTAAACACAGCAAGCACTGTTGATAGAACACTTGGTGCGAAGAACATTCGTGTAGTATATGGGGGAGGTAGCATTGGGTTAATGGGGGCTGTATCACTTTCTGCACATCTAAGAGGTGGTCAAGTTTTAGGTGTCATTCCTGAACCTTTAACTCGAAAAAACATCACTAGAAAGACAATTGGGCAGGAACTTCAAGTATCATCTATGCATGAACGAATGAAGGCAATGCTTGAAAATTCTGATGCATTCATAACCTTACAGGTGGTTTTGGTACTTTGGAAGAAGTTTTTCAAATTATCTCTTGGGCCCAACTAAACATCCACCATAAACCCATAGATTTGTTGAATGATAATAATTTCTTTAATAATTTGTTATCTTTTGTTGATCGTGTTGTGGAACAGAGCTTTATCACACATTCGGCAAGACGACTCCTTATATCTGCTTCTACTGTTCATGAATTAATTGATAAATTACAAGCTTTTGTTTATGAACCTAAACCAATAATAGCTCAGATAGATTGATCAGAAGGACACAACAAGGAAGGCAGCAAGGAACAAGAGTGTGATTTGACATTTCATCTATAACTTTTCTTTATCTTTAGTTTTATTTATCGTACTTTGTTTCTGTTTAAATTTGTGTAAGGTTTTTCTTTTCAGTAATTGCAGCAACAGGTAATATCTTTTATCCTTTACCTATCTATATTTTGACATTGAGGAAAATGTTGTGATTTGGTTGGGGGAATGATGGTTGTAAAAAAAACCTAAAAAAAAATTAGGAAGTATGTTTATTAATATGTTTGTTGTATTTATATGTTTATCAGTAATTTATTAACAACAAAAGTAATTATTTGTGACAAAGTAAGGAGTAATTGGATAGACAACTAGTTTGTGTGAAAGTAGCAATTCAACTTCAGGGAAATTTGCATGATTGAGTAAATTGTCTTCTTTCTTAAAAATCACATGCTTGGTTATGGATGTTGAATTAGTGGACTGAGAATAATAGAATTATACCTTGTGAGATTTTGAGCTTATTGATGAATGATTGAACATTTATACCATTCTCTTCTTTCTTGTGTGAATTTCACTCATGGAATTGTTACTCTAAAACTTGCTTTGATTCTTTTTGAGACTACATTTTCATATGCATACATAAATATGATTGAAACATTTTTCTTGAAATAGCTACTTTAACCAAATAACCAAGAATGACTGGTGCACAAATAGGCAGCCTTGCTCAGCAGCATATTGTCTCAATATGATATCAAGCACTCTTATGGCTTCTTGGAAATTCTCTGATTCCTACCAACATAAGGCATTGGAAATAGCCTATTTTTCCTTATTTAACCACTTTGAGCTTATTTGACCATTCTTTGTTTCAAACTCATTATGTGCCTTAAAAGAAAAATCATGTTCTTACCCGACCTTAGAGAATAAGAAAACATTAGCTTTGTCATTGGATGAGTTCTTGAACAAGTGTGGGGGTGTGTGTGCAGAATGGTTAAAAAAACGTTTACTCAAGAAAATGTATATATTATGTTCTTCTTCTTCTTAAAAAAAAAATTAAAAAAAAGTGTAAATAAGGGCTAACAAGGCAATAAAGGAAATGAAAAGAATATGTAAAAAGAATTTGTATTAGGTGGTGTTGGGATGAACTATGATGCTTTTTAATTGAACTCAGCTCTCATGCTCTTTTATTCTCTTTAGTATTTAACTTGTCATATCTATTTTACCTTCTCTTTTACCTTGACCCCATTACAACTTTGAATAAAGTCCTCGTGATTTATGTGTGCATGTGTTCTGAGTAGTGGAGAAGTAGAAAATAAGCAAACTTATGGTAATGCAATTTTCATGGGTTGAATTGAGTGAAATACCTACCTTTTAAACACGTGAGGGATTGAGAGTGAATCTTATAAAGATCTATCATTCTTGACTCATGCTTTTCAATTGAAATTTCCTTACTTGTTGGTTTGAGATGAAAAGAAACATTACCTTATAAATGTTTTGATCTCTTGAATGATTGATTGTTCTTCATTGTTAAATATTATTAGAAATTGAGTCTTTTAGAATTTTTAACTTTTGAGTGTGTGTTATTTTTCCTTGTTCCTTAGTTTTGGTCTTGTGTGTTTTGCCTAAGAGTGCAAAAAGTTAAGTGTAGGGGAATTTGATAATCACATATTTATACATTAATAAACTCTCATTTTTAGTCATTTACATTCTTCAAGTACTTAATTGATCGAGTTTAGTTATGTTTTGTAAGTTTGGACTCAAATTGGACTTTTGATTTTTTCAGCAAGATTTACGTCTTATACTGTTTCTGTATTTTGGTCATATCTTAAATTCATCTTGAGTTCTAGATGTCTAATAATTATGTATCTTACCTTGTAGGAAAGATAAGAGAGAGCTCTACAACTTTCATGATCTAGGTCACAGTCGAACATCTAGTGGAACTAATTGGATTTGGAAGTCAGAATACGAGTTTTATTATTGGAACCTAAATAGTGTACAATAATCAGAGCATAACTCGGCCTGTAAGATCTGGATTGGGTTGAAATTTTGGTATCTGCAAGTTAAGATTCATATCTACAACTTTCATGAGAACACAAGACTTAATTCCGACTCCTTGGAGGTCGTATTGGGCTTGGAAGTTAGAACAGAGAAGTTGTAACCTGTCCTGAATACTATGCAGTAATTGGGCCATATCTCGGGCTGTATGTGGCCTTTTGAGGTGATTCTGGTGGCATTTGAAAGCTAAGATCCAAGCCTACAACTTTCATGAATACCACATTTCAATATTCTGGCGCATTCAATGACCTCAGAACTGAATGATTTCAGAGATAAAGAATCTCCATAATTTTTCACTTATCAAAAGTCATTTAGCATTTTTCACTCATCCACCCAATCATGAATCAGCCCCCTTGTCATTTTGTATCCTTAATCCTCTATAAAAGGGAACCTTGGCTGATCATTTAGGAGTCTTGGTTCTAGAGATCAAGATCATGCTATTGTGTTATTTGTTTATCTTGTAGTTTTCCTTGTATTCTAAATTGAAGTCATGTTCTTCTTCTTCTTCTTCTCTCTTCCCTTCTTCTTGTCTATGAGTAACTAAGTTTCATTTTACTTGGATGAAAGGGTGAAACTCTTAGTAATGAAATAAGGTTAGATTCATTTCTTTATTGTGCTTAAATGATATATTTTTCAAGTGATCATTATACATGTTATATTTTGTTTTCAATCAATTTAGAAAACCTCATTGTAAAGTGGAGATCTTGATTCATTGTAGACAAGAGGTTTGCACAATGATTAAATGAACTTTGAATGTTGTATTTTCCTATTAGAACCTCCATTGTGTGTGGATTCTAATTGAGTTATAAAAAGAACTAATCTTGTCCTTATTTTACTTACCAAGAGTGGATTTCCTAACCCAAGTAAATCCTTTTTATTTGTGACAAAGTTTTATCACTTTTATTGTTGTGATAAAATATTTACCTTACGTCAAAGAATTTTTCTTCATCAATTCCCTATGGATCGACCTCGGACTCTCGAGAATTTATTACTTGAAACAACCTACATTTGGATTTGCAACTTTTAATCCGCATCAAGTAACTAATTTTCATATTACTTGGGTGAAAGAGCGAAGCTCTTGGTAATGAAATAAGGCTAGATTAATCTCTTTTTTGTACTTAAATGATATATTATCAAGTAGCCATTATATGTGTTGTATTTTGTTTCCAATCAATTTAGAAATTCTCCTTGTAAAGTGGAGATCTTGATTTGTTATTGACAAGATATTGACACAATGAATGCTTGAGCCCATTTATAAGTGGTGGTGTTAATAGATGATTAAAAGAATCATAATATAATTATGTATATAAGCTTAAATGAACTTTGAATGTTGTATATTCCGATTGGAACCTCCATTATGTGTGGATTCTAATTGAGTTATAAAAAGAATTAATCTTGTCTTTATTTTACTTACCAAGAGTGGATCTCCTAACCCAAGTAAATCCTTTTTATTTGTGACCAAGTTTTATCACTTTTATTGTTGTGACAAAATATTTACCTTACGTCAAAGAATTTTTCTTTATCAATTCCCTGCGGATCTACCTCGGACTCTCGAGAATTTATTATTTGAAACAACCTGCACTTGAGTTTGTAACTTTTAATTCGCATCACTCTCAACAGGAACATGATATTTGCTGCATTGTCCACGGTGCGTTTTAGTGACCTAGATACTTTAGATGAGGAGTTGCAGGCTGATAGTAGTCTAAAATGATTCTCACCCAGGCTATCGTTGGTTGGGGGCATACTATTATTTGAAGGGGGACTAGTTTTGCCTAAGCACTCTACCATAATTCCTTTGGTTCTGTATGAGTTTCACAGTTCTTCTTTTGGAGGTCATTCTGGTTTTTTTAGGACATATAAGAGGATTGTTGGTTTATTCTATTGGGAAAGGATGCGTAAGGATATTCAGAGATATGTGGCTGCTTGTGAGGTGTGCCAGCAGAACAAATATCAAACATTGTCTCTAGGGGGTCTTTTACAACCATTACCTATCCCCACTCAGACTTGGGCTGATATTTCAATGGATTTCATTAGAGGACTGCCTAAAGCCCATTGAAAGGACACTATCATCCAAAAGACCTTGTAAACTTGACGAATTGACATGTTTAAATATATATATATATATATATATATATATATATTATTATTATAATAATTAAAATTATTAATATATTATAATTTATAACTGTAATACTTTATATTTTAGTTTTATTTTAATATTTTAATACTAACACAATAACACTAAACTAAAAGAACCATAACTCTTTTTCCCTATAAGCAGGCACCACAACAAAAAATTTAAGAATTAACAACAAAAGTTTCCCTCACTAAGGGATTAGCAAGGGATACGTCTGTCGATTTTTTCATCGCTAATCTGTCGCTAACCCATGCATATTTTTTTAAAAAATGGTGCATGTTTCCCTTGCAAATCAACGAGGAAAATTCTGTCGCTATTCCGTTGCTATAGCTTAGACATCCGTACCAATTTTGGATGTATATCCATCGCTATTCCCTCGCAAATCCCTCACTATTTGCCCTCGTTATTCCCTCATGAATTTCTTTGTTTTGATTCCCTCGTCATTCCCTCGCTAATCTCTCACAAATCAGTTTGATTTTTTTTTATCCAAAATACACCTGTATAAATCTCTCAATCAAGACAAAAATTCAACAAATAAATTTATGAAAAGCTACAAAATTATTATACAAATAATTCAAAATAAGGCTACTAATGATTCAAAGTTATATAAATAGTTCAAAGTTAAACAAATAGTCCATAAAATGTCATACAAAACAAGAATAAAAAGAATGAAAGAGAGACAAAGGACACAACACATGCTAGTATGACAACAAAGCAAAATCCCAAACATAAGGACACCATAAAACATAAAGACAGAAATAGTACTATATAAATGTTTACAAGTATGGAAAATCAACCAATAAGTTGATTCACAACACTGACAAATTATTGATGCAGTTCTACTGACCCACACTACACGGGGCTTCTTAGATGTAGATGGACCATCATTCTCTAATTCAACATAACTTCTTTACTTCGGTTAAACCTTGCTTTATCAAGAAGCTCACCATAAAGATCCTACAAAGCTTCAAAAGTTCCCCTGCTCTACTCTTGTTCAAGTACTTCCATTCCAACAAGGAAATTGACAAATAAAGAATGTAACTTCCATGCTAATGATACACACTGAATAAGAGAAGGAATGTCAGTGCCTTGAAAATTGGACATTGCTTCAACACCTAAAAACCCTCGCTGAAAAAGAAGAATATTAGAAGGTTTTGCACTATACTTCCAGAAACCCCCGTGAAGGAATCGAAGATCAATATCTAGTTTGCTCCTTAAAACTGGAGATGTGCACCTATCTTTGTCACAAGTTGCTATCTTCTGGAAGTAAAAAAATAACACATGAATCTAATTTGTTACACAGAATAATAGTATAAGATTAAAGATAATAAATATAGATGAGCAATGCTGTTACCTCCTGAGATATCGAAGTAGTTCTCATTCATATCACAACTCAATACACAATGAACAACCTTTGCACAGGCCAAAACTACGAATTATGGTTATCATCAAGACATATCCTAAGAAAAATCAAAAAGTATACTTCCATGCACAAGAGGCCTAGACAATCGAAAAAATAATTATAAGCCAATATGATTTGAAAGATATGAAGTATTCATCAAGTAGCTATTAATCACAAGCTAGCCAAAATAGCATATGGATCACAATATAATACCATCTATTGGCAAAATCTAAACATAAATGACAAGATGAATATTAACTCGTTTAGGATAACATCTTTTTGCATTTAGTAATTTATGATAAAAGACATTTATAGTTTCACCACCAAGTCTCCTTGTTTAACTACAAGAGAACAAAAGGTACGTGAGTCAAGTAAACAATCTAGATTCTTACTCTTCCAATTAAATTTTATACACAGGTAGCAATATTACACAAGGGACCAAAGGCTACCAGCATCCATTTTAATGTGAAATTGTATAAAGACCATTAGGGAAGTCACAACATTATGGAAAGCCAGTGTGCACAAGAGCTCATCCTAAATCATAATAATCGTCACAATTTTAGGGAAAGCCAGTGTACACATGACCTTATCACAAATCAAAATAATCTTAAGAGCTTGCAAACAATGTTGGCTTCTATAGTGACCAGACATGTAAATACTAAATAATGAGCAACAGATCTGTGGCTTCTCTGGCTTCATTGGATCCAAGTCACAGGCCAGATGGAAGTGATATACATATAACCAGGCTGGAATTCCACTTACATCTAAACTAATCAATTCACATGCTTAATGATTAATTGCATCATAGACAACAAAATTAATTTTCTGAAAAAAAAAATGCATTTTCACTAAGTCATTGCTGGTAGTTGATAAAACCAACAACTAGGGCCTCAAACAAAATTCACCTAAGTGACAACACGAGCTCAGGTTCTAGACCAAGTGCAAAAGCCCAAATAGCCTCCCAGTCAACTGATTTGTCAACTTTGCTTTCACTTTTCGCCATATGTCCAGTTCTGTCTTTGCAAATATAGTGCAATGCCTTGTCAAGCACAGATGAAAGGAGATGCAATGCAAGGGCCCTTTGTCCAGGAACCTGAATAATAACATTTGGTAGATACTGAGTTCCAAAAGGAGAAAATATTATAAATTATCTTAATTTTACATTCATAAATGTAAATTCATCCAAACTGATCCAGGCATCCAAAGTAAAGTTGCATCCAACTAAAAGATTCATCAGTTACAACATGTAACTTACCACACTTCTAGTGAGTGCCACTGCTTCTTTGATTGCATAACTAGCTGCACCAGGATCTCCCTCAGTTCGCAGATAGTCGCGTTGAGTGACATTATCTGTAGCATTATAGAAAGAATTGACACACAAAGAAAATTCAACATGGCTCAACTGAAGCTCAATACAAAGCTCAATACAAAGATGCGCTGAAGCGAGGAAGAATCTCACCTTGGTGTCACTTCACCATCTTCTTGCTTGTTGAAGCGAGGAAGACGCGTTGTGAGGAAGATTCTCGAATTAAAAAATATTAAAAAAAAATCACTGCTATCAGAAGAGAAAGGATTTAATACATCTGCAAGGGTTAAAATCATTAACACACTTTTTCCTTAAGGATTCTCACTCATTGAACTTTTTCCTTCTTGCCATGAGAATTTGTAAAATGAGAAAGTAAACCAACTCCTTAGCATAAATTGAAAGGAAATAAACCAGAAAGTTGAAACTACAAAACTTGCTCTTATGGTGCAATGCAATTCCACATAATAAATCAACCCAAACATGTACATCACCCATATAAAACCATATAATCACATGGAAAATTCACCATTTGCACAAGCTCATTAGGAATGATAATCACTTAAAAAAGAGAGGCAAACAACTGACAATTAACTCAGAGTTGCACAGTATTTAGTAAAGGCATCATCAAACTTCACAAAATCAAAGCAGAGCTGAACCCATGCAACTTTGCAACCCATCCCAGTTCTGTTGTCTATTTTTTTTTCAACCAATAATCCCAGCTAACTCATCATTGAAACCAGATCAGTTTAACTTCACAAATCAATTTTTAATATAACAAAATGGAAATTCCGCTATATATATCTAGGGCATACACATTATGATGAAGGTAAGAATCGAAGTATGATTCACTCATAATCAAGAGGGGAAAGAGAGAGAGGGATCTCTCAAATGAACAATCAAATACATAATCAATTGCAATGCTATGTGAATAAGCTGACCTGACTAGAATGACAACAACTAAGAGCGTGAAGGAAGAAAATGATTAAAAGAGAGGATTGCAAAGCATATATCTTTTATAGTTTTTCATTTCAATTTCTCTGCTTTTCCATGGATTTTTCATATTTTTGTCAATACCGATAAGCATATATCTTTCTTAGTCTATACCTATAAGCATATACCTTTAAGGCCAGACCTTAAAATATGGCCTATGTCAGATTCATAGATCAAGCTCAAGCCATGCATTTGGGACATAGGCCAGGCCCATTTAAGGCAAAGCCTAACCTGACCTGACCCATTTCTACCCTTAAGCATAGTACTTTGAGTTAAAAGTACTTACATATTTATGTATAAAAATCCAAAAACTATGCAAAAGAAATGGCACTAACTTTTGGAAACAATCACAAACTGATTATAAGAAGGCTAATATAATGCAAATGTTGAAACAAAACTTTGACCAATATATTCTACATTGCACTATAGCCAGTTGTTATTTATCATTAGACTATCAAACCAGCTAATAGTCTTTAAAAACTTTAGATAGAAACATAACGGTTCTGTCCTGCCCTAAGGTATTTTCTTTTGGGAATGCCATGAATGTGTGTATAGAGAGTAACCCCCTGTATGGTGGTCATGTGTTGCTTTTTATAGGAAGGATTCCATGATTTTACCTTATGATTGCCTATGATTTTCTATTAGGAGAGAACACAATTGGGGATTGCCAAGTGTCCCCTTTTGTTCTTTTTCTATAACTAATTATAGGATATTTTTAGATGTATGAGCCATGGTGCAAGTCCTAGGGCATATCCTAAAGCCCGTGCAACAGGAATAGCAACTGCATTACCAATTTGACAGTACCTGCACAAAGTATCATAAGAAAAAGAAAGAATACACAGGATTAACTGCATGTAGACTTAGTAAAACGCAGGAAATAATTAGGACAATACCATGCTCAGTATCTGGCTATCATCACAAATTCACAATGTTTTACTGGGGAAACTACAAATCTACTATTGCTTCTACTAATAGATTAACTGAATCTACAAAATGCATCCGTAATATATATATATATAATGGTTTCATACCTTTCTTTAACAGTCCCGCAGAATCTATAATAATCAGGAAAACCTTGCAGCCTAGCAAATTCTCGTATAGTGAGGACTTAATCCTGCTCTGGATGTAGTACTGCCTACAAGAGTTTGAAATCTATAAGAGATAAATTTATGTGATTTCTATAACAAATCAAAGACTTAGTCAAGACCTGGTTATGACAACTTGGGAAGGTCAGTGCAGTGGGAACCGTCTCATCCCACCACAACCTTGCAAATGGCCTATACATATGCAAATGAAGAGAGTATGAAGAAAGCATAGGAACACTAGCAACAAAGATGAACTCAACCAAGCTTAATAAATTGATTGTAGAACAAATTAAATGCAAACTTTTATTTTCTATATTTTAATATTACAAAATGAATGAAAAGTCAACTATCATAGAGAAATGTTACATTTAACATCAAAACTATACATAACCTCTTTGTTTTTACCTTGAACATTTACCATTTAATTTAATTAACATTAGTGTATATGACTAACTTAATGGCTAGGCTATACCAACTACACAATTGGGTTTCATCACTTAACTATCTAGAATCCAGATAAGATCTAGACATCCTAAAATTCGGTTAGGTTCCTCTACAATTCAGCATATTGCATATATTTTAAGTATCCTATAAAAGAACTTCACTACTTAAGATCGAATATGGGAAACTTATACAATAATTTATTTCAAACATTCATTTTATTATGTTCCATGAGGACAATTTATAGTAAATTAATAGCATAGAATGAACAAAACAGGCGAGCGAAGTTCTATTTATATCTTTGAAGTTTTATTTCTAGAGGATTTTGGTATGACATTTCTTCACAAGTTTCACAATTTGTGACCTATAACATTGAATTATGTTAAAATCACGTTGAAAACTATTAACATAAAAAAGCAAGCTAATGTAGAACAGTACAACATGAAGATCAGAGATGGCATCTTGAATAACAATAGCTTTCTCTACTTCACGAGGTTGGTCTTCATCATAAGCAACAATATTGTGCTGCAAATAAAAGCCAAAAACCAGTGAAAAAAAGAAAGGACTTCTGATAGAATTATCTTACAATGAAGTGTGCAGATCAATACCTCAAACTCCATTGGAGGCCAGTATCTAACAATAACATCATGTGTAGGTAGTGGAAATTGGGGTAGAACCTGTTAGAGAATAACAAATCATAAAAAGAATAAAATAATTTTTTAGACCCATGAAACTGAAGAAATTTACTTTTTCATACAAGAATTTGAAGATGAACACAAGGGATCAGAGAAGAAAAGATTACCAGTTGAAAAGACATCCAACTTTCATGTTTGGGCTTCAATTCAATCATATGGTCAGTTTAGGGGATCAATTGTATATTTTCTAGACTTGCTATCCAGTTATTCTAAGAGGGACTAACCTTTTAGTAGTCTATTTCCTTTTGTTTTGCACTACTACTTCCTGAAGGACAATTTTATGTATGGTGCATTGTAGTTGAGTTCACCTTCATGGCTTTTATTCTTATACAATGGCTATGCATCCAAAATATTTCTATATAAATACATGTATAAAGCAAATGATGGATCTTTTTTCTCTCTTATAATAATGAATGTTAGAAATGATAACAGTTAATGCAAGCTGTTGAAGGCATTGGTGGAAAAAGACATACAAGCTCCCTTAAATTTGGGTTAATTAGTATAGACACAAAACTGTAAAGAGATGTTTGAGAGAGAGAGAGAGAGGTGTTTGTATTCAGTTCTACATTTATTAACTTAATTTAACACCAAATTAAAAAACTGACCTCACTAGGATAAGCACCCCACAAGAAAACACGCGATCGAAATTGTGGAAGACCATAACACCCAGCAGCAACCATTCCCAGTCTAGCTTGGTAATTCATATGTACTTGTTGACAGATCGTGTATATTTATTTTTGATTATGTGCTATATTTGGTTATATTTGATTAGTCAAATTGATAGAGTTTTTAGGAATCTGTTTTTATTTCCTCTTTATTAGGAAAGATATTTTCCTCTGTATTAGGTAATCTCTTTATTAGGAAGAATATTCTCCTCTTCATTAAGAAGATTAGTTTCCTTTTTTATCTCCTTGATGGGGTCTTTATATCCCAATGTACATTTGTGTATCAAATCAATTCAACATGTTCTCGTTTTTATGGTATCAGAGAGTGAAAAACTAGAATTAGGTTTCGAATTCTCTCCCTATTCCCAAAATGTCCGAAGTTACGTTAGGAACTTCCCGGCCATCTCCATCCGACTCTCAAGCCACCCGAGGTTCATCTGAAAACCATCCTATTCAGATCACTACGGTTAGACTAAATGGTGACAACTACCTTCGTTGGTCACAGTCTGTTTGTATGTACCTCAGGGGGAGAGGCAAGATCGGCTATATCACCGGAGACACAACGAAGCCTGACAAGAAGGACCCAGCCTATGCCACTTGGGATGCTGAGAACACAATGGTAATGACATGGCTGGTCAACTCCATGGCCGAAGAGATAAGTGCAAATTATCTTTGCTATTCGACAGCCAAGGAATTGTGGGACAATGTTTCACAGATGTACTTAGATTTAGGGAATCAATCCCAAGTATACGAGTTGACCCTACAACTTAGGGAGATTCGCCAAGGTGAGGATTCTGTAACAAAATATTTTAATTCTCTTAAAAGAATTTGGCAGGATCTGGACCTATTCAATGATTGAGTGGAAATCACCTGAGGACTGCAACCACTATAAAAAGAAGGTCGATGTTGGTCGCATTTTCACGTTCCATGCAGGTTTAAAAGCTGAATACGATGAAGTCCATGGTCTAATCATTGGAAGAAATCCCCTTCCTTCAATTAGGGAAGTGTTTGCAGATGTGCGGGGAGAAGAGAGCCGTAGACAAGTAATGCTGGGAAAAAGGATCGGTGTGCAACCGAAGTCAGTAGAAGGATCAACCTTAGCCATTCCTAAAGCATAAGTCAGCCATAGAACATCTCAAAGACCAAAGTAGTAGGGGACAAAAATAACTTGCGCTGTGAATACTATGGAAAACCACGCCATACCAAAGAGACCTGCTACAAGATGCATGGCAGACTTGGTAGGCCAAACAAAACTGGTGAACAGATGAGCACCTACAGCAAACGAGGCTGAATCGTCTCCATTCAACAAAGAGCAGTTAGATCATCTTCTTAAATTGCTAAAAATCCATTCATCTCTTAATGCTTCTACTGGTTCTGTGGCACAAACAGGTAGCAATTTTTTGGCACTCTCTGTCCTTAAAACCACAAGTCCTTGGATCATAGATTCCGGGGCTTCTGATCATATGACCGGTTGTTCTCATTTATTTAGTTTTTATTACCCATGTTCTGGTGTTGAAAAGGTTAGAATAGCTGATGGAAGTTTTTCATCAGTTGCAGGCAAAGGCCATATTAAAATCTCAGAAAAAATTACTCTAAAATCTGTTTTACATGTACCAAAACTTGCCTGTAATCTCTTTTCTGTCAGTAAATTGTCTAAGGATTCTAACTGTACAGTTTTCTTCCTTCTATTTGTGTTTTTCAAGACCAGAACTCGGGGAAGACGATTGGAACTGCTAGAGAAATAAACGGACTATACTACTTTGATGAAACATCTTCCTAGAATAAAAAAGCTCATGGATCAAATAATGTTATGGCATAGGAGATTAGGACATCCTAGTTTTCCATATGTCCAACACTTCTTTCCTGAATTGTTTAAAGGAATTGACTGTTCAAAACTTCATTGTGAAACTTGTCATTTAGCTGAAGATCACCATGTTTCTTTTCCAATAAAGTCTTATTCTGCTTCAAAACCTTTTTACTTGTTCCATAGTGATGTTTGGGGACCATCCAAGGTTAAAACACTTTCTGGCAAAAAATGGTTTGTGACTTTTATTGATGACCATACAAGGATATGTAGGGTTTATCTATTGGAAAAAAAATCTGAAGTTGAACAACGGTTTAAAGATTTTTTTCTCATGATTGAGAATTAATTCCAAACAAAAAATGGCATTCTAAGAACTGATAATGGGACTGAGTATTTCAATCAATATTTGGGCACATTCCTGTCCGAAAAAGGTGTTATTCATCAATCAACTTGTCGTGACACACCACAACAAAATGGCATTGTTGAAAGAAAAAATAGGCATCTTCTTCAAGTTGCTTGAGCCATTAAGTTTTCAATGAATGTCCCAAAATATCTCTGGGGTAATGCTCTCTTAACTTCCTGTTATTTAGTAAATAGAATGCCATCTTGTATTTTGAAGTTCAAAACACCCTTACAGGTTTTAAAATATTTCTTTCCTACTTCTTGGATAACTGGTGATCTTCCCCTAAAAGTTTTTGGATGCATTTGTTATAGATATATACCAAATACTTTCAGGTCAAAACTTGATCCTAAGGCTGAAAAATGTGTTTTCCTTGGATATGCATCCAATAAATGGGAGTACAAATGTTTTAATCCTATTATTAATTTTTTTTTTAGAGTATGGATGTTAGTTTTGTTGAGGATCAGCTTTTCTTTCGGAAAATTCTCTTCAAGGGGAGAACATAGTTGAGGAAGATAATTTTTGGGAAACTTTACCTATCCATTTACCAAACAATACTTTATCAGAGACAGAGGGAGATGTGACTCGGGTAACTCCATCAGAGCTTCAGGTTTATACCAGAAGAAGATTTCACAAAAAGACCACTAATCCAGTTATTTCTCCAGCAGATGTCCAATCGAATTTGCCGAGTAAAATGATCCTATAACTCAAGGTAATATTCCTTCCACTCCTAGTCCTTCATCTCCTGACATATTTTCCTCTGATCTTAATCTTCCTATTGCTTTGAGAAAAGAGACCCGAGCATGCACTAAACATCCTATTGCAAAATACCTATCATATGAGAAACTGTCAAACACTCATAAAGCTTTTGTGTCTAGGATTTCTAATTTGTCTGTTCCCAGAACCATTCAGGAAGCTTTAAGTGATCCGAGTTGGAAATTAGCTGTGATAGAAGAAATGGATGCTCTAAAAAAAATCACACATGGAGCATTATTGATCTACTAGCAGATAAGAAGACAGTTGGGTGCAAATGGGTATTTACTATAAAGTGTAAAGCTGATGGAAGTGTGGAAAGATACAAAGTGAGACTTATAGCAAAAGGATTTACTCAGACTCATGGTATAGACTACCAAGAAACTTTTGCTCCTGTTGCTAAAATTAACTCTATTAGAATACTTCTCTCTCTTACAGTTAACTCCAATTGGCCGCTTCATCAGTTTGATGTTAAGAATGCGTTTCTAAATGGAGATTTGCAAGAAGACGTATATATGGATCTGCCACCTGGGTTTGAAGAAAAGCTTGGAAGGGGAAAAGTGTGCAAGCTGAAGAAAGCTCTATATGGACTAAAGCAGTCTCCTAGAGCCTGGTTTAAGCGTTTTGGAAATGCTGTTAGGAGACATGGGTTCTCACAGAGCCAAGCTGATCACACTCTTTTTTCAAGCATTCCACCGAAGGAAAAATAGCCATACTAATAGTCTATGTTGATGACAATCATAACTAGAGATGATGAGCTTGAAATCAACAATCTAAAGAAGAAACTCGAGGTCAAATTTGATAATAAGGACCTAGGAAGGCTAAAGTATTTTCTCGGAATGGAATTTGCTAGATCCAAGGAGGGAATCTTCGTCAACCAACGCAAGTATATTCTTGATCTTCTCAAATAAACAAGAATGACTGGTTGTAAGGCAGCAGACACTCCAACCGAACCCAATGCAAAGTTGAAAGCAGCAGCAGCTAATGAATTGGTGGATAGAGAACGCTATCAAAGATTAGTTGGAAAATTAATCTATTTGGCACACACTAGACCGGACATAGCATTTTCAATAAGCATGGTAAGCCAATTCATGCATTCACCAAGACCTACTCACTTTGAGGCTGTGTTCAGGATCTTGAGATACTTCAAAATAACTCCACGCAAAGGACTCTTGTTCGAAAACAGAGGCCATCTTCTGGTGGAGGCTTACACGGATGCAAATTGAGCAGGTGATGTCAATGATAGAAGATCTACTTTAGGATATTGCACCTTTGTAGGAGGAAACTTGGTCACTCGAAGAAGCAAAAAACAAAGTGTTGTTGCAAGTCGTGCAGAAGCAGAATTTCGGTCTGTTGCACATGGATTTTGTGAAGTGTTATGGATCAGAAGACTTCTAGAAGAATTGAAGATTTCTACACCAGCACCTATTAAAGTCTATTGACAACAAAGCTGCAATCTCTATAGCCCATAATCCAGTTCTACATGACAGAACAAAGCATGTAGAAGTGGATAAACACTTCATCAAGGAAAAGATTGACAGTGGCGTAATATGCATGTCCTATATACCAACCATAAGTCAAGTAGCTAACGTACTCACCAAAGGACTCCCTAAGTTGCAACATGAGAATTTCGTTGGCAAGCTTGCCATGAGTGATATCTTCATGCCAGCTTGAGGGGGAGTGTTGACAGATCGTGTATATTTATTTTTGATTATGTGCAATATTTGGTTATATTTGATTAGTCAAACTCATAGAGAGTTTATAGGAATCTATTTTTATTTCCTCTTTATTAGGAAATATATTTTCCTCTGTATTAGGTAATCTCTTTATTAGGCAGAATATTCTCCTCTTCATTAGGGAGATTAGTTTACTTTTTTATCTCTTTGATGGGGTCTTTATATCCCAATGTACATTTGTGTATCAAATCAATTCAACATATTCTCGTTTTTAGTACCGAACGACTTAATGCATATCTGCCAAGTGAACCCTTGTCAAATCTCAATATGTCAACCACATTCTCCATTAAAACATACTTAGGCTTAAAAAATTTCACTATGTCCATGAAAACTACAATCTGACGATTTCTTTCATCATCCAATGGTGACATTGTTTCTATAGCGATTATATCCACTGACTCCTTGACAAGGAGGACCCCCACAAATAACATCAACTTCACCCTGCAATAATTTCAAGCAACAGTTCTATTTAAAATGCCAAAAACCCTCAGGATTTTATCAAATCTACACTATCGATAATACTACTTACAAGAAGAGGCAAGATTTTTGATTTCATCCCTTTTCTCACAAAATCCGGTATGCTTTCCTCACACTTACTACAGATACAAATAAATAAGTATTGATGCGCCAAATATAGTTAATATCATCAATCACATTGAAGAGAATCAAGAGATATACCTTAAGCTTTCAATTGGTTCCCATGTATCTTCACTTGCACTGTAACCCTTCCAATGCACCTATGAAACAACTATGAGAATGTAATTACCACCAAATTATGAACCTGAACATTATTAGAGACTCAATAGGGCAAATTATAGGTAAAATATTAGATGGTAAACCAACAAGTTCACTGTTAAAGTACAAGTGCTGATGTTGTAAAGTTAGTAGCACTAAAATTGAAGTTCTTTGACCATGAGTAAAATCTATGAATGAAGCCTGCTTGGTCCCTTTATCCATGAACCATGATAGCTAGTGGTATCTTAAAATCAGTAAAATCAAAAGGATCTGAGAAAACACATGCTCAACAACTTTGAAAAAGAAGGGTTGATTTCAGAGAAGCCAAAACATTCTATTCCACCTTTGTTAACTGAAAAGCAGAAGGTAATGAAAACCCATGCTTTAACTTTTACTTATATTTTTAATTACAGAAAATTCATTTCAAATATAATAAATGTATTCATAAATAAGTGTGCATATGTACACAAGTTATTTTATGATGGCTTCCACTAAAACTAAATATATGGTCATGCTTGATCTTCCTCTGCGTCTTCATAATCAAGATGTCCTTTTAATTTAATTTCTATTAGTCAACTTACTCGATCTCTCAATTGTTCCATAACCTTCACTTCTACTTCCTTTTACTATCAGGACTGAGTACAAGCCTCACGCTGCGGTCTCTCTACTACTTACAACTCCCTCCACCATATGTGCTGCCACAGAGTCAATTAAAAATAATAACAAAAATAAATCACTTCATGTAAAAGATCCTGCAATCTTATATGACTTAATACTTAGAAAGCTCAGGCGTAAAAGCTAAGTTCAAGGATAGTCAGGGCATTTTCTAATGTACTGTTAATTGTTCTCGGACATTTTTTTTTTTTTGGTTTTGTCTTTAAAATGAATTTACACCCCCAAGTCCTTATCTCAATCTCACTTCAACTCTTCTTTCTCTTATCTCTTTCATTGATGGAGGCAGGAAACAAGCCTTTCTAAACTTGCATGCCTTTTTACAGCCCACAACAATTGTCTCTCTCTTAATTAGCAAATTATATAATTAGCAAATATATGTGAACTTGACAAAATTGCAAGTACTAGTCACATGAGGGTCACATGATTATTACTCTTTCAAACTGTCGGTAAGCAAATATATACAAATAATTTCAAGAAGAAGGTTTTAATTGGAAAAAAAATGAATACCCAAAAGTTGACATTGGATTTATTACCTTCAAATATAGACCGTGTTTCCCAGTTTCACTGGGATCACCGTAGCATATATCAACAAACCTAGAAACTTCATATTCACCAGCAAGAATATCATGACCTTGAGAATTCACTTATTTCTTTGCTCCTTCTGAGCTCTTTGATCGTAATGGGAGTGTTCTTTCTGCATCATTGACCTTATACCATTTGCATAGCTTTTCCCATTCCTTCAATAGTTCCAGAAAGTCCTCAGCAGATTCATTTCTCACCTATACAATGAAGAAAGGCAAATGTTATCTCTGAATGCAAAAAGTTACCATCAAATATCTTTGTTGTAGCAGAAGATACTCAGTACTCACGTGTGTATCTGGATGGTTTACTTTCAAGCTTTCACTTGCAGACCTATCACTATCAACAGCCCATCTCTGAGCAAAAAGTGACCAAAAGTAAGATCAATATGCAATAGATGATATGTAATGTAATTCATGGATAGGAAGAATTTCATTAGAGATAAGGATTTCATCTATAGTACCGTCAAAAGGTTAACTGATGCAACTTTGGCACCTAAGCACAATCCAGTTGACATGCCACCACAGCCAGAATACAGATCTAGTAAGGCTAATTCTGTCTTGTACGACTCAGAACTGGGTAGACTCTTGGTAATTGTGGAGGCCTCAGTTGAGAGAGTCTCAAGAACAGTAGGTGGTGTTGACTCATTAATCTTAACAGGATTATCTAAGGCAATATATAGATACTGTTTAGATCTTAACAAAACAGGACACATATTTGAAGAACTGTGTTGGAACATCTCAAATTGCAATTTTTTAAATAGATCACCGAAATTGCATTTTGTTTTCAATAGAACAGTTCAAGGCAGTTAATATTGACCACTTAAGGACAAAATAAACTTAGAAAAGAAGTATTAATATGACAAGGTAATAAATGAATTTTCAGCTAAAACTGGAGTTCTCTAGTCACTACAGAATATGAATTATTGACTTCTTGTATGCATGAAACAATCAAAATAGCAAGCTGTGAGAAGCATGTGTACAGAAGTTCTTACCTGCTACTAAAAATAAATTTTATTACCAGTTTTAAGACTCCCCACCCTCCTATTTCCTCTTCCCTCTTCAGTGATAGATCAAACAAGAAAAAGACTGATATAGAAACTGATCACTAAAAGCATCCTGGGCTCACTCTAGACACACCTGTTGGTATGTTGTGGAATGTAGAGTAATCCACACAATGATCCATATCATAATAGAAGTCCGATGGTGAAACAGAAATCAACTTCAGACCAACCTGCAAGAAGTCACATGCAGAAAAGATTTGGTCATTAGTATACAAAGACAGAAATATAATGCTCACAATTGACAAAAGAAATGCAGCAATCATCGGATAAAATTGTGAACAAACCAATTAAGAAAGATCCTAACCAAGATCTGTCATACCCTAGGTGTTATATGTCTAACATTGGCTTTTGCTATTATGCAATATATTAAGTTATCATTCATTATTGATGAATAGAATAAACGCCTCTTGTCATGAAAACCACCTTCATCTTGGACGACCTGAAAATCAAATGGACTCGTAAACATACTCAGAACTCACTGTATCTCGAATTCTGTAAAACCATTGGACTCGGAAATAATTTTGACCATCAGTTGTTTGGAAAAATTCAATAATCTTGCCAACATATTTCTGTTCTCCTTCGCCCTGTAAGAATCACTTAAAATGTAAGTACAACTTGCTCTCGTATTATGTCCACATCAGATTTTGAGGTTTACAGATGTCATTGAGATCCACATGTTACTCATCAGCTCTACAATGGACTGTAGAAAGACTACTATCACTAGCCATACTCACGTGCAACAGTTCCATGTGACTTGATAAATGAAACAAATTGCATTCCTCAGTGTAATAATTACGACGTTAAAAGGACACTTACTACTCCCTTGCTAATAAAGTTGATGAATTCAAAGATATAACAGTAGTTATGATGATGGTTTCAATACTGATTTTTCAAATCTTCCATTTAATGTCTGGAAAGCCAACTCCAGTAACAGTCATTGCGTCACTTGCATATGTTTATATATAAATCATCTTGAAAAAAGAGAAATTAAACTAAAAAGAGAAAAAAATAGTTTATTTAAAAAAAAAATGATGTGGACAAAAGAGAGAATAACACGTGTAGTAATACATATCTGCAAGTGACATGATGAATGATTTCTATCGTCGATGGTAGGGTCTATTGTGGATTTCAAAAAGTTTTAAGTACCTTTCACCCAGATCAGAAAATTCACGGTGGCTACTTCAAAAAGAGGTGAAGTTCAAGGGGTATTTATACATTTTTCTCAATTAAAATCGAAAAGGGTGAGAACCAAGGTAAGAACAAAAAGATAAAATAAGATAAAACTTACAGATATCAATATGTCATTAAACTTAGCCAAAAGGCCAAGAAAGGATATAGATTGGCCACAACCACAAGAAACTCCCAACTAAATTGAAGCAGCTAATTACTAATTAAAATATTGTGATTTAGTCCAAGAAATTAAATTGGTAAAAAAATTAGGAAATATCTTGTCCAAACTCCAATAAAAGGGCTAAAAAAATGAAGTAAAGAGATAGGGATTTTAATGTGGTTATGTCACTTCAAAGGACAAATTGAGGAAGAAGTACAGGACGTGAATTAGACTACATATATAGCCTTAATTAAGAGTTAGCAAAATGAAATTTAACTTGTATAAATTGTTGTTGCACAAGCTCAAGGTAGAAATGCAATGTTGTGGAAAATGGGATTAGTTAAATGATAAAAGACGATAATAACAAGGCCATAAAAAAATATGGAAGCACATAAGGAGGATTAGATCAAAATATATCTCAATAAAAGAAGAAAATAAGTGACTAATCCAAACTAGGTAGAGTTAACAATTAGGGTTATTCTGGTTGAACTACTAAATTTATGTCACAGTTCAATTACAACAAATTTTGCATAGGAGAGAGATGAACAGAGGAAAATGCATGTTTTCTTAACTAAGCACTTAGTTTTATAAATGCACAATCACCAAGACTAAAAATGCAATTCCCAACTTCAGCTTGAGCATAATGGCATTAGACATTTACAATGATCCCGTCTTCTTCATCCTCACTATGAAATCAGCAACATCAAAAAGAAATATATAGTGAAGAAATAAGAAAATGTATCATCTGAGAAAGAGTGTAAAAAAACACTATATACGAGTTTGTGAATTAGTTAATACTTTATTTTGAACGTTTGATCTTTACATTTTTTGTCCTGCAAGTTTCAGCAGAAAAATCAGATAAAAAATATAAAAAAATACAATTCGTTTGAATTAAATAGAAACTACGAAAGCTTTTTATTTCTTAAAATGTATAACCAAAAAAAAAAAAAGATGCAGACATTAAAATGACCAACATGTTATATTGTTATGTGAAACAAAAATGATTAATATTTTTGTTGCGTTACATAATTAGTGTAATATAATTAGGAGAGATTTGATTAGATGTGATTTGTACAGATTTATTTCCCTGTATTTCCTTAATTAGGAGATAGGTAGTCTATATATATGATTCGTAATCACCCTTTGTAATTATTTGATTGGAAATAATATTCAGATTCTTTCTTTTCAAGTTGGTATCAAAGCTCCGATCACGAGGGCTCTGCTTCTTCAAAAACCTTTTTCAGGCAGCCTTCATTGTTGCATACATCGCCACCACTACCACTTTTGCTAGAAAAATTTTCCAGGTGAGTTTTCCAGCAGAACTAACACAGCCAGAATCGCCGTCAGCCGATCTACAAGGCCCACAAAGCCTCGTCCCCAATGCACTTCACACGCGCTGCCATTACGACCACCGTTTTCGATGTCGGTCGCCCAGTCTTGGTCGCCAGCCTCTTCTGTTCTTGTTTCCGAGGCTATTTTGCTCTAACTCCGGCTTCTTTTGTGGCTATTTGAAAGCCCGTGCTCCTTCTTTGTTCTTGAGCAAGTCGCTGCCATTTTTGCCATTTCTGTGTAATGTCTGAAGACAAGCCAGCTTCTGTTCTCAGTCCCAACGATCTACAGGTGCTACAAGGCTCGTATCGTCTTGATGGGCGCAACTACCTCCAGTGGGCCCAGTTGGTTCGCACTACCCTCAAGGGACGAAAGAAGCTGAATCATATGAAGGGTACCTTCCAGCCAAAACAAACCCAAAGTATGAAGCCTGGGACGATGAAGACTCCCTTATCATGACTTGGTTATGGCATTCTATGACTCCAGAGATCAGCCAGAACTCTATGTTCTTCTCAATTGCTAAGGAGATTTGGGAGAACCTCAGTCAGACGTACTCTATGAAGAAGGATATTACAGCATGTTATGAGATAGAAAATAAGATCTTCAATACCAAGCAGGGGAGTCTTTCAGTGACAGACTACTATGGGACGTTGAATGGTTTGTGGATTGAGTTAGATTAGTATCAGAATTTGAAAATGACATGCAATGCTGACTCTGCCACACTGACACAGTTCATTGAAAGGGTGAGAATCTTCAAATTTCTTTCTGGACTGAACTCTGAGTTTGATCCTATTAGGGTTCAGATTTTGGGCAAAGAAAAACTTCCTTCTCTCTCAAAGGTGTTCTACATTGTACGGGGAGAAGAAACTAGGAGGTCAGTGATGTTGGAGGGGGGCAGTTGTGTTGATGGTTCAGCCTTGGCTACTGGAAAGGGTCCCATAAAAGGATTGTCCTATTCATCTGGGAAGCCTCCCGCAAAGTCTAACCGCGAAGATAGTTGGTGCAGCTATTGTAGGAGAACAGGTCATACTAAGGAGACATGTTATAAACTTCATGGAAGGGAGAAGGTCCTTGAGCGCATTGGAGGATTCAAAGGTACCCCACAGAGGCATGCTAATCAAGCAACGTCTGACTCAGAAAGTGTGGTAGAAGACCCACCTATCCCACAAGCTGAAAAGGAGGTCCCAGCACTTAGCAAAGCAGAGCTGGAATGACTGCGGGCTCTTATGGACTCTCTTAGTAAGCCATCTAGCTCTTGTTCCCTAACCATGATTGGTAAGAGTTTTAGCTTCTTATCCTTTAATGCTTCTGGTACTGAGGATATCTGGATTATAGACTCTGGTGCTACTGATCATATGACACCTCATTCCTCTTATTTTTCATCCTACACCAATTTACCTGGTAACCAACACATCACTGTAGCTAATGGTTCTCATACCCTCGTTACTGGTTGTGGTAACATTCAACTTCAACCTTCCCTTCATTTAAAAAATGTGCTTCATGTTCCCAAACTATCTAATAACCTCTTGTCCATTCATAAAATCACCCAAGACTTAAACTGTGCAGTGACACTTATCCACTCCCATTGTGTTTTTCAGGATCTTGCCACGAGGAGGACGATTGGAATTGCTAAAGAGCAGGGCGAGTTATACTACTTGCAGCATGAGGAAAATAAAGATTGTACCGACAGAAGGCTCTCACTTCCAATCATCAGACAAGTTCAGAGTCTTGGTCATCCTCCCAAATATGGCTTCAGCACAGGCGTCTTGGTCATCCTCTGTTTAGTGTCCTTAAGTCTTTGTTTCCTTTCTTGTTTACAAAAGTGTCAGTCGAGTCCTTTCATTGTGATGTTTGTCAGTTTGCTAAACACCATCGTACAACTATTCTTCCCAATAATAATAAAAGCTCTAAACCTTTTGATCTTGTTCATTCGGATGTGTGGGGACCTGCATTTGTTAGCAATATTTCTAGTGCAAAGTGGTTTGTTTCTTTTATTGATGACTGTACTCGAGTTACTTGGATATTCCTCATGAAAGATAAGTCTGAATTTTTCCAACTATTTGTAAACTTTTACCATATGGTTCAAACACAATTTGGGAACTCGATTAAAAGATTGCGTTCAGATAATGGGAGAGAGCATGTGAATCAAAACCTTTCCAAATTCCTCAAAGATAAGGTTGTTGTTCATGAGTTAACCTGTGTGGACACCCCTCAACAGAATCGGGTTGCAGAGAGGAAAAATCGTCATCTCCTTGAGGTTACCAGAGCGTTACTCTTCCAAATGTCGGTTCTTAACTCTTACTGGGGGGGAAGCTGTTCTAATTACCACTTACTTGATAAACAGGTTACCTTCTTGGGTTCTAGATAGTGTTAGTCATGTACAGCTCATAACCACATTATATCCTTCTATTCCCATTATGACTAGCCTTCAGAGTCGTGTCTTTGGATGTTCTATCTTTGTCCATGTTCATAGTCCTCATCGGGGAAAATTAGATCCTCGAGCTATCAAATGTATCTTCATTGGTTATGCCTCAAACAAAAAGGGGTACAAATGTTATCACCCTGAATGTCATCGTGTCTATTTGTCTAAGGATGTCACTTTTCATGAAACAGAGTCTTTCTTCACTAGTCCTCAGCTTCAGAGGGAGAGTAGTCTAGAAGCTGAGTTCCTTGAGTTGTCAACTTCTCCTTTGCTGCAGGCTTCCACTCCTATGGAGGATGACAAAGACCCTGAACCAGCATCATTACCAATGCAGAATAATGAGGACAGATGCTTTGGGGCTCAATATCAGCGAAGACAAAAACCCGACCTGGTCGAACAACAACTTCAATCATCCGAACTGGAGGTAAGAACTCATACTCTTGAGGACACCTTAAATGCCTCTTGTGAACCTAACCCAGATGATTTACCAATTGCCTTGAGAAAAGGAAAAAGATCTTGTGCCAAATATCCTATATCCCAATTTGAGTCTACTAAAAACCTTTCTATGCAGCACCAGAGCTTTATTTCAGCTATTGATTCTATCAGAATCCCTACATCAGTACAAGAAGCCTTAAAGGATGAGAACTGGGTTCAAGCCATGAATGAAGAAATGGGTGCTTTGGAAAAGAACGAGACTTGGGAGATTGTAGAGAGACCGAAGGACAAGAAGGCAGTGGGTTGTAGGTGGATATACACAATTAAATATCAGTCTGATGGTACACTGGACCGGTATAAGGTGAGGCTGGTTGCAAAGGGATACACCCAAACCTATGGGATCGATTATGAGGAGACATTTGCTCCAATGGCAAAAATGAATACGGTGAGAATCATCCTCTCCTTGGCAGCGCACTTTGGTCGGGAGATGCATCAATTCGAAGTTAAAAATGCTTTCCTACATGGAAGTTTGGAGGAGGAAGTATACATGGAGATTCCACCTAGATATAGTGCCACTAATGGTGGGAATAAGGTTTGCAGACTAAAGAAGGCATTGTATGGCCTCAAACAGTCTCCCTGTGCTTGGTTTGGAAGGTTCACTCAGGCTATGGTATCCTTGGGGTACAAACAAAGTCAAGGTGACCATGCTCTCTGTATAAAACATTCTCAGGATAGCAAACTTACACTGCTTTTGGTCTATGTAGATGATATGATTATTGTAGGCAATGATGAGCTTGAAAAACAAACTCTAAGGGAGAGGTTGGCTGCTCAATTTGAGATGAAGGATCTCGGGAAGCTAAAATACTTCCTTGGGATAGAGGTTGCCTACTCTAAGCAGGGTATCTTTATTTCTCAGAAGAAATATATCCTTGACCTCTTCAGAGAGACTGGTAAGTGGCTGTAAGACTACTGGAGCGCCCATAGAGCAAAATCACAGGATTGGGAATGATGTGGAGAGCCCAAAGGTGGAGAAGGCACAGTACCAAAGACTTGTGGGAAAACTCATCTATTTATCCCACACCAAGCCAGATAGAGCTTATGCAGTTGGTATGGTTAGTCAGTTCATGCATGATCGAAGAGAAAGACACTTGCAGGCAGTGAATAGAATTATTTAGTACTTGAAGGCCTCTCCAGGGAAGGGACTGCTATTCAAAAAGGAAGGAAATTTATTCATGGAAGTATATACCGATGCTGACTATGCAGGGTCAATTGTTGATAGGAGATCCACCACAGGATATTGCATGTTCTTCGGTGGAAATCTGGTGACTTGGAGGAGAAAGAAGGAAAATGTGGTTGCAAGATCAAGTGCAGAAGCAGAATTTAGAGTTATGGCTCAAAGGGTTTGTAAGTTGTTATGGATGAAGATTATTCTTGATGACCTCAAAATAAAATATGAAGCTCCTATGAGATTGTTTTGTGATAATAAGTCCGCCATCAGCATTGCACACAACCCGGTTCAGCATGATCGGACAAAGCACATAGAGATAGATCGACATTTCATTAAGGATAAATTGGACGATGGTCTTATAGCCACCGAGTACATCCCTTCAAGACTTTAGTTGGCAGATATGTTCACCAAGGGACTTCCCATGGAGCAGTTTCAAGATCTTACTTGCAAGCTGGGAATGGTAGATATACATTCACCAGCTTGAGGGGGAATGTTGCGTTACATAATTAGTGTAATATAATTAGGAGAGATTTATTTCATAATTAGGACAGATTTGATTAAATGTGATTTGTACAGATTTATTTTCCTGTATTTCCTTAATTAGGAGATAGGTAGTCTATATATATGATTCGTAATCACCCTTTGTAATTATCTGATTGGAAATAATATTCAGATTCTTTCTTTTCAAGTATTTTCTTACTTTTTTGGCCATAGCATACTGAAGTTCTAACAGCATGAAAAGCATATTAAAAGAATCAGGTTGATAACCTTCAATTCATAACGCCATCCCCATCTTTTTTGAGCTTCATCATCAGGTATTGGATAACCAATGAAGGAAGGAGTGCTTTTTTTATTCATACTTTCATTTGTTAAAGAAGCAGAAGTTTTACATTTCTTTCTTGGTGGGTTGTCATCTAACTCTGGCGAGGCAAAGGAATCAAAACTTGTTCTGCCATTTTCAACCCATGACAGGGATGTCATTGCCTCTGAAGACCATCTCAAGCATTTTGTATCATCAATTCTAGGATTAGACTTTCTTGAGATGGTTTTAACTTTGGAATGTTGTTCAACTGGTGAATCAGACAATTCAACAGGTGTAGAATCTGTTTGGTACGTTGAGGCTTCTCCTTCCCCTGAAATCGGCCGTAAACAGACACTGCTTGAAGACAAGAAAGGTTGAACAGCATATTAGCTGTAATATGTAATTATTAGGTGTATAGTTGTTTCTTTTTCTATTTTAGGTAGTAATCTGATATTGGCTGAAATTAAGGAAATTTTTCCTTCTTTGGTTCCCATTTTCATCCTGACAGCTAGCTTTCTTTAGTGTATATATTGTAATCTTTTTATTATGAATAATCAGATCAGAGTTTCATTTAGAGAACCTTTGCTTTCAAATATGGTGCTTTACTCGTAGACGCTTCTCCAGCTCTTGTAAGAATTTTATGGGAGTCGTCCTCGGAGGGACTTCCCGAATGATCGTACCAGGGAATTCTACCGTACTCTGTGCAGCTATTGTTGTTGATCCTGCAGAGCCTACCCAAAGGTTCAGGCCGGATTGTTGGAAGTGGGTGATACGTTTTTGTATTTCTATGAGAAGCTCTACGACACCCACGATTCCCAGTAGTAAGTTGTTTTTATATCGCACGTAACAAATCCTTATGAAATAATGGGTTTTGATTTTTAAGGGGGCCAGTTTACGGGTCAGGCCTCTCTCTGACCTGCTAACTAGTCTTGCCTTCCTGCCCAGCTCTATCAGCAGGCCCTTTCTTTTGCAATACTTAATAAAGTCTATAATGGCAAAATTATTATTAAAGCATTCTCTACCAGAGAATTTGGCCTTCGAGGTCCACCTGGCGACTTCTATGAAGAAGGCGGCGCAAAGGAGGCTCGAGGGCTTGTTAAGGAAGGCGGCAAGGGCCAACGAAGGGGGGAAAACGAAAGGAGTTTTCTAGTCCCCCTTCGCCGAGGGGTGCTTGTGGAGGGGGGGTTGCCACGACGAAACAAGGGAATGAAAGGCTGCTTTGCGTTGAATGCTCTTGACCCTCTCCACAATGATGGCTCTGTTGTCTTGGGGAGCGTTGAAGCTTGCTTCTTCTCCAGAGTTTTCTTGGTCATCAATACGACCTGTCCTTAATAGAACCAATGTTATTCTCAGAATTTCGTACTTTTGTCGGATCCTTCCTATCTCTTGATCGAGCTTGTGTAGGTAGATGTTGCTTGGTAGGGCCAATAGTAGTACACTGTGTGGGACGGAGTAAGGGCCCTTCTCACCTCCTACGAGTCGTCCGGCGGAAAAGACTTTATGAATGGAGTAAAAGAACTTGGGATCGTCGATCTCTTCCTTAAAGATTGGGATGAGTCGATGTCGGTCGATGGTGTAAAAACACTTCATGATGTCGAATTCCAAAAACCAGCGAGAGGTTCCCCACTCTTCTTTGATCCGTCTTAGGGCCAAGTAACGGCCTCTTCCCGAGCAGAAGTGCGATGTGTCTGGAAACTCGGGATCATAAATGGATTCGAGTACCATTCTGATCGCCTCTTTCATGATCTTCTCAAGAGGTAGAACTACTGTAAGTGGTCTAAAATTTGACCCTTCTTTCTTTCTTCATATTGTAAAAGGGAGCAAAGCCCATTTTTTGCTCCCTCTATTGATAGATCAAGGCCCCCCTGCCGTCGTTTCAGTGACTCATAAGGCTTCCCTAAGCTCAGTTCTTAAGAATGGTTGCCACCTCTTGTAACACCCCAAATTTTAGACTATGTTACAAAACTGACAGAATTACACTGTTTTGTGTTTTCTGTGCAATATAAAAATAATTTAATTATTTCGATACTGTTTTTGATTGTTTTGTGTGATTTGCTCCTGGTCAGGAAAATGATAATTTTCGGGCTGGGGAAATTCTTATCTGATTTATTTAGAGACGGGGGATCTTACTCAACCTGAATCTGAGTAACACAGAAAAGAACCTCTTAATTTTTAGAATTTATCTGTAAAATAATTCTATTTTACTGATAAATATCTGCTGCTTTATTCATAACAGCTATTGCTATGAATTATTTGACCCAGTATAGTTTAATTTGCCATTATAATCAACCGACCAAAAACCGGATATAGTCACTCAAACTCGACATATTTCTTCCAAACCTTATTATATTCCAAAAGAAAGCTTTTGGCCAGTAATCCCAATCCGACCAAAGTTCCTCAAGATTTTCCCTAACGGTTTTCATTTCAAGTCTATTTCGACAAACAAAACTACAATTTTATGAATACATTCTCGTCGATACTGACTCGGTCTCTCTCAAGCATTACAGGAACCCAAAAGACCAATCTCACATAACTCATTCGACAATCCAGATTTTGAAGGTCTTGATACCAACAGAATTTGGACACGATCCAAACACTTTTGAAGAAATTTTCCTAACATTTTGATCCCGTCGGATTTAATTACTGAGATTACATGCAAGCATATGCTAAAAAGTGAGCTGAATTCGACACCTCCATAGCATCTCCCGACAACATCAACCGGTAGTTTGACAGAACCCAAAATACCTCAAGACTGGATGAAGCTGATTCTCAGTTCTTAAATCAGAAATCAAAGACTTTGGCTGTTATTGCTGCCTCTTTCGACAAAGACCATCTCTTCCGACCAAGACCATCTATTCCGACAAAGACCATCTATTCAAAAACATGGAAGACGTCCTCAGACTCGACAAAGAGATGGACGTTGCTATTAGCAGAGCATTAGTCAATAAAAACAATCTGGTTCTCCTTCTCCCTCAATCTTGTCGGACGATTCTGCAAATCAAAATGAAGATGACTGCTATGTAATCGACCTAACTGATGATGAATAGTACTACTATTCGTTGTCGAACACTGCTCTATGTCGAAGGCTGCTCATTGTTGGACAAACATTTATCGTCGAATTTGATCCTCTGACCATTTAGTACAATGTCAATATCCGTCGAGTTAGAATTTCTGACCATTCAGTAGAGAAACTTCTCTAATGTCAATATCTGTCGAATTAGACTTTCTGACCATATAGTACTTTCGTCGGTTCAACACTTGGAAGATTTCTCCAATGTCAACACCCGTCCGTCGAATTAGGATTTCTGCTGACCTTCTAGTATATTCGACAGTTTTTGATTTTCATTCGACAGAATCTTCATTCGACAGAACTTGACTTTTAGCCATTCTTGTGAAATAATGTTCTCCCATCTTACATCATTCTGTCATGTTATTTTTCGTCGAAAGGTAGCCTCACAATTGTACACTAGAGGCATATATAGTTGGATAATTAATTAAGATTGGTTAGGAAACTAAACCTAATTAATTAGCTATTTAAGTAGTAAGTAATTAGACTTGAATTAAAAGCAAATTGAATTCCTAAATGCCCTTGAGTCCCACGGTTTTGCAGCAGCTTGAGTCCCACGGTTTTGAAGCAGCTTGGGGAGGCTTCTACATGATTCTTGAACAATCCAAATAGCCATGCAAAGTCAAGTTGATGACATATGCCATGTGCTAGTCCATGTGCACTCAAAATAGGATATTTTACTTCAAGTAAATCCTAATTTCTCTATGCTTATCCCACGGTGACAAAGCCATGTGCTTTCAATTGTCATTTTTTTTATTTCAAGTTTATCTCCTTATAATTCACTACGTCTTCCTCAAGGTAGCAGCACTTTCATTTTCATTCTCGTAATTTCATTTCTCTCTCATCAAAACACTTTCATCATTTTCTCTCAAGAACTCCCAGAACACCAAGCTATTTTCCTTTCCTTTTCTCTTTGAATTTTCAGCCTAATCACCCATGACCAGTATCCAGCTTCTATAATTTTTAAGTGTGAAACTAATTAGATATACTATTTCATGCAAATCCCTTCAATCTCTCCTACACATCCCACGGCAGCCACTCCTATTTACGCATGCCATATTCACTCTTCTCTCTCACCGAAAAACTTTCAACATATTCTCTCAGAATTTCCCAAGAATTCAAGAACATTTCCCTTCCATTTTCCCTCCTTATGTTTCGGCTCCTACACCCATAAGCACCATCACTCTTCTATAATTTTTACTCTCATCATTTCCTAAAGCTTGACAACATTCTAAACACTTTCCATTTAGGAAGTTTTCCCAAAATCCCACTCTAAGTGCTTCAAAATCCAATTTCTATCTTACTTCCCTAGAGGTAAACTTTGATTTTTATGGTTTAAATTCATGTTTATGATTTTCTAAGCCATGTTTGTTCCATGGTTTATCATTATTAAGCTTTGTTTGTGATTTTACTAATTGTTTTAGAATTGTTAGGAATTGTTTGTGAGCCACACGAAAACAAGGAGAAGGATAGGAGCTTGAAAAGCTTGTCTTCAAGAGGTAAGAGGGAGATTACCCTCATCAACCATGTGTTGGTGATGAGGAATGGATGTGTGTGTAGTGAAAAATCCATAAGGATTATTTCACTTGTTTGTTTAAGAGCTTTCCATATTTATGGTTGTTTGGTGATTGAGATGTTTATTGCTTTGCTAATATGCCTTAGTATGTATTTATGATGCATGATGAATTGTGTATGTTTTAAGATGTGAATTACATGATAAAGGAAAATATGACGGTTCCAAAGAACCAGGGAGGCACACGACCTCAAAATGATTTTTGGGAACAAAAGATTTTAAGCATTTTACTAATTATGAGTTTTAGAAAAAGAAAGGGTAACAAGTTAATGATTTTGAGGATTTGCAAAGAAAGTGGACAAGGAAATGAACAAAGATTTTTATGATGAAGGTATTTGTGATTTTCGGCTAGTATGCCAAGGATTGGTAAATTGAAAGTTTTCATGAATGGTAAAATTAGATGATTAGAAGGAAAAAGGAAAAGAAAAGATATAATGGTTTCAATGACCATGTGGTTACAGTTTTGTAAGTTTGAAATGATTTTACTTTATGTAAAACCTTGACGTAGAAATGAAAAGTTAATTGATTTTGTACAAGAGGTTTATGGAAAGGATTTAAGAAATGGAAGGGGAAATATTTTGTCACTTAAGAGATAAAGATTACGTTGATGAAAGAAAAAGAGAGGTTGAAGTGTTTGAACCTCCACTTATTTTTGAAGAGGACTGATTTTAGAATTGATTTGGAATTATGGAGAATACGTTGATGACTTGAAATTTACTAACGTACAACTCACCGTTGGGTTTGGAGGCGCGCTAGGAAATTTTAAGTTGGAATAATTGATTTTGAAGGAAATTTGATTTTGAGTGGAAATGATGAGAGATATTATGTTGAAGATTTTTAAGTGAAAAATACGAGTGAAAAATGAAGTTGGAAATGGTATTGAGTTTTGAAAATCCAAAACGATGTTTGAAATATTGAGAAATATTTTACGAAGTTGAAAAATGATGAAAAAGGGTTTACGTGACTTAAAAGTATGATTTTTAAGTTACGCGATTTTGAAAACATTGAAAAATTGCTATGCGATTTGGAAAACATACAAACATTTTTACGCGATTGAGAAAAATGATGGAAAATGGTTATGTGATGTGAAAACGTAACAAAAGTGTTATGTAATTGTGAAAATGCGTTAAAAATGATACGCAATTGAAAGTACAGTAAAAAAATACTGTAAAGAATGGATGTACTGAAAAGGAACCTTTTTGTGTGGTGAAATTGAAAAATATGCATTGAGGCATATAATGAAATTGAAACTTGCATTGAGATGTTCGTGCATTGAACGGAATATAGCTGATAGCTATTATGGCCCTTGTGGTCGAAGAGGGAATGAGAATTGAAAAGTGAGAACTATGATGGATCTTGGGGGCGTCAAGGCGCGGCATTCGATCCAGTGGGCAAAGGCAAGTACCTTGTGCCACGTGGCGACGTAATCCGTTGCAACGCATTGACGATACCCGACAAGAACATGATTCTTTTCGAAGATTGGAGATTGTCTGTGGACTAAGGCTGGACAATTAACCAGAGCATTCTTCTCGAAATTGTGAAAACCTCCATGGAGTGGGAAAATTGGTCTAGTATGCATACATATAAGTCTGAACACATATTGCTGTGGCATGAGAAATGTTCATATGATGTGACATCATCATTTTATATACTGAGGATATCTGTTATGATGAAATTGGTATTGATAATTTAACTGAGATATATGTTTACTGGAATTGTGATGAAATGATAATGAAGTGTGATGAATTGATAACATGAATGAAACTGTGATATTTGTGGGTATGGAATGACTTTGTCATTCATATCATTTCTTATTACCGCTTTGGTATTGATGAAAGGGGATCTCACCTCTTCATTATATTGTTTTGTTGTGTTTGTATTGTTAAAATGATATAGTAGATGGGACGAGTTTCTTAGACGTGATTGGGAGCAAATATTCTGAGTTGGTGATAACGTCGAGGAGTGACCACCCGGATTGGTTGGTGTGCAGAATTGAGGATGAACAGATGTATGACGCATCAAGAGGGATACAAGACAGAATAAGTATATTGAGATTTTCTTGTTAGTATTTTACCGTGCTATTGAGTAGGACCCGTAATGGGGTTTGCTACTGTTTAGAATTTAATCTGTAAGTTTTATATTTCTTAAATAATTGTTAAACATTGTGTGGTGTCAATAATGTATATTACTCAGTTTAAATCTAGTTTTCAGTATTACCTATAAATTTTAGTAAGTTTATGTTTCCGCGAAAAGAAATTTTAAAACCCATGTTTTATAACTCAAACCTTTTATGAAATCATTTATAGATTATGAGCTTGTAGTCGGAAATGTGATGCCCTATGGAGGGTGTTACACCTCTCCCAGGACCGAAAAGATTATCCCTGCCCGATGGGTCTACATCCATCCTTGAATGTCTTCGGGTACTGTTCACTTCCCCGCCATTCTTGTAACAGTCACTTGTAATCCGCACAGGTGTGTCCGCACCGCCCTGAGTGGACGAGAAAGAAAGGATTTTTCGGAGACTTCATTCCAGACCCAGGAGTAAACTTTCCTGTATGAGCATTCGGCTCATGTATTAGTCCGTGGAAGAGTGAAACGGCCACCACTACTGAGGATCTCCCCCCTAATCTTAGATAGGTCGTCAGAGGGTTTGCCACGGTTCATTGTTGTGCTTACACACTAGGCTATCCTTCTTCGAAAGCTCCGTGGGACCACCTACCACTAGTCTTCAGTTGGAGGGGTGTCATGCACAAAAATGCCGGGACGCAGGTTCCCGAAGAGGGAAGCCCAACGAATGTCAGATGCAAAGCCCCGCACCTCATTAAGATCATATTGGCATACTTTCCCAAAAAAAAAGAGCAGACCACATTGAAGACGAGAGTGAGGTACAGCAAGGCCATTTCTGTCCACTACCCTTCTCACGATGTCGTACGTGGACGTTACCGCTTATACAGCTCCCAGCCAGCAATAGTGAATGAAACAAAAATAACCTATCTTACAAGATGAAAGGCTCTGACCCCCGTGCCTACCAAGAATGGACGAGACGGCTGCAATCGGAAGTTACGGGCAAGTATTACTGGTCTGCTGTCGTGCTTCCTGCTAAATGAGAAGTGGTGACCCTGTTCAGCACGCCATATGACCGATGCTGGCTCCATACTATGATAGAAAAAGAGGGAGGAAAAAGAAAGAATTGGCTTTTAAGCTCGTTCTTTCAGGCTCTTTTTTCTATTAGAGGAGGTGAAGCATAGGGAGGAGGCCCTCGCCCTCGCTCCGGATGGCTCATTACTTCTTCTTTACAGGTATTCAATGACTGATGCATAAGCAAAGGAATTGAATATGTAAAGTCCCTAATAGGAGGGTACTAGAACCTTATAAAAGTAAAGAAAGTCCCTAATATATGAGATGTTTGCATAGGATTGCATGACTTGCCTTGGGTTGGATTGTTCATAGCTACTGTTGCACAATTACATGATATTGAGACTGATCACTTCAATATGTAATGTTTTTGTGTGTACAGGAACTATGGCATTACCAGGCGTACCCGATAAACCAGAAACACACCAAGAGAAGGTCTAGACATGGCCAAAGCAATTATGGCGATGGCCAATGTCATGAGAAAGCAAACAACCATCACAGCTAATGCGATGCGGGATCAGGCGGCTATTACAGCTAGAGTGCTAGAAATATTGCAAGCCAACCAACCTCAGCAACTAGGACAACCACAACCAGTACAGGAAATGCAAGTTGGGAGAAATCAAAACTTCCAAGATCTTTCAGAGTTTCAAAGGTTGAATCCCCCGTATTTTAGAGGCGAATATGATCTAGTGAAGGCCGAGGAATGGTTGGCCGAAGTGGAGAAAATTTTTGAGTTTATGAGATGTTCAGATGAACAGAGCGTTTCCTTTGCTTCCTTTATGTTCAGAGGGGAAGCAGAACATTGGTGGAGAAGTGTCAAGAGGTTGCTGGAAGCAGCAAGAACATAAATCACATGGGAAGTATTCAGAAATACCTTTTTGGAGCAATGCAAGTCCTTGCGAGAGGAGAAGGAAATGGAATTCCTTAAACTTGAGCAAGTAAGTATGATTGTAGGGCAATATGAGGCGAAATGGTTATCAAAGTTTTCTTCATTATAAACCATGATTGCAAAACTTCTTGCTCCGAGGTCGTATTTACATGAGTCTTGTGGCATTTTTAAGCTAACAAGTAAGGCTATAAGGGGTAAAAATTTCAGAATTTTTGCACTCCTCATGCGTTTCCAGTTTCAGTTTGAAGTAAGGCCATATTTTAGGAAAACAGGTAGTTGCCCTGTTTCAGCCTCTGCATTTTGATGCATAACTTTGGCTACACTAAGTTAAATGAAGTGAGGTTTATTGCATTTGAAAGATATGACTTAACGATATTTGCCTTTAAAATTCCGGAATTTTATAAGTTAGGATCTGCATTTGGTGCAATCTTGAAAATCAGCCTTTCTAGGCTACTAAACCAGATATATGAGAATTTTTTATACATACCCTAGTAGGGAATTGCCTTAGCAGTGTATCTAGAACCATAGGCAACATGGAGTTGCATTAGTTATCAATGGAGGAGTGGTAATGAGGTAGGGTGCTAGATACAAGTATACTAAGTCTGGTTGGCAAGAGTTGAGTGTCGTAGTGGATGAAGCGCTCTCAAAGAGTGAAGGTAGAGCTAGAAATGCAAAGATAGACTTAGTATAGAGTTTATGTGGTGGTTATGTAAAAGTTAGTCATAGCACCACATTCATCACATACCTATTATTGCTAACAGTTTGAGGTAGTGGAATAGTCCACTCAGTATAAGGTAGGTTATGGAGGTAACAAATTCCCTCCCTACTTGGTATGTTAAAGAGGTAACATGTTCAGATAACAGATTCCCTCCCTACCAAGAGGAATAGTCAAGTTTCATGACATTGCATCCACACGAATCACATTGCATCTCATTATCATAATCATACATCATAACATAGCATTTGCATTTTCTAGACAATTGTATGGGCAATTGTCTTATCTTATGAATGAGTTAGTTAAGTTATGTTTGTTTGGGAGCATTACCTAGAGAGAGATGGTGTATGTTCCTAGAGCAGTGAGTAGTAATTTGTTTTGTTTGCTACAATTTTATTTATGATATTATTGGTTGTTTATTCTTTGTGAATATTACAACTACTGGTATTGGTACACTTATACTGAGAATATTTGATTCTCACCCCGTGTTTGCCATGTAAATCCGGTTTTCACTTTTTCCAGACCTACTAAAGCAGGTTTAATTTTATTCCATTATTTTCGAGGAAGTAAATTTGTTGATTTAAAGAGAGATTTGATGTTGGAGGAGTTATGTGTAAAAGGCAACAAGCAGAAGAAGATTGAAGATTTGTCTAGTTTTATGTTTTAGTAGTTAAGTTTTTGTATACTCATGTATATTTGATTTTAACTTGTGAACAAATGTATGTGTTACATTTTTGTCAGTTGTTACAAAGTTGTATGTCTATAAGAGTTTGTAAGTTTCTTCAAGGCTCTCCATAATGATTTATATATATAAATGTTATGGGCTAGATTAATGCGTAAGTTCAAGGTAGCACAGCCAATGTTGTTTATCCAGGTATATGCCAAATATACTAGGATTTCAGTGTTAGGATGTTACATTTTGGAATCAGAGCAATTCATCCTGTGAGCCGGGGTATGGACTAACTAGGCTTAGGAAGGATTAGGAAGTTTTACTTGTATTGTGCAATTCTTATCTATTATGTGAGATGTTTGCATAGGATTGCATGACTTGCCTTAGGTTGGATTGTTCTTAGCTACTGGTGCACGATTACATGATATTGAGACTGATCACCTCAATATATAATGTTTTTGTGTGTACTAGAAACTATGACACCACCAAGGCGTACCCGAGAAACCAGAAACTCATCAGGAGAAGGTCCAAACCGGGCCGAAGCCGTTATAGCGATGGCTAATGCCATGAGAGAGCAGAAAACCATCACAACTAATGCGATGCAGGATCAGGAAGCTATTACAAGTAGAGTGCTAGAAATGTTGCGAGCCAACCAACCTCAGCAACCTGGACAACCACAACTAGTACAGGAAATGCAAGTTGGGAAAAATTAAAACTTCCAAGATCTTTCAGAGTTTCAAAGGTTGAATCCCCCATCTTTCAGAGGTGAATATGATCCCGTGAAGGCTGAGAAATGGTTGGCCGAAGTTGAGAAATTTTTTGAGTTTATGAGAGGTTCTGATGAACAGAGGGTTTCCTTTGCTTCCTTTATGTTCAGAGAAGAAGCAGAACATTGGTAAAGAAGTGCCAAGAGGTTGCTGGAAGTAGCAAGAACACAAATCACATGGGAAGTATTTAGAAATACCTTTTTGGAGCAATACATTCGAAGGACCTTGCGAGAGGAGAAGGAAATGGAATTCCTTAAACTTGTGCAAGGATGTATGACTAAAAGGCAATATGAGGTGAAATTTAACGAGTTATCAAAGTTTTCTTCATTGTATAGGCTCCAATCGGATGAGGGTTGGAAATGTGTCAAATTTGAAGACAGATTAAGGAACGACATTAAGAGGATCATAAGACCATTGGAGATTAGAGATTTCCAATCTCTAGTTAGTAAGAGTAGAATTGTGGAATCGGGTTGTCTCCAACTCCAGATAGAACAAAGAGCACAAGATTATCAAAAAAGTAAAAGTGAGGATGACAAGTATAGGAAGGGCAAGAGGAGCGCTTTGAAAGCTGGTTTTCTTCAAGATGAAGATGAGAGAGTTTAGAAGGAGTGAAAGGGGCCTCAGTGCCCTAAGTGTGGGAGGAATCATGGTAACAAACCATGTTTAGCGGGACATGCCGTATGTTACAAATGCGAGCAGTCAGGGTATTATGCTAAGGAGTGTCCGCAAAGGGAAGAAGCAAAGTTGGATATCAGACCCATAGCGTCGGGGACAGTATTCATTTTGCAAGCCAAGGAGACAACACAACCTTCTGGTTCAGAAAAAGGTGAGTGTGTAATTTTGTTTCTTTGAGATTTAGTGGAGACTTCTTACAGCAGGAAAACTAAATTTTGGAGACAAAATTTTAAAAAAGAAAGGAGAAATGTAGCACCCACGATAGCATGTTAGGCTTGTGTATAACTAGAGAAACCAACCAGTTTTCTGAGTGGAAAGGGAGGTTAGAAGAGTGAGGACATCTCGAATGTCCTTAGGTATTCAGATTGGCCTATAATTGCCATTTCTCATCAATTCTTGTAATTCTTTTCTGATTCTTTCTCCCTTTAGTTGATACAGAGAGAAGTTTATCAATAAAATACTATTTTCTTTAAATTTTGGTCCAATTCTAAAACAACACAATTGCCATAAGCTCCCATTCAAAAATTGATTTCAGTTGTGCTTTTTCAAACAAACCTTAGCTAAAATGAGCGATAGGTTTGCCCTCTTGCATTAAAAGAGCCCCCAATCCCATACTTGAAGCATCAGTTTTCAAAACAAATTGATTGGAAAAATATGGTATTGCTAAAATAGGAAAAGTAGTCATAGCCCCCTCAAGGTGTCAAACGCTATCTGCACCTCCTTACTCCACTGAAAACTGTCCTTCTTCAACAGCTTAGTCAGAGGTTTTGCAATCTGTCTATAACCTTTGACAAACTTTCTATATTAGCCCGTTAATCCCAAAAAACCTATCAGCCTTTTCACATCCGTAAGGACCTGCCACTACAACATTGCCTATATTTTTTTAGGATCTGCTGCAACCCCTTGAACAAATAACATGCCTCAAGTACTCTAAGTTTCACCTTTCAAAACTACACTTCTTTTTGTTGACACACAATTGGTATTCCCTCAACAATTGTAGAACTATCCTCAGATGAGAAATATGTGGCTTTCTTCATCCTTGCTATAAACCAAAATATCATAAAAAAAAACAAACACGAACCTCCTTAAAAACGGTTTCAACATGTCATTCATCAGTGTTTGAAATGTGGAAAGAGCATTAGTCAGCCCAAAAGGCATGACTAAAAACTCATAATGCCCTTCTTGGGTACAAAAAGCTGTCTTAGGAATGTTTTCCTACTTCATTCTGATTTAATTGTACCCGGATTTCAGGTCTAACTTAGAAAAAAAGGCAGCTCCACCTAAATCATCCAATAATTCATCTATTACTAGAATTGGATATTTTTCCAACACTGTGATTTTGTTGAAAGCCCTATAATCAACACAAAAATGCCATCCTTCATCCTTCTTTTTCACTCGAATAATAAGACTAGAAAAGGGGCTTATACTTGGCCTCATAATTCCAGCAATTAACATCTCATCTACCAACTTTTCAATTTCTGCTTTTTGATAATGAGGGTACCACAAATTGGGAATATTGGCCCCTTCTCGTAAGGTGATGGCATGATCATGCCTACAAGCTGGAGGTAAACCCCGTGGATGCAAGAATAGGTCCAGTCCGTGATGTTATGCCTTCCTCAAAGTCTTGTAAACAACTTGTCATTGTCTTATATTCAATGTAAAATCCTTGCCCTTCATCTAATGGCTTCAAATCAATGCCTCTTGGACAAAGCTAGTACAACAAACTTGTCATTGTCTTTTATCCAAAATCATTGTCTCAATCAACCATCATGCACTCCTTGACCACTTCATTTCTATGCCAAACAGAAGAAATCTTGCTTAATCTCCAATCCTTGTGTCATCAACATCACTCCTTGACCCCTTTGCACTTCACCTTATGCCTATCATCAACCTCAACAAAATAAGGTGGAGTCTCCACTACTGGTAGTTGCAGCTCCTGCACTATTTTATCAGAAATGAAATTATGGGAGGCTCCACAATCCTCCAAAATCATAACTTTCTTACCCTCCACTTCTCCCCATAGCTTGAGGACATTTTTGAAGTCAAGCTCATGATGTTATGAATTGACAAATGTAATACTTTGTTCTCCATCTCCAATATTTCCTGAATTTCCAATTCTTCCTACTGAACCTCATCCTCTGCCTCCTCTCCCATAATCAAGCAATGATGAATGAGATGTTGAGACCATTTTTAAGGAAGTTCGTGTTAGTTGTTTTTTATGATATTCTGGTTTACAACAGGGATGAAGAAGCCCACATTTCTCTTTTGAGGATAGTTCTACAATTGTTGAGGGAACACCAATTGTGTGTCAACAAAAAGAAATGTAGTTTTGGGCAGCTGCAGATTGAGTACTTGGGGCATGTTATGTATGGTCAAGGTATTGCAGCAAATCCTAAAAAAATTAAGGCAACGTTGCAGTGGCAGATCCCTACGAATGTGAAAGGGCTGAAAGGTTTTTTGGGATTAATGAGCAATTATAGGAAGTTTGTCAAAGGTTATGGATAGATTGCATAAAATCCGACTGAGCTTTTGAAGAATGACCATTTTCAGGGGAGTAAGGAGGCACAGACAACATTTGACACCTTGAGGGTGGCTATGACTACTATTCCTGTTTTAGCAGTACCAAATTTTTCCAATCAATTTGTTCTGGAAACTGATGCTTCAAGTAAGGGATTGAGGGCTGTTTTACTGCAAGAAGGCAGACCTATAGCTTATTTCAGCCAAGGTTTGTTAGGAAAAGCATAGCTGAAATCAATTTATGAATGGGATCTTATGGCAATTGTGTTGGCAGTCCAAAAATGGCGACATTACTTGTTGGGCAGACCATTTATCATCCATACTGATCAGCGCAATCTGAAATTCTTTTAACAACAGCATTTAAAGGGTGAAGAACAGTATAAATGGACCTCTAAGCTGCTGGGTTTTGACTTTGAGATCAGGTATAAACCTGGTTGTGCTAATAAGGTGGCTGATGCTCTCAGCAGGAACATGATGTTTGCTGCGTTGTCCACGGTGCATTTTAGTTACATAGACACTTTAGATGAGGAGTTGCAGGCTGATAGTAGTTAAAATGATTCTCACCCAGGCTTTCAGTTGGTTGGGGGCAGACTATTATTTGAAAGGGGACTAGTTTTGCCTAAGCACTCCACCAGAATTCCTTTGGTTCTGTCTGAGTTTCACAGTTCTTTTTTTGGAGGTCATTCTGGATTTTTCAAGACATATAAGAGGATTGCTAGTTTATTCTATTGGGAAAGGATGCGTAAGGATATTCAGAGATATGTGGCTGCTTGTGAGGTGTGCCAGCAGAACAAATATCAAACATTGTCTCTAGGGAGTCTTTTACAACCATTACCTATCCCCACTCAGACTTGGGCTGATATTTCAATGGATTTCATTGGAGGACTGCCTAAAGCCCACAAAAAGGACACTATCATGGAGGTGGTTGATAGTCTCACTAAATATGCTCATTTCGTGGCTATTTCCCATCCTTTTTTGCTAAGGAGGTGGCAAATTTATTCATTAAAGAGGTGGTGCATTTACATGGATTTCCGGTCTCTTATTTCAGATAGGGATAAGGTGTTTTTCAGTCATTTCTAGATTGAGTTATTCAAGCAGGCTGGTGCTCGTTTGAAATTTATTTCTATATATCACCCACAAACGGATGGCCAAACGGACGTAGTAAATTGTTGCTTGGAAACTTACTTAAGTTGTTTGACTGGAACTAATCCTAAATAGTGGCCTCGATGGTTAAGTCGGACTGAATATTGGTTTAATAACAACTATAACAGCTCAACTAAAACTACTCCATTTAATGCCCTTTATGGCAGGGACCCGCCAATGTTGTTCAGAGGATATACTTTTCCATCTGCAATGGAAGAAGTAAATTTGTTGACTAAAGAGAGATTTGATATTGGAGGAGTTACGAGAGAATTTGCTGAAAGCACAGAACACATTGAAGATGCAGGCCAACAAACATTGGAGAGGAGGTGGTGTTTGGGGGATTGGGTTTATTTGAAGCTGTAGCCGTACAGACTCAAATCCTTAGTTAAAAGGGTCAATGAGAAGTTAAGTCCAAGATTTTATGGACCCTACCAGATTATGGAAAGAATTGGAGAAGTTGCCTATCGGTTAGATCTTCCAGCTGACAGCAAAATTCACCCAGTGTTCCATGCTTCTCTGTTGAAGAATGTTGTTTCTGTACAGCAACCATCACAACCATTGCCTCCTATATTGTCTGATGAGTTGGTGTTACAGGTGCAGCCAGAACAAGTTCTCCACGTTAAAAGGACTGCCGCGGGTGTCCGGGAAGTTCTCATAAAGTGGTCAGGTCTCCCAGATTGTGAGAACTCATGGGAGTTGGTGACAACCATTCAGGAGTAATTCCCTCATTTTTACCTTGAGGACAAGGTGGATGTTTTGGGGGGGAGTATTGATAGCAAACCTATCATTAACAGGCTGTACACTAGGAAGAGTAAACAAGAAGTAGGGGATCACAACTATTAATAGGGTGTAAAACACCCTCGATAGCATGTTCAGCTTGTATAGGGTTACAGAGGTAGCCTAATACTTGCTAACCATGTCTGTGAATTTTTGTGACAAACTGAGTTAATTTAGAAACTTTGCCGCAAACACGGAAATAAAATAACACGTAAAAAATGGTTTTAAAGACGTGGAAATAAATATGTTTATTTCTAAAAATGAACTACTAAAAATGGTTTTAAACACAGGCTAAGCTAAGGAAAAAACAAGAAATAAAACAAGAAATTAGAAGATGGAAAATTCTATTTATTTTAGGAAACTTGAATTGTATAATTTAAGTGTTCAAATGAGCTTTAAGTATGATTTTTGTTAAAGTTTTTTAAGAGTTTACCCTTGAAGTTTGTTTTTTTTCTTTTCTAATTTTTAGCACAGGAGCGGAAGCAGTTTTTTTCCTCCAATCCGAGGTATGGATTTTTTATCCTTTCCCTCCTATCTTCATCTGTTTTCTTAATTTGGTTTGAAGAAGAAAAGGGAAAAAAAGTAAGATAATAAGGTTGAAACAAGAAATTAGAAGAATCCTAGGAAATATACTAGAGTTGTTGAAAGTTAGGAAACTTGAATTGGTATAATTTAAATGTTCCTAACAGGTATAAGTTTAGTAAAATATCCCATTCTGTAGAAACATGGCAGCATCCGAACAGCCTGTAGTGTTTGTAGCATAACTTGAGCTGTAGTCATCGGATTGACCTTATTCTTGTTGCATTTGAAAGCTAAGATACAAGGCTTCATGTTGCAAAAAGTTCAGATTTTTAGGCCAACCTAATTAGCTCCAGTTTCAGTTTGAATCTGAGTCAGATTCTGCAGAAACAAGCAGTATGGCACCTCGTAAACCAGATTGCAAAACTTCTTGCTCCGAGGTTGTATTTACATGAGTCTTGTGGCATTTTTAAGCTAACAAGTAAAGGCTATAAGGGGTAAAAATTTCAGAATTTTTGCAGTCCTCATGTGTTTCCAATTTCAGTTTGAAGTAAGGCCATATTTTAGGAAAACAGGTAGTTGCCCTTTTCAGCCTCTGCATTTTGATGCATAACTTTGGCTACACTAAGTTAAATGATGTGAGGTTTATTGCATTTGAAAGATATGACATAACGATATTTGCCTTTAAAATTCCAGAATTTTATAAGTTAGGATCTGCATTTGGTGCAATCTTGAAAATCAGCCTTTCTAGGCTACTAAACCAGAAAATGTCAAGATATGTGAGAATTTTTTATACATCCCCTAGTTGGGAATTGCCTTAGCAGTGTATCTAGAACCATAGCAACATGGAGTTGCATTAGTTATCACTGGAGGAGTGGTGATGAGGTAGGGTGCTAGATGCAAGTATACTAAGTCTGGTTGGCAAGAGTTGAGTGCCATAGTGCATGAAGCGCTCTCAAAGAGTGAAGGTAGAGCTAGTAATGCAAAGATAGACTTAGTATAGAGTTTCTGTGATGGTTATGTAAAAGTTAGTCATAGCACCACATCCATCACACACCTATTATTCCTAACAGTTTGAGGTAGTGGAAAAGTCCCCTCAATATAAGGTAGGTTATGGAGGTAACAAATTCTCTCCCTACTTGGAAGGCTAAAGAGGTAACATGTTCAGATAACAGATTCCCTCCCTACCCAGAGGAATAGTCAAGTTTCATGACATCGCATCCACACGAATCACATTGCATCTCATTATCATAATCATACATCATAACATAGCATTTGCATTTTCTACACAATTGTATAGGCAATTGTTTGGGAGCATTACCTAGAGAGAGATTGTGTATGTTCCTAGAGCAGTGAGTCGTAATTTGTTTTGTTTGCTACAATTTTATTTATGATATTATGGGTTGTTTATTCTTTGTGAATATTACAACTACTGGGATTGGTACACTTATACTGAGAATATTTGATTCTCACCCCGTGTGCTACCATGTAAATCCAGTTGGCAGCTCTTTCCAAGGCAACAAGCAGAAGAAGTTTGAAGATTTGTCTAGTTTTATGTTTTAGTAGTTAAGTTTTTGTATACTCATGTATATTTGAATTTAACTTGTGAACAAATGTATGTGTTACATTTTTGTCAGTTGTTACAAAGTTGTATGTCTATAAGAGTTTGTAAGTTTCTTCAAGGCTCTCCATAATGATTTATATATATAAATGTTATGGGTTAGATTAATGTGTAAGTTCAAGGTAGCACAGTCAATGTTGTTTATCCAGGTATATGCCAAATATATTAGGATTTCGGTGTTAGGATGTTACATTTTGGTATCAAAACAATTCATCCTGTGAGCAGGGGTATGGACTAACTCGGCTTAGAAAGGATTAGGAAGTTTTACTTGTATTGTGCAATTCTTATCTATTATGTGGGATGTTTGCATAGGATTGCATGACTTGCCTTAGGTTGGACTGTTCTTAGCTACTGTTGCACGATTACATGATATTGAGATTGATCACCTCAATATGTAATGTTTTTGTGTGTACTGGAAACAATGACACCACCAAGGCGTTCCCGAGAAACCAGAAACTCACCAAGAGAAGGTCCAAACATAGCCGAAGCAGTTATGGCAATGGCCAATGCCATGAGAGAGCATAAAACCATCACAGCTAATGCGATGCAGGATCAGGCAGCTATTACAGCTAGAGTGCTAGAAATGTTGCGAGCCAACCAACCTCAGCAACCAGAACAACCACAACTACTACAGGAAATGCAAGTCGGGAAAAATCAAAACTTCCAAGATTTTCAAAGTTTCAAAGGTTGAATCCCCGGTCTTTCAGAGGTGAATATGATCCCGTGAAGGCCGAGGAATGGTTAGCCGAAGTTGAGAAATATTTTGAGGTTATGAGATGTTCTGATGAACAGAGGGTTTCCTTTGCTTCCTTTATGTTCAGAGGGGAAGCAGAACATTGGTGGAGAAGTGCCAAGAGGTTGCTGGAAGCAGCAAGAACACGAATCACTTGGGAAGTATTCAAAAATACCTTTTTGGAGCAATACTTTCCAAGGTGAAGATGAGAGAGTTCAGAAGGAGTGAAAGGGGCCTTAGTGCCCTAAGTGTGGGAGGAATCAATGTAACAAACCATGTCCAGAGGGACAATCCGTATGTTACAAATGCGGGCAGCCAGGGCATTATGCTAAGGAGTGTCTGCAAAGAGAAGAAGCAAAGTTGGATACCAGACCCATAGCACCAGGGAGAGTTTTCATTTTGCAAGCCATGGAGACAGCACAACCTTCCGGATCAGAGAAAGGTGAGTGTATAATTTTTTTTTCTGAGATTTAGTTGAGACTTCTTATAGTAGGAAAACCAAATTTTGGAGACAAAATTTTAAAAAAGATGGGAGAAATGTAATACCCTCGATAGCATGTTAGGCTTGTGTATAACTAGCGAGAGGTCCTTTGGAGAGAAACCAACCAGTTTTCTGAGTGGAAAGGGAGGTTAGAAGAGTGAGGACATCTCGAATGTCCTTAGGTATTCAGATTGGCCTATAATTACCATTTCTCATCAATTCTTGTAATTCTTTTCTGATTCTTTCTCCCTTTATTTGATACAGAGAGAAGTTTATCAATAAAATTCTATTTTCTTTAAATTTCGGTCCAATTCTATCACAACACAATTGTCATAAGCTCCCATTCATAAAATGATTTCAATTGTGCTTTTTCAAACAAACCTTGGATGAAATAAGCTATAAGTCTGCCATCTTTCACTAAAACAGCCCCCAACCCCTTACTTGAAGCATCAATTTTCAGAACAAATTGATTGGAAAAATCGGGTATTGCTAAAAAAGGAATAGTAGTCATAGTCACCCTCAAGGTGTCAAACGCTATCTGCGCCTCCTTACTCCACTGAAAACGGTCCTTCTTCAACAGCTCAGTCAGAGGTTTTGAAATTTGTCTATAACCTTTGACAAACTTTCTACATTAGCCCGTTAAACCAAAAAACCTCTCAGCCTTTTCACATCCGTAGGGACCTGCCACTACAACATTGCCAATATGTTTTTAGGATCTGCTACAACCCGTTGAACAAAAATAACATGCCTCAAGTACTCAGGTTCTACCTATGCCCAAAACTACACTTCTTTTTGTTGACACACAATTGGTATTCCCTCAACAATTGTAGAACTATACTCAGATGAGAAATGTGGGCTTCTTCATCCTTGTTATAACCTAGAATATCCTAAAAGAAAACCAACACGAACCTCCTTAAAAACGGTCTCAAGATGTCATTCATCAGTGCTTGAAATGTGGAAGGAGCATTAGTCAGCCCAAAAGGCATGACTAAAAACTCATAATGCCCTTCATGTGTACAGAAAGCTGTCTTAAGAATGTCTTCCTCCTTCATTCTGATTTGATTGCACCTGAATTTCAAGTCCAACATAGAAAAAATGGCAGCTCCACCTAATTCATCCAATAATTCATCTATTACTGGAATTGGATATTTATCCGACACTGTGATTTTGTTGAATGCCCTAAAATCAACACAAAAATGCCATCCTTCATCCATCTTTTTCACTCGAATAATACGACTAGAAAAAGGGCTTATACTTGGCCTCATAATTTCAGCAATTAACATCTCATCTACCAACTTTTCAATTTCTTCTTTCCGATAGTGAGGGTACCGCAAACTGGGAATATTGGCCCCTTCTTGTAAGGTGATGGCATGATCATGCCTACGAGTTGGAGGTAAAACCTGTGGCTGCTAGAATAGGTCCTCAAAGTCCTGTAAAACTGATGTTATACCATCCAAAATCAATGCCTCCCACACCAACAGACTTGTCATTGTCTTAATTCAATGTAAAATCCTTGCCCTTCATACTGTAATGGCTTCAACACCAATTGTCTTGGACAAAGCTAGTACCTCTTTAATAGTCCAACTTCTCCCTTTTTCTTCAATTTTCAAGGTAAGGTCCTTGAAATTTGCCCTTATTTCTCCCAATCTCCCAACCCATTCTATGCACAGCACGACATATGCACCTCCTATGCCAAACAGGAAGAAATCTTGCTTAATCTCCAATCCTTGCGTCATCAATAGCAATCCTTGACAAGCCCCTTTGCACTTCACCTTATGCCTATCACCAACCTCCACAAAATATGGTGGAGTCTCCACTACTAGTAATTGCAGCTCCTGCATTATTTTATCAGAAATGAAATTATGGGAGGCTCCACAATCCTCCAAAATCATAACTTTCTTACCCTTCACTTCTCCCCATAGCTTGAAGGACTTTTTTGAACTCAAGCTCATGATGCTATGAATTGACAATTCTAATGTTTTGTTCTCCATCTCCAATATTTCCTGAATTTCCAATTCTTCCTACTAAACCTCATCCTCTACCTCCTCTCCCATAATCAAGCAATGATGAATGAGATATTGAGACCGTTTTTAAGGAGGTTCGTGTTAGTTATTTTTTATGATATTCTGGTTTACAACAGGGATGAAGAAGCCCACATTTCTCTTTTGAGGATAGTTCTACAATTGTGGAGGGAACACCAATTGTGTGTCAACAAAAAATGTAATTTTGTTTTGGACAAAATGCAGATTGAGTGAGTACTTGGGGCATGTTTTGTATGTTTTGTACAAGGTATTGCAAAGAAATCCTAAAAAAATTAAGGCAATGTTGTAGTGGCAGATCCCTACGGATGTGAAAGGGCTAAGAGGTTTTTTGGGATTAACGGGCTATTATAGGAAGTTTGTCAAATGTTATGGACAGATTGTAAAAAAATCCGACTGAGCTTCTGAAGAATGACCGTTTTCAAGGGAGTAAGGAGGCACATATAACATTTGACACCTTGAGGGTGGATATGACTACTATTCTTATTTTAGCAGTACCAAATTTTTCTAATCAATTTGTTCTGGAAACTGATGCTTCAAGTAAGGGATTTGGGCTGTTTTATTGCAAGAAGGCAGACCTATAGCTTATTTCAGCCAAGGTTTGTTAGGAAAAGCATAGCTGAAATCAATTTATGAATGGGATCTTATGGCAATTGTGTTGGCAGTCCAAAAATGGCGACATTACTTGTTGGGCAGACCATTTATCATCCATACTGATCAGCGCAATCTGAAATTCTTTTAACAACAGCATTTAAAGGGTGAAGAACAGTATAAATGGACCTCTAAGCTGCTGGGTTTTGACTTTGAGATCAGGTATAAACCTGGTTGTGCTAATAAGGTGGCTGATACTCTCAGCAGGACCATGATGTTTGCTACGTTGTTCGCGGTGCATTTTAGTGACCTAGACACTTCAGATGAGGAGTTGCAAGCTGATAGTAGTCTAAAATGATTCTCACCCAGGCTATCAGTTGGTTGGGGGCAGACTATTATTTGAAGGGGGACTAGTTTTGCCTAAGCACTCCACCAGAATTCCTTTGGTTCTGTCTGAGTTTCACAGTTCTTCTTTTGGAGGTCATTCTGGATTTTTCAGGACATATAAGAGGATTGCTAGTTTATTCTATTGGGAAAGGATGCGTAAGGATATTCAGAGATATGTGGCTGCTTGTGAGGTGTGCCAGCAGAACAAATATCAAACATTGTCTCCAGGGGGTCTTTTACAGCCATTACCTATCCCTACTCAGACTTGGGCTGATATTTCAATGGATTTCATTGGAGGACTGCCTAAAGCCAACAGAAACTATCATGGAGGTGGTTGATAGTCTGACTAAATATGTTCATTTCGTGGCTATTTCCCATCCTTTTTTTGCTAAGGATGTGGCAAATTTATTCATTAAAGAGGTGGTGCATTTACATCGATTTCCGATCTCTATTATTTTAGATAGGGATAAGGTCTTTCTCAGTCATTTCTAAATTGAGTTATTCAAGCGGGCTGGTGCTCGTTTGAAATTTATTTCTACATATCACCTACAAATGGATGGCCAAACCGAGTGGTAGATTTCGCCCAAAATTAAAAAATCCATGAAATGAAAAGAAAGGGACCCAATGAATTACTTGAATTTTTTAACAAAGCAATAAAAAAGAAATTGTTGACGAAGAATATAGTCCTCCTAACCTTCACTAGAATAGCCTTTACAAAGGATTAAATTAAATTCCTAACATCCTCAGCTAAGAAGTTTCCTCATACCCAAAGCAGCCATAATAAAGTTGATTTACCCCAATCTTAAGAAAGCAACAATTCCCCCCCCTTTGCCTAATAACCAAATCTTAATAACCATCACCACTCCCCGTGCATGCTCATTCTAGCATAACTAACTTGCCAAGTCACTCCCCATTTTGCCCCCCTAACTCTCCCGGTATACACCTTCCAAACCTTGGGCCTTTGATCCGGCCCATTAACCAACCGCCTTCATCGGCCTAACATTGCCCCTTTAGCTCCATAACTAAGCCCCTCGTATTTGGCCTCAAGGCCTTAATGATGGAAATTGACTCCTGACGGTGAATTCATCTTCCTAAGTGGCATCCTCCAAGGCTTTTTCCTTCCACTTCACCACCATCGACTAATGGTGTCCCCTCTCCTTTTTCAATTTCGAATTTGTTGCCAAAACAGATTCAGTTCAACTGCATCATTGATTTCCACTTCCATTCCTTCTGGTAATTGCTGCTTTCATTAGTTTCATAATTTCGTTCTTCCCATTGCCATTTTCAAGAACTGAGAAACATTTTGTAACTTTCAAGATGGATTCTAGAAGTTGCAAGGTGGATGTTTCTAGAAGTTGGGAAGTTCAATGTAAGCCACAGTACCAATCCGTTCCACAATTGGAAAAGGACCAAAATATGGAAATAATTTGGATAATTTGGGATTAATTCTTTGCCATTGTCTTTGTCGATGTGGCCTTAGCTTCAAAAAACTCATTCTCCTACTACAAATGACCTATCACGCCTTGTTTGTCTCAAAAAGTTCTTCATTCTACACCTTGCTCGCTCCAAAATTTATACTTCAATTGACAAAGAGCTTCTCTCGATCAATTAAATCTAAGCCAAAAATGAGTCTTCATCTTACTCGAGTTTCCCCTCAAGTAACGAGTAATGGTAAAGTGGTTTTTCGGCTAACACTACTACTCAAACGGGGTCATACCAAATGGACAAATAAATGGTATTATACCAATAGATAGGTATGACCAATGAGACAAAGCCCAATGTGGAAGCCACAATCCGAATGAATAAGTGTCTAGGTTGTTCTAACAAAACATTTGAGATAAGAAAAAACATCTAAGCAAGTCTCTATGCGTTTAACACTTCGCTTTGGCCATCAAATTCGGGATGATATGTTGAACTCATCCATAACCTCGTGCCTTGCAGAAAATTATTTTCATTTCCAAAAGTTACTCAAAAAAAATAGGGTCCTGTCGCTCACAATGGATTTTGGGATCCCATGCAGTCCACTAAGAAGTCTAGAAAATACTTCAAGTACTAACTTAGGGTTTTTATATAAGGATGATTCAATTTAAATCCACATAAATTGGTGTGGTTTTATTTAAAAGTCTATCTTTTAGACCACCAATATTGCTTCATATTGCCCTTGGATTTGGGTAGAACTTTGTTTGGATAAAATCCATTGAAATATCTTCCCAAACCAAAATCCAATATTCAAGGGTTGTAGAAGCATAGATTAACTAGCAAGGTATGACATAGTCAAATATTTTTGTCTTTGATTGTGAGATTGATACATGATCATTTTTGACATATTCCTTGCACCTTGTTTTTCATGCCAATCCAATAAAAGGTTTCCAAAGCTTGAAAGGTTAACCTCATGTGTGCGATAATAACCTGTTTTGCCACCTAGAGGTGTACTATGAAATTCTGCCAAAAGATGTGGAATCCAACTTGATGTGCTTGGAATGACTAGTCTACTGATACAACAAAAATTGCTTTTCAAGGTCAAAAATTTTTGAAATTTTTCAAAATCTAAATGAATAACAATTTCAGTAACTCATAATTTTTCATTTTTTTAAACTCAAGGTCAATTTGAAAAATGATCTCCTAGGAGTTTGTTCCTCCTTTTGCACTTTTCATTTCCACTTTCCAACTTAAAAATCCAACCACTCCTTGATAAAATTTGAGTAACATCCGAAGTTTTCATTTTCATGTAATTCGGGATAAGGCATCCGAAAGAAATTTCTTTGTTCTCTGTTAAATCTTGTCTTTATATATGATATCAAATTGATAACCAAGAAACTTATATATCATCCATACAACCAATGAAAAGGATTTGCCTCCATTACTTAACCTTCAGAGTTGTGATCCGTTGTTGAAGGCAAATGTTTGAGGCTTTTTTTTGGTTTTTTTTCAAAACTTTAAAAAAAAAACTTCAATTGCCATGGTAAAAGATATCACATTGCATAACAATTTCACTTGATTTATGAAGTTCCAAGAGATTTTTAAAATTGCTATGGTTGCTTTTCTAATGATGATCGAGAGTCCATAGTGCTTTTGTAGAAGTTTAAGCTCAATAAATCCTTCTACAATTTAAGGGAAAAGGGATGCCATTTCTGCATCAATGCATTCATAATTCATTATGCCAAGCAAAGCAATTCTACATTGCTCGCTCCAAATAGGTTGACAATCTTCGTAAATTTAAATCTAGCAAGTTATGAAATTTGAAAGGTAATGGTAAAGTGATCACTACCTCAAGAGTGAATGATCATTTTAAATGATTCAGCAATTCTTCTTAGATGTTCGGATGCAATCCGGATGTCTCTAAAATGAAATCCCTTGATCAAATCTCTTCTTGATTCAACTCATCAACCTCAATGGTTTTGCTATTTTTCCATACCCTTCAATAAACTTCCGATATAGAAAAAACCCAAAAACCCACTTAACTTAGGCTTAAGGTTTTTCTTTCACATTCTTTGGTATTGGCCAATCCAAATCCTTTTTTCACGATTTTTTTGGCCAATCCATCCTACTGCCATCTAGCCACTCCCTGTCCAGATATGATATGACCCAAATACTCCACCTCCACCTTCCCAAAGTGACACTTCTTCCCATTGACCACAAAGTGATTTACTTCTAGCAATCTAAATACTTCAGCTAGATGTTCCAAATGAGTCTCCCAGGAGAGGTTGTACACTAAGATGTCATTAAAAAAAACTAGGACAAACTTCCTCAAATGTGGTCTAAAGACATCATTTATGGTTGATTGGAATGTTGCTGGGGCATTAGTTAGACCACAGGGCATGACTAAGTACTCATAGTGGCCCTCATGAGTTCTAAAAGCTGTCTTGTGAATATCTTTATTGCACACCCTGATTTGATGGTACCCGGACTTCAAGTCCAGTTTTGAAAAAACCATCGAGCCTTGTAATTCATCCAATAACTCATCCACCACCGGAATCGGATATTTATCCGATATGGTCACTCTATTTAATGCCCGGTAATCAACACACATCCGCCATGACCCATCCTTCTTCTTAAATAAGATGACTGGGCTGGGAAAAACACTAGAGCTTGGACGGATAATTCCATATTGCAACATTTCCTTGACCTGTTTCTCAGTCTCATCTTTTTGGTGATGAGGGTACCGGTATGGTCGAACATTGACGGGACCATGACCCTCCTGTAGCACTATAGCATGATCATTCATACGCTGTGGTGGCAATCCTTTGGGCTCTTCAAAGACAGCAGGAATTTCATCCAATAAACCTTGCAACTCTTATGCCCTTTGCTCTGATAAGGCTCCTTGTATTTTTGTTCCTTGGCATTGAACCTCCACTGACCATAGGAGCCCACCAATTTCCTTAGTCCTATCCTTCAACAAGCTGTGTAAAGAAGCTGCCTTTTGGTTAGCTTTTGTTAAACCCACTAGCTCTACTGTTCTGCCACCAATTTGAAACTGCATTGACATTGAAACCATCATCCCATCGTGTTCAAACCAAGAACAAGCCCAAAATTAAGTCAAAGTTCAATTCCTCCACTCCAATATCAAGGCATTTATGGAGATAGTTATAACCTCCAAATCCACTTTCAGTCCTACACACTGCCCTGAGGTCGCTACTCTATGGCCATCTCCCAACCTTATACTGATTTCCTTGGTGTTCTGCACTTTGCAGCCCCATAGCCTTAACAAGCCTTGTGGAAATGAAATTATTGCTAGCACCATATCCACTACAATCAAGATTGGAACGCCTTTAATCTTACCTCCCAACTTCATGGTTTGGGAATGTAATAGTTCATTATCAGTGGAACATAACAGCTCTAAACTACTACACTCCAATTCTGCGTCACCACCTATATCGCCCTTATCGCTCACCACTATCTCACTGTCCGAAGTCAGTTCTTCATCTTCAGCCAAGATCATAACTCTGAGCTGGTGATCAGGGCATTGATGTAAGGGGTGGAATTGTTGGCCACACCTATAACATAGCCCTTTCCTCCTTCGTTCCAGCATTTCCTGGTTGGATAAATGGCGAATACCCCTGGACTTGTTAACATATGACCTCTTCTCGTCATTCCCGACCTATCCAGTGGTATTGTACCCTCCAAAGATAGTACGAGCCTCTTGTTTATGCCCCATTTCACCATCTCGTGCCTTCCCTACCCAACTCTGTGATGACGAAGACTTAAAATTCAAAAGTCCTCAGTTTCCTACACCAAATCCACTGCTATATCCCACCCGACTTCCATAATTGCGAACTCCTCCTTTAATCAAATTATCACCCCCTAAAGCAGCATCCACATTACGAGCCACAATATGGACAAGTGGTTCTTATCGTCGAACACACTCGATCACTCTCACCCATTTTTTGATGTCGTCTTGAAGACCATGCATGAAATAGCCCACAAACTATTTTTCAGGCAACCCAGGGACTTGCGCTGCCAGCCCCTCAAACTCCTCGATATACTCCTCAACAGACCCCGTTTGTCTTATTTCCGCGAGCTCTTCATAAGGATTTTGAGCCTGCCTCCCACTATACCTCAATATTAGCTCTTCTTTTAATCTCTCCCAAGTCAAATCAAGTTCTGCTTCTAACAAAATAGTGAACCAGTGTACACAGTTACCTTCCATACATACTTGGGCTAAAGGCACCTTTTCCTCCGAACTTGTTTGTCGGATGCGAAAATACATCTCCGCACGAGTAATCCAGCCTCGTGGGTCCTTGCCATCAAACGTCAGAAGTTCGACCTTACGAACAGCCATTTGAAATTCCTCCAGTGACCCTCCTTGAAACTTCGAGGTACCCAAGTGACGATCATCTTGCATTTGTGGATCGCTCAAAATGAACGACGTGCTCTGTTTTGCCTTACTGCGAACAGCGGAATCTCCTTCTTCCTCTTGGCCGTCCCCGTCAACTTCCTTCCCTAACAACCTTCGTAATACTGCGGTGCGAAAACCCCGAAAAGCACCACAAATCAAAAACTTCCTCTCTGGTCTTTCTTTCTTCCATAGCCTGACGTTCGAACGAACTCTCCTTTTGCTCGTTTAGCATGGCATTCTGTAACTCTGTCACCGTTGCTTCCAATGTGCTCAGCTTTTTCTCCATTGTTGCCACTCGTGTTTCGACCACCTCAATTATGTGATTGGGCCTGTCCAGCTGATAGTGTTCGTTATGTGAAACGATTGGAGAATGATCAGGTTTATGAGTTCTTGGCAGGCTTGAATAAGAGTCTCGATGAGATAAGAGGCCGGATTCTTGGCAGAACTCCTTTGCCATCAATCCGGGAAGTATTTTCTGAAATCAGATGCGAGGAAGGTCGCCGCAAAGTGATGTTAGGTGAAAAGTACTCCTCTACTCCTGAAGTTTCAGCCTTATTCACTAGGAACAATCCCAGCAATTCTCAATCTCAAGCACGACAAAACAGAAAAAGTGAGAAAGTATGGTGTGATCACTGCCACAAGCCACGACACACCAAGGAAACTTGTTGGGATTTGCACGGAAAGCCTCCCAACCTGAATTAAAAAGGTTTTTGGCAAAGCCTCCAGGAAGCAAAGCCCTGGTCACACTCAAAGGCTTTCCACTCACCACGAGAGAGAATGGAAACACGAAAAATGTTAGCAACAGAGGCAACTCCTTCGTTCAGTAAGGAACGATAGATCAACTGTATAGACTTTTTCACCACACAATTCTCTAACTCTGTACCTTCTTCTTGTTCCTTAGCCCAAAAAGGTAATTATCTTCAATCTGCTGCCTTTAATGTGTCCACGATTCCTCTTTGTCCATGGATAATAGATTCAGGTGCCACAGATCATATGACAGGGTGTTCTAAATTATTTTCTTCCTATAGTCCTTGTGCAGGCAATCAAAAAATTAAGATTGTTGATGGCTCACTCTCAGCCATTGCTGGGAAAGGGTCAATTGCCATCTCTCCTACTCTTGCCCTTCACAATGTCCTTCATGTCCTTAATCTTTCTTGTAATCTATTATCTGTTAGTAAAATAACCTGTGATTTGAAGTGTTGTGCTAAATTTCTCCCAAATTGTTGTGAATTTCAGGAACTGGATACGGGGAGGATGATTGGCAATGCCAGAGAGTATGGTGGTCTCTATTACTTTGATGCTGGACATCCTTTGTGTCAGCAACCAAAATTCTCAAGTCAAGGAGCATGTCTGAGTTCTATTGAGGATGAAATAATGTTATGGCACCGTAGGTTAGGCCATCCTAGCTTTCAATATTTAAAGTACTTGTTTCCAAATTTGTTTCATAATAAAAACTTATCATCTTTTCAGTGCGATATTTGCCAATTAGCTAAGCACCATCGTGCTTTTTTTCCTTCTCAACCCTATAAATCCTCTAAACCTTTTACTCTAATCCATAGTGATGTGTACTCTAATCCATAGTGATGTGTGGGGGCCTGCTAGGACTCTAACAAATTCCGGAAAAAAGTGGTTTATAACATTTATTGATGATCATACTCGCCTAAGTTGGGTTTATCTTCTTAAAGACAAATCTGAAGCAGAACATGTTTTCAAAATTTATTTTACTATGATTGAAACACAATTTCAAACCAAAATTCAGGTGTTTCGAAGTGACAATGGAAAAGAATATTTTAATCAAATTCTAGGATCTTTTTTCTTACAACAAGGAATTGTTCATTACAACTCTTGTATTAATTCCCCTCAACAAAATGGGGTAGCAGAACGTAAAAATAAACACCTCCTAAAAGTAGCTAGGTCCTTAATGTTCACCACTAAAGTACCTAAATACTTATGGGGGGAAGCCATTCTCACTGCTACCTATCTTATTAACAGGATGCCATCAAGAGTTTTGAACTTCCAAACTCCTTTGACTGTTTTCAAAAAATTCTTTCCAATGTCACGACTTATTTCTGATTTACCTCTTAAAATCTTTGGATGTATAGCCTATGTTCATGTTCACAACCATAATAAGGATAAGTTGGATCCACGGGCTATAAAATGCGTTTTTTTGGGATACTCTCCCACTCAAAAAGGGTATAGATGTTTTGATCCTACCCGAAAATTTTTTTTTGTCACAATGGATGTTACATTCTTTGAATCTCAAATTTTTTTTAGCCCTCCTCTTCAGGGGGGACAGAATATGAAGGCTCGGTGTTTCAATCTGAAACTGATGGTAAGCTTAATATTGAAACTCCTATTTTTGACCTTGATACTCTAAATAAGGAAGAACGGGAGTCTACCTTAGTGCCTGAACAAAAAACAGATACAATAGACAAGGCACTCTTCAATGATGAGAGACTATTTAGGAAAACTTACACTAAGCAAAGACAAATCAAAAATACGGAGACTCCTATAAAAAGTAAGAATTCAGACAGAAAGGAATTAGATCACTACAACATCCTACAAAATATAAAAAGACATCAATACATTTGATTGTCAAGAATCATAATGAAAGAAAGTCTAAGACTAATCATGAAAAATACAAAAAATCCAAGTACAATCTTTGAAGGAAAATATAGAATCTCGAAGTCTTTAAATCTAAGAATCTACTATTCTATCTTTAATCTCAAATCCTCCATTCGATGGATCCCGAATCTCTAGATCTCCCTATTGCTCTTAGGAAAGGAATTAGATCATGTACTAAACATCTTCTTTCAAATTTTGTTTCATATAAAAACCTTTCATCATCTTACCATACATTTGTCTCACAATTGTCAAGTGTGGAAATACCTAAGTCTATACAAGGAAGCTCTAGAGGTTCTTTCGAATGGAAGAAGGTTGTTCGTGAAGAGATGGAGGCTCTGGAAAAAAATGGAATGTGGGAGATGGTTCACTTACCTGAAGGAAAATTAGTTGTTGGCTGCAAGTGGATTTTTACTGTGAAATTTAAATCTGATGGATCCTTGGAACGCTATAAAGCAAGATTGGTTGTTGGGGATTCACGCAAAACCTATGGAGTTGATACCAAAGACATTTGCCCCTGTAGCAAAATTAAATACTATTCAAAGTATTATTTAAATGCTAAAACTCATTAAATTTAGAATGGCCATTGTTTCAACTAGATGTTAAAAATGCGCTCCTCAATGGATGTTAAAGTTGGAAAAAAGTGTAAAGAGGTCTATATGGATGCTCTATATGGATGCTCCTCCCGGTTTTGAAGAAAAGTTTGGAGGGAAGATTTGTAAGTTGAAGAAATCGCTTTATGGACTAAAGCAATCTCCACGTGCTTGGTTCGAAAGCTTTACCAAGTTTGTTAAGAAAGAAGGATATAGTCAAGGGCAAGCTGACCATACCATGTTTGTGAAACACACGAACAGTGGAAAAATGGTTGTTCTAAGTGTATACGTGGATGATATAATTCTGACTGGAAGTGATGGTGATGAGATAAATAGGTTGAAGGAACACCTTGCTTCAGAATTTGAAATTAAAGACTTGGGGCCTTTACGCTACTTCCTAGGTATAGAAATTGCAAGGTCGAAGATGGGAACTTCTGTATCTCAAAGAAAGTATGTTCTTGACTTACTAGAAGAGACAGGAATGAGTGGCTGCAGACCAAGTGATACACCCATGGATCCTAATTAGAAGTTGGGAGAGGTGTGCAGTGGAGTTCCAATAGATAAAGGTAGATATCAACGCCTTGTAGAAAAACTCATTTACTTGTCTCATACAAGGCCAGATATTGCCTTTGCTGTTAGTGTTGTGAGTCAGTACATGCACTCACCATATGAGGGACATCTAGAGGCAGTATACAAGATTCTCAGGTATTTAAAAAACTCACCAAGAAGGGGATTGTTATTTAAAAAGGGTGATCAAAGAAGTGTAGAAGCCTTCACGGATGCAGACTGGGCAAGCTCGGTTAGTGATAGAAGATCAACATCTGGTTACTGTACTTTCCTATGGGGGAATCTGGTTACTTGGCGAAGCAAAAGCAAAATGTGGTTGCTAGGAGCAAACCGAAGCTAGTAGTATAGAGCCATGGCAAATGGAGTTTGTGAAGTATTGTGGATTAAAAGAATTTGAAGAAGAATTGAGATTAGATGTTGAAGCTCCTATGAGACTTTTAGATTCTTAACAAATGAATGCCATAAACATTGCAAATAATCCAAATGATCGTCCAAACATAATCTGACGATCGTACCAAGCACATTGAGATTGATAGGCACTTTATAAAAGAAAAGCTAGAAAATGGAATCATTTGTATGCCGTTTGTCACCTCCGAGCAACAAACTACTGATGCATTTACTAAGGGCCATTTCAGGCCAAAGTTTGAATCATTCATTGACAAGTTGGGCATGATCAATATCTATGCACCAACTTGAGGGGGGGTGTTAAATATGAAAAGATTTATTTTGAAATAGAAAAGATATGTTAGATAGTTGACTATCCTAACTTAGAGGGATTGTGATTGTATAGTTCCTAATATTAAGGAGTCAGTTTTGGGAGTGTACAGCCTATATAACCTAACCTTTGTAAAGTCTGAAGATATAATGAAATGAAATATTTTTCTTCTCCTATTCTGTTCACGACTGCATTCAGAAAGAATTGGAGAAGTTGCCTATCGGTTAGATCTTCCAGCTGACAGCAAAATTCACCTAGTGTTCCATGCTTCCCTATTGAAGAATGTTGTTTTTGTACAGCAACCATCACAACCACAGCCTCCTATATTGTTTGATGAGTTGGTGTTACAGGTGCAGCCATAACAAGTTCTCCACGTTAAACGGACTGTCGCGGGTGTCCGGGAAGTTCTCATAAAGTGGTCAGGTCACCCAGATTGTGAGAACTCATGGGACTTGGTGACAACCATTCAGGAGCAATTCCCTCATTTTTACCATGAGGACAAGGTGGATGTTTTAGGGGGGAGTGTTGTTAGCAAACCTATCAATAACCGGGGGTACACTAGGAAGAATAAACAAGAAGTAGAGGATCACAACTATTAATAGGGTGTGTAAGACCCTCGATAGCATGTTAGGCTTGTGTAAGGTTATAGAGATAGCCTAATACTTGTTTACCATGTATGTGAAGTTTTGTAACAAACTGAGTTAGTTTAGAAACTTTGCCTGCAAACACGTAACGTGGAAATATGCCTAAAATAACTCAAAAAATGGTTTTAAAGACTAAGCTAAGGAAATAAATATGGATAATTTATTTTCGGTTACAAATGAGCTAAGTATGATGCTGTTAAAGTTTGAAGGTAAACTGAGTTTGTTTGGTATTTGTAAGCACACAGAGTGAGTGTTTTAATACTGGATGGACTGAGTGCAGATATGGAAAAATAAGATAATGGCGAAACAAGAAATTAGAAGAATCCTAGGAAATATACTAGAGTTGTTGAAAGTTAGGAAACTTGAATTGGTATAATTTAAGTGTTCCTAACAGGTATAAGTTTAGTAAAATATCCCATTTTTGTTAAATGAGTCACGGCTTTTTAAGAGCCTTTACCCTTGACTTATGGGATATTTTTTTCTTTCTATCTCATCTTGTTCTCTCGGTTGTAGGAGCAGAAGGCAGAGGAGAAAAGAAAGAAGAGAAAAGAAAGGAGAAGGAAGAAGAGAGAAGAAGAAGAAGAAGAAGAAGAAAAAGAAAAAAAGCAAAGCTATAGTGTGATCCTCCACTCTACAAAGAGGTAGGGGTGTTTGCTTTCATCCTTTCCCTCCAATCTTCATCTGTTTTCTTAATTTGGTTTGAAGAAGAAAAGTGGGTTTGGAAAAGAAAAGTGCGTTTATATGCTTTAAAGGTTGAAAGGAGTTAGATAATAGCTTATTTTGATGCACGGTCTTTAGTTTTGGTTTTCTAGAGCCCATAGTTTTTGATTGAATTTTAAGTTAAGAAAAGGGTTTTTAGTTTGAAGTTTGAGTTTAAATCCAAGATTGATGAGATGAATTTAGTTTTTAATGATCCTAACATGATTACAGACCATGATTAGGGTTGGAAAATACTTAGAATCCATGATTTGAGAATTAGAACTTGGTTAGAAACCAAGATTATGCAAAACCCGATTCTGCAGAAACAGGGCAGCATCCGAACAGCCTGTAGTGTTTGTAGCATAACTTGAGCTGTAGTCATCGGATTGACCTGATTCTTGTTGCATTTGAAAGCTAAGATACAAGGCTTCATGTTGTAAAAATTTCAGATTTTTAGGCCAACCTAATTAGCACCAGTTTCGGTTTGAATCTAAGTCAGATTCTGCAGAAACAAGCAGTATGGCACCCCGTAAACCAGATTGCAAAACTTCTTGCTCCGAGGTCATATTTACATGAGTCTTGTGGCATTTTTAAGCTAACAAGTAAGGCTATAAGGGGTAAAAATTTCAGAATTTTTGCACTCCTCATGCGTTTCCAGTTTCAGTTTAAAGTAAGGCCATATTTTAGGAAAACAGGTAGTTGCCCTGTTTCAGCCTCTGCATTTTGATGCATAACTTTGGCTACACTAAGTTAAATGATGTGAGGTTTATTGCATTTGAAAGATTTGACATAACGACATTTGCCTTTAAAATTCCAAAATTTTATAAGTTAAGATCTGCATTTGGTGCAATCTTCAAAATCAGCCTTTCTAGGCCACTAAACAAGAAAATGTCAAGATATGTGAGAATTTTTTATACATCCCCTAGTTGGGAAGTGCCTTAGCAGTGTATCTTGAACAATAGGCAACATGGAGTTGCATTAGTTATCACCGGAGGAGTGGTGATGAGGTAGGGTGCTAGATGCAAGTATACTAAGTCTGGTTGGCAAGAGTTGAGTGCCATAGTGCATGAAGCGCTCTCAAAGAGTGAAGGTAGAGCTAGTAATGCAAAGATAGACTTAGTATAAAGTTTATGTGGTGGTTATGTAAGAGTTAGTCATAGCACCACATTCATACACACACCTATTATTCCTAACAGTTTGAGGTAGTGGAAAAGTCCACTCAGTATAAGGTAGGTTATGGAGGAAACAAATTTCCTCCCTATTTGGTAGGTTAAAGAGGTAACATGTTCAGATAACAGATTCCCTCCCTACCAAGAGGAATAGTCAAGTTTCATGACATCGCATCCACACGAATCACATTGCATCTCATTATCAAAATCATACATCATAACATAGCATTTGCATTTTCTAGACAATTGTATAGGCAAATGTCTAATCTTATGAATGAGTTAGTTAAGTTATGTTTGTTTGGGAGCATTACCAAGAGAGAGATTGTGTATGTTCCTAGAGCAGTGAGTCGTAATTTGTTTTGTTTGCTACAATTTTATTTATGATATTATGGGTTGTTTATTCTTTGTGAATATTACAACTACTGGTATTGGTACACTTATACTGAGAATATTTGATTCTCACCCCGTGTGCTACCATGTAAATCCAGGTGACAGCTCTTTCCAAGGCAACAAGCAGAAGAAGATTGAAGATTTGTCTAGTTTTATGTTTTAGTAGTTAAGTTTTGGTATACTCATGTATATTTGATTTTAACTTGTGAACAAATGTATGTGTTACATTTTTGTCAGTTGTTACAAAGTTGTATGTCTATAAGAGTTTGTAAGTTTCTTCAAGGCTCTCCATAATGATTTATATATATAAATGTTATGGGCTAGATTAATGTGTAAGTTCAAGGTAAGCACAATCAATGTTGTTATCCAGGTATATACCAATGCCAAATATATTATGATTGAGACTGATCACCTTAATATGTAATGTTTTAGTGTGTACTTGAAACTATTAGGATTTCGGTGTTAGGATGTTACATTTTGGTATCAGAGCAATTCATCCTGTGAGCTAGGGTATGGACTAACTAGGCTTAGGAAGGATTAGGAAGTTTTACCTGTATTGTGCAATTCTTATCTATTATGTGGGATGTTTGCATAGGATTGCATGACTTGCCTTAGGTTGGACTGTTCTTAGCTACTGTGGCACAATTACATGATATTGAGATTGATCACCTCAATATGTAATGTTTTTGTGTGTACTGGAAACTATGACACCACCAAGGCATTCCCGAGAAACCAGAAACTCACCAAGAGAAGGTCCAAACATAGCCAAAGCAATTATGGCAATGGCCAATGCCATGAGAGAGCATAAAACCATCACAGCTAATGCGATGCAGGATCAGGTAGCTATTACTGCTAGAAATGTTGCGAGCCAACCAACCTCAGCAACCAGAACAACCACAACTACTACAAGAAATGCAAGTCGTCAAAAATCAAAACTTCCAAGATTTTTCAGAGTTTCAAAGGTTGAATCCCCCGTCTTTTAGAGGTGAATATGATCCCGTCAAGGCCGAGGAATGGTTGGCCGTAGTGGAGAAATTTTTTGAGGTTATGAGATGTTCTGATGAATAGAGCATTTCCTTTGCTTCCTTTATGTTCAGAGGGGAAGCAGAACATTGGTGGAAAAGTGCCAAGAGGTTGCTGGAAGAAGCAAGAACACAAATCACATGGGAAGTATTCAAAAATTACTTTTTGGAGCAATACTTTCCAAGGACCTTGCGAGAGGGAGAAATGGAATTCCTTAAACTTGTGCAAGGAAGTATGACTGTAAGGCAATATAGGCGAAATTTAACGAGTTATCAAAGTTTTCTTCATTGTATAGGCTCCAATCAGATGAGGGTTGGAAATGTGTCAAATTTGAAGACAGATTAAGGAACGACATTAAGAGGATGATAAGACCATTGGAGATTAGATATTTCCTTTCTCTAGTTAGTAAGAGTAGAATTGGGGTTGTCTCCAACTCCGCATGCAACAAAGAGCACAAGATTATCAAAAAGTAAAAGTGAGGATGACAAGTATAGGAAGGGCAAGTTTGAAAGCTAGTTTTCTTCAAAATGATAGAGAGAGAGTTGAGTCAAAGGGGCCTCAAAGGTGCCTAAGTGTGGGAGGAATCATTGTAACAAACCATCTTTAGAGGGACACCGTATGTTACATGTTACAATGCAGGCAGCCAGGGCATGGGTAAGGATTGTTTTCAAAGCATAGTTGATACCACACCCATAGTGTGGGGAGTTTTCATTTTGCAAGCCAAGGAGACAGCACAACCTTCTGGTTCAGAAAAAGGTGAGTGTGTAATTTTGTTTCTTTGAGATTTAGTTGAGACTTCTTACAGTAGGAAAACCAAATTTTGGAGACAAAATTTTAAAAAAGAGGGGAGAAATGTAACACCCTCGATAGCATGTTAGGCTTGTGTATAACTAGAGAGGGGTCCTTTGGAGAGAAACCAACCAGTTTTCTGAGTGGAAAGGGAGGTTAGAAGAGTGAGGACATCTCGAATGTCCTTAGGTATTCAGATTGGCCTATAATTGCCATTTCTCATCAATTCTTGTAATTCTTTTCTGATTCTTTCTCCCTTTATTTGATACAGAGAGAAGTTTATCAATAAAATTCTATTTTCTTTAAATTTCGGTCTAATTCTATCACAACACAATTGTCATAAGCTCCCATTCATAAAATGATTTCAATTGTGCTTTTTCAAACAAACCTTGGATGAAATAAGCTATAAGTCTGCCTTCTTTCACTAAAACAGACCCCAACCCCTACTTGAAGCATCAATTTTCAGAACAAATTGATCGGAAAAATCTAGTATTGCTAAAAAAGGAATAGTAGTCATATCCACCTTCAAGGTGTCAAACGCTATCTGCACCTCCTTACTCCACTGAAAACGGTCCTTCTTCAATAGCTCAGTCAGAGGTTTTGCAATCTTTCTATAACCTTTGACAAACTTTCTATATTAGCCAGTTAATCCCAAAAAATCTTTCAGCCTTTTCACATCCGTAGGGACCTGCCACTGCAACATTGCTTATATTTTTTTAGGATCTGCTACAACACGTTGAAAAAAAATAACATGCCTCAAGTACTCAGTCTGTAGCTGCCCAAAACTACACTTCTTTTTGTTGACACACAATTGGTATTCCCTCAACAATTGTAGAACTATCCTCAGATGAGAAATGTGGGCTTCTTCATCCTTGCTATAAACCAGAATATCCTAAAAAAAAACCAACACGAACCTCCTTAAAAACGGTCTCAAGACGTCATTCATCAGTGCTTGAAATGTGGAAGGAGCATTAGTCAGCCCAAAAGGCATGACTAAAAACTCATAATGCCCTTCATGGGTACAGAAAGTTGTCTTAGGAATGTCTTCCTCCTTCATTCTGATTTGATTGTACCCAGATTTCAGGTCCAACTTAGAAAAAATGGCAGCTCCACCTAATTCATCCAATAATTCATCTATTACTGGAATTGGATATTTATCCGACACTGTGATTTTGTTGAAAGCCCTATAATCAACACAAAAATGCCATCCTTCATCCTTCTTTTTCACTCGAATAATAGGACTAGAAAAGGGGCTTATACTTGGCCTCATAATTTCAGCAATTAACATCTCATCTACCAACTTTTCAATTTCTTCTTTCCGATAGTGAGGGTACCGCAAATTGGGAATATTGGCCCCTTCTCGTAAGGTGATGGCATGATCATGCCTACGAGCTGGAGGTAAACCCTGTGGCTGCTGGAATAGGTCCTCAAAGTCCTGTAAAACTGATGTTATGCCTTCCGAAATCAATGCCAACCACACCAACAGACTTGTCATTGTCTTATATTCAATGTAAAATCCTTGCCCTTCATACTGTAATGGCTTCAACACTGATTTAAGAGAAGCAGTTGTCTTGGACAAAGCTAGTACCACTTTAATAGTCCAACTTCTCCCTTTTTCTTCAATTTTCAAGGTAAGGTCCTTGAAATTTGCCCTTATTTCTCCCAATCTCCCTAACCATTCTATGCACAGCACCACATATGCACCACCTATGCCAAACAGGAAGAAATCTTGCTTAATCTCCAATCCTTGCGTCATCAATAGCACTCCTTGACAAGCCCCATTGCACTTCACCTTGTGCCTATCACCAACCTCCACAAAATAAGGTGGAGTCTCCACTACTGGTAGTTGCAGCTCCTGCATTATTTTATCAGAAATGAAATTATGGGAGGCTCCACAATCCTCCAAAAACATAACTTTCTTACCCTTAACTTCTCCCCATAGCTTGAAGGACTTTTTTGAAGTCAAGCTCATGATGCTATGAATTGACAATTGTATTGTTTTGTTCTCCATCTCCAATATTTCCTGAATTTCCAATTCTTCCTACTGAACCTTATCCTCTGCCTCCTCTCCCAGAATCAAGCAATGATGAATGAGATATTGAGACTGTTTTTAAGGAGGTTCGTGTTAGTTGTTTTTTATGATATTCTGGTTTACAACAGGGATGAAGAAGCCCACATTTCTCTTTTGAGGATAGTTCTACTTGTGGAGGAACACCAATTGTGTGTCAACAAAAAAAAAAGTAGTTTTGGGTAGCTGCATAATGAGTACTTGGGGCATGTTTTGTATGATCAAGGTATTGCAGCAAATCGTAAAAAAAATTAAGGCAATATTGCAAGAAGCGGATCCTACTACGGATGTGAAACTACCGAGAGGTTTTTTTGGATTAACGGGCTATTATAGGAAATTTGTCAAAGGTTATGGACATTTCAAAAAATCCGAAAAATCAAGCTTCAAGAATGACCGTTTTCAAGGGAGTAAGGAGGCACGACATACATTTTGATACCTTGGGTGGGTATGACTACTATTCCTATTTTAGCAAGGTACTTAAATTTTTCCAATCAATTTGTTCTTGAAATTTTTCAAATTAAGGGAAGTAAGTTTGGGGGTTTTTATTGCAAGAGCGCAGACATATATTATTTCACCAAGGTTTGTTAGGAAAAGCATAGTGAAATCAATTTATGAATGGGATTATGGCATGGCATTGTGTTGGTCAAAAAATGGCGACATTACTTGTTGGGTGACCATTTATCATCCATACCGATCAATCATGCATAATCTGAAATTCTTTTAACAACAAAGATTTAAAGGGTGAAGAACAAGATAAATGGACCTCTAAGTCAGCTAGGTTTTGACTTTGAGATCGGTATAAACCTGGTTGTGCTAATAAGGTAAGGGTGATACTCTTAGCGGGAACATGATGTTTGTTTGCATTGTTGTCCGCGTGCATTTTAGTGACCTAGACACTTTAGACACTTCGAGAGGAGTTGCAAGTCGATGATAGTAGTAGTCTAAAATGATTCTCACCCAGGCTATCGCTTTGTTGGGGCGATTATTATTTGAAGGGGATTTGCCTAAGCACTCCACCGAAATTCCTTCTTTGTCTAAGTTTCACGCTTCTTTTGAAGGTCATTCTAGATTTTTCAGGACATATAAGAGGATTGCTAGTTTATTCTATTGGGAAAGAATGCGTACGGATATTCAGAGATATGTGGCTGCTTGTGAGGTGTGCTAGCAAAACAAATATCAAACGTTGTCTCTAGGGGGTATTTTACAACCATTACCTATCCCCACTCAGACTTGGGCTGATTTCATGGATTTCATTGGAGGATTGGAGCCTAAAGCCCACAAAAAGGACAATATCATGGAGCCTGTTGATAGTCTCACTAAATATGCTCATTTCGTGGCTATTTTCCATCCTTTTTTGCTAAGGAGGGGGGCAAATTTATTCACTAAAGAAGTGGTGCATTTACATTGATTTCCGGTCTCTTATTTCAGATAGGGATAAAGTGTTTTTCAGTAATTTCTAGATTGAGTTATTCAAGAAGGCTGGTGCTCGTTTGAAATTTATTTCTAAATATCACCCACAAACGGATGAACGTAGTAAAAAACGTGTTGCATGTAAATTGTTGCATGGAAACTTACTTAACATGTTTGACTAGAACTAATCCTAAACAGTGGCCTCGGTGGTTAAGCTGGGCTGAATATTGGTTTAATACCAACTGTAACGGCTCTACTAAAACTACTCCATTTAATGCCCTTTACGGAAAGGACCCGCCAATGTTGTTTAGAGAATATACTTTTCCATCTGCAATGGAAGAAGTAAATTTGTTGACTAAAGAGAGAGATTTGATGTTGGAGGAGTTACGAGAGAATTTGCTGAAAACACAGAACACATTGAAGATGCAGGCCGACAAACATCAGAGAGGAGGTGGTGTTTCAAGTGGGGGATTGGGTTTATTTGAAGTTGTAGCCGTACAGACTCAAATCCTTAGTTAAAAGGGTCAATGAGAAGTTATGTCCAAGAATTTATGGATCCTACCAAATTATGGAAAGAATTGGAGAAGTTGCCTATCGGTTAAATCTTCCAGCTTACAGCAAAATTCACCCAGTGTTCCATGCTTCTCTATTGAAGAATGTTGTTTCCGTACAGCAACCATCACAACCATTGCCTCCTATATTATTTGATGAGTTGGTGTTACAGGTGCAGCCAGAACAAGTTCCCCACGTTAAAAGGACTGCCGCGGGTGTCCGGGATGTTCTCATAAAGTGGTCAGGTCTCCCAGATTTTGAAAACTCAAGGGAGTTGGCGACAACCATTCAGGAGTAATTCCCTCATTTTAACCTTGAGGACAAGATGGATGTTTTAGGGGGGAGTATTGTTAGCAAACCTATCATTAACAGGCTGTACACTCGGAAGAGCAAACAAGAAGTAGGGGATCACAACTATTAATAGGGTGTATAACACCCTCGATAGCATGTTAGGCTTGTCTAGGGTCACAAAGGTAGCCTAATACTTGCTTACCATGTCTGTGAAGTTTCGTGAACAACTGAGTTAATTTAGAAACTTTGCCGCAACACAAAACGTGGAAATATGCCTAAAATAACTCAAAAAATGGTTTTAAAGCCTAAGCTAAGGGAAATAAATATTGATAATTTATTTCCAGGTCACAAATGAGTTAAGTATGATGTTGTTAAAGTTTGAAGGTAAACTGAGTTTGTTTGGTAATTTTAAGCACACAGAGTGAGTGTTTTAATACCGGATGGACTGAGTGCAAATAGGAAAAAATAAGATAATGGCAAAACAAGAGATTAGAAAAATCCTAAGAAATATACTAGAGTTGTTGAAAGTTAGGAAACTTGAATTGGTATAATTTAAGTGTTCCTAACAGATATAAGTTTAGTAAAATCTCTCATTTTTGTTAAATGAGTCACGGCTTTTTAAGAGCCTTCACCCTTGACTTATGGGATATTTTTTTTTCTTTCTATCTCATCTTGTTCTCTCGGTTGTAGGAGCAGAAGGCAGAGGAGAAAAGAAAGAAGAGAAAAGAAAGGAGAAGGAAGAAGAAGAGAAGAAGAAGAGAAAAGAAAAAGGCACAGCTATAGTGTGATCCTCCACTCCACAAAGAGGTAGGGGTGTTTGTTTTTATCCTTTCCCTCCTATCTTCATCTTTTCTCTTTATTAGGTTTTAAGAAGAAAAGTGGGTTTGGATAAGAAAAGTGAGTTTAGATGCTTCTAAGGTTGAAAGGAGTTAGATAATAGCTTATTTTGATGCATGGTGTTTAGTTTTGGTTTTCTAGAGCCCATAGTTTTTGATTGAGTTTTAAGTTAAGAAATGGGTTTTTAGTTTGAAGATTGAATTTAAATCCATGATTGATGAGATGAATTTAGTGTTTAATGATCCTAACATGATTAGAGACCATGATTAGAGTTGGGAAACACTTAGAATCCAAGATTTGAGGATTAGAATTTGGTTAGAAACCAAAATTATGCAGAACCCAATTCTGCAGAAATAGGGCAGCATCCGAACAGCCTGTAGTGTTTGTAACATAACTTGAGCTGTAGTCATCGGATTGACCTGATTCTTGTTACATTTCAAAGCTAAGATACAAGGCTTCATGTTGTAAAAATTTCAGATTTTTAGGCCAACCTAATTAGCACCAGTTTCGGTTTGAATCTGAGTCAGATTCTGCAGAAACAAGCAATATGGCACCCCGTAAACCAGATTGCAAAACTTCTCGCTCCGAGGTCGTATTTACATGAGTCTAGTGGCATTTTTAAGCTAACATGTAAGGTTATAAGAGGTAAAAATTTCAGAATTTTTGCACTCCTCATGTGTTCCCAGTTTCAGTTTAAAGTAAGGTCAGATTCTAGGAAAACAGGTAGTTGCCCTGTTTCAGCCTATGCATTTTGATGCATAACTTTGGCTACACTAAGTCAAATGAAGTGAAGTTTATTGCATTTGAAAGATATGAGATAAGGCTATTTGATTACAAAATTCCAAAATTTTATAAGCTAGGATGTACATTTGGTGCAATCTTAAAAATCAGGCTTTCTAGGCTACTAAACCAGAAAATGTCAAGATATGTGAGAATTTTTTATACATCCCCTAGTTGGGAATTGCCTTAGCAGTGTATCTAGAACCATAGGCAACGTGGAGTTGCATTAGTTATCACTGGAGGAGTGGTGATGCGGTAGGGTGCTAGATACATGTATACTAAGTCTGGTTGGCAAGAGTTGAGTGCCATAGTGCATGAAGCACTCTCAAAGAGTGAAGGTAGAGCTAGTAGTGCAAAGATAGACATAGTATAGAGTTTATGTGGTGGTTATGTAAGAGTTAGTCATAGCACCACATTCATACACACACCTATTATTCCTAACAGTTTGAGGTAGTGGAAAAGTCCACTCAGTATATGGTAGGTTATGAAGGAAACAAATTTCCTCCCTATTTGGTAGGTTAAAGAGGTAACATGTTCAGAAAACAGATTCCCTCCCGACCAAGAGGAATAGTCAAGTTTCATGACATTGCAACCACACAAATCACATTGCATCTCATTATCATAATCATAAATCATAACATAGCATTTGCATTTTCTAGACAATTGTACGGGCAATTGTCATATCTTATGAATGAGTTAGTTATGTTTGTTTGGGAGCATTACCTAGAGAAAGATGGTGTATGTCCCTAGAGCAATGAGTAGCAATTTGTTTTGTTTGCTACAATTTTATTTATGATATTATGGGTTGTTTATTCTTTGTGAATATTACAACTATTGGTATTGGTACACTTATACTAAGAATATTTGATTCTCACCCCGTGTGCTGCCATGTAAATCTAGGTGGCAGCTCTTTCCCAGGCAACAAGCAAAAGAAGATTGAAGATTTGTCTAGTTTTATGTTTTAGTAGTTAAGTTTTTGTATACTCATGTATATTTGACATTAACTTGTGAACAAATGTATGTATTACATTTTTATCAGTTGTTACAAAGTTGTATGTCTATATGAGTTTGTAAGTTTCTTCAAGGCTCTCCATAATGATTCATGTATATAAATGTTATGGGTTAGATTAATGTGTAAGTTCAAGGTAGTACAACCAATACTAGTTATCCAGGTATATGCCAAATATATTAGGATTTGGGTGTTAGGATGTTAGAATTTGGTATCAGAGCAGTTCTTCCTGTGAACCGCGGTATGGACTAACTAGGCTTAGGAAGGATTAGGAAGTTTTACTTGTATTGTGCAATTCTTATCTATTATGTGAGATGTTTGCATAGGATTGCATGACTTGCCTTAGATTGGATTGTTCTTAGCTTTGCTGATTGTTCTTATTACATGATATTGAGACTGATCACCTCAATATGTAATGTTTTTGTGTGTACTGGAAACTATGACACCACCAAGGCGTACCCGAGAAACCAGAAACTCACCAAGAGAAGGTCCAAACATAGCCGAAGCAGTTATAGCAATGGCCAATGCCATGAGAGAGCATAAAACCATCACAGCTAATGCGATGCAGGATCAGGTAGCTATTACTGCTAGAAATGTTGCGAGCCAACCAACCTCAGCAACCAGGACAACCACAACCAGTATAGGACATGCAAGTTGGGAAAAAACAAAACTTTCAAGATCTTTCAGAGTTTCAAAGGTTGAATCCCCCGTCTTTTAGAGGTGAATATGATCCCGTCAAGGCCGAGGAATGGTTGGCCGAAGTGGAGAAATTTTTTGAGGTTATGAGATGTTCTGATGAACAAAGTGTTTCCTTTGCTTCCTTTATGTTCAGAGGGGAAGCAGAAGATTGGTGGAGAAGTGCCAAGAGGTTGCTGGAAGCAGCAAGAACACAAATCACATGGGAAGTATTCAGAAATTACTTTTTGGAGCAATACTTTCCAAGGACCTTGCGAGAGGAGAAGGAAATGGAATTCCTTAAACTTGTGCAAGGAAGTATGACTGTAAGGCAATATTAGGCGAAATTTAACGAGTTATCAAAGTTTTCTTCATTGTATAGGCTCCAATCAGATGAGGGTTGGAAATGTGTCAAATTTGAAGACAGATTAAGGAACGACATTAAGAGGATGATAAGACCATTGGAGATTAGATATTTCCTTTCTCTAGTTAGTAAGAGTAGAATTGTGGAATCGGGTTGTCTCCAACTCCAGACAGAACAAAGAGCACAAGATTATCAAAAAAGTAAAAGTGAGGATGACAAGTATAGGAAGGGCAAAAGGAGCGCTTTGAAAGCTGGTTTTCTTCAAAATGAAGAAGAGAGAGTTGAGAAGGAGTCAAAGGGGCCTCAGTGCCCTAAGTGTGGGAGGAATCATTGTAACAAACCATGTTTAGAGGGACAGTCCGTCCGTATGTTACAAATGTGGGCAGCCAGGGCATTATGGTAAGGATTGTCCACAAAGAGAAGAAGCATAGTTAGATACCACACCCATAGTGCTGGGGAGAGTTTTCATTTTGCAAGCCAAGGAGACAGCACAACCTTCTGGTTTAGAAAAAGGTGAGTGTGTAATTTTGTTTCTTTGAGATTTAGTTGAGACTTCTTACAGTAGGAAAACCAAATTTTGGAGACAATATTTTAAAAAAGAGGGGAGAGGTGTAACACCCTCGATAGCATGTTAGCCTTGTGTATAAATGGAGAGGGGTCCTTTGGAGAGAAACCAATCAGTTTTCTGAGTGGAAAGGGAGGTAAGAGAGTGAGGACCTCTCGAATGTCCTTAGGTATTCTGATTGGCATATGATTGCCATTTCTCTTCAATTCTAGTAATTCTTTTCTGATTTTTTCTCCCTTTAGTTGATACAGAAAGAAGTTTATCAATAAAATACTATTTTCTTCTCTAAAATTCGGTCCAATTCTATCACAACACAATTGCCATAAGCTCGCTTCATAAATTGATTTCAATTGTGCTTTTTCAAACAAACCTTGGCTGAAATGAGCTATAAGTTTGCCTTCTTATAATAAAAGAGCCCCCAATCCCTTACAGGAAGCATCAATTTCCAAAACAAATTGATTGGAAAAATCTAAATTGCTAAAAAAAAATAGTAATCATAAAACCATCAAGGTATCAAACGCTATCTCTATCCTCCTCTTACTCCACCGAAAACGGTCCTTTTCAACAAATTTCCAGTCAAAGGTTTTTCAATCCTTCTATAACCTTTGACACACTTTCTATATTAGCCCGTTAATCCCAAAAAATCTCTCAACCTTTTCACATCCGTAGGGACCTGCCACTACAACATTGCCTATATTTTTTTAGGATTTGCTATAACCCGTTGAACAAAAATAACATGCCTCAAGTATTCAGTCTGCAGCTGCCCAAAACTACCCTTCTTTTTGTATACATACAATTGGTATTCCCTCAACAATTGTATAACTATCCTCAGAAAAGAAATGTGTGCTTCTTCATCCTTGCTATAAACCAGAATATCCTAAAAAAAAACCAACACGAACCTCCTTAAAAACGGTCTCAAGACGTCATTCATCAGTGCTTGAAATGTGCAAGGAGCATTAGTCAGCCCAAAAGGCATAACTAAAAACTCATAATGCCCTTCATGGGTACAGAAATTGTCTTAGGAATGTCTTCCTCCTTCATTCTGATTTCATTGTACCCAGATTTCAGGTCCAACTTAGAAAAAATGGCAGCTCCACCTAATTCATCCAATAATTCATCTATTACTGGAATTGGATATTTATCCGGCACTGTGATTTTGTTGAAAGCCCTAAAATCAACACAAAAATGCCATCCTTCATCCTTCTTTTTCACTCGAATAATAGGACTAGAAAAGGGGCGTATACTTGGCCTCATAATTCCAGCAATTAACATCTCATCTACCAACTTTTCAATTTTTGCTTTTTGATAGTGAGGGTACCGCAAATTTCAAATATTGGCCCCTTCTCGTATGGTGATGGCATGATCATGCCTACAAGCTGAAGGTAAACCCTGTGGCTACTAGAATAGGTCCTCAAAGTCCTGTAAAACTGATGTTATGCCTTCCGAAATCAATGCCTCCCACAACAACAAACATGTCATTGTCGTATATTCAATGTAAAATCCTTGCCCTTCATACTGTTATGGCTTCAACACTGATTTAAGAGAATTAGTTGTCATGGACAAAGCTAGTACCCCTTTAACAATCCAAGTTCTCCCTTTTTCTTCAATTTTCAAGGTAAGATCCTCGAAATTTGCCCTTATTTCTCCCAATCTCCCTAACCATTCTATGCATAGCACCACATCTGCACTTCCTATGCCAAACAGGAAGAAATCTTGCTTAATCTCCAATCCTTGTGTCATCAACATCACTCCTTGACAAGCCCCTTTGCACTTCACCTTATGCCTACCATCAACCTCCACAAAATAAGGTGGAGTCTCCACTACTGGTAGTTGCAGCTCCTCCACAATTTTATCAGAAGTGAAATTATGGGAGGCTCCACAATCCTCCAAAATCATAACTTTCTTACCCTCCACTTCTCCCCATAGCTTGAAGGACTTTTTTGAAGTCAAGCTCATGATGCTATGAATTGACAAATGTAATGTTTTGTTCTCCATCTCCAATATTTCCCGAATTTCCAATTCTTCCTGCTGAACCTCATCCTCTACCTCCTCTCCCATAATCAAGCAATGATGAATGCGATGTTGAGACTATTTTTAAGCAGGTTCGTGTTAGTTGTTTTTTATGATATTTTCTTTTACAACAGGGATGAAGAAGCCCACATTTCTCGTTTGAGGATAGTTCTACAATTATCGAAGGAACACCAATTGTGTGTCAACAAAAAGAAATGCAGTTTTGGGCAGCTGCAGATTGAGTACTTGGGGCATGTTATGTATGGTCAAGGTATTGCAGCAAATCCTAAAAAAATTAAGGTAATGTTGCAGTGTCAGATCCCTACGGATGTGAAACGGCTGAAAGGTTTTTTGGGATTAACAGGCTATTGTACGAAGTTTGTCAAAGGTTATGGACAGATTGCAAAAAATCCGACTAAGCTTCTGAAGAATGACCGTTTTCAAGGGAGTAAGGAGGCGCAGACAACATTTCACACCTTGAGGGTGGCTATGACTACTATTTCTGTTCTAGCAGTACCAAATTTTTCCAATCAATTTGTTCTTGAAACTGATGCTCCAAGTAAGGGATTGGGGGCTGTTTTTATTTAGGCAAAAATTTTAGCTTATTTCATTTCAAGGTTTGTTAGTTAAGCATAAGCTAAAATCAATTTATTTAATAGGATCTTATGGCAATTGTGTTGGCAAGGCAATTAAAAATGGCGACATTACTTGTTCGTAAGAAGGTTTACAAAAGCAAATAAAATCAATTTATTTAATAAATATCATCTTATGGCAATTTATGGTGTGTAAATCAAAAATGGCGACATTACTTGTTCGTAAGACCATTTATCATCCATACTGATTAGCGCAGTCTGAAATTCTTTTCAGAACAGCATTTAAAGGGTGAAGAACAGTAGAAATGGACCTCTAAGCTGCTGGGTTTTGACTTTGAGATGATGTATAAACCTAGTTGTGCTAATAAGGTGGCTGATGTTCTCAGCAGGAACATGATGTTTGTTGCGTTGTCCGTGGTGCATTTTAGTGACCAAGAACTTTAGATGACGAGTTGCAGGCTGATAGTAGTCTAACATGTTTCTCACCCAGGCTATCAGTTGGTTGGGTGCAGACTATTATTTGAAGGGGCATTAGTTTTGCCAAAGCACTCCACCAGAATTCCTTTGGTTCTGTCTGAGTTTCACAGTTCGTCTTTTGGAGGTCATTCTGGATTTTTCAGGACATAAAAGAGGATTGCTAGTTTATTCTATTGGGAAAGGATGCGTAAGCATATTCAGAGATATGTGGCTGCTTGTGAGGTGTGCCAGTAGAACAAATATCAAACATTGTCTCTAGGGGGTCTTTTACAACCATTACCTATCCCCACTCAGACTTGGGCTGATATTTCAATGGATTTCATTGGAGGACTGCCTAAAGCCCACAAAAAGGACACTATCATGGAGGTGGTTGATAGTCTCACTAAATATGCTCATTTCGTGGCTATTTCTCATCTTTTTTTGCTAAAGAGGTGGCAAATTTATTCACTAAAGAGGTGGTGCATTTACATGGATTTCCAGTCTCTTATTTCAGATAGGGATAAGGTGTTTTTCAGTCATTTCTAGATTGAGTTATTCAAGTTGGCTGGTGCTCGTTTGAAATTGATTTCTAAATATCACCCACAAACAGATGGCCAAACGAACGTAGTAAATTGTTGCATGGAAACTTACTAAACATGTTTGACTAGAACTAATCCTAAACAGTGGCCTCGGTGGTTATGTTGGGCTGAATATTGGTTTAATACCAACTATAACGGCTCTACTAAAACTACTCCATTTAATGCCCTTTATGGAAGGAGCCCGCCAATGTTGTTTAGAGGATATACTTTTCCATCTGCAATGGAAGAAGTAAATTTGTTGACTAAAGAGAGAGATTTGATGTTGGAGGAGTTACGAGAGAATTTGCTGAAAGCACAGAACACATTGAAGATGCAGGCTGACAAACATTGGAGAGGAGGTGTTGTTTCAAGTGGGGGATTAGGTTTATTTGAAGCTGTAGTCGTACGGACACAAATCCTTAGTTAAAAGGGTCAATGAGAAGTTAAGTCCAAGATTTTATGGACCATATCAGATTATGGAAAGAATTGGAGAAGTTGCCTATCGGTTAGATCTTCCAGCTGACAGCAAAATTTACTCAGTGTTCCATGCTTCTCTGTTGAAGAATGTTGTTTCTGTACAGAAACCATCACAACCATTGCCTCCTATTTTATCTAATGAGTTTGAGTTACAGATGCAGCCAAAACAAATTCTCCACGTTAAACGGACTGCCACGGGTGTCCGGGAAGTTCTCATAAAGTGGTCAGGTCTCCCAGATTGTGAGAACTCGTGGGAGTTGGTGACAACCATTCAGGAGTAATTCCCTCATTTTCACCTTGAGGACAAGGTGGATGATTTGGGGGGGCAGTATTGATAGCAAACCTATCATTAAAAGGCTGTACACTAGGAATAGTACACAAGAAGTAGGGGATCACAACTATTAATAGGGTGTATAACACCCTCGATAGCATGTTAGGCTTGTATAGGGTTACAGAGGTAGCCTAATACTTGCTTACCATGTCTGTGAAGTTTTGTGACAAACTGAGTTAGTTTAGACACTTTGCCACAACACAGAACGTGGAAATATGCCTAAAATAACTCAAAAAATGGTTTTAAAGACTAAGCTAAGGGAAATAAATAAGGATAATTTATTTCCAAGTCACAAATGAGCTAAGTGTGATGCTGTTAAAGTTTGAAGGTAAACTGAGTTTGTTTGGTATTTGTAAGCACACAGAGTGAGAGTTTTAATATTGGATGGACTGAGTGCTGATACAGAAAAATAAGATAATGGCGAAACAAGAAATTAGAAGAATCCTAGGAAATATTCTAGAGTTGTTGAAAGTTAGAAAACTTGAAATGGTATAATTTAAGTGTTCCTAACAGGTATAAGTTTAGTAAAATAACTCATTTTTGTTAAATGAGTCACGGCTTTTTAAGAGCCTTTACCCTTGACTAATGGGATATTTTTTTCTTTCTATCTCATCTTATCTTTCTTTCTCCATTGTAGGAGCGTTGTTGCAGGAGAAAAGAAAGAAGAGAAAAGAAAGAAGAGAAAGAAGAAAGAAGAAGAGGAGAAGAAGAAGAGAAAAGAAAAAGGCAAAGCTATAGTGTGATCCACCACTCCACATAGAGGTAGGGGTGTTTGCTTTTATTCTTTCCCTCCTATCTTCATCTGTTTTCTTAATTTGGTTTGAAGAAGAAAAGTGAGTTTAGATGCTTTTAAGGTTGAAAGGAGTTAGATAATAGCTTATTTTGATGCATGGGGTTTAGTTTTGGTTTTCTAGAGACCATAGTTTTTGATTGAGTTTTAAGTTAAGAAAATGGTTTTTAGTTTGAAGTTTGAGTTTAAATCCATGATTAATGAGATGAATTTAGTGTTTAATGATCCTAACAAGATTAGAGACCATGATTAGGGTTGGGAAACACTTAGAATCCATGACTTGAGGATTATGCAGAACCCGATTATAAACCAAGATTATGATTAATAGCATGAGAATGTTTGAATAACTTAAGATTGAGTTCATTGACTGATTCTTGAAACCAACATTTTTGAAAGCTAAGATACAAGAAAGCTTCATGTTGGAAAATTTCAGAAAGTTTTTAGGCCAAGCATTAGCAAATAATTTATGAATTGATCTTATGTCAATTGTGCGAAAAGAAAAAATAGCAATTATGGCAATCTTGTCAAATTTATCATCATTACTTGATTAGCCAAAAACTTTTGCTCATCATCCATTGCTTGAAAACTTTTCAAATTCATCATGAGTCTTTTGGCATTTTTAAGCTAACAAGTAAATGGACTATAAAGGGTAAAAATTTCAAATTTTTGACTTTGAGATCATTATAAACCTAGTTTAGTTTAATAAGGTATATTTTAGGAAAATGATGTTTGTTGCGTTGTCCGTGGTGCATTTTAGTGACCAAGAACTTTTTGATGCATTTTTTGCTACACTAAGTTAAATGATGTGAACATGTTTCATTGCATTTGAAGATTATTTGATTATTTTTTCAAAGCACTCATGAATAGAATTTTTGGTTAATTTTAGGATTTACATTTGGTTTAGAGGTCATTTTCTAATTTTCTAAACCATAAAATGTCAAGATTGTGAGAATTTTTTTATTCCCCTAGTTGGGAATTGCCTTAGCGTAAGGATATTCTAGATATTAGGCAACATGTGAGTTGCCTTAGAACAAATATCAAAGGAGTGTCTGATGGGTAGGTAGGCTAGATACAAGTATACTAAGTCTTACTGGCAAGAGGAGTGTTGAGTGATGATTTCAATTTCAGGAAGGTAGAGCTAAAGCCCAAAAATAGACACTATCATGGAGGTGGTTATGATAGTAGTTCACTAAATATGCTCATTTCATACACTATTTTATTCATCCTTTTTTGCTAAAGAGGTGGCAAATTTATTCAAAATAGAGGTAGGTATTACATGGATTTTCCTCTTATTTCGGTAGGTTAAAGAGGTTTTTTTCATTTCTAGATTCCCTCTTTACTAAGAGTTATTCAAGTTTCATGACATTGCATCCACACTCACATTGAAATTTATTTCTATATATCATACATCATAACATAGCATTTGCATTTTCTAGACAATTGTAAATTGTTGCTTGAAAACTTACTTAAGTTGTTTGTTTGGGAGCAACTAATCCTAAATAATGGCCTCGATGGTTAAGAGATGGTGTATATAGTTTAATAACTGCTACAAAAAACTACTTTCCATTTAATGGCGGGGACTTTTTTTTATTTTTCCATCCGCATTTAAATTTGTTGACTAAAGAGAGATTTGATATTGGAGGAACTACGAAAATTTGAAATTGAAGAGAATTTTGTGAGATTTTGTTTTGATTTTTTTTTTTTGAAGAGAATAGACTTTAAATTTTAGTTAAAAGGTTTTAAAAAGTTTTGATTTGTTTTAAGTTAAAGTGTTGGATTACCATTTTTTTAATTGGAAATTTTTTTGGAAAGTTGTATAGTTTAGATTTTAAATTTGTTAATATGAAAATGTAGATTGTTGTTATTCACATAAGTTAAATGTTCTTTGTGTTCCATCATTATCCATCTGCAGTACTAGGATGTCCATTGTCAACCATTGTTACCATGCCTGAGGCACTCCTAATTCATCCGTTACAGTGCAACCAAGTTCAAGTACGGACTAACAAGACTTAGGAAAGATTAGGCAGGAAGTTTTACTAAAGTGGTTAGTTTCTCATTATGGGAATGTCATAGGCAAATAGGATTGGTGAGTTGGTGACAACCATTCAGAACAATTGGTCATTTTTACCTTGAGGATTCACGATGGATGTTTTCGGGAGTATTCTTAGATAATTTACACCACAAGGAAACACTACACTAGGAAGAAACTAAACAAGAAGTAGAAGGTTACAACTATTAATAGGGTGTATAACATGATAGAATGTTAAGCTGTATAGAGTTAAAAAAAACTAATGCCTAATAATTGCTTATGTGTAATGAAATATGGTTGTTAAGTGACAAATAGTTAACCTTATAAACTTTGCCGCAACACAAAACGTAGGAAATAAGTGCCTAAAATAACTCAAAAAAATCTTTCGTTTTTAAAGGTTGAAAAAAAAAGTTTTTTAAAAGAAAATGATCCCGTTAAGGAAAATATGGAATATGGATAATTTGCGGTTTTTTCGGTCAGAAATGAAATTTTATGATGTTGTTAAAGTTTGAAGAAAACTGAGTTTGTTTGGTAATTTTAAGCACATAGAGTTTGAGAGAACAGTTTAACCTGAAAGTTGAAGAAGGAAAAAATAAATAATGGCGAAACAAGAAATTAGAAGAATCCTAGGAAATATACTAGATTTGTTGAAAGTTAGGAAACTTGAATTGGTATAATTTAAGTGTTCCTAACAGGTATAAGTTTAGTAAAATATCCCATTTTTATTAAATGAGCCACAGCTTTTTAAGAAATATGGCAGCAACCGAACAGCCTGTAGTGTTTGTAGCATAACTTGAGCTGTAGTCATCGAATTGACCTGATTCTTGTTGCATTTCAAAGCTAAGATGCAAGGCCTCATGTTGTAAAAATTTCATATTTTTAGGCCAACCTAATTAGCACCAGTTTCGGTTTGAATCTAATTCGATTCTCAGAGTCGATTCAAGCAAACAAGACACCTTGTAAACCAGATTGCAAAACTTCTGCCTCTGAGGTCATATTTACATGAGTCTAGTGGCATTTTTAAGCTAACATGTAAGGCTATAAGGGGTAAAAATTTCAGAATTTTTGCACTCCTCATGCGTTCCCAGTTTCAGTTTAAAGTAAGGTCAGATTCTAGGAAAACAGGTAGTTGCCCTATTTCAGCCTCTGCATTTGGATGCATAACTTTGACTACACTAAGTCAAATGAAGTGAAATTGAAATATATGAGATAAGATTATTTGCCTATAAAATTCCAGAATTTTTTAAGTTAGGATGTACATTTAGTGCAATCTTGAAAATCAGACTTTCCAGGCTACTAAACTTGAAAATGTCAATACATGTGAGAATTTTTTATACATCCCTTAGTTGGGAATTGCCTTAGCAGTGTATCTAGAACCATAGGCAACATGGAGTTGCATTAGTTATCACTGGAGGAGTGATGCGGTAAGGTGCTAGATACAAGTATACTAAGTCTGGTTGGCAAGAGTTGAGTGCCATAGTGCATGAAGCGCTCTCAAAGAGTGAAGGTAGAGCTAGTAATGCAAAGATAGGCTTAGTATAGAGTTTATGTGGCTGTTATCTAAGAGTTAGTCATAGCACCACATTCACACACACACCTATTATTCCGAACAGTTTGAGGTAGTGGAAAAGTCCACACAGTATAAGGTAGGTTATGGAAGTAACAAATTCCCTCCCAATTTGGTAGGTTAAAAAGGTAACATGTTCAGATAACAGATTCCCTCCCTAGTAGGAGGAATAGTCAAGTTTCATGACATTACATCCACACGAATCACATTGCATCTCATTATCATAATCATACATCATAACATAGCATTTGCATTTTCTAGACAATTGTATGGGCAATTGTCTTATCTTATGAATGAGTTAGTTAAGTTATGTTTGTTTGGGAGCATTACCTAGAGAAAGATGGTGTATGTCCCTAGAGCAATGAGTAGTAATTTGTTTTGTTCGCTACAATTTTATTTATGATATTACGGGTTGTTTATTCTTTGTGAATATTACAACTACTGGTATTGGTACACTTATACAGAGAATATTTGATTCTCACCCCGTGTACTGCCATGTAAATCTAGGTGGCAGCTCTTTCCAAGGCAACAAGCAGAAGAAGATTGAAGATTTGTCTAGTTTTATGTTTTAGTAGTTAAGTTTTTGTATACTCATGTATATTTGATATTAACTTGTGAACAAATGTATGTATTACATTTTTGTCAGTTGTTACAAAGTTGTATGTCTATATGAGTTTGTAAGTTTCTTCAAGGCTCTCCATAATGATTTATGTATATAAATGTTATGGGTTAGATTAATGTGTAAGTTCAAGGTAGCACAGCCAATACTGTTTATCCAGGTATATGCCAAATATACTAGGATTTCGATGTTAAGATGTTACAGTTTGGTATCAGAGCAGTTCATCCTGTGAGCCGGAGTAAGGACTAACTAGGCTTAGGAAGGATTAGGAAGTTTTACTTGTATTGTGCAATTCTTATCTATTATTATGTGAGATGTTTGCATAAGATTGCATGACTTGCCTTAGGTTGGATTGTTCTTAGTTACTGTTGCACGATTACATGATATTGAGACTGATCACCTCAATATGTAATGTTTTTGTGTGTACAGGAAACTATGACACCACCAAGGCATACCCAAGAAACCAGAAACTCACCAAGAGAAAGTCCAGACAAAGCCGAAGCAGTTATGGCGATGGCCAATGCCACGAGAGAACAGATAACCATCATAGCTAATGCGATGCGGGATCAGGCAGCTATTACTGCTAGAAATGTTGCGAGCCAACCAACCTCAGCAACGATGACAACCACAACCAGTACACGAAATGCAACTTGGGAAAAATCAAAACTTCCAAGATCTTTCAGAGTTTCAAAGGTTGAATCCCCCGTCGTTCAGAGGCGAATATGATCCCGTGAAGGCCGAGGAATGGTTGGCTGAAGTGGAGAAATTTTTTGAGGTTATGAGATGTTTTGATGAACAGAGGGTTTCCTTTGCTTCCTTTATGTTCAGAGGGGAAGCAAAACATTGGTGGAGAAGTGCCAAGAGGTTGCTGGAAGCAGCAAGAACACAAATCACATGGGAAGTATTCAGAAATACCTTTTTGGAGCAATACTTTCAAGGGACCTTGCGAGAGGAGAAGGAAATGGAATACCTTAAACTTGTGCAAGGAAGTATGACTGTAGGGCAATATGAGGCGAAATTTAACGAGTTATCAAAGTTTTCTTCATTGTATAGGCCCCAACCGTATGAGGGTTGGAAATGTGTCAAATTTGAAGACGGATTAAGGAACGACATTAAGAGGATGATAAGACCATTGGAGATTAGAGATTTCCCATCTCTAGTTAGTAAGAGTAGAATTGTGGAATCTTGTCTCCAACTCCAGACAAAACAAAGAGCACAAGATTATCAGAAAAGAAAAAGTGAGGATGACAAGTATAGGAAGGGCAAGAGGAGCGCTTCGAAAGTTGGTTTTCTTCAAGATGAAGATGAGAGAGTTGAGAAGGAGTCAAAGGGGCCTCAGTGCCCTAAGTGTGGGAGGAATCATTGTAACAAACAATGTTTAGCGGGACAGTCCGCATGTTACAAATGCGGGCAGCCAGGGCATTATGCTAAGGAGTGTCCGCAAAGAAAAGAAGCAAAGTTGGATACCAGACCCATAGCGCCGGGGAGAGTTTTCATTTTGCAAGCCAACGAGACAACACAACCTTCCGGTTCAGAAAAAGGTGAGTTTGTAATTTTGTTTCTTTGAGATTTAGTTGAGACTTCTTACAGTAGGAAAACCAAATTTTGGAGACAATTTTAAAAAAGAGGGGAGAAATGTAACACCCTCGATAGCATGTTAGGCTTGTATATAACTAGAGAGGGGTCCTTTGGAGAGAAACCAACCAGTTTTCTGAGTGGAAAGGGAGGTTAGGAGAGTGAGGACCTCTCAAATATCCTTAGGTATTCAGATTGGCCTATGATTGCCATTTCTCATCTATTCTTGTAATTCTTTTTTGATTCTTTCTCCCTTGAGTTGATACAGAGAGAAGTTTATTAATAAATACCATTTTCTTCTCTAAAATTCGGTCCAATTCTATCACAACACAATTGCCATAAGCTCCCTTTCATAAATTGATTTCAGTTGTGCTTTTTCAAACAAACCTTGGCTGAAATAAGCTATAAGTCTGCCTTCTTGCAGTAAAAGAGCCCCCAATCCCTTACTTGAAGCATCAGTTTCCAGAATAAATCGATTGGAAAAATTCGGTATTGCTAAAACAGGAATAGTAGTCATAGCCACCCTCAAGGTGTCAAACGCTATCTGCGTCTCCTTACTCCACTGAAAACGGTCCTTCTTCAAAAACTCAGTCAGAGGTTTTCTAATCTGTCTATAACATTTGACAAACTTTCTATATTAGCCCGTTAATCCCAAAAAACCTCTCAGCCTTTTCACATCCGTAGGGACCTGCCACTGCAACATTGCCTATAATTTTTTAGGATCTGCTGCAACCCCTTGAACAAAAATAACATGCCTCAAGTACTCAGTCTGCAGCTGCCCAAAACTACATTTCTTTTTGTTGACACACAATTGGTGTTCCCTCAACAATTGTAGAACTATCCTCAGATGAGAAATGTGGACTTCTTCATCCTTGCTATAAACCAGAATAACCTAAGAAAAAAACCAACACGAACCTCCTTAAAAACGGTCTCAAGACGTCATTCATCAATGCTTCAAATGAGGAAGGAGCATTAGTCAACCCAAAAGGCATGACTAAAAACTCATAATGCCCTTCATGGGTACAGAAAGCTGCCTTAGGAATGTCCTCCTCCTTCATTCTGATTTGATTGTACCCGAATTTTAGGTCCAACTTAGAAAAAATGGCAGCTCCACCTAATTCATCCAATAATTCATCTATTACTGGAATTGGATATTTATCCGACACTGTGGTTTTGTTGAAAGCCCTATAATCAACACAAAAATGCCAACCTTCATCCTTCCTTTTCACTCGAATAATAGGACTAGAAAAGGGGCTTATACTTGGCCTCATAATTCCAGCAATTAACATCTCTTCTACCAACTTTTCAATTTCTGCATTTTGATAGTGAGGGTACCGCAAATTGGGAATATTGGCCCCTTCTCGTAAGGTGATGGCATGATCACGCCTACGAGCTAGAGGTAAACCCTGTGGCTGCTGGAATAGGTCCTCAAAGTCCTGTAAAACTGATGTTATGCCTTCCAGATTCAATGCCTCCCACAACAACAGACTTGTCATTGTCTTATATTCAATGTAAAATCCTTGCCCTTCATACTGTAATGGCTTCAACACTGATTTAAGAGAGCAGTTGTCTTGGACAAAGCTAGTACCCCTTTAATAATCCAATTTTCTTCAATTTTCAAGCTAAGGTCCTTGAAATTTGCCCTTATTTCTCCCAATCTCCCTAACCATTCTATGCACAGCACCACATATGCACCTCCTATGCCAAACAGGAAGAAATCTTGCTTAATCTCCAATCCTTGCATCATTAATAGCACTCCTTGACAAGCCCCTTTGCACTTCACCTTATGCCTATCACCAACCTCCACAAAATAAGGTGGAGCTTCCACTACTGATAGTTGCAGCTCCTGCACTATTTTATTAGAAATGAAATTATGGGAGGCTCCACAATCCCCCAAAATCATAACTTTCTTAGCCTCCACTTCTCCCCATAGCTTGAAGGACTTTTTTGAAGTCAAGCTCATGATGCTATGAATTGACAACTGTGATGTTTTGTTCTCCATCTTCAATATTTCCTGAATTTCCAATTCTTCCTACTGAACCTCATCCTCTGCCTCCTCTCCCATAATCAAGCAATTATAAATGAGATGTTGAGACCGTTTTTAAGGAGATTTGTGTTGGTTGTTTTTTATGATATTCTGGTTTACAACAAGGATGAATTGAGAATATTTCTGCAATTGTTGAGGGAACACAAATTGTGCGTCAACAAAAAGAAATGCAGTTTTGAGCAGCTACAGATTGAGTACTTGGGGCATGTTATCTATGGTCAAGGTATTGCAGCAGATCCTAAAAAAATTAAGGCAGTGTTGCAGTGGCAGATCCCTACGGATGTGAAAGGGCTAAGAGGTTTTTTGGGATTAACGGGCTATTATAGGAAGTTTGTCAAAGGTTATGGACAGATTGCAAAAAATCCGACTGAGTTTCTGAAGAATGACCGTTTTCAGGGGAGTAAGGAGGCGCAGACAACATTTGACACCTTGAGGGTGGCTATGACTACTACTCCTATTTTAGCAGTACCAAATTTTTCCAATCAATTTGTTCTTGAAACTGATGCTTCAAGTAAGGGATTAGGGGCTGTTTTACTACAAGAAGGCAGACCTATAGCTTATTTCAGCCAAGGTTTGTTACGAAAAGCATAGCTGAAATCAATTTATGAATGGGATCGTATGGCAATTGTGTTGGCAGTCCAAAAATGGCGGCATTACTTGTTGGGCAGACCATTTATCATCCATACTAATCAGCGCAGTCTGAAATTCTTTTCAGAACCGCATTTCAAGGGTGAAGAACAGTATAAATCGACCTCTAAGCTGCTAGGTTTTTACATTGAGATCATGTATAAACTTGGTTGTGCTAATAACATGGCTGATGCTCTCAGCGGGAACATGATGTTTGTTGCGTTGTCCGTGGTGCATTTTAGTGACCTAGACACTTTAGATGAGGAGTTGCATGCTGATAGTAGTCTAAAATGTTTCTCACCCAGGCTATCAGTTGGTTGGGGACAGACTATTATTTGAAGGGGGACTAGTTTTGCCTAAGCACTCCACTAGAATTCCTTTGGTTCTGTCTGAGTTTCACAGTTCTTCTTTTGAGGTCATTATGGATTTTTCAGGACATATAAGAGGATTGCTAGTTTATTCTATTGGGAAAGGATGCGTAAGGATATTCAGAGATATGTGGCTGCTTGTGAGGTGTGCCAGCAGAATAAATATCAAACATTGTCTCTAGGGGGTCTTTTACAACCATTACCTATCCCCACTCAGACTTGGGCTGATATTTCAATGGATTTCATTGGAGGACTGCCTAAAGCCCACAGAAACTATCATGGAGGTGGTTGAAAGTGTGACTAAATATGCTTATTTCGTCGCTATTTCCCATCCTTTTTTTCCTAAGGAGGTGGCAAATTTATTCATTAAAGAGGTGGTGCATTTTCAAGGATTTCCGATCTCTATTATTTCATATAGGGATAAGGTGTTTCTCTGTCATTTCTAGATTGAGTTATTCAAGCAGGCTGGTGCTCATTGAAATTTATTTCTGTATATCACCCACAAATGGATGGCCAAACAGACGTAGTAAATTGTTGCTTGGAAACTGACTTAAGATGTTTGACTAGAACTAATCCTAAACAGTGGCCTCGGCGGTTAAGTTGGGCTAAATATTGGTTTAATACCAACTATAACAGCTCTACTGAAACTACTCCTTTTAATGCCCTTTATGGCAGGGACCCTCCAATGTTGTTCAGAGGATATACTTTTCCATCTGCAATGGAAGAAGTAAATTTGTTGACTAAAGATAGAGATTTGATGTTGGAGTTACGAGAGAATTTGCTGAAAGCACAGAACACGTTGAAGATGTAGGCCGACAAACATCAAAGAGGAGGTGGTGTTTCAAGTGGGGGATTGGGTTTATTTGAAGCTATAGCCGTACAGACTCAAATCCTTAGTTAAAAGGGTCAATGAGAAGTTGAGTCCAAGATTTTATGGACCCTACCAGATTATTGAAAGAATTGGAGAAGTTGCCTATCGGTTAGATCTTCCAGCTGACAGCAAAATTCACCCAGTGTTACATGCTTCTCTGTTGAAGAATGTTGTTTTTGTACAGCAACCATCACAACCATTGCCTCCTATATTGTCTGATGAGTTGGTGTTACAGGTGCAGCCAAAACAAGTTCTCACGTTAAAAGGACTACCGCGGGTGTCCGAGAAGTTCTCATAAAGTGGTCAGATCTCCCAGATTGTGAGAACTCATGGGAGTTGGTGACAACCATTCAGGAGCAATTCCCTCATTTTTACCTTGAGGACAAGGTGGATGTTTTGGGGGGGAGTATTGTTAGCAAACCTATCATTAACAAGGTGCACACTAGGAAGAATAAACAAGAAGTAGAGGATCACAACTATTAATAGGGTGTGTAACACCCTCGATAGCATGTTAGGCTTCTATAGGGTTACAAAGGTAGCCTAATACTTGCTTACCATGTCTGTGAAGTTTTGTGACAAACTGAGTTAGTTTAGACACTTTGCCGCAACACAACGTGGAAATTGGCCTAAAATAACGCAGAAAATGGTTTTAAAGGCTAAGCTAAGGGAAATAAATATGGATAATTTATTTCCAGGTCACAAATGAACTAAGTATGATGCTGTTAAAGTTTGAAGGTAAACTGAGTTTGTTTAATATTTTTAAGCACACAGAGTGGGTGTTTTAATACCGGATGGACTGAGTGCATATATAGAAAAATAAGATAATGGCGAAACAAGAAATTAGAAGAATCCTAGGAAATATACTAGTGTCGAATCTGGTAGAGGAATCTGTCCAGATTCATAGGTACTAGTTTAGGACAAATAAATCTAAATCAAATCAATTCAGATATGTTTAGGAAGTTTTTTATCTTTATAATCTGTATTGTCAGTTTTTGTTTCCTCGAATAGGCTTTTTAGTTTTGTTTTTAGTCAACCTAAATATTCTGTTTCCAGCTTTTTAGACATCTTTGATCTTACTTTCCTGAAATTATGGGATTTGATTGACCAACCTAAATATAATGTACATATTTTTTTATGAAATGATATAGAAAATAAAAAAACTTTACTCTATCTTTTCTATATGGTATCAGAGCTTCGGCTCTGACCTCTTTCAAACATGGTGAAGATGGCGATGATCGGTGCTTCCACAAACGAGTCTAGCACCGCAACAGAGGCTCCGAGAACTGCTCAAACAGGATCTTCCACAACCCCATTTGATACTTTCTCACAAAACCCAAGCCTACAACTCACTGTGCATCGACTCAATGGAAAAAACTACATTAAATGGACTCAGTCTGTGAAGTTGGCCATAGATGGGAAAGGACATTGGGGTACCATACTAGAGAGATCAAGCAACCCTCCAAGGATGATCCTTTTTTTACAAAGTGGAAGTCAGAAAATTCTCTCATCACTGCCTGGTTAATCAACTCCATGGAACCAACAATAGGAAAACCTTATTTGTTTCTACCTACAGCCAAAGATGTCTGGGATGCAGTTCCTAATTGCTACTCAGATTTGGAGAATTCCTCTCAGATTTTTGACTTAAAGACACAACTTTGGCAGTTCAAACAGGGTGATCAAGATGTCACATCATATTACAACTTGATGATGACTCTTTGGCAAGAGTTAGACCAGTGCTATGAACATGATTGGGAAAATCCCAAAGATGCTGCTCGGTTTAAGAAGAGAGAGGAGAATGATCGTGTGTACATGTTTCTTGTTGGACTTAACCGAAGTCTAGATGAAGTAAGAGAAAGAATCCTGGGCAGAAAGCCCTTATCTTCTATTAGGGAGGTCTTTTCTGAAGTTCGACGGGAAGAATCAAGGAGGAGGATAATGCTGAACATTCATGAACCATCCACAACTCAGGAACATGAAAGTTCAGCACTTGTGACTAGAGGAATTTCTTCAGAAGATAATAAAGGGAAGAAACCCTGGTGTGATCATTGCAAAAAACCATGGCACACTAGGGAGACTTGTTGGCGATCCATGGAAAGCCACCTAATTGGAAGAAGAAATCCAACAGAGGTGGGCGTGCCTTCCAAACCACTGCTGAGGAGTGTCAAGAGCCTCCACCTACTTCATAGACAAACCCGTTCACAAAGGAACAACTAGAGCACTTGTACAAACTTTTTCCTTCCAAAAATGACAATCAATCCTTCTTGTTCTTTGGCCCAAAAAGGTACTTTTCTTACTACTGCTCTTTTTACCCAAAAACCTCAAAATCCTTGGGTTATTGACTCCAAAGCAACTGATCACATGACTAATTGCTCAAAACTGTTTTCCTCCTATAGTCCTAGTGCAGGGAATAAAAAAATCAGAATTGTTGATGGAACTCTCTCTGCCATAGCTGGAATTGGATCTATCCCAAACTCACCTTTAATAACTCTCCATAATGTCCTTCATGTTCCTAATTTGTCTTGTAACCTATTGTCCATTAGTAAATTAACTCTTGACATGAATTGTCGAGTTATTTTTTACTCCTTTGGTTGTAAATTTCAGGAATTGACATCGGGGAGGACGATTCGCAGTGCTAAGGAAGTTGATGGTCTCTACATCTTTGAAGATGGTTCTACTTTGAGTGGGCACCCTCAAAGTATTTGTTTCAACTCTGTTTCAGCATCAAAGGAAAATGAAATAATGTTATGGCACTATAGGTTAGGTCATCCTAGTTTTAATTATTTACAGCACTTGTTTCCTGAATTTTTTAGAAAAAAAATCCATCTTTCTTTACTTGTGAGACTTGTCAATTGGCTAAACATCACCGCACTGTCTATCCTGCCCAAGCATATAAACCATCTAATCCTTTCACCATCATTCATAGTGATGTTTGGGGACCGAGTCATGTAACTAACCCTGCGGGCAAACGATGGTTTGTAAGTTTTATTGATGACCACACTAGGCTATCTTGGGTGTATTTAATGAAAGAAAAATCTGAAGTTGAAAACATTTTTAAAACCTTTTTCACTATGGTTCAAACTCAATTTCAACAAACAATTCAGATTTTTAGAAGCGATAATGGAAGAGAATACTTCAATAAGTATCTCAAAAAAATTTGTAGAAAAGGGCATTGTGCATCAAAGTTCATGTGTTGATACCCCTCAACAAAATGGGTAGCTGAAAGGAAAAATAACATTTGTTAGAGGTAGCTAGAGCCTTACTCTTTCAGGCTATGGTTCCTACATATCTTTGGGGGGAAGCTATCTTAACAGCAACCTATTTGATTAAGAGGATGCCTAGTAAAGTCTTAAAATTCAATACCCCCCAGGTATGCTTCTCAACCATTTTCCAACAAATAGACTATCCTCTAACTTACCTCTAAAAATATTTGGATGCACAGCCTTCATACATGTTAATACACCAAATCTAAGTAAACTTGATCATCGGGCAAAAAGGTGTGTATTTGTTGGGTATGCTCCTTCTCAAAAAGGGTATAAATGTTTTGATCCAATCACTAAGAAGTTTTTTGTGACTATGGATGTTACCTTTTTTGAGTCAAAACTGTTTTTCAGTCTCATCTTCAGGGGGGAAAATAGTAGAAGACTCGACAAAATATCTTACTGTTGATGAGTCAAACATGTCAATTGAAGAGTCAAATGTGGTAAATAATGGAACAAATCCTGTGAATAATGAAAATTCTGGTATTTGCCTTGTACCAAGTAATGAAAATCCTACCAGTCATGACTTGGTACTAGGCTGTGAGAATACTAGTGTTTCTTCTCCATCAGAAAGCAATGAAGCTGAACCCAGAAAGGGAATTGAAACTAAGAAAAAACACAAAGGTATGGAACCCTTTGAACGCTTCTATATAAGGAAGAACCATACTCAGAGTAGAGAATTGTGATCCTTTGCACCACCATGAATCCAGGGACCCACCAGGTAATCCTTATCTTGAAATTAATTAGCTAATTGAAACTGATTTTGAACTTGTTTCAAATTCTAAACCCACTGAGTTGATTGATTGTGACCTTCCTATAGCTATTCGGAAAGGTGTTAGATCATGTACCCAACACCCGCTATCTAATTTTGTGTCTTATGAAAAATTGTCACCAAATTTTCATGCTTTTACCTCCTAATTGTCATATATGGAGATTCCAAAAAATGTACAAGATGCCTTAGAAATTCCAGAGTGGAAGGAAGCTGTTCTAGAAGAGATGAAAGCTCTTGAAAAAAATCAGACGTGGCAAATGGTGGAGCTGCCCAAAGGGAAAAATACAGTGGGATGTAAATGGATATTCACCATAAAGTACAGATCTGATGGCTCTATCAAAAGGTACAAGGCTAGGTTGGTTGCCAAAGGCTTCACTCAAACTTACGGAAGTGATTATTCTAAGACCTTTGCTCCAGTTGCAAAACTGAACACGGTGAGAGTCCTTTTATCCCTTGCAACTAATCTAGATTGGCCTTTGCAGCAACTGGATGTGAAAAATGCATTTCTAAAAGGGGATTTGGAAGAGGAAGTGTATATGGATGCACCCCCGGGATTTGAAGAGAAATTTGATTCAAAAGTCTGCAAGCTAAAGAAGTCCCTATATGGTCTAAAGCAATCACCACGAGCATGGTTTGATAGATTTACACAGTTTGTAAAGGGACAAAAGTATATACAAAGTCAAGCCGATCATACTATGTTTGTAAGGAGGTCAGTAAATGGAAACATTGCTATTCTGATTGTATATGTGGATGACATAATCGTCACAGGAGATGACTGAACAGAAATAAACAAGTTGAAAGAGGCACTAGCTTCAGAATTTGAAATTAAGGATCTCGGGTCCTTAAGATACTTCCTGGGAATGGAAATAGCACACTTAAAAAGGGGGATTGTCCTCTCACAAAGGAAGTTCTTGATCTTCTTAAAGAGACAGGCATGAGTGAATGCAGACCAGCAGATACTCTCATTGATCCAAATCAAAAACTTGGGGACAGCAAAGAGAGAACACCAGTTGACACTTCCCGGTATCAAAGGTTAGTAGGGAAATTGATTTATCTATCACATACATGGCCAGACATTGCATTTGCAGTTAGCCTTGTAAGCCAATTCATGCATTCACCCTATGAGGAACACCTTGAAGCTGTCTACCGGATCCTAAGATACTTGAAGAGTGCTCCTGGCAAAGGTCTATTCTTTAAGAAGACTACACAGCAGACCATAGAGTCCTATACTGATGTTGACTGGGCATGATCAGTCACGGATAGGAGATCTACATCAGGCTATTGCACATTTGTTTGGGGTAACTTAGTTACATGGCGTAGCAAAAAACAAAATGTTGTGGCAAGGAGCAGTGTTGAAGCTGAATATAGAGTCATGGCTCAAGGAGTTTGTGAAATGTTATGGCTGAAGAGAATCCTTGAAGAGTTGGAAACCCCTGTTAGTCTACCATTGAAACTATGTTGCGACAATAATGCAGCTATAAGCATAGCACAAAACCCAGTACAACATGACCACACTAAGCATGTGGAAATTGATAGACACTTCATTAAAGAAAAGGTTCGTGAGAAAGTTATTTGCATGCCATTTGTTCCAACTACACAACAAGTGGCTGATATTCTCACTAAAGGGATCTCTCGACCTAAGTATGAACTTCTTGTGAGCAAGTTGGACATGACAGACATCTATGCACCAACTTGAGGGGGGGTGTCGAATCTGGTAGAGGAATCTGTCCAGATTCATAGGTACCAGTTTAGGAGAAATAAATCTGAATCAAATCAATTGAGATATGTTTAGGAAGTTTTTTATCTTTATAACGTGTATTGTCAGTTTTTGTTTCCTAGAATAGGCTTTTTAGTTTTGTTTTTAGTCAACCTAAATATTCTGTTTCCAGCTTTTTAGATATCCTTGATCTTACTTTCCTGAAATTATGGGATTTGATTGACCAATCCCGTATATGGACTTGGTCTATATATAATGTACATATTTTTTCATGAAATGACATAGAGAATAAAAAAAACTTTACTCTGTCTTTTCTATAACTAAAGTTGTTAAAAGTTAGGAAACTTGAATTGGTATAATTTAAAGGTTCCTAACAAGTATAAGTTTAGTAAAATATCCCATTTTTGTTAAATGAGTCACGGCTTTTTAAGAGCCTTTACCCTTGACTAATGGGATATTTTTTTCTTTCTATCTCATCTTGTTCTCTCGGTTGTAGGAGCAGGCGTAGGAGAAAAAGAAAGAAAAGAAAAGAAAGGAAGGAAGAAGAGGAGAAGAAGAAGAGAAAAGAAAAAGCCAAATAAAACTATAGTGTGATCCTCCACTCCACAAAGAGGTAAGGGTGTTTGTTTTTATCTTTTTCGTCCTATCTTCATCTGTTTTCTTAATTTGGTTTGAAGAAGAAAAGTGGGTTTGGATAAGAAAAGTGAGTTTAGATGCTTCTAAGGTTGAAAGGAGTTAGATAATAGCTTATTTTGATGCATGGTGTTTAGTTTTGGTTTTCTAGAGCCCATAGCTTTTGATTGAGTTTTAAGTTAAGAAAAGGGTTTTTAGTTTGAAGATTGAGTTTAAATCCATGATTGATGAGATGAATTTAGTGTTTAATGATCCTAACATGATTAGAGACCATGATTAGGGTTGGGAAACACTTCAAATCCATGATTTGAGGATTAGAACTTGGTTAGAAACCAAGATTATGCAGAAACCAATTCTGCAGAAACAGGGCAGCATCCGAACAGCCTGTAGTGTTTGTATCATAACTTAAGCTGCAGTCATCGGATTGACCTGATTCTTGTTGCATTGGAAAGCTAAGATACAACGCTTCATGTTTTAAAAATTCCAGATTTTTAGGCCAACCTAATTAGCACCAGTTTCGGTTTGAATCTGAGTCAGATTCTGCAGAAACAAGCAGTATGGCATCCCGTAAACCAGATTGCATAACTTCCTGCTCCGAGGCCGTATTTACATGAGTCCAGTGGCATTTTTAAGTTAACATGTAAGGCTATAAGGGGTAAAAATTTCATAACTTTTGCACTCCTCATGCGTTCCCAGTTTTAGTTTAAAGTAAGGTTAGATTCTAGGAAAACAGGTAGTTGCCTTGTTTCAGCCTCTGCATTTTGATGCATAACTTTGGCTACACTAAGTCAAATGAAGTGAGGTTTATTGCATTTGAAAGATATGAGATAAGGATATTTGCCTATGAAAGTCCAGAATTTTATAAGTTAGGATCTACATTTGGTGCAATCTTGAAAATCAGCCTTTCTAGGCTACTAAACCAGAAAATGTCAAGATATGTGAGAATTTTTTTTACATCCCCTAGTTGGGAATTGCCTTAGCAGTGTATCTAGAACCATAGGCAAAATGAAGTTGCATTAGTTATCACTGGAGGAGTGGTGATAAGGTAGGGTGCTAGATACAAGTATACTAAGTCTAGTTGGCAAGAGTTAAGTGTCATTGTGCATGAAGCGCTCTCAAAGAGTGAAGGTAGAGCTAGTAATGCAAAGATAGACTTAGTATAGAGTTTATGTGGTGGTTATGTAAGAATTAGACATAGCACCACATTCATCACACACACTTGTTATTCCTAATAGTTTGAGGTAGTGGAAAAGTCCACTCTGTATAAGGTAGGTTAAGGAGGTAACAAATTCCTTCCCTACCTGGTAGGTTAAGGAGGTAACATGTTCAAATAACAGATTCCCTCCCTACCAAGAGGAATAGTCAAGTTTCATGACATTGCATCCACACGAATCTCATTGCATCTCATTGTCATAATCATACATCATAACATAGCATTTGCAATTTCTAAACAGTTGTATGGGCAATTGTCTTATCTTATGAATGAGTAAGTTAAGTTATGTTTGTTTGCAAGCATTACCTAGAGAGAGATGGTGTATGTTCCAAGAGCAGTGAGTAGTAAATTGTTTTGTTTGCTACAATTTTATTTATGATATTATGGGTTGTTTATTCTTTGTGAATATTACAGCTACTGGTATTGGTACACTTACACTGAGAATATTTGATTCTCACCCCATGTGCCGCCATGTAAATCCAGGTGGCAGCTCTTTCCAAGGCAACAAGCAGAAGAAGATTGAAGAGAAGAATTAGGAAGGTATGGACTAACTAGGCTTAGGAAGGATTAGGAAATTTTACTTGTATTGTGCAATTCTTATCTATTATGTGAGATGTTTGCATAGGATTGCATGACTTGCCTAAGGTTGGATTGTTCTTAGCTACTGTTGCACGATTACATGATATTGAAACTGATCACCTCAATATGTAATGTTTTTGTGTGTACAGGAAACAATGACACCACCAAGGCGTACCCGAGAAACCAGAAACTCACCAAGAGAAGGTCCAGACATGGCCGAAGTAGTTATGGCAATGGCCAATGCCATCAGAGAGCAGACAACCATCATAGCTAATGCGATGCGGGATCAGGCAGCTATTATACCTAGAGTGCTAGAAATGTTGCGAGCCAACCAACCTCAGCAACCAGGACAACCACAACCAGTACAGGAAATGCAAGTTGGGAAAAATCAAAGCTTCCAAGATCTTTCAGAGTTTCAAAGGTTGAATCCCCCGTATTTCAGAGGTGAATATGATCCCGTGAAGGCCGAGGAATGGTTGGCAACTTTTTGAGGTTATGAGATGCTCTAATGAACAGAGGGTTTCCTTTGCTTCCTTTATGGTCAGAGGGGAAGTAGAACATTGGTGGAGAAGTGCCAAGATGTTGCTGGAAGCAGCAAGAACACAAATCACATGGGAAGTATTCAGAAATACCTTTTTGGTGCAATACTTTCCGAGGACCTTGCGAGAAGAGAAGGAAATGGAATTCCTTAAACTTGTGCAAGGAAGTATGACTGTAATGCAATATTAGGCGAAATTTAACGAGTTATCAAAGTTTTCTTCATTGTATAGGCTCCAAACTGATGAAGGTTGGAAATGTGTCAAATTTGAAGACAGATTAAGGAACGACATTAAGAGGATGATAAGACCATTGGAGATTAGATATTTCCCATCTCTAGTTAGTAAGAGTAGAATTGTGGAATCGGGTTGTCTCCAACTCCAGACAGAACAAAGAGCACAAGATTATCAGAAAAGAAAAAGTGAGGATGACAAGTATAGAAAGGGCAAGAGCAACGCTTCGAAAGCTGGTTTTCTTCAAGATGAAGATGAGAGAGTTTAGAAGGAGTCAAAGGGGCCTCAATGCCCTAAGTGTGGGAGGAATCATGGTAACAAACCATGTTTAGCAAGACAGTCCGCATGTTACAAACGCGGGCAGCCAAGGCATTATGCTAAGGAGTGTCTGCAAAGGGAAGAAGCAAAGTTGGATACCAGACCCACAGCACCGGGGAGTATTCATTTTGCAAGCCAAGGAGACAACACAACCTTCTAGTTCAGCAAAAAGGTGTGTGTAATTTTGTTTCTTTGAGATTTAGTTGAGACTTCCTATAGTAGGAAAACCAATTTTTGAGGACAATATTTTAAAAAGGAGGGGAGAAATGTAACACCATCGATAGGGTGTTAGGCTTGTATATAACTAGAGAGGGGTCCTTTGGAGAGAAACCAACCAATTTTCTAAGTGGAAAGGAAGATTAGGAGAGTGAGGACCTCTTAAATGTCCTTGGGTATTCAGATGGGCCTATGATTGCCATTTTTTATCAATTCTTGTATTTCTTTTCTTATTCTTTCTCCCTCTATTTGATACAGAGAGGAGAAGTTTATCAATAAAATACTATTTTCTTCTCTAAATTTTGGTCCAGTTCTATCACAACATAATTGTCATAAGCTCCCATTCATAAATTGATTTTAGTTGTGTTTTTTCTGACAAACCTAGGCTGAAATAAGCTATAGGTCTGCCTTCTTGCAGTAAAACACTCTTAATCCCTTACTCGAAGGATTAGTTTTCCAGAACGAATTGATTGGAAAAATCTAGTACTGCTGAAATAGGAATAGTAGTCATAGCCACCCTCAAGGTGTCAAACGCTATTTGCGCCTCCTTACTCCATTGAAAACGGTCCTTCTTCAACAGCTCAGTTAGAAGTTTTGCAATCTGTCTATAACATTTGACAAACTTTCTATAATAGCCCGTTAATCCCAAAAATCCTCTCAGCCCTTTCACATCCGTAGCGACCTGCCACTGCAACATTGCCTATATTTTTTTAGGATTTGCTGCAACCCCTTGAATAAAAATAACATGCCTCAAGTACTCAGTCAACAGCTGCCCAAAATTATACTTCTTTTTGTTGACACACAATTGGTGTTCCCTCAACAATTGTAGAACTATCCTCAAATGAAAAATGTGGGCTTCTTCATCCTTGCTGTAAACCAGAATATCCTAAAAAAAAACCAACACGAACCTCCTTAAAAACAATCTCAAGATGTCATTCATCAGTGGTTGAAATGTGGAATGAGCATTAGTCAGCCCAAAAGGCATGACTAAAAACTCATAATGCCCTTCAAGGGTACGAAAAGTTGTCTTAGGGATGTCTTCCTCCTTCATTCTGATTTGATTGTACTCGGATTTCTGGTCCAACCTAGAAAAAATAGCCGCTCCACCTAATTAATCCAATAATTCATCTATTACTGGAATTGGATATTTATCTGACACTGTGATTTTGTTGAGAGCCCTATAATCAACACAAAAATGTCATCCTTCATCCTTCTTTTTCACTTGAATAATACAACTAGAAAAGGGGCTTATACTTGGCCTTATAATTCTAGCAATTAACATCTCATCTACCAACTTTTCAATTTCTGCTTTTGGATAGTGAGGGTACTTGTATGGGCGCAAATTGGGAATATTGGCCCCTTCTTGTAAGGTGATGGCACGATAATGCCCACGAGCTGGAGGTAAACCTTGTGGCTGCTGGAACAGGTCCTCAAAGTCCTGTAAAACTGATGTTATTCCTTTCAGAATCAGTGCCTCCAACAACGACAGACTTGTCATTGTCATATATTCAACGTAAAATCCTTGCCCTTCATTCTGTAATGCCTTCAACACTGATTTATGAGAAGCAGCTGTCTTGGACAAAGCTGGTACCCCTTTAATAGTCCAAGTTCTCCCTTTTTCTTCAATTTTCAAGGTAAGGACCATCAAATTTACCCTTATTTCTCCCAATCCCCCTAACCATTCTATGCCCAGCACCATATCTGCACCTCCTATGCCAAACAGGAAGAAATCTTGCTTAATCTCCAATCCTTGCATCATCAATAACACTCCTTGACAAGCCCCTTTGCACTTCACCTTATGCCCATCACCAACCTCCACAAAATAAGGTGGAGTCTCCACTACTAGTAGTTGTCACCAACTCTCCCACTACTTTAGTTGCATCTTTTTATTTTATCAGAAATGAAATTATGGGAAGCTCCACAATCCACCAAAATCATAACTTTCTTACCCTCCACTTCTCCCCATAGCTTGAAGGACATTTTTGAAGTCAAGCTCATGACGCTATGAATTGACAACTATAATGTTTTGTCCTCCATCTCCAATATTTCCTGAATTTCCAATTCGTCTTGCTAAACCACATCCCCTACCTTCTCTCCCATAATCAAGCAATGATGAAAGCGATGTTGAAATCGTTTTTAAGGCGGCTCGCGTTGGTTGTTTTTTATGATATTCTAGTTTACAACAAGGATGAAGAAGCCCACATTTCTCATTTGAGGATAGTTCTACAATTGTTGAGGGAACACCAATTGTGTGTCAACAAAAAGAAATACAGTTTGGGGCAGCTACAAATTGAGTACTTGGGGCATGTTATCTATGGTCAAGGTATTGCAGCAAATCCTAAAAAAATTAAGGCTGTGTTGCAATGGCTGATCCCTATGGATGTGAAAGAGCTAAGAGGTTTTTTAGGATTAACGAGCTATTATAGGAAATTTGTCAAAGGTTATGGAAAAAGTGCAAAACATCTGACTGAGCTTCTGAAGAAGGACCGTTTTCAGTGGAGTAAGGAGGCACAGACAGCATTTGACGCCTTGAGCGTGGCTATGACTACTATTCCTGTTTTAGCAGTACTATATTTTTTCAATCAATTTGTTCTGGAAACTGATGCTTCAAGTAAGGGATTGGGGGCTGTTTTACTGCAAGAAGGCAGACCTATAACTTATTTCAGCCAAGGTTTGTTAGGAAAAGCATAGCTGAAATCAATTTATGAATGGGATCTTATGGAAATTGTGTTGGAAGTCCAAAAATGGCGACATTACTTGTTGGGCAGACCATTTATCATCCATACTGATCAGCGCAGTCTGAAATTCTTTTCAGAACAGCATTTAAAGGGTGAAGAACAGTATAAATGGGCCTCTGAGCCGCTGGGCTTTGACTTTGAGATCAGGTATAAACCTGGTTGTGCTAATAAGGTGGCTGATGCTCTCAGTAGGAAAATGATGTTTGCTGCGTTGTCCACGGTGCATTTTAGAGACCTAGACACTTTAGATGAGGAGTTGCAGGCTGATAGTAGTCTAAAATGATTCTCACCCAGGCTATCAGTTGGTTGGGGCTAGACTATTATTTGAAGGGGGATTAGTTTTGCCTAAGCACTCCACCAGAATTCCTTTGGTTCTGTTTGAGTTTCACAGCTCTTCTTTTGGAGGTAATTTTGGTTTTTTCAAGACAAATAAGAAGATTGCGAGTTTAGTCTATTGGGAAAGGATGCGTAGGATATTCAGAGATATGTGGCTGCTTGTGAGGTGTGCCAGTGGAACAAATATCAAACATTGTCTCTAGGGGTCTTCTACAACCATTACCTATCCCCACTCAGACTTAGGTTGATATTTCAACGGATTTCATTGGAGGACTGCCCACGGAAAGGACACTATCATGGAGGTGGTTGATAGTTTCACTAAATATGCTCATTTCGTGGCTATTTCCCATCCTTTTTTTGCTAAGGAGGTGGCAAATTTATTCATTAAAGAGGTGGTTCGTTTACATGGATTTCCGATCTCTATTATTTCAGATAGGGATAAGGTGTTTCTCAGTCATTTCTAGACTGAGTTATTCAAGCAGGATGGTACTCGTTTGAAATTTAGTTTTGTATATCACCCACAAACGGATGGCCAAACGGAGGTAGTAAATTGTTGCTTGGAAACTTACTTAAGATATTTGACTGGAACTAAGCCTAAACAGTGGCCTTGGTGGTTAAGTTGAGCTGAATATTAGTTTAATACCAACAGCTCTACTAAAACTACTCCTTTTAATGCCCTTTTTGACAGGGACCCTACAATGTTGTTCAGAGAAAATACTTTTCCATCTGCAATGGAAGAAGTAAATTTGTTGACTAAAGAGAGAGATTTGATGTTGGAGGAGTTACGAGAGAATTTGCTGAAAGCACAAAACAGAATGAAGATGCAGGCCGACAAACATTGGAGAAATGTGGTGTTTCAAGTGGGGGATTGGGTTTATTTGAAGTTGCAGCCATACAGACTCAAATACTTAGTTAAAAAGGTCAATAAGAAGTTGAGTCCAAGATTTTATGGACCCTACCAGATTATGGAAAGAATTGGAGAAGTTGCCTATCGGTCAGATCTTCCAACTGACAGCAAAATCCACCCAGTGTTCCATGCTTCTCTGATGAAGAAGTGGACGGATATTCCATTCAAGTTTTGTCAACATTTTCTATTAAACAAGAAATAATGAAATTCCTGCCTCCTAAGAAAAAGAATGCCAACAATGCAATCTTTATATGGCAAAACCCATTTCAAGAGAAAGCAATTAGTGACAATGTCACAAGTGATACCAAGACATAGACATATCTCCTTTTACACATATAATATAGCAAAATAGCAATTAAGTGATAATTGTGATACCTTAAGTCAAGATATTAAACAAAAAGTATATATAACCACAACAATAAACTGCATTACCTTAACAGTAGAAGACCACTTATATTGCTGCCCAAGTTTTTTGTACAAGGAATCTAACCGATCTATTTCATCAGGATAGAACTGGCCTTTTTCTGAGTACAACCCAGTGCATTTTTGGAGACCTTCATAGTATCTGAATGGTAACACGAATCATGAACTATAATTTAACTTCTACAAAATGTCAGCAATCTTGTAGACAAAAATAAAATCCAGATGAACTACTTAGAAAGGGAGTTATTATACAATTATCACATCAAATCAATATCAATCTCATTATTCTAAGTCTCTATTCTCTCTTTTCCTCTTTCCTTACCTAAAACCCTCCAATTCAACAATAACTATTTCAAAATTACGAGGTATATGATATCTTGAAACAAAATATTTAGTGCCCTCTTTGCAACTATTTGGGTGCCGAAATAAGTTAACTAGCTCCAAGTAATAATTGGATTCAGTTATCAGCTTCAGCGTGAACTAGCCTATGGACTTTTAAGATAGATAACTGTATAGCTGAACATCCACTGGAAGAAAGTATCTGATGAGCAGAAAGAACTCAAATGATCTGGTATAATTGAGTAAAGAAGAAGCCTAATTTTTATGTTTTGGAGGATATCTCATCCTCCTTTAACTCTTTTCACTGTAATAAAAATTCTTTTTACATCCAAAAGAAATTTAAGTAAAGAAGTCTTTCAACAAGAAATATCCCAGGAACTTCTTTTTTAATAAACACGTCCCTATAACTTTTTAAACTCAAAAGACACATTGGCATCCAGATAACCTATTATAACAATAGAATAAATATAATTTTCAAAATAAGTACAGAAGAATGCCCAATAGATTCACAGCATAAAGGATTAACAAAAACCAATCAAGATAAAAAGATATGACAAGTAAAACAAAAAATACATATATTTAGGTTACGTGTCATAAGAAAATGGTGATGGGGGAGTAAAAGCAACAGTAATGATAATGTAAAGCATAAATAAGAGCAACCTTAGCCAACATGCATGTCATCTCAGCCTTTGAAACACAATGAGTCATTAAAACAGAATATGTGTAAGAACAATTTTATTGAGAAACTAGAAGTGTGCAAAATAAACCATTAAGGCTAAAACCAAAAAAAAAAAAAATTGAAAACTAACGGGAAAAACATAAAAAAGAATAACATCTAGAAAGACTTTGCAACTGAGACACTCCAACCTAAAATATAAGTGGCCAAAAAGATCACCTATAATTATCAGGATTCATGGAAAGTAACGCCCAGTACAAAGCTTCACCTTCTTCTAAGTGACCAAGCTTCACTAAAAGCGAAACCTCTTGTTCTTTATATGCAAGCTTATCAACCTAAAAGGACATAATCAGAAACAAGTTATTATATCATGCATAATAAGTTACATTATCAAATTATCCAGGTAAATAAAACCTACATACAATTTTTTATTCTTTTTTGCGCAACTCCTCTAGAGCTCTCTCAAGAAATCCGCATTCCTCTAACAAAGAGATCTGGACAAAAATATTAGCACCAACGCAGGGAAAAATAATATCAGCATCCAAACCATCAGAAAGATTTCATATTCTTGAACATCCATAAGTAGAAGTGACAGCAAAATGATTCACATTCAACAAAATGTAATTTGACAAGAGTTGGATATTTTCCAAAATCTTTAATTTTTTAATCAAAAATGGAAAATTTTCCATTTGTTTTATAAAGCCATAATGGATACCAGCTACCATCGACATTTAAAGGAGCATCACATAAATGCCAAAGAGAATTTCAATTACACTAACCCTACAAAGGGTCTGATCATATTCTAATTGACAGAAGCTTCAAATTACAATGAACTTCACTTAGGGATCAACCAGAAAATTAATAATGGGTATTATCATTTGCTCCATCTGCTGTTGGGGTTTCTGTGATTATCTGGTGCACAAATATGCCCTTTTCCAGGCGCATACTGCCTCAGAGATGTCACTAATACCAAGACGCTTCTAGACAGCAACTCCTGCACTTTTTGGACTTATTTTTAAACAGGCAATTTTTTGGACCAAGGGTCGACTCATTCTGGTGGTCAGTTCACTAAATTGCCAGTTCGGCTGTCCAGCAAAAAAAATCACAAACCATCCATGTGGACTAGGTTTTACCCATGTGTGGGGTTTGACCGAAAATGGTCAGCATGTCTAAACAGACCAGCCAAGGAACTGGATCACCAGATTGCCAGTCCGGGTTTTACAATATTGGTTTCAAGCATAGCAGTTCAAGTTTACGAGATCCCCTCATACAGTTTTGAAGTAAATATTACAGGTTATATGCAAAATTCTGATATGTAAAAGTAAAAACCAAGTAGCCAACTCAATTTTTTACTGTGCATACAAAAAGCTTATTAAGGTAAAAGTTACATCAAGCACCAAATATGTGAATAAGCATTATGCATTAGAAACAGCTGTAGACACGCTGCAAGAGAAAAACCTTATATAAAAGCATTTCCCCATGCTCACACCGTTCATTTTCTGGAGGATAATCATCTTCTAAAGTCCCTTCATAAGCTTCCAAATTTCAACAGCCTTGGATGCACTGTTACATATTCAAAAGGTCAGTACTACAAACTACCAAAAGAACAAAATTATGCTATTTGAATAACAACTATTTATAATTATGGCAAAGCTAGAGTACTGACATGATCCAAAGCTTCAGAGTGTAGACTTCAGTAACTAAAGGAAATGAAAGCTCACAAACACACAAATTACATGTTTACACCAGTGAAGGACCTTTTGGGTAAACATACCATTCCCTAAAAGCAAGTATTCTCCGACCAGTTCCTCAAACCAAATCATCCGTTGAATGAGACATATATTACACAACAACTTCATTCTTGTCACATTTTTTTTAAAGAAAATTATGTGATCCATTAACATCATTTATACACAACCATATTATAAAGTATCAAAATCCTGTTTTTGACACATGGCATGACAACAAAATTGATCACAACGTTCCTATACCAGATTAAAAAAATGTAAACTCATAAATATGACAGTAAATAGTGACTAATGAGAATACCACGATTAATGTTTGTGAACAATGAAAGCTTCAATATTTATCTATTGACTTAGTAACAAGTTTGAGCTCAAGACCATATCTCTTGGAACCCATTAGGATATAAAGGAAAGAGGGATAATATCTGTCAACGAGCTAACAGCTCACATGGCACTAGCCCTGGTCTTTGAGATCAGTATGTGCTTGATGTTGTGGGTTTGATCCTCTCCCTCCCCTTCCCTCCCCCTATCTCAGGTACTTACTGCTATATAACCTAAAATTAAGGAATCTCTTGCAAAAAACCACACAACTGCCAATTACATTTTTTTTTAACAGAAAAAGAAGTATTATTGAAAAGGAGAGAAGAAAGTACAATAGGGGCAAACTGCCAATTAGATATTTTGTGTCAAGGGCATCCATAATACAGAAGAAACAATGGCAAACAGAAAAATACAGTTCTAAGACCAACTTGTTACTAACAATCCATGTAAAGGCAGTTCAAGCTGCCATCAACTGGAAAAACATTCAATTCAACATAAATCCAAATCATACTTAGAGTTCAAGTGATAGGCAACAGAAAATCCTATCCAGTTCATGCGATGATTTGGCTTCAGAGTCAAAAGTTGTTGTCTTGTCTCAACAAAGCCAGTTAAATCTCGCATTTGAGCCTGTGAACAACGAGTAAAAAACACCATCAGATGAGTAAAACAAATTACATCATAAAAAGAAATCACTGAATATATATTCATATGCAAGTATATTTCATGAAAAGTAATACACAATACAATAGAACAGCAGAACATTTATTTGCTACAGTTCATGGTGAGGACAAGATGATTTTGTATGAAAAGTAGCTACACTAATCTTTACAATAAACCTAGGATGTTCTTAGTAAAAGTATTGGATGATAAAGCAACTTCCAAGTCAGCTTTTCAACTTAGAAAGGTAGCTTTTTGTTTACTCAAAGTAACTTTCAATAAAGTATTTGCAGAAATATTATCAAATAGCATATTATTGAATATATGCTCAAGCTTTCTCACACATTTTCCTAACGCGCAAGACACAAGCACACAACTAATGAATTTTGAACCAATGGTTCAACTATCGACATGGTTCTTACATGAGGGGGGGATAATTTAGACCAAAAGAATGTTCAGATAGAAAAATCTCTTAAAACCTGTAAAGAGAAAAGAGAGATGGGGAAGAAGAGAAGCATGAGAGATAAAATAGAAAAATAGAGTAGCTAACTTATTATGATTAGCTACCCTAACACTATATTTATATTAAACTATTAGAGCTATTGATATACAAAAGCAAGGCCCAGCCCAATATATTAAACCTAATTATATTTCACTAACACTCCCTCTCAAGCTGGAGCATAGATGTTGATCATGCTCAGCTTGTTACAAATATAGTCAACTCTACTTCGATTAAGTGCTTTGGTAAAGATATCTGCAAGTTGTTCTCCTGTCCGTACATGTCCAATAACAAGAAGACCCTGTGGAACCTTTTCTCGCACAAAGTGACAGTCAACTTCAATATGCTTCAATAGAGACAAGTGCTAAATTTTTATGATTAATTTATGTTTGAAAAACTATTAATATTATGAATAAGCATTGCAAAGCAAGCCCATAATATTCATTGAAGCAATATGATTACACACCACACTTCATAGGCATTACACTCTTAACTCCAATCTCACTAAGAAGATGATGAATCCACACCAATTCACAAGTAGCTTGGGCCATGGCCCTATATTCTGATTCTGCACTAGAACGAGCAACAACACTCTGTTTCTTACTTCTCCGAGAAACAAGGTTACCTCCAACAAGAACACAATAGCAGAAAGCAGATCTCCTATTTATGGGAGAACCACCCAATCAAATCAATTGGAGAACCCCTCATATTATGATGAACATGATCTCTATCTCATATAAAATACCACAACATCCAACCCTATTTAGATACCTCAATATATACCCTCAATATATGAAGAATCCCTCCCCATGAGTGGTTCTATGAGATTGACAATGAATTAACGAATGATAACAAACAAAGACTAACAGAGAAGGCAATATCAAGACGAGTAACCGTGAGGTAGTTAAGCTTGCCAACTAACTTTCTATATCGTTCAGAGTCAGGCATAGCATCTCCATTATCTGATGAGAGTTTGACATTAGGAACCATACGCGCATCAACAGGTTTGGCTCCAAGCATACCTGTTTCTCTGAGTAAATCAAGCACATTTCTAGTAAAAAAAGAAAAATCTTCTCTCCTCATCACTTCAATTAGCCTAAGAAGTTTTCAAAACCCAAAGTCCTTAGTCTCAAGTCCGAAATTGTGTTTGAAGAAAGTCCTTAAACTTTCGATCCTTCAATCAAGAAATCGTCACCCAAGTCCATAGTCCGATATCATGATCCACATGAAGAAAGTCCTTAAGCTTCTAATCCCAATAATACCAAGAAAACATCACCACCACCCCACCAGAGAGCATCAAAAGAATACTGAATGATCAAAAGTACTTCTTTGTAGCCCAAACTGAAGAACAGCTTGACTAAAGCACCCAAACCATGCCTATGGAACTTGTTTGAGACCATATAATGACTTCTTTAGTCTGCAAACTTTACCATTCTCCCCCTGAGCAACAAACCCTGGAGGTTGCTCCATATATACCTCCTCCTGCAGGTCGCCATGGAGAAAGGCATTTTTGACATCAAGTTGGTGCAAAGGCCAATGATGACTAGCTGTAAGAGAGATAAAGATACGAACAGAGGCAAGTTTAGCAACAGGAGAGAATGTATCAGAATAATCAATGCCATAAACCTGAGCATAACCATTAGCAACAAGACGAGCTTTTAAACGAGCCACAGAGCCATCAGGATTAACTTTGACAGCATACACCCACTTACAATCAATTGCCTGTTTACCAGCAGGTAGAGAAACTAATTCCCAAGTATCATGTGTTTAAGGGCATGCATCTCATCCAACATAGCCTGACGCCACCCCTCATTAGACAAGGCCTCAGAAACAGTATTAGGAAGGGTAAGAGAATCAAGAGAAGCAACAAAAGACTGACTAGAACGAGATAAACCAGCATAAGAAACAAAAAGAAAATGATAAGTACAATAAGTACAATTACGTTTACCTTTTCGAAGAACAATTGGGAGATCAAGACTCGAATCAGGAGGAGTATACTCATACGAGAAGGCAATGGTTTCAAAGAATGTCACATCGGCAGAAACAAGATACCGACATAAATCAGGAGAATAACACCGGTACCCTTTTTTACTTCGAGAATAACCAAGGAAGATACATTTGAGAGAGCGAGGATCCAACTTGGAGACCTAAGGGCGAACATCTTGCACAAAACAAGTGCAACCAAAAATTCTAGGAGGGAGAGCAAATAGAGATTGAGAGGGACAGAGCAAGGAATGAGGGATTTGACCATTAAGAATAGATGAAGGAAGACGATTAATTAAATAACATGCAGTAGACACAACATCAGCCCAAAAGTGTTTAGAAACTTTCATTTCAAATAAAAGAGCACGAGCAACTTCAAGTGATGTCGATTCTTTCTTTCCGCCACCCCATTTTGTTGAGGAGTGACAAATCAGGAGAATAACACTGGTACCCTTTTTGACTTAGAGAATAACCAAGGAAGATACATTTGAGAGAGCGAGGATCCAACTTGGAGACCTAAGGGCGAACATCCTGCACAAAACAAGTGCAACCAAAAATTCTAGGAGGGAGAGCAAATAGAGATTGAGAGGGATAGAGCAAGGAATGAGGGATTTGACCATTAAGAACAGATGAAGGAAGATGATTAATTAAATAACATGCAGTAGACACAGCATCAGCCCAAAAGTGTTTAGAAACTTTCATTTCAAATAAAAGAGCACGAGCAACTTCAAGTAAATGTCGATTCTTTCTTTCTGCTACCCCATTTTGTTGAGGAGTGACAATGCATAAGGTTTCATGAATAATACCATGTTCTTGCAAAAAAGATATAAAAGGGGCAGACAAGTATTCTTTAGCATTATCACTACGAAGAGTGTGAATAGTAATATTAAATTGAGTTTGAACTTCAACACAAAAGAAACGAAATATATTAGACACCTCTGAACGATTTTTCATTAAATAAAGCCAAATAACACGAGAGTAATCATCGACAAAAGTAACAAAATAACGAAAACCAGCTTTAGACTCAATGGGACAAGGCCCCCCCCCAAATCCGAATGAACTAAAGAACTAAAAAGTAAAAAGGAGAAGCAACACGCTTATTGACTCTAGGAGGAAAATATCCTCGATGGTGTTTAGCAAACTGACAAGACTCACAATTCAAAACAAATGAAGACTCTAAACTAGGACACAACTTCTTCAATGTCTGCAAGGGTGGATGTCTAAGCCGGCAATGAAGATGAAACGGAGAAATGGAAGCAGAATAAGCAACCGACAGTGGTCTCGAAATGGTGGACTCCAAAACATATAAGTCATTGGATTCACGGCCTCTACCAATCACCTTCTTCGTCCCAAGATCCTGAAATAAACAATATGTAGGAAAGAAGTGAACACTACAATTCAGACTATTAGTAATTTTACTGACAGACAAAAGATTAAAAGGAAAATGCGGTAAACATAAGACAGAATGTAAGGAAAAAGAGGATGAAGGATGGGCAACCCCACTACCTATAACAAGGGCTGAGGAACCATTAGCAAGAGTGACATTTGGTAAGGAAGAAGTGGGAAGAAAAGAGGAGAGAATACCAGTATTACCTATCATATGGTCAGTGGCGCCAGAATCAATGACCCATGTACGGGAGGAAGAAGTGAGACAAGCAGTGGGATTACCTGACTGGACAACAGTAGCAGTGGAAGAAGGACCAATACCCTGTGAGGTCTGGAACTGAGTGTAAGCCTCAAATTCAGCACCAGACATGGTAATGGTTCTGAGACCCTATGTTTGAGGAGTAGTGACAGGTGTGGGCAAGAGATCCTCTTGAGTTGCTGCATGAGCATAACGCTGACCTTGGGAGGAACCAGGTTTCCCATTCAACTTCCAACAGTTCTTTTTAATATGGCCTTCCTCCCCACAGTAATAACAAAAATAAGAACCACCATCACGGCCACCAGAAAAACTATCGTCACAACCACCATCACGGCCACCAAAACGACCACTTGTTCTACCACGACTACCACGACCTCCACCTCTACCTGTTCTACCGCCACTACAACCAACCAAAGCAGTCGATGATCCAGAAGAAGAATCAAAATGCAACTCATTATGAGTGCGTATGAGGCGGCGATAAACATCAGTAAGGGTCATATGATCAGAACCAATCAATAGCTAATCACGAGCGGCACTGAACTCAGAGGATAATCCAGACAAGAAACTCACAACTGCCAGTTATTCCCGCTGTAAGCGCATCTGTTTAACATCAGTAGAGATAGGTTGGAGGTCATTCAATTCCTCATAAGTACGCTTAAAGTCAGCAAAATTACCATGAAGAGACTTATCCTGCTGTGCTGGTCTATGAAACGCCTGTGACACCTCATAAAGACGAGTTAAGTTGGCTTTTCCAGAATAAAGAAACTCCATATACTCCCATAGCTCTTTCACAGTATCACAGTGAGAGACAACATGCTTAATGGAAGTATCAAGGGTTTTGTTGATCATACCAAAGAGGCGGTTATCTTCCCGCAACCACCGATCATGCCTAGTTTTAGATATCGGTGGATCATCTATTAGATGATCTTCTTTCTCAATCCCAGTGAGATACATGGTAATAGTTTTACGCCATTCCGCATAGTGTTTCCCGTCAAACTTATCATCAGTAATGCGGACAGAAGCAGATATGACCTCAGGCATAATCATAGGTTTCGTCGACTTCTCAAATTCATCAGAACTGGTGGAACTGGAATCATAAGCAGGATCAGCCATCAAAGAAAAAGAAAAGAGGCACCACCGTACACTACAAACAACACAAAAAATGCTGGGCTCAAAGAAAAACACCCAAACGGCACTGGAAACACCCAAACACCACCGGAAAATGCTTCAACAGAACTGAAAACCCTCAAATGGCACCCAAAAAACACAGCAAGAGGATTGGGTACAAAAGAAAACTTCAAAGCACGCCTGAAAATGCCCAAATCACGGACTGGGCTCGCTGGAAAACGTCAAACCGCGACTGAAAACACCAAAACGCAGCACCCTTGGTCGGCAGCGACACCCCTAGTCGCCGGAAACACCAGTCGCGGCTCCCCTAGCCGGCGGCGACACCCCTGGTCGCCGGAAACAGAACGCGCGGCACCCCTGGCCACTGTTCAGCACATTAGCGTGAAGCCCTCACGCCCAAACAGCAACGAAAACCTCCAATCTGGACCTCAGCAGTGCTTGAAAAAATAAATCAACCCTAGGAAAGGGTAGATCGGAAGATTCTGAGCACAAAGGTATAATTTCTTTTTCTTTTTTTTTCTTTTTTTTTTGGAAAGAGGCAGATTAGGGTTTGGAATGCTGGGGTTTGTTTCTGGCTCTAGATACCATGTAAAGAGACAAGAGAGATAGGGAAGAAGAGAAGCATGAGAAGTAAAATAGAAAAATAGAGTAGCTAACTTATTATGATTAGCTACCCTAACACTATATTTATATTAAACTATTAGAGCTATTAATATACAAAAGCAAGGCCCAGCCCAATATATCAAACTTAATTATATTTCACTAACAAAACCTATATGAATTTGGATTTCATCCCTAGCAATTGCTCATACAAGTGCAGGAAATTCTTGAATTACACGGTAAGAAGAAAACCAAATTCTCAAGTAATCTCTCTTTCAATCTTTCATCATGCATGGTAATATGACGATGAGTAAAGCATGGCAATATGGCTGATCAGTAAAAAAAATTATAATCTAGATTAGAGGGAATCAATAAGAACCAAGCCTGGAAAAAGAATAACTCACCTCTACCCCACCAATGCAAAATAAAACCAGCAGAACTTCAACAAACCACGATGCCATTAATTTGTAAAGCATAATCAAGAAACAAGAAGCAATCACAACGAACGAAATTACTGCTGCAGTACTGATTTCCACATAACCACTGGAATCAGCATTCTCGGTATTTACATATTCATCTGAAGCATCCTGCAAGTGTAATGGTTTGTCTTTTCAGAATTTCTTCTTTGTGTCTTTGTTAAGGAGGATATCTTATCCTCCTCATTTTTTTATTCTTTCTTTCTCCACTCTAATAATATTTCTTCTTTCATATTAAAAATATAAAATAAAATTGGCATGAAAAGGAACTAAGTAACCTTTAATAGCTTCTCCCGCTCAATGGCTGCTTCTCTGGCAGTCCAGGCAGACCAATAAGAAGCACAGAGGATGGTGCCAACAGCCATAGGCCATAAAAACACTTCTGCAACATCGACCAATGGACGCAGTGGAGAGTATAACTACACAGACACTTAAGAGAAGGTGTACATGCAGAAGTGCAAAGTATATCCCATAAGATATAAAACCAGATCAAGTATCAAAATATAAAGTAGTTATTTTAAATTTTCCTGTAGCAAAGGAAAGCATAATTAATTACAAAAGAATAGACACATATTCATAGAGAAAGTGAAACATACCTATGGACTTGTTTTGTATATGCTTTTCCAAGTTTTCACCAGCTTCTTGTGGAAGCATGACAGCAGGTATTCCAATATCAATATCAGTTTCATTCTCTTCGCAAACCATCTTGAAAAGTTCTGCACAATAAAGATATAAAATAATTGCTCAAAACAAACACAATATAACCCTTATTGCAAAATGTCTTTGTTTACTCTAAGTAACAACAAATAATGAACAAAAATTATTTAGCATTTTCTGAAACTATGATCCACATGATCGCCTCTAATTGTAAAATCAGTAATGGAGAAAAGGAAAATGAAATAGAGTAAAGATCTAAAAAAGCATTTTAAAAAGCAAAAATTACATGCAAACACCTATATGGTAATTTATAATGAGGATGGCTGAAGCACCAGCTTCTTCAACTATATTTGCCTTGGTTGTGAAACTACATTGTCCTTGGTGTACCAAAATGATCTCGCCGGTGAGCTAACAATATTGCAAGGAACTCCAAATTACAAATTAATAAATATCTAAAAAAACTGTAGAGCTTTTAATCTGGACATCTATGCTTCACATGCAGCGAAGAAGTTGCATTTGGTAAGTTCTATAGCATAAAATTAGAATACCTTATTCTTAGGTTTGGTACAACAATCAGGAGGATCTGCAATGGCAACTATAGTATGGTTGGCACGTTTTTCTTTTGATTCCAAAGTAGGACCAAATCTTGCGCCAACACCAACATACTCACAGCTTTCCACACCATCAATCCAAGTTGGGACTTTAACCTAACAAAAGAAAAACTGGTCAAAGCTGTTAAAGAAAAAACTCATACCTACTTATATCTGTCCATATTCTATAAGAGAATAGGAAATTGCAGTTTGCTGGAAGCCTGAAAGAGTTAAGCTAAAAGATTTGCATATTTCATTTTTAAGACTTCATAAAATATGCTTTTATCACTCAGTTGATCGCCATCACCTTGTTTTCAATTCAAATTTTGAATGCATTCAGAAACTCAACATTCACCTGTTTTCACAACTAAACAGACAATCAAGGAAGGCCAATCAAGAAGAGGCATGGAACTGTTGAAATTTAAAGGAGACTGATAAAGGATGAAAAATTTTGGAGAATAATATAAACAAATCCAGGTCTTTGAGTAGTATCAAGAAAAAAAGTCCTGCTTAGTCAACATCAAGTGCCAAAGATGCAAGTGTGCATGATTGTTTGGATAGGCAGAGGGAAAATAAAAAAGAAAATGATGAAATCAAAGGTATCATACTTGAACCACATAACATAAATCTCCCAATTGCAAAAGCCAGAAAAACACCGCCAATGTGGTGATCACAACAATAGCTTCAGAAAGCAATTCTATTAACAAGCAACCTTAATTGAATCACTCCAATATTAGTTTTCCCCTCTTTTTCTCCATTTTCTTAGCAACATGAAAAATTTAGCCAGAAATTAATACATGGAGAAAAAAAATAGAAAAAAGAAGGCATCTTTTACAGAACAGAACCTGAAACGACAAGCAATCTAAAACATAATTAAGCACATTATGTCCAAGAACAGAAAAAGAGCATTTTTAATTGAGCGTCACAACAGCATCATCGATGGAAGGCGATAAAAAAAACATTCTTGAATTACACAGTAAGAAGAAAACCAAATTCTCAAGTAATCTCTCTTTCAATCTTTCATCACGCATTAGAAATGGAACAGCATCACATACATACCCATTGGGTATTCAAGAACTACACATATCATAGCAACACACAAACCAATTGAAATAACAGACAAAAGAAGGAGCTTCGGAAGAGTAACATACGGGGGAGAAGTGTTCTTGGAAACAGTCTTGGAGTGAGAATCAAGGTGAAAGCTCTTCACTTGTGTTGTCATTGTTGATCACAGCACTAATTTTGGACGTGGGAATTCAAGAACTCAAAGAAAAAGCTTAACGAAATAAAAGTTGTGGGTAGGTTCAGATTAGCAAAAAAGAAAGAATTTAGTAGCAAAATCCGCCACATGCAGCACCAAAACTTCACCCACAATCCCTTCCAAAATGGTCACTCATCACAAATCATCAAAAGAAATTATGAGAAGAAGAGAATGTAAAAAGAAGTTTTCGACTTTTTCAGAAAAACAAAGAGATGAATCAGGAATGAATCAGACCAAAGTAAGAAACTTTATAAACAAAATCATCTTTTAGAAAGAAGGAGGTTTGTAGGAAAGAAAATAAAGGAAAGCGTGTAGCTATTCCTACCTTGTGATGAGTTCTTGGTTTCAGAACTTGGAATGTAGAAACAGAAAAGATGAGAACAAGCCTCGGCTTCCTTGGAGGTGAACCGAAATCTCCCTCAAGACACGGCTGAAGTCGTCCTTCTCCCTCTAGTTTCAGAGTGAACGCTTTCTTTCTCTCAGTGGTGTGGGTGATTTGCTGTATTGATCTTGGAGTGGCTTTTGCTGAACGTTTGAACCTTATAATCTAACAACTTTTATTAGCCGTTTCCAATCCATTTGTACATATATATAACTTCCAAGCCGGTGGATATTACAACAACCATAATTTTCTTAGATACTTCGTGTCCCTTTTTATACTATTTTTTATATTATTAATTATATCACTTTATTTTTATTATTTTTATCACTTAATAACAATTATTAAAAATAATATATAAAATTATGTTTACTAAAAAATAATATATGAATATGATTTTTTATTTTACAATTAACACATAAAAATTTGAGAAAAATATATCAACATCCACTTAACTTTAAGACATCTATAAATAGTCTCTATCAACTTTTATTTCTACAAATTAAGTCCTTAAACTTGATAAATTCTTTTAATTGATCCTTCCATCACCTTGGTATTAAATTATTAACGGCAACTCTCATTCATGTGACCAACACATGCTAATAAAACTTGTGACAACATTTGATTGAACCATGTGTTTAATTAGTGATGGAATAATTTTAAGTTAATTTTTTAATCTTAAATTAATTAAAAATATAAAATAAATAAGAAATATTGTTTCTTTTCTTGAAGAAGAACGAAGAAAAAAGCAAAAAGCAAGACAAGTGGTTTTACCTACTGCAAGTAGACACTGTAGAGGAAGGAAGGAAGGAGTTCGTGGAGGACCAAAGCAAAAGGAAAATAAAGGAGAAGAAAGAACCAAGAAAGATGCTGATAAAGAAAAACTAAGTTTGGTTAGAGACATGTTAATTTAGTATTGCTATTAGTTAGAGAAACTAATTTTCAGTAGATTTGATTTGATGCTACTTCCATTCTATGAAATGAAAATTTAGAAATGGAGAAAGACCTTCGAGCATCGTAATGAAAAAATACTTCTATACTAAATAATTTCCAAAATGAGATAAGGCATAACTCCTAAGCAAAAGATTTGGAATGGAACATTGTTAGACTTGATTTAATGATGGCATGCCACATGTTTGACAAAAGGATAAAGTAAAAGGGAGTGATTATAGGCATGTATTAGTGTGTAGGCATAATATAAAATAGAAAGGTAATTGTCTGTGAATTATTTATGAAAAGGAGAAGTTCAAGAGCAGTTCTAGGATGATTATTTCTTCTTTGATAACTTTCACTTCTCATGATATAAAGATAAGATTGGCACTTTTCGTGCTACAACAGGTGGATCCAATATAAGCCATGGAGATAAGAGGAAAACAAAGTAAACTGATGGAAGAAGAATATCAGATGTTTAAAACGTGATTACTTATTTTTAAATATTTAATTATATTATTTTTATTCATTTTATATTAAAAACTAAATTTTTAATGATAATGATTTCCATTATCCAATTAAATAATTACATGTGTGTTAGACATCCCGCACTAGACATGAGATTTAACAGTAGTAGACAAAAGGATTTATTACTTCAACTCATGAAGTTTAAGGATTTAATTGGTGCAAATGAAAGTTGATGGTGGTGATTTACAAATGACTTAAAGTTAAGGGGGCTTGTATACATTTTTTCCTAAAAATTTTAATACTTTTACTCTATGAAGCACATACATGAACACGACACGGACACGGAGACACACCAATTTCAAAAAATTATAGAACACAGACACAACACACACACACAAACACATATATATATATATAAGTAAATTAAAGAACTTGGTTTATGTATATATATATATATATATATATATAATATACATATATAAAATTGTAAAATTTAAGAAAAAAAGATTCATAATTCATTAATATCATTTCTATAAGCTTAAAGATTTTCAATATCTTAATATATGTCATATGTGCCAATATTTGCCACCTACTAAGCCCCTCTCAAAAAATATGGAGCATGATTTCTATTGACATTTTTTTTAAAATCTCATAAATCAACTTCTCCTAATAGAACTAATCATGTATAAGTAAATGTGCAACCAAAAAAATTAACTAAAGGGAATAGTGGTATGAGACAAGCTTCGGTGACGATGAAGTGGATGGTTTGGTATGAGCAGAGGTAGAGGGAGCAGATGAAAATAATGGTATGCGAAAAGATAAAACTTAAAAGCCTACTAGTGAAGTGTGAAAAGATAAAACTTAAAATATTGATATGAGAAAATTGTGGCTTGGGACGTCAGTCATGTAATTGGGCTTGAGTGAGTTACGGGTTTACTAATTGGATGTTAGTCATGGAAACTTTTTTTTTTAAATATTAATGGGTCATTTTCAAGTCATGTCCTAAACGTGTCCAAGCATGTCTGAGACTTGTTCAAGCATGTCCGAGACGTGTCCAAGCCTAAAAAAATAATCTTTTTAATCAGATACTTTTGGACACGTGTGACGTACGTACATTAATATGTGTTTCGATCGAACACGTTTTTCACGAACAATTTTTTTTATTTTATTTTATTTGTGTTATTGTTTTTTGTGACGTGGATTAAATGCTTTATATTTTATACTTCAAGTCATCCAAAGACTTTGTAAACTTATTATTTTTATACCATTGAATCTTATTGTTTAAATACATATATATATATATATATATATATAACACTAAACTAAACCAAACTCTTTTCCCAATAAGTAATTACCACAATAAGAAATTTGGGAATTAAATAATCGTAAAATCCTAGAGTCGCTAATCCCTTGCAATGGATTAGCGATGGATACGTCCGTCGATTTTTTTACATCACTAATCCATCGCTAAATATGAGAATTTCTCTCATTAATCCGTCACTAACCCCTTGCAAAATTTTTTAAAAAATAGTGCTTGTTCCCCTTGTAAATCAGCGAGGAAAATTCTGTCGCTATTCCATTGCTATAGCTTGGAAATCTGTACCAATTTTGGATGTATATACGTCGCTATTCTCTTGCAAATCCCTCACTATTTGCCCTCGTTATTCCCTTGCAAATCCCTCACTACTCCTTCTCGAATTTCTTTGTTATGATTCCCCTTTCCTCACTATTTGCCCTCGTTTTCTCAAATCTCGCTATTTCTCTTTCTTTGTTATGATTCCCTCGCTTTCGCTAATCTCTCGCAAATCAGTTTGATTTTAAAAAAATATCCAAAATACACCTATAAATTTCTCAATCAAGAAAAAATTCAACAAATAAATTTATGAAAAGCTACAAAATTGTTATACAAATAATTCAAAATAAGGCTACTAATGATTCAAAGTTATATAAATGATTCAAAGTTATATAAATACTTCAAAGTTATACAAATAGTCCATAAAATGTCATACAAAACAAGAATAAAAAGAACAAAAGAGAGACAAATGACACAACACATGCTAGTATGACAACAAAGCAAAATCCCAAACATAAGGACACCATAAAACATAAAGATAGAAATAGTACTATATAAATGTTTACAAGTATGGAAAATCAACCAATAAGTTGATTCACGACACTGACAAATTGTTGATGCAGTTCTACTGACCCACACTACACGGGGCTTCTTAGATGTAGATGGATCATCATTCTCCAATTCAACATAACTTCTTTACTTCGGTTAAACCTTGCCTTATCAAGAAGCTCACCATAAAGATCCTACAATGCTTCAAAAGTTTCCCTGCTCTGCTCTTATTCAAGTACTTCCATTCCAACAAGGAAATTGACAGATAAGGAATGTAACTTCCATGTCAATGATACACGCTGAATAGGAGAAGGAATGTCAGTGCCTTAAAAATTGGACATTACTTCAACACCTAAAAACTCTCGCTGAAAGGAAGAATATTAGAAGGTTTTGCACTGTACTTCCAAAAACCCCTGTGAAGGAATCCAAGATCAATATCTGGTCTGCTCCTAAAAATAAGAGTTATGCAACTATCTTTGTCACAAGTTGCTATCTTCCAGAAGTAAAAAAATAACACATGAATCTAATTTGAAACATAGAATAATAGTATAAGATTAAAGATAATAAATATAGATGAGCAATGCTGTTACCTCAGAGATATCGAAGTAGTTCTCATTCACATCACAACTCAATACACAATGAACAACCTTTGCACAGGCCAGAATTATAGAATTGTGGTTATCATCAAGAAATATCCTAAGAAAAATTAGAAAGTATACTTCTGTCACAAGAGGCCCAGACAATGGGAAAAATAATTATAAGTCAATATAATTTGAAAGATATGAAGTATTCATTAAGTAGCTATTAATCACAAGCTAGCCAAAATAGCATATGGATCACAATATAATACCATCTATTGGCAAAATCTAAACATAAATGACAAGATGAATATTAACTCATTTGGGATAACATCTTTTTGCATTTAGTAATTTATGATAAAAGACATTTATAGTTTCACCAACATGTCTCCTTGTTTAACTACAAGAGAACAAAATGTACGTGAGTCAAGTAAACAATCTAGATTCTCACTCTTCCAATTAAATTTTATACACTGGTAGCTGATGCGAATTATGAGTTGCAAACCCAAGTGCAGGTTGTTTCAAGTAATAAATTTTCGGGAGTCCAAGGTCGATCCATAGTGAATTGATGAAGAAAAATTCTTTGAGGTAAGGAAAAGATTTGTCACAACAATAAAGGTGATAAAAGTAGTTCATAAATGAAAAAAGATTTACTTGGGCTAGAAGATCAACTCTTGGTAATAAATTAAATACAAGATTATTTCTTTTTATAACTCAATTGAAATCCATACATAAAAAAGATTTCAATCGAAAAATACAACATTTAAAGTTCAATTAAGATTATATATGTAATTATATTATGGTTCCTTAAATTATTCATTAACACCAACACCTGTAAATGGGCTTAAGCATTCATTGTGTCAACCTCTTGTCTACAATGAATCAAGATCTCCCTCCACTTGACAATAAAGGTTTCTAAATTGATTGGAAACAAAATACAACACATATAATGACCACTTGATAATACATCATTCAAGCACAAGAAAGAAATTAATCTAACCTTAATTTATTACCAAAAGTGTCACTCTTTTACCCAAACAAAATAAAAATTAGTTACTCATGAACAAGAAGAAAGAAAAAGAGAAGAAGAAGGAGATGAACATAACTTCTATTTATAACAAAAGAAAACTACCACAAGAGAAACAAATAACACAATTACATGATCTTGATCTCTAAGCTAAGATGCCTAAAATGAGCAGTCAATGCTCCCTTTTATAGAGCTTGAGGAAAACAAAATGACAATGGAGTTGTTTGATAATGAGTGAAAAATACCAAGGGAGTTGTTTGATAATTGTGAATGAGTGGAAAATTATTGTGATGCTTGTCTCCCAAATGATTCGGTGCTGAACTCATGGCTGCCTTTAGAATATGAAAAAGTGGTCTTCATGAAAGTTGTAGACTTTTGTCTTAGATTTCTAATGCCACTAGCTTTAGTCCAATATCACTCCTACAGCTCATGATATGACCCAATATTTGCACACTATTTAAGCCTAGCTACAACTCCTCTGTTCTGACTTCCAAGCTCAATCTGACTTCCAAGCTATCCAAACTAACTCTTGTGTTCTGCATAAGAGTTGTAAATTTAGGTCTTAACTTTCCAATGCCAATGGTTTCACTCGAATCTCACTCCTACAGCTCAAGATATGGGCTGATGAGTGCATAGAGGTTAAGCTTTCAGGATCAGCACTCTGGATCTTGCTTCAACTCCAATTTAAATTATCCAAACACATGATTTGGCTCTTAAGGTCTTCATGAAAGTTGTAGATAATGATAGGTCTTAACTCCAATAACATTTTTCCACATCTCAAACTAACAAGTAAGGAAACTTCAATTGAAAAGCATGAGTCAAGAATGATAGATCCTCACAAGATTCACACTTAATCCCTCAAGTGTTTAAAAGGTTGGTATTTCATTCAATTCAACCCATGAAAAATTACACTACCATAAGCTTGTTTATTTTCTACTTCTTCACTACTCAAAACACATGCACACACAAATCAAGAAGACTTTATTCAAGGTTGTAATGAGGTCAAGGTAAAAAAAAGGGGTAATATAGATAAAATAAGTTAAATACCAAAGAGAATAAAAGAGCATTAGGGTTGAGTTAAAATAATAGACATGAAAAGTTTATCCTAACATAATGCAAATTCCCTTTACATATTTTTTTCGCTTCCCATTTTTACCTTGTTGAACTTTCTTTACACTTTGTTTTTTTTAGGAGATGACTACTCTTTCCTTTTTCATCAACCGTTTTGCACATACACCCCCACACTTGTTCAAGAACTCATCCAATGTCAATGCTCTCTTATTCCCTAAAGTTAGGTAAGAACATATTTTTTTAAGGCATATAATGAGCTAAAAACAATGAATGGTCGAATAAGCTCAAAGGGGTTAAGCCAGGGAAAATATACAAGGTTGGCTATTTGGTTAAAGTAGCTATTTTAAGAAAAATGTCTCAATCATGTTTATGTGTGCATGTAAAAATATAACCTCAAATAGAGTCAAAGCAAGTTCTAGAGTAATAATTCCATGAGTGAAAATCATACAAGAAATAAAAGAATGGTGCAAATGTTCAATTCATTCATCAATAGGCTCAAAATCTCATAAGGCATATTTCTATCATTCTCAATCCATCAATTCAACATCCATAACTAAACAGGTGATTTTTAAGAAAGAAGACAATTTATTTAATTATGCTATGTTCCCTGAATTTGAAATACTACTTCTACACAAAATAGTTATCTACCAAATTACTCCTTACTCTGCCACCAATTTAGATGCGTCTCAAGAGTAAATTTACCTCAAAGGCATAATTTACTCCTTACTCTGTTATCCTTAATTAGTTTTGTTGCTAGTAAACATATCAATAAACATACTTCCCTAAAAAAAATTTCAACTATCCTTCCCCCAAACTAGATCACAACATTGTCCTCAATGTCAAAACATAGATAGGTAAAGGATAGAAGATATTACCTATTGTGGCAATTACTAAAAAGAGAAACTTTATACAAATTTAAACAGAAATAAAGTATGATGAATAAAACCAAAGGTAAAGGAAAGTTATAGATGAAGTGTCAGATCAAACCCACGTTCCTTGCGGCTTCCCTTACTGCTTCCTTCTGACCAATCTATCTTATCTATACTGGATCAGGTTCATAAATAAAAAGTTTGTAATTTATCAATTAATTCATCAACAGTGGAAGTAGAGATAAGGAGTTGTCTTGTCGAATGTGTGATAAAGTTCTGTTCCACAGCATGGTCAAGAAAAGATAATAAATTATCAAAGAAATTATTAACATTCAACAAACCTATGGGTTTATGGTGGATGTTCAGTTGGGCCCAAGAGATAATTTGAAAAACTTCTTCCAAAGTACCAAAACCACCTGGTAAGACAATGAATGCATCAGAGTTTTCAAGCATTGTCCTCATTCATCCAAGCATAGATGATACTTGAAGTTCCTGCCCAATTATCATTCCAGTGATGTTCTTTTGAGTTAAAGGTTCAGGAATGATACCTAAAACTTGACCGCCTCTTAGATGTGCAGAGAATGATACAACTCCCATTAACCCAATGTTACCTCCCCCATATACTACATGAATGTTCCTCGTAGCAAGTGTTCGACCAATAGTACTTGTGTGTTTACAAACTCTAAACCCTTCCCATTACTTGACCCACAAAATACACAGATACTTGTAAGTCTACGAACAAAAACTCCCTCCATTTTTATACTCACACTCCTTTTGAATGATTATGAGTTGAATGAAAATGAAGGGAAAAGAATGGAAAATGTAATCATAGCACTTATATGAGTAGGCTGGCTGTTGTCAGAAAAGTTTGAAATTAAGAAACTTCAATTTCTTTTCTTTAGACTTTAAGAAAATCATCAGGGCAAAGAAGTCTAGAAACCCATGAAGGACCCCGCCCAAAGGATCGTCTGTCCAAAATCAAAATACAACAAAATCATACAAAGATAAAAGAAACAAACATTATAATAACAAATGGTGGCATATCTTTGAATTATGTGTCACCGGTGCAATAAATACTCACGCCCGTTTATTCGAAGATAAAAGAAAGAAAGAAACCATCGAGGGTTTCCATCCTGGGTTTGGAACTTTGAGCACTCACACTTGGGTTTATAACATTAACAAAGATACTAAAATCTAAAACCCATAATATCCAAGATCCAAAACGCCCCATCCCAGGGCGCTGAGAGCCCTTTCTAATAAAAGAGATGATCAAGCTCAGATGCCTCATACGCTTTAGCAGACGCAGGTTATTTCTCACTAATAACTAGAGTGGGATGCTTCTGCCTTTCCATCAACTCCACAGTGCCTAGATAGTGAACATTGGGTTGTGAAGTGCGGCTCTCTATAGAGCATTGTGAATGCTTATGTATTGAAGCATGTCAAATGAGTTTTTGATGATAATAAAGCCAAAGATGAAGATCAAGATCAAAAGAGAAGACCAAGATCAAAAGAGAAAGACCAAGATCAAAAGATAAAGACCAAGATCAAAAGAGGTATATTAGATATAGGTATTAGAATATCAATGTAAAATGCCCTTTAAGTATCTCAATGATTCTCAAATGGTTTTTCAAATATCATTTCCAAAATAAGTGTGAAAATTCAAAGCTACACATGTTTTTCAAAGAAACATTATTTTCAATCTTAGATTTAACACTCATGAAAGGTTTTATGTGTGTCTTGAGGTGTTAGAAATGGCTTACAAGCTTTATTGGACTTGAAAAATGTGTTCAAAGGCCAATGTAATCGATTACATGGAGTTTGTAATTGATTACACAGCAAACAGAGGCCTTGTAATCGATTACATGAGCAATGTAATCGATTACATAGGTTATAATCGTAAGTCGAATGCATGTAATCGATTACACAAGTAATGTAATCGATTACAATAAGCCCAGAAAGGCAAGAACACGTTCAAAGAGTCATGTAATCGATTACATGGATAATGTAATCGATTACACAGCAAGTCAGAAGTCATATAATCGATTACATGGATATTGTAATCGATTACAAGCAAGTCAGAAGCCATGTAATCGATTACACCAATAATGTAATCAATTACACAGAGTTCAGAAAGCCAAGAACACGTTGGAACAACAATGTGATCGATTACATTTGTTGTGTAATCGATTACACGCACCCTGACAACGTCCAACGGCTATATTAAATGCATTAAATGCTTGGCTTTATCACCCCCAACGGCTCTTTTCTTCATATAACTTATAGATACTTGCTTTGGATCTTCATTAAGGGTTGAACTTCAATTTAGAACATCAATCTAACACTCATATACGAGAATCAATCCTGAAAACATTTTTACCCTGTTTTTGTGAGAAAACTTAAGATATTCAAAAGGGGCATTGTTAGAGCTTCAATTTATATTAATCTACTCTTTGAGAGAGTTTCTATCATTCAAACACTTTGCTTATTGTGTAAAGAGGGTGAGGTATCCCTCTAGTGAAAAAGGGTGAGGTATCCCTTGTTAAGAAGAAGGTGAGGTATCCTTCAAAGGTGTAAAGAGGGTGGGGTATCCCTCAAAGGTTGTATAGGGTGAGGCATCCATGTTTTGAGGCTCAAAGCACAAGGGTGAGGTATCCCAAGGTGTTGTTGAGTGCTCTAATCTGTAAAGGTTTTCAAGCACCCGTTCAAGCTTGAAGTTTAGTGGAAAATCTCGAGTGGTTCGCTTGAGGACTGGACGTAGGTCACAAGGGGTGGCTGAACCAGGATAAATCCTTGTGTTTGATTCTCTCACCCTATCTCTTTACATTTGTGCATTTATTTTATATGCTTGCTTGAATGTTATTCATCTTGGCTTGTTTAATTTATGAGTGAAGTATTCAATCTCATTTATCTATTCAATTCAATTATTCAATAGCTTCAACGAAAATTGATAAACAAACGTTTTGCGAAAGATTTGTGAAAATATTTTATAAACTCAATTCACCCCCCTCTTGAGTTTGAGGCCACTTGGCTAACAAGTGGTATCAGAGCTAGGCTCTTGTGTAAAGGGCTTAGCAGCTTCAAGAGAAAGTGATGACCTCCTCAAATGATTTTATAGAAAGTTCTTCAATCTATAGACCTCTCTTTTTCAATGGGGATGGATATGCTTATTGGAAAAAAAGAATGAAAATTTTTATTGAAGCTATTGACTTAGATGTATGGGATGCTATTGAAAATGGTCCTTTTGTCCCCACACAAGTTGTAAATGGTGTAAGAATTAATACACCAAGAAGTGAATGGATGAATGAAGATAAAAAGAAAGTTCAATATAATTTGAGAGCCAAAAACATTATTACCACATCTTTGGGGCATGATGAATTCTTTAGAATTTCAAATTATAAATATGCTCAAGAAATGTGGGATGTTTTAGAAGTAACCCATGAGGGTACTAGTGAAGTGAAAAGATCAAGAATTAATACTCTCACTCATGAATATGAACTTTTTTAGAATGAACCATATTGAAAGCATTCAAGAAATGCAAAAACGTTTTACACATATAGTTAATCATTTAGCTTCATTAGGAAAGACATTTTCAAATGAAGATCTTATTAACAAGGTTTTAAGATGCTTGAGCAGGGATTGGCAACCTAAGGTGACGGCTATCTCGGAATCTAGAAATCTTGCTACAATGACTTTAGCCACACTTTTTGGCAAGCTCCAAGAACATGAATTGGAGTTGAATAGACTCAAACAAAGTGAAGAAGTTGACAACAAAAAGAAGGAGATTGCTCTCAAGGCCACTTCCTACATAATTAATGATCATGATGATGATGAAGATGATGGAGATGGCTTGGAAATAGATGAGGAGAATCTTGCTCTACTAGTAAAGAAATTTGGAAGATTCTTCAAGAAGAGTGAAGCTCAAAGAAGACCTCCCTTTCCCCAAAAGAATGTCTATCACAAAGGGGAAGGAACCTCATCCACTCCTAAATGCTATGAATGGGGAGAATTGGGTCACATGAAGATAGAGTGCCCAATTTATCAAAGTAAAGAAAAAGTATCACAAGAGATCCTCAAGGGAGAAGAAAGAAAGAAGAGCCTACATAGCTTGGGATGATAATGACATGGATTCAACCGATAGCTCAGATAATGAGAAAGCCAATCTATGTTTCATGGCTAGAGGAGAAGAGGAAGATGGAGATGACATGGAGGTAACATCCTCAATTTCTGAATCAAACTATTCCCCTTCCTATGATGAATTGCAAGATGCATTTGAAGAATTACATAATGAATCTATAAGACTTGCAAAACTTGTTTCATAATCCAAGAAATCAATTTTCTCTTTTGAAAATAAGATATCTATGTTAAATAAGGAAATTGAGGAACTTAAAATAGAAAATGAAACTCTTGGACTTATTGATGCAAATTCTTCATGCATGACATGTTTATCACTAGAAAATGCACCCTCATCTTGCTCATCATGTAAAGCATTTGAAATTGAGATTGAGGACTTGAAAAACACTCTTTCAAAATTTACCTATGGAAGAGATAATTTGAACATTTTGCTTGGAAACCAAAGATGCATTTTTCAAAAGGCTGGTTTAGGGTATAATCCTAATAAACAACAAAAGTTTCTTAAGAACTTCTTTGTTTCATCAAGTACATCAAGTAGTCCCTTTATTAAATGCTTTCATTGTGGTAGGAAAGGACATAGTATATCAACTTGCAATGTAAGGAAGAATATCAATAATAAGTTAGGAACTAAAATGGCTTGGGTTCCCAAAGGCACTTTGTCAAAAACTAACACACAAGGACCCAAGAAAATTTGGGTACCAAAAGTCAAAAATTGAAGTGTGTTGTAGGTATGCTTGAAGGCCAAAAATTGACTTTGGATATATTGAAAAGTGGTTGCTCCAAGCACAAAATCAGAAAATACTTCAAGCTCTCTTCTTTGTCTCCAAGAAGCTTAGACTTGCAACCTTTGGCAAAATGGAGACTTGGTTTATACTTCTCTAGCTTATTTTCTTGAAAATATATTTACTTATGCTAGATTAGTTTGCTTTTTGTTTGAAGTAGTATACTTGACGAAAATATTCTTGAAATTACCTTTTTTGGAACAATCATGCATCTATTTCTGCTGTACAATATATTGGTCTGCTGCATAATATGCTTATTCGCTGCATGAATTAGTCATCTTGTTGCATAATGTCTTGTTGCATAATATTTTGCGGCATAATGTCACAATTTTCTGCATAATACATTAACTTGTTGCATAATATACTTTCTTGATGCATAATATGTTGTTTCGCTGCACAATAATGTGCTTTGGATCATAATCTGATTGGAATATATGCTTAAATGATGTTTGAAATTGTTTTGGAATGATTTGGAATCTTTTTTTATTCAAGTTTGGTCCTTCATGATGCTTTCCTTATGCTTAATCTTTATCTAATCCCATATTACTCTTGTACATGACTCTGTTTTCTATTGGCATAAATGATAAATACTATCTAAGTTTCTCGTCATATGCATTTGCTATCGGTATCACATATTGTTGTGCTAAACGATTTATTCTCTGATATTGATCTTGTTGGGCTAAAATGATTATATCCAATCTGAATGCTTATGTCTTCTTTTTGATAATGCCAACGGGGGAGAGATCAGTGAAATATATTGCATGTGTACGAGGGAGTTTTGCACTTTCACATATTCTATCTCATGCATACATTACATTCAAATGGAGTGTTGCACTTAAATATCTCCAAGATAATTAAACAAATCAAAAGAGGTATGATAAATAAGTATCTCAATTTGATTTTTCAAATATTATTTAGTTTGTCTTCATCAAAAAGGGAGAAATGTGAATTTTATGTTATGTCTTGAAGCATGTCAAATGGGTTTTTGATGAATAACAAAGCAAAGATGAAGATCAAGATCAAAAAAGAAAGGCAAGAACACGTTCAAAGAGTCATGTAATCGATCAAAATGTAATCGATAAAGACCAAGATCAAAAAAGAGGATATTAGATATAGGTATTAGAATATCAATGTAAAATGCCCTTTAAGTATCTCAATGATTCTCAAATGGTTTTTCAAATATCATTTCCAAAATAAGTGTGAAAATTCAAAGCTACACATGTTTTTCAAAGAAACATTATTTTCAATCTTAGATTTAACACTTTCATTGAAAGGTTTTATGTTTAATCAAATGTCTTGAAAGGTGTTAGAAATGGCAAATGTGTTAGGTAAAGGTGTTTAATCAAAATGAAGTTTTTTATTGGACTTGAAAAATGTGTTCAAAGGCCAATGTAATCGATTACATGGAGTTTGTAATCGATTACACAAAGAAAGGTTTTGTAATCGATTATTCTCTCACCCTATCTCTTTACATTTGTGCATTTATTTCGTATGCTTGATTGAATGTTATTCATCTTGTCGAATTTATGAGTGAAGTATTCAATCTCATTAATTCATTACAATAGCTTCAAGTAATGTAATCGATTACAATAAGCCCGTCTTGTGTAAAGGCAAGAACACGTTCAAAAGTTTTATAGAAAGTTCTTCAATCTATAGACATGTGGAATCGATTACATGATATTGTATCGATGTATTACAAAGTTGTAAATGGTGTAAGAATCATACACAATGATCAAATTACATGGATATATAATTTGAAATCCAAAAACATTACCACATCTTTGACAAATTTCAAATTATAAATATGCTCATTAAATGTGGGAATTAGAAGTAACCTCGTACTAGTGAAGTGAATCGATTAATTCTCAATAATATGAACTTTTTTTTTTAGAATGAATCGCAAAATGCAAAAACGTTTTACACATAATTTAGCTTCATTAGGAAAGACATTTTCAAAAAAGATCTTAAACAAGAAGATGCGTTGGAACAACAATGTAAATCTAGAAATTACATTTTTAGTACACTGTAATCACATTACACATCATTTGACACTTGCTCTACTAGTAAAGAAATTTGGAAGATTCTTCAAGAAGAAGCTGAATCAATGACAACGTCCAACGGCTATATAAATGCATTAAATGCTTGGCTTTATCACCCCCAACAGGGAAGGAACCTCATCCACTCTTTTCTTCATATAACTTATAAATACTTGCTTTGGGTCTTCATTAAGGGTTGAACTTCAATTTAGAACATCAATCTAACACTAATATACGAGAATCAATCAAACTCTTGAAAATTGCAAGTTTTTTGCCCTAATTTTTGTGAGAAAACTTGAGATATTCAAAAGGGGAACATTGTTTGAGCTTCAATTTGTATTAATCTACTCTTTGAGAGAGTTTATATCATTCAAACACTTTGCTTATTGTTTTGTTGGAAAGAGGGTGAGGTATATAATCCTCAACAAAAGTGAAAAAGTACATGAGGTATCCCTTGTTGAGAAGAATCAACTGAGGTATCCTTCAAAGGTGTAAAGAGGGTGGGGTATCCTCAAAGGTTGTATAGGTGTTGTAGGTATGCTTGAAGGCATCCCTTTGTTTTGAGGCTCAAAGCACAAGGGACTGAGGTATCCTTCAAGGTGTTGTTGAGTGCTCCAATCTCAATGTAAAGGTTTTTAAGCACCCGTTCAAGCTTGAAGTTTAGTTTAGTGGAAAATCTCGAGTGGTTCACTTGAGGACTGGACGTAGGTCACAAGGGGTGGCTGAACTAGGATAAATCCTTGTGTTTGATTCTCTCACCCTATCTCTTTACATTTGTGCATTTATTTTATATGCTTACTTGAATGTTATTCATCTTGACTTATTTAATTATTATCTTGAATGCTTATGAAGAGATTTATATTGATGTGTAAGTATTTAATCTCATTTATCTATTCACTTCAATTATCCAATAGTTTCAACGAAAATTGATAAATAAACGTTTTGCGAAAGATTTTGAAAATATTTCATAAACTCAATTCACCCCCCTCTTGAGTTTGAGGCCACTTGGCTAACAAGCATGGTACACGAACCTTATTTTTTCAAAGAAACATTATTTTCATCTTAGATTTACACTCATGAAGGTCCAATCCTTGAGTCAATGACTTGAAAAATGTGTTCAAAGGCCAATTCGACCGCCACTAGCAGGGACTCCATACTCAGTTAAGAACATGGTACTCTTTCGATCGCCCCCCTTTTTTTAGGAGATAAACAAGATAATATATACATGTTGTTGGGGTTGTAGCTCACATCTTCCTCTGGTTTTACACCGAGTTAAAATGGCTATATTAAATGCATTAAATGCTTGGCTTTATCACCCCAATGGAGTTTTCTTCTTAACTTATGTTTATTAAGGGTTGATAATTTAGTAAATCTCAATCTTGAAAAGGTTTTTACTTAAAAACTTGAGATATTCAAAAGGGCTTTCTATGAATCGAGGATAAGCTTCCCATCTAATTTTCTTATAAATTAGCAAACAGAATGTTATTCTTTTTGAGTCGATTCCACCCCTAAGAGGCCATTGTTAACAAGCAATGGTACACGAACCTTAATTTTTTTAACTCTTCCATCGCCCCTTTTTTAGAGATTCCATAAATTAAACGCTAAACGCTTCACGAGGATATCTAATTTTCTTATAAATTAGCAAACAGGATCTTTTTGAGTCGATTCAAGACTCCAATAAAATCTCTCGAAGAGATTCCATAAATTAAAGTTCCACTAGACAACTCCACTAGAATGTCTCAAGAGATCAAAAGCACCCTGTTCAAGCCGAGTCTTGAAAGTGGAAAATCAATAATAAGATATCATCTAATGACTCCTTACTTAGTCCATTCTTAATAAAATATATTTTATCTTCTCGGTTTGTGGAAACCATCCCCAATGAACGACATCACATGTTACAATTCTATCGCGCACATTTGTGACAAACTTGCATTCTTTTCACTCTTCTCCTTTTAGAATACGAACTTTTACGAGACCTGGCATGTATGAGGCAAATGAATTAGAAGATTCACCTGTTAAATGGACCTTTGCTTCGATTATCCAGCATATATCTTCTGGGATGCCCTTGTGCATTAACATTCTTAATCTTTCACATCTAGTTTTGTAAATTTTTGTTAGAGCATTTTGAGAAAGAGAAGGAAAATACTTTCTTAAATTCGAGATAATGACATCCATTTTAAAGGAGAATGAATCAGTTATTATAGGAAACTGAAAAACAAATCGACTTAAGAGTCACGGAGTACCGTTATCTGCCACTTAACTATGGTCACAAAGAACTGCAAAAAGAAAGCAACAAAATTAAAATAAATTCTTCTCATAATATGGATTAGAAAAGGGAGATGAATTGTACCTCAACAACTTGGTTTTCTAGAAATTGTTTGAGTCTTTGTCCATTGACCTTAAACACTTTACCATTCCTAGTGTTCTCAATGTCTATGGCCCTATGAGGATACACATGTTTGACAATAAAAGGGTCAGTCGACCTAAATCTCAATTTTTCAGGGAATATGTGAAGACGAGAATTATAAAACAGAACTTTTTGACCAATTTCAAAAGATTTCCTCAAAATTGATTTGTCATGAAAAGCTTTTGTTCTAGCTTTATAAATTTTTGAGTTTTCATATGCATCATTTCTCAATTTCTCAAGTTCATTTAATTACAATTTGTGTAACTTGCAAGCATCATCAAGATTTAAGTTGAAAGTTTTAATGGTCCAAAATGCTTTATGCTCTAGTTCTATTGGCAAGTGACAAGGTTTTCCAAAGACTAATCAATATGGTGACATGCCTAAATATGTTTAGAAAGCAGTACGGTAGGCCCAAAGTGCATCGTTTAGTCTTAAAGACCAATCTTTACAATTTGGGTTAACCATTTTTTTTAAATTTTGTTTGATCTCTTTATTTACTAATTCTACTTGTCCACTTGTCTTAGGATGATAAGGGGTGACAATTTTGTAGGTAATGCCATATTTCTTTATTAAGGATTTAAATGGTTTATTGCAAAAAAGTGTTCCCCTATCGCTGGTGATAGCTCAAGGGATTCCAAATCGACTCAAAACATTTTTTTTTTAAAATTTAAGAACAATTTTATGATCATTGTGTTGACATGAAATCACCTCAATTCATTTTGAGACATAATCAACTGTAACCAAAATATACACAAATCCAAATGATGATGGAAATGGACCCATGAAATTAATTCTCCAATAATAAAAAAATCTCAATGACAATTATAGGGTTCAGAGGCATCATGTCTCGTTTAGAAATGGAATCCACTTTCTGACAATTTTCACAACTTTTGTAAAAAGTATAGTTGTCTTTAAATAAAGTGGGCTAATAAAATTCACACTGTAAGATTTTCGCATTTGTTTTCTTTGAAGAAAAATGACTTCTACATATTTCTGAGTGACAAAATTTAATAACACTACCTACCTCACTGTAAGGTATACATCTCTGAAAGATTTGATCATGATAATATTTGAGCAAATATGAGTCATCCCAATAAATTTTTTTTACCTCAATCAAAAACTTCTTTCTGTCTTGGTGTGTTCACTGAGGCGGCATCTTTCCTATTACAAGAAAATTAACAATGTTAGCAAACCAAAGCATGGAATTGACAAAAAATAAAAATTCATCGGGAAAAGAATCATTGATAGATGTGTTATCAAAAGATAAGTCTGTTATAAGTCTGGACAAATGATCTGTAACAACATTTTCGGCTCTTTTATTGTCTTTTATTGTGATGTTGAGTTCTTAAAGCAACAAGATCCACCATATCAACTTAGGTTTGGCATCCTACTTAAACATTAAATATCTAACAGCAACATGATCAGTGAAAACAATAGTAGAAAAACTAATTAAATAAGCTCAAAATTTGTCTAATGCAAAAATTACAGCAAGTAGTTCTTTTTCAATAGTGGTGTAATTCATTTATGTACTATTCAAAGTTTGACTTGCGTAATAAATTACATGAGACTTACCTTCCTTTCTCTAGCCTAAAACAACACTAACAGCAAAATCACTAGTATCACACATTAACTCAAAAGGCAAAGATCAGTCATGGGATTGCATGATAGGAGCAGATGTCAAAAGACCGATTAATTTTTCAAATGATTTCTGACAATCTTGAGTCCAATCAAATGGTGCATCTTTTGTTAGAAGATTACATAATGGTCAAGATATGACACTAAAGTCCTTAATGAATCTTCTGTAAAATCCTGCATGTCCTAAAAAGGAACGAACTTCTTTGACTATTTTTAGGGAAGGCAAATGAGCAATTAATTCAACTTTAGCCTTATCAACTTTAATTCCCTTAAAAGATATCATATGACCTAACACTATTCCTGAGGTAACCATGTAATGAAATTTTTTCCAGTTTAACACAAATCCTTTTTCTTCACATCTTTTAAGAACTTTTTCCAAATTATCAAGACAATTTTTAAAAGAATTTTCAAAAACTGTCAGGTCATCCATGAAAACCTCTAAATAATGCTCAATCATGTCACTAAAAATACTTGGCATGCATCTTTAGAAAGTTGCCAGAGCATTACAAAGGCCAAAAGACATTCTTCTATATGCAAAAGTGTCAAAATGACACGTAAAAGTGGTCTTTTCTTGATCCTCTAATGCAATTGGTATTTGATTATACCCTGAATAACCATCAAGAAAGTAATAGTAGGGATGTCCTACTACCCTTTCCAGAATATGATCAAGAAATGGCAAGGGAAAATGATTTTTCCTAGTGACTACATTTAATTTTCTAAAATCAATACACATACGCCAATTGGATGAGACTCGCGTAGGTATTAATTTTCTTTTTTCATTTTCAACCACCATTATTGCAGATTTCTTAGGCACAACTTGTGTAGGGCTTACCCACTGGCTGTTAGAGATAGGGTAGATAATTCTAACATCAAGTAATTTGAGAACTTCAGCTCTAACTACCTCTTTCATGTGTGGATTTAATCTTCTTTGAGGTTGTTGAGATGTTTTAGCATTATCCTCTAAATGTATTCTATGTGTACAAATTAATAGATTAATGTCTTTTATGTCCTTTATTGTCCATCCAATTGCACTTTTATGCTTTTTAAGTATTTCTATCAACATACCTTCTTGTTCTTTAGTAAAGGATGAGGAAATTACCACTAGAAAGCTTTGTTCTTCTCCCAAAAAATGTGTACTTCAACCCAGTAGGTAATGACTCTAGTTCCATTGTGAGTACTTCTTCATAGGTATTATCATTCATGGGTTTTAGCTTTTCAAATCTCAGCTTCCATCATTTGTATTCCATTACCTGTGTACAATTAAGCAAAGAGCATACTTCAAAAATATCACCATCTAATTGCATACCCAAATCAAATGAATTAATTAAATAAATTTCTAATGGGTCAGAAGAACTCCTGGTTTGAAGATGATCATCTATAATAGCCTCAATCCATTCAACTTCCTCTTTTTTGTCATATTTTCTAATGGGTCAGAAGAACTCCTGTAGTTGCTTGCACATGTTGAAAACATTAAGCTCCAATGTCATATTTTCAAATGTTAGCTTCAACACTCCATTTCTGCAATTTATCAAAGCATTAGATGTTGCTAAAAATAGGTGACCTAAAATAACATGAATTAACTTGCAACTATTAACTATAGGTTCAGTTTCCAAGATAATAAAATCCACAGGATATATGAATTTATCAACTTGAACCAACACATCTTCCACTATTCCTTTTGGATTAACTGATCTATCGGCAAGTGGAAGAGTTATAGAAGTCGATTTTAACTCACCCAGGTTGAGTTGCTGATAAGTAAATTATGAACCTACAATACCCACATCTTCCTCAATAACATCATCACAATCTCTTCCACCTTTGCTCTTCATTGTCAACCTACAATACCCACATCTTCATTAATAAGTGGAAGTGAAAGTTGATGGTGGTTATTTACAAATGACTTAGAGTTAAGGGGGCTTGTATACATTTTTTTCCTAAAAATTTTAACAATTTTACTCTATGAAGCATACACACGGACACAGACAAGGGACATGACACGGACACAGACACGGAGACAAACCAAATTCAAAAAACTATAGGACACAGACACAACACACACACACACACACATCTATATATATGTATGTATGTATAAGTAAATTAAAGAACCTGATTTATGTATATATATATATAATTGTAAAATTTAAGAAAAAGATTCATAATTCATTAATATCATTTTTATAAACTTGAAGATTTTTAATATCTTAATATATGTCATATGTGCCAAAATTTGCTACCTAGTAAGCCCCACTAAAAAATATAGAACATAATTTCTATTGACATTTTTTAAAAAATCTCCTAAACTAACTTCTCCGAATAGAACTAACCTTGTACAAGTAGATGTGCATAAAAAAAAAATTAACTAAATGGAATAGTGGTATGAGGCAAGCTTTGGTGACGACGAAGTGGATGGTTTGGTACAAGCAGAGGTAGAAAGAGCAGATGAAAATAATGGTGTGCGAAAAGATAAAACTTAAAAGCCTAATAGTGGCGTGTGAAAATATAAAATTTAAAATATTGGTATGAGAAAATAGTGGCTTGGGACGTCAATCATGTGATTGGGCTTGAGTGAGTTATGAGTTTACTAATTGGACGTTAGTCATGGAAACTAAATTTTTTTAAAATATTAATAGGTCGTTTTCAAGCCTTATCCTAGACGTGTCCAAGCGTGTCCGAGACGTGTTCATGCGTGTCCGAGACGTGTCCAAACTGAAAAAAATAATCTTTTTAATCAGATACTTTTGGACACGTATGACACGTGTGACGTACGCACGTCCCCATGTGTTTGACACGGACACGTGTCGTGCTTCGTAGCTTTTACTCAGTATTTTATTTTATTTGATTTTTGTTATTATTTTTTGTGAGCAATCTTACAAGTTATTTATTTGCCCTTGATATTTCAAGTGTAGAAATAATAAAAAGTAACTGTTGTATCTTATGGAATATTAATTATGAAATCTTTATACCAAAAAATCTTATCACAATGGTAAAATACTTTTAAGTTTTAAGTTTACTACACTTATACACCTTAACTAATATTTATAATAAGTTATTTTATTTAAACAATTTTAATTTTAACATTCATCTAATTATTTCTATTATTTTTTCCTATATGTGGGGGGATTCAATTTCCCAGTATGCACTCTCCCCCTTTTCCATCCCCTCCTCCCTCCCTATGGAGTCCTTTGTGGGTTTACTTTAGGACTCTAATGGATTGGGTCGAGTGAGAAATAGTACTAGAAAGAAAACCTTACATAACATGTAATAGAAATAGAATATTAAACTAAAAAGTGACCACTAAATTTCTTGTCTTCATTGATTTTAAAGAAAATGTTTTAAAATTAAAAATTAACTCAAAGTGAAATATATAACTACTCTAAGAGTGCTAATAAATTTGTTTTGTTGATCACAAAAACCATGATATTTAAGTCTTTGTAATTATTGTATTTGTCACTCTCATCTTATCAGATAGTTCTTATTCATACTATATATCATTTGGAAAAATATAATATTTTACATAAATAACTATACGATTCCTTCACTCCCTAGTTACCCCATTGAAAGAAATCCAAAACCATGAAAGCAGGTTTTGCATCATAAAATACAAGTTCACAGAGTTTGTACCATACCACATCAATATCTATCACAATTAGCAAGTAGTATTTATTTATTTATTGCTGAAATGTTAATCTTAATAATTTTATATTGTTTCCTTGAACACAAATTATTGAAGAGGGGAAAAGTGCATTTCTATTTGGCCAGTCCTTTTTTCAACCTCATATATGCAAGAACAATAATGAAAATCAACTCTTTACTAAAGAGTAGAGATCAAGTGGCAAGTGAATTACAGTAAGACATACCAATAAAATGTTGTCTAGAGTCAAATCTTTGATTAGCGTTGTTAGAGGTAGAAATAGGTTAAGCCCTTGAGACGATCTGGTCCGCCTTAAGTTTGACCTATTTATTAAATAAGTTGGACAAAGACTTTTTTATAAACTTGTTTAACTAAAAAAGTCAAGCTCAAGTCATCCAAAAGACTTTGTAAACTTGAAGAATTGACATGTTTAAATATATATATATATATATATATATATATATATATATTATAATTATTAATTATTATATATATTATAATTTATAATTGTAATACTTTATATTTTTGTTTAATTTTAATATTTTCATACTAACACAATAACACTAAACTAAAAGAACCATAACTCTTTTTTCCTATAAGCAGGCACCACAACAAGAAATTTGGGAATTAGCAACGGAAGTATCCCTCGCTAATCCCTCGCAATGGATTAGCGAGGGATACGTCCGTCGATTTTTTTTATCGCTAATTCGTTGCTAGATACGAGAATTTTTCTCTCTAATCCGTCGCTAACCCCTCACAAATTTTTTTAAAAAATGGTGCATGTTTTCCTTGCAAATCAGCGAGGGAAATTCTGTCGCTATTCCATTGCTATAGCTTGGAAATTGGTGTGAGGCGGATAGTGATTAAAATTTCAAATAAAAATCAGTTGTCAGGCCCACCAAAAAATAAAAACCTTACAACTAGTTGTAGTTAGTAAGGGTCAATCCACAGAGAACCAATTCAATCAACACTATTAAACAATTCCTAATTTAAACTATGATTAACAATAAACAGTAAAAAGGGGGGTTTGGAGTTTTGATGAACAATGAACAGTTTCAAAAACAATAACAATAAATAAACTGAAATCAACAATATAAAAAAATTGGTTAAGAGATAGAATTCACCACTATATTTATAAGATAATGTAATTCCACATATCTTTTTATTCCAACATGCTCAATTATGTTTTTATGCAATTGTGAGAGTAAATCTCTGTTTTCCTTACGTGTTGGCCAATTCAGCAACCGCTCAAATCAACTCCTAATCACTGATTAGTCATAAAGCAACCACTCTTACAACTATTCAACAATTGCATTAAGCTTTAGAAAACCAATTACACTAAGATCTAATCACACACCGGGATTAAATTACTTAGAACATATATTTCTCTAGATCTATTATCACAACTGCGCATAATATACCCAGATCTACCACTTTTATAACTGGCAAATAGCACAAAGATAATTATACCCACATGAACATCATACATTCCGCTAGATCTACTACCGCAACTGCGCATAATAAACCCAGATCTACCACTTTGAAAGTGGGAACAAGTACAAAAACCTTCATACCAACAATAGATTTAGAAATATATGAATAAAAACATAACTGTGTTCAAATAATCAAATATGCAAGATTCACAATATCAAAACTAGTAATTTCATCACCCCTTTAACCAAAGGAGGTTTAGTTACACATAGCTAGAACAAAATCACAAGAAAAACTGAGAAAGAACAACATAAGAAACAAAGTGCAGAAGAAAAACTAAAGAGCAAATGAGTTTCTGAGGATTGAGGATGATGGATCTCCGATTGCTCGAACCCGAGACTCCAATCTTTGATCCAAGCTTCCCTTCTCCGCTCCTTAGGGTTTACAGCTGCTTCCCAAGGTCCGAACCCTCTTCAAGATGTGCTAAGAGTGTGTTTTTATAGGTCTCAGGGCTTAACTTCTTCAAGAAGGGTCCAAACTTCTTGCAGAAGTTTCAATAATTCATCTACTAGAGCGAATGCACGGCCGTGCATGAATACACGGCCTAGGCCGTGCATGGCTCTGTTTGAGTGATCAAAATTTTGTTTCAAAAGTCAGAGAAGTACATGGCCTAGGCCCTGTACTTTTGCACAGCCGTGTACTTTTGCACGGCCTAGGCCCTACAATTTTACGCAGGCCCTGCAATTTGGCTCCTTCATTTTCGGCACCGAATCTTTGCAGAAACTCTTCTTTCACTGCTTCAAGGGGCGATATTGATCTTCATGAATCCTCAACTCCTTTTTCAAGTGAATACCAAGACTTGTTTAAGGCTAATGAACTCCATCATCCAAAGGTTTCCTGAAAAGTTTAATTCAATTATCAGCTTCTAAAAACACATTTAAGCAAAGTTTCACACTAATGTTCCAACTAGAGTTTGATATTAGAAACTTAGCTAAATGATAGCAATTAAGCACAAATGGAGTCCAATGAATCAATTACAAGGCATCTAAGATATAAGAATAATCAGCAGATCAATTACCCCCACACTTAGCCTTTTGCACTCCTAGGCAAAATGTGTAGTTAAACATAGTTTCCCAATAAGCTATACAAATGCAGAACAGTGAGCAAAGACCTTTATACATTCAGTTCTTTAAAGAATTTGAGCAATCAAGAATTCCCTTTCTTAGTAATCCAAATTGGCAAGCAAAATCAATCAAATATCAGGGTTCAATCATTATGAAAAATCCTCATTGATATGCTCTCTCACTCAAGTGTTTCAGGCTTGAATTTTCACCCAACACATTCATGAAAACATGTTCTACCATAGGCTTGTCAAGCCTCTACTTTTCCACCACTCAGACCGCATGCATACAAAGATCGAAAGGGCTTTATTCAGGTTGTAATGGGGTCAGGGTCAAGGTAGGATACATCAAAGATAAACAGAGCTAAACCATAGGAATTAGAAGAGCTCCCAACACTCTTCAAGTTCAATTTACTTTTCTGTACCTTTTCCTTTTTTTGAATTTTTTTTTACAAACACCTTACATCCTATTCACAATGATATTTTGCCAACATGAAACTTTTTTATATACAAAGTTAGGCAAACACATCATTAATTCAAATACCCCCACACTTATTTAAGAACCAATTTCCAATACAATCATTAGGCTCTTCTATTCCCTAAGGTAGGGTAGCAAAATGGTTTTTCACTTTTTGGCTTAAATTGAGCTTAGAACGAAGGAAAGAAGGTCAAGGTTAAACAAAGGATAAAATGCAAGGATGGCTATTTGGCCAGTAGTTATTTAAAAGAAATGCCTTTTTCATTTCTATTGCATGTAGTGATCATTAGCAGCTTAAAAGAGAACCAAGACAAGTTCTGAAGAACACATAATCATGAGTGGAATCACACAATCAAATAATCAAAATGGCCTAAAATTAGCCATTCACAACAAGGCCCAAAAACTCACTAGGTTTCGATTCATCATTTTTAATTAAACCCTTTAATTTTTCAGAATCTCACCCGACAAAATCGATAACTAGAAAGTTCATTCGATCAAGCTCAAAGGTTTATTATTTTTTCAAAAATTTGGGTCAATTACTCCATAATCACAACATTTGAAAGCTCATCAGAAACTTAAAAGCCCAATGGAAAGTACCCCTAAGAAAAATTACACAATTAAGATCACATGCACTCATTCCAAGAAAGGTAATTTAGTTCAATCAGTCATTCAATCCCCAGCCATTCAGAACATCAAAAGTATCCACAATAGAACATCAAAGTATCCACACCCCCACACTTAAACTAGGCATTGTCCTCAATGCTACACATATCCAGAAAAAGAAAAATAAACGACAAAGACGAATGCTACACACATCCAGAAAAAGAAAATAATCAACAAAGCTAAAACATAAACACACGAAATGAAAATGAACAACTATAACCCATAAATCAACAACCAACAGTACTGTTTAAATCAAATCCCAAATGTATAAAATACTGCAAATGTACAATACAATTGAAACTATGGGGATACATCAATGGGGAAATGAGGGGAAATCTACTGCATGCGCCAGAGAATGTCATCCATCTTGCTGTGAAGGGAGGCTATATTTTGGGTGTTAAACTCCTCCCAAACGTGAAATTTATCATCAAGGCTCTGGATGCGTGAGGCATGATCTATCTGTAGGGCATCGACATGTGCTATGACATCGTCGAGAGTAGTGGGTCGAGCCCTAGAAGACGGACCAGCCTCAGTAGTAAGTATTACATCTGAGAAGATTGGGTAGTGATTTTAAGGTAAAAGATTGAAGAAAAATGGAAGTGGCGGTTATGGAGGTGAGTGGTGCGTATGTGGAGAGAGAGAGAAGGTGGGTTGGTGAAAATGGTGAGAAAAATAAATAGAAATGTAAGAAAAATGAGAGATTGGAGTGATTTGTGAGTGAAAAATGGTTGGAAATGGTGGATTTTGATAGTCGGAATGATGGATTTGAAAGGGAAGAGGGTGGAGAAGACCAGGGCCTGCGTGGGAGAGGAGAGAGAAATGGGAGAAAAAAGGAAGAAGGAGCCCTAAAATAGGCTCTGGTGAGAATACACGGCCGTGTATGATTCTGGTTTAGGGGCTTTGCTGCGCACAAGCACACGGATATGTATTGGTACACGACCTAGGCCGTGTACTTCACTGAGTTTTGATTTTTTTTTCACACAACTCATGAGTACATGGCCTCCCTTGCTTTTTTTCTATCAAAGACTCATGAGAATACTTCCCCAGATGACTCGTTTCACTTTGAAATGAATTGGAAACTCTTATGCAATGTTGTTCTTTGAAGAATAATAAAAAACACAGGTCAGGGTCTTTTAAAGTCAGATTCTCAAGACTAAAACTTATTATGCTTGAGGGAATTCAAAAAATCGACGAAGTTCATAAGGCACATATTCATAAGAATGCGTCTCAAGAGATCGACTCTTTACTCAGTCCATTCATCATGAAATACAATTTAACTTTTCAATTGAAAGAAATCATCCCCAAAGAACATGATTCAACATTCAGAAGAACAAAACAACAACACCACAAAAGAAGTAATTTCTACAGTTTCACTTGATATCCATCAAATTCAGTCCACACAATTATCATTCAATCAATCAATGCATTCAAACACATACTCAGCAATCCAAATCTCAATGATTTCTAAAGGTTCTCATGCTCACAATCACAAACAGATCAAGACATATTCTAAGAAACTAATAAAACACAAGATACAAGGGATAAAGAAATCAAATCTGGTTTTCTTGATGATGGGTTGCCTCTCATTGAGCGCTTAGTTTATTATTCTCAGCCTGACATAATGATGCTCTTAATGATCTTCATACTGTGGAAGGAGAAGGGTCATCACTTTCACTTTTGCACTATCAGGAAGTTCATGATATGGTTTGAGACGGTGCCCATTGACCTTAAATGCTTTGCCAGATGTTTCACTCATGATCTCTATTGCACCAAAAGGAAAGACATTAGTTACCACAAACAGCCCAATCCACATAGAGCACAATTTACCTAAAAACAGTTTAAGTCTGGATTGGTATAGCATCACTTTTTGTCCTTTGTGGAATTCTTTCCTAGAGATCAAGTGGTCATGGAATGCCTTAGTTTTGGTTTTATAAATCAGGGCATTCTCAAAGGTCTCATTTCTTAATTCTTCCAGTTCCTGTAACTGGAACTTTCTCTGCTTCCCAGCACCTTCCAAGTCCAGATTGACTTGCTTAATGGCCCAATAAGAGCGATATTGTAGCTCTACGGGTAAATGACAGGGCTTTCCATACACCAACCAAAATGGTGACATGCCAATGGAAGTCTTATAGGCAGTCCTATAAGCCCATAACGCATCCTCAAGTCTAGTACTCTAATCCTTACGTGAGGGATTCACCATCTTTTCCAGGATTGATTTAATCTCTCGGTTGGACACTTTAGTTTGCCCATTTGTCTGTGGATGATAAGGTGTGAAAATTCTGTACATCACTCCATATTTCCTTAAAAGAGCATCAAATGTACTGTTGCAGAAATGGGTCCTTTGGTCACTGATGATAGCCCTTGGGGTCTCGAACCTGGAGAAAATATGTGATTTAACAAAGTCTGCAATAGTTTTAGAATCATCAGATCGGGTGGCTTTTGCTTCCACCCATTTAGACACATAATCAACAGATAAGAGAATGTATGAGAAACCAAATGAAGGGGGAAATGGTCCCATGAAATCAATACCCCATACATCAAAAACTTCCACAAAAATAATTAGGGTTTAAGGTATCTGGTTCCGAGGACCAATGTTACCTGTTCTTTGACAGCAGCCACAAGACTTACAGAAATTGTAGGCATCTTTAAAGATTATGGGCCAATAGAAACCACTGTCAAGCACCTTATTGGCTGTCCTTTTAATGCCGAAATGTCTTCCATAAGCATAAGTGTGGCAAAAGGAGAGAATGGAGTGTGTCTCAGAATCAGGAATGCACCTCTTAATGACCTGATCTACACAATGCTTCTAGAGGTACGGGTCATCTTAGATGTAATACTTATAGTCACTCCTTAATTTATCTCTTTGGGCCTTGTTCAAACCCTCCGAAAAGTCCTTAGTAACCAGGTAACTAACAATGTCAGCATACCAAGGGATTATGGCCTTAATGGCCATCAGATACTCATCCGAAAAAGTCTCCATGATAGGCATTTCTTCCTCTTCAGTTACAAACCTACTCAAGTGATCGACCACCAAGTTTTCACTCCCTTTCTTGTCTTTAATCTCCAAGTCAAATTCCTGGAGCAATAAAATCCATCGGAGTAATCTAGGCTTCGCTTCTTTCTTTGTCAGAAGATACTTCAAAGCTGCATAATCTGAAAACACAATTACTTTAGAGCCAATGAGATATGATCTAAAATTTTCTAAAGCAAAAACAACAGCTAGAAGTTCTTTTTCAATTGTTGAATAGTTGAGTTGAGCATCATTTAGAGTCCTTGATGCATAGTAAATGGCATAAGGAACTCTATCAACTCGTTGTCCTAAGACAGCCCCTACCACGAAGTCACTAGCATCGCACATCAGTTCAAATGGTAGTTCCCAGTTGGGTGGCCTAATGATAGGTGCAACAGTCAATAATTTCTTTAGTTTATTGAAAGCTTCCATACATTTCTCATCAAAGTTGAATTGCACATCTTTTTGGAGAAGCTTGCAAAGGGGCAATGAGATTTTAGAGAAGTCTTTGATGAATCATCGATAAAAACCTGCATGGCCAATAAAAGAACAAATTTCCCACACACTAGTGGGTGGGGGCAAAGAATGCATGAGTTCTACCTTAGGCTTATCTACCTCAATTCCCTTAGCAGAAATTACATGACCTAACACAATACCTTCCTCTACTATGAAATGACATTTTTCCCAATTCAGTACAAGGTTAGTGTCAATGCATCTTTTAAGCACCAATGTTAAATGTTCTAAACAATTTTCAAAACCATTCCCAAAGACACTAAAGTCATCCATAAAAACTTCAATAATATTTTCAATGTAATCAGAGAATATACTCATCATGCATCTTTGGAAAGTTCCCAGTGCATTACAGAGTCCAAAGGGCATTCGCCTGTAAGCAAATGTACCGAATGGACAAGTGAAGGTGGTTTTATCCTGGTCTTCTAGAGCAATAGCAATCTGATTGTAACCTGAAAAGCCATCTAGAAAACAATAATGAGAATGACCAACTAATCTTTCTAATATTTGATCAATGAAAGGCAAAGAAAAGTGGTTTTTTCTAGTGGCAGCATTCAGCTTTCTGTAATTAATGCAGACACGCCACCCTGTTTATAACCTAGTGGGAATAAGCTTATTTTCAGCATTTTTTACCGCAGTAATGCCGGATTTCTTTGGTACTACCTGGACCGGGCTTACCTACTTGCTATCAAAAATGGGATAGATTACCCCCACACTTAGGAGCTTTAGTATCTCTTTTTTCACAACCTCCATCATAGGAGGATTCAACCTTCTCTGGGGGTCTCTCACAAGTTTAGCACCCTCCTCCATTAAGATCCTGTGCATACAAATGGAGGGACTAACACCCTTGATGTCAGCTATTGAACAACCAATGGCTGTCTTATGTTCCTGCAAAACAGCCACTAATTTCTTGTCTTGCTCTTGGGTGAGTGACTTTGCAATTATTACTGGAAGAGTGCCCTTCTCCTCCAAGAAGATGTATTTAAGATGATCAGGCAGTGCTTTTAGTTCCAATTCAGGTGCTTGCACAACGGAAGGTTGAGGTATATCAGTAGTAACAGGTAAATCAACAAAAGATACCTCATGCTCTTCTGGAGTGGAAGAGAGCTCTTGTAAGGCAGCAACAATTTCATCAATGTCTTCACTCCATGGCTCTTCTTCATCCTTCTTTTTTTCCTCCTGTACATCTAAGCTATGAATTAGAATTGTATCCAGAGCATCAGAATGTTCAGAATCAAAAGCTACAAAATTAAAGAATAAAAAAGGATAAAAAAATAAATCAAACAAGCAAAGTGCACATCACTTGGGTATCTCATAGCTTCAAAAATATTGATTCTAATCAATTCCTCATCAAATTCCATTGTTAGAGTTCTTGAGTGCACATCAATTTTTGTCCGCGCAGTTTTCAAAAATGGTCTCCCCAATAAGATAGGAGCAGAGTTGGGAGACTTGTCCTCTTCCATGTCCAAAACATAGAAGTCTGCTGGAAATACTAATTCATTCACCTGCACTAAAACATCTTCAACCACACCTTTTGGGTATGGATTAGATCTATTAGCCGGTTGTATAATAACACCAATAGGTTCCAAAGGACCCAAATATAAAGATGCATAAATGGGATAAGGCATGACATTTATAGATGCACCTAAATCAAGCATTGCCCTTTCAAACTTTGTGTTACCTATAGTGCATGGAATGGTGAATATGCTAGGATCCTTACATTTAGTTGGGAGTTTCTTTTTTATCACAGCTGAAATATTTTCTCTCACTTTAACCCTTTCATTTCCTTTCAATTTCTTCTTGTTAGTGCACAATTCTTTCAAAAAATTTGCGTACTTAGGTACCTGCTTAATGGCGTCTAACAAAGGGATATTAACTTCCACCTTCCTAAAAGTCTCTAGGATCTCTTTTTCTGCTTCTTCTTTCTTAGTCTTTGCCAACCTACTAGGAAAAGGAGCTTTAGTGACATATTTAGGAGGGGGTTCAGAATTACTACCCTTAGGGGCTTTGGAGCTTTGCCCCTTTTCATTTGCTTTCTTGGGTGGTTCATCTTTCTCTTGAGTGTTGGGTGGAACAGATGTAGGCTCATCCATTAGCTTTTCGCTTTTCAATGTGACAGCACTAGCATTTTCCCTCGGATTCACTTCTGGCTGTGAGGATAGTTTCCCTAAAGCTTGGCTTTGAAACTTGTTGAATTCTGTGGACAACTGCCCTATCTAATTCTACAAGTTATTGATTGCAGTCCTTGTTTCTTGCCAAAATTACATGTTGTCAGTGGCCATTTGTTTCACCAGCTCCTCTAGTGAAGGCTCAGGTTATTTAGGAGCTTGAACTTGTTGCTGTCTCTAAGGGAAAGGTGCTTGCCTTTGTTGGAATCCTGGAGGTCCATAAGCTAGAGGTTGATTCTTAGGTTGCTTTGCATAATTGAAATTAGGATGATCCCTCTAACCCGGATTATATGTGTTTGAGTAGGGGTTATAATTTTTTGAAAGTCCAGCATATCCCTCTACTGCTCTTACCTCCTCATTTGTGTCTTCTTGGAGAGTAGGACACATATCAGTAGGATGTCCAGATGAACAATAAATCCCATAAGCATGAACTGGTCCTTTCCCTTTATCCATTAACCGTTGAACCATAGCAGTCAATTGAGTCATTTGCTGCTATAAACTGGTTGTCTCTACTTCTTTCACTGCTCACTCTAGTGTCATATCTAGAGTAGAATTGTTGAGTATTGGTAGCCATTCTTGAGATCAAGTTTCTAGCTTCTAGAGGAGTTTTATCAACCAATGCTCCTCCACTAGCAGCATCAATCATATTACAATCCATCACTTGTAAGCCTTCATAGAAATACTGAATTAAGAGTTGCTCACTTATTTGATGATGAGGGCAGCTGAAACATAGCTTCTTAAATCCCTCCCAGTAGTTATGGAGTCATTTCCCATGCCTTTGTTGAATACCACATATTTCTTTTCTGATTGTTGCGGCTTTTGAAGCTGGGAAGTATCTGTCTAGGAAAGCTCAAGCCATGTCCTGCTATGATTGGATGGATCCGGGTGGCAAATAGTAAAGCCACTCCTTAGCAGAATCTTTTAGTGAGAATGGAAAAACTCTCAGCTTGACTTGCTCTACATGAATTCCTACAGGCTTTATGCTAGAACATACCGCACGAATTTCATTCAAGTGCTTGTTGGGGTCCTCTCCTGGTAATCCATTGAAAGATGGCAAGAGATGGATTAAGCCTGATTTCAATTCAAACGCCTCTTCATTTTCAAGAATGTCTATGCATAGAGGCTGTTGATCCAGATCTGGAGCACCCAACGCCCTTAAAGTGTTTTCTGCCATTGTCACCTCTTCAAATATTTTAGATGGTTCAAATGTCTCTAAACTTGATAGATTAATGTGACGGACAGCTTCAATGTCAGCAGGTGTGAGTTGGAAATTAGTTAGATGGAAGGGAAATTGAGGATGTGAGTTGAGTTGATCAATATAATTCCTTAAATTCTGCAATCCCTCGTCTAACCCTTCAATGGGCATCAACACCTACAAAACACTCAGAAAGAAAGAATCAAAAACTAAAAATAAAATAAAAATAAAAATAAAAATAGAGTAAAAATAGGAAATAAATTAACAGTGTAATTGAAAAATTGGTTCTCCGACAACAGCGCCAAAATTCTTGGTGTGAGGCGGATAACGATTAAAATTTCAGATAAAAATCAGTTGTCAGGTCCACCAGAAAATAAAAACCTTACAATTAGTTATAGTTAGTAAGGGTCTATCCACAGAGAACCAATTCAATCAACACTATTAAACAATTCCTAATTTAAACCCTGATTAACAATAAACAATAAAAAAAGGGGGTTTTGGAGTTTTGATGAACAATGAATAGTTTCAAAAACAATAACAATAAATAAACTGAAATCAACAATATAAGAAAATTGGTTAAGAGATAGAATTCACCACTAGATTTATATGATAATGTAAATCCACATATCTTTTTATTCCAACATGCTCAATTATGTTTTTATTCAATTGTGAGAGTAAATCTCTGTTTTCCTTACGTGTTGGCCAATTCAGCAACTGCTCAAATCAACTCCTAATCACTGATTAGTCATAAAGCAACCGCTCTTACAACTATCCAACAATTGCATTAAGCTTTAGAAAACCAATTATACTAAGATCTAATCACACACCAGGATTAAATTACTTAGAACATATATTTCTCTAGATCTATTACCGTAACCACGCATAATATACCCAGATCTACCACTTTTATAACTGGCAAATAGCACAAAGATAATTATACCCACATGAATATCATACATTCCGCTAGATCTACTATCGCAACTGCGCATAATAAACCTAGATCTACCACTTTGAAAGTAGGAACAAGTACAAAAACCTTCATACCAATAATAGATTCAGAAATATATGAATAAAAACATAACTGTGTTGAAATAATCAAATATGCAAGATTCACAACATCAAAACTAGTGGTTTCATCACCCCCTTAACCAAGAGAGGTTTAGTTACACATATCTAGAACAAAATCACAAGAAAAACTGAGAAAGAACAACATAAGAAACAAAGTGTAGAAGAAAAACTAAAGAGCAAACGAGTTTCTGAGGATTGAGGATGATGGATCTCCGATTGCTCGAACCCGAGACTCCAATCTTTGATCCAAGCTTCCCCTCTCTGTTCCCTAGGGTTTACAGCTGCTTCCCAAGGTCAGAACCCTCTTCAAGACGTGCTAAGAGTGTGTTTTTATAGGCCTCAGGGCTTAACTTCTTCAAGAAGGGTCCAAACTTCTCGCAGAAGTTTCAATAATTCATCTACTGGAGCGAATGCACGGCCGTGCATGAATACACGACCTAGGCCGTGCATGGCTCTGTTTGAGTGATCAAAATTCTGTTTCAAAAGTCAGAGAAGTACACAGCCTAGGCCTTGTACTTTTGCACGGCCTAAGCCCTACAATTTTACGCAGGCCTTGTAATTTGGCTCCTTTATTTTCGGCACCAAATTTTCGCAAAAACTCTTCTTTCATTGCTTCAAGGGGCGATATTGATCTTCATGAATCCTCAACTCCTTCTTCAAGTGAATACCAAGCCTTGTTTAAGGCTAATGAACTCCGTCATCCAAAGGTTTCCTGAAAAGTTTAAATTAATTATCAGCTTCTAAAAACACATTTAAGCAAAGTTTCACACTAATGTTCCAACTAGAGTTTGATATTAGAAACTTAGCTAAATGATAACAATTAAGCACAAATGGAGTCCAATGAATCAATTAGAAGGCATCTAAGATATAGGAATAATTAATAGATCAGAAATCCATACCAATTTTGGATGTATATACGTCGCTATTCCCTTGCAAATCCCTCACTATTTGCCCTCGTTATTCCCTCGCAAATCCCTCGCTATTCCTTCTCGAATTTCTTTGTTATGATTCCCTCGCCATTCCCTCGCTAATCTCTCGCAAATCAGTTTGATTTTAAAAAAAAAAACTTAATATCCAAAATACACCTGTATAAATCTCTCAATCAAGACAAAAATTCAACAACTAAATTTATGAAAAGTTACAAAATTGTTATGCAAATAATTCAAAATAAGGCTACTAATGATTCAAAGTTATATAAATAGTTCAAAGTTATACAAATAGTCCATAAAATGTCATACAAAACAAGAATAAAAAGAACAAAAGAGAGACAAATGACACAACACATGCTAGTATGACAACAAAGCAAAATCCCAAACATAAGGACACCATAAAAAATAAAGATAGAAATAGTAGTATATAAATGTTTACAAGTATGGAAAATCAACCAATAAGTTGATTCACGACACTGACAAATTGTTGATGCAGTTCTACTGACCCACACTACACAGGGCTTCTTAGATGTAGATGGATCATTATTCTCCAATTCAACATAACTTCTTTACTTCTGTTAAACCTTGCCTTATCAAGAAGCTCACCCATAAAGATCTTGTAATGCTTCAAAAGTTTCCCCGCTCTACTCTTATTCAAGTACTTCCATTCCAACAAGGAAATTGACAGATAAGGAATGTAACTTCCATGTCAATGATACACGCTGAATAGGAGAAGGAATGTCAGTGCCTTAAAAATTGGACATTACTTCAACACTTAAAAACCCTCGCTGAAAGGAAGAATATTAGAAGGTTTTGCACTGTACTTCTAAAAACCCCTGTAAAGGAATCCAAGATCAATACTTGGACTACTCCTAAAACTTACAGTTGTGCAACTGTCTTTGTCACAAGTTACTATCTTCTGGAAGTTAAAAAATAACACATGAATCTAATTTTAAACACAGAATAATAGTATAATATTAAAGATAATAAATATAGATGGGCAATGCTGTTACCTCGGAGATATCGAAGTAGTTCTCATTCACATCACAACTCAATACACAATGAACAACCTTTACATAGGCAAGAATTATAGAATTGTGGTTATCATCAATACATATCCTAAGAAAAATCAGAAAGTATACTTCTGTCACAAGAGGCCCAGACAATGGGAAAAATAATTATAAGCCAATATGATTTGAAAGATATGAAGTATTCATCAAGTAGCTATTAATCACAAGCTAGCCAAAATAGCATATGGATCACAATATAATGCCATCTATTGGCAAAATCTAAACATAAATGACAAGATGAATATTAACTCGTTTGGGATAACATCTTTTTGCATTTAGTAATTTATGATAAAAGACATTTATAGTTTCACCAATATGTCTCCTTGTTTAACTACAAGAGAACAAAATGTACGTGAGTTAAGTAAACAATCTAGATTCTCACTCTTCCAATTAAATTTTATACACTGGTAGCTGATGCGAATTATGAGTTGCAAACCCAAGTGCAGGTTATTTCAAGTAATAAATTTTCGGGAGTCCAAGGTCGATCTACAGTGAATTGATGAAGAAAAATTCTTTGAGGTAAGGAAAAGATTTGTTACAACAATAAAGGTGATAAAAGTTGTTCACAAATGAAAAAAGATTTGCTTGGGCTAGAAGATCCACTCTTGATAATAAATTAAATACAAGATTATTTCTTTTTATAACTTAATTGAAATCCATACATAACAGAGATTACAATCGAAAAATACAACATTTAAAGTTCAATTAAGATTATATATGTAATTATATCATGGTTCCTTAAATTATTCATTAACACCAACACTTGTAAATGTGCTTAAGCATTCATTGTGCCAACCTCTTGTCTACAATGAATCAAGCTCTCCCTGCACTTGACAATGAGGATTTCTAAATTTATTGGAAACAAAATACAACACATATAATAACCACTTAATAATACATCATTCAAGCACAAGAAAGAAAATAATCTAACCTTAATTTATTACCAAAAGCGTCACCCTTTCACCCAAACAAAATGAAAATTAGTTACTCATGAACAAGAAGAAAGAAAGAGAGAAGAAAAAGGAGATGAACATAACTTCTATTTATAACAAAAGAAAACTACCACAAGAGAAACAAATAACACAATCACATGATCTTTATCTCTAAGCCAAGATGCCTAAAATGAGCAGCCAATGCTCCCTTTTATAGAGCTTGAGGAAAACAAAATGACAATGGAGTTGTTTGATAATGAGTGGAAAATGCCAAGAGAGTTGTTTAATAATTGTGAATTAGTGGAAAATTATTGTGATGCTTGTCTCCCAAATGATTCGGTGCTAAACTCATGGCTGCCTTTAGAATATGGAAAAGTGGTCTTCATGAAAGTTGTAAGCTTTTATCTTAGATTTCCAATGCCACTGGTTTCAGCCCAATATCACTCCTACAGCTTATGATATTTGCACACTGTTTAGGCCCAACTATAACTCCTCTGTTCTGACTTCCAAGCCCAATCTGACTTCCAAGCTATCCAAACTAACTCTTGTGTTCTTCATGAAAGTTGTAGACTTGGATCTTAACTTTCCAATGGCACTTTTCACCCCAATCTCACTCCCACAGCTCAAGATATGGGCTGATGAGTGCACAGAGGTTAAGCTGTCAGGATCAACACTCCAGATCTTGCTTCAACTCCAAGTTAAATTATCCAAACGTGTGATTTGGCTCTTAAGGTCTTTATGAAAGTTGTAAAAAATTGTCTTAAATTTCCTACAAGACTAGAATCATATCAACCAGATGTTCGTAACACAAATTATAGTCAGTTTACTGAACGTTACCAAATAGACAAATTAAAGTCAATTCAAGCAATAATTCTTTTACTGATCCAATTAAGCTCAATATCATAAAATGTAACAAAACTAGCCTAATTAAGCCAAATTGAACCTTAAGAAGCCCAGTGAAAGGGTTATAAAATGAATAAAATATATTGCTATCAAATTCTCCCACACTTAGCTTTTGCATTCCCAGGTAAAACATATAAGACCAAAGCTAGGGAACAAAGAAAAATAACACAAATTCAAAAGCTAAAAATTCTAAAAGACTCAATTTCCAATGATATTCAAGAATGCAAAAGTTTATAAGGAAGAAGAGCAACCAAAGATTCAAGGGATCAAAACATTTATGAGGTAATGTTTCTTCACATCTCAAACCAACAAACAAGGAAATTTCAATTGAAAAGCATGAGTCAAGAATGATAGATCCTCACAAGTTTCACTCTCAATCCCTCAAGTGTTTAAAAGGTAGGTTTTTCACTCAATTCAACTCATGAAAAATTGTACTACCATAAGCTTGCTTATCTTCTACTTCTCCACTACTCAAAACACATGCACACACAAATCAAGAGGACTTTATTCAAGGTTGTAATGGGGTCAAGGTAAAGGAAGGGGTAATATGGATATGACAAGTTAAATACCAATGAGAATAAAAGAGCATTAGGGTTGAGTTAAAATAACAGACATAAAAAGTTCATCCCAACATAATGCAAATTCCCTTTGCATATTCTTTTCGCTTCCCATTTTTACCTTGTTGACCTTTCTTTACACTTTTTGTTTTTTGTTTTTTTTTTTTTAGGAAATGGCTACTTTTTCCTTTTTCATCAACTGTTTTGCATATACACCGCCACACTTGTTCAAGAACTCATCCAATGTCAATGCTCTCTTATTCCCTAAGGTTAAGTAAGAACATGTTTTTTTTTAAGGTATGTAATGAGCTAAAAATAAGAAATGATCGAATAAGCTCAAAGGGTTTAAGCAAGGGAAAATATACAAGGTTAACTATTTGTTTAAAGTACTTATTTCAAGAAAAATGTCTCAATTATGTTTATGTATGCATGTGAAAATATAGCCTTAAATAAAGTCAAAGCAAGTTCTAGAGTAATAATTCCATGAATGAAAATCACACAAGAAAGAAAAGAATGGTGCAAATGTTCAATCCATTCATCAATAGGCTCAAAATCTCACAAGGCATATTTCTATCATTCTCAATCCATCAATTCAACATCCATAACCAAGCATGTGATTTTTAAGAAAGAAGACAATTTATTCAATCATGCTATGTTCCCTGAATTTGAATTGCTACTTCTACACAAAATAGTTATCTACCTAATTACTCTTTACTTTGCCACCAATTTAGATGCATCTCAAGAGTAAATTTACCTCAAAGGCATAATTTACTCATTACTCTGTCATCCTTAATTAGTTTTGCCGTTAGTAAACATATCAATAAACATAGTTCCCTAAATTATTTTTTTCAACTATACATCCCCCCAACTAGATCACAACATTGTCCTCAATGTCAAAACATAAATAGGTAAAGGATAGAAGATATTACCTGTAACATCCTAATAACAGTATCTCAGTATATACATCACACAAAGAGATACTTAGCATTACAATGTCACTACATTCTTATTAATCATATACTATATCCATAATGTTTGTTGGAAACACTATAGAGAGTCATATGAAATGCAGAACTACAATATTTATACCATAATGCATAAAGTACATATATATCATTAGTTTTAGTAAAGGCTTGAAGTAATACATAAGTCTATATATTTCAAATGGAATACTAATAAGTACAATAATTTGAAAACATAATACATAATCTAATCTAATCTAATCTTTAGCCTCTTTCTTTTTCTTACCATTGGAAGAAGATTCACCTGGAATTATATGATACACAGCGGGGTGAGAAACTACAATCTTAGTATGAGTAATCAAAACCAGCATACAAACATAATAAACATAATCTTTACACATGCTAAGTAAGATATGTTTAAAGCATCTACAAGGTCTAACTATAGCAATTAGATTAACCAAGTTAACATACGTTTCATACATACATACTTAGTCCAACTTAGAACCAAGATGTTAAACTTAGGAATTACTGGTTTCATGTGTTATATTGTAGCAAGTAGAGGTATCTCCTCACACTACACATATCTTGGCACATGAGAAGTTCAGTTTAAATCTTGATTCCGAAGAATTTTATAGACCCCTACTTATCTCTTATGGCCTTGGCACTATCGAATTATCAGGGTTATGTCCTTCTTCCATTGAGTCTATCAGATACCCTTTCGATTTCTCTTGGCTTTCATGAATGCTGTCAAAGGATATTCACAAAAATAACACTACCAATTATCCTTATCGTACTTATATTTAAACACCAACTCATCACTCATTACTCTCAAGTGACATATCTTACCACAAAAGTGACCTATGATACTAGATACTTACTTAAGGCAAACTATAACTCTTGAATGCTTAAAGGTTTAAACATTCTCATGCTTGTTAGGTGATAGTTGCTCTCTTGAAAATATCCCTATTTGTGCCTTAACACTCCTTAGAAAGCATACATAAAAGATTCCAACTAGTCAAGGACTTCAAAACATAAAAACAACTCTTCATTGAATTTTGTAATAGGCGCCTAAGCGCTCTTTTCTTGAGCGTCTGGGCACTCCCTAGGCAGAGAACAATTATGTGTTGTCTCGCGTCACGCGCCTAAGCTCTATGGACTGAGGGTCTAAGCACTCTGCGCTCTGATGCGCATAAAACTTCTTGGACAATGAGCGTCTAAGTGCTCTGATCTGAGAGCTTGAGCACTCTATGCCCTACTAGGCGAACCTTCATCCCTGTTACACGAGCATCTAGGAGCTCGGTGTAGGGCGTCTGGGCACTCTTTGTTTGACAGCAAATCTGCACAATTTTGCAGAGTTGTGCCACTGTTCCATTGGAACTATTCTTGGATTTTGGACATCCCAGATCAGTTTCTAAGTGATTCTAAGAATCCAAACAGTTCTTAAACACATGGAATCATCAATCGCAAACTCAAACCTTTTGATTTGGATTAAAACACCAAAATCACCTATAGGGTGACCTAACCCTTCTTTTGTGAATCTAAGACCCAAATGAGATATTCAGAGCCTCTAACTTCAATTTATGCTATGAACAAGTCATAAATGATTAAAGAAACTCAATCATACAATTAAAACTCATCAAACACCTCAAGAACACAAAATGACCTATTAAGCACCAAAGTGCATCAATGGTGAAAAAGGTGAAAAGAAGTGAAGATGAACTTAAAAACCCTACCTTTGGAGCTGTGTTGATGAATCAAACTTAGTTGGATCCTCAAGCCTTGGCTTTCCTCTTTCTTTCTTCCTCTTGCTTGGTTTTTCTTGTTGGGAATTACGGATACATCACACAGTGAAAAATAGAATTCCCACCAAGGATCCATGCAAAAAAGCCATAATCTGAGTTTTAAAAATGTTTACCTCTTGAAGCGTGATAAAAGGAAGTGACGTGAATCACCAACACCATAACAGCGACGATGTCTCTGCAGTATCCGCACGAACGTCCAACGTTTGCAAAAAAGACCTTCACGTCTCTCACACAGTGCTAGATGCGAAGAGAATAGAAGAAACCTGTCACTCACTCACTCACTTTTTTGTAGGTGCGGCTAAGGTTTTTTAATGCATGTCATAGCAGCCCCCTTAACAGTACTATTTATAATAGTGACTGCCTTAAGTGAGTGTGAGCAGCAGCAAGGTAAGCTGTGTAACCTAGACTCATCTACTATGAGTCTGGCCCACATTTGAATCTGAGTCCAACTTGGATCTATTGCTCCAATTTTAGTCTGCTCTATGTGTGTGACCCTGTAGGTTCTCATTACATTGGCAGTAATATTAAAATCCCATTTTAATATTACAAGCAGTGAGCGGTATCTAGCAACACATCGCTGCTATCCAAGTAATAAGAATGTTAGCGATTTGACATAACCTTTTCGTGACCAATATTTCCGTATCATTTAGTCCCTTTGTCAAGATATCTAGATTGAACACAAGACATGGAATACGTCACCCTTGTATAGTCCAATCCTTCGTTTCCTGATACTCGAGTAAACTTTGTAACAACAAATAAAATCAATATCTCATATTGACTCATTTGAGCATGGCCATGCATTTCGCAGTCTCACTCAATCAGGGGGCCTGAAGATATCACTCTTGTTATGTAGGAGTGACAAATCTCATCTAGGTCACTCACATCCCTCTACGTGATTCGCGGTTTGTCCAATAACCAACTTTATACTCACATTGTTACAGATGACGTTTGATGGCATTAAAACACACAACTCCTCATATAGGAATCGTGGTGATTTCAGGTCAAAGGACCACAGACACCATTATCACTATGAGAATTGCTTATGACACTCACGTAACGATCCATGTAGCGTTCTCATGGAGGGTAAGTCCAGTACATCATTACTCTTAATATATATACCCATGTGTAGACTTGATATCTCATATCCATGACCCGTGAGATGTGACCATCAGTCTACGCACATACTAGTCTCAATGTATTATTGTTGTCCTAATTAACAATAATACTTGACTAGAGACATTTAAGAATAGTGTTCTAATTTTGTCCAATAGGATCTCACGATCAAGTCATCCACTTGATGTCTTATGACATCAAACTTATTATTCTAAAGACTTTATTATGTTTATCATAAATAACACAATAAATGAAATGCCTCATATACAAAATAGCATAATACAATGTATGTAATTATAGACGAAATATATCGGCTTCTAGGGCATACACCAACATTTCTTTCCTCTTCCTTTCTCCCTTCTCTCACATTTACTATTTCTGTGTTTTTAAGCAAAAACAGCCGTGAATGAAGCTTATAAAAGAGGAACTAAAGACTTATATGGCCCTTAGGCCATAACTGATAAAATTCGATTTGCTAAAAATACTCAAATTTAGCTAAATCCAGATTTTTAGCTTCCAAATTTTAAAATAAATACTAAGATTCATATAAAAATTCGTTTCGACATTATCTGATATTTTCATATTTGCTATTAGTCAAACCGACTATAATTAGATAACCAGTATGCCTAAAAATGTCAAACTAGCTCAGTTTACCTTGAAACTTTAACTGTAACTTATTCTTCATATTTGTGACTTAGAAATAAATTATTCATATTTATTTCCCTCTCCTAATCAATTTAAGCCATTATCTGAGTCATTTTAAGCTACTTTTCACAGTTCGATTTGCAACTAAGTACCTAAACTAACTCAGATTGTCACAAAAATAAAAATACATGCTAAACAAGCCCTATGCTACCTTTTGAACACATAAACAAGTCTAACATGCCCTATAGGGTATTACATTACCTGATGTGGCAATTACTGAAATGAGAAACCTTACACAAATTTAAATAGAAACAAAGTACGATGAATAAAACTAAAGGTAAAGGAAAGTTATATATGAAGTGTCAGATCAAACCCACGTTCCTTGCGACTTCCCTTTCTGCTTCCTTCTGACCAATCTATATGAGCTATTATTAGATCAGGTTCATAAACAAAAGTTTATAATTTATCAATTAATTCATCAACAGTGGAAACAGAGATAAGGAATTGTCTCACCGAATGTGTGATAAAGTTCTATTCCACAGCATGGTCAAGAAAAGATACAAATTAGTAAAGAAATTATTAACATTCAACAAATCTGTGGGTTTATGGTGGATGTTCAGTTAGGCCCAAGTGATAATTTGAAAAACTTCTTCCAAAGTACTAAAACCACCCGGTAAGGCAATGAATGCATTAGAATTTTTAAGCATTGTCTTCATTCGTCCATGCATAGATGATACTTGAAGTTCCTGCCCAATTGTTAATCTAATGATGTTCTTTTGAGTTAAAGATCTAGGAATGATACCTAAAACTTGACCGCCTCTTAGATGTGCAGAGAGTGATACAGCTCCCATTAGCCCAATGTTACCTCCCCCATATACTCGTAGCAAGTGTTCGACCAATAGTGCTTGTGCGTCTACAAACTCTAAACCATTCCCATAACTTGACCCATAAATTATACAGATATTTGTAAGTCTACGAATAGAAACTCCCTCCATTTCTGTATTGACACTCATTTTGAATGATTATGAGTTGAATGAAAATGAAGGGAAAGGAATGAAAAATGTAATGATAGCACCTATATGGGTAGGCTGACTGCTGTCAGAAAAGTTTGAATTTAAGAAACTTCAATTTTTTTTAGACTTCAAGAAAACCATTAGGGTAAAGAAGTTTAGAAACCCCTGAAGGACCCCATCAAAAGGATCGTCTGTCCAAAACTAAGATACAAAAAAATCATACAAAGATAAAAAAAATAAACATTATATTAACAAATGGTGGTATATCTTTGAATTATGTGTCACCAGTGCAATAAACACTCATACTTGTTTATTTGAAAAAGAAGAAGAAAGAAACCATCGAGGGTTTCCATCCTGGGTCTGGAACTTGGAGAACTCACACTTAGGTTTGCAACATCAGCAAAGATGCTAAAATCTAAAACCCACAATGTCCAAGATCCAAAATGCCCCATCCCAAGGCGCTGAGAGCCCCTTCTAATAAAAGAGAGGATCAAGCTTAGATGCCTCATACGCTTTGGCAGCCGCAAGTTATTTCTCACAAATAACCAGTGTGGGATGCTTCTGCCTGTCCATCAACTCCACAATGCCTAGATGATGAACATTGGGTTGTGGAGTGCAGCTGTCTATAGAGCATGGTACACGAACCTTTTTTATGGACCAGCGTGCGAAGGTCCACCTAAGTCAATGACAGGTCTGCCACTGGCAGGGGCTCCACACTCAATTAAGAGCATGGTACTCTTTCGATCGCCCCCCTTTTTTTAGGAGATGAACAAGATAATATATACATGTTGTGATTGTGGCTCACATTTTCCTCTGGTTTTATGTCTAGTAATGGCTTAAACGCCTTCTATGAATCGAGGATAAGCTTCCCATCTAATTTTCTTATAAATTAGCAAATATGATCTTTTTGAGTCAGATTCCCAAGACTGTAACGCTTTTGCTCGTCCCTGAAGAGATTTCACTAATTAAGAAGTTCACGATGTACAACTCCACAAGAATGCATCTCAAGAGTTAATAAGATATCATCTAATGACTCCTTACTCAATCCATTCTTAATAAAGTATATTTTATCTTCTCAGTTTACGAAAACCATCCCTAAAGAATGACATCGCGTGTTATAATTCCATTGCGCATATTTGTGACAAAGTTGCATTATTTTCACTCTTCTCCTTTTAGAATACGAACTTTTATCGAGACTTGGCATGTATGAGGTAAATGAATTAGAAGATTCACCTACTAAATGGACCTTTGCTTTGATTATCCAGCGTATATCTTCTGGGATGCCCTTGTGCATTAACATTCTTAATCTTTCACATTTAGTTTTGTAAATTTTTGTTAGAGCATTTTGAGGAAGAGAAGGAAAATATTTTTTTAAATTCGAGAGAATGACATCCATTTTAAAGGAGAAAGAATCAATTATTATAGGTAACTGATAAACAAACCGACTTGAGAGTCACGGAGTACCGTTATCCACCACTTAACCGAGATCACAAAGAACTGCAAAAAGAAAGCACCAAAATTAAAATAAATTCTTCTCATAACATGGATTAGAAAGGGAGATGAATTCTACCTCAACAACTTAGTTTTTCAGAAATGGTTTGAGTCTCTGTCCATTGATCTTAAACTCATTATCATTCCTAGGGTTCTCAATGTCTATGACCCCATGAGGATACACATGTTTGTCAATAAAAGAGTTAGTCCACCTAGATCTCAAATTTTCAGAGAATATGTGAAGATGAGAATTATAAAGAAGAACTTTTTGATCACTTTCAAAAGATTTCCTCAAAATTGATTTGTCATGAAAAGCTTTTGTTCTAACTTTATAAATTTTTGAGTTTTCATATGTATCATTTTTCAATTCCTTAAGTTCATTTAATTGTAATTTGCGTAACTTGCAAGCATAATCAAGATTTATGTTGAATGCTTTAATGGTCCAAAATGTTTTATGCTCTAGTTCTATAGGCAAGTAGCAAGGTTTTCCAAAGACTAACCGATAGGGTGACATGCCTAAAGATGTTTTGAAAGCAGTACGGTAGGTCCAAAGTGCATCATTTAGTCTTAAAGATCAATCTTTACGATTTTGGTTAACTATTTTTTTTTAAAATTTGTTTAATCTCCCTATTTGCTAATTCTACTTGTCCATTTGTCCGAGGATGATAACAGGTGGCAATTTTGTGAGTAATGTCATATTTCTTCATTAAGGATTCAAATGATTTATTGCGAAAATGTGTTTTCCTATCACTGATGATAGCTCGAGGGATTCCAAATCAACTCAAAACATTTTCTTTTTAAAATTTCAGAACAGTTTTATGATCATTGTGTCGACATGGAATCGCCTCAATTCATTTTGAGACATAATCAACTGTAACCAAAATATACACAAATCCAAATGATGATGGAAATAGACCCATGAAATCAATTCCCTAACAATAAAAAATTTCAATGACAATGATAGGGTTCAGAGGCATCATGTCTTGTTTAGAAATAGAATCCAATTTCTAACAATTTTTACAACTTTTGTAAAAAGTATAGCTATCCTTAAATAAAGTGGGCCAATAAAATCCACACTGTAAGATTTTCACATCTGTTTTCTTTGAGAAAAACTGACCTCCACATGCTTCTGAATGACAAAATTTAATGACACTACATACCTCACTATCAGGTACATATCTCCGAAAGATTTGATCAGGACAATATTTGAGCAAATATGGGTCATCCCAATAAAAAATTTTCACCTCAGTCAAAAACTTCTTTCTGTCTTAATGTGTCCACTGAGGCGACATATTTCCTATTACAAGAAAATTAACAATTTTAGCAAACTAAGGCATGGAATTGACAAAAAATAAAAATTTATCGAGAAAAGAATCATTGATAAGTGTGTTATCAAAAGGTGAGCCTGTTGTAAGTCTGGAGAAATTATATGCAACAACATTTTCAGCTCCTTTCTTATCTTTTATTGTGATGTTGAATTCTTGAAGTAACAAGATCCATCGTATCAACTTAGGTTTGACATCCTGCTTAGACATTAAATATCTAACAGCAGCAAGATTAGTGAAAACAATAGTAGAAGAACCAATTAAATAAGCTCAAAATTTGTTTAATGCAAAAATTACAACAAGTAGTTCTTTTCAGTAGTGGTGTAATTCATTTATGCACTATTCAAAGTTTGACTTGCGTAATAAATTACATGAGGCTTACCTTCCTTTCTCTAGCCTAAAACAGCGTTAACAGAAAAATCACTAGCATCACACATCAACTCAAAAGGCAAAGACCAGTCAGGGGATTGCATGATAGGAGTAGATGTCAGAAGACCGATTAATTTTTCAAAAGATTTTTGACAATCTTGAGTCCAATCAAATGGTGCATCTTTTGTTAGAAGATTACATAATGGTCTAGATATGACACTAAAGTCCTTAATGAATCTTCTGTAAAATCCTGTATGTCCTAAAAAGGAATGAACTTCTCTGACTATTTTTAGGGAAGACAAATGAGCAATTAATTCAACTTTAGCCTTATCAACTTCAATTCCCTTAGAAGATATCACATGACATAACACTATTCCTGAGGTAACCATGTAATGACATTTTTCCCAGTTTAACACAAATCCTTTTTCTTCGTATCTTTTAAGAACTTTTTTCAAATTATCAAGACAATTTTCAAAAGAATTTTCAAAAATTGTCAGGTCATTCATGAAAACCTCTAAATAATGCTCAATCATGTCACCAAAAATACTTAGTATGCATCTTTGGAAAGTTGCTGGAGCATTACAAAGGCCAAAAGACATTCTTCTATATGCAGAAGTGCCAAAAGGGCACATAAAAGTGGTCTTTTCTTAATCCTCTAATGCAATTGGTATTTGATTATACCCTGAATAACCATCAAGAAAACAGTAGTAGGGATGTCCTACTACTTTTCCAAAATCTGATCGAGAAATGGCAATGGGTAATGATCTTTCCTAGTTGCTGCATTTAATTTTCTAAAATCAATACACATACGCCAACTGGATGAGACACGCGTAGGTATTAATTCACCTTTTTCATTTTCAACCACTGTTATTCTAGATTTCTTAGGCACAACTTGTGTAGGGCTTACCCACTGGCTATCAGAGATAGGGTAGATAATTCCAACATCAAGTAATTTGAGAACTTCAGCTCTAACTACTTCTTTCATGTGTGGATTTAATCTTTTTTGAGGTTGTTGAGATGTTTTAGCATTATCCTTTAAATGTATTCTATGTGTACAAGTTAATGGATTAATGTCTTTTATGTCCTTTAATGTCCATCTAATTGCACTTTTATGCCTTTTAAGTACTTCTATCAACATACATTCTTGTTCTTTGGTAAGGGATGAGGAACTTACCACTGGAAAACTTTGTTCTTCTCCCAAAAATGTGTACTTCAACCCTGCAGGTAATGACTTTAGTTCTAGTGTGGGTACTTCTTTATGGGTATTATCATTCATCGGTTTTAGCTCTTCAAATCTCAGCTTCCATCCTTTGTATTCCATTACCCGTGTACAATCAAGCAAAGAGCATACTTCAGAAATATCATCATCCAATTGCGTACCTGAATCAAATGAATTAATTAAACAAATTTCTAATTAGTCAGAAGAACTCTTGGTTTGAAGATGATAATCTATAATGGCCTCAATCCCTTCAACTTCCTCCTTTTTGTCATAGACTTCCTGTGGTTGCTTGCACATGTTGAAAACATTAAGCTCCAGTGTCATATTTTCAAATGTTAGCTTCAGCACTCCATTTCTACAATTTATCAAAGCATTAGATGTTACTAAAAATAGGCGACCTAAAATAACATGAATTGACTTGCAACTATTAATCATAGGTTCAGTTTCCAAGACAATAAAATCCACAGAATATATGAATTTATCAACTTGAACCAACACATCTTCCACTATTCCTTTTGTAATTTTAACTTATCTATCGGCAAGTAGAAGAGTTACAAAAGTTGGTTTTAACTCACCCAGGTTGAGTTGTTGATAAACTGAATATGGAAGCAAATTACCACTAGCACTAAGATCAAGTAAAACTCGTTCAATTTTATGTTCTCCAATAATGCCTGAAACTGTAGGACAACCAAGGTCTTTATATTTCAACACATTATTGTTCTGAAGAATACAGCTTACTTGTTCAGCCAAAAAGGCTATCTTTTTCACATTTAGTTTCCTTTCAACAGTGCATAAGTCCTTAAAAAATTTGGCATAAGAGGGAACCTATTCGATAGCATCTAATAGAGGAATATTGACCTTCACTTGTTTAAAAATTTTAAAAAATTTCAGTGTTATGGTTCAATTTACTTGAATTGTTTAATGCTTGAGGATATAACGGTGAAGGCGAGAGTTTGATCTCCTTTGGCTAGGTGGCTTATCAACTCATTTCTTATCTTTGGGAATTGATTCATCATCTTTCTCATAAGGTTCAGGAATATTTTTTTCAACAACTTTTTCACTCATAAGAGTTTCCACTCCTAAAAATACCATCATTTATCCTTCTTTTTTACTCAAATAATAGGACTACAAAAGGGGCTTATACTTGGCCTCATAATTCCAGCAATTAACATCTTATCTACCAACTTTTCAATTTCTACTTTTTAATAGTGAGGGTACTTGTATAGGCACAAATTGGAAATATTTGCCCCTTCTCATAAGGTGATGGCATGATCATGCTTACGAGCTGGAGGTAACCTTGTGGCTGCTAGAATAGGTCCTCAAAGTCCTGTAAAATTGATGTTATACCTTCCGGAATCAATGCCTCCTACAACATTAGACTTGTCATTGTCTTATATTCAATGTAAAATTCTTGCCCTTCATACTGTAATGGCTTCAACACTGATTTAAGAGAAACAGTTGTCTTGGACAAAGCTAGTACCCCTTTAATAGTCCAAGTTCTTCTTTTTTCTTCAATTTTCAAGGTAAGGTCCTTGAAATTTGCCCTTATTTCTCCCAATCTCCCTAACCATTCTATGCACAGCACCACATATGCACCTCCTATGCCAAACAGGAAGAAATCTTGCTTAATCTCCAATCCTTGCGTCATCAATAGCACTCCTTGACAAGCCCCTTTGCACTTCACCTTATGCCTATCACCAACCTCCACAAAATAAGGTGGAGTCTCCACTACTGGTAGTTGCAGCTCCTGCACTATTTTATCAGAAATGAAATTATGGGAAGCTCCACAATCCACCAAAATCATAACTTTCTTACCCTCCACTTCTCCCCATAGCTTGAAGGACTTTTTTGAAGTCAAGCTCATGATGCTATGAATTGACAACTGTAATGTTTTGTCCTCCATCTCCAATATTTCTTGAATTTCTAATTCTTCCTGCTGAACCTCATCCTCTGCCTCATCTCCCATAATCAAGTAATGATGAATGAGATGTTGAGACCGTTTTTAAGGAGGTTCATGTTAGTTATTTTTTTATGATATTCTGGTTTACAACAAGGATAAAAAAGCCCACATTTCTCTTTTGAGGATAGTTCTATAACTGTTGAGGGAACACCAAATGTGTGTCAACAAAAAAAAATACAATTTTGGGCAGCTGCAAATTGAGTACTTGGGGCATGTTATGTATGGTCAAGATAATGCAGCAAATCCTAAAAAAATTAAGGCAATGTTGAAGTAGCAGATCCCTACAGATGTGAAAGGGCTGAGGGGTTTTTTTGGGATTAACGGTCTATTATAGGAAGTTTGTCAAAGGTTATGGACAAATTACAAAAAATTCGACTGAGCTTCTGAAGAATGACCATTTTCAGGGGAGTAAGGAGGCACAGATGTAACGTCCCGGGACTACCTGCAGGATTGACGAGTGTCTCTACAAACCAACACGAGTCTTTTCAGCGTGCTTTGTCGTCACTCACACGCATCCTAGGAAACTTCGCAGGAGGTCACTCATCCCACAATTGCTCCAGGTTAAGCACGCTTAACCATGGAGTTCTTATGTTCTAGGCTCCCGAGAAGAAGTTACAACTTGTTGATATAGTTACGCCAAATCAATTCCTTTTAAGCCATCCTCAACTATGCAGTCCCATACCTGCACAGTCTCTGAATCCCTCTCATTCCGGTACGTATTCAGTTCATTCATGGGACCCTTCACCTAGAAGCCTACCAGAAGTCACTTCTTGTTCGTGCTTCATTGCACCGGCGATCACTTCCCGCCCTCGTCGGCCCCAGGACACACATGCCCACCAACATCCGCTTGGTTCGTCCCCGAACCACACCGTACTAGGAGAGGTCTCGTCTTTGATACCATTATGTAACGTCCTGGGACTGCCTGCAGGATTGACGAGTGTCTCCACAAACTAACACGGGTCTTTTCAGCGTGCTTTGTCCTCACTCACACGCATCCTAGGAAACTTCCCAGGAGGTCACCCATCCCATAATTGCTCCAAGTTAAGCACTCTTAACCATGGAGTTCTTATGTTCTAGGCTCCCGAAAAAAAGTTGCAACTTGTTGATATGGCTACGCCAAATCAATTCCTTTTAAGCCATCCTCAACTAAGCAGTCCCATACCTGCACAGTCTCTGAATCCCTCTCATTCCGGTGTGTATTCAGTTCATTCATGTGACCCTTCGCCTAGAAGCCTGCCAGAAGCCGCTCCTTGTCTGTGCTTCATTGCACCGGCAATCACTTCCCGCCTTCGTCGGCCCCGGGACACACATTTTGTATAAACGGGGGACTTAACTCTGAACTTAAGTGGAACCCGCGATGGGATTCCTGTTTTGACGCAACACGCATCTGTGCGCCTAGAATTTACGATGTCAATTCGTGAACTTTAGGGTGGCACTGTGTATACACCGCATGAAGACTCTTTGGTGTCTTCCGCGAGGACCCCTGTGAGGTGAATGTTATATCCGCTTGGGTTCTTTAATGATGAAGTGGAGGAGGATCCTTCTGAGGACCCAAATCCTTAGGTTAGTTTTTAGGAGTCTTAAGTTTAGCAGTTATATTTTGGAGTGTCTGTTGTACATTTTATCTTTTGGTGTGTAAGGGTTTTATGTAAATTATTTGTAAACAAGGCTTTCAGTATTTATATATAATATAGGTGTGATTTCAGTTACAAGTAATATTTATGATTTTTTTAGTTTATTTATTTAAATTTATTCTACAAACGAAATTTTAAAATCAATGTTTTTACAAGATTAATTCTTTTACAACTTGGGTAAGTTATATTAGGATTAGTTTTAAATGTGATACCCTATGGTGGGTATTACATTAGTTTGTATCAGAGCTCCCGGTTATAGTCTTTTGGGGTTTTTGTGGTTAGGTCTATTTTGCTTGTGTTGTGTGATTCTCTGAGTTTGATTTCTAAAAGGTTACAACTGACTTTTCTTGCACTGTGTTTGATTGTTTGTGAAGAAAACTATGTCTCGTGGTAGAGGTGCACGTATGAATGTGGAACGTGACAACGACGCAATGACTGCTGCTGCCGAAGCGATGCAGCGAATGGCAGAAGTAGTTGTGCAACAAAATCAAAGAGCTACACAACAAGAAGAAGCTAATGCAGAAGTTCAGCATTTGTCAGAATTTCATTGGAACAATCCGCCACATTTCAGAGGCGAGTTTGATCCTGAGAAAGCAGATTTATAAATCCAAGAACTAGAGATGATCTTCGAAGGAATAGGATGTACAGATGATGGTAGAGTGACTTACGCTACGTTTATGTTAATGGGTGATGGCGAGAATTAGTGGAAAGCCACTCGAAGGGTGCTACAAGCTGAAGGGAGAGAGATTACGTGGGAGTTATTCTGCGAAGTATTTTTGGAGAAATACTTTCCGGAAAGTGCGAGGCACACTAAAGAGATGGAATTTCTGGGATTGCGACAAGGTGGAATGACCGTCAATGAATATGCTGCAAAGTTCGAGAGCTTGTCTAAGTTCTCGTGGTATCTCTAAATTCAGCCAGATGAAGTTTGGAAGTGCCACAAATTAAAGGAAGGTCTAAGAATTGAGTTGAAGAGATGAGTCTTGCCAATGTGTATGAACCAGTTCTCAACATTAATGGATATGTGTTGCAGACTAGAGGAATTAGAGCCAGCACAGGATACCAGGAATCGCAACTTTGGACCGTCTAGGTTCCAAAGGGGGGCAACAATAATAACAATTAGTTTCAGCGAAAACCATATTCTCGACCCTTGGGAAGTCAGCAGCAACAACAACAACAGCCACGCGGAGGAGGCTCAAGTGGCAATCAATTTAATCAGATAGTGGCATCGCCAATGAAATGCATGAAGTGCGGAAAAGGTCATTGGACGAGAGATTGTACGATCAAGTGTATAATTTGTTTTCGATATGGAAAGCCTAGTCATGTCTCTAAGGATTGTCATCAAGCTAAGATGGAGCCTTCTGTGAGCAATGTTCGTGCTGTTAAACCACAAGTTGGTGGACGCGTTTATACTATGAGTGGAGCTGAGGCCTCTCAGTCTGAAGATCTTATTCAGGGAGAAGGTGTCATCTCAGGTAATCTTTTAACTGTACTATATGACTCGGGTGCAACTCATTCATTTATTGCATATGACTGTGTGGATCGATTGGGTTTTCCTGTGTCTTCTTTAAACTTCCATCTGATTGTTTCTACACCTACTGCCAAACCTGTTAGTACTACTAAAATATGTCTAAATTGTCCTATTACTATCAGTAATCGAGTCTTTTCTGTTAATTTAATTTGTTTACCTCTTGTCGATATTGATATAATATTAAGAATGGATTGGTTATCTTCTAACCATATCCTATTAGACTATTCTAAAAAGACCCTAGTATTTCCTGATGAGGTTTCTGGATTTTTAACTACCAAACAAGTCGATTCTTTATTAAGGGATGGAGCCCAAGGATACATGCTGCTATCTTTTTTAGAAGTTAAGAGTGAGAAAAATGTGAATGTTATTTCTGTTGTAAATGAGTTTCCTGAAGTTTTTCCCGATGAACTACCCAGATTACCACCGGAAAGAGAGATAGAGTTTTCTATCGATCTTGTACCTTAAGCGGGTCCTATCTCAATTGCACCTTATCGGATGTCACCTTCAGAACTAGCAGAACTAAAGAAGCAATTGGTGGAGTTATTTGAAAAAGAGTTTGTGAGACCTAATGTTTCACCTTGGGGAGCTCTAGTGTTGTTAGTCAAGAAGAATGATGGAACTTCACGGTTGTGTGTAGATTACCATAAGCTAAATAAAGTCACGATAAAGAACAAGTATCCACTTCCAAGGATTGATGATCTGATGGACCAATTGAAAGGAGAAGCTATTTTCTCTAAGATAGATCTGCGATCAGGTTATCATCGAATTCGTGTCAAGGCAGAGGATATATCAAAGACTGCTTTTCGAACGCACTATAGTCATTATGAATATCTTGTAATGCTGTTCGGAGTGACGAATGCTCCTGCAATATTCATGAATTATATGAATAGGATTTTTCATCCATACTTAGACAGATTTGTCATTATTTTTATTGATGACATTCTGATCTATTCTCAAAATTATGAAGAGCATGCTGAACATCTCAATATAGTTCTCTAGATTTTGAAGGAGAAAAAGTTATACGCAAAGCTGTCAAAGTGCGAATTTTGGTTGGATGAAGTTTAGTTTTGGGGTTATGTGATTTCTAGGGACGGAATTGTAGTGGATCTAGCAAAGTTGGAGACAGTTCTTCAATGGGAAAGGCCAAAGACTGTGACTGAGATTCAGAGTTTTGTTGGATTAGCCGGATATTACTGGAGATTTATTGAAGGTTTTTCTAAGATAGCTGGACCTCTTACGCAACTTATGAGGAAGAATCAAGCTTTTGTTTGGACTGATGAATGTGAAAAGAGTTTTCAAGAATTAAAGAAGAGGTTAACTACTGCACCAATGCTGATTCTACTAGATCCGGACGAATCTTTTGCGTTGTATTATGATGCATCTTACCAAGGGCTAGGATGTGTACTAATGCAGAATAGGAAAGTTGTAGCGTATGCTTCAAGACAATTGAAGGTACATGAACATAATTATCCAACACATGACTTGGAGCTAGCTGCAGTCGTTTTTGCATTGAAGATTTGGAGGCACTTTCTGTATGGAACTACATTCAACGTCTTCAGTGACCATAAAAGTTTGAAGTATCTGTTCGACCAAAAAGAGCTGAATATGAGACAAAGGAGGTGATTAGAATTCTTGAAAGACTATGACTTTCAACTCTAGTATCACCCTGGAAAGGCGAATGTTGTGGCAGATGCTTTAAGCATGAAGATGCTTAGTGTCTTTGCGATGATGATCAAGGAGGAAGAATTAATAGAATAATTCCAGAATTTGTGGGTGTCCGTGGAGTTCATGCCGAGAAAGATTTGTTTGAACAAGGTTACAATCACAAGTGATTTAATAGAAGAAATCCGAGAGAAGCAAAAGGATGACGAATTTCTACAAACTGAAAGGGAGCTGATGAAGCGAGACATTGTGTCAAAGGTTCAGGAAGGACACGATGGTATTTTAAGATTTGAAGGCAGAGTTTGTGTGCTTAGTGATCCGGAACTGAGAAAGTTGATTCTTGATGAAGCTCATACGAGCCAGTTGAGTATACACCTAGGAATGACCAAGATGTATCAAGATCTGAAGCGTTTGTTTTGGTGGCCTAGAATGAAGAGAGATGTTGCTGACTATGTGTCATCTTGTCTTGTGTGTCAGAAGGCAAAAGTTGAACATCAAAGACTAGCAGGTATGCTGCAACCCCTAACATTCCAGAATGAAAATGGGATAGTATTGCAATGGATTTTGTTACTGGATTGCCAAAGACTAGGAAAGGTTATGATTCTATATGGGTCATTGTTGATCGGCTTACGAAGTCTGCTCACTTCTTACCAATCAATATCAAGTATCTAATGGAGAAATTGACCCAAGTGTACATTGGTGAAATTGTTAGACTTCACGGTGTACCCTCTAGTATCATTTTCGATAGAGATCCAAGATTTACATCGAGATTTTAGCAAAGTCTACATGAAGCAATGCGGACTAAACATTGTTTGAGTTCGGCTTACTATTCCTAAACTAATGGTCAAACGGAGAGGACTATTCAGTCGTTAGAAGATTTGTTAAGAGCTTGTGTGTTAGAACAAAGGAGTTGGGATGAATTCTTGCCTTTGGTAGAATTCACATATAATAACAATTTTTACTCAAGTATAGGGATGGCACCGTATGAAGCATTGTATGGACGACGATGCCAAACATCTTTGTGTTGGTATCAAGATAGAGAAAGTATGACCATTGGACCTGAGATGGTACAACATGATAAAAATAAAGATGATATAAGACAACTTTGATGTTATGGATATTCTTGAATTTGATGAGCATGTGACACCCACAACCGTTGTCGGAAGGGTTATAAAATCCATTGGACTAAAATTCTTCATCGATAGTACAAAATAGACCAAATCTTTATAATGTTTTCCATGTGTCCTAGTTGGGAAAGTATATCCCCGATCCCTCTCATGTCATTTAGCCTAATGAAGTACAATTGAAAGAAAATTTAACGTATGAGACGCTTCCTGTTAAGATTGAAGACAAGAGGGTGAAACAACTCAGGGGAAAAACAGATTTGGAATGAAATGACAGGAGAGATAAATTCACAAAACCAAACTAGTTGAATTTGAACAAGTAATATAATGATGAGAAAAGAGATGTTTTGTAATTGTGTTAGTCACACTCACGACCGTGTGTCTCCACGAAGGGTTATAAAATCCAGAAAAAAACTTTTGGTCCTAAATTCATTGGACCCTATCAAATTCTTCATCGAGATAGGTCCCATTGTTTACCCTCTTGCTACTCTTGTTGCTTACCATGCATTTGAAGTTCTAGCTTTAACATATTAGACTTAGATCAATTTTCTTTCCAATCTTCATAATGTTTTCCATGTTTCGTCCACAGTTGAGAAAGTATATCCTATATTCAATCATAATTATCCCTTTCATTACAACCAATTTTCATTCAAGAAATATCCAAAATCAAATCAATAGTGATTAAGATTGATTAGCATTAGTACAATTGAAAGAAAAAAAGATTTGACTTACATAATGAAAGGGAAGAGATAAGAGAAATCAAACAAATGGAAGAAGAAGAAGCCATTGATTCTTCAAGGTGTTGTTCCCAAGCTTGAATCATCAATGAAGTGGAAGAAGAAGAAACCCTAGCGAGCTCTTCTTAATGAGTTCCGCAAGATTGAAGACAAGATGAAACGCATGAATGAGATTTTTCTCTTTCTTCCAATTTAAAACCAACCTGTTTCAATCAAAAATTTTCATTCCATTAGCCAATGAACATCAAAAACCTATAATACTCAAAAATTGAAAACGATTAGTGAAAGTAATTTGGAATTTGGAATGAAATGACAGGAGATGCTACATGGGAGATGGAAGATAAAATGAAGGAATAATATCCTCAATTGTTTTAAGGTATGATAAATTTCAAGGACGAAATTCTTTTAGAGGGGAAGAGTTGTAACACCCCAAAATTTACTATTTTACAATAATGTCTAGATTGTACTATTTTGTGTTTTCTGTGAGCTGTAAATTTATTTTGACTGTTCTGTGAATGTTTTTGATCTCTGTGTGAGATTTACTCTGAGTTGGGAAAATAATAATTTTCAGGCTGGGGAAAATCTTTACTGATTTATTCGGAGCTGGTGGATCTTACTAAACCCGAATCTGAGAGCCACGATATCCAATCTTTTAATTTTTAGAATTTATTTGTGAAATAAAAATATTTCACGTTTTAATTATCTGTCAGATAATATCTGCTGTTTTAGAAACAATAGTTTCTGCTCATTGAGTAATAGACCCGATATATTATTATCTATCAAAATTTATACTGGAAATAGTCTTTGTGACTCATTCTTGAGGAGCCAATAGAAAATGGTTAATATTGATGGTTAGACTTTTCTTAGCCAATATGAAATAGTCAACGAAAATGGTTAGACTAATTACTAAGTAACTAGATAAACTAACTAAGTTACCCTAAAAGCTTAATTAGTAACTAAATGAAACTCACTTAGTTACTAAATATTTAGAAACCCTAGTTACAAAATGAATCTAGAATCATCTAGAAGGGATGACCAATACATGACCTATGCAATGACTTAATCATGTAGCTAGATATTTAGTTATGTAACTAAATAACCTAACTTAGTTAGCTTAAGTGAACTAACTACCTAATTAAGGTGTAATTAGGAACTAGTTGAAATCAAACTTAGTTAGCTATCCTAATGTGTTCCACGACCATACATAGAGTAATAGTCTATTCTATTTCATTTTACTACACTTTGTGACACAAAGATCTATTTTCTCTATTCTCTCACTTCAAGAACATCAAGAACACTCAAAGCTCCATTTCTTCTCTTTTCTTTGAGGGTTTCGGCCTCCACCCCTAAACCATACTTCCACGCTTCAATAATTTCATCCAATCCTACTTTTTAAACCTAGATGCAATTCTAAACACTCTTCCTTTTGTGAGTTTTACCTAAATCATTCTCTAAGGGCTTTAAAAATCAAGTTTTGATTTTCTATTCCTAAGGTAACTTCTTGATTTCTTGATACTAAGTTGGATTCTTGAATTTCTAAACCATGATTGATCCATGGTTTCTTGTTTTTAAGGTTGGTTTATGACTTTAGGATTTGTTTAAGATTTTTAGGGTTTTTCTTTAGTGCTTCATGAAATCAAGATGAGGAGGAACTTGAAGAGTTGTTGTCTTCCTTGAGGTAAGAGGGAGATTAACCTCATCAACCATGTGTTGGTGGTGAGGAAATGGAATTGTTTGTGGTGAAAGATCTATAAGGATTTATTCACTTGATTGTTTAAGCTTTCTTTTTTTGTGATTGATGTGTTTATAGCTTTGAAAATATGCTTGCATATGTGTTTGATATGCTTATAGCTTTGATAGTATACTTGCATATGTGATTTGGAAAGCATGTTAATTCTTATGTAACTTAGGATGTGATTCACATGTTGAAAAAATTTGTATGATGGTTCCAAAGAACCTAGAGGCTCACGGCCTCAACACCATAAAGGGAACCAAGGGTTCTAAATTATTTTTTTCAAATTAAGGATTAAATGATTTTATGACTAGAAATTAAATTAAGTGTTTTTGCAAGGAATAAAGTGATAGAAAATAATTTAATATGATTTATAAAGTGTAATGTGAAATTCGGCCAACATGCTATTTTTGATATCCTAGATCCAAAAATTATTTTGCTAAGTGTAGACTTAGGTGTTTAAATGATAAGAAATTAATTTGGTAGGTTTTGGACCTAAAATGAAAGTAATCTACTTTTTAGAATTAAAATTGGCATAATTAAGTTATGAAGTAAAACAAAAGTTGATACTTGAAATTTACTAACGTATAGCTCACCCTTTGGGTTTTGAAGCACGTTAGGAAATTTTGAGTTGTAATATCATCAAAGAAATGTTATTTTGTGAAAAATAGTAGATAATACTATCTTTAGTGAGAAAATATTGGAATTAAAGTTAAATTTTAAAAGTAAATGAGAAAAGATTTAATTTGAGCTTAGAATATGTTAGAAATATTTTATGCGATTTAAAAATAATAATTTTTGGCTATGCAATTAAGAAAATGCAATAAAATATTTATGCGATTGAGAAAACGTTAAAAAATCTTTGTGATTTAAAAACGTAAGAAAAGTGTTTCGCGATTGTGAAAATGCGATAATATCATTACACGATTGAACGTAACAGCAGTTTGTTGTCGGGCTATTGTGGTGGGCCCGGTTATGTTGAACAATGATACTGCCAAGAAAAGGCGAGGGCATGTGAAATATTTTAATAATAATGATTGTATGTGTGTTTGGATCATACATTATGCATTGAAAAGAGTGTCAGCTTATTTGGTTAAGGTTGTATGCCTAGGAGATGAATCACACCTATGTGCGGGTACGAGTAGACAAGTGTAGGTCACTTCTTGACCTTGGGGGCGTCAGGGTGCGAGTACCTCGCAATAGATGGTTGGTAACTCTTCTGTCCGTGAGGCAGACCGATGCAAACGCACTGACGATCCGAACCGAGACATTGTCCTATATCACGATCTGACGTAGAATGTCTTGTACAAATGCCTTGATGTGCACGTTGATAAATTGATAAATTATAGCACTTTTGGCCACGACAGCCGAGGTTACAGACATGTCTTCTAGATCATTCTCTCCGAAATTGTGTTTAGCTCCATGGAGTAGGAATTGGTCGTTGTGCATAAGCATAGTTGGTCAGCATATTGATATGATAATTATACTTATTTGAATTATTTTGTCTGATATGTGATAAAATGATTTACTATTTTGATATTATATTCTGTTTATTTGCTGTCATTTTTTGTACTGCCATACTGGTATTGATGTAGGGCATCTCACCTCTTTATTGTATTATATCTATTTTACTGTGTATGTCTGATGAAGACCGAGAAGACAAGGGAGCAGATAACTCTTTTTACTATCAGTGATATTATTCTTTGTTTGTTGAGATGGCGGCGAGGCGTCAAGTTTTAGGTTTTGTTCGAGTTCAGTTCCATGGGGGGACTGATGCTTGGAGGTTTGATTTTGACAATGAACGGTTTGTATATACGGGGGACTTAACTCTGAACTTAAGTGGAACCCGCGATGGGATTCCTGTTTTGACGCAACACGCGTCTGTGCGCCTAGGATTTACGATTCTGATTCGTGAACTTTGGGGTGGCACTGTGTATACACCGCGTGAAGACTCTGTGGTGTCTTCCACGAGGACCCCTGTGAGGCGAATGTTATATCCGCCTGGGTTCTTTAATGATGAAGTAGAGGAGGATCCTTCTGAGAACCCAAATCCTTAGGTTAGTTTTTAGAAGTCTTAAGTTTAGCAGTTATATTTTGAAGTGTTTGTTGTACATTTTATCTTTTGGTGTGTAAGGGTATTATGTAAATTATTTGTAAACAAGGCTTTCAGTATTTATGTATAATATAGGTGTGATTTCAGTTACAAGTAATATTTATGATTTTTATTTAGTTTGTTTTATTTAAATTTATTCCGCAAACAAAATTTTAAAATCAATATTTTTACAAGATTAATTCTTTTACAACTTGGGTAAGTTATATTAGGATTAGTCTTAAATGTGATACCCTACGGTGGGTGTTACACAGACAACATTTGATACCTTGAGGGTGGCTATGACTACTATTCCTGTTTTAGCAGTACCAAAATTTTTCAATCAATTTGTTCTGGAAACTAATGCTTCAAGTAAGGGATTGAGGGCTGTTTTACTGCAAGAAGGCAAACCTATAGCTTATTTCAGCTAAGGTTTGTTAGGAAAAGCATAGCTGAAATCAATTTATGAATGGGATCTTATGGAAATTGTGTTGGTAGTCCAAAAATGGCGACATTACTTGTTGGGCAGACCATTTATCATCCATACTGATCAGCGCAGTCTGAAATTCTTTTCAGAACAGCATTTAAAGGGTGAAGAACAGTATAAATGGGCCTCTAAGCTGCTGGGCTTTGACTTTGAGATCAGGTATAAACCTGGTTGTGCTAATAAGGTGGCTGATGCTCTCTAATAATTACATATTTGATATATTAATAAACCTTCATTTTTAGTCATTTACACTCTCTATGTACTTAATTGATTGAGTTTAGTTATGTTTTGTAAGTTTAGACTCAAATTGGGCTTAATTGATTTTTTCAGCATTATTGAGAGCTTACACTATTTTTGTATTTTAGTCATATCTTGAGTTCTAGATGTCTAATAATTATGTATTCTATCTTGTAGGAAAGATAAGAGAGAGATCAACAACTTTCAAGAAGAACTCTAGGTCAAAATCGGACATCTAGTGGAACTAATTAGGCTTGGAAGTCAGAACACGATTTTGTGATTGGAACCTGAACAATGCACAGTAATTAGAGCACAACTCGGGCTGTAAGAACTGAATTGGGCTGAAATTTTGGCATCTACAAGTTAAGACCTATATCTACAACTTTCATGAGAACACAAGACTTATTTCGGATTTCTTAGAGGTCATATTGGGCTTGCAAGTCAGAATAGAGGAACTGCAGCTGGGCCTGAGCAGTGTGCAGTAATCAGACTATATCTCGAGTTGTAGGAATTCTTTTGGGCTGAAACTAATGACATTTGAAAGCTAAGACAAAAAACTATAACTTTCATGAATACCACTTGGTGAGAAAATGACGAATGCAATGAGTTCAGCACTGAATGATTTCGGAGATGAAGAATCTCAATAATTTTCCACTCATGCAACCACTCATGCACTCACTCATTAGTCAGCCCCCTTGTCATTTTGTATCCCTAATCCTCTATAAAAGGCACCATTGGCTGATCATTAGGGGATCTTGGTGTTAGATATCAAGATCATGCTATTGTGTTGTTTGTTTATCTTGTTGTAGTTTTTTTTTGTTTTAAATTGAAGTTATGTTCTTATTCTTCTTCTCTCTTCCTTTCTTCTTGTCTACGAGTAACTAATTTTCATATTACTTGGGTGAAAGGATGAAGCTCTTGGTAATGAAATAATGTTAGATTAATCCCTTTCTTGTGCTTAAATGATATATTATCAAGTAGCCATTATATGTGTTGTATTTTGTTTCCAATCAATTTAGAAACCCTCCTTATAAAGTGAAAATCTTGATTTGTTGTAAACAATATATTGGCACAATGAATGCTTGAGCCCATTTATAAGTGGTTGTGTTAAAAGATGATTAAATGAATCATAATATAATTACGTATATAATCTTAAATGAACTTTGAATGTTGTATTTTTCGATTGGAACCTCCATTATGTGTGGATTCTAATTGAGTTATAAAAAGAATTAATCTTGTCCTTATTTTAATTAGCAAGAGTTGATCTCCCAACCTAAGTAATCCTTTTTATTTGTGACCAAGTTTTATCACTTTTATTATTGTGACAAAATATTTACCTTACGTCAAATCATTTTTCTTCATTAATTCCCTATGGATCGACCTCGGACTCCCGAGAATTTATTACTTGAAACAATCTGCACTTGTGTTTGTAACTTTTAATTCGCATCAAGTTTTTGGCGCCGTTATATATATATATATATATATATATATATATATATTTATATATATATATATATATATATATTTTTACTACTTTTTAATTTTTTTTTTTTTGTACATACTAACGTACTAATTTAGTGAAAGAAACTCCCCCTTCTCTCTCTGTAATCTGTAATTATTAATTAAATAATTTTTCTTCTTCTCTTCTCTCACTGAAAAAAAAAATCGGCTTGCTAGTTCTTTGGTTTTTACTTTATATTCTAATTATATCTCAATCTTGACTCTTCTCTTCTTCCTCCTTTGCCGGCTCTGGTGGGGCTCTGCCTCTCTCCGATTTTCATATTTTAAAATTAATTTTTACACTTTATTTTCTGTATTTTATTTTCTGCACTTTATTTTCTGTATTTTATTTCTAACTTTCTAACTTACTAACCTACTAACCTTTTAATTTTCTTGATTACTAACTTACTACCTATCTAACTCTCTTACTAACCACCTAACTTTTTACTTTATCAATTATCTAACTTTTTAATTTACCTACTTCTAACATTTTAATTTATCTGCTTACTAACTTTTTAATTTATCATTTTATTAACTTATTTGGTGGTTGGTTTATACCATACCCTTGTTAATATTTATTTACTATGTGTTAATATATATTTGGTGGCTGGTTTATACCACACCCTTGTTAATATTTAATGACTGGTTTTTACTGCCTACTTGTTAATATTTTTTTTTACCATGACAGATTTACCACCTACTTGTTAATATGTTTTTATGGAAGGTTGAGCTCTGTATATAATTTTATTTTATTCTTCCTATTCATTCTTCTCTTTTGTCATGTGTAGTTAAATTCGTGTATTTCTAGAGTGAAGATGTAACTTAATTCAATCAACATGTATTAAGATTAGAATTTTAATTAATTTCTTTTTTATTCAATTTGAGTGCTTATTATGATTCGCAATGCTTTTAAGAATTGACCACTCATAAATTGATCTAGTGAGGTGTGTGTAGAATCGGGAGGTTTGCATATGACCTAGACCATAAATAATAAGTGTCATGATTTATAATCATCTAGGAATAGAGGTTATAGGTTGTGTGGGAGAATTGTGATGTTTTCTATGAGAATCCATAGAGCAAAGGTCATGCCTTTAAGAGTTAGGGTTTAGACCAAGGAATTGAGTTTTAATTAATTAAGGGATTCTCCCCATCAATTGAATGATTAGAAATTAATTAGAATGAGGTCCTAAAGTTACTCTATTGTCTATGATAGATTGTTGAATTAAGTGAAGTTAGATCCCTAGTGTTTTAATTTCTTGTGTTTATATCCTTAATGTGTTTTGCATTCATGTGCTTTATTTTTTTTCCCTCTTAATTTCGTGCGTTTTAGTGTATTTTTCCCTCTTAATCGTCAACTTTATTACTTTAACAATTCGGTACACTTGTCGATTTTCTCAACAAGTTTTTGTAAACCTAGGTTGATACAGTGGATTTTGTTGCTTCAAAAATTCAACATCACAATAAAAGATAAGAAAGGAGTCGAAAATGTTGCTGTAGATCATTTGTCCATACTTACAACAGGCTCACCTTTTGATATCACACCTATCAATGATTCTTTTCCTGATGAATTTTTATTTTCTGTCAATTCCAAACCTTGGTTTGCTAACATAATCAATTTTCTTACAACATGAAAGATCCTACCTTAATTATCCTGATCAAATCATTCAGAGATGTATGCCCAACAGTGAGGTAGGTAATGTCATTAAATTTTGTCACTCAGAAGCATGTGAAAGTTTCTTTTCTTCAAAGAAAATAGCTACGAAAATCTTGCAGTGTGGATTTTATTGGCCTACTTTATTTAAAGACAGCTATACATTTTGAAAAAGTTATGAAAACTGTCAAAAACAGGGTTCCATTTCTAAGCAAAACATGATGCCTCTGAACCCTATCATTGTCATTGAAAATTTTGATTGTTGAGGAATTGAGAAATGATGCATATGAAAACACAAAGATTTATAAAGCTAGAGTAAAAGCTTTTCATGACAAATCAATTTTGAGAAAAACTTTTGAAATTGGTCAAAAAGTTCTGCTTTATAATTCTCGTCTTCACATATTCCCTGAAAAATTGAGATCTAGGTGGCGTGGCCTTTTTATTGTCAAACATGTGTATCATTATAGGGCCATAGACATTGAGTATCCTAAGAATGATAGTGTATTTAAGTTCAATGGATAAAGACTCAAACCATTTCTGAAAAACTAAGTTGTTGAGTTCTTTGTGTTTTCGGTTATGTGGCGGATAACGGTACTCGTGACTCTCAAGTCGGTTCATTTTTCAGTTTTTCTATAATAATTGATTCCTTCTCCTTTAAAATAGATGTCATTCTCTCAAATCTTAGTAAGCATTTTTCTTCTCTTCCTCAAAATGCTCTACAAAATATCTATAAAGCTAGATGTGAAAGACTGAGACTGTTAATGCACATGGGCATCCCAGAAGATATACGCTGGATAATCGAAGCAAAGGTTCGTTTAGCTGGTGAATCTTCAGATTCATTTGTCCCATACATGCCGGGTCTCGGTAAAAGTTCGTATTCTAAAAGGAGAAGAGCAAAAAGAATGTAAGTTTGTTACAAATGTGCGCGATGGAATTGCAATACGCGATGTTCTTTGGGAATGGTTTCTGCAAACCGAGAAGATAAAATATACTTTATTAAGAATGGACTGAGTAAGGAGTCATTAGATGATATCTTATTAACTCTTGAGACGCATTCTTGTGGAGTTGTGCATTGAGAACTTCTTAATTTGTGGAATCTCTTCAGGGACGAGTAAAAGCGTTAGAGTCTTAGGAATCTGACTCAAAAAGACCCTGTTTGCCAATTTATAAGAAAATTGGATAGGAAGCTTATCTTCGACTCATAGAAGGCGTTTAAGCCGTTACTGGATGTAAAACCAGAGGAAGATGTGAGCCACAATCACAATAACATGCATATATTATCTTGTACATCTCCTAAAAAAATAAAAAAAATAAAAAAAAGGTGATCAAAAGAGTACCATGCTCTTAATTGAGTGTGGAGCCCTTGCTAGTGGCAGACCTGTCATTGGGTCAGGTGGAACTTCGCACGTCGATCTGTAAATAAGGTTCATGTGTCATGCTCTATAGAGAGTTGCACAAGCATTCCTAGGTTTTAATCGTAGGCTCTGCTTGCTGATGGACAGATAGAAGCGTCCCGTGTTTGCATTCTCGCGTGACAATGTCTCTGAGCTCAATTCTTGATATTGATTTATTGGGTTCCTGCACGTAGCTCCACTGGCTGTGGTCACTGGTTATCGTATTCAGATTTTCTCTCTTTAACTAGAGGGACGATGCATAGGCTGGGATATCCTACAAGCGGGAGGAGTGCCTTAAGTCTGAAATTCCTTAAGGGAATTCGATGTCTCTTTCAAGGGGTGGTAAGATTGTGAGGGCTACTGCACTTATAACGCGCAGTAAAGATATGCCATGAAACCTGTACATAAAGGTATGTCATCATTTGTTATTATTATTTTATATTTGTATGATTTTGTTATATTTTAGTTTTGGACAGACGATCTTTTGGGCGGGGTCCTTCAAGGGTGTCTAGACTTCTTTACCCTGATGGTTTTCTTAAAGTCTAAAAAAATAAATAAAATAAAAATAAAAATAAAAAATAAAAAAAAAAAATAAAAAAAAAAAAAAGTTTCTTAAATTTAAACTTTTCTGACAACAGCTAACTTACCCATACAAGAGTTATTATTACTTTTTCTATTCTCTTCCCTATTTAAACACTCCATTTTCTTTACTTTCCTGCAACTCATAACCATTCAAAGAGAGTGCGAGTGTAGAAATGGAGGGAGCTTCTTCGGTTCGTAGATTTACTAGTATCTGTGTATTTTGTGTGAAAAGTTATGGGAAAGGTTTAGAGTTTGTAAGCGCAGCAAGCATTGTTGGTAGAACATTTGCTGCGAGGGACATTCGTGTAGTATATAGGAGAGGTAGCATTGGGTTAATGGGGGCCGTATCACTTTCTGCACATCTAAGAGGTGTTCAAGTTTTAGGTGTCATTCCTGAACCTTTAACTCGAAAGAACATCATTGGAAATATAATTGGGCTGGAACTTCAAGTATCATCTATGCATGGACAAATGAGGACAATGCTTGAAAACTTCGATGCATTCATTGCTTTACCGGGTGGTTTTGGTATTTTGGAAAAAGTTTTTCAAATTATCTCTTGGGCCCAACTGAACATCCACCATAAATCCATAGGTTTGTTGAATGTTAATAATTTCTTTGATAATTTGTTATCTTTTGTTGACTATGCTGTGGAACAGAACTTTATCACACCTTCGGCAAGACGACTCCTTATATTTGCTTCAATTGTTGATGAATTAATTGATAAATTACAAACTTTTGTTTATGAACCTGAACTAGTAATAGCTCAAATAGATTGGTCAGAAGGCAGCAGCAAGGAACAATAGTGTGATCTGGCACTTCATCTATAACTTTCCTTTATCTTTGGTTTTATTTATCGTACTTTATTTCTGTTTTAATTTGTGTAAGGTTTCTCTTTTCAGTAATTACAACAACAGGTATTATCTTTTATCCTTTACCTATCTATGTTTTGACATTGAGGACAATGTTGTGATTTGGTTGGGAGGAAGGATAGTTATGTGAAAAAAAAATAAAAAAAAAAATTAAAAAATTAGGAAGTGTATTTATTAATATGTTTGTTGTGTTTATATATTTGTCAGTAATTTATTAACAACAAAAGTAATTAAGGATGATAGAGTGAAGAGTAAATTATTTACTCTTGAGACGCATTAAAATTGGTGGCAGAGTAAGGAGTAATTAGGTAGATAATTAGTTTGTGTGGAAGTAACAATTCAAATTCAGGGAAATTTGCATGATTAAGTAAATTGTCTTCTTTCTTAAAAATCACATGCTTGGTTATGGATGTTGAATTGGTGGATTGAGAATGATAGAATTATGCCTTGTGAGATTTTGAGCCTATTGATGAATGGATTGAATATTTGTACCATTCTCTTCTTTCTTATGTAATTTTCACTCATGGAATTGTTACTCTAGAACTTACTTTGATTCTTTTTGAGACTGCATTTTTACATGCATACGTAAATATGATTGCGACATTTTTCTTGAAATAGCTATTTTAACCAAATAGCTAAGAATGATTAGCACACAAATAAGCTACTTTTTCTCGATTTTGCATTTTCTCAATATTATCAAGCACTCTTATGGCTTCTTGGAAATTCTCATTCGCTATAAGGCATTGGAAATGACCTATTTCCCTTACTTAACCCCTTTGAGCTTATTTGACCATTCTTTGTTTCAGACTCAATTTGTGTGTGCCTTAAATGAAAAATTATGTTCTTACCCGGCCTTAGGGAATAAGAGAACATTAGCTTTGTTATTGGATGAGTTCTTGAATAAGTGTGGGGGTGTGTGTGCAGAATGGTTGAAAAAAATTATTTAAATGTATATATTATGTTCATCTTGTAAAAAAAAAAATATGTGTAAAGAAGGGTCAATAAGGCAATAAAGGAAATGAAAAGAATATGTAAAGGGAATTTGTATTAGGTGGAGTTAGGATGAACTTTCATGCTTGTTAATTGAACTCAGCTCTTATACTCTTTTATTCTCTTTGGTATTTAACTTGTCATATCCATATTATCTCCTCTTTTACCTTAACCCAATTACAACTTGAATAAAGTCCTCATGATTTGTGTGTGCATGTGTTCTGAGTAGTGGAGAAGTAGAAGATAAGCAAGTTTATGGTAGTGCAATTTTCATGGGTTGGATTGAGTGAAATACCTACCTTTTTAAACACTTGAGGGATTGAAAGAGAATCTTGTGAAGATCTATCATTCTTGACTCGTGCTTTTCAATTGAAGTTTCATTGCTTGTTGGTTTGAGATGTGAAGAAACGTTACCTCATGAATGTTTTGATCCCTTGAATGATTGATTACTCTTTATTCTTAAATATTATTAGAAATTGAGTCTTTTAGAGTGTTTAGTTTTTGAGTCTGTATCATTTTTTTCCCTAGTTTTGATCTTGTGTGTTTTACCCAGGAGTGTAAAAAGCTAAGTGTGAGAGAATTTAATAATCACATATTTGATACATTAATAAATCCTCATTTTTAGTCATTTATACTCTCTATGTACTTAATTGATTGAGTTTGGTTATGTTTTGTAAGTTTGGACTCAAATTAGACTTGATTTTTTCAGCATTATTGAGAGCTTACACTGTTTCTGTATTTTACCCATATCTTGAGTTCTAGATGTCTAATAATTATTTATTCTACCTTTTAGGAAAGATAAGAGAGAGATCTAAAACTTTCATGAAGAACTCTAGGTCAAAATCGGTCATCTAGTGGAAGTAATTAGGCTTGGAAGTCAGAACACGAGTTTTGTGATTGAAACCTGAATAGTGTATAGTAATCAGAGCATAACTCGGGCTGTAAGAACTGAATTGGGCTGAAATTTTGGCATCTACAAGTTAAGACCCATATCTACAACTTTCATGAAGAACACAAGACTCATTTTGGATTTCTTAGAGGTCATATTGGGCTTGCAAGTCAGAATAGAGGAACTGTAGCTAGGCCTGAGCAGCGTGCAGTAATCAAACTATATCTTGAGTTGTAGGAATTCTTTTGGGCTGAAACCAACGGCATTTGAAAGCTAAGACAAAAACCTACAACTTTCATGAAGACCACTTGGTGAGAAAATGACTAATGCAATGAGTTCAACACTAAATGATTTCAAAGACAAAGAATCTCAATAATTTTCCACTCATCAAAAGTCATTTGACATTTTCCACTCATCCACCCACTCATCCACTCACTCATTAATCATCCCCCTTGTCATTTTGTATCCCTAATCCTCTATAAATGGCACCATTGGCTGATCATTTGGGGATCTTGGTCTTAGAGATCAAGATCATGCTATTGTATTATTTGTTTATCTTGTTGTAGTTTTCTTTTGTTCTAAATTGAAGTTATGTTCTTCTTCTTCTTCTTCTTCTTCTCTCTTCCTTTCTTCTTGTCTATGAGTAACTAATTTTCATATTACTTGGGTGAAAGGGTGAAGCTCTTGGTAATGAAATAAGGTTAGATTAATCTCTTTCTTGTGCTTAAATGATATATTATCAAGTAGCCATTATATGTGTTGTATTTTGTTTCCAATCAATTTAGAAACCCTTCTTGTAAAGTGGAGATCTTGATTTGTTGTAGACAAGATATTGACACAATGAATGCTTGAGCCCATTTATAAGTGGTGGTGTTAATAGATGATTAAAGGAACCATAATATAATTACATATATAATCTTAAATGAACTTTGAATGTTATATTTTTCGATTGGAACCTCCATTATGTGTGGATTCTAATTGAGTTATAAAAAGAATTAATATTGTCCTTATTTTACTTACCAAGAGTGGATCTCCTAGCCCAAGTAAATCCTTTTTATTTGTGACCAAGTGTAACAAAATTTTTACTTTGAATAGTAATAACTTTTATTTTTGTGTGTTATAAAAATATTTACCATTTTTGATCATTTTGTGTGATTTGCTTTGAAAGAAAATTAATTTTCTCAAAAAAAATCTTTTTTAATTAATTAGAATTCCTAAACCCAATTGATTGATATATATATTAATCTTATAATTTTTAGGACTCTTGAAAAAATTTATTATTTAAATTAACAACAAGACTTGGGTTTAGTAACTTATTTATTTTAAAAAGTTTATGGGGCATGCATCAACTCTCAAATTCTAGAGAACATGATATTTGACTTTCATTGTCCACGATGCGTTTTAGTTAGACCTAGATACTTTAGATGAGGAGTTAGCCATTGATCTAATCAATGGTGATAGTAGTCTAAAATGATTCTCACCCAGGCTATCGTTGGTTGGGGGCAGACTGTTATTTGAATGGGGGTAGTTTTGCCTAAGCACTCCACCATTTATTCCTTTGGTTTATTAATTAGATATCTTAATATTGAGTTTCAATATATGCTTCTTCTTTAGTTAGGTCATTCTGTTTTTTTAGGACATATAAGAGGATTGTAATTGGAGAGCAATTCTATTGGGAAAGGATACGTAAGGATATTCTTAGAGATATGTTCTTGAAGTCCAACATGTGAGGTGTGTGTCCATGTGAACAAATATCAAACATTGTCTCTAAAGCTCACTCACATAAATAGTCTTTTTTTTACAACCATTTACCTATCCAAATCAAGCTTCCATTTTCTCTCCAAAAAGATATTTTTCAATGGATTTCATTGGAGGATTCGCCAAGCTCACTACCCACACAACCAAACCTCTATAATTTTATCTAAAGCCCATTTTCATTCACAAAGTTTTTCCAAAGGACACAACCTTTTGCTTACTTAATTAAGGGTAAATCTTGATTTTATGGTTCATCCAAAAGACCTTGTAAACTTGAAGAATTGACATGTTTAAATATATATATATATATATATATATATATATATATATAATATAATATTATAATAAAAAATTATTAATATATACATTTTTATAACCATGAAGTTGTTTTATGGTTCAAAATTGGATTTCAATTTTTATAACCATGATTGTTCCATGATTTTTCAATATTAAACCTTGTTTGTGTTTTTACTAATTGTATTTATAATAACCGAAAATCTAATACTTTATATTTTTGTTTAATTTTAATATTTTAATACTAACACAATAACACTAAACTAAAAGCACCATAACTCTTTTTTATGTATAAAGCAGTACAGGCTCACACAACAAAAAATTTTAGGAATTAACAACAAAAGTATCCCTCGCTAATCCTCGCAAAAAATTTGGATTAGCGATTTTATGAGATATTTTTTTGTCCATTTCATTGATTTTTTTATCGCTAATTTTATAAAAGTCGGGACTAAATTGACGAATTTTTCTCTCGCTAATCCGTTGTTAACCCTTGCAATTTTTTTTAAAAAAAATGGTGCATGTTTTATTTTGCAAATTAGTGAGGAAAATTATTTTTTTGCTATATGTAAATCTATTGCAAATATAGCTTAGAAATTGCATATTTACCAATTTTGATTTTGATGTATATCCATCGCTATTCCCTCAAAATCCTCATTATTTGCCCTCATTGTTATTCCCTCGCTATTTCCTCGTGAATTTCTTTGTTATGATTCCCTCTATTCTCCTCTAATCTCTCGCAAATCAGTTTTTGATTTTTTTTTTAAAAAAAAATTAATATCCAAAATACACTTGTATAAAAATCTCTCAATCAAGACAAAAATTCAAGCAAATAAATTATGAAAAGCTACAAAATTGTTATACAAATAATTCTAAATAAGGCTACTAATGATTCAAAATTATATAAATAGTTCAAAGTTACACAAATAGTCCATAAAATGTCATACAAAACAAGAATAAAAAGAACGAAAAGAGAGACAAAGGACACTAACACATGCTAGTATGACAACAAAGCAAAATCCCAAACATAAGGACACCATAAAACATAAAGACAGAAATACTACTTTATATAAATGTTTACAAGTACAATGGAAAATCAACCAATAAGTTGATTCACAACACCGAAATTGTTGATGCACGTTTCTTATCACCGACACCAATGGTGGACACAAGGCTTCTTAGATGTAGATGGATTATCATTGCCTTTTGGTGACTATATTCAACATTCTTCTTCAACTTCAATCTTTACTTGATTAACTTCCTTACTTATCAAGAAGCTCACCATAAAGATCCTACAAAGCTTCAAAAGTTCCCCTTTCTACTCTTGTTCAAGTACTTCCATTCCATTTGAATGGGAGAAGATAAGGAATGTAACTTCCATGTCAAAGATGATACAACTTACACGAAAGAATCAACCGAGGAAAAGGAATGTTTTGTGGAGTTAAAACCTTGAAAATTGGACATTGCTTCAACAACCTAAAAATGCTTCCTCAAGGGTTAAACTTATGGAATCAAGAATATTAGAAGGTTTTGCATGTAATTATCCGACTCATGAAGGAATCCAAGATCAATGGTTTGCTTTTGAAGGTGTGGAAAAATTTTCTATGGGGCAATTCACTATTTTTAGTGACCATAAAAGTTTGAAGTATTTGTTTGAAGAAAAGAAATTGAGATGGCAAAGGCGTTGGCTCGAGTTTCTAAAGACTATGACTTTCGTTACATGATATCATCCCGAGAAGGCGAATGTCGTAGCGGATGCTTTAAGTAGGAAAAGCACTTAATGCTTCTAATTTGATGATGATGAAGGAGAAGTAGAACCGATAGAAAGTTTCGGGATATGCATCTATTTGTGAATTGACACAAAGATATGCTTGAACCTCGATCGTTATTTTGAATAACTTGATGGATAGAATATATATTGCAGTGATCAAAATTTGCAAGAAGCAAAGGAAAAGTCTATGAAGATCAAAAAATCGGAATAAAAAAATAGGAAAAAAATTATAAGCTTTAACAATAAATTCATTAGAATTCAAAGGGTGTATAATTTTGAAAAGGAGAGTTTGTGTAAAACGATCCAAATAGCAGATCAATTTTGATGAAGCTCATAATAAATCGAGTATGCATCCGTAGGCCAAAATGTACCAAGATTTGAAATGACAATTGGTGGCAAATTAACTGAAGGGATGTCGCAGAATAATTCCTAAATTGTCATGAAAAAGTGGAATCAGTCTCATCGTGGAATGTTGCAACCTTTGCCTATTCTACAGTAGAAACATGATATAGCAATGTGATTTCGTAATCAACAAGACAATCACGATTCTATATGGGTGATTATTGATTTACAAAGTCGGTGGTACACTTTTTACCATTAATATTAAGTATTCAATGGAGAAGTTGGCTCATCATCAATGAAATTATTAGACTTCATGGTGTACCATCCAAGATAATTTCCGATCGATTCATTTTACATCAAGATTTTGGAACAAAAGCGAAGCGCAACGTTACGTTTGAGTTACGCTTACCATCCAAAATAGATGGTCACATGAAAGGACGATTCATCGGAGGACTTATTGAATAATTGTGTACTAGAGCAAATTTGTTGGGATGAATTTCTATCGTTGATAGAGTTCACCTACAATAATAGTTTCCATTCGAAAGATCATAATGGCAATCTATGAGGCTTTATATGCATAGAAGGTGTAAACCATCATTGGTACCATGGTTGATAAGTGGTGAAATGGTAGGAAACCTGAATTTGTGCATAACCGAGAAAGTGAAGATGATCCAAAAATGATGAAAACTCAATTAGACAAATATTATGCTTATAAAAAAACGAAGACCGCTTGAATTTGAAGAAGGTGACCATGTATTTCTACGTGTGACGCTATGATCATTGGACAGTAATAATCAAGTCGAGGAAGTGATATAATTTTTATTGGACTATATCGATACTTTCGTGATTGCATCTAGTCCCAGAGATCGATTGCACTACCACATTCTTATCAAATCTTCATAATGTATTTCACGTATCACAACTACGGAAATATATTTCGATCCGACTCATGTTATTGAGCAACATCAAACTAAAGGAAAAACTTAACAACTGAGACATTTCAATCAAAATTGAAATAATAAATTGGTTAAAGTTAATGTATGGAATGATATATGGTGAAACCAATGGGAATTGAGAAGATAAGATCCTAAGAAGCAATCCATCGTTTTTATTTTGAATATGTATGTCAAGTTTCGAGGATGAAACTTTATTTTAGAAGGGAGAATTAAACACCCCAAATTTACCTATGAATAATAGTAATAAAATACATTTGGTAGATTTTCTCAGTGTGTTATAAAAATAAATAACTATTTGAGATCATTTTTGATCATTTTGTGTGATTTGCTCAAAATTCAAAAAAAATAATTTTCAAATAAAAAATCTTATTTTAATTAATTAGAGTTAAGGGATCTACTAAAAATTTGATTGATATATATATCTTATAATTTTTAGATTTAAGATCAAAATAAAAATTTTGAATTATTAAATATTATTTTATTACATATTATAATATTTTTTTCTTAGGTTCACCCTTTCACTTTGAATTAAAATTATTTATGGACCCAAAAGTTCAAGCATTTAGGCTTGAGTACACGTTTAGGAAAAAATGAGCACTTATCAAATTGACACAAATAATTAACATGGCTAGGAAAGTCAAGCTAATGGTATGAAAGATGACTTTGAAGCGACCAATAATAGGTCAACTTATGGGACTTTTACATATCTTATTGATGAAGACTTAGATAAGACATTAACCTTAGAAATCTTAATTAAAAAATAATTAAATTAGAATGATCTAGAATTGCTATCGAATTATTAGGATTTAATCTATCATGCTAGGATCTAATCAAATAATTTTTCCTAAAATTAATTAATTAAATAGTATTGAATTTTCCTTCTAATTGCTTAAATTTGTAATCTAAAAGTAAACCAACTCCTAGCAAATATTATTAAAATTATGAAACTAAACTAATTTAATTTAATTAATTAATTATGATCTAAATATTAATTAGATATCTTAATATTGATTAAAGGTTAATATATGCTAATATATATTAAACTAATTAGTTATATGATTAGGATGTTAATTAAGATTGGTTAGGATATTTAACTTAACTAATTACCTAATTTATTAGCATGTAATTAGATGTAATTGGAAAGCAATTTTTCCCCTAAATTGATGAAGACCCACACGGTTTGGGCAATTAACTTTGAGGCTTAGATGGCTTTTCTACAAGGTTCTTGAAAACCTCACAACATGACATAAGCCATGTGCACCTCCATGTAACAACCTCTAGGATATTTACCATGCAAAATTGAACACTCAACCTCACCTAAAGCTCACTCACAAGAGAGTTGTTTTTACTCTTTCATTTCATTTATTACACTTATCACAAATCAAGCTTCCATTTTCTCTCTAAAATAGCAAGAACCAAGAACACTTTTTCTTCTATTATTCTAGGGCATACACATTCCTCTCTATTCGCCAAGCTCATACCCACAATCAAACCTCTATAATTTTATCTCATCATATTCTCTAAAAAATCCTATTCTAAACATTTTCATTCACAAAGTTTTTCCAAAAACTAAGCTCTATCTTGTCCAAAATCCAACCTTTGCTTACTTACTTAAGGGCAAGTCTTGATTTTATTTCAAAATTGATTTCTAATTTTTCTAAATTGGATAATTTCTAACCATGATTTTTCCATATTTTCCATTTATTATTAAACCTTGTTTGTGTTTTTACTAATTGTTTAAAGAATTTTAGGGATTTGTTTGGGGGATTGCATGATATTTGAAGGAAAAAAAAAACTAATTAAATTGTCTTCAAAGAGGTAAGAGAGATTTAACCTCACCAACCAAGTTTTGAAGCGTAGTACTTTGAGTTAAAAGTACAAATGGTTTTGTAAAAAAAATCCATAAGTGGTTCTTCACCGATTAACTTTGATTGTGTTCACATGTTTGATTGTTATTCATGAAGGCTAATATGATAAAATGTTGAAACAAAACTTTGATTTTATGTGTATTCTATGTTGAAAAATAGATGATTTATTTATCATTTAAAGGATGATGATTTAACTGAATAACATCTCGATAAAAACTTTAGTATCCAAAAGTACCGAGGCTCTGTACCATACTATGGAAAAAGGACCAAAGTTTTACACCGATGAATTAAAATGAGTATAGAGATTTAAATGAATTTGGAAAAAATTTGAGTATAGTAAAATAAAATGATTTTATGGGTAGTAAAGAAAAAAATTAACGATTTTTGAAAAACAATACCATTTACTGATTTTTAGAGGAATTATACCGCAAATATTTATAAAAGAGGGATTAAATTGTAAATTTTATCAAAATGAGGGGCCATAGTATAAATACTTATTTTTAAAGGGGGCATATTGTAAATATTATTTTTAGAGGGGTCAAATTGTAAATATTTTATAAAAGAGGGATAATTTTATAAATATTAAAACTATTTCACAGTAAATATCAATTTTTGAGGATCATGATGTAAATATTAATTTTTTGAGGGACTAATATGTAAATATGAATTTTTGAGGGACTAGTGTGCAAATATGAAAATAAAGCCAATTTTAGTATTAAAATGAGAAAAATAGTATTTTTGATTTAAAACGTAAGAAAAATATTTACATGATTTGAAAATGTTGAAAAATCGCTACGCGATTTTGAAAAGGCAACAAAATTGAGTCACAATTGAGAAAATGCGAAAATATGACTACGCGATTGAAATACAGTAATTATACTATTAGATTATTATGTGGGACCCTGATTATGTGATATGAATTGGAAATGTGAATAGTACCGGCATAGTACATAATTGGAAAGGTCCGATGGAAAAACACTTGAGGCTAGTTGCTAAATTTGAGACTACACCTCCACCGATATGCGTAGTAAGTCACTCGTTGACTTTGGGGGCATTGGGGTGCGGGTTGCCTATAATGGGCGGTTGGTAGCTTTTGTGCCGCAGTTAAAAAAACACATACAACATGAAATTTAATGAAATCTGTTAAGACATGGAAAATCAACTTAATCAAGATGCAGATAAATATCTTTGGATGTGCAAACCTTTTGAGCACGTGGTCCGAGGCATATGCTACCGATAAGAGAGATCACTCTCTCCACATAGTATTGTAACTCCATGGAACAGGAAATTAGTCTCACAGTCAATATATATAATGATAGAGGGTATTATCGTAATTTTTGTTTATGATAATTGATTTATTGAATTGATTATTGATTATGATGACATGATTGTAAGTATTGTGTATTACATGTTTTGTGATGATATGTTAGTGGCATATATAAATTATATATATATGGTAAATATTATATGTGTTTATCTTCATTGTCCATATATTATAATAATGATCTCACCTTTTGTATGCATGTTTGGTATTATATTTATATTAGTTAAGACGTCGAGTAAGAAATAGAGCGAGAAGAGTACAGGAGGAGCAAATTCTGCGAGGACGTCGAGTTTTGAAAGAGATGCGAAGTTTTTCTTGGCTACCCGAAGTGACATTCATCGGAGGAAATGAGATGAGATTAGAGACTTAGAGAGAGAGTATCTATTACTTGGGAGACCTAAATATTAGGTCAGTAGACAACATTTAGGACACCTTTTTTTTCTATCAATATTTATGAAAGTTCCCAATATCCATTAGCAAATGAAGAGCTGCATGTTAAAAATTTGATTTTAAGATACCCATTAGGGAACATTAGTCGTACTCTAGTTGAATATTTAGTAAAATGTTAATGCAAATGAATTGTCCGAGGGGAAATTCATGATGCATTCAATATTTCGATTAGAGCAATTGGAGGATTTTCTATATTGAGGGTTCTTGTGTAGTGGATCATAGAGCTATGTTAGTTTTAAATTAAAGTTTAAATACTTTGGTCTAAGTGTTTGTAAAATATTTAAGTGCCAATACTTAAGGCTTGTATTATATATATGATGTAAATTATATGTGACAATGTTGTTATGTCTTTCTTTTCTGCTAAGTTTATCTTATTATCATCAAGAAATTTTATAACTCGTATTTATAATACAAGCGCGATTTTTAATTGAAGGGTAATTTGGTAATTTAGTAACATGAAGTGTGGCGCCCTAAGGAGGGTGTTACACCAAGTTTTATCACTTTTATTGTTGTGACAAAATATTTACCTTACGTCAAAGAATTTTTCTTCATCAATTTCCTGCGGATCTACCTCGGACTCTCGAGAATTTATTATTTGAAACAACCTGCACTTGAGTTTGTAACTTTTAATTCGCATCACTCTCAACAGGAACATGATATTTGCTGCATTGTCCACGGTGCGTTTTAGTGACCTAGATACTTTAGATGAGGAGTTGCAGTTTGTGAGAAGTATAGTATAAAAATGAACCTCACCAGTTGAAGTTCGTTGGGATGGGGGCATACTATTATTTGAAAGGGGACTAGTTTTGCCTAAACACTCCACCATAATTCCTTTAGTTTTGTCTGAGTTTCACAGTTCTTCTTTTGGAGGTCATTCTGGTTTTTTTAAGACATATAAGAGGATTGCTAGTTTATTCAATTGGGAAAGGATACGTAAGGATATTTGAATAACAATGCTTGTGAGGTGTGCTACAGAAAATATCAAATCAAACATTGTCTCTAATATTTTGCAACCATTACCTATCCCCACTCGGACTTGAAAATATTTCATATTTCAATGGATTTCATTAGATAGAATTATCTTAGCCCATTGAAAGGACACATCAATAAAAGACCTCAAACTCCATTGGAGGCCAGTATCTAACAATTGACATGTTTAATATAATATTATAATAATTAAAATTATTAATATATTATAATTTATAATTTAAAAGAATACTTAATATTTTAGTTTATTTAATTTTAATATTTTAATACTAACACAATAACACTAAACTAAAAGAACCATAACTCTTTTTTCCTATAAGCAGACACCACAACAAAAATTTTAGGAATTAACAACACAAGTATCCCTCGCTAATCCCTCGCAATGGATTAGCAATGGATATGTCCGTCGATTTTTTTCATCGCTAATTTGTCTCTAAATTCGAGAATTTCTCTCGCTAATCCGTTGTTAACCCTTGCAATTTTTTTTTTAAAAAATGGTGCATGTTTCCCTTGCAAATTAGCGAGGGAAATTCTGTTGCTATTCCGTTGCTATAGCTTAGAAATCCGTACCAATTTTGGATGTATATTCATCGCTATTCCCTCGCAAATCCCTCACTATTTGCCCTCGTTATTCCCTCGCTATTTCCTCGTGAATTTCTTTGTTATGATTCCCTCTCCATTCCCTCGCTAATCTCTCGCAAATCAGTTTGATTTTTTTTAAAAAATTTAATATCCAAAATACACCTGTATAAATCTCTCAATCAAGACAAAAATTCAAAGAAATAAATTATGAAAAGCTACAAAATTGTTATACAAATAATTCTAAATAAAGCTACTAATGATTCAAAATTATATAAATAGTTCAAAGTTACACAAATAGTCCATAAAATGTCATACAAAACAAGAATAAAAAAACAAAAAGAGACAAAGGACACACATGCTAGTATGACAATAAAGCAAAATCCCAAACATAAGGACACCATAAAACATAAAGACAGAAATAGTACTATATAAATGTTTACAAGTATGGAAAATCAACCAATAAGTTGATTCAAAACACTGACAAATTATTGATGCAGTTCTTTACTGACCCACACTACACTGGCTTCTTAGATGTAGATGGACCATCATTCTCTAATTCAACATAACTTCTTTACTTCGATTAAACCTTACCTTATCAAGAAGAATATTCTCTCACCAAAAAATCCTACAAAGCTTCAAAAGTTCCCTGCTTCTTCTCTTTTCAAGTACTTCCATTCCAAAAGGAAACCGATTAAGGAATGTAACTTCCATGTCAATGATACACACAATAAGAAGGAATGTCAAAGTTTTGAAAAACTTGACATTGCTTCAACACCTAAAAACCCTAGCTAAAAAGGAAGAATATTAGAAGGTTTTGCACTGTACTTCCGTAAACCCCCCGAAGGAATCCCAGATCAATATCTAGTTTGCTCTAAAAAAAAGAGGCAAGTGTGCAACTATCTTTGTCACAAGTTGCTATCTTCTTCAAAAAATAAGTAACTCCATGTAAAATAACACATGAATCTAATTTGTAACACGTAATAATAATAAGATTAAAGATAATAAATATATAGATGAGCAATGTCAATTACCTTTGAGATATCAAAGTAGTTCTCATTCATATCACAACTCAATACACAATGAACAACCTTTGCACAGGCCAAAACTACAAAATTGTGGTTATCATCAAGACATATCCTAAGAAAAATCGAAAAGTATATTACTTCATCACAAGAGGCCTAGACAATCGAAAAAATAATTATAAGCTAATATGATTTGAAAGATATAAAGTATTCATCAAGTAGCTATTAATCACAAGCTAGCCAAAATAGCATATGGATCACAATATAATACCATCTATTGGCAAAATCTAAACATAAATGACAAGATGAATATTAACTCGTTTGGGATAACATCTTTTTTCATTTAGTAATTTATGATAAAAGACATTTATAGTTTCACCAACAAGTCTCCTTGTTTAACTACAAGAGAACAAAAGGTACGTGAGTCAAGTAAACAATCTAGATTCTTACTCTTCCAATTAAATTTTATACACAGGTAGCAATATTACACAAAGGACCAAGGGCCACCAGCATCCATTTTAATGTGTAATTGTATAAAGACCATCAGAGAAGTCACAACATTATGGAAAGCCAGTGTGCACAATAGCTCATCCTAAATCATAATAATCGTCACAACTTTAAGGAAAGCCAGTGTACACATGACCTTATCACAAATCAAAATAATCTTAAGAGCATGCAAACAATGTTGGCTTCTATGGTGACCAAACATGTAAATACTAAATAATGAGCAACAGATCTGTGGCTTCTCTGGCTTCATTGGGTCCATGTCACAGGCCAGATGGAAGTGATATACATATAACCAGGCTGGAATTCCACTTACATCTAAACTAATCAATTCACATGCTTAATGATTAACTGCAACATAGACAACAAAATTAATTTTCTAAAAAAAAATGCATTTTCACTAAGTCATTGTTGGTAGTTGATAAAACCAACAACTAGGGCCTTAAATAAAATTCACCTAAGTGACAACACGAGCTCAGGTTCTAGACCAAGTGCAAAAGCCCAAATAGCCTCCCAGTCAACTGATTTGTCAACTTTGCTTTCACTTTTCGCCATATGTCCAGTTCTGTCTTTGCAAATATAGTGCAATGCCTTGTCAAGCACAAATGAAAGGAGATGCAATGCAAGGGCCCTTTGTCCAGGAACCTGAATAATAACATTTGGTAGATATTGAGTTCCAAAAGGAGAAAATATTATAAATTATCTTAATTTTACATTCATAAATGTAAATTCATCCAAACTGATCCAGGCATCCAAAGTAAAGTTGCATCCAACTAAAAGATTCATCAGTTACAACACATAACATACCACACTTCTAGTGAGTGCCACTGCTTCTTTGATTGCATAACCAGCTGCACCAGGATCTCCCTCAGTTCGCAGATAGTCGCGTTGAGTGACATTATCTGTAGCATTATAGAAAGAATTGACACAAAGAAAATTCAACATGGCTCAACTGAAGCTCAATACAAAGCTCAATACAAAGACGCGCTGAAGCGAGGAAGAATCTCACCTTGGTGTCACTTCACCATCTTTTTTGCTTGCTAAAGCGAGGAAGACGCGCTGTGAAGAATCTCTTAAAAAAAATATTAAAAAAAAAAAAAAAATCACTCAAAATCACTCTATCTAAGAGAAAGGATTTAATACATCTGCAAAGGTTAAAATCATTAACACACTTTTTCCTTAAGGATTCTCACTCATTGAACTTTTTCCTTCTTGCCATGAGAATTTGTAAAATGAGAAAGTACACTAACTCCTTAGTAAATTGAAAGGAAATTGACCAGAAAGTTGAAACTACAAAACTTGCTCTTATGGTGCAATGCAATTCCACATAATAAATCAACCCAACCCATATTAAAACCATATCATCACATGGAAAATTCAGCATTTGCACAAGCTCATTAGGAATGATAATCACTTTAAAAAAAAAGAGGCAAACAACTAACAATTAACTCAGCGTTGCACAGTATTTAGTAAAGGCATCATCAAACTTCACAAAATCAAAGCAGAAGCTGAACCCATGCAACTTTGCAACCCATCCCAGTTCTTTTGTTTTTTTTTTTTTTTCAACCAATAATCCCAGCTAACTCATCATTGAAACCAGATCAGTTTAACTTCACAAATCAATTTTTAATATAACAAAATGGAAATTCTGCTATATATATCTAGGGCATACACATTATGATGAAGGTAAGAATCGAAGTATGATTCACTCATAATCAAGAGGGGAAAGAGAGAGAGAGGGATCTCTCAAATGTTTGGGCTTCAATTCAATCATATGGTCAGTTTAGGGGATCAATTGTATATTTTCTAGACTTGCTATCCAGTTATTCTAAGAGGGACTAACCTTTTAGTAGTCTATTTCCTTTTGTTTTGCACTACTACTTCCTAAAGGACAATTTTATGTATGGTGCATTGTAGTTGAGTTCACCTTCATGGCTTTTATTCTTATACAATGGCTACGCATCCAAAATATTTCTATATGAATACATGTATAAAGCAAATGATGGATCTTTTCTCTCTCTTATAATAATGAATGTTAGAAATGATAACAGTTAATGCAAGCAGTTGAAGGCATTGGTGGAAAAAGACATACACTCTCCCTTAAATTTGGGTTATTTAGTATAGACACAAAACTGTAAAGAGATGTTTGAGAGAGAGAGAGAAGGAGAGAGGTGTTTGTATTCATTTCTACATTTATTAACTTAATTTAACACCAAATTAAAAAACTTACCTCGTTAGGATAAGCACCCCACAAGAAAACACGCGATCGAAATTGTGAAAGACCATAACACCCAGCAGCAACCATTCCCAGTCTAGCTTGGTAATTCATATGTACTTGTTGACAAATCGTTTATATTTATTTTTGATTATGTGCTATATTTGGTTATATTTGATTAGTCAAATTGATAGAGTTTTAGGAATCTGTTTTTATTTCCTCTTTATTAGGAAAGATATTTTCCTTTGTATTAGGTAATCTCTTTATTAGGAAGAATATTCTCCTCTTCATTAAGAAGATTAGTTTCTTTTTTTATCTCCTTGATGGGGTCTTTATATCCCAATGTACATTTGTGTATCAAATCAATTCAACATGTTCTCGTTTTTATGGTATCAGAGAGTGAAAAACTAGAATTAGGTTTCGAATTCTCTCCCTATTCCCAAAATGTCCGAAGTTACGTCAGGAACTTCCCAGCCATCTCCATCCGACTCTCAAGCCACCCGAGGTTCATCTGAAAACCATCCTATTCAGATCACTACGGTTAGACTAAATGGTGACAACTACCTTCGTTGGTCACAGTGTCTATGTGTACCTCAGGGGGAGAGGCAAGATCGGCTATATCACCGGAGACACAACGAAGCCTGACAAGAAGGACCCACCTATGCCACTGCCAGATGCCGAGAACACAATGGTACACAATGGTAATGACATGGCTGGTCAACTCCATGGCCGAAGAGATAAGTGCAAATTATCTTTGCTATTCGACAGCCAAGGAATTGTGGGACAATGTTTCACAGATGTACTTAGATTTAGGGAATCAATCCCAAGTATACGAGTTGACCCTACAACTTAGGGAGATTCGCCAAGGTGAGGATTCTATAACAAAATATTTTAATTCTCTTAAAAGAATTTGGCAAGATCTGGACCTATTCAATGACTGAGTGGAAATCACCAGAGGACTGCAACCACTATAAAAAAAGATGGTCAATGTTGGTCACATTCTCAAGTTCCATGCAGGTTTAAAAGCTGAATACGATGAAGTCCATGGCCGAATCATTGGAAGAAATCCCCTTTCTTCAAATAGGGAAGTGTTTGTAGAGGTGCGGAGAGAAGAGAGCCGCAGACAAGTAATGCTGGGAAAAAGGACGCAGTAAGCAAATAAGTCTCGAGAGGATCAACTTAGCCCATTCTAAAGCATAAGTCGGCCATAGAACATCTCAAAGACCAAGCCAGTAGGGGACAAAAAATAACTAAAAGCAGGTAGAACCTCCTGAATACTTGGAAAAACCACGCTATACCAAAGAGACTGCTACAAGAGATGCATGGCGACTTGGTAGGCCAAACAAAACTCGTGACAAATGAAAAGTGACAAAACTACAGCAAACGAGGCTGAATCTCTCCATTCAGCAAAGAGCAGTTAGATCATCTTCTTAAACTGCTAAAAATCCATTCATCTCTTAATGCTTCTACTCGCTCTGTGGCACAAACAGGTAGCAATTTTTTGGCACTCTCTGTCCTTAAAACCACAAGTCCTTGGATCATAGATTCCGGGGCTTCTGATCATATGACCGGTTGTTCTCATTTATTTAGTTTTTATTACCACATTTCTGGTGTTGAAAAGGTTAGAATAGGATGAAGTTTTTCATCGGTTCATTAGTTAAATGCCATATTAAAATCTCGAAAAAATTACTCTATCATGTTTTACATGTACCAAAACTTGCTAAAATTTCTGAAAAAATTGTCTAAGTGATTCTAACTCATTGATTTTCTTTTCTATTATGTGTTTTGGTTAAATCCGTCAAATTGATAAAGAGTTTTTACATTTGATTTCCTTTGGATCCCGTATTAGAAATCAAAACTTCTTAGTTTTTCAGAATAAAAACAGTATGGATTCAAATGTTCTCGTTTGGTAAAGAAAAACTAGAATTAGGTTTCAAAGTCTCTTTCCAAAATGTCGTCTTACGTTTTTCTTTTTCATAAGATATACTAAATGGTCAACTAAACTTGATCACATCATTTGTTTCAGTCTTAAATCGGTGTATAGCTTATATCACCTCCATATTGAGGTTGTATTACTCAATTTGATTTATTCATAAAATAAATCAATTGGCTTATATCAATAAAGAAAACTTTCAGCTAAGGCAAAGTAGGTTTTATTTTTTTAGTTTTTTCAATTTTTTTTAGTATTATTTTTTTTTTTATATATACCACCACAATTGTCATCTGTGACGCCTATTCAATGATCTGATCGAAATTGGGTTTGTATGACTACTCGGTGGATGTACCACATCACCTTTAATTTTTTTAAATTGTATAACTGTATAAATATTATTAGTTAAAATTTATAAATTTTTTCAAAAAACACAAGTTATAATTTTAGTAAACTCGATCACCTCTAATTTTTTTAAGTTGTATAATTGTATAAATATCATTAGTTAAAATTTATAAGATTTTTCAACAGTAATAGTTTTAGAAAAAATTTCAAGATACTTGCATTATTTATGAAAAAATATAAAGACTGGCTGATATAATTTTAACTAGTATTATTTACAGAGCTGTGTAATTTTAAAATATGTAAACAGTATCTTTTTCCTTAAATAAAGTCCTTTTTTTCCGGATGAACAATGTTTTTCCTAAGATGAACAATATTTTTTCTCATGTTGAAAAGCGTGAACAATGTTTTTTCAGCGTGAACATATTTTTTCCAAATAATTTTAATGAAAACTTTTTTTTTTTCTCATGAAACAATATTTTTCCGCGTCTGAACACATTTTTCCAAGACGTGAAGAGCACCTAGCATCTTCATCGCGTGCAACTGATGTCATGATTTCTAAAAAAAAAAAGTAACCTGCAAAAAAAAAAACTGCTATTGAGGTAAAAGTCAAAGGTGTATCATACACCTCAACTTAATGGGGTGTATATTAGCAAGCGCCTTCTTTTCCAATAAAGTCTTATTCTGCTTTAAAACCTTTTTACTTGTTCCATAGTGATGCTTAGGGACCATCCAAGGTTAAAACACTTTCTGGCAAAAAATGGTTTATGACTTTTATTGTTGACCATACAAGGATATGTAGGGTTTATCTGTTGGAAAAAAAATCTGAAGTTGAACAATGGTTTAAAGATTTTTTTCTCATGATTGAGAATTAATTCCAAACAAAAAATGGCATTCTAAGAACTGATAATGGGACTGAGTATTTCAATCAATATTTGGGCACATTCCTGTCCGAAAAAGGTGTTATTCATCAATCAACTTGTCGTGACACACCACAACAAAATGACATTGCTGAAAGAAAAAATAGGCATCTTCTTGAAGTTGCTTGAGCCATTAAGTTTTCAATGAATGTCCCAAAATATCTCTGGGGTAATGCTCTCTTAACTTCCTGTTATTTAGTAAATGGAATGCCATCTTGTATTTTGAAGTTCAAAACACCCTTACAGGTTTTAAAATATTTCTTTCCTACTTCTTGGATAACTGCTGATCTTCCCCTAAAAGTTTTTGGATGCATTTGTTATAGATATATACCAAATACTTTCAGGTCAAAACTTGATCCTAAGGCTGTGAAATGTGTTTTCCTTGGATATGCATCCAATAAATGGGAGTACAAATGTTTTAATCCTATTATTAATTTTTTTTTGAGAGTATGGATGTTAGTTTTGTTGAGGATCAGCCTTTCTTTCGAAAAATTCTCTTCAGGGGGAGAACATAGTTGAGGAAGATAATTTTTGGGAAACTTTACCTATCCCTTTACCAAACAATACTTTATCAGAGACAGAGGGAGATGTGACTCGGGTAACTCCATCAGAGCTTCAGGTTTATACCAAAAGAAGATTTCACAAAAAGACCACTGATCCAGTTATTTCTCCAGCAGATGTCCAATCGAATTTGCCGAGTAATGATCCTATAACTCAAGGTAATATTCCTTCCACTCCTAGTCCTTCATCTCCTGACATATTTTCCTCTGATCTTAATCTTCCTATTGCTTTGAGAAAAGAGACCCGAGCATGCAATAAACATCCTATTGCAAAATACCTATGATATGAGAAACTGTCAAACACTCATAAAGCTTTTTTGTGTCTAGGATTTCTAATTTGTCTGTTCCCAGAACCATTCAGGAAGCTTTAAGTGATCCGAGTTGGAAATTAGCTGTGATAGAAGAAATGGATGCTCTAAAAAAAAATCACACATGGAGCATTATTGATCTACTAGCAGATAAGAAGACAGTTGGGGCAAATGGGTATTTACTATAAAGTGTAAAGCTGATGGAAGTGTGGAAAGATACAAAGTGAGACTTATAGCAAAAGGATTTACTCAGACTCATGGTATAGACTACCAAGAAACTTTTGCTCCTGTTACTAAAATTAACTCTATTAGAATACTTCTCTCTCTTACAGTTAACTCCAATTGGCCGCTTCATCAGTTTGATGTTAAGAATGCGTTTCTAAATGGAGATTTGCAAGAAGACGTATATCTGGATCTGCCACCTGGGTTTGAAGAAAAGCTTGGAAGGGGAAAAGTGTGCAAGCTGAAGAAAGCTCTATATGGACTAAAGCAGTCTCCTAGAGCCTGGTTTAAGCGTTTTGGAAATGTTATTAGGAGACATGGGTTCTCACAGAGCCAAGCTGATCACACTCTATTTTTCAAGTATTCCACCGAAGGAAAAATAGCCATACTAATAGTCTATGTTGATGACATAATCATAACTAGAGATGATGAGCTTGAAATCAACAATCTAAAGAAGAAACTCGAGATCAAATTTGATAATAAGGACCTAGGAAGGCTAAAGTATTTTCTCGGAATGGAATTTGCTAGATCCAAGGAGGGAACCTTCGTCAACCAACGCAAGTATATTCTTGATCTTCTTAAATAAACAGGAATGACTGGTTGTAAGGTAGCAGACAGTCCAATCGAACCCAATGCAAAGTTGAAAGCAGCAGCAGCTAATGAATTGGTGGATAGAGAACGCTATCAAACATTAGTTGGAAAATTAATCTATTAGGCACACACTAGAACGGACATAGCATTTTCAATAAGCATGGTAAGCCAATTCATGCATTCACCAGGACCTACTCACTTTGAGGCTGTGTTCAGGATCTTGAGATACCTCAAAAGAACTCTAGGCAAAGGACTCTTGTTCAAAAACAGAGGCCATCTTCAGGTGGAGGCTTACACGAATGCAAATTGGGCAGGTGATGTCAATGATAGAAGATCTACTTTAGGATACTGCACCTTTGTAGGAGGAAACTTGGTCACTCGGAGAAGCAAAAAACAAAGTGTTGTTGCAAGTCGTGCAGAAGTAGAATTTCGGTCTGTTGCACATGGATTTTGTGAAGTGTTATGGATCAGAAGACTTCTAGAAGAATTGAAGATTTCTACACCAGCACCTATTAAAGTCTATTGACAACAAAGCTGCAATCTCTATAGCCCATAATCCAGTTCTACATGACAGAACAAAGCATGTAGAAGTGGATAAACACTTCATCAAGGAAAAGATTGACAGTGGCGTAATATGCATGTCCTATATACCAACCATAAGTCAAGTAGCTAACGTACTCACCAAAGGACTCCCTAAGTTGCAACATGAGAATTTCGTTGGCAAGCTTGCCATGAGTGATATCTTCATGCCAGCTTGAGGGGGAGTGTTGACAGATCGTGTATATTTATTTTTGATTATGTGCAATATTTGGTTATATTTGATTAGTCAAACTCATAGAGAGTTTATAGGAATCTATTTTTATTTCCTCTTTATTAGGAAATATATTTTCCTCTGTATTAGGTAATCTCTTTATTAGGCAGAATATTCTCCTCTTCATTAGGGAGATTAGTTTACTTTTTTATCTCTTTGATGGGGTCTTTATATCCCAATGTACATTTGTGTATCAAATCAATTCAACATATTCTCATTTTTAGTACCAAACGACTTAATGCATATATGCCAAGTGAACCCGTGTCAAATCTCAATATGTCAACCACATTCTCCATTAAAACATACTTAGGCTTAAAAAATTTCACTATGTCCATGAAAACTACAATCTGACGATTTCTTTCATCATCCAATGGTGACACAGTGTTTCTATAGCAATTATATCCACTGACTCCTTGACAAGGAGGACCCCCACAAATAACATCAACTTCAACCTGCAATAATTTCAAGCAACAGTTCTATTTAAAATGCCAAAAACCCTCAGGATTTTATCAAATCTACACTATCGATAATACTTCTTACAGGAAGAGGCAAGATTTTTGATTTCATCCCTTTTCTCACAAAATCCGGTATGCTTTCCTCACACTTACTACAGATACAAATAAATAAGTATTGATGCGCCAAATATAGTTAATATCATCAATCACATTGAAGAGAATCAAGAGATATACCTTAAGCTTTCAATTGGTTCCCATGTATCTTCACTTGCACTGTAACCCTTCCAATGCACCTATGAAACAACTATGAGAATGTAATTACCACCAAATTATGAACCTGAACATTATTAGAGACTCAATAGGGCAAATTATAGGTAATATATTAGATGGTAAACCAACAAGTTCACTGTTAAAGTACAAGTGCTGATGTTGTAAAGTTAGTAGCACTAAAATTGAAGTTCTTTGACCATGAGTAAAATCTATGAATGAAGCCTGCTTGGTCCCTTTATCCATGAACCATGATAGCTAGTGGTATCTTAAAATCAGTAAAATCAAAAGGATCTGAGAAAACACATGCTCAACAACTTTGAAAAAGAAGGGTTGATTTCAGAGAAGCCAAAACATTCTATTCCACCTTTGTTAACTGAAAAGCAGAAGGTAATGAAAACCCATGCTTTAACTTTTACTTATATTTTTAATTACAGAAAATTCATTTCAAATATAATAAATGTATTCATAAATAAGTGTGCATATGTACACAAGTTATTTTAATTAAAAATAATAACAAAAATAAATCACTTCATGTAAAAGATCCTGCAATCATATATGACTTAATACTTAGAAAGCTCAGGCGTAAAAGCTAAGTTCAAGGATAGTCAGGGCATTTTCTAATGTACTGTTAATTGTTCTCGGACATATTTTTTTTTTTTGGTTTTGTCTTTAAAATGAATTTACACCCCCAAGTCCTTATCTCAATCTCACTTCAACTCTTCTTTCTCTTATCTCTTTCATTGATGGAGGCAGGAAACAAGCCTTTCTAAACTTGCATGCCTTTTTACAGCCCACAACAATTGTCTCTCTCTTAATTAGCAAATTATATAATTAGCAAATATATGTGAACTTGACAAAATTGCAAGTACTAGTCACATGAGGGTCACATGATTATTACTCTTTCTAACTGTCGGTAAGCAAATATATACAAATAATTTCAAGAAGAACAAGGTTTTAATTGGAAAAAAAATGAATACCCAAAGTTGACATTGGATTTATTACCTTCAAATATAGACCATGTTTCCCAGTTTCACTGGGATCACCGTAGCATATATCAACAAACCTAGAAACTTCATATTCACCAGCAGGAATATCATGACCTTGAGAATTCACTTATTTCTTTGCTCCTTCTGAGCTCTTCGATCGTAATGGGAGTGTTCTTTCTGCATCATTGACCTTATACCATTTGCATAGCTTTTCCCATTCCTTCAATAGTTCCAGAAAGTCCTCAGCAGATTCATTTCTCACCTATACAATGAAGAAAGGCAAATGTTATCTCTGAATGCAAAAAGTTACCATCAAATATCTTTGTTGTAGCAGAAGATAGTCAGTACTCACATGTGTATCTGGATGGTTTAGTTTCAAGCTTTCACTTGCAGACCTATCACTATCAACAGCCCATCTCTGAGCAAAAAGTGACCAAAAGTAAGATCAATATGCAATAGATGATATTTAATGTAATTCATGGATAGGAAGAATTTCATTAGAGATAAGGATTTCATCTATAGTACCGTCAAAAGGTTAACTGATGCAACTTTGGCACCTAAGCACAATCCAGTTGACATGCCACCACAGCCAGAATACAGATCTAGTAAGGCTAATTCTGTCGTGTACGACTCAGAACTAGGTAGACTCTTGGTAATTGTGGAGGCCTCAGTTGAGAGAGTCTCAAGAACAATAGGTGGTGTTGACTCATTAATCTTAACAGGATTATCTAAGGCAATATATAGATACTGTTTAGATATAAATCTTAACAAAACAGGACACATATTTGAAGAACTGTGTTGGAACATCTCAAATTGCAATTTTTTAAATAGATCACCGAAATTGCATTTTGTTTTCAATAAAACAGTTCAAGGCAGCTAATATTGACCACTTAAGGACAAAATAAACTTAGAAAAGAAGTATTAATATGACAAGGTAATAAATGAGTTTTCAGCTAAAACTGGAGTTCTCTAGTCACTACAGAATATGAATTATTGACTTCTTGTATGCATGAAACAATCAAAATAGCTGTGAGAAGCATGTGTACAGAAGTTCTTACCTGCTACTAAAAATAAAATTTATTACCAGTTTTAAGACTCCCCACCCTCCTATTTCCTCTTCCCTCTTCAGTGATAGATCAAAAAAGAAAACGACTGATATAGAAACTGATCACTAAAAGCATCCTGGGCTCACTCAAGACACACCTGTTGGTATGTTGTGGAATGTAGAGTAATCCACACAATGATCCATATCATAATAGAAGTCAGATGGTGAAACAGAAATCAAATTCAGACCAACCTGCAAGAAGTCACATGCAGAAAAGATTTGGTCATTAGTATACAAAGACAGAAGTATAATCCTCACAATTGACAAAAGAAATGCAGCAATCATCGGATAAAATTGTGAACAAACCAATTAAGAAAGATCCTAACCAAGATCTGTCATACCCTAGGTGTTATATGTCTAACATTGGCTTTTGCTATTATGCAATATATTAAGTTATCATTCATTATTGATGAATAGAATAAACACCTCTTGTCATGAAAACCACCTTCATCTTGGATGACCTGAAAATCAAATGGACTCGTAAACATACTCAGTACTCACTGTATCTTGAATTCTGTAAAACCATTGGACTCTGGAAATAATTTTGACCATCAGTTGTTTGGAAAAATTCAATAATCTTGCCAACATATTTCTGTTCTCCTTCGCCCTGTAAGAATCACTTAGAATGTAAGTACAACTTGCTCTCATATTATGTCCACATCAGATTTTGAGGTTTACAGATGTCATTGAGACCCACATGTTACTCATCAGCTCTACAATGGACTGTAGAAAGACTACTATCACTAGCCATACTCACATGCAACAGTTCCATGTGACTTGATAAATGAAACAAATTGCATTCCTCAGTGTAATAATTACGACGTTAAAAGGACACTTACTACTCCCTTGCTAATAAAGTTGATGAATTCAAAGATATAACAGTAGTTATGATGATGGTTTCAATACTGATTTTTCAAATCTTCCATTTAATGTCTGGAAAGCCAACTCCAGTAACAGTCATTGCGTCACTTGCACATGTTTATATATAAATCATCTTAAAAAAAGAGAAATTAAACTAAAAAGAGAAAAAATATTTTATTTTTAGAAAAAAAATGATGTGGACAAAAGAGAGAATAACACGTGTAGTAATACATATCTGCAAGTCACATGATGAATGATTTCTATCATCGATGGTAGGGTCTATTGTGGATTTCAAAAAGTTTTAAGTACCTTTCACCCAGATCAGAAAATTCACGGTGGCTACTTCAAAAAGAGGTGAAGTTCAAGGGGTATTTATACATTTTTCTCAATTAAAATCGAAAAGGGTGAGAACCAAGGTAAGAACAAAAAGATAAAATAAGATAAAACTTACAGATATCAATATGTCATTAAACTTAGCCAAAAGGCCAAGAAAGGATATAGATTGGCCACAACCACAAGAAACTCCCAACTAAATTGAAGCAGCTAATTACTAATTAAAATATTGTGATTTAGTCCAAGAAATTAAATTGGTAAGAAATTCGGAAATATCATGTCCAAACTCCAATAAAAGGGCTAAAAAAATGAAGTAAAGAGATAGGGATTTTAATGTGGTTATGTCACTTCAAAGGACAAATTGAGGAAGAAGTACAGGACGTGAATTAGACTACATATATAGCCTTAATTAAGAGTTAGCAAAATGAAATTTAACTTGTATAAATTGTTGTGCTTGAAAGCTAGAAAATGCAATGTTGTGGAAAATGGGATTAGTTAAATGATAAAAGATGATAATAAACAAGGCCATCAAAAAATATGGAAGCACATAAGGAGGATTAGATCAAAATATATCTTAATAAAAATATATGACTGAATCCAAACTAGAGTAAGAAAATTTATGTAAACAACAAATTTTGCACTGCATGTTTTCTTAACCAAACTTAGTTTTATAAATGCACAATCACCAAGACTAAAAATGCAATTCAATTCAGGATCTCGTATATTCTTCATACTATGAAAACATTAGGGTTATAGTCTCGAAAAATGAAAATGAACTGAAATTACTTTATTTTGAACGTTTGATCTTTACATTTTTTGTCAAGTTTCAGCAGAAATAAAAATATGGAAGCAAAAATTATCAATTTTTGAGAAATGAGTGAAACAAAAAATGATTAATAAAAATGCATGTTTTCTTTTAACTAAATTAGGAGATAGGTAGTCACTTAGTTTTATAAATGCACAATCACCAAGACTAAAAAATGCAATTCCCAACTTCAGCTTGAGCATAATGGCATTAGACATTTACAATGATCTCAGTCTTTTTCTTCATCCTCACTATGAAATCAGCAACATCATATAAAAGAAATATTGTGATTTAGTCAAGAAATTAAATTGAAAAAATTAGGAAATTAAAAAGGGCTAAAAAAATGAAGTAAAGAGATAATTTTATTTTATGTAAAGGACAAATTGAGGAAGAAGTACAGTTTTAGACTAATATATAGCCTTAATTAAGAGTTAGCAAAATTAAATTTAACTTGTATAAATTGATCTTTACATTTTTTCCCGAAAATTTAGTTAAATGATAAAAATAAGATAAAAAATAAGCACAAATTAGATCAATTTTTAATTAGTTAATAGGTTGTTAAACTTGAACTACTAAATTTATGTTTTACAACAAATTTTGCATAGGAGAGAGATGAACAGAGGAAAATGCATGTTTTCTTAACTAAGCACTTAGTTTTATAAATGCAACCAAGACTAAAAATGCAATTCCCAACTTCAGCTTGAGCATAATGGCATTAGACATTTACAATGATCTCGTCTTCTTCATCCTCACTATGAAATCAGCAACATCAAAAAAATATATAGTGAAGAAATTAGAAAATGTATCATCGAGAAAGAGTGTAAAAAAACACTATATACGAGTTTGTGAATTAGTTAATACTTACTTTATTTTGAACGTTTGATCTTTACATTTTTTGTCCTGCAAGTTTCAGCAGAAAAATCAGATAAAAAATATAAAAAAATACAATTCGTTTGAATTAAATAGAAACTACGAAAGCTTTTTATTTCTTAAAATGTATAACCAAAAAAAAAAAAGATGCAGACATTAAAATGACCAACATGTTATATTGTTATGTGAAACAAAAATGATTAATATTTTTGTTGCGTTACATAATTAGTGTAATATAATTAGGAGAGATTTGATTAGATGTGATTTGTACAGATTTATTTCCCTGTATTTCCTTAATTAGGAGATAGGTAGTCTATATATATGATTCGTAATCACCCTTTGTAATTATTTGATTGGAAATAATATTCAGATTCTTTCTTTTCAAGTTGGTATCAAAGCTCCCGATCCCGAGGGCTCTGCTTCTTCAAAAACCTTTTTCAGGCAGCCTTCATTGCTGCATATATCGCCACCACTACCACTTTTGCTGGAAAATTTTTCAGGTGAGTTTTCCAGCAGAACTAACACAGCCAGAATCGCCGTTAGCCGATCTACAAGGCCCACAAAGCCTCGTCCCAAATGCACTTCACACGCACTGCCATTACGACCACCGTTTTCGATGTCGGTCGCCCAGTCTTGGTCGCCAGCCTCTTCTGTTCCTGTTTCCGGGGCTATTTTGCTCTAACTCCGGCTTCTTTTGTGGCTATTTGAAAGCCCGTGCTCCTTCTTTGTTCTTGAGCAAGTCGCTGCCATTTTTGCCATTTCTGTGTAATGTCTGAAGACAAGCAAGCTTTTGTTCTCAGTCCCAACGATCTACAAGTGCTACAAGGCTCGTACCGTCTTGATGGGCGCAACTACCTCCAGTGGGCCCAGTTGGTTCGCACTACCCTCAAGGGACGAAAGAAGCTGAATCATATGAAGGGGACCCTCCAGCCAAAACAAACCCAAAGTATGAAGCCTGGGACGATGAAAACTCCCTTATCATGACTTGGTTATGGCATTCTATGACTCCAGAGATCAGCCAAAACTCTATGTTCTTCTCAATTGCTAAGGAGATTTGGGAGAACCTCAGTCAGACGTCCTCTATGAAGAAGGATATTGTAGCATGTTATGAGATAGAAAATAAGATCTTCAATACCAAGCAGGGGAGTCTTTCAGTGACAGACTACTATGGGACGTTGAATGGTTTGTGGATTGAGTTAGATTAGTATCAGAATTTGAAAATGACATGCAATGCTGACTCTGCCACACTGACACAGTTCATTGAAAGGGTGAGAATCTTCAAATTTCTTTCTGGACTGAACTCTGAGTTTGATCCTATTAGGGTTCAGATTTTGGGCAAAGAAAAACTTCCTTCTCTCTCAAAGGTGTTCTACACTGTACGGGGAGAAGAAACTAGGAGGTCAGTGATGTTGGAGGGGGGTAGTTGTGTTGATGGTTCAGCCTTGGCTACTGGAAAGGGTCCCATAAAAGGATTGTCCTATTCATCTGGGAAGCCTCCCGCAAAGTCTAACCACGAAGATCGTTGGTGCAGCTATTGTAGGAGAACAGGTCATACTAAGGAGACATGTTATAAACTTCATGGAAGGGAGAAGGTCCTTGAGCGCATTGGAGGATTCAAAGGTACCCCACAGAAGCATGCTAATCAAGCAACGTCTGACTCAGAAAGTGTGGTAGAAGACCCACCTATCCCACAAGCTGAAAAGGAGGTCCCAGCACTTAGCAAAGCAGAGCTGGAATGACTGCGGGCTCTTATGGACTCTCTTAGTAAGCTATCTAGCTCTTGTTCCCTAACCATGACTGGTAAGAGTTTTAGCTTCTTATCCTTTAATGCTTCTGGTACTGAGGATATCTGGATTATAGACTCTGGTGCTATTGATCATATGACACCTCATTCCTCTTATTTTTCATCCTACACCACTTTACCTGGTAACCAACACATCACTGTAGCTAATGGTTCTCATACCCTCGTTACTGGTTGTGGTAACATTCAACTTCAACCTTCCCTTCATTTAAAAAATGTGCTTCATGTTCCCAAACTATCTAATAACCTCTTGTCCATTCATAAAATCACCCAAGACTTAAACTATGCAGTGACACTTTTCCACTCCCATTGTATTTTTCAGAATCTTGCCACGGGGAGGACGATTGGAATTGCTAAAGAGCAGGGCGGGTTATACTACTTGCAGCATGAGGAAAATAAAGATTGTACTAGACAGAAGGCTCTCACTTCCAATCATCAGACAAGTTCAGAGTCTTGGTCATCCTCCCAAATATGGCTTCAAAGACAGGGCGTCTCCTGTCTCATCCCTCCGTTTAGTGTCCTTAGGTCTTTGTTTCCTTTCTTGTTTACAAAAGTGTCAGTCGAGTCCTTTCATTGTGATGTTTGTCAGTTTGCTAAACACCATCGTACAACTTTTCTTCCCAGTAATAATAAAAGTTCTAAACCTTTTGATCTTGTTCATTCGGATGCGTGGGGACCTGCATCTGTTTGCAATATTTCTGGTACAAAGTGATTTGTTTCTTTTATTGATGACTGTACTCGGGTTACCTGGATATTCCTCATGAAAGATAAGTCTGAATTTTTCCAACTGTTTGTAAACTTTTACCATATGGTTCAAACACAATTTGGGAACTCGATTAAAAGATTGCGTTCGGATAATGGGAGAGAGTATGTGAATCAAAACCTTTCCAAATTCTTGAAAGATAAGGTTGTTGTTCATGAGTTAACCTGTGTGGACACCCCTCAACAGAATCGGGTTGCAGAGAGGAAAAATCGTCATCTCCTTGAGGTTACCAGAGCGTTACTCTTCCAAATGTCGGTTCTTAACTCTTACTGGGGGGGAAGCTGTTCTAATTACCACTTACTTGATAAATAGGTTACCTTCTCGGGTTCTAGATGGTGTTAGTCCTGTATAGCTCATGACCACATTATATCCTTCTATTCCCATTATGACCAGCCTTCAGAGTCGTGTCTTTGGATGTTCTGTCTTTGTCCATGTTCATAGTCCTCATCAGGGAAAATTAGATCCTCAAGCTATCAAATGTATCTTCATTGGTTATGCCTCAAACAAAAAAGGGTACAAATGTTATCACCCTGAATGTCGTCGTGTCTATATCTCTAAGGATGTCACTTTTCATGAAACAGAGTCTTTCTTCACTAGTCCTCAGCTTCAGAGGGAGAGTAGTCTAGAAGCTGAGTTCCTTGAGTTGTCAACTTCTCCTTTGCTGCAGGCTTCCACTCCTACGGAGGATGACAAAGACCCTGAACCAGCATCATTACCAATGCAGAATAATGAGGACAGACGCTTTGGGGCTCAATATCAGCGAAGACAAAAACCCGACCTGGTCGAACAACAACTTCAATCATCCGAACCGGAGGTAAGAACTCATACTCTTGAGGACATCTTAAATGCCTCTTGTGAACCTAACCCAGATGATTTACCAATTGCCTTGAGAAAAGGAAAAAGATCTTGTGCCAAATATCCTATATCCCAATTTGTGTCTACTAAAAACCTTCCTATGCAGCACCAGAGCTTTATTTCAGCTATTGATTCTATCAGAATCCCTACATCAGTACAAGAAGCCTTAAAGGATGAGAACTGGGTTCAAGCCATGAATGAAGAAATGGGTGCTTTGGAAAAGAACGAGACTTGGGAGATTGTAGAGAGATCGAAGGACAAGAAGGCAGTGGGTTGTAGGTGGATATACACAGTTAAATATCAGTGTGATGGTACACTGGACCGGTATAAGGTGAGCCTGGTTGCAAAGGGATACACCCAAACCTATGGGATCGATTATGAGGAGACATTAGCTCCAATGGCAAAAATGAATACGGTGAGAATCATCCTCTCCTTGGCAGCGCACTTTGGTTGGGAGATGCATCAATTTGATGTTAAAAATGCTTTCCTACATGGAAGTTTGGAGGAGGAAGTATACATGGAGATTCCACCTAGATATAGTACCATTAATGGTGGGAATAAGGTTTGCAGACTAAAGAAGGCATTGTATGGCCTCAAACAGTCTCCCCGTGCTTGGTTTGAAAGGTTCACTCAGGCTATGGTATCCTTGGGGTACAAACAAAGTCAAGGTGACCATGCTCTCTGTATAAAACATTCTCAAGATAGCAAACTTACACTGCTTTTGGTCTATGTAGATGATATGATTATTGCAGGCAATGATGAGCTTGAAAAACAAACTCTAAGGGAGAGGTTGGCTGCTCAATTTGAGATGAAGGATCTCGGGAAGCTAAAATACTTCCTTGGGATAGAGGTTGCCTACTCTAAGCAGGGTATCTTTATTTCTCAGAAGAAATTTATCCTTGACCTCTTCAGAGAGACTGGTAAGTTGGGCTGTAAGACTACTGGAGCGTCCATAAAGCAAAATCACAGGATTGGGAATGATGTGGAGAGCCCAAAGGTGGAGAAGGCACAGTACCAAAGACTTGTGGGAAAACTCATCTATTTATCCCACACCAGGCTAGATATAGCTTATGCAATTAGTGTGGTTAGTCAGTTCATGCATGATCCAAGAGAAAGACACTTGCAGGCAGTGAATAGAATTATTTAGTACTTGAAGGCCTCTCTAGGGAAGGGACTGCTATTCAAAAAGGAAGGAAATTTATTCATGGAAGTATATACCGATGCTGACTATGCAGGGTCAATTGTTGATAGGAGATCCACCATAGGATATTGCATGTTCTTGGGTGGAAATCTGGTGACTTGGAGGAGTAAGAAGCAAAATGTGGTTGCAAGATCAAATGCAGAAGTAGAATTTAGAGCTATGGCTCAAAGGGTTTGTAAGTTGTTATGGATGAAGATTATTCTTGATGACCTCAAAATAAAATATGAAGCTCCTATGAGATTGTTTTGTGATAATAAGTCTGCCATCAGCATTGCACACAACCCGGTTCAGCATGATCGGACAAAGCACATAGAGATAGATCGACATTTCATTAAGGAGAAATTGGACGATGGTCTTATAGCCACCGAGTACATCCCTTCAAGACTTTAGTTGGCAGATATGTTCACCAAGGGACTTCCCATAGAGCAGTTTCAAGATCTTACTTGTAAGTTGGGAATGGTAGATATACATTCACCAGCTTGAGGGGGAACGTTGCGTTACATAATTAGTGTAATATAATTAGGAGAGATTTATTTCATAATTAGGACAGATTTGATTAAATGTGATTTGTACAGATTTATTTTTTTGTATTTCCTTAATTAGGAGATAGGTAGTCTATATATATGATTCGTAATCACCCTTTGTAATTATCTGATTGGAAATAATATTCAGATTCTTTCTTTTCAAGTATTTTCTTACTTTTTTGGCCATAGCATACTGAAGTTCTAACAGCATGAAAAGCATATTAAAAGAATAAGGTTGATAACCTTCAATTCATAATGCCATCCCCATCTTTTTTGAGCTTCATCATCAGGTATTGGATAACCAATGAAGGAAGGAGTGCTTTTTTTATTCATACTTTCATTTGTTAAAGAAGCAGAAGTTTTACATTTCTTTCTTGGTGGGTTGTCATCTAACTCTGGCGAGGCAAAGGAATCAAAACTTGTTCTGCCATTTTCAACCCATGACAGGGATGTCATTGCCTCTGAAGACCATCTCAAGCATTTTGTATCATCAATTCTAGGATTAGGCTTTCTTGAGATGGTTTTAACTTTGGAATGTTGTTCAACTGGTGAATCAGACAATTCAATAGGTGTAGAATCTGTTTGGTACGTTGAGGCTTCTCCTTCCCCTGAAATCGGCCGTAAACAGACACTGCTTGAAGACAAGAAAGGTTGAACAGCATATTAGCTGTAATATGTAATTATTAGGTGTATAGTTGTTTCCTTTTCTATTTTAGGTAGTAATCTGATATTGGCTGAAATTAAGGAAATTTTTCCTTTTTTGGTTCCCATTTTCATCCTGGCAGCTAGCTTTCTTTAGTGTATATATTGTAATCTTTTTATTATGAATAATCAGATCAGAGTTTCATTTAGAGAACCTCTGCTTTCAAATATGGTGCTTTACCCGTAGACGCTTCTCCAGCTCTCGCAAGAATTTTATGGGAGTCGTCCTCGGAGGGACTTCCCGAATGACCGTACCGGGGAATTCTACCGTACTCCGTGCAGCTATTGTTGTTGATCCTGCAGAGCCTACCCAAAGGTTCAGGCCGGATTGTAGGAAGTGGGCGATACGTTTTTGTATTTCTATGAGAAGCTCTACGGCACCCACGATTCCCAGTAGTAAGTCGTCGGCATATCGCACGTAACAAATCCTTATGAAATAATGGGTTTTGATTTTGAAGGGGGCCAGTTTACGGGCCAGGCCTCTCTCTGACCTGATAACTAGTCTCGCCTCCCCCCCAAAGGTACTCTCATACAGTCATCAGCAGGCCCTTTCTTTTGCAAGACTTAATAAGGTCTAAAATGGCCAAATTATTATTAAAGCATTCTCTACCATAGAATTCGGCCTTCGGGGTCAACCCGGCGGCTTCTATGAAGAAGGCGGCGCAAAGGAGGCTCGAGGGCTTGTTAAGGAAGGCGGCAAGGGCCGACGAAGGGGGGAAAACGAAAGGCGTTTTCTGGTCCCCCCTTCGCCGGGGGGTGCTTGTGGGGGGGGTGTGCCACGACGAAACAAGGGAATGAAAGGCCGCTTTGCGTTGAATGCTCTTGACCCTCCCCACAATGATGGCTCTGTTGTCTTGGGGAGCGTTGAAGCTTGCTTCTTCTCTAGAGTTTTCTTGGTCATCAATACGACCTGTCCTTAATAGAACCAATGTTATTCTCAGAATTTCGTACTTTTGTCGGATCCTTCCTATCTCTTGATCGAGCTTGTGTAGGTAGATGTTGCCTGGTAGGGCCGATAGTAGTACACTGTGTGGGACGGAGTAAGGGCCCTTCTCACCTCCTACGAGTCGTCCGGCGGAAAAGACTTTATGAATGGAGTAAAAGAACTTGGGATCGTCGATCTCTTCCTTAAAGATTGGGATGAGTCGATGTCGGTCGATGGTGTGAAAACACTTCCTGATGTCGAATTCCAAAAACCAGCGAGAGGTTCCCCACTCTTCTTTGATCCGTCTTAGGGCCGAGTAGCGGCCTCGACCCGAGCGGAAGTGCGATGTGTCTGGAAACTCGGGATCATAAATGGATTCGAGTACCATTCTGATCGCCTCTTTCATGATCTTTTCTATAGGTAGAACTACTGTAAGCGGTCTAAACTTCGACCCTTCTTTCTTTCTTCATATTGTAAAGGGGAGCAAAGCCCGTTTTTTGCTCCCTCTATTGATAGATCAAGGCCCCCCTGCCGTCGTTTCAGTGACTCATAAGGCTTCCCTCAGCTCAGTTCTTGAGAATGGTCGCCACCTCTCCCAGGACCGGAATGATTATCCCTGCCCGATGGGTCTACATCCATCCCTGAATGTCTTCGGGTACTGTTCACTTCCCCGCCATTCTTGTAACCGTCACCTGTAATCCGCGCAGGTGTGTCCGCACCCCCCTGAGTGGACGAGAAAGAAAGGATTTTTCGGAGACTTCGTTCCAGACCCAGGAGTAAACTTTCCCGTATGAGCATTCGGTACATGTATCAGTCCGTGGAAGAGTGAAAGGGTCACCACTACTGAGGATCTCCCCCCTAATCTTAGATAGGTCGTCAGAGGGTTTGCTTGTTGTGCTTACACACTAGGCTACCCTTCTCCGAAAGCTCCGTGGGACCACCTACCACTAGTCTTCAGTTGGAGGGGTGTAATGCACAAAAATGCCGGGACACAGGTTCCCGAAGAGGGAAGCCCAACGAATGTCAGATGCAAAGCCCCACATCTCATTAAGATCATATTGGCATACTCTCCCAAAAAAAAAGAGCAAACCACATTGAAGACGAGAGTGAGGTACAGCAAGGCCATTTCTGTCCACCGCCCTTCTCACAATGTCGTACGTGGACGTTACCGCTTATACAGCTCCCAGCCAGCAATAGTGAATGAAACAAAAATAACCTATCTTACAAGATGAAAGGCCCTGACCCCCGTGCCTACCGGGAATGGACGAGACGGCTGCAATCGGAAGTTACGGGCAGGTATTACTGGTCTGCTGTCGTGCTTCCTGCTGAATGAGGAGTGGTGACCCTGTTCAGCACGCCATATGACCGATGCTGGCTCCATACTATGATAGAAAAAGAGGGAGGAAAAAGAAAGAATTGGCTTTTAAGCTCGTTCTTTCTGGCTCTTTTTTCTATTAGAGGAGGTGAAGCATAGGGAGGAGGCCCTCGCCCTCGCTCTGGAGGGCTCATTACTTCTTCTTTACAGGTATTCAATGACTGATGCATAAGCAAAGGAATTGAATATGTAAAGTCCCTAATAGGAGGGTACTAGAACCTTATAAAAGTAAAGAAAGTCCCTAATATGTGAGATGTTTGCATAGGATTGCATGACTTGCCTTGGGTTGGATTGTTCATAGCTACTGTTGCACAATTACATGATATTGAGATTGATCACCTCAATATGTAATGTTTTTGTGTGTACAGGAACTATAGCACCACCAGGCGTACCCGATAAACCAGAAACTCACCAAAAGAAGGTCTAGACATGGCCAAAGCAATTATGGCGATGGCCAATGTCATGAGAAAGCAAACAACCATCACAGCTAATGCGATGCGGGATCAGGCGGCTATTACAGCTAGAGTGCTAGAAATATTGCAAGCCAACCAACCTCAGCAACTAGGACAACCACAACCAGTACAGGAAATGCAAGTTGGGAGAAATCAAAACTTCCAAGATCTTTCAGAGTTTCAAAGGTTGAATCCCCCGTATTTTAGAGGCGAATATGATCTAATGAAGGCCGAGGAATGGTTGGCCGAAGTGGAGAAAATTTTTGAGTTTATGAGATGTTCAGATGAACAGAGCGTTTCCTTTGCTTCCTTTATGTTCAAAGGGGAAGCAGAACATTGGTGGAGAAGTGTCAAGAGGTTGCTGGAAGCAGCAAGAACACAAATCACATGGGACGTATTCAGAAATACCTTTTTGGAGCAATGCTTTCCGAAGTCCTTGCGAGAGGAGAAGGAAATGGAATTCCTTAAACTTGAGCAAGTAAGTATGACTGTAGGGCAATATGAGGCGAAATTTAATGAGTTATCAAAGTTTTCTTCATTATATAGGCTCCACCCGGATGAGGGTTGAAAATGTGTCAAATTTGAAGACGGGTTAAGGAACGGTATTAAGAGGATGATAAGACCATTGGAGATTAGAGATTTCCCTTCTCTAGTTAGTAAGAGTAGAATTGTGGAGGGTTGTCTCCAACTCCAGACAGAACAAAGAGCACAAGATTATCAGAAAAGAAAAAGTGAGGATGACAAGTATAGGAAGGGCAAGAGGAGCGCTTCGAAAGCTGTTTTTCTTCAAGATGAAGATGAGAGAGTTCAGAAGGAGTCAACGGGGCCTCAGTGCCCTAAGTGAGGGAGAAATCGTGGTAACAAACCATATTTAGCGGGACAGTTCGTATGTTACAAATGCAGGCAGTCTGGGCATTATGCTAAGGAATGTCCGCAAAGGGAAGAAGCAAAGTTGGATAGCAAACCCACAGCGCTGGGGAGAGAGTATTCATTTGGCAAGCCAAGGAGACTGCACAACCTTTTGGTTCAGAAAAAGGTGAGTGTTTAATTTTGTTTCTTTGAGATTTAGTTGAGACTTCTTACAGTAGGAAAACAAATTTTTGGGGACAAAATTTTAAAAAGGAGGAGAGAAATGTAACACTCTCGATAGCATGTTAGGCTTTTATAGGGTTATAGAGGTAGTCCTATACAAAGGAGGAAAATTGAGTTAGTTTAGGCACTTTGCCGCAACACAGGTAAACTGAGTTCGTTTGGTATTTTTAAGCACACAGAGTGAGTGTTTTAATACTGGATGGACTTAGTGCAGATATGGAAAAATAAGATAATGGCAAAACAAGAATTTAGAAGAATCCAAGGATTTATTCTAGAGTTGTTGAAAGTTAAGAAACTTGAATTGGTATAATTTAAGTGTTCCTAACAGGTCTAAGTTTAGTAAAATATCCCATTTTTGTTAAATGAGTCATGGCTCTTTAAGAGCCTTTACCCTTGACTTATGAGATATTTTTTTCTTTCTGTCTCATCTTGTTCTCTCGGCTGTAGGAGCGAGAGCGAGAGAGAAAAGAAAGAAGAGAAAAGAAAGGAGAAGAAAGAAGAGGATAAGAAGAGAAAATAAAAAGGCAAAGCTATAGTGTGATCATCCACTCCACAAAGAGGTAGGGGTGTTTGTTTCTATCATTTCCCTCCTATCTTCATCTGTTTTCTTAGTTTGGCTTAGTGAAGAAAAGTGAGTTTGGATAAGAAAAGTGAGTTTAGATGCTTCTAAGGTTGAAAGGAGTTAGATAATATCTTATTTTGATGCATGGTGTTTAGTTTTGTTTTTCTGGAACCCATAGTTTTTTATTGTGTTTTAAGTTAAGAAAGGGAAGTTTGAGTTTAAATCCAAGATTGATGAGTTGAATTTAGTGTTTAATGATCCTAACATGATTAGAGACCATGATTAGGGTTGGGAAAAACTTAGAATCCATGATTTGAGGATTAGAACTTGGTCAGAAACCAAAATTATGCAGAACCCGATCTGCAGAAATAAGGCAGCATCCGAACAGCCTGTGGTGTTTGTAGCATAACATGAGTTGTAGTCATCGGATTGACCTGATTCTTGATGAATTTGAAAGCTAAGATACAAGGCTTCATGTAGTTAAAATTTCAGATTTTTAGGCCAACCCAATTAGCACCAGTTTCGGTTTGAATCTGAGTCAGATTCTACAGAAACAAGCAGTCTGGAACGCCGTAAACCAGATTGCATAACTTCTTGGTCCGAGGTCGTGTTTACATGCAACCATTGGAATTTTGAAGCTAACAAGTAAGGCTACAAGGGGTAAAAATTTCAGAATTTTTGCACTCCTCATGCATTCCCAGTTTCAGTTTAAAGTAAGGTCAGATTCTAGGAAAACAGGTAGTTGCCCTGTTTCAGCCTCTGCATTTTGATGCATAACTTTGAATTTATGAATGGGATCTTATGGCAATTGTGTTGGCAGTCCAAAAATGGCGACAATTACTTGTTGTGCAGACCATTTATCATTCATACTGATCAGCGCAGTCTGAAATTCTTTTCAGAATAGCATTTAAAGGGTGAAGAATAGTATAAATGGACCTCTAAGCTGCTGGGTTTTGACTTTGAGATAAGGTATAAACCTAGTTGTGCTAATAATAAGGTGGTTGATGCTCTCAGCAGGAACATGATGTTTGCTGCGTTGTCCACAGTGCATTTTAGTGACCTAGACACTTTAGATGAGGAGTTGCAGTCTGATAGTAGTCTAAAATGATTCTCACCCAGGCTATCAGTTGGTCGGGGGCAGACTATTATTTGAAGGGGGACTAGTTTTGCCTAAGCACTCTGCCAGAATTCCTTTGGTTCTTTCTGAGTTTCACAGTTCTTCTTTTGGAGGTCATTCTGGTTTTTTCAGGACATATAAGAGGATTGCTAGTTTATTCTATTGGGAAAGGATGCGTAAGGATATTCAGAGATATGTGGCTGCTTGTGAGGTGTGCCAACAGAACAAATATCAAACATTGTCTCTAGGGGTCTTTTACAACCATTACCTATCCCCACTCAGACTTGGGCTGATATTTCAATGGATTTCATTAGAGGACTGCCTAAAGCACACAGAAAAGACACTATCATGGAGGTGGTTGATAGTCTCACTAAATATGCTCATTTCGTGGCTATTTGCCATCCTTTTTTTTACTAAGGAGGTGGCAAATTTATTCATTAAAGAGGTGGTGCATTTACATAGATTTCCGGTCTCTATTATTTCAGATAGGGATAAGGTGTTTCTCAGTCATTTCTAGACTGAGTTATTCAAGCAGGCTGGTGCTCGTTTGAAATTTATTTCTATATATCACCCACAAACGGATGGCCAAACGGAGGTTGTAAATTATTGCTGGGAAACTTACTCAAGATGTTTGACTGGAACTAAGCCTTAACAGTGGCCTCGGTGGTTAAGTTGGGCTGAATATTAGTTTAATACCAACTATAACAGCTCTACTAAAACTACTGCTTTTAATGCCCTTTATGGAAGGGACCCTCCAATGTTGTTCAGAGGAAATACTTTTCCATCTGCAGTGGAAGAAGTAAATTTGTTGACTAAAGAGAGAGATTTGATGTTGGAGGAGTTATGAGAGAATTTGCTGAAAGCACAAAACAAAATGAAGATGTAGGCCGACAAACATCGGAGAGAGGTGGTGTTTCAAGTGGGGGATTGGGTTTATTTGAAGCTGTAGCCGTACAGACTCAAATCCTTAGTTAAAAGGGTCAATGAGAAGTTGAGTCCAGGATTTTATGGACCCTACCAGATTATGGAAAGAATTGGAGAAGTTGCCTATCGGTTAGATCTTCCAGCTGACAGCAAAATTCACCCAGTGTTCCATGCTTCTCGGTTGAAGAATGTTGTTTCTGTACAACAACCATCACAACCATTGCCTCCTATATTGTCTGATGAGTTGGTGTTGCAGGTGTGGCCAGAACCAAGTTCTCCACGTTAAAAGGACTGCCGCGGGTGTCTGGGAAGTTCTCATAAAGTGGTCAGGTCTCCCAGATTGTGAGAACTCATGGGAGTTGGTGACAACCATTTAGTAGCAATTCCTTCACTTTTACCTTGAGGACAATGTGGATGTTTTGGGGGGTAGTATTGTTAGCAAACTTATCATTATCAGGCTGTACACTAGGAAGAATATACAAGAAGTATGGGATCACAACTATTAATAGGGTGTGTCGCACTCTCAATAGCATGTTAGGCTTGTATAGGGTTACAGAGGTAGCCTAATACTTGCTTACCATGTAGGTGAAGTTTCGAAACATACTGAGTTAGTTTAGACACTTTGCCACAACACAGAACGTGGAAATTGGCCTAAAATAACTCAGAAAATGGTTTTAAAGACTAAGCTAAAGGAAATTGTCGCAATATGATATGGTCTAATTGGTCCATTTAATGTTGCGATATTGTTCCCTATTTCCTCGTTTACCTTTTTCCTATTTCCTTTCCTAGTTTCCATTTTTTTCCTTTGCTTTAATTAGGATTATAACAAATCTGCATCAGTATCAAATTGATATCTGATCAGATATTAGGTGTTTAATTTCCTTGTAATTATGCAGATTGGTTTCCCTAAATAGGACCAATTCTGCCTTTAAATTGTAGGCTGTACCAATCGATCAGTATCAGAGAAAAAAAAACAATTCCTCTCTCTGTACTTATATGGTATCAGAGCTTCGAGCTCTGATCCTTGTCCTCTCCAAATGGTTAAAACGGAGATGACCGGAGCTAGCACGAGATCCTCCACCAGCGAGGAAGAACACAGGGAGACCGAGGAGACTGCCCCGCCGAAGAATGACAGAGCGGAGTCCCAACCCTGTGCGATCGATAACCTATCCCAAGCCCTGAACCTCCAACTCAAGGTGCACAAACTGAATGGTAAAAATTACCTTGAGTGGGCGCAGTCTGTGAAGCTGACAATGGAAGGCAGAAGCAGGTTGGGCTATTTGACTGGAGAAATTAAGCAACCAGAAAAAGATGACTCCACATGGAAGAAGTGGAAGGCTGAGAACTTTCTCATCATGTCATGGATGATTAACTCCATGGAACCTTCTATTGGAAAGCCTTATCTCTTCTTATCAATTGCCCAGGAAGTCTGGGAAGCTGTGAAAGATTGCTACTCAGATTTGGAAAATTCCTCTCAGATCTATGATTTGAAAACCCTGCTGTGGCAGTCCAAGCAAGGAGGCCAGGATGTCAACATCTACTACAATCTGCTGCTAACCTTATGGCAAGAGTTAGATCAATGTTATGAAGAAGATTGGGAGAAGCCCAAAGATGCTGCACAGTTCAAAAAAAGGGAGGAGAATGACCGAGTGTATATGTTCCTTGCTGGCTTGGATCGAAGCTTGGATGAAGTAAGGGGAAGGATCCTTGCTCGAAGACCTCTGCCTTCCATCCGAGAAGTGTTTTCTGAAGTTAGACGTGAGGAGGCCAGAAGAAGGGTGATGCTACATGCTCCGGAATCATCCCTCACACCACCAATGGAAGGATCAGCCCTTGCTACAAAAAGGTTTGATTCTGATGGAGATAGAAGAAAAAAACATGGTGTGAACATTGTAAAAAGCCATGGCATACAAAAGAAACTTGCTGGAAACTTAATGGAAAACCAACAAACTTCAAGAAGAAATTCAAATGAGAGGGTCTTCATCTTCGGCTGAGACATCCCTTTTCACTAAGGAACAATTGGAGCACCTACACAAGCTCTTTTCTCCCAAATTGACAACTATTCCTTCTTGCTCTTTGGACCAAAAAGGTACTCACCCCATGGCTTCCCTCTGTCGTAGTGACAATACCTTAAAACCTCTTTGGATCATAGATTTTGGTGCTACTGACCATATGATAGACTGTTCAAAACTCTTCTCTTCCTATAGTCCTTGTGCAGGTAATAAGAAAATCAAGATTGCAGATGGTTCTTTTTCTGCAATTGTTGGCATAGGATCCATTCCTCTAGCCTCCTCCTTAACCTTACATAATGTCCTTCATGTGCCTAGTTTGTCTTGCAATTTGCTCTCTGTGAGCAAAATCACTCTTGATTTAAATTGTCGTGCCATATTTGATTCTTCTAGTTGTAAATTTCAGGAATTGAATTCGGGGAGGATGATTGGCAATGCTAGAGAAATCGATGGACTCTATTTGTTTGAAGATGACAAGGACTTGGGAAGACAAAGTCAAAGCTCCTGCCTCTACTCTAGCCTTATTTCTAAAGAAAATGAAGTTATGTTATGGCACTATAGGTTAGGCCATCCTAGTTTCAATTATATGAAACATTTGTTTCCTAATATTTTCAATAATAAGAATCTGTCTTCTTTTACTTGTGAAACATGTCAATTGGCTAAGCATCATCGTTCTCTTTACCTCTCTCAACCTTACAAATCATCCAGCCCCTTCTCAATCATCCATAGTGATGTTTGGGGTCCTAACAGGCATCCAACACCTTCGGGTAAACGGTGGTTTGTCACCTTTATTGATGACCACACTAGGACTACATGGGTGTATTTGATGAAAGAAAAATCTGAAGTTGAGTCTATTGTAGAGGCTTTTTTTCAAATGGTGACAACACAATTTCAAAAAGGGGTTCTAATATTTCGAAGTGATAATGGAAAAGAATTTTTTAACAAGAACTTAAACAGTTTTTTACTAGAAAATGGTATTGTGCATCAAAGTTCTTGTGTAAACACACCCCAACAAAATGGGGTGGCTGAAAGGAAAAATAAGCATTTGTTGGAAGTGGCTCAGTCTCTTCTCTTTCAAAATTGTGTGCCTAAATACCTTTGGGGAGAAGCTGTCCTTACAGCTGCCTATTTAATTAACCGCATGCCAAGCAAAGTTTTGGGTTTCAAGACTCCTATGGAGGTTTCTTTGGAGATTTTTCCTAAAAATAGGCTGCTGTCCACTATTCCCCTAAAAGTATTCGGGTGTACTGTTTTTGTTCATAACAATGAACCCAACCAAAGCAAATGAAGTCCCCGAGCCAAGAAATGTGTTTTTATTGGGTATTCCCCTACACAAAAGGATACAAGTGTTTGGACCCGAGTTCTAACAAAATTTTTGTCACCATGGATGCAACCTTTTTTGAATCATACCCTTTCTTTAAGACTCATCTTCAGGGGGGAACATAGGTGAAGATTCGGCTCACATATTTCAAACTGGTTCTCCATTTGACTGCATTTTATCTGAAAATGATTGCATCTTAGCCGAAAATATTTGTGAAAATCTGATATGTGAAAATCTGATATGTGAAAGTGGGAACCAAGGAGATGAGGACAGCAATGACTCTCCCAGTAATGGCCATGAAACTGAATGCTGTAATAAAAAAAATTGTGAAGACAGCATTGGGCAAGATGAAGGAAACAGTGAATCTTTAGAAACAGGAAGAAGAATTGAGAAAGGAGCATCTTACAAAGGCATAAAACCCTTTGATATTGTCTTCTCAAGAAGAAAAAAGGACAAGAAAACTGAGTCCAAAGATCAACTCTTGCATCACCAAGAACCCGAGGACCCACAAGGTAAAACAATTCCTGAAATTATTGATAATGCTGAAACTGTTGATGATTCTGATCTTCCCATTGCCATTCGAAAAGGTGTAAGGTCATGTACCAAACACCCTCTATCTAACTTTGTGTCATATGAAAAACTCTCACCTTCCTTTCGAGCTTTTACCTCATAGTTGTCATACAGGGAGATTCCAAACAATATACAGGATGCTCTAAAGGTTCCCGAGTGGAAGGGAGCTGTTTTAGAAGAAATGAAGGCTCTTAAAAAAATTCAGACGTGGGAGATGGTGGAGCTACCAAAAGGAAAAAAAACAGTGGGATGCAAGTGGGTGTTCACCATCAAGTATAACTCTGACGACACTCTTGAATGATATAAAGCCCGGCTGGTTGCCAAGGGCTACACCCAAACTCATGGGATTGACTGCACCATCAAGTAGAAAAGGAACGCAGATTATTAACCATTTGAGGGTCAATGGAAGCTAGAATCCAAGTTATAATTTGGGCGTCCTTTGTCTGCCATGCCGCCAGTGCAGCGTTGTCGGCTGGAGCAATGGAGGTCCCATTCACATGGCCCCATAGGCCTTTCCCTTTCACGAACATCTTGAATTGAAACTCCCAGGCTGCATAATTTTTGCAGTAAAGCGAACACAGAAGTTCTCAGTTGCCATGAGGTAACCAGCAACAGCAAACCACGAACCATGACGAATCACAACCAGAAAACCACGAACACCAAGAACCAAGAATCGTCCCTGTTGATTGCGAGCTGAATCAGGACCAAGAACCACGAACAGAACCAAGACGAGAAACAGGGATGCCAGACGAATCGGAACCAAGAATCACGAACTAGAAACTAAGTCGAGAAAGCGAGCGAACAGGGAGTCGCTGAACCACGAACGCGCAACAGGAGGAAGGACGTCTCTAGCTAGAGACCACGAACTCGCCAAGGTAACAGCAACAAGGAAGGACGTCTCTAGCTAGGAGACTCGTGATACCATGTCAATAAACTTTGGCTTACTGCCGACGAATCGCCTCACGTTTGATTCTATTCTCCTCATCGCCGATATATTACATGCTCATTTACTAGGGAGACTTAATAACACATTAATTCTAATTCCTAATTTGTGCAACCTAAATTAAGAATTCTAAATATATACAATTAATAGGCATCATTCTATTCCTAATGTTCAGAATTCTATATAATGTTCAGGAAAAAGAAACAAGAGTAATATCAGATTAATAGGCTGATTCTATTCCTAATGTTTAGCCTATATAATAGGAAACAAGAGTAATAAAAATTCCTTGTTTAACAATTTCTGTATATCACCCATAAACGGATGGCCAAACGGAGGTAGTAAATTGTTGCTTGGAAACTTACTTAAGATGTTTGACTGGAACTAAGCCTAAACAGTGGCTTCGGTGGTTAAGTTGGGCTGAATATTGGTCTAACACCAACTATAACAACTCTATTAAAACTACTCCTTTTAATGCCCTTTATGGCAGGGACCCTCCAATGTTGTTCAGAAGAAATACATTTCCATCTGCAGTGGAAGAAGTAAATTTGTTGACTAAAGAGAGAGATTTGATGTTGGAGGAGTTATGAGAGAATTTGCTGAAACCACAAAACAGAATGAAGATGCAGGCCAACAAACACTGGAGAGAGGTGGAGTTTCAAGTGGGCGATTAGGTTTATTTGAAGCTACAGCTGTACAGACTCAAATCCTTAGTTAAAAGGGTCAATGAGAAGTTGAGTCCAAGATTTTATGGACCCTACCAGATTATGGAAAGAATTGGAGAAGTTGGCTATCGGTTAGATCTTCCAGCTGACAGCAAAATTCACCTAGTGTTCCATGCTTCCCTGTTGAAGAATGTTGTTTTTGTACAACAACCATCACAACCATTGCCTCCTATATTGTCTGATGAGTTGGTGTTACAGGTGCATCCAGAACAAGTTCTCCACGTTAAACGGACTGCCGCGGGCGTCCGTGAAGTTCTCATAAAGTGGTCAGGTCTCCTAGATTGTGAGAACTCATGGGAGTTGGTGACAACCATTCAGGAGCAATTCCCTCATATTTACCTTGAGGACAAGGTGGATGTTTTGGGGGGAGTGTTGTTAGCAAACCTATCAATAACAGGGGCTACACTAGGAAGAATAAACAAGAAGTAGAGGATCACAACTATTAATAGGGTGTGTAAGATCCTCGATAGCATGTTAGGCTTGTATAGGGTTATAGAGGTAGCCTAATACTTGCTTACCATGTCTGTGAAGTTTTGTGACAAACTGAGTCAGTTTAGACACTTTGCCGCAACACAGAACGTGGAAATTGGCCTAAAATAACACAGAAAATGGTTTTAAAGACTAAGCTAAGGGAAATAAATATGAATAATTTATTTCCAGATCACAAATGAGCTAAGTATGATGCTGTTAAAGTTTGAAGGTAAACTGAGGTTGTTTGGCATTTGTAAGCACATAGAGTGAGTGTTTTAATACTGGATGAATTGAGTGCAGATATGGAAAAACAAGATAATGGCCAAACAAGAAATTAGAAGAATCCTAGGAAATATTCTAGAGTTGTTGAAAGTTAGGAAACTTGAATTGATATAATTTAAGTGTTCATAACAGATATAAGTTTAGTAAAATATCCCATTTTTGTTAAATGAATCACGGCTTTTTAAGAGCCTTTACCCTTGACTTATGGGATATTTTTTTCTTTCTATCTCATCTTGTTCTCTCGGTTGTAGGAGCAGAAGGCAAAGGAGAAAAGAAAGAAGAGAAAAGAAAGGAGAAGGAAGAAGAGGAGAAGAAGAAGAGAAAAGAAAAAGACAAAGCTATAGTGTGATCCTCCACTCCACAAAGAGGTAGGGGTGTTTGCTTTTATCCTTTCCCTCCTATCTTCATCTGTTTTCTTAATTTGGTTTGAAGAAGAAAAGTGGGCTTGGATAAGAAAAGTGAGTTTAGATGCTTTTAAGGTTGAAAGGAGTTAGATAATAGCTTATTTTGATGCATGGTGTTTAGTTTTGGTTTTCTAGAGCCCATAGTTTTTGATTGAGTTTGAAGTTAAGAAAAAGGTTTTTAGTTTGAAGTTTGAGTTTAAATCCATGATTGATGAGATGAATTTAGTGTTTAATGATCCTAACATGATTAGAGACCATGATTAGGGTTGGGAAACACTTAGAATCCATGATTTGAGGATTAGAACTTGGTTAGAAACCAAGATTATGCAGAACCCGATTCTGCAGAAACAGGGCAGCATCCGAACAGCCTGTAGTGTTTGTAGCATAACTTGAGCTGTAGTCATCGGATTGACCTGATTCTTGTTGCATTTGAAAGCTAAGATACAAGGCTTCATGTTGTAAAAATTTCAGATTTTTAGGCCAACCTAATTAGCACCAGTTTCGGTTTGAAATGAGCGATTGCAAAAGCGATATGGCACCCCGTAAACCTGATTGCAAAACTTCTCGCTCCGAGGTCGTATTTACATGAGTCTTGTGGCATTTTTAAGCTAACAAGTAAGGCTATAAGGGGTAAAAATTTCAGAATTTTTGCACTCCTCATGCGTTTCCAGTTTCAGTTTGAAGTAAGGCCATATTTTAGGAAAACAGGTAGTTGCCCTGTTTCAGCCTCTGCATTTTGATGCATAACTTTGGCTACACTAAGTTAAATGATGTGAGGTTTATTGCATTTGAAAGATATGACATAACGATATTTGCCTTTAAAATTCCGGAATTTTATAAGTTAGGATCTGCATTTGGTGCAATCTTGAAAATCAACCTTTCTAGGCTACTAAACCAGATATATGAGAATTTTTTATACATCCCCTAGTAGGGAATTGCCTTAGCAGTGTATCTAGAACCATAGGCAACATGGAGTTGCATTAGTTATCAATGGAGGAGTGGTAATGAGGTAGGGTGCTAGATACAAGTATACTAAGTCTGGTTGGCAAGAGTTGAGTGCCGTAGTGGATGAAGCGCTCTCAAAGAGTGAAGGTAGAGCTAGTAATGCAAAGATAGACTTAGTATAGAGTTTATGTGGTGGTTATGTAAAAGTTAGTCATAGCACCACATTCATCACACACCTATTATTCCTAACAGTTTGAGGTAGTGGAATAGTCCACTCAGTATAAGGTAGGTTATGGAGGTAACAAATTCCCTCCCTACTTGGTAGGTTAAAGAGGTAACATGTTCAGATAACAGATTCCCTCCCTACCAAGAGGAATAGTCAAGTTTCATGACATTGCATCCACACGAATCACATTGCATCTCATTATCATAATCATACATCATAACATAGCATTTGCATTTTCTAGACAATTGTATGGGCAATTGTCTTATCTTATGAATGAGTTAGTTAAGTTATGTTTGTTTGGGAGCATTACCTAGAGAGAGATGGTGTATGTTCCTAGAGCAGTGAGTAGTAATTTGTTTTGTTTGCTACAATTTTATTTATGATATTATGGGTTGTTTATTCTTTGTGAATATTACAACTACTGGTATTGGTACACTTATACTGAGAATATTTGATTCTCACCCCGTGTGCTGCCATGTAAATCCAGGTTTCAGCTCTTTCCAAGGCAACAAGCAGAAGAAGATTGAAGATTTGTCTAGTTTTATGTTTTAGTAGTTAAGTTTTTGTATACTCATGTATATTTGATTTTAACTTGTGAACAAATGTATGTGTTACATTTTTGTCAGTTGTTACAATGTTGTATGTCTATAAGAGTTTGTAAGTTTCTCCAAGGCTCTCCATAATGATTTATATATATAAATGTTATGGGTTATATTAATGTGTAAGTTCAAGGTAGCACAGCCAATGTTGTTTATCCAGGTATATGCCAAATATACTAGGATTTCGGTGTCTGGATGTTACATTTTAGTATCAGAGCAATTCATCCTGTGAGTCGGGGTATGGACTAACTAGGCTTAGGAAGGATTAGGAAGTTTTACTTGTATTGTGCAATTCTTATCTATTATGTGAGATGTTTGCATAGGATTGCATGATTTGCCTTAGGTTGGACTGTTCTTGGCTACTGTTGCACGATTACATGATATTGAGACTGATCACCTCAATATATAATGTTTTTGTGTGTACTAGAAACTATGACACCACCAAGGCGTACCCGAGAAACCAGAAACTCATCAGGAGAAGGTCCAAACCTGGCCGAAGCCGTTATAGCGATGGCTAATGCCATGAGAGAGCAGAAAACCATCACAACTAATGCGATGCAGGATCAGGCAGCTATTACAAGTAGAGTGCTAGAAATGTTGCGAGCCAACCAACCTCAGCAACCTGGACAACCATAACCAGTACAGGAAATGCAAGTTGGGAAAAATCAAAACTTCCAAGATCTTTCAGAGTTTCAAAGGTTGAATCCCCCGTCTTTCAGAGGTGAATATGATCCCATGAAGGTCGAGAAATGGTTGGCCAAAGTTGAGAATTTTTTGAGGTTATGAGATGTTCTGATGAACAGAGGGTTTCCTTTGCTTCCTTTATGTTCAGAGGGGAAGCAGAACATTGGTGGAGAAGTGCCAAGAGGTTGCTGGAAGCAGCAAGAACACAAATCACATGGGAAGTATTCAGAAATACCTTTTTGGAGCAATACTTTCCAAGGACCTTGCGAGAGGAGAAGGAAATGGAATTCCTTAAACTTGTGCAAGGAAGTATGAATGGAAGGCAATATGAGGCGAAATTTAACGAGTTATCAAAGTTTTCTTCATTGTATAGGCTCCAATCGGATGAGGGTTGGAAATGTGTCAAATTTGAAGACAGATTAAGGAACGACATTAAGAGGATGATAAGACCATTGGAGATTAGAGATATCCCATCGCTAGTTAGTAAGAGTAGCATTGTGGAATCGAGTTGTCTCCAACTCCAGACAGAACAAAGAGCACAAGATTATCAAAAAAGTAAAAGTGAGGATGACAAGTATAGCAAGGGCAAGAGGAGCGCTTTGAAAGCTGGTTTTCTTCAAGATGAAGATGAGAGAGTGTAGAAGGAGCGAAAGGGGCCTCAGTGCCCTAAGTGTGGGAGGAATCATGGTAACAAACCATGTTTAGCGGGACATGCCGTATGTTACAAATGCGAGCAGTCAGGGTATTATGCTAAGGATTGTCCGCAAAGGGAAGAAGCAAAGTTGGATATCAGACCCATAGCGTCGGGGACAGTATTCATTTTGCAAGCCAAGGAGACAAAACCTTCTGGTTCAGAAAAAGGTGAGTGTGTAATTTTTGTTTCTTTGAGATTTAGTGGAGACTTCTTACAGCAGGAAAACCAAATTTTGGAGACAAAATTTTAAAAAAGAAGGGAGAAATGTAACACCCAGGATAGCATGTTAGGCTTGTGTATAACTAGAGAGGGGTCCTACGGAGAGAAACCAACCAGTTTTCTGAGTGGAAAGGGAGGTTAGAAGAGTGAGGACATCTCGAATGTCCTTAGGTATTCAGATTGGCCTATAATTGCCATTTCTCAAAAATTCTTGTAATTCTTTTCTGATTCTTTCTCCCTTTAGTTGATACAGAGAGAAGTTTATCAATAAAATACTATTTTCTTTAGATTTTGGTCCAATTCTAAAACAACACAATTGCCATAAGCTCCCATTCATAAATTGATTTCAGTTGTGCTTTTTTCAAACAAACCTTAGTTGAAATGAGTGATAGGTCCCTCTTGCATTAAAAGAGCCCCCAATCCCTTACTTGAAGCATCAGTTTCCAAAACAAATTGATTGGAAAAATATAGTATTGCTAAAATAGGAAAAGTAGTCATAGCCACCTTCAAGGTGTTAAATGCTATCTGTGCCTCTTTACTCCACTGAAAACGGTCCTTCTTCAACAGCTCAGTCAGAGGTTTTGCAATTTGTCTATAACCTTTGACAAACTTTCTATATTAGCCCGTTATTCCCAAAAAACCTCTCAGCCTTTTCACATCCGTAAGGACCTGCCACTGCAACATTGCCTATATTTATTTAGGATCTGCTGCAACCCCTTGAACAAATAACATGCCTCAAGTACTCAGTCTACAGCTGCCAAACTACACTTCCTTTTGTTGACACACAATTGATATTCCCTCAACAATTGTAGAACTATCCTCAGATGAGAAATGTGGACTTATTCATCCTTGCTGTAAACCAGAATATCCTATAAAAAAAAAACCAACACGAACCTCCTTAAAAACGGTCTCAAGATGTCATTCATCAGTGTTTCAAATGTGGAAGGAGCATTAGTCAGCCCAAAAGGCATGACTAAAAACTCATAATGCCCTTCTTGGGTACAGAAAGCTGTCTTAGGAATGTTTTCCTACTTCATTCTGATTTAATTGTACCCGGATTTCAGGTCTAACTTAGAAAAAAAGGCAGCTCCACCTAAATCATCCAATAATTCATCTATTACTGGAATTGGATATTTATCCAACACTGTGATTTTGTTGAAAGCCCTATAATCAACACAAAAATGCCATCCTTCATCCTTCTTTTTCACTCGAATAATAGGACTAGAAAAGGGGCTTATACTTGGCCTCATAATTCCAGCAATTAACATCTCATCTACACACTTTTCAATTTCTGCTTTTTGATAGTGAGGGTACCGCAAATTGGGAATATTGGCCCCTTCTCGTAAGGTGATGGCATGATCATGCCTACAAGTTGGAGGTAAACCCTGTGGATGCTAGAATAGGTCCTCAAAGTCCTGTAAAACTGATGTTATGCCTTCCGAAATCAATGCCTCCCACAACAACAAACTTGTTATTGTCTTATATTCAATGTAAAATCCTTGCCCTTCATACTGTAATGGCTTCAACACTGATTTAAGAGAAGTAGTTGTCTTGGACAAAGCTAGTACCCCTTTAACAGTCCAAGTTCTCCCTTTTTCTTCAATTTTCAAGGTAAGATCCACGAAATTTGCCCTTATTTCTCCCAATCTCCCTAACCATTCTATGCACAGCACCACATCTGCACTTCCTATGCCAAACAGGAAGAAATCTTGCTTAATCTCCAATCCTTGTGTCATCAACATCACTCCTTGACAAGCCCCTTTGCACTTCACCTTATGCCTATCATCAACCTCCACAAAATAAGGTGGAGTCTCCACTACTGGTAGTTGCAGCTCCTGCACTATTTTATCAGAAATGAAATTATGGGAGGCTGCACAATCCTCCAAAATCATAACTTTCTTACCCTCCATTTCTCCCCATAGCTTGAAGGACATTTTTGAAGTCAAGCTCATGATGCTATGAATTGACAAATGTAATGCTTTGTTCTCCATCTCCAATATTTCCTGAATTTCCAATTCTTCCTGCTGAACCTCATCCTCTGCCTCCTCTCCCACAATCAAGCAATGATGAATGAGATGTTGAGACCGTTTTTAAGGAAGTTTGTGTTAGTTGTTGTTTATGATATTCTGGTTTACAACAGGGATGAAGAAGCCCACATTTCTCTTTTGAGGATAGTTCTACAATTGTTGAGGGAACACCAATTGTGTGTCAACAAAAAGAAATGCAGTTTTGGGCAGCTGCAGATTGAGTACTTGGGGCATGTTATGTATGGTCAAGGTATTGCAGCAAATCCTAAAAAAATTAAGGCAATGTTGCAGTGGCAAATCCCTACGGATGTGAAAGGGCTGAGAGGTTTTTTGAGATTAATGAGCAATTATAGGAAGTTTGTCAAAGGTTATGGACAGATTGCAAAAAATCCGACTGAGCTTTTGAAGAATGACCGTTTTCAGGGGAGAAAGGAGGCACAGACAACATTTGACACCTTGAGGGTGGCTATGACTACTATTCCTGTTTTAGCAGTACCAAATTTTTCTAATCAATTTGTTCTGGAAACTGATGCTTCAAGTAAGGGATTGGGGGCTGTTTTACTGCAAGAAGGCAGACCTATAGCTTATTTCAGCCAAGGTTTGTTAGGAAAAGCATAGCTGAAATCAATTTATGAATGGGATCTTATGGCAATTGTGTTGGTAGTCCAAAAATGGCGACATTACTTGTTGGGCAGACCATTTATCATCCATACTGATCAGCGCAATCTGAAATTCTTTTCAGAACAGCATTTAAAGGGTGAAGAACAGTATAAATGGACCTCTAAGCTGCTGGGTTTTGACTTTGAGATCAGGTATAAACCTGGTTGTGCTAATAAGGTGGCTGATGCTCTCAGCAGGAACATGATGTTTGCTGCGTTGTCCACGGTGCATTTTAGTTACATAGACACTTTAGATGAGGAGTTGCAGGCTGATAGTAGTCTAAAATGATTCTCACCCAGGCTATCAGTTGGTTGGGGGCAGACTATTATTTGAAAGGAAACTAGTTTTGCCTAAGCACTCCACCAAAATTCCTTTGGTTCTGTCTGAGTTTCACAGTTCTTCTTTTGAAGGTCATTCTGGATTTTTCAGGACATATAAGAGGATTGCTAGTTTATTCTATTGGGAAAGGATGCGTAAGGATATTCAGAGATATGTGGCTGCTTGTGAGGTGTGCCAACAGAACAAATATCAAACATTGTCTCTAGGGGGTCTTTTACAGCCATTACCTTTCCCTACTCAGACTTGGGTTGATATTTCAATGGATTTCATTGGAGGACTGCCTAAAGCCCACAAAAAGGACACCATCATGGAGGTGGTTGATAGTCTTACTAAATATGCTCATTTCGTGGCTATTTCCCACCCTTTTCCGGTAAGGAGGTGGCAAATTTATTCATTAAAGAGGTGGTGCATTTACATGGATTTCCGATCTCTATTATCTCAGATAGGGATAAGGTCTTTCTCAGTCATTTCTAGATTGAGTTATTCAAGTTGGCTGGTGCTCGTTTAAAATTTATTTCTGTATATCACCCACAAATGGATGGCCAAACGGACGTAGTAAATTGTTGCTTGAAAACTTACTTAAGATGTTTCACTGGAACTAATCCTAAACAGTGGCCACAACGGTTAAGTTGAGTTGAATATTGGTTTAATACCAACTATAACAGCTCTACAAAAACTACTCCATTTAATGTCCGTTATGGCAGGGACCTGCCAATGTTGTTCAGAGGATAAACTTTTCCATCTGCAATGGAAGAAGTAAATTTGTTGACTAAAGAGAGAGATTTGATGTTGGAGGAGTTACGAGAGAATTTGCTGAAAGCACAGAACACATTGAAGATGCAGGCCGACAAACATCGGAGAGGAGATGGTGTTTAGGGGATTGGGTTTATTAGAAGCTGTAGCTGTACAGACTCAAATCCTTAGTTAAAAGGGTTAATGAGAAGTTAAGTCCAAGATTTTATGGACCCTACCAGATTATAGAAAGAATTGGAGAAGTTGCCTATCAGTTAGATCTTCCAGCTGACAGCAACATTCACCCAGTGTTCCATGCTTCCCTGTTAAAGAACGTTGTTTCTGTACAGCAACCATCACAACCATTGCCTCCTATATTGTCTGATGAGTTGGTGTTACAGGTGCAGCCAGAACAAGTTCTCCACGTTAAAAGGACTGCCGCGGGTGTCCGGGAAGTTCTCATAAAGTGGTCAGGTCTCCCAGATTGTGAGAACTCATGGGAGTTGGTGACAACCATTCAGGAGTAATTCCCTCATTTTTACCTTGAGGACAAGATGGATGTTTTGGGGGAGTATTGTTAGCAAACCTATCATTAACAGGGTGTACACTAGGAAGAGTAAACAAGAAGTAGGGGATCACAACTATTAATAGGGTGTAAAACACCCTCGATAGCATGTTCGGCTTGTATAGGGTTACAGAGGTAGCCTAATACATCCGAACAGCCTGTAGTGTTTGTAGCATAACTTGAGTTGTAGTCATGGGATTTACCTGATTCTTGTTGCATTTAAAAGCTAAGATACAAGGCTTCATGTTGTAAAAATTTCAGATTTTTAGGCCAACCTAATTAGCACCAATTTCGGTTTGAATCTGAGTCAGATTCTGCAGAAACAAGCGGTATGGCACCCCGTAAACCAGATTGTAAAACTTCTTGCTCCGAGGTCGTATTTACATGAGTCTTGTGGCATTTTTAAGCTAACAAGTAAGGCTATAAGGGGTAAAAATTTCAGAATTTTTGCACTCCTCATGTATTTCCAGTTTCAGTTTAAAGTAAGGCCATATTTTAGGAAAACAGGTAGTTGCCCTGTTTCAGCCTCTGCATTTTGATGCATAACTTTGGCTACCCTAAGTTAAATGATGTGAGGTTTATTGCATTTGAAAGATATGACATAACGATATTTGCCTTTAAAATTCCAGAATTTTATAAGTTAGGTTCTGCATTTGGTGCAATCTTGAAAATCAGCCTTTCTAGGCTACTAAACCAGAAAATGTCAAGATATGTGAGAATTTTTTATACATCCCCTAGTTGGGAATTGCCTTCGCAGTGTATCTAGAACCATACAACATGGAGTTGCATTAGTTATCACTGGAGGAGTGGTGATGAGGTAGGGTGCTAGATGCAAGTATACTAAGTCTGGTTGGCAAGAGTTGAGTGCCATAGTGCATGAAGCGCGAGTGAAGGTAGAGCTAGTAATGCAAAGATAGACTTAGTATAGAGTTTATGTGGTGGTTATGTAAAAGTTAGTCATAGCACCACATTCATCACACACCTATTATTCCTAACAGTTTGAGGTAGTGGAAAAGTCCCCTCAATATAAGGTAGGTTATGGAGGTAACAAATTCCCTCCCTACTTGGTAGGTTAAAGAGGTAACATGTTCAGATAACAGATTCCCTCCCTACCAAGAGGAATAGTCAAGTTTCATGACATCGCATCCACACGAATCACATTGCATCTCATTATCATAATCATACATCATAACATAGCATTTGCATTTTCTACACAATTGTATAGGCAATTGTCTTATTTTATGAATGAGTTAGTTAAGTTATGTTTGTTTGGGAGCATTACCTAGAGAGAGATTGTGTATGTTCCTAGAGCAGTGAGTCGTAATTTGTTTTGTTTGCTACAATTTTATTTATGATATTATGGGTTGTTTATTATTTGTGAATATTACAACTACTGGTATTGGTACACTTATACTGAGAATATTTGATTCTCACCCCGTGTGTTGCCATGTAAATCCAGTTGGCAGCTCTTTCCAAGGCAACAAGCAGAAAAAGTTTGAAGATTTGTCTAGTTTTATGTTTTAGTAGTTAAGTTTTAGTATACTCATGTATATTTGATTTTAACTTGTGAACAAATGTATGTGTTACATTTTTGTCAGTTGTTACAAAGTTGTATGTCTATAAAAGTTTGTAAGTTTCTCCAAGGCTCTCCATAATGATTTATATATATAAATGTTATGGGTTAGATTAATGTGTAAGTTCAAGGTAGCACAGTCAATGTTGTTTATCTGGGTATATGCCAAATATATTAGGATTTCGGTGTTAGGATGTTACATTTTGGTATCAGAGCAATTCATCCTATGAGCCGGGGTATGGACTAACTAGGCTTAGGAAGAATTAGGAAGTTTTACTTGTATTGTGCAATTCTTATCTATTATGTGGGATGTTTGCATAGGATTGCATGACTTGCCTTAGGTTGGACTGTTCTTAGCTACTGTTGCACGATTACATGATATTGAGACTGATCACCTCAATATGTAATGTTTTTGTGTGTACTGGAAACTATGACACCACCAAGGCATACCCGAGAAACTAGAAACTCACCAAGAGAAGGTCCAAACATAGCCGAAGCAGTTATGGCAATGGCCAACGCCATGAGAGAGCATAAAACCATCACAACTAATGCGATGCAGGATTAGGCAGCTATTACAGCTAGAGTGCTAGAAATGTTGCGAGCCAACCAACCTCAGCAACCAGAACAACCACAACTACTACAGAAAATGCAAGTTGGGAAAAATCAAACTTTCAAAATTTTTCAGAGTTTCAAAGGTTGAATCCCCCGTCTTTCAGAGGTGAATATGATCCCGTGAAGGCCAAGGAATGGTTGGCCGAAGTTAAGAAAATCTTTGAGGTTATGAGATGTTCTGATGAACAGAGGGTTTCCTTTGCTTCCTTTATGTTCAGAGGGGAAGCAAAACATTGGTGGAGAAATGCCAAGAGGTTGCTGGAAGCAGCAAGAACATAAATCACACGGGAAGTATTCAAAAATACCTTTTTGGAGCAATACTTTCCAAGGTGAAGATGAGAGAGTTCAGAAGGAGTGAAAGGGGCCTTAGTTCCCTATGTGTGGAAGGAATCACTGTAACAAACCATGTTTAGAGGGACAATCCGTATGTTACAAATGCGGGCAGCCAGGGCATTATACTAAGGAGTGTCTGCAAAGAGAAGAAGCAAAGTTGGATACCAGACCCATAGCACCGGGGAGAGTTTTCATTTTGCAAGCCATGGAGACAAAGACCTGACCTTCGGTTCGAGAAAAGGTGAGTGTGTAATTTTGTTTCTTTGAGATTTAGTTGAGACTTCTTACAGGAGGAAAACCAAATTTTAGAGACAATATTTTAAAAAAGAGGGGAGAAATGTAACACCCTCGATAGCATGTTAGGCTTGCGTATAACTAGAGAGAGGTCCATTGGAGAGAAACCAACCAGTTTTCTGAGTGGAAAGGGAGGTTAGAAGATTGAGGACATCTCAAATGTCCTTAGGTATTCAGATTGGCCTATAATTGCCATTTCTCATCAATTCTTGTAATTATTTTCTGATTCTTTCTCCCTTTATTTGATACAGAGAGAAGTTTATCAATAAAATTTTATTTTCTTTAAATTTCGGTCCAATTCTATCATAACACAATTGCCATAAGCTCCCATTCATAAAATGATTTCAATTGTGCTTTTCCAAACAAACCTTGGCTGAAATAAGCTATGAGTCTGCCTTCTTTCACTAAAACAGCCCCTAACCCCTTACTTGAAGCATCAATTTTCAGAACAAATTAATTGGAAAAATCTAGAATTGCTAAAAAAGGAATAGTAGTCATAGCCATCCTCAAGGTGTCAAACGCTATCAGCGCCTCCTTGCTCCACTGAAAACGGTCCTTCTTCAACAGCTCAGTCAGAGGTTTTGCAATCTGTCTATGACCTTTGACAAACTTTCTATATTAGCCCGTTAATCCCAAAAGACCTCTCAGCCTTTTCACATCCGTAGGGACCTGCCACTACAACACTGCCTATATTTTTTTAAGATCTGCTACAACCCGTTGAACAAAAATAACATTCCTTAAGTACCAAGTCTGCAGCTGCCCAAAACTACACTTCTTTTTGTTGACACACAATTGGTATTCCCTCAACAATTGTAAAACTATCCTCAGATGAGAAATGTGGGCTTCTTCATCCTTGTTATAAACTAGAATATCCTAAAAAAAAACCAACACGTACCTGCTTAAAAACGGTCTCAAGACGTCATTCATCAGTGCTTGAAATGTGGAAGGAGCATTAGTCAGCCCAAAAGGCATGACTAAAAACTCATAATGCCCTTTGTGTGTCAAAAAAAATGTAAAGCTGTTGCCATTAGCATCAATCTCCTCCTTCATTTCCCCTCTGATTTGATTGTACCACTGGATTTTCAGAATTCCAACTTAGAAAAAATGGCAGCTCCACCTAATTCATCCAATAATTCATCTATTACTGGAATTGGATATTTATCCGAAACACCGCTTTTTGTGGTCTGTTGTTGAAAGCCCTATAATCAACACAAAAATGCCATCCTTCATCCTCTTTTTCACTCGAAATCGACTAGAAAAGGGCTTATACTTGGCCTCATAATTTCAATTGAAATTAACTTAACATCTCATCTACTTTTTCAATTTCTTCTTTCCGATAGTGAGGGTACCGCAAATTGGGAATATTGGCCCTTCTCGTAAGGGCATGATCATGCCTACGAGTCATGCCTAATTTCTTGGAATAGGTCCTCAAAGTCCAAAACTAATGTCATACCTTCCGAAAATCAATGCCTCCCACACACTTCTTTGTATTGTTAATTTCAATGTAAAATCCTTGCCCTTCATTTTCTCGAATGGCTTCAACATAGCCAAAGCTATTGTCCCTATATATATACCCAAATCTCCACCTCCAAGGTAAGGTCCTTGAAATTTGTGATTTCACTTCTTCCCAACCATTCTATGCACAAAGTGATTTGCTTCTATTTCTTCCTAATACTTCAAACAGAAGAAATGTTCCAAATGAATCTCCCGTCATCAATAGCACTCCTACACAAAAAGATGTCATAATTAAAAAACAAAATAAAAAAAGACAAACTTCCTCAAATGTGGTCTAAAGACATCATTCATGGTTGATTGGAATGTATGGAAGGCATTAGTTAGACCAAAAATCATAACTTTAAGTACTCATACATTCTCCCATAAGCAGTTTCTAAAAGCTGTCTTGTGAATATCTTTATTGCACACCCTGATTTGATGGTACCTGGACTTCAAGTCCAGTTTTGAAAAAAACATTGAGCCTTGTAATTCATCCAATAACTCATCCATCAACACACATCCGCCATGACCCATCCTTCTTCTTAACTAAGATGACTGGGCTGGAAAAAACACTAGAGCTTGGACGGATAATTCCAGATTGCAACATTTCCTTGGCCTGTTTCTCAATCTCATCTTTTTGGTGATGAGGGTACCGGATATGGTCGAACATTGACGGGACCATGACCCTCCTGTAGAACACCAATCTTGTGTGATCATTCATACGTTTTCAACTAAGTGTGGCAATCCTTTTACTGGGCTCTTCAAAGACAGCTTGCAGGAAATTCATCCAATAAACCTTGTAACTCTTTTGCCCCTTGCTCTGATAAGGCTCCTTGTATTTTTGTTCCTTGGCATTGAACCTCCACTGACCATAGGAGCCCACCAATTTCCTTAGTCCTATCCTTCAACAAGCTGTGTAGAGAAACTACCTTTTGGTTAGCTTTTGCTAAACCCACTAGCTCTACTGTTCTGCCACGAATTTGAAACTGCATTGACATTGTCTGCCAATCCATCGTCACTGCTCCCAGTGTTTGCAACCAAGACAAGCCCAAAATTAAGTCAATTCCTCCTAACTCCAATATCAAGGCATTTATGGAGATAGTTATAACCTCCAAATCCACTTTCAGTCCTACACACTGCCCTGAGGTCGCTACTATATGGCCATCTCCCAACCTTATACTGATTTCCTTGGTGTTCTGCACTTGCAGCCCCATAGCCTTAACAAGCCTTGTGGAAATGAAATTATTGCTAGCACCACTATCCACTAAAATCAAGATTGGAACGCCTTTAATCTTACCTCCCAACTTCATGGTTTGGGAATGTAATAGTTCATTATCAGTGGAACATAACAGCTCTAAACTACTACACTCCAATTCTGCGTCACCACCTATATCGCCCTTATCGCTCACCACTATCTCACTGTCCGAAGTCAGTTCTTCATCTTCAGCCAAGATCATAACTCTGGATTTTCAAGATTTGGTGATCGATCATGACATTGATGAGGGGTGGAATTGTTGGCCACACCTATAACATAGCCTTTCCTCCTTCGTTCCAAAGATTTCCTGGGGTCTTTTAGATAATGGCGAATACCCCTGGACTTGTTAACATATGACCTCTTCTTGTCATTCCCGACCTGTCCAATGGGTATTGTACCCTCCAACAATAGTACGAGCCTCTTGTTTATGCCCCATTTCACCATCTCGTGCCTTCCCTACCCAACTCTGTGATGACGTAGACTTAAAATTCGAAAGTCCTCGGTTTCCTACACCAAATCCGCTGCTTGTATCCTCTAGATTGAGTTACTTCCATAATTGCGAATTCCTCCTTTAATCAAATTATCACCCCCAAAGCAAAGATCCACATTATGAGCCACAAAGATGACAAAAACATAACAATTCTTATCGTCGGGCACTGCACTCTCACCCATTTTTTGATGTCATCTTGAAGACTATGCATGAAATAGCCCACAAACTGTTTTTCAGGCAACCCAGGGACTTGCGCTGCCAGCCCCTTAAACTCCTCGATATACTCCTCAACAGACCCCATTTGTCTTATTTCCGCGAGCTCTTCATAAGGATTTTGAGCCTGCCTCCCACTATACCTCAATATTAGCTCTTCTTTTAATCTCTGCCAAGTCAAATCAGATTCTGCTTCTAACAAAATAGTGAACCAGTGTACACGGTTACCTTCCATACATACTTGGGGTAGAGGCACCTTTACCTCCGAACTTGTTTGTTGGATGCGAAAATACATCTCCGCATGAGTAATCCAGCCTCGTGGGTCCTTGCCATCAAACGTCAGAAGTTCGACCTTACGAACAGCCATTTGAAATTCCTCCAATGACCCTCCTTGCAACTTCGAGGTACCTAAGTGACGATCATCTTGCATTTGTGGATCGCTCAAAATGAACGACGTGCTCTGTTTTGCCTTACTGCGAACAGCGGAATCTCCTTCTTCCTCTTGGCCGTCCCCGTCAACTTCCTTCCCTAACAACCTTCGTAATACTGCGGTGCGAAAACCTGCAGCCTCCTGTCTTTTCGCTTCCATAGCCTGACATTCGAACGAACTCTCCTTTTGCCCGTTTAGCATGGCGTTCTATAACTCTGTCACCGTTGCATCCAATGTGCTCAGCTTTTTCTCCATTGTTGCCACTTGTGTTTCGACCACCTCAATTCTTGATGTCTGTCTGGTTTCCATCTCCTCCTCTTCGAATCCGGCAGGTCGGACCAATTTGGTAGAGACCCAAAGATTAAAAAATCACACAGAATGAAAAGAAACGAATTACTGAATTTTAACAAAGCAATAGAAAAGGATTACAGAAGGATATAGGCCTCCTAACCTCCCTCACTACCCAGAGCCTAAGGCTCCACAGAGATGAAATTCTCTGCCCAAGCTTACAGCCGAGCAACAATAACAGAAAAGATATTCCCCCCACTCTTTCTCCCCCCACTAGCCTAATAACCATCCCCACTAACGTGCATGCTCATTCCAGCATAACTAACTTGCCAAGTCACTCCCCATTTTGCCCCTTCCTAACTCTCCTGGTATACACCTTCCAGACCTTGGGCCTTTGATCTGGCCCATTAACCAGCTGCCCTTCATCGGGCCTAACACCGAGGTAGTAAATTGTTGCTTGGAAACTTACTTAAGATGTTTGAATGGAACTAATCCTAAACAGTGGCCTCGGTGGTTAAGTTGGGCTGAATATTGGTTTAATACCAACTATAACAGCTCTACTAAAACTAGTCCTTTTAATGCCCTTTATGGCAGGGACCCTTCAATGTTGTTCAGAGGATATACTTTTCCATCTGCAATGGAAGAAGTAAATTTGTTGACTAAAGAAAGAGATTTGATGTTGGACGAGTTACGAGAGAATTTGCAGAAAGCACAAAACAGAATGAAGATGCAGGCCGACAAACATCGGAGAAAGGTGGAGTTTCAAGTGGGGGATTGGGTTTATTTGTAGCTGCAGCTGTACAGACTCAAATCCTTAGTTAAAAGGGTGAATGAGAAGTTGAGTCCAAGATTTTATGGACCCTACCAGATTATGGAAAGTGTTAAATATGGAAAGATTTATTTTGTAAATAGAAAAGATACGTTAGATAGTTGACTATCCTAACTTAGAGGGATTGTGATTGTATAGTTCCTAATATTAAGGAGTCAGTTTTGGGAGTGTACAGCCTATATAACCTAACCTTTGTAAAGTCTGAAGATATAATGAAATGAAATATTTTTCTTCTCCTATTCTGTTCACGACTGCGTTCATGGTATCAAGAGCCGGGATGGGTTCAAACGTAGCTTGAACCTATTCTCGTTTTTTTCTCTCCTCTTTGTTTCGGTTCTGTTGTGATGGCACAGTCGGCCATACCTGCGGTGGAGACAGGCGAAGATGGATCCACCAAATCTGGAGTAAGCAGCGCTGGGACGCTACTACCGTCAGGGTCTGTACACCCTAGCAGCATTGAAAATTTCCCTATTCAAATAAATGCTCACAAATTGAACGGGAAAAATTACCTGGAGTGGGCTCAGTCCCTCAAGCTGGTGGTCGACGGCAAGGGAAGACTTGGCTATCTCACTGGCGATGTGAAGGAGCCCCCCAAATCTGATCCGACATGGCGGATTTGGAAATCCGAAAATTCCCTCATTACGGCCTGGCTGATCAATTCCATGGAGGCCGCAATAGGGAAGACATATTTGTTCCTGCCCACTGCAAAGGATGTGTGGGATGCTGTCCGGGAAATGTATTCCGATCTCGAAAACTCATCTCAGATTTTTGAGTTGAAAACGAGATTGTGGCAGACAAAGCAGGGTGACCGTGAGGTCACTAAATATTACAACGAGATGAAGGTTTTATGGCAGGAACTTGATCTCTGTTATGAAGATGATTGGGCCTGTCCAGCTGATAGTCTTCGTTATGTGAAATGATTGGAGAATGATCGGGTTTATGAGTTCTTGGCAGGCTTGAATAAGAGTCTCGATGAGGTAAGAGGCCGGATTCTTGGTAGAACTCCTTTGCCATCAATCCGGGAAGTATTTTCTGAAATCAGATGCGAGGAAGGTCGCCGCAAAGTGATGTTAGGTGAAAAGCACTCCTCTACTCCTGAAGTTTCAACCTTATTCACTAGGAACAATCCCAGCAATTCTCAATCTCAAGCACGACAAAACAGAAAAGGTGAGAAAGTATGGTGTGATCACTGCCACAAGCCACGACACACCAAGCACGACAAAACTTGTTGGCTTTCCTTACTGCACGGAAAGCCTCCCAACTGGAAGCCATGGACCTTTGGTCAGCGTGACTCAAAGGCTTTCCACTCAGCCACAGAGGAGAATGGAAACACAGAAGCAACAGAGGCAACTCCTTCGTTCAGTAAGGAACAAATAGATCAACTGTATAGACTTTTTCAGTCCACACAATTCTCTAACTCTGTACCTTCTTCTTGTTCCTTAGCCCAAAAAGGTAATTATCTTCAATCTGCTGCCTTTAATGTGTCCACGATTCCTCTTTGTCCATGGATAATAGATTCAGGTGCCACAGATCATATGACAGGGTGTTCTAAATTATTTTCTTCCTATAGTCCTTGTGCAGGCAATCAAAAAATTAAGATTGCTGACGGCTCACTCTCAGCCATTGCTGGGAAAGGGTCAATTACCATCTCTCCTACTCTTGCCCTTCACAATGTCCTTCATGTCCCTAATCTTTCTTGTAATCTATTATCTGTTAGTAAAAGAACCTGTGATTTGCAGTGTTGTGCTAAATTTCTCCCAAATTGCTGTGAATTTCAGGAACTGGATACGGGGAGGGTGATTGGCACTGCTATAGAGTATGGTGGTCTCTATTACTTTGATGCTGGACATCCTTTGTGTCAGCAACCAAAATTCTCAAGTCAAGGAGCATGTCTAAGTTCTATTGAGGATGAAATAATGTTATGGCACCGTAGGTTAGGCCATCCTAGCTTTCAATATTTAAAGTACTTGTTTCCAAATTTGTTTCATAATAAAAACTTATCATCTTTTCAGTGCGATATTTGCCAATTAGCTAAGCACCATCATGCTTTTTTTCCTTCTCAACCCTATAAATTCTCTAAACCTTTTACTCTAATCCATAGTGATGTGTGGGAGCCTGTTAGGACTAACAAATTCCGAAAAAAAGTGGTTTATAACATTTATTGATGATCATACTCGCCTAAGTTGGGTTTATCTTCTTAAAGACAAATCTGAAGCAGAACATGTTTTCAAATTTTTTTTTACTATGATTGAAACACAATTTCAAACCAAAATTCAGGTGTTTCGAAGTGACAATGGAAAAGAATATTTTAATCAAATTCTAGGATCTTTTTTCTTACAACAAGGAATTGTTCATCACAACTCTTGTATTAATTCCCCTCAACAAAATGGGGTAGCGGAACGTAAAAATAAACACCTCCTAGAAGTAGCTAGGTCCTTAATGTTCACCACTAAAGTACCTAAATATTTATGGGGGGAAGCCATTCTCACTGCTACCTATCTTATTAACAGGATGCCATCAAGAGTTTTGAACTTCCAAACTCCTTTGACTGTTTTCAAAAAATTCTTTCCAATGTCACGACTTATTTCTGATTTACCTCTTAAAATCTTTGGATGTATAGCCTATGTTCATGTTCACAACCATAATAGGGATAAGTTGGATCCACGGGCTATAAAATGCATTTTTTTGGGATACTCTCCCACTCAAAAAGGGTATAGATGTTTTGATCCTACCCGAAATTTTTTTTGTCACAATGGATGTTACATTCTTTGAATCTCAAATTTTTTTTAGCCCTCCTCTTCAGGGGGGCACAGAATATGAAGACTCGGTGTTTCAAACTAAAACTGATGGTAAGCTTAATATTGAAACCCCTATTTTTGACCTTGATACTCTAAATAAGGAAGAACAGGAGTCTACCTTAGTGCCTGAACAAAAAACAGATACAATAGACAAGGCACGCTTCAATGATGAGAGACTATTTGGGAAAACTTACACCAAGCAAAGACAGACTCAAAGTAAGAGAGACACAGCTATACTCCCTCCATGTCAAGAATCTGATCCAGTACCAGATCTGAAAAATACAGAAAATCCAGGTACAATCTCTGAGTCTATAGAATCTGAGTCTTTACCTATTCTGCATATGGATCCCGAATCTCTAGATCTCCCTATTGCTCTTAGGAAAGGAATTAGATCACGTACTAAACATCCTCTTTCAAATTTTGTTTCATATAAAAACCTGTCATCATCTTACCATACATTTGTCTCACAATTGTCAAGTGTGGAAATACCTAAGTCTATACAGGAAGCTCTAGAGGTTCCTGAATGGAAGAAGGCTGTTCGTGAAGAGATGGAGGCTCTGGAAAAAAATGGAACGTGGGAGATGGTTCACTTACCTGAAGGAAAATTAGTTGTTGGCTGCAAGTGGATTTTTACTGTGAAATTTAAATTTGATGGATCCTTGGAACGCTATAAAGCAAGATTGGTTGCAAGGGGATTCACACAAACCTATGGAGTTGACTACCAGGAGACATTTGCCCCTGTAGCAAAATTAAATACTATTCGGGTATTACTGTCTAAAGCTGCAAATTTAGAATGGCCATTGTTTCAACTAGATGTTAAAAATGTGTTCCTCAATGGAGAGTTGGAAGAAGAGGTCTATATGGATGCTCCTCTCGGTTTTGAAGAGAAGTTTGGAGGGAAGATTTGTAAGTTGAAGAAATCGCTTTATGGACTAAAGCAATCTCCACGTGCTTGGTTCGAAAGATTTACCAAGTTTGTTAAGAAAGAAGGATATAGTCAAGGGCAAGCTGACCATACCATGTTTGTGAAACACACGAACAATGGAAAAATAGCTGTTCTAAGTGTATACGTGGATGATATAATTCTGACTGGAAGTGATGGTGATGAGATAAATAGGTTGAAGGAACACCTTGCTTCAAATTTGAAATGGGGCCTTTACCTTTACGCTACTTCCTAGGTATGGAAATTGCAAGGTCAAAGATGGGAATTTCTATATCTCAAAGAAAGTATGCTCTTGACTTACTAGAAGAGACAGGAATGAGTGGCTGCAGACCAAGTGATACACCCATGGACCCTAATCAGAAGTTGGGAGAGGTGTGTAGTGGAGTTCCAATTGATAAAGGTAGATATCAACGCCTTGTAGGAAAACTCATTTACTTGTCTCATACAAGGCCAGATATTGCCTTTGCTGTTAGTGTTGTGAGTCAGTACATGCACTCACCATATGAGGAACATCTGGAGGTAGTATACAAGATTCTCAGGTATTTAAAAAACTCACCAGGAAGGGGATTGTTATTTAAAAAGGGTGATCAAAGAAGTGTAGAAGCCTTCACGGATGCAGACTGGGCAAGCTCGGTTAGTGATTGTTGGAAATAGCAATGTTTATGACTTCTCTTCCCAAGTAGTTAGATTCATTGTATAGAAGTAGAATAGATACAATGCACCGTCCACATTAATTCTAGCATAGTTATTTACCTTGTAAATTGTATTTAGCATGTTATTTCCTATGTAAATCAGCTCTATAAATAATATCTTTTGCTGAGTGCATTATTCACTCAAGCTATTCAGAAATACTTGTGTCTTTTGATATATGATATGGTATCAGATTAAGTTCCGATCCGAGACTGATTTTGTTTTTTGTTGATTTTTTTTTTCGGCCTTCATTGCCAACCAAACTGTGTTTTTAACCTTCATTGCTCTTTTGCTAAACATTCCTCTTTGGTCTTCATTGCCACCTAAATAGTACCCAAGTGAACAAGCATGTCGTGAGTTCTATTGAATGAAATAATGTTATGACATGAGGTTAGGCATGAACTAGCTTTCAAATTTAAAGTACTTGTTTCGAAAATTTGTTTCATAGGAAATTATCATCGTTTTTTGCTTAGCTCTCCATCTCTTTGTTTCAAGGCTGTTTTCTAGTTCTTCCATGTCGAACAGTGAGGAAATTGTCAACCAGAAAGACTTAGAAAGAATGAGAGCTTTCCTCAATAGTCTGGAGAAATCATCAAGTAAGTTAGGTTTACTTTGTGGCATATTCAAGACAAGCTTCCACTTTCATTTGGATTTAATGTCTCAAAAACACCAAGTCTTTTATGGGTATTAGATTCAGGAGCCACAAAAGAATATATGACACCTTTTTTTCTAAACACTTCTCCACATATTCCCTTTAATTCCCCAACAAAAGAAAATTGCCAACGTAAATGGTACACTTCCTAGAAGTAGCTCAGTCCTTAATGTTGGAGACATCCAAATATTTATAATTCTATAACCCTAAAAAATGTCCTCCATGTTCCAAAACTATCGATAAACCTTGTCTTTATTCAGACACTTACAAAAGACTTATCCTGTAGTGTGATTTTTCACAAATCTTTTGTTGTGTATTTGTTCAAGGAGTCAACCATAAAGGACGATTGGACGTGCTAGAAAAGGGAATGACCTTTACTATCTTGAAGAATCAGTCTGATCCTACGACTGGATTTCCGCTAATTTTTTCCCACTCAAAACCACTTGTCTCACTCATTCATGTCGAGTCTCTACTATCTAATAAAGAGAAAATATCTCTTTTTCAAACTAAAACCGATTAGGTCATCCTTCTTTTGGAATCATTAAAGTTTTTTTGACCTCCGTCACTCTTACTAAGGTAGATATTGAGAGTCTTCATTGTGAGGTGTGAAGCTTGCCAAACATAAGCGTTCTACCTTTTCCTTTGAGTAATAGAAAACTTACACTTTTCCTTTCTACCTTATTCATATAGATGTTTGGGGTCCCTCTATGTCAAGAAGTGTGTCCGGTGCTAGATGGTTTGTGTACTTTTATAGATAGATTGTCTTTACTATTCTCGCATATTCCCGAATTGGATTTTCTTACTTAAAAACAAGTCGATGTCTAAACATCTTGTTTTTTTCCCAAATTTTTTTACATGATTAAAAATCAATTTGGTGTGAACATCAAAAGACTCAGTCCGACAATGGCAAAGAATACTTCAATTCTCTAGGTCCTTACTTCATTCTCACGTTGAGGGAGGATTATCCATGAGTCGTCTTGTGTTAAAACACCACAACAAAATAGGATTGCGTGAGAAGAAAAAACGGGCACCTTTTAGACCAAACCCGAGATTTTTTGTTTAAACAAAATGTTCCCAAAAACTTTTGGGGGAAGTTCACTCACCTATGGAGTTGACTACCAGACATTCTCATTAATCGATTACTTTAGAGTCTTAGGGTTCAAGAGTCCAATGGATGTTCTTTTTCAACTTGTTATCCAAATTTGTTAGCCACGAATAATCTTAAACCTCGAATCTTTATGTGTGTCCTTTGTCCATGTTCATAGTCATTTGAAAGGGAAAAAGTTGATCCTTTAGCTCTTCGAAAATGTGTTTTTAAGAAAGGGATATAGTCCTCCAAGTCGACCATACCATGTTTGTGAAACACACGAACAATGGAAAAAAGGTCTTTCTAAGTGTATACGTGATGTATACATTTCATGAAAGTGATGGTGATGAGATAAATGGTTGACACAACCTTAGGATTTTAGGAAAGATAAGCATGAAATACTCGATCTTTACTTCCTAGGTATGGAAATTGCAAGGTCAAAGATGGGAATTTCTATATCTCAAAGAAAGTATGCTCTTGACTTACTAGAAGAGACATGAGTAGTCTGAGAAAGTGATACACCCATGGACCCTAATCGAAGTTGGGACCCGAAGTGGAGTTCCAATTGATAAAGGTAGATATCAACGCCTTGTAGGAAAACTCATTTACTTGCAATACAAGGCCGGATATTGCCTTTCTTTGTGTTTTGAAGGTCAAAGGCCATGCACTCATCACACATGTTCAAACATCCCAGGTAGTATACAAGATTCTCATTTAAAAACTCACCGGTAAGGGGATTGTTATTTAAAAAGGGTGATCAAAGATGAAATGTAGAAGCCTTCAAACATGCATGATGACCTAGATCTCTCAATTAGTGATTGTTGAAATAGCAATGTTTATGAAAATGCTTCCCAAGTTTATATTCATTGTATAAACTAGAATAGATACAATGCAAAAATTCTCATTAATTCATAGCATAGTTATTTACCTTGTAAATTGTATTTAGCATGTTATTTCTATGTAAATCACTCTATAAATTGAGTGCATTATTCACTCAAGCTATTCAGAAATACTTGTGTCTTTTGATATATGATATGGTATCATTAAGGAAGTTCCGAACCAGAGATCGATTTTGTTTTTTGTTGATTTTTTTTTTTACCTTCATTGCCAACCAAAGAGGTTTTTAACCTTCATTGCTCTTTTGCTAAACATTCCTCTTTGGTTTCATTGCCACCTAAATAGTAAAATATAAGGCGTGAAGGATCGATTGAAAGATACAAAGCATGATTGGTCCCAAAGGGTTCACCCACTTGTCGAACGTGGGGTTGATTATTCTTTGCCCTCCATCTCTTTGTTTCAAGGCTGTTTTCTAGTTCTTCCATGTCGAACAGTGAGGAAATTGTCAACCAGAAAGACTTAGAAAGAATGAGAGCTTTCCTCAATAGTCTGGAGAAATCATCATGCAAGTGCAGACCAGGGCATATTCGAAAAAGCTTCCACTTTCATTTGGATTTAATGTCTCAAAAACACCAAGTCTTTTATGGGTATTAGATTCAGGAGCCACAGACCATATGACACCCTCTTCTAAACACTTCTCCACATATTCCCCTTGCCCCAACAATAAGAAAATTGCCACTGCAGATGGTACACTTGTGTTTATCAAACACTCGGCGTTGGAGACATCCAAATACATAATTCTATAACCCTAAAAAGTCCTCCATGTTCCAAAACTATCGATAAACCTTGTCTTTATTCGGACACTTACAAAAGACTTATCCCGTAAAGTGTGATTTTTCACAAAGTGATTGTTGTGTATTTCGGACAAGGAGTTTGAAATACGATTGGACGTGCTAGAAAGTTAAATGACCTTTACTATCTTGAAGAATCGGCACACTCTGGAAAACCATTTGTCTCACTCATTCATGTCGATTCCAGATTTGCTCATCTAATAAAGAGAAAATATCTCTTTTCACTGTCGATTAGGTCATCCTTCTTTTGGAATCATTAAAGTTTTATTTCCGTCACTTTGTTTACTAAGGTAGATATTGAGAGTCTTCATTGTGAGGTGTGTGAGCTTGCCAAACATAAGCGTCTACCTTTTCCTTTGAGTAATAGAAGAAGTACTTTTCCTTTCTACCTTATTCATATAGATGTTTGGGGTCCCTCTACTGTTCCAAGTGTGTCTGGTGCTAGATGGTTTGTGTCTTTTATAGATGATTGTACTCGGGTTACTTGGACTTTCTTACTTAAAAACAAGTCATACGATGTCGATCTTGTTTTCCCAAATTTTTCTACACATGATTAAAAATCAATTTGGTGTGAACATCAAAAGACTCGGGGACAATGGCAAAGAATACTTCAATTCTATCCTTACTTCATTCAAAAGGAGGGGAATTATCCATGAGTCGTCTTGTGTTAAAACACCACAACAAAATAGGATTGCGAGAAAAGAAAAAATGGGCATTCGTTGATAGACCAAACACCGAAATCTTGTTTGTTTCAACAAAATGTTCCCAAAACTTTTGGCCATGGCACAAGGCATTTCACAATTACTTTGGCTGAAAATTATTTTCGAACCTTCTTGAAGAGTCTTAGGGTTCAAGAGTCCAATGGATGTTCTTTCTTCCTTCTATCCAAATTTGTTAGCCACGAATAATCTTAAACCTCGAATCTTTGGGTGTGTGTCCTTTGTCCATGTTCATAGTCATGAAAGGGGAAAACTTGATCCTAGAGCTCTAAAATGTGTTTTTGTTGGGTATTCCTCCACTCAGAAAGAGTATAAGTGTTACCATCCCCCATACAAAAAATTCTCTGGTGATGAGCAGCCCATTTTTTGAACGAATTATATCCAAGCTGGGAATAGAGAACACCTATTCACCAGCTTGAGGGGGAGTGTTGGAAATAGCAATGTTTATAACTTCTCTTCCCAAGTAATTAGATTCATTGTATAGAAGTAGAATAGATACAATGCACCGTCCACATTAATTCTAGCATAGTTATTTACCTTGTAAATTGTATTTAGCATGTTATTTCCTATGTAAATCAGCTCTATAAATAATATCTTTTGCTGAGTGCATTATTCACTCAAGCTATTCAGAAATACTTGTGTCTTTTGATATATGATAGTGATAGAAGATCAACATCTGGTTACTGTACTTTCCTATGGCGGAATCTAGTTACTTGGCGAAGCAAGAAGCAAAACGTGGTTGCTAGGAGTAGCACTGAAGCTGAGTATAGAGCCATGGCAAATAGAGTTTGTGAAGTATTGTGGATTAAAAGAATTCTTGAAGAATTGAGATTAGATGTTGAAGCTCCTATGAGACTGTTCTGTGACAACAAATCTGCCATAAACATTGCAAATAATCCTGTCCAGCACGATCGTACCAAGCACATTGAGATTGATAGGCACTTTATTAAAGAAAAGCTGGAAAATGGAATCATTTGTATGCCGTTTGTCACCTCCGAGCAACAAACTGCTGATGCATTTACTACGGGCCATTTCAGGCCAAAGTTTGAATCATTAATTGACAAGTTGGGCATGATCAATATCTACGCACTAACTTGAGGGGGGGTGTTAAATATGGAAAGAATTATTTTGTAAATAGAAAAGATACGTTAGATAGTTAACTATCTTAACTTAGACGGATTGTGATTGTATAGTTCCTAATATTAAGGAGTCAGTTTTGGGAGTGCACAGCCTATATAACCTAACCTTTGTAAAGTCTAAAGATATAATGAAATGAAATATTTTTCTTCTCCTATTCTGTTCACGACTGCGCTCAGAAAGAATTGGAGAAGTTGCCTATCGGTTAGATCTTCCAGCTGACAACAAAATTCACCTAGTAGTCCATGCTTCCCTGTTGAAGAATGTTGTTTCTGTACAGCAACCATCACAACCATTGCCTCCTATATTGTCTGATGAGTTGGTGTTACAGGTGCAGCCATAACAAGTTCTCCACGTTAAACGGACTGCCGCGGGTGTCCGGGAAGTTCTCATAAAGTGGTCAGATCTCCCAGATTGTGAGAACTCATGGGAGTTGGTGACAACCATTCAAGAGCAATTCCCTCATTTTTACCTTGAGGACAAGGTGGATGTCTTGGGGAGGAGTGTTGTTAGCAAACCTATCAATAACAGGGGGTACACTAGGAAGAATAAACAAGAAGTAGAGGATCACAACTATTAATAGGGTGTGTAAGACCCTCGATAGCATGTTAGGCTTGTGTAGGGTTATAGAGATAGCCTAATACTTGCTTACTATGTCTATGAAGTTTTGTGACAAGAGTTAGTTTAGACACTTTGCCGCAACACAGAACGTGGAAATTGGCCTAAAATAACACAGAAAAAGGTTTTAAAGACTAAGCTAAGGGAAATAAATATGGATAATTTATTTCCAGGTTACAAATGAGCTAAGTATGATGCTGTTAAAGTTTGAAGATAAACTGAGTTTGTCTGGTATTTCTAAGCACACAGAGTGAGTGTTTTAATACTGGATGAACTGAGTGCAGAAATGGAAAAACAAGATAATGGCCAAACAAGAAATTAGAAGAATCCTAGGAAATATTCTAGAGTTGTTGAAAGTTAGGAAACTTGAATTGGTATAATTTAAGTGTTCATAACAAATATAAGTTTAGTAAAATATCCCTTTGTTGTTAAATGAGTAACGGCTTTTTAAGAGCCTTTACCCTTGACTTATGGGATATTTTTTTCTTTCTATCTCATCTTGTTCTCTCGGTTGTGGGAGCAGAAGGCAGAGGAGAAAAGAAAGAAGAGAAAAGAAAGGAGAAGGAAGAAGAGGAGAAGAAGAAGAGAAAAGAAAAAGGCAAAGCTATAGTGTGATCCTCCACTCCACAAAGAGGTAGGGGTGTTTGCTTTTATCCTTTCCCTCCTATCTTCATCTGTTTTCTTAATTTGGTTTGAAGAAGAAAAGTGGGTTTGGATAAGAAAAGTGAGTTTAGATGCTTTTAAGGTTGAAAGGAGTTAGATAATAGCTTATTTTGATGCATGGTGTTTAGTTTTGGTTTTCTAGAGCCCATAGTTTTTGATTGAGTTTTAAGTTAAGAAAAGGGTTTTTAGTTTGAAGTTTGAGTTTAAATCCATGATTGATGAGATGAATTTAGTGTTTAATGATCTAACATGATTAGAGACCATGATTAGGGTTGGGAAACACTTAGAATTCATGATTTGAGGATTAGAACTTGGCTAGAAACCAAGATTATGCAAAACCCGATTCTGCAGAAACAGGGCAGCATCCGAACAGCCTGTAGTGTTTGCAGCATAACTTGAGCTGTAGTCATCGGATTGACCTGATTCTTGTTGCATTTGAAAGCTAAGATACAAGGCTTCATGTTGTTAAAATTTCAAATTTTTAGGCCAACCTAATTAGCACCAGTTTCGGTTTGAATCTGACTCAGATTCTGCAGTAACAAGCAGTATGGCACCCCGTAAACCAGATTGCAAAACTTCTTGCTCCGAGGTCGTATTTACATGAGTCTTGCGGCATCTTTAAGCTAACAAGTAAGGCTATAAGGGGTAAAAATTTCAGAATTTTTGCACTCATGTGTTTCCAGTTTCAGTTTAAAGTAAGGTCATATTTTAGGAAAACAGGCAGTTGCCCTGTTTCAGCCTCTGCATTTTGATGCATAACTTTGGCTACACTAAGCTAAATGATGTGAGGTCTATTGCATTTGAAAGATATGACATAACGATATTTGCCTTTAAAATTCCAGAATTTTATAAGTTAGTATCTGCATTTGGTGCAATCTTGAAAATCAGCCTTTCTAGGCTACTAAACCAGAAAATGTCAAGATATGTGAGAATTTTTTATACATCCCCTAGTTGGGAATTGCCTTAGCAGAGTATCTAGAACTATAGCAACATGGAGTTGCATTAGTTATCACCGGAGGAGTGGTGATGAGATAGGGTGCTAGATGCAAGTATACTAAGTCTGGTTGGCAAGAGTTAAGTGTCATAGTGCATGAAGCGCTCTCAAAGAGTGAAGGTAGAGCTAGTAATGCAAAGATAGACTTAGTATAGAGTTTATGTGGTGGTTATGTAAAAGTTAGTCATAGCACCACATTCATCACACAACTATTATTCCTAACAGTTTGAGGTAGTGGAAAAGTCCCCTCAGTATAAGATAGGTTATGGAGGTAACAAATTCCTTCCCCACTTGGTAGGTTAAAGAGGTAACATGTTCAGATAACAGATTCCCTCCCTACCAAGAGGAATAGTCAAGTTTCATGACATCGCATCCACACGAATCACATTGCATCTCATTATCATAATCATACATCATAACAAAGCATTTGCATTTTCTACACAATTGTATAGGCAATTGTCTTATCTTATGAATGAGTTAGTTAAGTTATGTTTGTTTGGGAGCATTACCTAGAGAGAGATTGTGTATGTTCCTAGAGCAGTGAACCGTAATTTATTTTGTTTGCTACAATTTTATATATGATATTATGGGTTGTTTATTCTTTGGGAATATAACAACTACTGGTTTTGGTACACTTATACTGAGAATATTTGATTCTCACCCCGTGTGCTGCCATGTAAATCCAGTTGGCAGCTCTTTCCAAGGCAACAAGCAGAAGAAGTTTGAAGATTTGTCTAGTTTTAAGTTTTAGTAAAGTTTTTGTATACTCATGTATATTTGATTTTAACTTGTGAACAAATGTATATGTTACATTTTTGTCAGTTGTTACAAAGTTGTATGTCTATAAGAGTTTGGAAGTTTCTTCAAGGCTCTCCATAAGGATTTATATATATAAATGTTATGGGTTAGATTAATGTGTAAGTTCAAGGTAGCACAGTCAATGTTGTTTATCTAGGTATATGCCAAATATATTACGATTTTGGTGTTAGGATGTTACATTTTGGTATCAAAGCAATTCATCCTGTGAGCAGGGGTACGGACTAACTAGGCTTAGGAAGGATTGGGAAGTTTTACTTGTATTGTGCAATTCTTATCTATTATGTGGGATGTTTGCATAGGATTGCATGACTTGCCTTAGGTTGGACTGTTCTTAGCTACTGTTGCACGATTACATGATATTGAGATTGATCACCTCAATATGTAATGTTTTTGTGTGTACTGGAAACAATGACACCATCAAGGCGTTCCCGAGAAACCAGAAACTCACCAAGAGAAGGTCCAAACATTGCCGAAGTAGTTATGGCAATGGCCAATGCCATGAGAGAGCATAAAACCATCACAGCTAATGCGATGCAGGATCAGGCAGCTATTACAGCTAGAGTGCTAGAAATGTTGCGAGCCAACCAACCTCAGCAACCAGAACAACCACAACTACTACAGGAAATGCAAGTCGGGAAAAATCAAAACTTCCAAGATTTTCAGAGTTTCAAAGGTTGAATCCCCAGTCTTTCAGAGGTGAATATGATCCCTTGAAGGCCGAGGAATGGTTGGCCGAAGTTGAGAAATTTTTTGAGGTAATGAGATGTTCTGATGAACAGAGGGTTTCCTTTGCCTCATTTATGTTCAAAGGAGAAGCAGAACATTGGTGGAGAAGTGCCAAGAGGTTGCTAGAAGCAGCAAGAACACGAATCACTTGGGAAGTATTCAAAAATACCTTTTTGGAGCAATACTTTCCAAGGTGAAGATGAGAGAGTTCAGAAGGAGTGAAAGGGGCCTTAGTGCCCTAAGTGTGGGAGGAATCAATGTAACAAACCATGTCTAGAGGGACAATCCGTATGTTACAAATGCGGGCAGCCAGGGCATTATGCTAAGGAGTGTTTGCAAAGAGAAGAAGCAAAGTTGGATACCGGACCCATAGCACCGGGGAGAGTTTTCATTTTGCAAGCCATGGAGACAGCACAACCTTCTGGTTCAGAAAAAGGTGAGTGTGTAATTTTGTTTCTTTGAGATTTAGTTGAGACTTCTTACAGTAGGAAAACCAAATTTTGGAGACAAAATTTTAAAAAAGAGGGGAGAAATGTAACACCCTCGATAGCATGTTAGGCTTGTGTATATCTAGAGAGAGGTCCTTTGGAGAGAAACCAACCAGTTTTCTGAGTGGAAAAGGAGGTTAGAAGAGTGAGGACATCTCAAATGTCCTTAGGTATTCAAATTGGCCTATAATTGCCATTTCTCATCAATTCTTGTAATTCTTTTCTGATTCTTTCTCCCTTTATTTGATACAGAGAGAAGTTTATCAATAAAATTCTATTTTCTTTAAATTTCGGTCCAATTCTATAACAACACAATTGCCATAAGCTCCCATTCATAAAATGATTTCAATTGTGCTTTTTCAAACAAACCTTGGCTGAAATAAGCTATAGGTCTGCCTTCTTTCACTAAAACAGCCCCCAACCCCTTACTTGAAGCATCAATTTTCAGAACAAATTGATTGGAAAAATCTGGTATTGCTAAAAAAGGAATAGTAGTCATAGCCACCTTCAAGGTGTCAAACGCTATCTGCGCCTCCTTACTCCACTGAAAACGGTCCTTCTTCAACAGCTCAGTCAGAGGTTTTGCAATCTGTCTATAACCTTTGACAAACTTTCTATATTAGCCCGTTAATCCCAAAAAACCTCTCAGCCTTTTCACATCCGTAGGGACCTGCCACTACAACATTGCCTATATTTTTTTAGGATCTGCTGCAACCCCTTGAACAAAAATAACATGCCTCAAGTACTCAGTCTGCAGCTGCCCAAAACTACACTTCTTTTTGTTGACACACAATTGGTATTCCCTCAACAATTGTAGAACTATCCTCAGATGAGAAATGTGGGCTTCTTCATCATTGTCATAAACCAGAATATCCTAAACATGAACCAACATGAACCTCCTTAAAAACGGTCTCAAGACGTCATTCATCAGTGCTTGAAATGTGGAAGGAGCATTAGTCAGCCCAAAAGGCATGACTAAAAACTCATAATGCCCTTCATGGGTACAGCAAGCTGTCTTAAGAATGCCTTCCTCTTTCATTCAGATTTGATTGTACCCGGATTTCAGGTCCAACTTAGAAAAACTGGAAGCTCCACCTAATTCATCCAATAATACATCTATTACTGGAATTGGATATTTCTCCGACACTTTGATTGTGTTGCAAGCCCTATAATCAACACAAAAATGCCATCCTTCATCCTTCTTTTTCACTCGAATAATAGGACTAGAAAAAGGGCTTATACATGGCCCCATAATTTCAGCAATTAACATCTCATCTACCAACTTTTCAATTTCTTCTTTCCGATAGTGAGGGTACTGCAAATTAGGAATATTTGCCCCTTCTCGTAAGGTGATGGCATGATCATGCCTACGAGCTGGAGGTAAACCCTGTGGCTGCTGGAATAGGTCCTCAAAGTCCAGTAAAACTGATGTTATACCTTCCGAAATCAATGCCTCCCACACCAACAGACTTGTCATTGTCTTATATTCAATGTAAAATCCTTGCCCTTCATACTGTAATGGCTTCAACACCAGTTGTCTTGGACAAAGTTAGTACCCCTTTAATAGTCCAACTTCTCCCTTTTTCTTCAATTTTCAAGGTAAGGTCCTTGAAATTTGCCCTTATTTCTCCCAATCTCCCTAACCATTCTATGCACAGCACCACATATGCACCTCCTATGCCAAACAGGAAGAAATCTTGCTTAATCTCCAATCCTTGCGTCATCAATAGCACTCCTTGACAAGCCCCTTTGCACTTCACCTTATGCCTATCACCAACCTCCACAAAATAAGGTGGAGTCTCCACTACTGGTAGTTGCAGCTCCGGCATTATTTTATCAGAAATGAAATTATGGGAGGCTCCACAATCCTCCAAAATCATAACTTTCTTACCCTTCACTTCTCCCCATAGCTTGAAGGACTTTTTTGAAGTCAAGCTCATGATGCTATGAATTGACAATTGTAATGTTTTGTTCTCCATCTCCAATATTCCCTGAATTTCCAATTCTTCCTACTGAACCTCATCCCCTGCCTCCTCTCCCATAATCAAGCAATGATGAATGAGATATTGAGACCGTTTTTAAGGAGGTTCGTGTTAGTTGTTTTTTATGATATTCTGGTTTACAACAGGGATGAAGAAGCCCACATTTCTCTTTTGAGGATAGTTCTACAATTGTGGAGGGAACACCAATTGTGTGTCAACAAAACGAAATGTAGTTTTAGGCAGCTGCAGATTGAGTACTTGGGGCATGTTTTGTATGGTGAAGGTATTGCAGCAAATCCAAAAAAAATTAAGACAATGTTGCAGTGCCAGATCCCTATGGATGTGAAAGGGTTGAGAGGTTTTTTGGGATTAACGGGCCATTATAGAAAGTTTGTCAAAAGTTATGGACAGATTGCAAAAAATCCGACTGAGCTTCTGAAGAATGACCGTTTTCAAGGGAGTAAGGAGGCGCAGACAACATTTGACACCTTGAGGGTGGCTATGACTACTATTCCTGTTTTAGCAGTACCAAATTTTTCTAATCAATTTGTTCTGGAAACTGATGCTTCAAGTAAGGGATTGGGGGCTGTTTTATTGCAAGAAGGCAGACCTATAGCTTATTTCAGCCAAGGTTTGTTAGGAAAAGCATAGCTGAAATCAATTTATGAATGGGATCTTATGGCAATTGTGTTGGCAGTCCAAAAATGGCGACATTACTTGTTGGGCAGACCATTTATCATCCATACTGATCAGCGCAATCTGAAATTCTTTTAACAACAGCATTTAAAGGGTGAAGAACAGTATAAATGGACCTCTAAGCTGCTGGGTTTTGACTTTGAGATCAGGTATAAACCTGGTTGTGCTAATAAGGTGGCTGATACTCTTAGAAGGAACATGATGTTTGCTTCGCTGTCCGCGATGCATTTTAGTGACCTAGACACTTCAGATGGGGAGTTGCAAGCTGATAGTAGTCTAAAATGATTCTCACCCAGGCTATCAGTTGGTTGGGGGCAGACTATTATTTGAAGGGGGACTAGTTTTGCCTAAGCACTCCACCAGAATTCCTTTGGTTTTGTCTGAGTTTCACAGTTCTTCTTTTGAAGGTCATTCTGGATTTTTTAGGACATATAAGAGGATTGCTAGTTTATTCTATTGGGAAAGAATGCGTAAGGATATTCAGAGATATGTGGCTGCTTGTGAGGTGTGCCAGCAGAACAAATATCAAACATTGTCTCTAGGGGGTGGCAACACTTCAGTTCCCATCCTTTTTTGCTAAGGAGGTGGCAAATTTATTCACTAAAGAGGTGGTGCATTTACATTGATTTCCGGTCTCTTATTTCAGATAGGGACAAGGTATTTTTCAGTCATTTCTAGATTGAGTTATTCAAGCAGGCTGGTGCTCGTTTGAAATTTTTTTCTAAATATCACCCACAAACGGATGGGCAAACGAACGTAGTAAATTCTTGCATGGAAACTTACTTAACGTGTTTGACTAGAACTAATCCTAAACAGTGGCCTCGGTGGTTAAGTTGGGCTGAATACTGGTTTAATACCAACTGTAACGGCTCTACTAAAACTACTCCATTTAATGCCCTTTATGGAAGGGACCCGCCGATGTTGTTCAGAGGATATACTTTTCCATCTGCAATGGAAGAAGTAAATTTGT